>CM072099.1:26569637-27935843 GCA_036850905.1 Luffa acutangula
TATGATTATAAGGGAACTCCACCGGTAATGTTCTGTCTAAGGCTGGGGTTATTTAAGTTGACGGTTTACGGAACACCTCCTACCTGGGAACTGACCTGGAATACCGGAGTTGAATTAATCATAGTTAAATGTTAGCATGCAATATCACTAGGTTTATTAAAAGTGTTTAATGCACCTAGATCTTTAGAGTAAAGACCTTACATTACTGAGGTTATAAGGGAACTCTCTCGGTAAAGTTCTGTCTAAGGCTGGGGGTATTTAAGTTGACGGTTTACGGAACACCTCCTACCTGGGAACTGACCCGAACATTGAGTTGAATTAACCATAGTAATGTTGACTTGCAATATTGGGTTTATTAAAAGAAGTTTAATTCACCCAAAAGATTGCAGTTGAATCCTTTCCATAATTGTTATAATAGGATCAGACTTAGATAGATTAACTTAGCCGAATACTATCTAAGTTAAATAACCCTATATTAACCTTAGGACATTTTCAGTGGGAGGAAAATTACAAAACGAGATTTAAATCAAGTTTTGCTCATACGTCCCTATATTCACAACGTGAGATTCATGCTCGGCTTCGAGTTGCCTTAGGAGCGGCCTCCCTTCGGAAAGTGTTTGCATGGATCAATATCAAGGTGAATGGGAAAAATGTCTAGAGTAAGTGGGAGCGGGACACGTGTCAACGTATCCCTCGGTCTCCGCCCATAGTTCACACCGTGAGAGTCCTATGATCCGCCTGCAGGTTGTCCTGGCGCAACCATCCCTTCGGAGGGCCTGATCATAGGATTCGGAACATCGTGAACTCCTGAAAAGGATAGGAGCTCTTAGGCTAATCACCAACAGTTGTCTTTTCCTTCGGTAGCCTGTTGGTGCGTGCCTCTGAGATCTGAAAGTGGGAGGGTTACACTTACGAGGATGAGTTAAAAGTGTTAACAAATCCTTGACCGAACAACAGTGGCTAATGTCTATAGGAATATGAGTTATTCTGGAATTAGAATTAGCTGAGAGGTGTCTCATTTCAAAGGAGGAGTGCCTGATCACACTTCGGTGGCTGACATTCTAAACCTCTGAAACGTCGTTGCAAAACTAAATCGATAGTTTTAGGGTTCTGTGATTGTCTGTTTTGCTAAATTGATTGGATTGTGTGCAATTGTTTGCTTGTATGATGAGTTAAGGCAAAGATAACTAATACGATCATTGTTTGTTTAAATTTCAGCAATGTCTTCCTCAATTGTCTCTCTGCTTAAAAATGAGAAATTAACCGACGAAAATTATGCTACGTGGAAGTCGAACCGGAATACGATTCTTGTTGTCGATGATTTGCGGTTCGTCTTAACGGAGGATTGTCCTCCAGCCCCTACTCGTAATGCATCCCAAGTAGTTAAGGATGCTTATGACCGCTGGACAAAGGCCAATGATAAGACTCGCGTCTATATCTTAGCCAGCTTATCTGAAGTTTTGGCTAAGAGGCATGAGGGCATGGTAACAGCGAGGGAGATTATGAACTCTCTCCGGGAGATGTTCGTCCTACCAACTCCACCATGACGCTCTCAAATACGTTTATAGCTGTCGCATGAAAGAGGGCACGTCTGTTCGGGAGCATGTCCTGGATATGATGGTCCAATTCAACGTGGCAGAGGCAAACGGGACGGTCATAGATGAGCGTAGTCAGGTTGCATTCATCTTAGAATCTCTTTCGAAGAGTTTTCTGCAGTTTCGAAGCAATGCAATGATGAATAAGATAACATTCAACCTGACTAGCCTCCTGAATGAGCTACAACTCTATCAGTCTCTTCTTAAGAACAAGGGATAGATAGAAGGAGAGGCAAACGTTGTCTACTCTAAAAGAAAGTTCGAGAAGGGTTCATCCTCTGGAAATAAATCCGTAGCCACTTCTTCAAAGAAAACTCAGAAGAAGAAAGGAAACAAGGGGAAAGCTCCCAGCATTGCTGCTAAAAGCAAGGGAAAAGCCAAAGCTATGGCAGACAAGGGCAAGTGTTTCCACTGCAATGTAGATGAACATTGGAAGAGAAACTGCCCAAAGTACCTTGCTGAGAAAAAGAAGGAAAAGGAAGGTAAATTTGATTTACTTGTTTTAGAAACATGCCTGGTAGAACATGATGAGTTTACCTGGATACTTGATTCAGGAGCAACTAATTATGTTTGCTCTTCTTTTCAGGAAAATAGTTCCTTTCGGCAGTTGAACGATGGGGAAATGACACTCAGGGTCGGAACTGGAGAAGTCATTTCAGCTAAAGCAGTGGGAGCTGCGAAGTTATTTTTTAGAAATAGATTCTTACTTTTAGAAAGTTTGTTAATCGTTCCCAAGATTAAGAGGAACTTAATTTCTATTTCATGTTTGATTGAACAATCGTATACAGTTACTTTTGATATGAATGAAGCGTTCATTTATAAAAATGGTGTACTTATTTGTTCAGCCAAATTGGAAAATAACTTGTACGTTTTAAGACCAACCGAAAACAAAGCACTTTTAAATCATGAATTATTTAAAACTGCCGAAACTCAAAGAAAAAGGCAAAAGATTTCTCCATCAAGTAACAATACTCATCTTTGGCATCTTAGACTTGGTCATATAAACATCGATAGGATCGGTCGTTTGGTAAAGAATGGACTTCTAAGCAAGTTAGAAGATGATTCACTACCACCTTGTGAATCTTGTCTCGAGGGAAAAATGACCAAGAGACCCTTTACTGGAAAAGGTTACAGAGCCAAAGAACCCTTAGAGTTAATACATTCGGATCTGTGTGGTCCAATGAATGTAAAAGCTCGAGGAGGGTACGAATATTTCATCTCTTTTATAGATGATTATTCAAGATATGGTTACTTGTACCTAATGGGACATAAGTCTGAAGCCCTTGAAAAGTTTAAGGAGTTTAAGGCTGAAGTTGAAAACCTATTAGGTAAATCTATTAAAGTACTTCGATCTGATCGAGGAGGGGAGTATATGGATCAAAGATTCCAGGATTATATGATAGAACATGGAATCCAATCTCAACTCTCAGCCCCTGGTACACCTCAACAGAATGGTGTGTCAGAAAGGAGAAATAGAACCTTGTTAGACATGGTTCGATCAATGATGAGCTATGCTCAATTGCCTAGCTCGTTTTGGGGGTATGCAGTAGAGACTGTAGTATACATCTTGAACAATGTTCCCTCGAAAAGTGTTTCTGAAACACCTTTCGAATTATGGAAGGGACGTAAACCTAGTTTGCATCAGTTTCGCATCTGGGGTTGTCCAGCACACGTGCTTGTGACAAATCCTAAGAAACTGGAACCTCGTTCAAAACTGTGCCAATTTGTTGGTTACCCTAAAGAAACGAGAGGTGGTTATTTCTACGACCCACAAGAAAATAAGGTGATTGTATCGACAAACGCCACTTTCTTAGAGGAAGACCACATGAGAGATCATAAACCACGTAGCAAAATAATATTAGGAGAAGCTACTGAAGAATCATCAAGAGTTGTTGATGAAGTTGGACCTTCAACAAAGATTGATGAAGGAACTAGTTCTTCAGATCCATCCCGTCCATCTCAAACGTTGGGAATGCCTCGACGCAGTGGGAGGATTCTATTACAACCTGACCGCTACTTGGGTTTAACTGAAACTCAGGTTGTCATACCTAATGATGGCATTGAGGATCCATTGTCCTATCGACAGACAATGAATGACGAAGATAAGGATGAATGGGTCAAAGCCATGAACCTGGAAATGGAGTCAATGTACTCCAATTCTGTATGGGAACTTACAGATCTACCAAATGGGGTAAAACCCATAGGGTGCAAATGGATCTATAAGAGAAAAAGAGATGCAGCTGGAAAGGTACAGACCTTCAAAGCTAGACTAGTGGCAAAGGGTTATACCCAAAAGGAAGGGGTTGACTATGAAGAAACCTTTTCTCCTGTAGCCATGTTGAAGTCCATAAGAATTCTCTTATCCATAGCTACATTTTATGACTATGAAATATGACAAATGGACGTAAAGACTGCCTTTCTGAATGGTAATCTTGAAGAGAATATCTTCATGTCTCAACCCGAAGGGTTCATAGGCCAAGGTCAGGAAGAAAAGGTTTGTAAGCTCAATCGATCCATTTATGGATTGAAACAAGCATCCAGATCATGGAACATTAGATTTGATACTGCAATCAAATATTTTGGCTTTGACCAAAACATTGATGAGCCTTGTGTGTACAAGAAAATCAACAAAAGGAAAGTAGCTTTTCTAATACTTTATGTAGACGATATCCTACTCATTGGGGATGATGTAGGATACCTCACGGACATTAAGAAATGGCTAGCAGCCCAATTCCAAATGAAAGATCTGGGAGAGGCTCAATATGTTATGGGAATCAAAATCATTAGGGATCGTAAGAACAAAACGTTAGCTCTGTCTCAAGCAACGTATATTGACAAGATGTTGTCTCGATATTCGATGCAAAACTCCAAGAAGGGACTACTACCCTTCAGACATGGGGTACACCTGTCTAAGGAACAGTCTCCTAAGACACCTCAAGAAATTGAGAACATGAGACACATTCCCTACGCCTCAGCTGTGGGCAGCTTAATGTATGCTATGCTCTGCACTAGACCTGACATATGTTATGCAGTGGGAGCAGTCAGTAGGTATCAGTCTAATCCAGGGTTGGACCACTGGGGAGCGGTTAAGAATATCCTCAAGTATCTTCGGAGAACGAGGGACTACATGCTTGTGTATGGAGCTAAGGATTTGATTCTTACTGGATACACTGACTCTGACTTTCAAGCTGATAAGGATTCAAGGAAATCCACATCAGGGTCAGTATTCACCCTCAATGGAGGAGCAGTAGTATGAAGAAGCATCAAACAAGGATGCATAGCAGACTCAACCATGGAGGTTGAGTATGTAGCAGCTTGCGAAGCAGCTAAGGAGATAGTATGGCTTAGAAAGTTCTTGACTGATTTGGAAGTGGTTCCGAATATGAACGTGCCCATAACACTATACTGTGACAACAGTGGGGCTGTAGCCAACTCAAAAGAACCTCGAAGCCACAAACGAGGTAAACACATCGAGAGGAAGTATCACCTGATACGGGAGATTGTGCAACGAGGAGATGTGATCGTCACTAAGATCGCCTCGGAGCACAACATCGCTGATCCATTTACGAAGGCTCTCACGGCTAAAGTGTTTAAGGGTCATCTAGAGGGTATAGGTCTACGAGATATGTATGCCATCTAATCTAGGGCAAGTGGGAGAAATGTATAATGGGTATAAGGATGCCCTAGTTCATTATATTAATATACTTGACATTTCCAGCTTTAGATTATTGCATTTACATCCCACTAACTAGTGTTTTAGTTCAAGTGGGAGTTTGTTGGGTTTTATGCCCTAAAACTCGTAGATAGTGAATGTAACCGTTGACCGGATATTAATGAAATAATATTGATATATTTTTCCATTAATTGTTATTAGTTATTTTATATTTGTCTTTGCCTAATAATAACCCTAATCCAATAAACTAGACATCCAAGGCTGTAATATGAGTCTTGAACTATATGTAGCGACATATGGGATCATTGTTCAAGAAACAGCCTAAAGGGTCTATAGTATAGGGATAAGACTGGGTGCCTTATCCTGGTGACACTATGGATACAGCCCACTTTGTATTTGATACAAATGCCGCGATCCAATGCGTTCGTGTAGGAGACATGCGAGTGGGGGTATCCTATGCAATGAGTTTGCATAAGACCGGACCGCGAAATAGTAACCACTGGTTATAACACCGTTAACTAGTTGTTTTTCTATTTTTCTAGGACGACCTAGACAACTTAGTCTTAATCCTGAGTTGATTATAGACTCCTGCTCATGAGAGATTGTCCTTTGATTTGCATGGGTGAGAGTGGCCAATACGCCGACTCAATAAGCCTACCACTTTGGGGACAAGACCGAATGGGGAGCTGGGAACATAATCGTACAAGATGGAATTCACTACTTCCCGACTTTAGGGAAGCAGATGAGTGTTCCCTTAAGTGGTT
This sequence comes from Luffa acutangula, assembly GCA_036850905.1. Taxonomy (NCBI): domain Eukaryota; kingdom Viridiplantae; phylum Streptophyta; class Magnoliopsida; order Cucurbitales; family Cucurbitaceae; genus Luffa; species Luffa acutangula. The sequence goes on from CM072099.1 coordinate 26,575,670, forward strand.
ACTCCGAGTCTTGAACAAAGGACCCTACCCTCTCAATGGCACGAGAGGGTTTTCTGTTTGATGGTCGGACCACAAACAGGTTGTTCATTAGAGGAGAATTGGTACTTAAGGAAATAGAGGTAACCCAGGGGTAAAACGGTAATTTGACCCAACTGGTGTTACGGACACTTGTGAAGGACTAACTAGTCGATATTGGTCTAGATCCGTGGACACAGAAAATATGTCTGCAGTGAGAAGAGTGCAACTGTGAGTCTATAGTGGAATGTACACACAGTTAACGAATATTGATTAATGTGGTTAATGAGTTTGACCAATTAATCTCACATCGTTGGAGCTTCTGATCTGTAGGTCCATTAGGTCCCACTGGTAGCTCGTAAAGTAATTTGAGGCAACTAAGTAATAAAAGTAAATTGAAAATGTTCAATTTATTAAGGGAAATAAATATAATATATATTGATATATTATAATGAGAGAAATTAATATTTGAAAAGTTCAAATATAAATTTATGGAAGTTTGAAAGAGTTCAAAATAATGAATTAATTAATTTAAGGCCTAAAATGTGTTTGGGCAAATTAATTAATTCTAGGCCGGGAATTAAATATGTTTAATTGGTGGTTAATTAATTAAAGAATTCATTAACCGGGAATTAATCAATTATGGAAATAATTAATCACTTAAGGAAGTGATTAATCATTTATGGAAATGATCTAATCACTTATGGAAGTAATTAGTCATTTGTGGAAAAGATTAATCAATTATGGAATTGATTGATCATGATTGATTAATTAAGGAATAAGATTGAATCAATTATGGAAAAGATTGATTTAATTGAATATTTTATTCACGGTCTCTCTTCTATAAATAGAACACTAGACCTAATTGGTCATGACACTTGACACTCTTGAAAGACAAGACCTAGAATTCTCTCTAGCCTCCCTCTTAGAGAAAGACTCCCACAAGTCTTTTGCCTCCTAGACTCAGAGACATACCGGTGTAACCTCTATGGTGATTGTGTCAATCAAAGAAGAATTTCCAGCGAAGAAAACCTTAAAGCGGCTGCTGCGTTTTCGTTCGTGGAGCGTCGTTGGCGAAGAACGGTCAAGTCTACAACGGAGGTTTGTAACGGTTCTTCCTCTTTTCTTTAGAAAAGTTTTAAAAATAAATTTAGATTTATTTTAGCATGTTTAAACCGATTTTACAGCGGCTTTAAAGGTTGTTTAAAGTTTTGTTTGAGTTATCGTAACGGTATTTTAATGTTAATTAATATACGGCGTAAGGTCCAATCGATGCGCTTCCGCTGCGTGGGGACTTTTATTCCCTTCAAAATACAGTTTAGAGCCACCATAAGATATTTGTTGTTTATTTTTAAAAACGTGTTTAAGCGTGACCCATACTCAACAGTAGGGTCACTTACTGAGTACTTTAAATAATCATTCTTTTCAAAAATATTTTTTTTTTCAGGTATAGGCAAGGGTAAGTGAAAGGCGATTGATGAGAATCCGATAGGCAGCCATGAGGGAACTATTTTGACTTCATATTTTATTTTTTTCCACTTTAAGAACTCTGTTTTACTTATTTGATTTGTAAATTTGTTTGAGAATTTTTCTAGAGGCTATGTACATTTATATTTTAGAAATTATTTAAGAATATTTAAAATCTTTAAAATTAGGGATCCCAAATAAAAGTTTTGTTTTTGAGGTTTTTACTTAAATTAGTGTTTATGTTTTAAAATGTTTTTATTTAAAAAGGCCTCCAAAGCATGCATTGTCATAACGGTCCCGAGAAGACTATTTAAGAAGTCGGGTCGTTATAACAAATGAATTTTTCCCTTGATTGGTGGTCACAAACAATGAACAACATGTACAATTAAACACCAAATTCGTACAAACACCACCACAAAGCCTTCCTAACTATCCTTTGGGTTCAAGAACAGGATGGTGAGATCCTCCTACTGAAAGCTTTTTTGGAAAACAAAAACTACAAAGGAGAATGACCTCTGTGCTTTCTTTGAGATAGAGAGACCGTCTGGATACTTCATGGCCTTAAAAACATTAAACTTCACGGCCTTAAAAACATTAAACTTCACTTCCTCATTGTAAACCCTTATTGTTAATTCCCCTTTTTGAACATCTATTAATGCCCTATCAGTAGCCAAAAATGGATGACCAAGAATAATTGGGACATCTTTATCTGCCTCATAATCTAAGATAATGAAATCAACAGGAAATATGAATTTATCTACTTTCACTAAGACATCCTCAATTTTACCCTCTGGATAAGTGATAGACCTATCGGCTAATTGGAGTGTGACTGTGGTAGGCCTAGCTTCACCAATACCTAGCTTTCGATAGACCGAAAGAGGCATAAGGTTAATGCTTGCGCTTAAATCACAAAGTGCTTTACCTAACTCTTTTTCACCTATTGACAGGAATAGTAAACGACCCTGGATCCTTAGCCTTGGTTGGTAGCCCATTCTTAAGAATAGTACTACATTCCTCAGTAAGAGATACAATTTCAAACTCACCTAACCTCTTCTTTTTAGTTAAAATATCCATAAGAAACTTAGCATAATTAGGTATTTTCTCAATTGCTTCTACGAAAGGGATATTTATATGCAATTCCTTAAGAATCTCTAAAAATTTCTTAAATTGACCATCCTGATTCTTCAGCCTTTGCCTTTGTGGAAAAGATAGAGGTGGTACATAAGGTGGGGGCGGTACATAAGGTGGTTCCACATCTGAAATAGAACCAGATGCTCCAGCATCATTATTGCTACCTCTAGCACCTTTACCAGACTCCAACTCTTTCTCAACAACAACATTTTCATCACTACTCTTCTCTACATCCTGGGTTTTACTAGGCTATTTTCTCTCTTCTAGTGGGTTACCACTCCTTAGAGTCACTGCCTGTACCTGTTCCTTACCTTCTCTTCTAGGGTGCTCGGTATCCGCAGGAAGTTTCCCTTGGGGCCTTGCCTTCAGCTCATCAGCTAGCTGGCCCACCTGCAATTCTAAGGCTCTCATGGAAGCTTGATTACTTTGAATTGCGGCATCTGTACAAGCCATATATTCTTTCATCATTGCCTCAAGAGAACTCTCCGAATTTTCCTGGGGCAAAGCCTGCTTATTTTGCTGGGGCAATACCTGTGATTTAGCAAATCCTGACTGGTTCACCTTTTGCTATGCTTGAGGGGCTTGCAGATTGCTTCCTTGCCCCCATGCAAAGTTGGGGTGGTTGCGCCAACCTGGTTTATAAAAGTTAGAATAAGGGTTATTCCTTTGATTACCTACAAAAAATACAGAAGTTGGATTGTTGGGGCAAAACTCGTAGTTGTGCTCTTCACCACAATAGACACATGATTCTTTCGCAACTTGGTTTACCACTGCAGCAGGCTCCACAACTGGCGGCTGCTGATGACTAACCACTGTCACATTTTTAAGAGCGTTAGCTAACATTGCAATATCCGCCCAAATGGTAGACACACCATCAACCTCTAACACACTCTTAACTTTTTTATTTGAGCCTCTAACATCTAACCACTGACAATTATTGGTTGATATTCTTTCTAAAATTTCACGTGCTTCGTTAAAAGATTTTGCCAAAAGGGCCCCTCCAGCCGAAGCATCAACCATACCTTGGATTGCGACATTTAACCCATTGTAAAATGTTTCCATTTGGATACAATGAAGTGAACCATGGTGGGGACACTTTCACAAAAGCTCCTTAAACCTCTCCCAAATCCCATTAAAAGTTTCATCTTCGAGTTGGCTAAACCCTACTATCTCACTCCTCAGCTTGGCATTCCTAGTTGGTGGAAAATATTTACTAAGAAATTTTTCCGCTAACTCATTCCATGTCCTAATTGATCCTGGAGCAAAAGAATTTAACCATGCCTTTGCTCCATCTCTGTGAGAATACGGGAACAAAGTTAATCTCAGGGCATCTCTAGACACTCCTTGAATTACAAATGAATCACTAACTCCTAGAAAAAACTTAAGATGTAAATGAGGGTCTTCAGATGACAAAACATGGAACTCACCCACAGTTTGCAACAACTGAAACATTATCGGTTTCATTTCAAAATTTGCTGCCTCAATTTGAGGACGAGCAATTCCTGGATTTAACTCATCAAACATCGGAAAAGCATATGCTCGAATGGCTCTAGCCCTATCGTTCGCTACCAAGATAGGATTCTCAGCCTGATTATTTTGTTGTCCATTTTGCTCCAGTGAGATTTTGTTGGGTTTTATGTCCTTAAACTCGTAGTTTGTAAACTGTAAACATATTCTATTTTGCAATAAAGTTGTTACTGAGGTTTATTTAGTAAAGATGTGATTGAATAGTAAGTGAATTGCACATTATAACCCAAATCCAATAAACTAAGAACCCCTGGCTATAGTATGTATACTTAAAATTTATGTGGAGACATAAAAGTGGATTGTTGGGTTTCTAGAGGGTAAAATATATAGTAAAAATAGACTCTAGAACACTGTGTAAGCATACACAATCTGCAGCAAGTGATAAGTAATTTATCGTATTAGCGGGGCTAAATAACTCTCACTTTATCTATTCCGTATACCTTTTTAATGGTTTCAAAAGTGGTTTAAGTGATTGATTTTTATAGAATGTGGAAGCAAAAGAAATGACAAAAAAAAGTAAACAAATAAAGCAGACAGATTGGAAACAGGCGTCAGTCATGAATTCAGTAATTGTTTTAAAAGATGCTCTAGCAATATTATTGATTAGACAATTCTCTTGCAGTCTTATTAGCAGGGTCCTCCCGGAACTCTTGATTTTTTGGAATGTGTTTCAACTCCAATGACGTGCTATCGATCAAGCACTAGGCAACTGGCTATCCCTAACTCAGTCACTGGCGTTTACCAATACACAATGATCTAGTGTGATTAAATGCCACACACTTCTCAAATCATCCCTGAAACTAAGAAGTGGTATTCATACCGACTGGCCAGATGGGCACAAAATATAAATATTCACAACAAATAATCAAGATGCTCAAATAAACATATATTGCAAGAGAAATAAGCACGACAATTACATGATTCCTTACCAACACCTAAATAAATTTAGCTCATAAGGTTCATAACACACGCTACAATCTTAGTTCGTGAATCCATAACTACAAAAAATTACAAGAAAAGCTTAATTCCCTTGAGTAGATCCGTAGTTGATGGTCTTCTTGAAGTCTCCAATCTTTCCTCCTCTATTTGGCTCCCAAAGATGGAAATGAGAAATGACCTTTTCCCAAAAATGGAATGTCCTTGACTTGAGACGACTCTTCCCTTTTATAGAATGAAACAAGCCCTAATTAGGTCAAATTGTACACGTGGCAGGCTCTCAAAGCTACTTAGATCCGAAAATAGCTTAACTAACTTCAGTTCATTAAAATGGATTAAGAGCTGTGACGTGACAGTTTTGCTCCCTACTTTGCTGGATCATAGATTTTGCTCCCTCAAGTCGCTCAGCAACATATTCTGCACAAAATAACTTCCAAAGCATCCTTTCTTCCAAATGGGTTAAAAAATATAATATTCATCTAAAAGCAACCCTATTTAGCACAAATGACACACAAAACATTGTAGAACTTAGGCCTAAATAACTTCCTTTTGGAGAGTTATCATGGATCAAGTTCGAGTAATAGCCAAAACGCTCTATAGTATAGGGATAGGGCTCGGTACCTTATCCTAGGGACACTATGGATGCGACCCACTTTGTATACGATACAAACGATGTGATCCTGAATTGTTCATGTGGAGACATGCGAGTGGGGTGACAGAAGAGATTGTCGCGGTCTCTTGTCAAATAAATTTAATCCACGATTCCTAAAGCTAACTTGTAGCAGTAGTGGTCAGGGTCAATCACAGGGAATAATCAGTTTATTTCTAAATTCTTTTGTGTTATGAGGTTACAAAAGGGGTTTATGGATAAAAGATAAGAACATGAAAATAAAGGCGGGAAATTAAATGCTGAAATTAAATGCAAGAAAAGTAAAAGGTATAGGGAACGGGGTTCCGATGCAGTGGAAGCAGTTTTAGGAACAATACGTAATTAATTTAGAATTATGAAATACTGATACACTAACAACATACTTGCATTCATAATCTAATGAATATCTAGATGAAGCATGCTTAAAATCTATAGAATCTAATTCTAATTTATATAGTAACAAGTTACTTACTCTCGTTGACGACTCAGATTAATTCACCAATTGCTTGTGAAATAATCACGAACTACTGCGAACGCTACTACTATGGCTACACCAGTATGACTCTGAAACTTCTAGAGGCAGAAGACTAGTGGGAGCCTTCAGGGGAATTCTCTGAGAGTAGGAGAATGAATGAGATGCCTTTCACCCCACCCAGGGGTCCTATTTATGGAAAAATACCATAAGATCTAATGCTTATAGGAAAAGGTCATGTATAAGATCTAATCAAATCTATTATCTTATTCATATATAATTTTAATAAATAAATAATTAATTATCCAATTAAATATCATATATTAAATTTTAGGGAATTTATTACATTATTAATATGACTCCAATTCATATTTATTATCTGAACTCTTTAAATATTTTCTCTCATATATTAATTTTGAAATTAATTCAAAATTATATTATAAAGTTTCATAAACTTTATATTTTAATGTTCTTCATACATTATATGACTCCCCTAATTAAATTGAACACTTTCAATTTACAATTAATACTTAATTACCTCAATTCTCTTTATGTGCTACCAGTGGGACCTAATGGACCTGCAGATCAGAAGCTCCAACGATATGAAATTAATCGGCTAAACTCATTAACCAATTAATCAATTTTCGTTAACTGTGGGTTCACTCCACTAAAGACCCACAGTTGCACTTTTCTCACTACAGACATAATTCTGTGTCCATGAATATAGACCAATAACAGAAAGTTAGTCCTTCACGAGAGTTCATAACTTCAGCTGGGTCAAATTACTGTTTTACCCCATAGTTACCTCTATCTCCTTAAGTTCCAGTGCTCCTCTAATGAACAACCTGTTTCAGGTCCAACCACCAAACAGAAACTCCTCTCGGCCCAGTGAGACAGTAGGGTCCTTTATTCTAGACCCAGAGACACCACTTAAGGGAACACTCATCTACTTCCTCAAATTTGGGAAGAAGTGAATTCCATCTTTTGTGATTATGTTCCCAGCTCCTCACTCGGTCTTGTCTCCAATATGATAGGCTTATTGAGTCGATGTTTTGCCACTCTCACCCATACAAATCAAAGGACAATTCCTTATGAACAGGAGTCCATAATCCACTCAGGATTCAACCTAAGTTGCCTAGGTCATCCTAGTGAAATAGAAACCTAACTAGTTAACTGTGTTTCATAAGTGCCAAAAATATACCTATTTTGCCCCTTATTCTTAGCTTATTTCTTGTGAAACTTATATGTTTTAGATCAAAATCACTATTCTCGAGCTCTTAAATATGTTAAAGTTGATGAGTCAGGTCTTTGAGAGTCATGTGTGTCAAATTTTATGCATTTGTGCTAAATTGGACTTATTTTGTCAAGAATTTGACTCAAATTTATCTGGTGCAGAAAAATAGAGGAATTAGGGCAATTTACTAGAAATTCGATCGCATTTCTGCCAAGGACAAATGTAATGCGACTGCATTTCTAGGTAGAAACAAAGAAATTTGAGTCCGTCACGGGTCAGTTTGAACGCACTTTCCACGCATCTAACCGACTGATTTGACTTTGAAACTGATTGGGCTACCTGCAAGCACCATTTTTGTGACTTTTCAACCACTCCTTACACGATAAAAGGCCATGATTCGAAGGCAAATTCAAGCAGAACTCACTGGGAAGTAGAGGGTAGTGACAGAACCCTAGTAGACACCCATGAGTAGGGATGTCTGAGGTCCTTGCTAGAAGACAAAATTCTAACCTTAGTTAGACATCAAACCTTTGTGTTTTTAGAGATTTCACCCTATTCCTACCTTGTAAGGGACAGTAGAGTGTCGTGAGAACTCTAGATGGATTAGATAAATTGAAAAACCCTAGTTTTATCTACGACACTATATTTTCCAGCACCTATTTCTTTCTATTTCTTGTATTTATCATTTATTTATTCAATAAAAGTTATTTGTCTGCATTATTATCCACCATGCGTAGCTAAATTCCATTGAGGGGTTCGATATAGTGAATTCCCTTATTGATTAAGTGGCTTGAAAGTTGTTTATTTACCTAAGCTCTATTTTATGCATGTCATCCTTTATTGATCATCATTCCAATCTTGCTGAGTTTAACTTGATCACTTAGACTTTGCATGCTATGTGAGTATGGTACTGAAAGGGTCAAACAATATCGGTTCTCATAAAGGATATAGGAGAAAAGGCTCATAAGAGTGTATTCTCTGTTATAGAGGATGATCGCTTACAACTGTAGGGTTATAGGTTGCATGCATGAATAATCTATGTCAGAGTCGAGTCACAGAAATGTACATAACGGTACTCGCTTAGTCTTCTAATGGTTCTTGGGAGCATGACCAAATAGGAGTTAAACCTTATCCAATGCATATCTAGACTTAGGTTAAATAAGCCATTACTAGAGTTATTTGCCTTAGGTTGAAGCTTTACTGAACACCTCACTTTTATTATTGTTGTTATTTCGTTTTATTGTTTGCTTTATTATTTTCCAAAACTCCAACATCAATTATTTTTCTTGGTTGCCTTTTTTAAGCAATTTAACAGCAGTTTCTTCTTCAAATTTGTGTTCAAACTTAGTCTCTGTGGGATTGATACCTTTGAAATACTTCAAGAGTTTTTCTTACTGCATGCGATAGTGTATACTTGCACTTAGTTGACTGAATTCATCTTTAATTATGATTTTCCATCGTATTTTCTACCACCACCATCAGTCAAACATGCATCAAGTTTTTGGCGCCGTTGCCGAGGACAAAAAGTGAAACCAATTTTTGTTTGTTGAAATTGCGATTTGATTGCGACCACATTTCTATCTTAAGAGAATCTAACTACGGTTTGCAGTTCTTTTGTAGGTTGAGGTTGGTGCATGAGCAAAGAGTATCAACTCCTCGAGCTAGATCCTGAGATAGTAAGAAACTTTCGTTGTCGCCGTAGAGAACAAAGGCGAAAGAAAAGGGAACTACAGGAGTTGAGCACACGGGAACATCTTGAAGAAGCTGCTTATATTTAAGAACTTCCAATGGACTAGCCCGAAGTCGATCCTCCTATTGACCAACAAAATCGTGGAATGGACCAAAATGGTGGAAGAATACCTCTAGCATCACCAGTTCCACTGGTGCTACAAAATGAAAATCTAATCTATATTGCAGAAGATCATAACGAAGCAATAAGAGATTATGCCTTAGCAGTTTTTCAGACTCTGAATCAAGGAATACTTGAACCACCAATAGAAGTGCCACAGTTTGAGTTGACACCTGTGATGTTTCTGAAGGAATGAAAATCCTTTGCAGCGGAAGCGTGTATCAGATCGTTTCGTTCTTAATTGGATTTCATAGAAATACCAATACATTGGCCTTAAAATTACAGTACAATTCTATAATCTAAACAGATTAAGCTTGCAATTCTAAATAATAAACGATTTATAATTTGAGAAACTTACTTGTTGATGCACAAAGCTACTCAACACTATGCTCCAAAAACACGAACGATTCGTCATTGACCTCTCGAAGAACACCACCATCAAAGAACACCCACTATCCTCTAGATTACTGAAGTAGAGATTGTGGGATCTCGTTTGTCTAGGAAAAGGGAAGAAAGTTTCAGCATCAACCTTGTTGTAATTTCTTGAGAGAAATTGAGAGGGATCTTGAGAGCAAATTTTTAAGAGAGAGACTTGTAAGTCTGCAGAAAATCCATCTGCTTCATGCCCATCCACCGTTGGTTGAAGGAGAAGGGAGTGAGGGGGAGTTACACGATTAACTCCCCTTACACATGTCAACTCCCCATTCCCCAACAAAACTGTTGGAGAATAATAATTCTTAATTAATCTCATTAATTTAATAATTATTAATACTATATGTTATATGCCTAATTAATTTAACCAAATTAATTTTAGTTAAATTAATTAATAACATATAGTTTTAAAATTAAATTAAATCATATTTAACTGAATTAATTCAACCGACTAATTAAATATCATATATCTAATTAATACCATATTTGAATTAAACTCAAATATGTCTCTCTCACTTAACCTATAGTTTTAATGTGCATCCAATGTACATTAATTATGAACTATAGAATTAATTTAATTAAATCAAATCAAATTAAATTAAATTTATTAATTCTCCAATTAATTAATTAATTAATTAAATATCTTATATTTAATTAATTTACTATTTGAATCATATTCAAATAATTCTCTCATAAACTATAGTTTTAAAATGAACCTTATTCACATTAAATATAACCTATAGTTCCAATACGAATCTAATTCACATTTAATATTTGAACCCCTTCAAATATTTAATTCTCTCATTAATTAATTTTGAATCACATCCAAAATTAATTTTATATTATAAAGTTTAATTCACTAATTAAACTTATATTATAATGTATCTTCATACATTATCTTAATTGTATCATATACAATATAATTCCCTTAATGAATTTGAACACACTTCAAATTCTATTCAAGACTATTTAACCTCAGAATCCTTTACGAGCTAGCAGGTGGACCTAATGGACCTACAGATCAGAAGCTCAAACGATAGGAGACTAATTGGCTAAACTCATTAACCAAGTTAGTCAACATTCGTTAACTGTGGGTCACACCACTAAAGACCCATAGTTGCACTCTTCTAACTGTAGAATATTTCTGTGTCCACGGATATTGACCAATAACGGTAAGTCAATCCTTCACGAGTGTTCGTAATGTCAGCTGGGTCAAATTACCATTTTACCCCTGGGTTACCTCTGGATCCTTAAGTACCACTGATCCCTCTAATGAACAAGTTGTTTAGGGTCCAACCACTAAACAGGAGTTCCTCTCGGGCAAGGAGAGGACGAGGCACCTTTGTTCAAGACCTGGAATCAACCCTTAAGGGAACACACATCTACTTGCCCCAATAGGGGAAGGAGTGAATTCCATCTTGTATTGTCATGTCCCCAGCCCCCCACTCGGTCTTGTCCCCAAGAAGGTAGACTTATTGAGTCGGCGTGCAGGCCACTCTCACCCGTACTAATCAAAGGACAATCCTTCGTGAGAAGGAGTTCATGACACACTCAGGATTAAGATTGAGTTACCTAGGTTATCCTATTGAAATAGTAACCTAACTAGTTAACGATGTTACATTTAGTGGTTTACTATTTCGTGGTCCGGTCTTATGCAAACTCATTGCCCAGGATACCCCCGCTCGCATGGCTCCTACATGGACGCCTTGGATCAATACGTCTGTATCGAATACAAAACGGGTCATATCACATAGTGTTATCAGGATAAGGTACCCAGCCTTATCCCTGTACTATAGACCTTTTAGGTTGTTACTTGAACACTAATCCCTGTGTGTCCCCACATACTAGTTCAAGTTACATGTAAACAACCCTGGATCTTAGTTTATTGGATTTGGGTCATATTGTGCAATTCTAGACTTATTATGACAATAACACTTTATTGCATAAACCTCAATAACACTTTATTGATACAAGTGTATAATTTGTTAATCATTCACTATCTACGAGTTTTAGGACATAAAACCCAACAGTTTCAAATGCTTAGCAATATGGGCCAGTTTTCAGGACTTCCGTGTGAAGATCCGCATAAACATATCAAGTAATTTTTAAGAATTTGTAGTTCGTTTAACGTAACAGGAGTTCCACAAGACACATTGAAACTTAAACTTTTTCCTTTTTCGTTGCAGGGAGATGCCGATGCTTGGCTAGATTCATTTCCACCAAACTCCATCACATCCTAGAATGATTTGGCAGAGAAGTTCCTAGAGAAGTTTTTTCTGTCCAACAAGAATGCTAAGTATAGAGCAGAGATCATTTCCTTCAGACAATCTTACAATGAGCCTTTAGACGCAGCATGGGAGAGATTCCAAAGGCTAGTCCGAAAGTGTCCTCATCATGGGTTGCCTGCTTGCATCATTCTTGAGCATTTCTACAGTGGGCTCGATCAAGATTCAAAAGCCTTAGTCAATACGTTTGGAAATGGATCTTTCCTAAAAAAGTATGTGAATGATGCACATGCCATTCTAGACACAATAGCCACAAATAACCGACATTGGGGAGAAACTGAACCTACAATTTTGAAAAATCCAGTGAAAGCTATGGATACGGAAGAAAACTCAACAATGCAAGCTCAGATTAATGCTATCCATAACATGATGAAGGACTTGACTATGGGAAATCAAGCAAACATTGCTCCCGCAAATGCTATCTTTTCTCCATGTTGTGATATTTGTAATGAAGAGCATATAACAGATAATTGTCCACTAAACCCTGCTTCTGTTTTTTTATGTAGGACAACTGGGAAACCAAAACCGTTGGAATCCATATCCAGCTACGTACAACCCAGGTTGGAGACAACATCCAAATTTCTATTGAGGAGGACAAGTTAGTACCAGTAATGTCGGTGTAAACAAATTTGGAAAAGCTTCAACAGGATTTAATTCCCAACCTACACAACAACAGTAGTAGAAAATGTTTCAACCAGTACAAGTTCAGAACACTAACCAAGAGCCAAATCTAGAGGGTCTAATGAAGGAATACATGGCAAGGAAGGATGCCACTGTAAGGAACTTGGAAATCCAGATAGGACAAATAACTCAAGAAATCAAGAACAAACCCCAAGGAACATTGCCTAGCAAGATTGAAAATCCTCACAGTGATGGCAAGGAACAATGTAAAACAGTTATCTTGAGGAGCTAATTGGAGTATGACAGATTATAATACCCTATTAATCAAGAAGTTAGGAGAATCTCAGAAGAAGTGTTAGAATAATCTACAGAAAAAGAGTCAGAAGTCAATACATAAGTTATTACAAATAAAGAAGTTTCAGAAAAGACCAAGGAGCTGGAAGCCTTGGAAGAAAAAATTTAAAGTTAAAGTAAAGATAAAGAGCATGAGAATGCGGCTGCAAAACAAAATAAATTCATCATTGATCTAGATTATAGGCCACCACCACCTTACCCTCAAAGATTCAAATACGCATCACAAGATACACAATTCAAGAAGTTCTTAGACATTTTAAAGAAACTTCACATCAACATCCCGTTAGTGGAGGCGCTTGAACAAATGCCAAACTATGTGAAATTCCTAAAAGACATCTTATCCAAGAAGAGACGACTGGGAGAATACGAGACAGTTGCATTAATAGAGTGCTCTAGTGCACTAGTTAAGAGAAAGGTTCCCCCTAAATTTAAAGATCCAGGAAGTTTCACTATTCCTTACTCCATAGGAGGAAGGAATGTCGGCAGAGCACTATGTGATCTTGGAGCCAATATCAACCTGATGCCGTATTCAGTTTTTAAACATTTAGGAATTGGAAAAGCTAGACCAACTACTTTCACTTTGCAGCTAGCAGACCAATCATTGACACATCCTATCGACAAGATACAGGATGTGCTAGTCAAAGTGGATAAGTTTGTCTTTCCTGCAGACTTTATTATACTAGATTGTGAAGCAGACAAGGAAGTACCAGTCATCCTAGGTCGACCTTTCCTAGCGACGGCTAGGACCTTGATTGATGTACAGAAGGGAGAATTGACCATGAGGGTCAATGATCAACAAGTCACATTCAATGTTATGAATGCGCTCAAATATCCAAGGGATTTTGAGGAGTGTTCTGTAGTTGACAAGATTGACGAACTTTCCTTATCTACTTTGCAGGAATTACTAAAAGGTGAAATGTTGGAAGAATTGCTTGATTATGAAGAATAAGGGGAGGTAGGTGAGAAAAAAGATTGAAGACATAGAGACAACTAAGGAGGAACCGACCAAGATTGGCTCTACTGTAGCATTAGTAGAAGCATTGAGAAATCCCTTGGAATTGAGCCAAGAAGAATTCAAGCCACTGCAGCCATCCGTGATTCAACCTCCAGAATTAGAACTTAAACCATTACCAGAACATTTAAAATACAGTTACCTTAGAGAGTAAAACGCTACCAGGTATTATTTCAACCCACCTTACTAACGAGGATGAGTTATCTTTGTTGCAGGTCTTATCGAGCCACAAGAAGGTGATATGATGGACGATTGCAGACATACAGGGAATCAGTCTTTCATTCTGTATGCACAAAATTATTTTAGAAGAAGGTGCCAAAAATTCTATCGAAAGTCAGAGAAGGTTGAATCCTATAATGAAGGAAGTCGTCAGGAAGGAAATTCTAAAATGGTTGGACGCAGGAGTCATATATATGTTGGGGTTTATGTCCTAAAACTCGTGGATAGTAAAATGTAACAAAGTTATACACAAAATTTATTTGAATAGTTTATATTCTGGTTGACGAAAGGTTAGTTTATCTATGTTTTTATTAACCCAAATCCAATAAACTAGGATCAATGGCTATGATATGAAACACTCAAGCTATATGTAGTGACATAAAAATGGATCAGATACAAGTACATAGCCTAAAACGGTCTATAGTATAGGGATAAGACTTGGTACCTTATCCTAGGAAAAAACTATGTGATGCGGCCCACTTTGTTTTAATTCAAACGATGTGATATTGTGTCGTTCATGTACAAACATGTGAGTGGGGGCATCCTATGCAAAAGAGTTTGTATAAGACCAGACAGCGAAATAAGTCACTTTCACTTTATATGTTTAGGTGAAACTGACATATTTCAAGTGATGACCTAGGTAACTCGATCTTAATCCTGAGCTAATTATGAACTCCTGTTTATTCGGGATTATCCTTTGATTTGCATAGGTGAGAGTGGCCCATAAGCGGCGCTCAATAAACCTGCCATTTTGGGGATAACACTGGGTAGATAGTTGGGGACATAGTCCTACAAGATGGAATTCACTTCTACCTGTCCTTAGGGATAGTAGAGAGGTTGTTCCCTTAAGTGCTGACTCCGGGACGTGAACAAAGGTGCGCCGCCCTCTCATTGGCCCGAGAGGTTTTAGGCTTAATGGTGGGACCACAAACCCATTGTTCATTAGGGACACAGTGAAGGCTTAAGGAACAAGAAGTGCTATAGGGGTAAAACAAACCATTTGACCTTACTATAGTTACGAACAATCTATGAAGGATTAACTTACTGATCACGGTTATATTGGGTGGACAAAAATATATCTACAGTGAGGGGAGTTCAGCTACGGGCTATAGTGGAGTGTCCCGTTAGTTAACGAATGTTGGTTAATTGGGATTGAAAGAGTTCGACCGGTTAATCTCAGATCGTTGGAGCCCATGATCTGTAGGTCCGTTAGGTCCCCCTGCTAGCTCATATAGATTAACCTTAGAACAGAGCGATGAAAGAATTTGAAACACATTCAAATTCGATTAAGAGAGATGTTGTTAGTTATATTCAATATAATTTAGCACATCGGTTTAATTACGAATTAAACTACACTTTGAAAAATATTTAAATATGATTTAAATATTGTATACATGAATAGGGATTCATATTTGAGAAATTGGTTTTAAGAGAAGTCGGGGTTGCTGCAATTATTTGATTTAATATTTGATATTAAATTGAAGGGAAAAATACACTTTGAGTCCCTGAGGTTTGGATTAGGTTTCATTTTGATCCCTGAGTTTTCAAACTCAACAATTTAGTCCCTGAGGTTTTGTTTTAGTTTCATTTCGGTCCCTCCATCCATTTTTTTTTGTTAAAAACTAACAGTTTTCTGATGTGGCAATATTGTTTTATTAAAAAAATTATTTTTTGAATTTTTAAAATAAAAATATATTAAAATAATAAATATATTATTTTTTTAATTTTTATTTCAATATTTCTTTTCTCTAATTCTTCACCAACTTCATCTTCACCAACTTCATCTTCTTCCTCAGATCACAAGCCAACGACCGGCGGCTGGTAGCCACCAGCGACCGGCGGCCGGTAGCCACTGGCGACCTCTTTTTTTTTTTCTTATCATTATTCTTTTATTTTCTTCTTATTTTCTTCTTCTTCTTTTTTCTAGGGTTTGTCTGTGTTTTTTCTCGAGCTTCAACGCCAGCATCTTCTTCTCTGGCAACAGCAAGCGGCGACAGCGCGATTTCTGAGTAGTTTTTTCCTTCGATTTTTTTCTTATCCCTAGCAGTTGTTTTGCGGCGCGATTTCGTGGTTTGCGGGTGAGCTTCAATGCTAGCATCGTCGTTCGCCTCTGCACGCGCGTTCTTTCTTGCCGAGGTCATTAAGTTAAAAAAAAAGAGATCGAAGGGGACTTCCCCCTTTGAATCGTAGCTGGAACGAAGGGGGAAAACCCCATTCATTTCAAATCTGGAAAAAACCCAGCCCCCTTCGATCTTTTTCTTTTTTTTTTTAAACAGTGAGTTTAGGGGAGAAGAAGATGCTGTCGTTGAAGATGCTGGAGAAGAAGATGATGTTGGGGAAGAAGATGCTGACGGTGAAGCTCGATAAAAAACACAGACAAACCTAAAGGAAAAAAGAGAAGAAGAAAAGAAGAGAAAAAAAGAGGTCACCGACGGCGGCCTGCCGTCGGTCGCCGCCGTTAGCTGGTGATCTGAGGAAGAAGATGAAGTTGATGAAGAATGAGAGAAAAGAAATATTGAAATAAAAATTAAAAAAATAATATATTTATTATTGTAATATATTTTTATTTTAAAAATTTCAAAAATAATTTTTTTTAATAAAAAAATATTGCCACGTCAGCAAACCATTAGTTTTTAACGAAAAAATGGATGGAGGGACTGAAATGAAACTAAAACCAAACCTCAGGGACTAAATTGTTGAGTTTGAAAACTCAGGGACCAAAATGAAACCTAATCCAAACCTCAGGGACTAAAAGTGTATATTTCCCTAAATTGAATAAATATAGTTAATTAAAATGTGTTTAATTAAAATTACTTTAATTTTAAATTAATTTCGAATTAATTTTAAAAATTGGAAAATGATTTTAGAAATTCATTTAAATTAAATGATTATAAATGAATTTATGGAAAAAGTCATTTTGTTTTTTTCAAATTCATGAAAATGCAAGATGATGACACCAACCTAGATGACTATTTCTTCGAGCATGAGTTGACTTCAATTCATGAATTTTGGATGCATGCACTTCCTCTTTAAAAGAAGAGAAATGAGCTGAATATGGGGTGGCTTGCTGGAGAAAAACAAAAGAACAAACATGCTGAAATTCTCTCAAACCGTGGGTATGTGTTCTTTGAAAAATCCATTTCTAATTCATCATGCTCGGGTTCCCACAAGCCCGTTCTAAGGCCGAAGAATAGCGGGGAAGATCTCGATGGTTGTCCATGTCGAATTCGTGTGGAGAAACAATCAACAAAGCTTATGGAATTAAGCTTCAAAGGTTGGTATAATTTCCCCTGTTTTATGTTTATATGACAACATGCTTTAATCAACGAAATTAATGAAAATTTGTGCCTAGGATCTGCTAACGCTTCTGCTCGAGTGTTTTTCACTCCTTCAATATCCTATATCAGACAGCAGCTGGGTCAGGCCGGTGCAATGCATCCCTAAGAAGGGTGGAATGACTGTAGCCGAAAATGAAAAGAATGAGCTAATTCCAACGAGAACAGGTACAGGGTGGCGAGTCTGTATCGATTATCGCCGACTTAACAAAGTAACCAAGAAGGATCATTTCCCATTGTCGTTCATTGACCGGATGCTTGACAAATTGGCGGGAAAAGACTATTACTACTTTCTTGATGGATACTCAGGATACAACCAAATTATTATAGATCCAGAAGACCAAGAGAAGACAGCATTTACATGTCCATATGGAACGTTCGCTTTTCGAAGGATGCCATTCATACATGGTGGAATGAACGTTGGATGTTTTTATGGATGACTTCTTCGTCTTTGGAGAAACTTTTGCAAATTGCTTAAAGAATCTTGACCAAGTACTAGAGAGATGTGAAGAGATGAACCCAGTATTAAATTGGGAAAAGTGCCATTTTATGGTACCAGAGGGAATAGTCCTTGGACATAAGATATTCAGAAATGGGATTGAAGTAGACAAGGCAAAAATAGAGCTTATATCCAAGCTTCCTCCTCCCAAGACAATACGAGATGTCAGAAGTTTTTTAGGTCATGTAGGTTTTTGTCGAAGATTTATCAAAGACTTTTCTAAAATCTCTAAACCTTTGTGCAGGTTGCTTGAAGTTGACAGACCTTTCCAGTTTGATGAAGATTGTAAACAAGCTTTTAAAATTTTGAGAAATGCACTTAGTTCAGCACCAGTCGTGATTGAGCCAGACTGGACTCAGCCGTTTAAACTAATGTGTGACGCCAGTGATTTCACAGGAGCTTTGTTAGGACAAAAGAAGGGTAAGATTGTGCAACCAATCTACTATGCAAGCAAGACACTTAATGAAGCACAATTGAACTACACCGTAATTGAAAAGGAACTACTTGCAGTAGTTTATGCGTCTGACAAGTTTAGATCCTACTTAGTAGGAACTAAAGTTGTTGTTACACTGATCACTCAGCCCTTAAACACTTATTATCAAAGAAAGATGCCAAACCCTGTCTCATCTGTTGGATTTTACTTTTGCAGGAATTTGACATTGAGATCCAGGATAGGAAAGGGACATAAAACCAAGTTGTAGATCACTTATCAAGGCTTGGGGAAGAGGCACAGGTGGAAAAGAGGCTGGAAATTCAATTGTCGTTTGCAGATGAACATATATTGGTGGTAAGAGCAATCGAGATTCCATGGTTTGCGGACTTTGTGAATTACCTATTTAGTGGACTTAAACCTCTTGAAGCCACAACGCAACAACTGAAGAAGTTTTTGAAAGATGTGAAAGAATACTATTGGGATGAACCTTATTTATACAAGCTTGGACCAGATCAGATAGAGGAAGAAGTACCATTCATTTTGGAAGCATGTCATTTAGCTCCAGATGGAGGGTGTTGCTAACTGCTCACCGCAAGCGCACGGGTCGTCACAAGTAATATAAAACGGTAGTAATACCGAGTATCGAATCCACAGGGAGGCGAAGCAAAAATTAAGCAAAAATAAAATCTCTTGAGCACTAAAGGTACTTGGGCGAAATAATATTTAGGGAACAACTTATGCAATAAAGAGGAATTTAAAATTCAAAGCAATTAAAGAAAATAAGCTGAATAAAAAAAATAAAATATGGAGAAAGAGTTTTGTTTTAATGGGAAGAGGAGTCTTGAAAATCAATTATTAGCTAAACAATTGTTATAATTATCTTATCTCATTGCCCAACTAATTATAATCCTAGAATCTTCGTTAATCACATAGGTTCTCCTGTCGGTCTCCCCTAATTGTAATTAATTCCTTTTAACAACCGAAGTGTCCTTAGCGCCATTAAAAATCATTAATTATTACGCTCTGATTCATTTTAGGAATCTAAGTTTAATCAACTAATCCCGGTGTCACAACGGGCAATTAAACTAGTTGCATGGATTACGGTCTATCATAATTTCTCTCCGTCGAGTTTCCATTAAGAATCAGATCATTACACAATTGGCCAGATTGAATAAAGCATTAAACGCATCCATACAAATAATTAGGACAAGGGCAAGAGACAAGAAATTATAACAATATTTGAACTATAATTTCACTTCAAGACCCCAAATTGGGGTTTAGCTACACATGGCTAAAATATCCACAATAATTACAATAGTAAGCATAATTAGGAGCATGGAATTGACCGTCGAAAAACCCCTTTGCTGACGCTTGGAGCCCCACCGACTACTCCTTGAGCCTCCTAAGATGCTCCCCAAAAACTCCCCAAAATATTTCCCACTAAAGAATTCTCTCAAAAAGGCTAGAAAGCCTTGAGAGGCGCTCCAAAGGAGCCTAAGGAAGAAATGAAAGAAAATGATTCCTTTGTGAATTGTTGGATGATAAATGAGGCACCAAGAGGTGCCTTTTATAGGCCTGGAATGGGGGCAGCGTCGTGACGCTACATTGCACAGCGTCGCAACGCTGTGATGCATGCGTCTTGTTGCCCAAGAAATGGGTAGCGTCGCGACGTTATCTACACAGTGTCTCGACGCTGACCCAATTTCGAGAATTTTCAGCTTCGGTTTTTGGGCTGATTTTTGGGCCTTCTCTTCATTTCTTTTGGGCATTTCCATCATGATTGTCTTCTTTGGGTCCCCTTTTGTTCCAAGCTTGGATTTGGGCTTCATTTGCTTCATTTTTGGCACTTTTTCTCCCAAAATCACCCACTTTGCTCCTAAGGACCAAATAACGGAATTCATTAAATATTTTCATTAAAAATACGATTAAAGCACAGAAAAGCTTAATAAATTGGGACTAAAATAGCGACATTTCTGCTCGCTATCACACCCCCAAACTTAAGCTTTTGCTAGTCCCGAGCATAACAAATTCTAACGATGCATGAAATAGAATCGCTCAAGCCTCAATGATTTTGGAATTATTAGGATAGGAAGGAAAACATGCAAGTGGAATAAGCAAGCACCGCATACTCTTGAAGAAATCTTAAACTAGTTTGAACTTAAGATTAATGAATAGCATGCTCATGACTTATCTATTGATTCTTTTACTAACATAGATTAGTCTTATGGCTTTCTCCATTTGTTTTCCCCCTACACTGGCTAAGAGCCCCTAATAGGTCGGAGTCCTTCTATCATGCAAAAAAAAGAAACTAGGGTGCCTGTTTTTTTTTTTTTTTTCCTTCATGGGGGAGCAAAACTCACAAATGATTTTTCTTTTTCTTTTCTTTTTCTTCTCCCCCAAACTTGCATTTTGATATCTAATGGTACTAGCTTTCACACTACGGTGAAAGGACCCTTAACCCAAATTTTATTCTTTGGTTGGCCTAACTGATCACACTGCAGGTAGCTCTTTTTACCCCTAGGCTTTTTCTTTTGTGCAAGCAAAAAATTTCTTTTTCAACAGATTTTTCTTTTCTCTCATTTTCTGTTTTTGCTTTTGCTTTTCTCTCAGCAGGCATTACATTTTTTTCTACCTAGCTCTTTGGAACAATCAAGCATGAACTTCCTAATATTAGAAACTAAGCCTACCGGGGTGACAACAAACTTTAAAAACCATAATAAGAATCTAGATTTTCAAAGACGTCATTAGATAAGGCTATTACATGCTTTAGACATCAAAACTAAGTTTCAAAAAATTTTAAAATTTCACAATTTCTGCCGTGCTCCCAGATTCCACAACATATAAACTATTTTCTCCCAAAATTTCTAAAGTCACATCCTTGGCTATCATAGCTATCTATTCATGCATCCAACAAAATTTAAATATGCTCAACACAGCGAAAGCCCCCCCCTCCAAACTTAAACTAAACATTGTCCCCAATGTTTTAAAAACAATAAAGCGTAAAGAGGGATACTGAGACTTCCCTAAGCTAGGAGCGCTTCATCTTCTTCCTTTGGATCCAGAAAAATGGGAATTTTGGAATTTTGGGGTTTGCTAAGGTGATCCTGCAAAACAAAATTGGATCATGGAGCAAAGAAAATTATTAACCGCAAAAACAACTATCTAAACTTTAATCCTTGGGTTGCCTCCCAAGCAGCGCTTTCTTTAACTTCTTTAGCTAGACGAGGCTCGACACGCTTACGAAGGCTCAAAATAAAAATTTTCATCATCCTCCGGGCCCTGCAAGAAATCACGCACCGAATTGCATACTACAAACAGGAGAGAAAAAGAACTTTCCCCTGACCCATCTTTACTAAAGAGATTATCATAATAACATTTCAGAAAATAATCAGCTACATCAAATCTCTTTTCTAAATCTCTATTCACAAAGCAATTGTTAACAGAGTCATCAAGCGTTATGATATCTACCGGTCTAGGATCTAAAGATGGCCTATCAATCATGCCAGTCCATTCATCAGAAAAAATATCTACATGCTCAGAAGATTCCTCAGACTCAGTATTAAAAAATGATTCAACTAAGCTATCATATGACTCATCATCAAAAGAATTAAAGAATTCAAGAATTTCAGGATCAGACTCTATACTATGCACAGATTCGAGCTCCTCTGGGTCAGATTCTATGCTATATACATCATCAGGACACGAATCAAAGGTATTAACATTGTCAGGGTTCATGCATTCAGGAATGTCAAGATCATACTCAATAGATTCAGTGTAATCATGATCAGACTCAAAATTATCTATCAAGCAATCTTTTTTATGCATTTCATGCTCATCCTCAATGTCAGGCAATTCAATATCATCAAAATTATCCATTTCAAGCAAATCTAATTCATTTTCAAAGAAAGGTAAGTCATCAACTGCAGATCTTTCATTCTCACAAGCAGGCAAGTCTAATTCATTCTCAAAGTCAGGCAGTTCTAAATCATTCTCAAACAGAGGATCATCTAAATATGCATCATGATCAATATTCCCATCATCCATAAGCATTTCTCCTAAGCCTAGGCCAAGATTATAGTGTACCTCTTCATCATCATCAGTCAAGTATTCAGGACCAATAGAAAAACATGTATGCAAACTACAAACAGATTCATCCTGGCCAAAAATACTAAACACGACTTTTTCATCATCAATGTTCAAGGTAAGCTTACCTGTATGCACACTAATCTCAGCCTTACCAGTGGCTAGGAAAGGTCTGCCTAATATAATGGGCACCTCTTTGTCCTCCTTCATGTCCAGTACCACAAAGTCTACAGGGAAGATAAATTTGTTGACTTTCACCAGCACGTCCTCCACAACACCCATCGGGTGGGTAATCGATCTGTCAGCAAGCTGGAGAGTGACGTCGGTGTCTTTCATACCTGTTAAACCAATCTTCTTGTAAACAGAATAGGGCATCAAATTTATACTTGCTCCCAAATCACACAAGGCCCTATCGAAGGATACTTCTCCGATGGTGCAGGGAACAGTAAAACTCACTGGATCTTTCTGCTTAGAAGGTATCCTTCCTCAAGCAGATCTTTGGCTTCTGTCACTATTTTGGAAAGAAAACTTCCTCCTGCTGATGTGTTTAGGACTGTCTTTGTGGAGGGATTCAATCCATTGTAAAATAACTATACTTGAAGCCAATTAGGATATCCGTGTTGGGGGCATCGCCTAAGTATTTCTTTGTATCTCTCCCACGCTTCGTACAACTGCTCCTCGTCAAGCTGCCTAAACGTTCCGATTTCAGTCCGGAGCTTGATAGTCTTGGCAGGCGGGAAAAATTTCGTCAGAAAAGCCTGGGCAAGCTCGTCCCATGTACTAATGTTGCCCATCTCGACTGATTCGAGCCAATCCTTTGCTTTATCTTGTAGAGAAAATGGAAACAGCCTCAATCTTATCGCGTCTGCCGGAACTCCGTTCATCTTCACCGTCCCACAAATTTCTAGGAATGATCGCAGATGAGAGTGGGGGTCCTCGGAAGGATGTCCCTTAAACGAGTTATCGCGCGCCATCTGAATCAATCCTGTCTTTAACTCAATGGGGCGTAAACAATTCCAGAATTCTCGGTGGGAAGAACTGGCTGTAAGAAATCCCTAATTGCCTTGGGAGCTTCCTCTTGATGGGCCATTTCTTCTGCTAATCTTTTCTCTCTTCAAATGGATCTAAGAGTCTTGTCAATTTCAAGATCTAGCGGAAACAAATTAACCACCTTGTTCCTTCGCATACTATGCTCCCAACCAATCAAAAGAACCAAACAAAAATAAAAACAAAATAATATTCACAAATTATTGAAAGAAAAATATTTACACCTAAATTACTATTTATCCCTTTCTTTTCGATGTCAAGAAAAATTAAATTTGCTTACAAATCAAGCCTCCCCGGCAACGGTGCCAAAAACTTGTTGCTAACCGCTCACCGCAAGCGCACGGGTCGTCACAAGTAATATAAAACGGTAGTAATACCGAGTATCGAATCCATAGGGAGGCGAAGCGAAAATTAAGGAAAAATAAAATCTCTTGAGCACTAAAGGTACTTGGGCGAAATAATATTTAGGGAACAACTTATGCAATAAAGAGGAATTTAAAATTCAAAGTAATTGAAGAAAATAAGCTGAATAAAAAAAAATAAAATATGGAGAAAGAGTTTTGTTTTAATGGGAAGAGGGGTCTTGAAAATCAATCATTAGCTAAACAATTGTTATAATTATCTTATCTCATTGCCCAACTAATTATAATCCTAGAATCTCCGTTAATCACATAGGTTCTCCTGTCGGTCTCCCCTAATTGCAATTAATTCCTTTTAACAACCTAAGTGTCCTTAGTGCCATTAAAAATCATTAATTATTACGCTCTGATTTATTTTAGGAATCTAAGTTTAATCAACTAATCCCGGTGTCACAACGGGCAATTAAACTAGTTGCATGGATTACGATCTATCCTAATTTCTCTACGTCGAGTTTCCATTAAGAATCAAATCATTACACAATTGGCCAGATTGAATAAAGCATTAAGCGCGTCCATACAAATAATTAGGACAAGGGCAAGAGACAAGAAATTATAACAATATTTGAACTATAATTTCATTTCAAGACCCAAAATTGGGGTTTAGCTACACATGGCTAAAATATCCACAATAATTACAATTGTAAGCATAATTAAGAGCATAAAAGGAAAGGAATTGACCGTCGAAAAACCCCTTCGCTGACGCTTGGACCCCAGCCGACTACTCCTTGAGCCTCCTAAGATGCTCCCAAAAACTCCCCAAAATATTTCCCACTAAAGAATTCTCTCAAAAAGACTAGAAAGCTTTGAGAGGGGCTCCAAAGGAGCCTAAGGAAGAAAGGAAAGGAAATGAATCCTTTGTGAATTGTTGGATGATAAATGAGGCAACAAGAGGTGCCTTTTATAGGCCTGGAATGGGGGCAGCGTCGCGACGCTACATTGCACAGCATCGCGACGCTGCGATGCACGCGTCTTGTTGCCCAAGAAATGGGTACCGTCGCGACGCTATCTACATAGCGTCTCGACGCTGACCCAATTTCGAGAATTTTCAGCTTCGGTTTTTGGGCTGATTTTTGGACCTTCTTTTCATTTCTTTTGGGCATTTCCATCATGATTGTCTTCTTTGGGTCCCCTTTTGATCCAAGCTTGGATTTGGGCTTCATTTGCTTCATTTTTGGCATTTGTTCTCCCAAAATCACCCACTTTGCTCCTAAGGACCAAATAACGGAATTCATTAAATATTTTCATTAAAAATACGATTAAAGCACAGAAAAGCTTAATAAGTTGGGACTAAAATAGCGACATTTCTGCTCGCTATCAGAGGACACTTCACAGGATTAAAAACTGCAACCAAAGTCTTCTAAAGTGGGTACTTTTGGTCTCGTCTTTTTAGAGATGCACACTTATTTGCAAAGAACTGTGACCAATGCGAAACAACAGGGAATTTGACAGCCAAGAGCGAGATGCCACTTAACTTTATACTTGAAGTAGAAATCTTTAACGTAGGGGCACAGACTTCATGGACCCATTTCCTCCGTCCTTTGGAAACATCTACATTTTACTTGTAGTTGACAGCGTATCTAAATGGATCGAGTCTGTAGCTACATCATCCAATGACGCGAAAGTAGTAAAGAAGTTTTTTCATGAAGAATATTTTTACAAGATTTGGGACCCACCGATTTATCATAAGTGATGAAGGTACACATTTCTTGAACAAGATGATAGCTAATATGTTTTCTAAATATAATATCAGGCAAAGAGTTGCAACTACTTACTATCCCCAAACGAATGGCCAAGCAGTGCTCTCTAACCGAGAGATTAAGGCTATATTGGAGAAAACAGTTGATCCTTCTCGGAAGGATTGGTCACTTCGTCTTGATGTAGCATTATGGGCACACAGGACAACGTACAAAGCACCTTTGGGGATGTCTCCATATAGAATTGTATTTGGAAAAGCTTGTCATCTGCCTCTAGAACTGGAGCACAAAGTGTTCGTACGATTTTACACCGCTAGCGTACGGGTCGTCACAAGTAATATAGTGATTTTGAGTATAGAGTATCGTCTCCACAGGGATTGGATTTATTCAATTAATTACCGCGAATAATCTTGCTTAGCTTTATTTAGAGAACAAAATTTAATGCCGAAAAGAACAAACTAAAAGCTAATCTAGAAAGCAAAAGATAAATGGAGACACAATTTGGAGGGATAATTCTTAGAGGGTTGATTTCATCAATTGGACCTTTAATTCTTAATCAATTAACTAATATGGATTAACTAATCATTTGATTCATAAGTCTAGAAGCCTAATGACAAGGACTCTCCTGTCGGTCTCCTCTTATCTCATACCTTTCAATAAAGAATCTCCTTTCGGTCTCTTCTTTATTTCCTTAGCATGGCATTACGACCCTTCAATACAACCTCTAACGTTATTTAGTCAATCCTGTGTCACCCAGGTAAATAATTGTCAGTCTTGCAATCAGTTCTAGTCTAAGCTTCTCTCCATCGAGTCTCCACGTAGTAACGATTCAATTAATCAGTGATCAGTTGATTAAAAGCATTAAGGACAAAATGCAAAAATGAACAATAATGACAATTAAACCAAACCAATTCATTAATCAAGTAGAGGTTCAACATCTAAATCAATCTCATAGAATTTAGGAATTTACTGCTCATAATCACTAAAATTCAATAATTCCTAATCACAACAATTCTAGAAACTTAAACATAAAGGAAAAGGGAAGAGAAATGCTCATAAAAGTGTCGATCTCCTCGATCCCGCGCCGACCTCTTTCGATCCCGAGCTCCAAAGATCTTCAACAAAGCTCCAAAACTCTCCACGTAGTAACGATTCAATTACTCAGTGGTCGTCACGAGAATCTTTGATTATGGAACTGTGGAATTGGTAGATAACCAAGGTATGCATTTCAAAGTTAATGGGCAAAGGATTGAACCTTATTGGGGAAAGACTTTACTAGCTGAGGAAGCCTATGTGTCAGTGATAGATTTGGTATGATCTCTATTCTATAAACTTTTGTATAATATGTGGATTGATATGTTTTGAAAATAAAATAATAAGAAAGTTTTAAAGTTAAAAAGCAAAAACAAAATAACATGGGCAAGAGGAAACTCTATCTAGGAAAATCCTGTCTAGGAAAAGGCACTTAAGATAACCATAGGGAACACCTTTTCCTGGGGATTTACATGGGAGTTGAATTGGCCGAGCCATTTTGAGTTTTACTTTTTACTTAAAAATTTCCACCCAAAAAATAATCATGTTCGAGTGTATGAACGATTTAATAAGTTTGTTATTGTTTCAGCCATTTAAGGAAGGAAGAAATTAGAAAAAAGCAAGAGAAGTGAAAAAAATAAAGAAGGCAGTGAGACTGGGAAAATGCGATCGCATTTTCCCCAGTTCATTTGGAAATGTGATCACATTTTCCTTTTCGTCGAGGGCAGTGACGTCATTTAAATGACTATTACGTGACCTAATTATGAGAAACCTATTAATAGGAAGACTTAATGTTTTCTTTTTCCACTCTTCCATTTGAACTTTCTTCGCATTCATGTCAACCCAACAACCTCCATACTCTCTCTTGGAGCCGAGAAGAACCATGAAGAAAACACATGAAGAACACACCCAACCACTCGATTCCTTGCAAGATTACTCGTTGTCAGAGTAATCGAAGTAATCCACGAGCAGAGAAAGTTGATCAACGCCGTGAGGAAAGCCTTGATAGGACCTAAATAAACCTATTTTATCACCTCTAATCTAAGCTTGTTAGAGTTATTTAATGCTTTACTTGTCTTATTTACAGGATATTTGAGCTTAGGCTATGTCGGGAGTCGATCACGCTAATTGGTGTTAATTCGAGCCAATTACGGAGTTTTGGAGCCATCTCGGTGTCTTAGACGACAAGGAGGTGAAAAGACCCAATATTGCTGAAGCGGGCCTGAAGAATGATACCAAAAGTCGAAGATTGAAGCCCCGTACCGAGAAGAGACGAGACAAGATTGAGAATTAAAGCAGCAAGTCGAGAATCAAGGGTGGTGTCGAGACGCTGCGCCTTGGCGCTCGATGCCGACGCGAAATTTGGTTGGAGAATAAAGTTCGCAATGTCGAGACGTTGCCCTTGGCGTCTCGACGCCACTGAGTTTTTCTATAAATATGTGGCCTCGGTTTAGTCCGCCGTTAGGTTAGAATTTTGGTCCTTTTACGATTTCTTTTGCCACTTTTACGTTTCAGCACGGTTGTAGACCTTTTTAGGTCATATCTTATGGATTCTTTCATGTCTATTCATGCTTTTACTTCATCTATGAGTAGCTGATCGTATTTAGATCGTTGGATAGGGTTTATGCTTTGATTTATATTGAGATTGGTTGACTTTTCTGAAATTTATTTACTGTTCTTGCTGTCCTTTCATTCAGTTTTACATGTTATCCCGTTTAAACCAATACATGCGGCTAGTCTATTAGGATTGACGACCCTATGTGATTACCGCTTGCGTATTCAATCAGTTATTTTTAGATTGCCACTAGGTTGAGGCAAGCCACTCTTTACGCGAGACGACTCTTGATAGGCCTAGGATGCATGTTTAAGGTTGTAGGAATTAGATTTGAATTCTATTCGAATTTAGTTAATACAATTCTGGACTCACGATCCCAAAGCGGCTAGTTTAATAGGTGATTGCAAAATTTCTTAATCTAAAACTAGTTAGATATAATTAGTAACAGTTGCAGAGGTTTCAGATGGTTGCTATTTTATTTATGAGGGGTGGCGAGTGTGGGGTTCCTAGAGTGAGTAAAAATATGATCTAAAAAGACTTTAGAATTCCTGTGCAAGTATACACAGTCTGCAGCAAGTAATATTATCAATCCGAGTCCTGAATTAGCTTCCACTTTACCTATTTTGTGAAACTTTCTAATTGTTTCAAAGATGGTAAAAATTGATTTGATTTTATAGAATTATGCTGAAGCAAACTAAATGGCAAAACAACAAATAAACGAATAGGCAGACAGATTAAAGACAGGTGCTGGTCAAGTTTAGTAATTGCTTTGAAAGATGCTTTAGCAATATTATTGATCATGCAAACTCTCGCAAAATTATTAGCGGATTCCCCCCGGAACTCCGGATCTTTTGGAATGTGTTTCAACCCCAATGAAGAACGACCGATCAAGCACTAGGCACCTGGCTATCCCTAGCTCAGTCACTGGCGTTCACCAATACACAATGATCGTAGTGTGATTAATTGCCACACTCTCTAAATCATCCCTGAAACTAGAGATAGGTATTCACACCGGCTGTCCAGACGGGCATAAAATAAGAATAAGCACAAGAATTAAGCAAGTTGCAATAATCAATATATTATTAGAGATGAAGCACGACAACTAAATATTACTTAACCAACGCCTAAAGCTACTTAGTTCATAATAAGCATGGAAACATGAATTACAATATGAGTAGGCACGTCCATAATCACAAGATAATAAAGAAAATAATAATCTCCTTAATCAGCTTGCAGATGATGGTGTTCTTGGTAATCTCCAATCTCTCTATACTACTCGGCTTCCAAGGAAAACATAGAATACTTTTGACTTGGACGGCTACTTCCTTTTATAGAAGGATAAGAGGCTTGAATTAGGTCAACTTTGACACGTGTAGGGCTCTCCTTGCTCCTTTATCCCGAAAATAACTCAACAGAAGGCGGTTCATGAAGTTGGCTAACGAGCTGTGATGTGGCAGTTCTGTTCCCAATTTTGCTGCAGCACAGAATTTGCTCCCTCCAGTCGCCCAGCAGCGTTAATCTGCACAAAATGATTTCCAAAGCTTCCATTCTACCAAATGGGTTAAAACATGTAATATCTATCTAAAACCAACCCTATTAAGCAAAAAGGACACACAAATCCCTATATAAATGAGGCCTAAATAACTACCTTTTGGGCAGTTATCAGCGAGCGATAAAGAATATATTAATTAATCTTGTTAGTTGTAGAATTCACGATTAGCAAGATAATTAGCACAGGGT
Source organism: Luffa acutangula (assembly GCA_036850905.1). NCBI lineage: Eukaryota > Viridiplantae > Streptophyta > Magnoliopsida > Cucurbitales > Cucurbitaceae > Luffa > Luffa acutangula. Next base: position 26,605,710 of record CM072099.1, read on the forward strand.
TAGTGTAGGGGGTTCCTCCGAGTAACCTAGAAATCCCAATCCAACGATCCCTTTTTATGCTATTGAATTTCATCTTATCTCTCTTTTGCATGCTTATTTCTGTTTCCTTTAATTTCTGCATTTATTTTCTTCGTTCGTCCTTCTTTCCAAAACCCCCTGTTTTCATAAGCACGAAATTCTACAACTGCTAGGTCCCATTCCCTTTGTTCGACCCCGGCCACTATTTCTGCAAAATAGTTGTAGTGCAGTGGATTATCAATTTTATTTGACCAACAGGAGCTTCGACAACTCCGCCCCGTCAAATTGGTGACGTTGTCGGGGAAGGACGTTTTCTAGCATTTTTAGGATTTTGTGTCTTAATTATTGTTTGCATGGTTTATGATCACACGTTCTTCGTAGGGAAACGATCTTAGATTTGAACCCAAAGTTTCTAGAGCGGAGACGGGATTTAGAAGGCAAGCACGAAGAAGAAGAGTTAATAATCTCGGTGAGATTGAAGCACCAACCATGGTGGAGAGGACATTGAGGCAGCTGGCAACGCTAGATCTGAACTAGCAGCCACTATGTATTACCTACCTCGAGATGGCAGGTAACTTTGAATTAAAGTCAGGTTTGATACACTTACTCCCTATTTTTCGTGGTAGTGCAGGAGAGGACCCACACAAACATTTGCAGGAATTTCACATTGTATGTTCTCGTATGAGACCTCATGGAGTGAGAGAGGAAGCGCTGAACCTAAGGGCATTCCCCTTTCCGCTAAAAGATTCAACGAAAGATTGGCTCTATTACCTTCCCTCTGGCTTTACCAGTACATGGAATGAGATGAAGAAGCAATTCCTGGAGAAATTCTTCCCTGCCAGTAGAGCTGCAAACATCAGGAAGGAGATTTGTGGGATTTTGCAGATCATTGGGGAGACACTGTAACGCCCCAAGCCCAGGATTCAAAATCCGGATTCGGCACCTCACGGCCCTAGCATTCCCCTACATCTCCTACGGCCTGGCGACGTCACCATACTCATCTTAAACCGCTTCGAAGAGTGAAGACTATCCCCACAAACCAACATGGGGTCCTTTTAGCATGCTTTGTCCTCACTCACATGCTTCCTAGGAAAATTCCCAGGAGGTCACCCATCATAGAACTTCTCCAAGCCAAGCACGCTTAACTTCAAAGTTCCTATGATTGAGCCACCGAAAAGGAAAGTGCACCTTGTTTGTATAGGTAGTATCTATCAATTCTTTTAAGCTTACTTTTGATCATGCTTTCATGTCCTCAGGATCCCTCTCATTCGGATGTGATCTCGGTTCATTCATGTACCCCTCCTAACCTCAGGTGTCACATGCCCACCAGCTTCCGCCTTGGTTCGTCCCCGAACCACATCTTATTGGGAAAGCTTCCGCTCTGAAACCAACTGTAACGCCCCAGGATTTCCAATAACTATCCTAGCGACATTACTAACTCCTAAACCAGAACTAACCGTGTGCACCGAAAAAATTTCGGCAGCATAACGGCGTACATAGGGTTATCCCAAAATTTTACTAGACCTTCTGAACAAGAAAAACACTTCTAAACAACATATACAGCTGCACCACCAAACTACATCGCAACAAAACTCCTTAGAACAAGCTGCGAGTCAGGTCTCGCAAAATCGACTACTAGCCATAACACAACTTTTATTAAAGCTTATCACACTTTCACAGGACTCAACTTATTAATCATTAACTAAATGAATAAATAGAGTTCTTTAAACAAGGACAACTAGCTCTAGAGTTCAATAATAACAATTCCAGAACTAACCCAACGGGACAACGAATATCTAGTAATCACAACCAACAACTACCCTAGGCATAACCAAAGAAAAATAAAGGCAACAACAATGCTACTAGCTACGGTCCCTCCTCATAAGCCTCCTCCGCATCACCAAGGTCCACGCAGTCCTCATAACCTGCAAAATCTTGTAGTTGGGGGGAGAGAGAGGGGAGGGGTCAGTACACTAAGGTACTGGTAAGCAGCCCCTACCTGAGAAGCCATCAAACAACAAACAACAAACAACATGTTTTTCATGCGCAAACAACATGCTTCTTAAAGCGATAAACCATGCTCAGAAACTAACGAAGCGAATGACTCTCCTAAGCCATGACTCATGCATCTCTCTATGCAACTCGCTAACCACACAAGCTCCACAAGCTCACTAAACGCTCATATTTAACCCTCACATGGCTCTCCAAGACTGATCCTTCGAGTCGTACTGTCCCTTGACCATTTGTACCCAGAGCCACAATGCTCTCTACGGAGCTCGGCGTTCGACCCTTGACCATTTGTACCCAAGGCCTCGAACTGTGCATTGCCCCTTGACCATTTGTCCCCAAGGCGCACCGATGACTTAGCAAAGTATTGGCCCTTCCCCAGACATCCAACATTTGCTTTCTAGACTCATCACACCGACCCTTGACTATTTGTACCCAAGGCCTCGATGCTCCTCTTAAACCAATGGTGACGTGCCACCCCTCGACCATTTGTACCCGAGGTGCACTGACACTCACCCAACTTTCCTTTCTTTCACACTTAGGTCCCTGACCTATATCTCACATCTACTAGAATGCATATGCCCTGCAACATGCTTCTAGACTCATGAAACATGCCCACTAAGCATTATACATGTGACCACATCTCTCTAACTCATGCTTGACTCACGAATGCAAAACAGAATCAACATGCTTTACATCAACTCAACATGCAACAACAATTCATGCTTTTCCACGGTTTCATATACATACATATATATATTCAATGAAACAGGAATAAGAGAATAGTTATAGAGCGAGAAAACATTCAGCATGCATCACGCAGTCAAACAGACTACATAAAGTAAGAACTACTTACCAGAAACTCTAAACGCTCCTAAAAGACTAACATAACCAATCGAAGGAGCCTAAAGAGCTCAAAGTACAAGCAACCATTACTAAGGGTTAGGAAATAGATTTAAAGCACTAAGAAGACTTAATAAATGGAACAAGTGCTGGAATTTACCGCTTAGTGCTCAAGCAACCTTGAGAACAAGCTGACTTGTGTTCGAAACGACCCAACAACCAAGATCCCAAATCACCGGGTTATGGGTAACCAAAATCAAGGCCTTTCAGGTTGTGGGTACTCACTGAACACGATCTTTGAGATCAAATGCTTGATGAACAGCAACCGAACACACTTAAATCCTGCATTTATAAAGCGATAACGAATGGGTATCGATTAAAACATGGTTTTAAGGCTTTAATCTCTAATGGGTATCAAACACTTAAGCTATAAAACTAAGAACAACATTGAACCTTACCCAATAGACCCGATTCCATGCAAGACGGGTTATAACAACCTCGAACAACACACTAGAACGATCCTGGGGCAGTGGGTATTCAAGTTACAGTGATTCGAACCCAATCGATCACTTAGACGATGCTGCGGAATAGAAACTCATTACTAAACTAAATTTCCAGGACCAAAACAAATGGGCACTTTGATTTGAACCCCAACCAAGCATGGGTAAGAGTTAAAGCTTATCAGAATCATTAGGTGACGTTGTAATGACCTAGAACAAAGCGAAAACGCTACTGGACAACACACCCACTAACTGAAACGACCGAATTCTTGCTTGGGTTAACCAAAAAGAACAATGGGTGATTAGATTGAACCTAAAATCAACCTTCTTTGCTTCTTCTTCCCTTGCTTTGTCTTCAACTTCCTTCTTTTCTTGTTCCCTTCGCTCTTCCTCAGAATCCGACGATGGAGGAGATGGGGTACTTCGAATCACCCTTACGTGACTCGCCTTCCGCTTAATGCGGCGACGCTTTGGTACCTCGGGCATGATTACCTCCACCTGAGCCTTCCGCACCGACTCTGGTGTATTCTCTTCTTCAGGCACAACCGCGGCCTGGTCGTCCCGAACTTCAACAGACTCTGTTTCTTGATTCTTTTCAATATTCTCTTCCTGAATCGTCTCTGGGGCTATCGGTTCTTCTTCCAGATTTTGAACTCTCTCCATTTCTGGGACATTCACTGGTTCTTCTTGGCTAATTTCTTGACCTTCAACCCTCTGTTGTTTCCTTCGTCTCTTGGCTTCCTTCTCTTCGAGTGTTCTTTTCTTCTTTGTCTTTGCTTTCGGTACCTCTGGCACTGTTTCCTCCACATTATCTTTCTCTCTGTTTGCTCTCATTTTTGCCATGGAAGACTCAGGGTTTTCTAGAGAAAAGCAATGAAGGAAGAAGAAGAAGAAACACAAATAGGGAAGGAAGTAAATGCAAAGTCGAAGTGAAAAGAAACTTCCCACTGTCCGTAAATAAATAAGGCGCCAGCAACATCAAATCCCAACTGAAAAGATTTGCCCTTCATTTAATATTATTCCCGTTTAATTTAAACTCATGCAAATCGGAAATTCAAAACCATTAACGGTAAATTTATGAAGTCTAATCGCCCACGGAAAATCACAATGCGCTGTTCACTATCAAAGCCCTTGGATGATTGCTGTGTGACACGTGGCCTCAGCAGATGACGCATGCAAATTTACCTGCAAAAATTCAAAGAAAAACCCAACGGTAAAAATAATAAATTTTCAACGAAATCCCTTCTAATTCGAATGATTTTGCTTCAGCCATAACTTTGCCGCAACAACCTGCTGAACCTGAAGAATCTTAGATACAGAATTCGAATTTCAAAGCAAGAAAAATCAAATCTTTTAAAATTCAAATTTAAATTTAACCGATCAACCCAATCTTGTATAAGAGAAGCCGAATAAATTAGAGAAAATCTCTATTAATATAAACTAAACAGAATTCAAATAATAAAATCTAATTAATGAAAAGATAATTCAAGGATAATTTAATTAAATGACTCGAAAATAAAATCAAATCAAATTAAAAAAGAAATAGATAAAATCTAAACAAATACTTAAAAATAAAATCTAATAAACCATGCAAAAATTCAAATCGAACCTAATCTAAATTAAAAACAAATCAGCGAAACATAAAATCAATACAAACACTGGAAGCTCAAAATTTTGCTCTGTGAAATGCTCCCGCAAAAATCCTGCTCTCTCAATCATCAACCAACGTTAGGGAAGGATATTTCGACTGAAACTCACCCCAATAGTGCTTCACACGCTGTCCATTCACCTTGAACACTCTCCCATCTTTTTCATCCTGCAAAGTAATTGCTCCATGGGGGAAAACCTCAATCACAATAAACGGTCCTGACCATTTAGATTTTAGCTTCCCAGGAAATAATTTTAATCTAGAATTATAAAGCAAGACTTTTTGACCCTTGACAAACTCTTTAGATTTTATTTTCTTGTCCTGCCACAACTTAGTCTTCTCTTTATACATTTTCGCATTCTCATAAGAAAATTGGCGAAATTCCTCCAATTCATTAAGCTGCAACATTCTTATTGCTCCTGCACGACTCATATCAAAATTTAACTTTTTCAAAGCCCAAAATGTTTTATGCTCTAGCTCTAATGGTAAATGACAAGCTTTCCCATATACTAACCTATAGGGAGACATACCTAGAGGAGTCTTATAGGCTGTCCTATAAGCCCAAAGAGCCTCATCCAACCTAAAAGACCAATCCTTCCTAGATGGATGGACTACTTTCTCTAAAATCGATTTTATTTCCCTATTACTAATTTCAGCCTGACCATTTGCTTGTGGGTGATAAGGGGTAACTATCCTATGCTTAATCCCATACTTAGCTAAAAGCTTAGTCAAGATGTTATTAACAAAGTGTTTACCCTCATCACTCACTAGAGCCCTAGGTGTCCCAAACCGCGCAAAGATGTGCGATTGAAGGAACCTTGCTACTGTCTTGGCATCACTCTGATGGCATGCAATGGCCTCCACCCACTTGGACATGTAATCAACTGCCAATAAGATAAAAACATTGCCATTAGAAGGGGGAAACGACCCCATAAAATCAATACCCCATACATCGAATAATTCAACTTCTAAAATATAAGTAAGAGGTATTTCATCTCTAGGCCCTAAGTTTCCTCTCCTTTGGCAAGCATCACACTGCTTGTAAAACAATTGGGCATCCTTGAATAAAGTAGGCCAAAAGAATCCACAATGCAGAACCCTCATAGCTGTTATCTGACCGTTGAAGTGACCTCCATACGGCGAAGAGTGACATTGCTCCAGGATTTCCTTTGCTTCAGCACCAGAAACACACCTGCGAATAATACCGTCAGAGCATTGCTTATACATAAACGGCTCATCCCAACAGAAAAATTTTGCATCAAGCTTAAACTTTTTCTTCTGCCTCCAATCCATGTCAATAGGAGTGACTCCCTTTACCAAAAAGTTGGCAATATAAGCATACCAAGGGACATCCCTGACTACCTTCACCTCAACAGCAAAAAGCTGTTCATCCGGGAAAGAATCGGAAATGCCAGATTGCTCCAGCAAAGATGATGATGGATCAAGACGAGACAAATGATCTGCAATGACGTTTTCTGATCCCTTCTTGTCCTTCATCTCCAAGTCGAACTCCTACAATAATAAAACCCAACGAATTAGTCTAGGCTTTGCATCTTTTTTAGACATTAAATACCTTATTGCTGCATGATCCGTGAACACCATGACTTTGGATCCAACCAAATATGGCTGGAATTTTTCAAAGGCAAACACCACAGCTAACAACTCCTTTTCAGTAGTTGTATAGTTGACTTGTGCCTCATTTAAAACCTTCCTTGCATAATATATAGGATGGATAAATTTGCCTTGCTTTTGCCCCAACATAGCACCTACCGCAGCATCACTCGCATCACACATTACCTCAAATGGTAAATTCCAATTAGGTGCACAAAGAATGGGTGCTGAGATTAAAGCAGCCTTTAAAGTCTCAAAAGCCTTCCTACAATCTACATTAAAGTAAAAAACATGATCAGTACACAATAAGTTACAAAGAGGTTTACTGATTTTTGAAAAATCTTTTATGAACCTCCTATAAAATCCAGCATGTCCTAAAAAACTCCGAATTCCCTTCACTGAATTCGGTGGTTCTAGTCTCTCAATAACCTCTATTTTTGCTCTATCAACTTCTAGACCATTCTTAGAAATCCTATGACCTAACACTATGCCCTCCTTCACCATGAAGTGACATTTTTCCCAATTGAGAACTAGATGGGTATCCTCACACCTCTTTAATACCTTACCTAAATTATCTAAACAACTCTGAAAAGACCCTCCAAACACTGAAATATCGTCCATAAATACCTCAACAGTGGACTCAATCATATCAGAAAAAATTGCTAACATACACCGCTGAAATGTTGCTGGAGCATTGCAAAGGCCAAAAGGCATTCGCCTGAAAGCAAACGTCCCATAAGGGCAAGTGAAAATGGTTTTTTCCTGATCTTCAGGAGCAATAGTAATCTGGTTATACCCAGAATAACCATCTAAGAAACAGTAGTAGGCCTGACCAGCCAATCTGTCCAACATCTTGTCAATAAATGGTAGAGGAAAATGGTCCTTACGGGTGGCTTTATTAAGCCTCCTGTAATCCATACAAACCCTCCAGGCAGTTACTGTCCTGGTTGGGATCAACTCATTTTCTTTATTGCTCACCACAGTGACACCTCCTTTCTTAGGAACACATTGGACAGGGCTCACCCAATTGCTGTCGGCAATTGGATAAATGATCCCAACATCCAACCATTTAATCACCTCCTTTTTAACCACTTCTTTCATCGCAGGGTTAAGCCTTCTATGTTGCTCAATACTCCTAACGGATCCCTCCTCTAGAGTGGTTTTGTGCATACAAAAAGATGGGCTAATTCCCTGAATGTCAGCCAATGTCCAACCTATAGCCTTGCGATATTTCTGCAGCAATTTTATTAAGGCCTCTTCATGCTCCAACATTAAATCTGATGCAACAATAATGGGCAATGTCGCTCCTTCCCCAAGATACACATACTTTAGATGATCCGGCAAGGGCTTCAAATCTAAAGTAGGTGCCTCAACCAGGGATGGCTTAATAGGAGGAACTTTCCTTTGATCTAAATCTAAAGACTCAAAACATTCTCACACCTAAACAACTCTTTTTCATTTTTTCTTTCTAAAGAAAAAACCTCTAAATCTCCTACACTAACCTCTTCATGCTCCTCCGAATGCTTACTAGCCGAATCCTGTATTGCTGTCTCAATTGCTGTGCTCTCCAAAATCCTAATGAAGGAGCAATCCTCCATTTCATCTGGATACTTCATGGCTTTAAACACATTAAATTTTACTTCCTCATTACAAACTCTCATTGTTAATTCCTTTTTTTGAACATCTATTAACACCCTACCAGTAGCAAAAAATGGACGACCTAGAATAATTGGGACATCTTTATCAGCATCATAGTCTAAAATAATAAAATCAACTGGAAATATGAATTTATCCACTTTTACTAAGACATCCTCAATTCTACCCTCTGGATATGTGATAGACCTATCAGCTAACTAGAGTGTGACTGTGGTAGGTCTAGCTTCACCAATACCTAGCTTCCGATAGACCGAAAGAGGCATAAGGTTAATACTTGCACCTAAATCACAGAGTGCTCTACCTAACTCTTTTCCACCTATAGATACAGGTATAGTAAATGACCCTGGATCCTTCGCCTTGGGTGGTAGCCCATTCTTAAGAATAGCACTACATTCCTCAGTAAGAGATACAGTTTCAAACTCACCTAACCTCTTCTTTTTAGTTAAAATATCCTTAAGAAATTTAGCATAGTTAGACATTTGCTCAATAGCTTCTACTATAGGGATATTTATGTGAAATTGCTTAAGAATCTCTAAAAACTTTTTAAATTGACCGTCCTGATTCTTAGGCTTTTGCCTTTGTGGAAAAGGTAGAGGTGGTACATAAGGTGGGGGCGGCACATAAGGTGGTTCCATATCTAGAACAGAACCAGATGCTCCAACATCTTTATTGCTGCCTCCAGCACCCTGACCAATCTCCAACTCTTTCTCAACAACAACATTTTTATTACTATCCTTTTCTATATCCTGAGGTTTTCTAGGCTCTTCTAGTGGCTTACCACTCCTCAGAGTTACTGCCTTTACCTGCTCCTTACCTTCCCTTCGAGGGTGTTCAGTATCCGAGGGAAGTTTCCCTTGAGGCCTTGCCTTCAGCTCATTAGCTAGCTGACCCACTTGCAATTCCAGGGCTCTCATCGAAGCTTGATTACTTTGAATTGCAGCGTTTGTATGAGCCATAAATTCTTTCATCATCGTCCGAGAGAACTTCTCAAATTTTGCTGGGGCAAAGCTTGCTTATTTTGCTGGGGCAATACCTGCGCTTTAGCAAATCCCGACTGGTTCACCTTTTGTTGCGCTTGCGCATTACTTCATTGTCCTCCCCATGATAAGTTGGGGTGGTTGCGCCAACTTGGATTATAAAAGTTAGAATAGGGGTTATTCCTCTAATTACCTACAAAAAACACAGAAGTTGGATTGCTGGGGCAAAACTCGTAGTTGTGATCTTCACCACAATAGACACATGCTACCTCTGCAACTTGGTTCACCACTGCAGCAAGGTCCATTGCTGGTGGCCGCTGATGACTAATCACTGTCACATTCTTAAGAGTGTTAGCAATCATTGCAAGATCGGCCCTAATGGTTGACACACCATCAACTTCTAACACACTCTTAACCTTTTTATTTGTGCCTCTAACATCCGACCACTGACAACGATTAGTAGATATTCTTTCTAAAATTTCATAGGCTTCATTAAAAGTTTTTGCCAAAAGGGCCCCTCCAGCCGAAGCATCAACCATACCCTGGGTTACTCCATTTAACCCATTGTAAAATGTTTCCATTTGAACACAATGTGGTAACCCATGGTGGGGACACTTTCGCAAAAGCTCCTTAAACCTTTCCCAAGCCTCACTAAAAGTCTCATCCTAAAGTTGCCTAAACCCTACTATTTCACTTCTTAATTTAGCATTTCTATTAGGTGGAAAATATTTACTAAAAAATTTTCCATGTCCTAATTGACCCTGGAGCAAAAGAATTTAATCACGCCTTTGCTCCATCTCTAAGAGAATACAGGAACAAAGTTAATCTAAGGGCATCTCTAGGCACTCCTTGAATTACAAAAGAATCACTAACTCCTAGAAAAGACTTAAGATGTAAATGAGGGTATTCAGATGACAAACCATGGAATTGCCCCACAGTTTGCAACATCTGAAACATTACCGGTTTCATTTCAAAATTTGCTGCTTCGATTTGGGGACGTGCAATCCCTGGATTCAACTCATCAAACATTGGGACCAAGATAGTGTTGGGATTGGTGCCCTAAAACTCGTAGATAATGAATGTTAAACGAATTATATACTTATTCGATAAAGGTGTTATCGAGATTGATTCAGTAAAAGTCATTACTGAATAAATTAAATTGCACATATATAACCCAAATCCAATAAACTAAGATCCATGGCTATAGGATGAACACTTGAGCTTTATGTAGAGACATAAAAGTGGATCAAACTTGAGTAATAGCCAAAACGGTCTATAGTATAGGAATAGGGTTGGGTACCGTATTCTGGAGACACTATGAGACGCGACCCACTTTATAGATGGTATAGACGATGTGATCCTAAATCGTCCATGTAGAGACATGCGAGTGGGGGTGTCCTATGCAATGAGTTTGCATAAGACCAGGATCGAGAAATAAGTCGCTCTCGCTTTATAACACCGTTTACTGACGAGACTGACTATTTCATGTGATGACCTAGGTAACTCGATCTTAATCCTGAGCTAACTATGAACTCCTGTTTATTCGGGCTTATCCTTAGATCTGCATAGGTGAGAGTGGCTCAGTATCGCTGACTCTATAAGCCTCCCATTTCAGGGATAGGAACGGGTAGATAGCTGGGGACATAGTCGTGCAAGAAGGAATTCACTCCTACCCGAATAAGGGATAGTAGAGAGGTTGTTCCCATAAGTGCTGACTCCGGGGCTTGAACAAAGGGATCCCGCCCTCTCATTGGCTCGAGAGGGACTCGATTTATTGGTTGGACCATAAACCAATTGTTCATTAGAGGATCAGTGGGACTTAAGGAACTAGAAGTACTATAGGGGTAAAACGGCTTATTGACCTAGCTATAGCTACGAACAACCTGTGAAGGATCGACTTACTAATCATGGTTAAATCAAGTGGACGGAAATATATCTATAGTGAGGGGAGTGCAACTATCGGGCTATAGTGGAGTGTCCCGATAGTTAACGAATGTTGGCTAGCTTGGACAATGAGATTAGTCGGTTAGCCTCGAATCGTTGGAGCCCATGATCTATAGGTCCATTAGGTCCCCCTACTAGCTCATATCGTAATTAAGCCTAGAACAAAAGATAGGAAGCTTTGAATCGTTCAAAATTGGGAAAAAGGGTATTATCGTAAATTGTGTTTGAAACAATAATTTAATTATGAATTAAATTAGAAAATGAGAGATGAAGTATTTAAAAGTGTTTTGAATACTATATATATGTATTAGGAATCATATATATGGAATTGCACAAGATAACAAAGATTAATTAGATTAATCATATCAAAATTAATTTGAAAATTTTCAAATTAATTACCAAACAATCAATTTCAAATTAGAATTGAAATTGGGGGTAATTTTCAAGCTTGAAATTTGATTTCAATTTGAATTTAGTGGATTTAGTTGGAAATCCACTTAATGCATGATCATTCAAAGTGGAAAGACAACTCACTCATGCATTGTTGCATGTCTTGTGTAATGTACACCTAGAATCCACTTGAGCTTGCAAATACACCATGTGTCTTGTGTCTTGAGGCTTGGCTTTGCATGGAGAATGTCTTTAAAAGGAGTTTGAATCATATTCAAACACAAGAGAGCCATTTCCTTAATGTTATGCTGCTGGAATTTGGACTCAAAGTTCTCTCATCTCTCATTCTTCTCCATTGTTTGATGCTTCAAGCATTCCCTTCCCATTCCCTATCTTATATAGACTCCCACAAGTCGTTCTTGGCCCGGAGTATAGTGGGGAAGTCTCTAGAGGTTGTCCAAGGAGCATAGGAGAGGCAAACACCACAAGGAGTTCAACATAAGTGAGCTACAAAGGTTGGTGTTTTCTAAACTCTCTATTCTGTCTTTTCTAGAACATGCATGCTTTAGGAGTAAAATTGAATGTCTTAAGTGCTTTCGATCTTCAATTTCTTCCGCATGTGTAATATGTACACCTTCAATTGGTATCAGAGCATGATTAGAGCACTTAATTAGTTTTAATTTTGCTTTGGTGGGTACCATTTTGAAATTGAATTTTCTGTGTGCTAAAATGGAAGTGTTCTGGTTTGGCAATTTTTTGAGCATTCAAACCTTCATGAAATTGTAATTGCTCGGATATGTAATAGCGTTAATGTGTGTACTATAGTCTGTAATTTTTATATAGTCATTAGAGTCCATATAGGCTGTAAAATTGAAGAAAAACCGGAGAAGACGCAACAGAAAATGAAAATTCCAGTAAGCTGTTTTTTAATTCTAGCAGCAGTTTTTTTTTTCATTCCGGTTCAGCTGCTGCCTTTTGGTCCGGCTCGGTCTGTTGCAGCCTCATTTCACTCATTGCATGACCGGTTCATTGCTTGGATGAGCGGTTCGGGATGGTTCGTGAAGCTCGGGCGTGTTGCAAGTTTATTTATTAATTATTATTGTAATAATTAGTGAAATTGCTTGTGTCTTTTTAAAAATTGCCAAACTATTCCATTTTAGCTTGATTTAATTACTTTATGCATTGTGAATGTATGATTTAATTAAATGGATGTATGTGCATTATGAGCATGCCATATAGTTTTAAAACCCCACCATAGGAAAGCATGTTCATGCATTTGTTTAATTTTAATAAGTGTTATTGATTAATTCAAATGCATGAGCGAAATTTCATGTTTAATTAATATAAGTGTTGTATTAATTTAGGGAGATTCATGCTTGAATGGTTAATTAAAATTGATTATTCTTATAATAGTTATAATTATTAATTGATAAAATTAACCAAGCATGAAGCATGAAATTTCATTAGTTTGATTATAAGTGTTATTCTCAAATTAGGCTTGTTATGGATTGTTTTTATAATTGTTATAAAAAGAGATAGAAATCTAAAATCTATAACAAGATTAAGTGCATGCTCACTTAGGTTAATGAACCTTCAACGATTCGATCAACTTGCATACTTTAGGTCGATATCTTGTAAAACAATGGTTACGAGAGAACTCACCCGACAAGATGCTGTCTAATGCTGGAGGTATTTAAGTTGACGGTTTACGGAACACCTCCTACCTAGGCATCGAGTCGGTTCTTGAGTTAAGTTAACTCGAGTTTTATGAGCATGCGTGAGCGGTGTGAGGTTTTAAAGTGTTATCACCTAGACATCGTAGTATAAAGCGTTATACAAACCTAGACATAGGTTGTTTCTAAATGGTGCTTTTCTTATAACTTGAATGATTGATTGTTATATGCTCTTAAACACCATTAGAAAGCATGTTATAGGGTTAATTCATTAAAAGTTATAAGAGTTATAATAGTTAATGAATACAATCCATAAAACCTATAACAAAGAGTTGCATGCTAACATAGGATCTTAGGATCTTATCATTCTTTAAATGGTTTAAAATGAAATAGATCTAAGATCGCCTTTTCTAATAGGATTAGAAATATGTCTTACTTAGTTTTTTTTAAAATAATTTTAAAATTTGAGTAAGTAGGACATAAGACCTTGGTTATAAGGGAACTCTCCCGGCAAATGGTTCGGAACCTGAGTTGAATTAACCAAAGTCTTACTAGCATGCAATGTCACTAGGTTATTAAAAGAGTTTAATTCACCTAGACATTTAGTGTAAAGACCTTGTTTAATAAGGCATAGACTTAGATAGATTCATTTAGCCGGAATTTACCTAAGTAATAGACCCTAAAACTTTACGACACTTTAGTGGGAGGAAAAGTATAGAAACGAAATATTCATATTAAGTTTCTACTCTCACGTCCCCCTGAGTTCACACCGTGAGATCCATGCTTGGCCTCGAGGCGCCCTGGGAGCGTCCCCCTACGGATGGTGTTTGCATGGGTTAATATCAAGGTGAATGGGGAAAGTGTTCATAGTAAGTGGGAGAAGGAAACGTGTCAAACGTATCCTGCGGTCTCCATCATCAGGTTGCACCGTGAGATTCCTATGCGCTGCCTGCGAGTCGCCCTGGGAGCGATCACCCTACGGAGGGCTTGCGCATGGGATTCGGAACAACGCAAACTCCAAAAATGGATAGGGTTTCCTAGGGCCATTCCCAACATTAGCTCTTCCCTACGGTGGCATTGTTGGGGCCGCCCTCTGCAATCTGAAAATGATGGGTAACACTTACAAGATGGTCTTGACCAAATTAACGTTAGCTAATAACTATTGGAGTAAGAGTTATTCTGGGAATAGTATTTGGCCGAGATTGTCTCGATTCAGAGGAGGAGTAGCTGACTGCCCTACGGTAGCGGTTATTCTAAACCCCTGAAGTATCGTTACAAAATAAATCAATTGTATATATGGGTCGATGATTGCTTTTGCTAAATCTGATTGGATAAATGTGATTAATGGGTTTAGTGCATGTTTCTAATAGAGATTAATTTGTTTGTTTCAGCAATATGTCGAAAAACGTATGTGCTTTGTCAAATGCCAAATTAAACGGTTTAGTACATTCGACTAAGAATACTTGCTTAAACACTAAACACGTGGCAAAGAATTTAGGTTTGGTCTCAACTGAGGAATGTCCTCAAACTAACTGCGTAGCCAAGAAAAACATGATCCACGACTCTAAATGTGATTTATTAGTCTTGGAAACGTGTTTAGTGGAAAACGACGATTCTGCCTGGATACTCGATTCAGGTGCCACTAATCACGTATGTTCTTCATTTCAAGGAATGAGTTCCTGGCAACAGCTAATAGCTGGAGAGATGACTCTTAAAGTTGGAACAGGAGAAGTCATCTCGGCTATTGCAGTGGGAGACATAAAATTATTCTTCACCAAGGAACGCTACATGATATTAGATAATGTGTACATAGTTCCGAAGATTAAAAGAAATTTGATTTCTTTATCTTGTTTATTAGAACAAGGTTACTCAATTTCTTTTTCTGTTAATGAAGCGTTCATAACTAAAAGAGGTATTGATGTTTGCTCTGCAAACTTGAAGAATAAATTATATGTTTTGAGACCAATTGAGTCTAAAGCTATTTTAAATCACGAGATGTTTAAAACCGCTGAGACTCAACCTAAAAAGCGAAGAGTTTCTCAAGATACCTATCTCTGGCACTTGAGGTTAGGCCATATCAACCTCAATAGGTTTGGGAGATTGGTCAAGAGTGGACTTCTAAACAAGTTAGAAGACGACTCGTTGCCTCCTTGTGAATCATGCCTTGAGGGCAAGATGACAAAACGACCTTTTACCGGAAAAGGTTATCGTGCCAAAGAGCCCTTAGAGCTCATTCATTCGGACCTCTGTGGACCAATGAACATTAGAGCTCGAGGAGGGTACAAATATTTCATCAGTTTCATTGATGATTATTCGAGGTATGACTATCTCTACCTGATGCATCATAAGTTCGAAGCTTTTGAAAAGTTCAAGGAGTATAAGGCCGAGGTTGAGAACCTATTAGGTAAGACGATAAAAACACTTCGATCCGATCGAGGTGGAGAGTATATGGACTTAAGTTTTCAAGACTATTTGATAGAGCATGGAATTACGTCCCAACTCTCAGCCCCTGGTACATCTCAACAAAACGGTGTATCAGAAAGGAGAAACAGAACCTTGTTGGACATGGTTCGTTCGATGATGAGTTATGCTCAGTTGCCTAACTCGTTTTGGGGTTATGCAGTAGAGACTGTAGTTTATATCTTGAACGTAGTTCCCTCAAAGAGTGTTTCTGAAACACCATTTGAGCTCTGGAAATGTCGTAAAGCTAGTTTACGACATTTCAGAATTTGGGGATGTCTTGCATACGTGCTAGAAGCAAACCCAAAGAAATTGGAGCCTCGTTCTAGATTTTGCCTATTTATAGGCTATCCCAAAGAAACGAGAGGTGGATACTTCTTCGATCCAGAGGAAAATAAAGTACTTGTATCGACAAATGCTACATTCCTAGAAGAAGACCACCTCAGAGATCACAAGCCACGTAGTAAAGTCGTTTTAAGTGAACTATCTAACGAAGCTACAGAAACATCAATAAGAGTTGTTGATGATACTGGCACCTCGAGTCAATCACGTCCTTCTCAAGAAATAAGAGGACCTCGACGAAGTGGGAGGGTTGTTAGACAGCCTGATCGCTATTTGGGTTTAACTGAAACTTCAGTCGTCATACCTGATGATGGGATCGAGGATCCATTAACCTTTAAACAGGCAATGGATGACGTTGACAAAGAACGAGTGGATTAAAGTCATGGACTTAGAGATCGAGTCCATGCATTTTAATTCATTATGGGATCTTGTAGATCAACCCGAAGGGGTTATACCCATAGGGTGCAAATGGATCTACAAGAGAAAACGAGACGCTGCTGGAAAGGTACAGACCTTTAAGGCATGACTTGTGGCAAAGGGTTTTACCCAGCGGGAGGGGATTGACTATGAAGAAACCTTCTCCCCTGTTGCCATGTTAAAGTCGATCCGGATACTTTTATCCATTGCCACGTTTTACGATTATGAAATATGGCAAATGGATGTCAAGACTGCCTTTCTAAACAGTAATCTTGAAGAAAGTATCTACATGTCTCAGCCAGAGGGGTTCATAGCTCAGGATCAAGAGCAAAAATTTTGCAAGCTTAAACGATCCATTTATGGATTAAAACAAACGTCTAGATCCTGGAATATAAGATTTGATACTGCGATCAAATCTTATGGCTTTGAACAAAACGTTGATGAGTCTTGTGTTTACAAAAGGATCATCAATAGCTCTATAGCTTTCTTAGTACTGTATGTGGATGATATCCTACTCATTGGGAATGATGTAGGTTATCTAACTGACATTAAACTATGGCTAGCAACTCAATTCCAAATGAAAGATTTGGGTGAGGCACAATTTGTTCTAGGAATCCAAATTGTTCGAAACCGAAAGAACAAAACGCTAGCCCTGTCTCAAGCGTCTTATATCGACAAATTGTTGGTTAGATATAAAATGCAAAATTCCAAGAAAGGACTATTACCTTTCAGGCACGGAATTAACTTGTCTAAGGAACAGTGTCCTCAAACACCTCAAGAAGTTGAGGACATGAGACGTTTTCCCTATGCCTCTGCAGTAGGTAGCCTAATGTATGTCATGTTGTGTACAAGGCCTGACATTTGGTATGCAGTAGGGATTGTCAGTAGATATCAATCCAATCCAAGATTTGATCATTGGACAACCGTTAAAAGTATCCTCAAATATCTAAGGAGAACGAGGGACTATATGCTCGTGTATGGTTCGAAGGATTTGATCCTTACAGGATACACTGATTCTGACTTTCAAACTGATAAAGATTCTAGGAAATCTACATCGGGGTCAGTATTCACTCTAAATGGAGGAGCAATAGTATGGCGCAACATCAAGCAAGGATGCATTGCAGACTCGACCATGGAGGCCGAATATGTAGTCGCTTGCGAAGCAGCAAAAGAGGCAGTATGGCTCAGGAAGTTCCTAACTGACTTGGAAGTCGTTCCAAATATGCATCTGCCTATCACCTTGTATTGTGATAATAGCGGCGCAGTTGCAAACTCAAAGGAACCTCGCAGCCATAAGAGAGGCAAGCACATCGAAAGGAAATACCATCTCATTAGGGAGATTGTGCACCGAGGAGACGTGATCGTCACGAAGATAGCGTCGGAGCACAACATTGCTGATCCATTCACGAAGGCTCTCACGGCTAAAGTGTTCGAGAGTCATCTAGAAGGTCTAGGTCTGCGAGATATGTACGAGAAATAATCTAGGTCAAGTGGGAGAATTGTAACCGGTATATCGATACCTTAGTATACTGGGTATTTAGATGTCCTAGTTTATTGTATTTTTACTCCGTTATTAATACAAGTATTTATTCATCCACTGCTGTAATAGATTATAGTACATCCCACTAAACTCGAGTTTTAGTTCAAGTGGGAGATTGTTGGGATTGGTGCCCTAAAACTCGTAGATAATGAATGTTAAACGAATTATATACTTATTCGATAAAGGTGTTATCGAGATTGATTCAGTAAAAGTCATTACTGAATAAATTAAATTGCACATATATAACCCAAATCCAATAAACTAAGATCCATGGCTATAGGATGAACACTTGAGCTTTATCTAGAGACATAAAAGTGGATCAAGCTTGAGTAATAGCCAAAACGGTCTATAGTATAGGAATAGGGTTGGGTACCTTATTCTGGAGACACTATGAGACGCGGTCCACTTTATAGATGTTATAGACGATGTGATCCTAAATTGTCCATGTAGAGACATGTGAGTGGGGGTGTCCTATGCAATGAGTTTGCATAAGACTAGGACTGAGAAATAAGTCGCTATCGCTTTATAACACCGTTTACTGACGAGACTGACTATTTCATGTGATGACCTAGGTAACTCGATCTTAATCCTGAGCTAACTATGAACTCCTGTTTATTCGGGCTTATCCTTAGATCTGCATAGGTGAGAGTGGCTCAGTATCGCCGACTCAATAGGCCTCCCATTTCAGGGATAGGAACGGGTAGATAGCTGGGGACATAGTCGTGCAAGAAGGAATTCACTCCTACCCGAATAAGGAATAGTAGAGAGGTTGTTCCCTTAAGTGCTGACTCCGGGGCTTGAACAAAGGGATCCCGCCCTCTCATTGGCCCAAGAGGGACTCGGTTTATTGGTTGGACCATAAACCAATTGTTCATTAGAGGATCAGTGGGACTTAAGGAACTAGAAGTACTATAGGGGTAAAACGGCTTATTGACCTAGCTATAGCTACGAACAACCTGTGAAGGATCGACTTACTAATCATGGTTAAATCAAGTGGACAGAAATATATCTATAGTGAGGGGAGTGCAACTATCGGGCTATAGTGGAGTGTCCTGATAGTTAACGAATGTTGGCTAGCTTGGACAATGAGATTAGTCGGTTAGCCTTGAATCGTTGGAGCCCATGATCTATAGGTCCATTAGGTCCCCCTTCTAGCTCATATCGGAATTAAGCCTAGAACAAAAGATAGGAAGCTTTGAATCATTCAAAATCGGGAAAAAGGGTATTATCGTAAATTGTGTTTGACACAATAATTTAATTATGAATTAAATTATAAAATGAGAGATGAAGTATTTAAAAGTGTTTTGAATACTATATATATGTATTAGGAATCATATATATGGAATTGCACAAGATAACAAAGATTAATTAGATTAATCATATCAAAATTAATTTGAAAATTTTCAAATTAATTACCAAGCAATCAATTTCAATTTAGAATTGAAATTGGGGGTAATATGCAAGCTTGAAATTTGATTTCAATTTGAATTTAGTGGATTTAGTTGGAAATCCACTTAATGCATGATCATTCAAAGTGGAAAGACAACTCACTCATGCATTGTTGCATGTCTTGTGTAATGTACACCTAGAATCCACTTGAGCTTGCAAATACACCATGTGTCTTGTGTCTTGAGGCTTGGCTTTGCATGGAGAATGTCTTTAAAAGGAGTTTGAATCATATTCAAACACAAGAGAGCCACTTCCATAATGTTATGCTGCTGGAATTTGGACTCAAAGTTCTCTGACAGCGTCGCTATAAGGACAGCGTCGCGACGCTGCCTCTAAAACGCGCGTTCTGAATAAGGGAAAAACTGTAGCGTCGAGACGCTATTGTCACAGCGTCTCGACGCTGTGCCGCTGCCGCCTCTTGTACTTAAGGAAAACCAGCGTCGAAACCCTCCAAGAGTGGCGTCTCGACGCTGATGGGCAGAATGCCCTCTCTTGGCTCCTTGTTGCTTGAACTTTCCGGTTCTTTGGCATATTTTCGCGTCCGGACCACCCGATTAACTCCAATTCCACGTTTTAGCTCTAATCAACGCTTTCCTACAAAATAAACAATTAAGTGCAATAAAATGGCCAATAAATCATAAAAGACTAGCTAAATTAAATAAGTAAAAATAGCTAGCTATGCTCGCTATCATTATTGATGTAGATGAAGGAGATGTATCAGTTGGATTTCAGGATAAAACCCTGTAATTTAAAATTTTTTATGATATTGAAAATCCTCATGCATCTTCTGTTGAATACTATATGCTTGAACTTGACCCAGTGAATGGTCGCACTTTAAATGCCAAATCATGCATGGTCACCACTAATGAGATGCATTCTTCTACTGTTAGATGCCCTGACTTAGATGGAGAATTGATTGATGTAGTCGATGAGCACCAGATAGCCCTTACTGATAAATCTAGTGGAGTCACCAAGTGCTCATCTTCTAGCATTAGGGCCGAGCGCATTTTTTGTCAGCCCACCTCTGCTTCCAATATTTTTTCTACTTCTACTGATTCTTCCTTACAGGCCCCAAAATTATTGAAACAAGAATTTTCCAAAAATAATGTATTATGGACTTGTGGCGAGAAGCCTCCCTAAGAAGAAATAGAGGAGAGCGTGGTTGAGCAAACGACCTTAAACATTTGTACCCTATAATTTTACTACTTTCTGTTATTTCATTTCTTAGATAGGTTTTATCTTTATCAGTTGCTTTTATGCTTATTTCCTTGTTTTTTTCTTTTAGGAATGGCGGTACCAAAGCGAAGCTTCTACATTTATAAGAAAGCATGGTTCACCACCCATGAGCGCGAAATTCAGGGAAGTTCTACTCTTTCCCTATGCATTGTCTTAATTCTTCATGATTTATTAAATTGAGGGCAATGTAAACTTTAGGTTGGGGGTGGGGAATTATACTTTATATTTCTGTTGGGCCTTGAGCATCTGAGCATCAGGCCAGCGTTTGCGCTTAATAAATGTCTTCTATGCTTGTTGTGTATATGCTTGTTTAAGTGATGATGATTTCCTAGGATTGACTCAATTTTTTTTAAAAAAAATTATTGCTTTTGATGAGCTGTGACCGAGAGTGTTAAAAAAGAGCCTTTTTTAAAACCTTTTTTGGATATGTCTTGCACATGTTGGGTGTCTTTCTTGCTTTAAAGTAGGATTTGATTGCTTAAGAGTGAGTTACTTAGCTCATATTCCAGTTGTCACGCCAATAGGTGTAAGGTTAATCGAGAAAGTCTAATTTTTTTGCAAAATAGTGTGTGAAGTCTTGCCTAGGAGAGAACAAGAAAATATGTCTGCTAAAAAAAAAAAAAAGAGAGTGGAAAAATAAGTCAGTGAGCGCGAGCCAAAAGAAAAAAAAATCATATGTTCCTCATTTTTATTTTGAAAGAAAAAGCATGCTTGCATTGAGCTTAAACGCATAGGGGTAAAAAGAGCTACATGTGGTGTGATCAGTTAGGCCAACCAAGAGTTAAACTCGGGTTATGGGTTCATGCATTGTAGTGTGAAAACTAGTGCCCCATCCAAAAGAAATGCAAAAAGAAAAAAGAAAAAAAAAAGAAAAAGAAAAAGGAATTGATAGCATGCATTTATGCTATCTTTTTCCTAATTATTTTGGCTAGTTTTGTGTGTTAATTGTGAGCTTTAATGTCTTTTTATGTTGATTTTGTAGAAAACTGAGCTTGTGAGGCAAAACCAAGAATAATACTAATTTCGGGTATAAAAAGAAGTCTTTGGACCATAAAAGAAGAAAATAAAAGATTTCATTTGAAGTGGAGGCCCAAAAGCCCAAAAGAAATGAAGATCAAAGGCTAAAAATCCGTGAAGTTGGCTTCTAGAAGGCCTAGTGTCGCGACGCTAGGGCTAGAGCGTTGTGACGTTGGTTAGTGTAAGCGACAATAAAAGATTGATGTCATAGCGTCGCGATGCTGTCGACTTGGGCAACAAGAAAAGTTGTGGATCTTCTCCTATTTAAAGGCCCCTTCCCAATGGTTCAAGGCATCCAATTTTGGGGATTTCTCCCCTAGCTCAATAGAGAGAAAAATGAGTAGAATTGTGAGGAAAAATGTGGGAATTGATCTGGATTTCAAGGCTCGGGAATCGAGATGTTCGTGACGGGAGCTTGGGATCAACACAATGGTTATTTCTTCCTTATGTCCTTGTAATTTATTTTTATAGATTGAGTTAGGCCCATGGATCAAGATCATTGGCCCGAAATTATTCTCATTTGTGAGTAGATCTTAAGACCTAGGATCGTTAACTTAGCTAATTTGATATTGTAGCTTAATTTATTGGATATTGTAACGAAGTTCTTCATATTTCATCTATGCAATTCATGCTTAATGCTTTTAATCCCTTGATCACGGGTTGATTGTTATGTTGGTCTAAGTTGATACTCGACAGAGAGAAGTAAGATTAGATCCAAATTGAATGGCTAACAATTGCTTGGAACACGAGAGTGAAAGAGAATTGTTAGAAATTGATAATGAAGTTGCTTAATGCCATATTATGATTAACTAAGGAAATGGACACATGAATTAGCTATGTTAGTATGAGGTGTGGAGCAACTTGAAAGAGAAATTCGCTTAAAATTACTACTAGATTTTTGAGATTGAAGATTAGTAATTACAATCATCTAATTAATTGAGCTACAAATCCAAAAGGCTAGTTAACATCCTAGGTCAAGTCTCCTTAATAGGATATTTTCATTAATTTGTATGATTTTTAGTTATTGTAAGTTATTTCATTCTTAGAGTTGAAGTTCTAAATAAAATTAAACATGATGGTTCTTTGTACTTATGGGACTTAATTCAAATTCCCTGAGGATTCGATACTCGGTATTACCTACCGTTTTATATTACTTGCGACCCGTGCACTTTGCATTCGTTAGGAATTCCTTGTTCAGGAACCTAAGCAAGAGGAAACAACCTAATTTGTTCTATTTGAGCCTTTTAGCAAGACCTTAATGCCAGTGTAGGGGGAATATCAGATGAGAGTTGAGTAAACCAATCCCGGGCTAGTAAAGTCTTCTTTAGGTAGGATGGAGCTCTCTTGTGTAAGATAATCTTTGAAAAATTTTGATTTGTCCCCTCATTTGTCTCTCTTGAGAATGTCTCTTGATTGCTTTAGTTTTTGGAAGTATTTGAGTCTTGAGGATTAAATCACTTTTCAATTATATGCACAACATCGTTTTCATTGGTCTGTGTGTGCCTTGCTCGAGGACTAGCAAGATTTAGGTTGGGGGTATTTGATAGGACCTAAATAGTCATATTTTATCACCTCTAATCTAAGCTTGTTAGAGTTATTTAATGCTTTAGTTGTCTTATTTATAGGATATTTGAGCTTAGGCTATGTTAGGAGCCGGTCACACTAATTGGTGTTAATTCGGGCAAATTATAGAGTTTTGGAACCATCTCGGTGTCTTGGACGGCGAGGAGGTGAAAAGACCCAATTGTGTTTAAGTGGGCCTGAAGAATGACACTAAAAGTTGAAGATTGAAGTCTCGTACCGAGAAGAAACGAGACAAGACCGAGAATTAAAGCAACAAGTAAAGAATCAAGGCTGGCGTCGAGACGCTGCGCCTTGGCGTCTCGACACTGACGCGAAATTTGGCCGGAGAATAAAGTTCGCAGCGTCTCGACGCCGCCGAGTTTTCTATAAATATGTAGCCTTGGTCCTTTTACGATTTCTTTTGCCTCTTTTACGTTTCAACAATGTTGTAGACCTTTTTAGGTCATCTCTTATGGATTCTTTCATGTCTATTCATGCTTTTACTTCATCTATGAGTAGCTAATCGTATTTAGATCATTGGATTGGGTTTATGATTTGATTTATATTGAGATTGGCGGAGTTTTCTAGAATTTACTTACTCTTCTTGCTGTCTTTTCATTTAGTTTTACATGTTATCCCGTTTAAACCAATACATGAGGCTAGTCTATTAGGATATAGAGCTGAGCAAGATGCTTTGAATGAGTTGAGGGTTGAAAGAAAAAAGCGACTAAGGGAAATTTGGTGCATGAACCGAGGAGGAATTGAGTAAAAACAGAGATGAAGAGGATGAAAAGAGAAAGAATGAAGGTGAAAAGGAAGAAGAAAAAGAAAGGCAAAAGGTCGAGGGGGCCATGAGAGAAGAAGATGAAAGATTAAAGAAATAAGAGGCTGAGAGAACAAGAAAAAAAGATGAAGAGATGAGTTGATTGCCTTTTGAACTCTAACTCCTTGAAAAAGAAAAAGCAAGACGAGAAGCCCTTCGAGAGGAAGAAAACTAAATGAAGAAGGCTAAAGATTTTCTTGCAGCTTTTGAGCCCCTACACAACACTCAAAGGGAAGGGGAAGAGCTACAAGTAGAACAAGAGAAAGCTCTTGAAAAGTCAATAGAAGAGAAAACAAAAAAAGAACAAGGAGACAGCTCACTGCAGAATGCGACCGCATTTGGGCAACATTCTCGAGAAGCCAAGCTATGGTGACAGTGATAGCGATTCAGACTCTGAGGTGAAGTTGTTGAATGATGACCAAATTTCAATTTGTTTAGCTTTGAGGAAAAAGAGGAAGAGAGAAATAAAAGTCGAGCGGAGGACAAAGAATAAAAATGATCCAATTTTTGCAAAGAGGTCGAGGACTAGGTCTATGGACGCCTCTCCCACTTCAACCACCACTATACCCATCAAGCCAAAATCAACATTGCCGAAGAATCCATTTCCAGTAGCCTTCAAAGATGTGGACTTCCAAGCAAGAATGGAGGTCATGAAAAATAAAGACTTCATGAATGAAAAGGGGTTTTCTAACCAAGCTGGTGCCCTGCCTGAATTTGTGTCCAAGGTGTCGCTACGGGTTTGTGATGCAGAGCGACTGACTTTGTTCCCAAGAGGAGGAAAATGGAGTCGTCACCAGTCTTGATTTAGATGGTGTGACTGGGCACCCAAAATATGCTAAAATGGTCTGCAAATAAAAGATTTAAGGTTCGGGGGTCTTTTGTGTATGGGGAAGGTATTAGTACCCCACAACACTCGTTCAAAGAAACAAAATTTTATTTTTCTTTTGTTATTGAAGGAAATTGGCTATTGTAAATACTAAAGAAGTTTTTTTGTTGATTTTTAAATGTCCAACATTTTAATTCTCATTATTCTATAAATAAATAATGAGCAATAATTGTGGGTGGCATAAAACCATTCAAAATTTGTATGAATTTAATTTGGCATCCCAAATTTAAATTCATTATACCTCAAGAATATTAGCAAAGTCAATATCTTGATTCCCTAATTTCCGTCATAGGAATGTTTATTTTTTAAAAAAAAAACATTCGGTTTATTAATTTTGGAAAAATGTGTGAGTAAAGAATATTTTTTAAGGGAAAAACTCTTAATTAATTTTATTTTCAAAGAAATTGGCCTTTTATGGAAAATAGATTTTGGATTGATTTATTATTTTGAAAATAAGGTTTATGAAATCAATTTTAGCAAAAGCTTTAAACACATTCCTTTTAAAGAAAATGCCATTTATGAAATATGCTTCTTTAGAAAAACAAAATTTTAAGAGAAAAATATGAAGAATTTTAATTTTATGCTTTATAAGGAAGGAAATATTAAAATCAAATCCCGGCATCTCGAGATTTTATTTATTTTTCTTCAAGAAACTCAAATATTGGCATTTAATTACGAAAAGAAATATTGAGGAATATATATTGACTACAACATCATAACATTTTGAAATAAAAATAAACAAACTCAGCAATATGTAATCGAGAGGAAACGCTTAAAAGGGAAAAAAACTACCATATTCAAGAATTAGAAGTTTATTACATTCATTTGCTTTAAAGGAAACATATTGAAATCAAATATTGGCATTCCAAGACATTGATTTCTCACCTCAAGAAAACTCAACATTGGCATTCAAAAAATTGAGATTTCATCATTGGAGATTCTTTTATTTTGTAATAAACAATAGAATCATGGTTTTATAAAGTAAGTATCCAACATATTAATTCGATGAGACTAGAAGGCTAAATTATAAAATAATAATACAAATTCCAATTGCAACTAAAAATAAAAATTTAAACATAAACACATAACAAACAACTCTAAGGTTTAACTAAACAAAATGGAAATGATAAAATTGGAATTTGAAACATGCATGCAATTGTTAAATGTAATCTAGAGAATACTCACATAACTTCCTAAAATGCTAAAAAAAAAAATACATTAACATAACGTAAAGGAAATGAAAAAATATAAACTAAAACTTTTGAAAAAGCATGGAAAAATTAACCTCATATATATAAAAAAAGAAAACCATTGAAGAAAGAATTAAGAACAAAGGTTTAAAAAAAACAATACTTACAAAAGAATGCTTGTGACCGTTGTGTTGAAAATAAAGTTTGAGGGAGTGACAATGTGAAATTGAGAGGGAGTGTGATGGTGAGAGGGTGAACTCGTTGGAGAGGAAAAGAGAAAGCCTTGAGAGTAGGAGGGGGAAGTTAGGTGGGAGAGGGAGAAAAGTGTATCTAGGGTTTTAAGAGGGAGAGATTTAGAGAGTCTATTTTTAGCCCAAAAAAACGTGTAGAGAGGGTATTCCAAGGCTCCAAAAATCGTGAAATGCAAGAATGGGAGGGCTCCCTATTTATAGCCAATTCCAACCACCACAAATTAGGAAGGTGATCTAATAAAATTAAATTAAACTCCCATATTTACAACATTTTAATTGTCAATCAATCCTCTAAGGAAACAAAATATTTTGATTAATTAATCTTGCCAAATAAACCTAATATTTCATTTGGCAAATCAATTAATCAAAATAAAATATTTGACCTAATTATTCCTACCAAAATTAATAAATATGATTTGGCAAATTAACTGTTCTAAAATACTCCTCCTTTTTTTCTTTTATTATTAAAAAAAACAAAATAAATTAAAAGAATAAAATATCGGACAAATTTAGGGCTCTACACAAGGTCATATCGCAGTACAAGTGGTAGGAATTTTGTGCTCACCCTCAAGAGGCCGTGGTGCCTCTAGTATGAGAGTTTTATGTAGGCTTGAGGGAGGTGTTGTGTGTATCGATCCGTAAGTGCACGGGTCACAAGTAATAAAGACGGTAAGTAAACCGAATATCGTATTCCACAGGTGATGCGAGCACCGCAAGCGCACGGGTCGTCAAGTAATACAATGATTTTGAGTATAGAGTATCGTCTCCACAGGGATTGGATTTATTCAATTAATTACTGCGAATAATCTTGCTTAGCTTTATTTAGAGAACAAAATCTTATGCGGAAAGATAAAGTAAAAAGCTAATCTAGAAAGCAAAAGATAAATAGAGACACAATTTGGAAGGATAATTCTAGAGTGTTGATTTCATTAGTTGGACCGTTAATTGCTTAACCAATTAGCTAACTTAGATTAATTAGTCATTTGACTCATAAGTCTAGAAGCCTGATATCAAGGACTCTCCTTTCGGTTTCCTCCTATCTCATGCCTTTTAATAAAGAATCTCATTTCAGTTTCCTCTTTATTTACTTACCATGACATTACGACCCATCAATAACAACCTCTAATATTATTTATTCCTTCCCGTGTCACTCGAGTAAATAAACATTAGTCATGCATTTAGTTCTAGTCTAAGCTTATCTCCGTCGAGTTTCCACTTAGTAACAATTCATTTAATCAATGATCGGGTGATTAAAAGCATTAAGGACAAAATGCAGAAATGAACGATAATGACAATCAAACCAAATCAATTCATTAATTGAGCAAAGGTTCAACAAACTAATTCATACTCATAGAATTTAGGAATTAACTAATCATAATCACTAAACAACCAATAATTCCTAATCACGTCTGTTCTACAAACTAAAAGTAAAGGAAAAGGGAAGAGAAATGCTCATAAAAGTGTCGATCTCCTCGATCCCATGGCGACCTCCATCGATCCCTAGCTCCCAAGATCTTCAACAAAGCTCCAAAACTCTCTCAAAACCCCCAAATTTAGTGTTGAATCGAGAATAGGGTGAAAAGCCTCAAATTGGCTCCCCAAATCTGGATGAAAAGTGGGTTATTTATAGGTGTCCAGTAGAGGTAGCGTCACGACACTAACGTGGCAACGTCGAGCAATTAAAGAGGAAATTTGATCAACCACAGAAAAAAAAATAAAATGTGGAGAAAGATCATTTAATGGGAAGTGGGGTCTTGAAACTCAATAATTAGCTAAATAATTATTACAATTATCCTATCTCGATGCCCAACTAATCATAATCCAAGAATCTCTGTTAATCACATAGGTTCTCCTGTCGGTCTCCCCTAATTGTAATTAATCAATTTTAACAACCTAAGTGTCCTTAGGGATATTAAAATTCGTTAAATATTACGCTCTTATTCATTTTAGGAATCTATGTTTAATAAACTAATCTCGGTGTCACGACGGGCCATTAAACTAGTTGCATGGATTACGATCTATCCTAACTTCTCTCCGTCGAGTCTCCATTAAGAATCAGATCAATACACAATTGGCCAGATTGCATATAACATTTAGCACATCCATACAAATAATTAGGAAAAAAGGCAAGAGATAGGCAATTATAATAATATTTAACTATAATTTCATTTCAAGACCCCAAATTGGGGTTTAGCTATACATAGCCAAAATATTCACAAAATTTACAATGAAAAGCATAAATATGAGCAAAATAAAAGGGAAGGAAATGACCGTCGAAGACCCCGTCGCTGGCGCTCGGAATCCCTTCGAGCTCCCCTTGAGCCTCCTAGAATGCTCCCAAAAACTCCCCAAAATTTTCCCACTAAAAAACTCTAAAAAAGGCTAGAAAGCCTATGAGAGAAGGCTCCAAAGGAGGTAAGGAAAGAAAAAAATGAAGGAATGGAATGATGGTTGATGGTTGATGGTAAAAATGGGCACCAAGGGGCGCTATTTATAGACCCGAAAATAGGACAGCGTCGCGACGTTGTGACGTCATTGACTTGCCGGCCAAGAAATGGGACAGCATCGCGACTCTGTCCCTACGGCGTCTCGACGCTAGGCGATTTCCAGAACAACCCACGCAGGATAGGCTTCATTTCTTGGGCCAACTTCAATTCTTTTTGGTCATTTTCCTCATGCTTGACTTCTTGGGCTTCCCCTTGACCCATGGATGGAAACTTGGCTTGGATTGCTCATTTTTTGGGGGTTTTTTCCACAAATTTCCATAAAGTGCTCATTAGGACAAAATAATAAATTAAATTAGAATTTTTCAATAAAAACACAATTAAAGCACTAAAATGCTTAATAAATCGAGACTAAAATAACGACATTTCTGTCTGCTATCATTCTCCAAGTAGCCTCAGCCTCGAGACGTTGTTGGCCTAGCGTCGCGACGTTGGCCTTCGCTGGAACCTTTTTTCCATTCGGCTCTTGGGCTGGATTTGGGCCTTTTTCACATAATTTATGGCCTTTGGTCTTCACTTTAAAGCCCTTGAATTTTTCCTTTGACCCACTTCTTCTTTATTTGGGCTAAGACTCCATCATTTTCTCCAAAATTCATGATAAAACTCCTTTGGGATAAAATTGTTGTAATTAACATAATTAGACATTAAATCCACAATAAAACTAAACAAAAATATTTAAATCTAGGAATAAAATGTTAGTATTTGTGTAAGCTAACAGGAGGAGAGCTTGAGTTTGGCAATAGTGCTAGGGAAGATGGTGAGTTTCTCTTTCGTGGATATAAACATGATATATCGAGTCAAAGCGCCTTTGTACCCGATAGGAAATGATGCTATAAAGAATCCCAAGGCCAAGCAGTTAAGGGAAGCACTCAGATTAGTGGCCAGGAAGGGAGTTCAATGGAAGGAATCCCAAACTAAAGTGAAGTCTCTAGTGCCAAGTGACTTGAAGTCTTAACTGGCAGTTTGGCTTCACTTTATCAAGAATAGGTTGATGCCCACCACCCACGATAACACTATCTCTGTAGAGAGGGTCATGCTTCTTTACAGTATAATGAAAGGGTTGGAGATCAACATTGGGAGCATCATTCGGGAAGAGATTCTCTCTTGTGGGAGAAAGAGAGTAGGGAAGTAGTTCTTTGGGTCACTCATAATCCAATTATGCCAGAGGGTCAAGATCGTTTCAGGGAAAGATGAGGAACAACATTTTTACAGGCCTACCATTGACTTACCTCTGATAGGGAAGTTGCTACACTACAAAGAGCAAAGGAAAGACAAAGCTTCTACTTCCCAGTTTACTTCTTCACCGCGGCTGACACCTGCTTCATCACCGCCATCCACTCCTGTATCAAGGCTCACTCCATTATCTGCGACCCTTGGATTTGCTGTTCACTAACTAGACCGTATTGAAGATCGATTGAGAACTTACTAGGTCTACGCTAAAGAGCGGGATGAAGCAATTAGAGAGTTTTATCTCTCTATCGCCCCTAGCATCGTGTCGGGTTCCTAGAGTGAGTAAAAATTTAATGTAAAATTCTCTAGAATTCCTGTGCAAGTATACACAGTCTGCAACAAGTAGTATTATCAATCCGAGCCCTGAATGAGTTTCCACTCTACCTATTTTTGTGTAACTTTTTAATGGTTTCAAGAATAATAAAATGATTGGGTTTTATCTGAATGATGCTGAAGCAAAATAAATGGCAGAACAATAAGTAAACAAATAGATAGACAGATTAAAGACAAGCGTTGGTTAGGTTTTAGTGATTGTTATAAAATATGCCCTAGCAATATTATTGATCATGCATTTCTCGCAGTATTATTAGCGGATTCCTCCCGGAACTCCGGATCTTTTGGGATGTGTTTCAACCCCAATGAAGTGCGACCGATCAAGTACTAGGCAACTGGCTATCCCTAGCTCAGTCATTGGTGTTCACCAATACACAATGATCGTAGTGTGGATAATTGCCACACACTCTCTAAATCATCCCTGAAACTAGAGAGAGCTATTCACACCGGCTGGCCAGGCGGGAGTAAAATGAGAATAAGCACAACAATTAACCAAAATGCGATAGTCAATATATTACTAGAGATGAAGCACAGTAATCACATTATTCCTAACCAACACCTTAGGCTACTTAGTTCAGAACAGGCATAGGAATACGAGTTACAATCTGAGTATGCATGCCCATAACCACAAGTTAATAAAGAAAATAAACTCCCTAATCAGCTTGCGGATGATGGTGTTCTTGATGATCTTCAATCTCTCTACACTATACGGCTTCCACGAGAAAACTTGGAATATTCTCTCCCCAAAAGTGGAAAAATCCCCCTTGGACTTGGGCGGCTCTTTCCTTTTATAGAGGTGATAGGAGGCTTGAATTAGGTCAACTAGGACACGTGTAAGGCTCTCCTTGCTCCTTTATCCCGAAAATAACTCAACAGAAGTCGGTTCATGAAGTTGGCTAACGAGCTGTGACGTGGCAGTTTCTGCTCCCAGTTTTGCTGCAGCACAGAATTTGCTCCCTCCAGTCGCCCAACAGCATAATCTGCACAAAGTGATTTCCAAAGCTTCCATTCTTCCAAATGGGTTAAATCATGTAATATCTCTCTAAAACCAACCCTATTAAGCATTAAAGACACACAAATCCTTATATAAATGAGGCCTAAATAACTACCTTTTGGGCAGTTATCACATCGCTCCTGTTTTTCTTGACTTTCCACGAAGCCTGCTACCTCAAGTTCCAGAAGATTCTGAAGAAGATGAAGAAGAAGAAAATGAAGAAGGTTCCTCAGAGGAGGAATAGGGCAGTTTGCCGATCCCCTTAAACCTTTAAATGCTTTGTTTATGTTTTGTTAATAGTTTTTAGTTGCTGTTTTTATTTTCCAGCATGTTAGTTAACTGTTTTTATAGGTTAGTTTTTGTGTTTGATGTTGTTTTATTGCTTTGAATGAGTAGTTAGTTGTTTAGTTTATGTTTCTAGGTTAGTTTAGTTATGGTTTGTTGTTAGAGTAGGTTTAGAATAACTTCGGTTTTTGAGTTTTCTGAAGAAAAAAAATCTGTTGTTGTCCATTTGCTAAATTTGTGAGAATTATGAAAAAAGACCAACTCTTTGAAACTTTTTGCATGACAAAAATGTTTTGGAGAAATATGCTTTCATGTGAGTTTTCTTTTAAGCCCTTGATGATGATAACTAGAGCATATTTGTATCTCAAAAGTGCCGCCATCACAACCTATTTGTTTTCTAGTCATAGGCTTTCCATTAGTATTTTTCTCTACAAAATTCTCTTAAGTCTAAACTTCCTCATGTTTAACCTTTCTAACACACTAGGTTAAAAGAGTTTAGCCAGTTGACCTCGGATCGTTGGAGCCCATGATCTGTAGGTCCATTAGGTCCCCCTGCTAGCTTATACAGATTATACCTTAGAACATCGTGATAGGGAAGTTTGAATCGTTCAAATTCGATTTAGGAAATTAGTGTCGACTCTATACGATATTATCGACAGAATAGTTTAATTACGAATTAAACTATTAATTGAGAGAGTAAAGTATTTAAATATGATTTAAATACTATTTATGTGAATAGGGATTCATGTTTGGTGCAAAGTATTAATCTAATATTTGATATTAAATTAATATTACATAATTGATTAAATTGTTTAATTAATTATGACCTGAATTTAAAAATGATTATGAATTGTTTTTAATTAAAATTGAGATAGAGATTTCAATCTTGAATTTTAGAAATTCAAGTTCAGTGGATTAAGTTAGGTGAAGTAAATTAATTTGATTAATTTTATGCAATTAATTGAATTGGCTCAATTAATAGATAATTTAAAAGGCAATTAGGAATTGCATTTTAAATTAAATCAAGAATGGAATTATCCACTCTTGCATGAATGGAGATAGTGGAATAACACTTCAAACATGCAAAGATGCATGTAATCTCCATTACACACCAAGAATCCATAAGTAGGAGATTAAAAGATGGAGAATATATGAGTTTTTTGAGTAATGTTATTGATAGCGAGCAGAAAAGTCGCTATTTTAGTCTCAATTTATTAAGCTTTTTGGTGCTTTAATCGTATTTTTAATGAATATATTTAATGAATTTTGTTATTTGGTCCTTAGAAGCTAAGTTGGTGATTTTGGGAGAAAAAGAGCCAAAATTGAAGTAATTATAGCCCAAATCCTAGCTTGATGCAATTGGAGGTCCAAAGAAGACATCTATGAAGAAAAGACCAAGAGAAATGAAGAAGAAGGCCCAAAAATCAGCCCAAAAGGAAGCTGAAAAATCTGGAAAAACTGGACAGCGTCGAGACGCTTAGCAAGGCAGCGTCGCGACGCTGCCCTTTCTTGTTGCCCAAGCCACGTGCGCAGCAGCGTCGCGACGCTTAGCAAGGCAGCGTCGCGACGCTACCCCTATTCCAGGCCTATAAATAGGCGCCCTTGGGTGCCTCATTTCTCATCAATCAAACCATCAACCAATTCATCCTTTCTTTCCTCTCTTAGGCTCCTTTCTTGGAGCCCCTCTCAAGGCTTTTAAGCCTTTTTGAGAGGATTCTTCTAGTGGGAAAATATTGGGAATTTTGGGGAGCAATCTTAGAGGCTCGAGGAGTAGTCAGCGGGGCTCCAAGCGTCAGCGAGGAGTTTTTCGACGGTCAATTCCTTTTCTTTTATGCTCTTTAATATGCTTTCCCTTGTAATTATTGTGGATATTATGTGTAGCTAAATCCCAATTTGGGGTCTTGAAATGAAATGATAGTGGAAATATTGTTATAATTTCTTGTCTCTTGCCCATGTCCTAATTATTTGTATGGATGTGCTTAATGCTTTACTCAATCTGGCCAATTGTGTAATTTTTCGATTCTTAATGGAAACTCGACGGGGAGAAATTAAGATAGATCATAATCCATGCAACTAGTTTAATTGTCCGTTGTGACACCGGGATTAGTTGATTAAACTTAGATTCCTAAAATGAATCAGAGCGTAATAATTAATGATTTTTAATAGCGCTAAGGACACTTAGGTTGTTAAAATGAATTAATTACAATTAGGGGAAACCGACAGGAGATCCTATGTGATTAACGGAGATTCTAGGATTATAATTAGTTGGGCAATGAGATAGGATAATTATAGCAATTATTTAGCTAACCATTGATTTTCAAGACCCCTCTTCCCATTTAAAGAAAACTCTTTCTCCACATTTTACTTTTTTGATTGACCAATTTGTTTTCATTAATTGTTTTGAATTTAAGTCCTTTTTATTACATGAAGTGGTCCCTAAATATTATTTCGCCTAAGTATTTTCAGTGCTCAAGAAAATTTTAATTATTTGCTTAAGTTTCGCTTCGCCTCCCTGAGGATTCGATACTCGGAATATTTTCCATTTTATATTACTTGTGACGACCCGTGCGCTTGCGGAAAATCGTACCAACAGTTATGCTGCTGAAATTTCTACTCAAACTCACTCTCTCAATACTTTCTAGAGCTTGAACCTTCAAGCATATCCCTTCGAATCCCTATCACCATAGACTCCCACAAGTCGTTCTAAGGCCGGAGGATAGCGGGAAAGACACTAGAGGTGGTCCACACACCATTCGTGATCAAAGGAATCAAAGGGAGTTACTCGATTGGTCTCAAAAAAGTTGGTTACAATTTTGCTCTCTATTTACAGTTTTTGGACAACATGTTTTCATTTTCCAAAATTGATGTAGTTAAGTGCCTCTGATCCTTAAATTGCTTCCGTTAGCCAACTTCATGAACCGACTTCTGTTGAGTTATTTTTGGGATAAAGGAGCAAGGAGAGCCCTACACGTGTCCAAGTTGACCTAATTCAAGCCTCCTATCCTTCTATAAAAGGAAGTAGCCGTCCAAGTCAAAACGATTCCAATTTTCCTTGGAAGTCGAGTAGTATAGAGAGGTTGGAGACCACTAGAAGACCATCATCCGCAAGTTGATTAAGGTGATTATTATTTTCTTTATTATCTCGTGATGATGGATATGCTTACTCAGATTGTAATTCGTGTTTCCATGCTTATTATGAACTAAGTAGCTTAGGTGTTGGTTAGGAATAATGTGATTGTTGTACTTCATCTTTAGTAATATATTGACTATCGCATTTTGGTTAATTGTTGTGCCTATTTCTATTTTATGCCCGCCTGGCCAGCCGGTATGAATACCTCTCTCTAGTTTCAGGGATGATTTAGAGAGTGTGTGGCAATTATCCACACTACGATCATTGTGTAGTGGTGAACGCTAGTGACTAAGCTAGGGATAGCTAGTTGCCTAGTGCTCGATCGGTCGTACTTCATTGGGGTTGAAACACATCCCAAAAGATCCGGATTTCCTGGAGGAATCCGCTAATAATACTGCAAGAAATGCATGATCAATAATATTGCTAGAGCATATTTTAAAACAATCACTAAATCCTACCAACGCCTGTCTTTAATCTGTCTGCCTATTTGTTTACTTGTTGTTCTGTCATTTATTTTGCTTCAGCATAATTCTATAATACCAAATCAATTTTTACCATCTTTGAAATCATTAGAAAGTTGCACAAAATAGGTAAAGTGGAAGCTAATTCAGGACTCGGATTGATAATATTACTTGGTGCAGACTGTGTATACTTGCACATGAATTCTAGAGTCTTTTTATACCATATTTCTACTCACTCTAGGAGCCCAGCAGTTTGTCTTGCCGTAATAACCCTAATCCAATAAACTAAACATCCTAGGTTGTTAGTATGAGACTTGAACTGTATGTAGGGACATACGGGGATCACTGTTCATGTTATAGCCTAAAGGGTCTATAGTATAGGGATAAAGTTGGGTACCTTATCTTGTTGACACTATGGATACAACCCGCTTTGTATTTGATACAAACATAATGATCCAACGAGGTCGTGTAGGGGACATGCGAGTGGGGGTATCCTATGCAATGAGTTTGCATAAGATCGGACCGCGAAATAGTAACCGCTAGCTGTAACACCGTTGACTAGATATGTTTCTTTCCACTACGATGACCTAGGAACCTTAGTCTCAATCCTAAGTGGGTTATGGACTCCTGTTCACGAGGGATTGTCGTTTTATTTGTATGGGTGAGAGTGGCTTGGTCACCGACTCAATAAGCCCACCATTTTGGGGACAAGACCGAGTTGGGAGCTAGAAACATAATCACACAAGAAGGAATTCACTCATTCCCGACTTTAGGGTAAGTAGATGTGTGTTCTCTTAAATGGTGTCTCTGGATCTTGAACAAAGCGTTTGACCTTCTCTATGGCACGAGAGAGACTTCTGTTTGTTGGTTGGACCTCAAATAGGTTGTTCATTAGAGGAGCACTGATTCTTAAGGATGTAAAGGTAACCTAGGGGTAAAACAGTAATTTGACCTAGCGGTGTTACGTACACTCGTGAAGGACTGACTTGTTGTTATTGGTCAATATTCGTGGACACAGAAATGTATCTGCAGTGAGAAGAGTGCAACTGTGGTTCTATAGTGGAGTGAACAACAGTTAACGAATATTGATTAATTTGGTTAATGAGTGTAGCCAATTAATCTCATATCGTTGGAGCTTCTAATCTGTAGGTCTATTAAGTCCCACCAGTAGCTCATTTAGGGCATTGAGGTGTATTTGCTAAGAGAAATAAGGTAATGTATAGAGATACATTATAATCAAGGATGAAAAAATCGCGATAAATCGGCGAAATATCGCCGATATATCCAATTTCTCGAGGGTCCGATATGGATATGGGGGGTAAGATCGTTTTTACCAATTTATCTTGGATATATCGTCGATTTTTAATGAATATCGGTGATATTTTCATTTAGTTATATAAGTTTTTGGTTATTTCATAACATAAACCCGCGTGGCTGGGTCCGATATGGATATGGGGGTAAGATCATAACAAATTTTTCTTTCTAGAAAACATTTCTTTCATGAATTTCACATAATTAGGCATGTTATACAAGGCATCTACTAAGGGAATATTCACAAACAATTTCTTAAACATTTCTAGGAATTTCTGAAACTGCTCATCTAATTTGACATTTTTAAAGCGTTGAGGAAATGGTAACTCACTGTAGTCAAAGGTTGGACATTCGCCCTTCCACTTGGGCAAGCTAATGTGCGAGCCTCTGTCATGATGGTTGCATGAAACCACTTCTTCCTCGTTCAGTTTCTCTTTATGCCTGTCATCCTACTTTTCGTCTTCTTTTCTTCCTGCAAAATTGGTAGAAACTCCACAATTTAAATCAACAGAGTTAGGAGGATGTTGAGACCTTTCAGAGGAGGCTTTTTGTGCCTCAGCCCTTTCATCTTCATCCTTGCTCTTTTCTTCTTCCTTCTTCTGTTCTGAACTGATCTCCACCTTCCTACCACTTCTTAGTGTCACCATCTTGCACTACTCTCTTGGGTTAGGTTTAGTGTCGCTTGAAAATTTTCCCTTTTGAAGGGCATTCACCGCTGAAGCGATCTGTCCTATTTGAACTTCCATATTTTTCAGAGCTGTGTCGTGGTTATTAACTGCCATCTGGAGATTTACATTCAACACTTTTTGCTATTTTATAAACAGAGCCACCATCTCCTCTAGGTTATTCTTCTTTTCAGGCGCACTGGATGATGCAAAACCCGAGGGTGGCTGTAAAACATTCTTCGTGTTCGAGTATGAGAAGTTCTCATGATTGCGTAGACTGGGGTGGTAGAAGTTCGGTACTCCTTGAGTAAATGGTCTGTTTCCTATGTACTGGACTTCTTCCACATCTTGACATTCCTTCTTTGAATACCCTTCAGCTAAGGTGGAAATGGATTTGACCACCTCAGATGAAGTCAGCTTGTTCAGGGTGTTGGTCAAAGATGTCATATGTGCCTTCAACGAACTCGACTCATCTAATTCATAAATTCCAGCCTTCTTAGAAATTGCTCCCCTTTAGGTCGGCCACTGATAACTGGTTGCCGCGATTTCCTCAAGCAGATCTTTGGCTTCCGTTACTGTCTTGGAAAGAAAACTTCCTCCAGCTGATGTGTCTAGAACTATCTTGGTGGAGGGATTCAATCCATTGTAAAACAACTGGACTTGGAGCCAATCCGAATATCCATGTTGGGGGCACCGCCTAAGCATTTCCTTGTATCTTTCCCATGCCTCGTACAACCGCTCTTCGTCAAGCTTCCTAAATGTTTCGATCTCAGTCCGGAGTTTTGTGGTCTTGGCAGGCGGGAAAAATTTCGTCAGAAAAGCCTGGGCAAGTTCGTCCCATGTACTAATACTGCCCGTCTCGACTGATTCGAGCCAATCTTTTGTCTTGTCTTGTAGAGAAAATGGGAACAACCTCAATATTATAGCGTCGGCCCGAACTCCGTTCATTTTTACTGTCCCGCATATCTCCAAGAATGATCGCAGATGTGAGTGTGTGTCCTCAGAAGGATGTCCTTTAAAAGAGTCATCGCGTGCCATCTGAATCAATTCTGTCTTCAACTCAAAATTGGTAGCTTGGATCGGGGCGTAAACAATTCCAGAATTCTTGGTGGGAAGAACTGGCTGTAAAAAGTCTCTGATTGCCTTGGGAGCTTCATCTTGATGGGCCATTGCTTCTGCTAATCTTTTCTCTCTACGAATGGTTCTAAGAGTTCTGTCAATTTCAAGATCTAGCGGAAACAAATTAACCACATTGTCTCTTCGCATACAATACTCCCAATCAATCAAAAGAACCAAACAAAAAAAATGATATTCACAAATTAATGACAGAAAAATATTTACACCTAAATTACTATTTATCTCTTTCTTTTCGATGTCAAGAAAAATTGATTTGCTTAAAAATCAAGCCTCCCCGGCAACGACGCCGCCAAAAACTTGTTGACCGCAAAGTGCACGGGCCGCAAGTAATATAAAACGGTAGGTAATACCGAGTATCGAATCCACAGGGAGGCGAAGTGAAAATTAAACGAAGCAAAGATTCCTTGAGCACTAAAAATACTTGGACGAAATAATATTTAGGGACCGAATCATGCAATCAAAGAAAATTTAAAAATCAAAACAATTAAAGAGAAAATTTGATCAATCGAGAAAAATAAAATGTGGAGAAAGTTTTTTTATGGGAAGAGGGGTCTTGAAAATTAATTATTAGTCCAACTAATTATAATCCTAGAATCTTCGTTAATCACATAGGTTCTCCTATCGGTCTCCCCTAATTGTAATTAATTCATTTTAACAACCTAAGTGTCCTTAGCGCCATTAAAAATCATTAATTATTACGCTCTGATTCATTTTAGGAATCTAAGTTTAATCAACTAATCTCGTTTTCACGACGGGCAATTAAACTAGTTGCATGGATTACGATCTAGCCTAATTTCTCTTCGTCGAGTTTCCATTAAGAATCAAATCAATACACAATTGTCCAGATTACATAAAGCATTAAGCACATCCATACAAATAATTAGGAAAAAGGGCAAGAGACAGGCAATTATAACAACATTTAAACTATAATTTCATTTCAAGACCCCAAATTGGGGTTTAGCTATACATAGCTAAAATATCCACAAAATTTACTATGGAAAACATAATTAAGAGCATAGTGAAAGGAAATGAATTGACCGTCGAAAAACCCCTTCGCTGACGCTCGGACTCCCGCTGAACACTCCTTGAGCCTCCAAGGATGCTCCCCAAAATTCCCCAAAGTTTTCCACTAAAGAAAGCTCTAAAAAAGACTAGAAAGCCTTGAGAGGGGCTCCAAATGAGCCAAAGAAAGGATGGAAAGAATGGAGGAAATGGTGATTGTTGCTCAAATGAGGCACCAAGGGGCGTCTTATATAGGCTCAGAAAGGGGGTAGCGTCGTGACGCTATTTGGCACAGCATCGCGACGCTGTTACGTCATCTGCTTGGCGCCCAAGAAATGGACAACGTCGCGACGCTGTCCTTACAGCGTCTCGACGCTATGCGTTTTCCAGAACTTTCAGCTGCGAATTGGGCTTCTTTTTGGGCCTCCTCTTCATTTCTTTTGGGTCTTTTTCACATGATTGATCTCTATTGACTCCACTTTGACTCAAGCATGGAAATTGGGCTTGAATGGCTTCATTTTGGACACTTTTTCCCCAAAATCCATAATTTTTCTCCTAAAGACCAAATGACAAATTACATTAAATATTTTCAGTAAAAACACAATTAAAGCACAAAAAAGGCTAATAAATTGGGACTAAAATAGCGACATTTATGCTCGCTATCAGTTAGTCTTAGTGCAATCAAAGCTCATGCATGCACTATATTTTAGCGATAGTATTTTAATGCTACCAAGACTACATGTCATGCACTAACTTGTTCTACTTAGAGATGTCCGCATGCATTACCTGTTAAGGATTCAACATACTGTTATCGTATCTGGCTGGCCAAGCGAGAGTTAGCAATGAAAATAGTATCGCAACTAAGTAGAAGACAATAATGTTTTATTTAATCAAAGTATGCGCTTACAAAATATACTTATCACCGCATGGGTGCTTGCGCAAAGCCTTGAAGAAGAAAATTAGCCCATGCGAGCAAAACAAAACATCATGCAATAATACATTGCAAACGCAAGTCTACTCTTAATCACAACTCTCTGTGATTTCTCTTTCTTCTTGATCTTCGTCCTCTCCTCTCGTCCCTCAATTCTTGTGTATTATGAGTTATGTTTTTCCTTGAGCAGGTGGCTTCTATTTATAGGCGAAGGAAACTCACTTCTCCAAGTAACTTGCTTTAGTTATCTACGACCCACTTGCAACTTTTCAACCCCTTTTTAGCCCACTTGCGTCAGTTGTGTCAGCATTGTCCTTGAAAGGATTTGGAATTCCCCAATTCCGTTAAAGAGAAAGCGTAATTGGGACCGATTCGTAGTTAATTTTTTTTATCCAAAAATAGTATTGCATTGGTTAAAACATAGAACAAATTTTATACAAACTTAAGGCTTAGCATACAAAATTTATTAGATCTAAATCTAAAGGGGAGAAGCAAACATACCGTCATTGACGACTATGAATACTTCAACGGATACTTTTCTTGATTTTGGACCAAGCGTCAACAATTGGGACACCACCAATTGATCTTCCCCGATATGACTCTAAGATTAGGAACGTAGTTGTGGGACTACCTAATCTTGAATGGGAAAAACTCTAGAGAGAAAATTCTCCCTAGAGTTCTTGGGTTGAGAGAGTATGAGAGGGAGGCTAGAGAGAATGCAAGAATGCATTCTTGTGGCCTTATGTTGTAGTATCTAAACCCTAGGGTTAGTGTTCTATTTATAGGAGAAAGGCCACGAATAAAATATTCATTTAAAATCAATTATTTCCATAACTGATTTAATCTTTTCTATAATTAATCAATTCCATGACCAATCAATTCCATAATTGATTAATCTTTTCCATAAATCATTGGTCACTTCCATTAGTGATTAAATCATTTCCATAAATGATTAATTACTTCCATAAGTGATTAATCATTTTCATAATTGATTAATTTCCAATTAATTAATTAACCACTAATTAAATATCATATATTTAATTTCAGACCTTCTATTAGTTAATTAATTAATTACCAAATTAAATATCTTGAGGCCTTCAATTAATTAATTCTATAATATGAATCAAATTCATATTAAAATTTGAACTGCTTCAAATTCTCTTATATCCTATAAATTTAATATGAATCAAATTCATATTAATATTTGAATTTCTTCAAATATTTATTTCTCTCATAGACTATAGTTTAATTAAATCTCATTTAATTTAAACTAAATTGAATAATTAATTAATTCATCTTCTAATTAAATACCATATATTTAATTAGACATATATTTGAACTCTTTCAAATATATCAATCTCTCAATATTATAAAGTTTAATCTCAAATTAGACTTTATATTTTAATGCATCACTATACATTATATTAATTTGTATCTCGTACAATTAACTTAATTCCCAATATGAATTTAAACTATTCAAATTC
Organism: Luffa acutangula; assembly: GCA_036850905.1. NCBI lineage: Eukaryota > Viridiplantae > Streptophyta > Magnoliopsida > Cucurbitales > Cucurbitaceae > Luffa > Luffa acutangula. The sequence goes on from CM072099.1 coordinate 26,647,618, forward strand.
TCTCAACATATATTTGTTCCTAATTACTCTTTATGAGCTAGCAGGAACACCTAATGGACCTACAGATCAGAAGCTCCAATGATATGATGTTAATAGATAAAACTCATTAATCAGGTTAACCAATATTCATTAACTGTGGGTCATTCCACTAAAGACCCACAGCTGAACTCTTCTCACTGTAGAACATTTGTGTGTCCATGGATGTAGACCTATGCCGGTAAGTCAATCCTTCACGAGTGGGTCAAATTACCGTTTTACCCCTTTGTTACCTCTGGCTCCTTAAGTACCAGTGCTCCTCTAATGAACAACCTGTTTATGGTCCAACCAGTAAACAGAAAGTCCCTCTCGGGCATGTGAGTGGACGGGATCCCTTTGTTCAAGACCCAGAGTCACCACTTAAGGGAACACTCATCTACTTCTCCTAGAAGCGGGAAGGAGTGGATTCCATCTTATGTTTTCATGTCCCCAACCCCTCACTTGGTCTTGTCCCCAATAAGGTAGGCTTATTGAGTCGACGTGTAGGCCACTCTCACTCATACTAATCAAAGGACAATCCCTCATGAGAAGGAGTTCATGACACACACAGGATTAAGACTAAGTTACCTAGTCATCCTATTGAAACAGTAACCTAACTAGCTAGTTAACGCTGTTACATCTAGTGGTTTACTATTTCGTGGTCCGGTCTTATGTAAACACATTGCATAGGATACCCCCGCTCGCATGTCTCCTACATGGACGCCTTGGATCAATACGTCTGTATCGAATACAAAGTGGGTCGTATCACATAGTGTTACCAGGATAAGGTACCCAGCCTTATCCCTGTACTATAGACCTTTTAGGTTGTTACTTGAACACCAATCCTCGTATGTCCCCATATACTAGTTCAAGTCACATGTAAACAACCTTGGATCTTAGTTTATTGGATTTGGGTCAAATTGTGCAATATTTAACAATAACACTTTATTGTAGAAACTCAATAACACTTTATTGAAACAAGTATACAATTTGTTTATATTCACTATCTACGAGTTTTAGGGCATAAAACCCAAAAGTCCTTTCATCCATCTTGTCTGTCTCATGATCGTCTTGGGAAGTGTACCTGCGCTGAGAGAAACTTGGACAACCAACAACTGAATTAGCTACTTTAGTGCCCTAAATTTTTTTAATTTCTCACCGCATACATGAATATAGCCTACCGCATAAAATCATCACATTTTCCTTTCTTATTGCGCTGAAGTAACACATCATTGTATCTTTTGGCCTAGTTTTAGCTTAAGTTTAAAGGACAAATAACTTTCTTTTTGCAAGTTATCAGTAGCATGCTTGTATGATTTTCTCGATTGACAAATAATATAAATGTGATATTTATTAACAAGGAAATCAATGTAGCATTGAGCATGGAACATCCATAGTAATAATATAATTGTTATATTATATTCATGCAATGCAAATTAAAATATAGTTTAATTAATTAACTAGAATATGATTGTTAATTGTATTAAACTATGTATGCATGATTATTGGACTAATCATAAAAATTTGCAATAGTTTAAAAATTAATGATTAGAATCTGTCAATCTATAATCAAGAGATGCATGCAAATATGGGACCATAGGATAAATTGATTAATTTTAATGAGTTAAAATTAATTAGACTTAAGGTCACATTCTATTAGGATTATAATTTATCTTACTTAGTTTTAAAATAGTTTTAATCAACTAAGTAGGAAAAACATTACTATGATTATAAGGGAACTCTACCGGTGATGTTCTGTCTAACGCTGGGGGTATTTAAGTTGACGGTTTACGGAACACCTCCTACCTGGGAACTGACCCGGAACACCGGAGTTGAATTAATCATAGTTTAATGTTAGCAAGCAAGGTCACTAGGTTAATTAAATGAGTTTAATTCACCTAGAACCTAGATTAAAAATCTTATTATAATAGTTATAATAGGATTAGACTTAGATAGATTGACTTAGTCGGATTTATCTAAGTTAAATAACCCTAAAATATATGGTAGGTCACTTTAGTGGAAGGAAAATTATAAAACAAGATTTAAATCAAGTTTTGCTCCTACGTCCCTATATTCACAACATGAGATCCATACTCGGCTTTGTGTCACCTTTGACGCGGCCTCCCTTCGGAAAGTGTTTGCGTGGGTCAATAACAAGGTGAATGGGGAAAGTGTCCATAGTAAGTAGGAGCAGGACACGTGTCAATGTATCCCTCGATCTCTACCCTTAGGACACACCAAACAACCCCTTTGGAGGGCCTGATCATAGGATTTGGAACACTGTGAACTCCTGAAAAGGATAGGGTCACTTAGGGTAATTACCAACGGTTGTCTTTCCTAACGATAGCTTGTTGGCGCGTGCCTCTGGGATCTGAAAGTGGGAGGGTAACACTTACGGGAATAAGTTAAATGTGTTAACAAATCCTTGACCGAACAATGGTAGTTAAAGTCTATAGGAATATGAGTTATTCTAGAATTAGAGTTGACTGAGATTTGTCTCATTTTAGAGGAGGAGTAACCGATCACCCTTCGATGGTTGTTCCTCTACACCTCTAAAGCATTGTTGCAAATCTTAATCAATAGTTTGTTAGGGTTCTATGATTGTTTGTAATTGTTTGTATTGTGTTGGGTTCCTAGAGTGAGTAAAAATTTAGTGTAAAATACTCTAGAATTCCTGTGCAAGTATACACAGTCTGCAGCAAGTAATATTATCAATCCAAGGTCTGAATGAGTTTCCACTCTACCTATTTTTGTGTAACTTTTTAATGGTTTCAAGAATAATAAAATGATTGGGTTTTATCGGAATTATGCTGAAGCAAAATAAATGACAGAACAACGAGTAAACAAATAGATAGACAGATTAAAGATAGACGCTGGTTAGGCTTCAGTGATTTTTCCTAAGATATGCTCTAGCAATATTATTGATCATGCATTTCTCGCAGTATTATTAGCGGATTCCTCCCGGAACTCCGGATCTTTTGGGATATGTTTCAAACCCAATGAAGAACGACTGATCAAGCACTAGGAAACTGGCTATCCCTAGCTCAGTCACTGGCGTTCACCAATACACAATGATCGTAGTGTGGATAATTGCCACACACTCTCTAAATCATCCCTGAAACTAGAGAGAGCTATCCATACCGGCTGGCCAGGCGGGCATAAAATAAGAATAAGCACAACAACTAACCAAAATGCGATAGTCAATTTATTACTAGAGATGAAGCACAGTAATCACATTATTCCTAACCAACACCCTAAGCTACCTAGTTCATAATAAGCATAGGAATACGAATTACAATCTGAGTATGCATGTCCATAACTACAAGTTAATAAAGAAGGTGAACTCCCTAATCAGCTTGCGGTTGATGATATTCTTGATGATCTTCAATCTCCCTATCCTATTCGGCTTCCAAGGGAAAACATGGAATGACTTTGACTTTGACGGCTACTTCCTTTTTAGAAGGATGGGAGGCTTGAATTAGGTCAACTAGGACACGTGTAAGGCTCTCCTTGATCCTTTATCACGGAAATAACTCAACAGAAGTCGGTTCATGAAGTTGCCTAATGAGCTGTGATGTGGCAGTTTTTGTTCCCAGTTTTGCTGCAGCATAGATTTTGCTCCCTCCAGTCGCTCAGCAGCATAATCTGCACAAAATAATTTCCAATGCTTCCATTCTTCCAAATGGGTTAAATCATGTAATATCTATCCAAAACCAACCCTAATAAGCATAAAGGACACACAAATCTCTATATAATTGAGGCCTAAATAACTACCTTTTGGGCAGTTATCATATTGCTTGTGTGATGTGTTAAGAAAAAGATAAATAATACGATAAATGTTTGTTTTTTTTTCAGCAATGTCTTCCTGAATCATAACACTGCTTAAGAACGATAAATTTACTGGCGAAAATTATTCTGCGTGGTTATCGACCCTGAATATGATTCTAATCGTCGACGATCTACGGTTTGTCTTAATGGAAGAGTGTCCTCCAGTCCCAGCTTGCAATGCATCTCAGGCTACAAGAGATGCTTATGACCGGTGGGTGAAGGCTAATGACAAAGCCCGAGCCTACATCTTGGCAAGTCTGTCGGACGTTCTTGCCAAGAAGTGTGAGCCCCTAGAGACTACTAGAGAGATAATGGGATCTCTCAGGGAGATGTTTGGAAAATCGTCCTACCAACTCCAACATGAGGCTCTAAAATATGTTTACAACTTTCGTAAGAAAGAGGGCACTTGATACAAGCCGAGGTGTCTTATCAAGCTACAATAACCCAAGATGCTTACAAACTTTAGAGTTGGCTTTTTAGAAGATGAATCTCGTATTTAAGGCATTTTTATTGTAATTTTCAGTTTTAAAGTTGTGTTTTTAATGTTTTAACTTATTATTTAGTTAGTGATCATTATAGCATTGATGGGGAAGCATGTTACAACCCTTCATATGCCCATAGGTTATGTTTAAAGGCTATAAATAACCATCTATGTTGTTGCTTTGAGGTAAGATTAGTTTTGATGGAATTTCAATGAAATCTAAGTCTTTTGAGCCTGAAGGCCATGAGCACCTTTGCATATCTTGTGTTTAGATTTGCATGCTAGGATCATTCAAGTAGCGTCGATCAAACTACTTGTGGAGTGATTCGAATCTCGAGTTTAGAAACGAGTTTTCTCTACTCTTAATCTTGTTCGTCAAGGTAATCCGTTCTATCTTCTTCCTTGGGATGAAATCATCTTGGTTTGGGGGTTTTAGCATTTGAGATCTTGGGATTTGCATATCCATAAAGGTTCTTAGGTCCAATTGGCTCGGGCTGTCATATCATTTGGTATCAGAGCTACGAACCGAGGTGTTAAATTACTTGTGTTAAGGATCGTGTCCTGGATATGATGGTCCAATTCAATGTGACAAAAGCACACTGAGTGGTCATTTGTGAGAATAGTTAGGTTACGTTCATTCTAGAATCTAGGGATTTGAGATCTAGGGATTTGCATATCCATAAGGGTTCTTAGGTCCAATTGGCTCGGGCTGTCATATCATTTGGTATCAGAGCTACGAACCGAGGTGTTAAATTACTTGTGTTAAGGATCGTGTCCTGGATATGATGGTTAAGGATCTAGGGTTTTAGCATTTGAGATCTAGGGATTTGCATATCCATAAGGGTTCTTAGGTCCAATTGGCTCGAGCTGTCATATCATTTGGTATCAGAGCTACGAACTGAGGTCTTAAATTACTTGTGTTAAGGATCGTGTCCTGGATATGATGGTCCAATTAAATGTGACAAAAGCAAACTGAGTAGTCATTTGTGAGAATAGTTAGGTTACGTTCATTCTAGAATCTCTTCCGAAGAGTTTCTTACAATTCGTAACAAATGCAATGTTGAATAAGATTGAATTCAACCTGACTAACCTTCTTAACGAGTTACAGTCTTACCAATCTCTTATGAAAAATAAGGGACTTGTTGAAGGAGAGGCAAACGTTGTCCATTCCAAGAGAAACTTCCTCAAGGGTTCATCCTCAGGAACTAAGACTCTATCTCAGGCTTCTTCATCTAAGAAGATACAGAAGAAGAAAAAAAAGAATTATAAGGGAAAGGCTCTCGCTGCTCCTCATGGCAAGGACAAGGCCAAGGTGGTGTCCTATGCTTCCACTGCAATGTGGATGAGCATTGGAAGAGAAATTGCCCAAAGTACCTTGCAAAGAAGAAGAAAGAGAATGAATGTAAATTCAATTCACTCGTTTTAGAAACATGTCTTGTAGAGCATGATCAGTTTTCCTAGATATTAGATTTGCGAGCAAGTAATCATGTTTGTTCTTCTTTTCAAGGAATTAACTCCTTTCAGCAGCTTGAGGAGGGTGGAATGACGCTCAGGGTCGGAACGAGAGATGTCGTTTCAGCTCGTGCAGTGGGAGCTGCTAAGTTGTTTTTTGGAGACAAGTTTATTTTTTTTAATGATTTGTACATTGTACCTAAAATTAAGAGAAATTTAATTTCTGTCTCTTGTCTTATTGAATGTAATACCCTACTTCATTTGATTGCAATGAAGCGTTCATTTTCAAGAATGGTGTTTATATCTGTTCAGCAAGATAAGTAAACAACTTATATGTATTAAGACCAACCAATACAAAGGCACTTTTAAATCATAAAATATTTAAAACTGCTGAAACTCAAAGTAAAAGGCAAAGAATTTCTCCTAAAAGTAACAATGTATATATTTGGCATTTAAGACTTGGTCATATTAACATCGATAGGATCGGTCGTTTGGTAAAGAGTGGACTTCTAATTGAGTTGGAAGATGATTCACTGTGACCTTGTGAATCGTGTCTCGAGGGTAAAATGACCAAAAGTCCTTTTCCTGGAAAAGGTTATAGAGCCAAAGAACAATTAGAGTTAATACATTCGGATCTCTATGGTCCAATGAATGTAAAGGCTCGAGGAGGGTATGAATATTTCATCTCTTTTATGGATGATTATTCAAGATATGGTTACTTATACTTGATGGGTCATAAGTCTGAAGCTCTTGAAAAGTTTAAGGCGTTTAAGGCTGAAGTTGAAAACCTATTAGGTAAAAAAATTAAAACACTTAGCATACTTGGGTTTGACTGAAACTCGGGTCGTCATACCTGATGATGGTGTTAAGGATCCATTGTCTTATCGTCAATTAATGAATGAGATAAAGACCAATGGTTCAAAGCAATGGACCTTGAGATGGAGTCTATGTACTTCAATCAAGTATGGAAACTTGTTGATCTACCTAAAGGGGTAAAACCCATAGGGTGTAAATGGATATATAGGAGAAAGAGAGATGCGACTGGGAAAGTTCAGGCTTTTGAAGCTAGACTAGTAGCAAAGGGTTATACCCAAAGAGAGGGTGTTGACTATGTGGAAACCTTTTCTCCTGTTGCTATGCTAAAGTATATTAGAATTCTCTTATCCATAGCCACATATTATGACTATGAAATATGGCAAATGGATATCAAGACTGCCTATCTGAATGGTAATCTTGAAGAGAATATCTTCATGTTTCATCCCAAAGGGTTCATAACCCAAGGTCAGGAACAAAAGGTTTGTAAACTGAATCGATCCATTTATGGGTTGAAAAAGGCATCCATATCTTGGAACATTAGATTTGACACTGCGATCAAATCTTTTTGGTTTGACCAAAATGTTGATGAGCCTTTTGTTTACAAGAACATCAACAAAAATAAAGTAGTTTTTTTTGTACTATATGTAGATGACATCCTACTCATTGGGAATGATGCAGTGTACCTGTCTGACGTTAAAGATTGGCTAGCGGCCCAATTCCAAATGAAAGATTTGGGAGAGGCTCAATATGTTCTTTGGATCCAAATAATTAGGGATCGTAAGAACAAAATGCTAGCTCTGTCTCAAGCAACGTATATCGACATGATGTTGTCTCGATATTCGATGCAAAACTCCAAGAAGGGTTTATTGTCATTCAGGCATGGGGTTTACTTGTCTAAGGAGCAATGTCCTAAGACACCTCAAGAAGTTGAGGACATGAGATGAATTCCCTACGCCTCAATTGTGGGCAACTTAATGAATGTTATGCTCTGCACTAAGCCTGATATTTGTTATGTCGTAGGGATAGTCAACAGGTATAAGTCTAATCCAGGGTTAGACCATTGGACTGCCCTTAAAGGTATCCTCAAGTATCTTAGGAGAAGGAGGGATTACATGCTGGTGTATAGGGCTAAGGATTTGACCCTTACAGGATACACCGATTCTGACTTCCAGTCTGACAAGGATTCTAGGAAATCCACGCCAAGGTTAGTGTTCACCCTTAACGGAGGAGCTGTAGTCTGGAGAAGCATCAAGCAAGGATGAATAGCAAACTCAACTATGGAGGCTGAGTATGTAGCTGCTTGTGAAGCAGCTAAGGAAGCAGTTTGGCTCAAGAAGTTCTTGACAGATTTGGAAGTAGTTCCAAATATGAACTTGCCCATTACATTATATTGTGATGATAGTGAAGCTACAGCCAACTCTAAAGAACCTCGCAACCACAAACGAGGAAAGAAAATCGAGAGGAAGTATCACCTGATACGGGAGATTGTGCAACGAGGAGATGTGATCGTAACAAAGATCGCTTCGGAGCACAACATTTTTGATCCATTTACGAAGACTCTCTCGGCTAAAGTGTTCAAGGGTCATTTAGAGAGTCTAGGTCTACAAAACATGTATATTGTATAATCTAGGGTAAGTGGGAGATGTGTAATGGGTATAAGGATGCCGTAGTTTATTGTATTTTGTATATTTACTTTACATGTAATGTACAGTATACATTTTCCATTTCCAGCTTTGGATTATTTTTGTATATACATCTCATTATCTTGAGTTTTAGTTCAAGTGGGAGTTTGTTGGGTTTTATACCCTAAAACTTGTGGATAGTAGTAAATGTAACATTTGACCGAACATTAATAAAATGACTTTGATGCATTATTCACTTATTATTGTTAGTATTACGTTTGTCTTGTCTAAATAACCCTAGTCCAATAAACTAAACATCGTAGACTGTTACTATGAGCTTGAACTATACGTAGGGACATACGAGGATCACTGTTCAAGTTATAGCCTAAAGGGTGTATAAGATAGGGATAAGACTACATACAATATCATGTTGACATTATGGATACAACCCGCTTTGTATTTGATACAAATGCAATGATCCAACACGTGCGCGTAGGGGACATGCGAGTGGGGGTATCCTATGCAATGAGTTTACATAAGACCAGACCGCAAAATAGTAACCGCTAGCAGTAACACCATTGACTAGTTAGGTTTTTATTTCATTAGGTTGATCTAGGTAACTTAGTGTAAGAAGAAAAGCTGAAACCAGAAGATGTTCCTATGGTGAATGAATTTCTTGATGTTTTTCCAATTGATCTATCGGGTTTGCCACCTGATAGAGAGGTGGAGTTCACTATTGAATTGTTACCAGGAACAACACCTATTTCACGGGCACCATACAGAATGGCTCCAAGCGAGCTTAAGGAGCTGAAGGTGCAGTTGCAAGAACTAGTTGACAAGGGATACATCTGTTGGGTTTTATGCCCTAAAACTCGTAGATAGTAAATGTACATTTGACCGAACATTAATAAAAGTAATGTATTATTCAATGTTTGTATTATATCTTGTCTTATTAACCCTAATCCAATAAACTAAACATCCAAGGCTAATAGAATGAGGCTTGAACTAGTATGTAGGGACATATAGGGATCAATGTTCAAGTTTTAGCCTAAAGGGTCTGTAGTATAGTGATAGGTTGCGAAATGCAAGTTATTTATCCTCTAAACTTAGGCTAAAAGAAGGCCAAAAGAACCTCTGATGTGTTATCTTAGCGCATAAAGAAAAAGAAAAGCGTTTTGTTATAAACAGCAAGTTATATTTAAGCATGTGATAAGAAATTATAAAAAATAGAGCACTATCGCAAGTTAATCTAGCTATTTTTAAGTATCTTCTCAGCGCAGACACACATTCCAAAATGATCAAGAGACAGATAAGGATGGATGAAAAGACAGCGCCGGCGCAGCCAGAGCAAGTGGGCGAAAAAGGAGAATAGAAAGGCGCAAGTTGCCTAATGATGATCAAGCAAGTGGCTGTTACTTGTTGAAGTTGTCTTCTTCACCTATAAATAGAAGCCCAAAGAGAGGCAGAGGGGGTGAAGGGGAGAGTGGAGAAGAGTATAAGAAAATCAAGAAGGAACTGCAGTAAATTGTAAATGGGAGCAAACTTGTGTGTAATGTGTTATTTCATACAGTTTTGTTTTGCTCACATGAGCTAATTCTTCTCTTCAAGGCTTAGGGCAAGCGCCTCATGCAGCAATAAGCACAACCTGTAAGCGCATATTTTGGTTTAATTGAAACATTGATTTCTTTCTACTTAGTTGCATTAATCTTTTCATTGCTAATTCCCGCTTGGCCAACCGGATGCGGTAACAGTATGATAAATCCTTGACAGGTAACGCATATGGATCTCTCTAAGTAGGACAAGTTAGCGCATGTCATGTAGTCTTGGTAGTATTAAATTATTACCGCTAAAAGATATTGCATGCTTGAGCTTTGATTGCGTTGTGACTAACACAATCCCTTGTAAGTATTAGAGAACTAAACTTCACGCATAAACTAGTCAAAGAATCAATTGTTAGTTCATTGCTAAAACGCATAATGATTACCGGAAGGGAAACTTAATGATTTTTTCTCACTTAGGCATTAATAGATCAATTAACCAAAGTTAGCGCTACAAGTCTCTTGTAATCGCATGAGGTTGCAACCGCAACAGCCTTGATACTTTTTGCATTAAACTCCTTTTTCCTCAGTTTTATTATTCATTTTGTTTTTCTCTGCAATTTAATTATTGTTTGAACTATACCACTCACCTTTTAAAACCAATGTCACGAAGTAAGAGATTAAATCAGTAAATCTTTTTGACCACTTTTGTTTCGTTTCCCTGTGGATTCGACCCTGGACTCACCAGGAACTACTTGATTTAGTCAGTTTATACTTGGATTGATTTAAATCTACGACTACTAAACCAATCACTCTGACAATCAATCATATAGGGATAAGGTTGGGTACCTTGTCCTGGTGACACTATGGATACGACCCACTTTGTATATTGATACAAACGTAGTGATCCAACGCGTCCATGTACGTGACATGCGAGTGGGGGTATCCTGTGCAATGAGTTTGCACAAAGACCGGACCGCAAAATAGTTTACTACTAACTGTAATACCGTTAGTTAGCTCGGTTTCTATTTTACTAGGATGACCTAGGCAACTTGGCCTTAATCCTGAGTGGATTATGGACTCCTGTCCATGAGGGATTGTCCTTTGATTTGTACGACTGAGAGTGGCCTGTTCGCTGACTCAATAAGCCTACCATTTTGGGGACAAGACCGAGTGGGGAGCTGGGAACGTAGTCTTACAAGATGGAATTCACTCCTTCCCGATATTAGGGTAAGTGGAGGTGTGTTCCCTTAAGTGGTGTCTCCGGGTCTTGAACAATGAGCCCTACCCTCTTTATGGCACGAGAGGGATTTCTGTTTGTTGGTTGGACCTCAAACAGGTTGTTCATTAGAGGAGCACTGGTACTTAAGGATGAAGAGGTAGCCCAGGGGTAAAACGATAATTTGACCTAGTTGGGGTACGAACACACGTGAAGGGCTAACTTGTTGTTGATGGTCGATATCCGTGGACACAGAAACATATCTGCAGTGAGAAGAGTGCAGCTGGGGTTCTTTAGTGGAGTGAACCACAATTAACGAATATTGATTAATTTGGTTAATGAGTTTAGCCAATTAATCTCACATCGTTGGAGCTTCTGATTTGTAGGTCCATTAGGTCCACCGGTAGCTCACTAGAGGCGTTGAGGTAAATTTCTAGGAGGGAATTAGATATTCGAAGGTGTTCGAATGTTAAGATTGAAATATGAATTGGATTCATATTAAAACTATAGGTTATAATTAATGCACATTAATACTATAGTTTATTTGAGAGAAAAATGTAATTAAATATGTGATATTTAATTATAATATTAATTGATTAGAGAATTAATTAATTGTTGTTTTAATTTAGTTTAATTAAATTTGATTTAATTGAACTACATTAAAACTATAGGTTATGTGGGATGTTTACATAAATGTGATTTATGTAAGTTATATTAAGATTAATTAGTAATCTTATTATTATTTGATTAATTATTTATTTTATTTAATATATAATTAATTTATCAGTTAATTGTAACTGATGAGAAGTTTTCTCCCACTAACCTAGTTGAACGCACGATTGAGAGGGAAGTTAGGGAGGTAGTTCTGGTATTTTTACGGGGACTCACCTCTTCAGTTGGTTGGACTCTCACTCTCTCATTCAAGCACACAGAAAGATCTCTCTCAAGTTTTTCTCTCTGCATTTTTTTTCTCTCTAGAGTACAGAGACCAAAGAAAAAAAATTCCCAAATTTTGCCTTTGCTCCCACAAGCAAACAACCAATCATTCCCTGTGAGAACACCGGTGATGATCGTGTGGTGTTGTCCTCAAAAATCAACAAGATCAAACCTTGGAGGTTGCTGAATTTTCTTGCATTCCGTTGGAGAAAAGGCGAAACGATCAAGAACGCACCTTATAGTAAGTAGTTCTTGATCTTGGATCATTAGGATCCCTTTTATATAAAATTAGCATGTTTTATAATTAATTTTCAGCATGATTTATAGTATTTTACTGGTGTGATTTAATTTGCTAACGTATGGTATTTTAATTCAAATTAAAAAAAGAGATAAGGTTTTGTACGTTTCCGCTACGAAAGGGCTTCTATCCCTTCAACATCCGGTCTAGTGTATCACCTTGGGGAGCCCCAGTGTTATTTGTGAAGAAGAAAGATGGTACCCTGAGATTATACATTGATTACAGACAGTTAAACAAGGTCACAATACATAACATGTATCCTCTACCACGCATTGATGACTTGTTTGACTAGTTAAGGGGAGCAGCAGTGTTCTCTAAGATTAATCTAAGGTCAGGATACCACCAGTTGAAGGTTAGGGAACCAGATATTCCTAAGACAACATTCAGGACGAGGTATGGGCACTGTGAGTTTTTAGTGATACCATTCGATTTAACGAATGCGCCAACAATTTTCATGGACCTCATGAACAAGATCTTCCATCAGTATTTAGATCAGTTTGTGATAGTGTTCATCGATGATATTCTAGTATATTCAATTGACAAGAAAGCCCATGAGGAACATCTAAGGATTGTTCTACAGACACTACGTGATAAACAGCTATACGCTAAGTTTAGCAAATATGAGTTCTAGTTGAAACAAGTAGTGTTCTTGGGGCATGTAGTTTCAGCGGACGGAGTTAGTGTTGATCCGCAGAAAGTGGAAGCTGTTGTCAACTGGGAGAGACCAGCGAGTGCAACAGAGGTGCGTAGTTTCCTCGGCCTGGCCGGATACTACAGACGTTTTGTTGAGGATTTCTCACGATTAGCATTACCCTTGACATCTTTGACAAGGAAGAATGCTAAGTTTGAGTGGTCGGATAAATGCGAACAGAGTTTCCAGGAGCTAAAGAAGAGATTGGGGACAACGCCTATTCTAGCACTTCCTATAACAGGGAAGGAGTATGTGATCTATTGTGATGCTTCGAGGCAAGGATTAGGTTGCATGCTGATGCAGGAAGGAAAGGTAATAGCTTATGCTTCAAGGCAGCTGAAGAAGCATGAGTGTAATTACCCTACCCATGATCTTGAGCTAGCAATAGTTGTTTTAGCACTGAAGATCTGGAGACAGTATTTATTCGGTGAGAAGTGCCACATTTTCACAGATCATAAGAGTTTGAAGTACATCTTTGATCAGAAAGAGTTGAATCTGAGGCAGAGGCGATGGCTAGAATTGATCAAAGACTATGACTGTACCATAAAATATCATCCAGGTAAGGCTAACGTGGTAGCATATGCGTTAAGTAGGAAGTCAAGGCTTTCGAAGAGTGTCTTGTGTGGTATTCGAGCAAGCTTGCTAAGTGAGTTAAGAGGTTTGAAGGCGGTTGTGACTGCAGAAAGCTCAGGGAGTCTTTTAGCTCAATTCCAGGTTAGGTCTTCTTTAGTAGCAGAGATTGTGAGAAGACAGTAATTTTCAGAAGATGCTTGCAAAGTCCAAGCATGGCCCAGAGGCAGCAATTAAGTTGAGAGCAGACGGGGCCATAGTTAAGCAGGGAAGAGTATGCGTTCCGAGTATCAGTAAACTTAAGGGAGCTATACTAGAGGAAGCTCACAGTTCAGCTTACGCTATGCATCCAGGAAGCACCAAGATGTACAGAAGTTTGAAGAAAACTTATTGGTGGCCTGGTATGAAGCGGGAGATAGCTGAATATGTCGATAGATGTTTGATCTGTCTACAGGTTAAACCAGTGAGACAGAGGCCAAGAGGACTCCTTAATCAACTGCCAGTGCCAGAGTGGAAGTGGGAGCATATTACCATTGATTTTCTGTTTGGATTACCTCGTACTTCTAGTGGACATGATGGTATATGGGTAATAATGGATAGACTCGCCAAGACAGCGCAATTTATACCGATTAAAGTGACGTCTACACTGGATCAACTAGCTAAGTTATACGTCGACAGGATTGTGAGTCAACATGGAGTGCCAGTGTCCATAGTTTCAGATAGGGATCCAAGGTATACTTCTAAGTTTTGGCCTAGTGTGCAGAAAGCAATGGGAACAAAGTTGAAGTTCAGTACCGCGTTCCATCCCCAGACAGATGGTCAGTCAGAGAGGACCATCCAGACCTTAGAGGACATGTTAAGAGCATGTGTCCTTCAGTTTAAGGGAAGTTGGGATACCCATTTTATCACTTATGGAGTTCGCTTATAATAACAGCTTCCAGTCTAGTATCGACATGGCACCATTCGAGGCTTTGTATGGCAGACCATGCAGGACTCATGTGTGCTGGAACGAAGTGGGAGAGCGAAAGTTAGTTGGTTCTGAGTTGGTACAAGTTACGTCAGACAATATTAAGCTGATTAGGGAGAACCTGAAAATATCCCAGGATCGACAGAAGAGCTATGCAGATAAGCGACGAAGAGATTTAGAGTTCCAGGTTGGAGATCAAGTTTTCTTAAAGTTATCTCCGTGGAGAGGTGTTCTTTGCTTTGGGAGGAAAGGTAAGCTGAGTCCTAGATATATTGGTCCTTACCAGATAATAGAACGAGTTGGACCAGCAACCTATAGACATGAGTTGCCAATGGAACTCGCTCGAATACATGATGTTTTTCATGTGTCCATGTTGAGGAAATATATTCCAGATCCATCCCATGTGTTGCAAATGCAATCGATTGAGCTGAAAGAAGACTTGAGTTATAAGGAGGAAGTGGTTCAGATCCTCGACAGAAAGGAGCAGGTTTTGAGGAACAAAACGATCCCACTCGTGAAAGTTCTTTGGAGACATCATGGAGTAGAGGAGGCAACCTGGGAGTCAGAAGATCAGATCAGGAGGAGTTACCCGACACTCTTCACCTAAGGACTTCTAAATTTTGAGGACGAAATTTCAAAAGGGGGAGGTAAGTTGTAAACCCGAGACTTTCCTTGGAACATTTTCTCATGTCATCTATTGTGGTTTCATGGTTGAACTTAAGTTGTTGGGATTTACCAAGTTAAAAGAAGAAAAAAAAAGGAAAGAAAAGGGAAAAGAAAATGAAATGGGGAAAAGAAAAACCAAAAAAAAAAAAAAAAGAAAAGAAAAGAAAGGAAGTGGGAAAGGATAGCAAATACCCCATCACCGCCTAAGCTGATCACCAACCTATTTTTAGTCATTTTCAGCCCCATTTCCTCATCATTTTTCATTCAAATCTTCAGAGCACTTGAGGGAGAGAGTGAAAGAAGAAGAAGAAGAGGAATTTCGTGGTTTTGAGGTTGAAGAAGTTAGGAAAAGATCATGCAAAGCCAGCCATAGCAGAATCTGAGATCAACCTGTCAACCTCTGGTTTTTTATTCGGTTTGAGCTACACAGAAGGAACTAAGAGGTGAGGTTTGATTTTCTTGAACGTTAGTTCATTTCCTAACAAGTTCATGAAGGAAGCTTGAGCTAAATTGTATGATAAATTAAGGGTTTTTTGAATGGAAAACAGAGCACAGGATTTTCGAGCAAACTAGGAGGATCTCTGGTGTTCTCTGGTGTTTTTAGCATTCTGGGGTGTACAAGTCGAATCAAAGGCTCTATTTGGTATGTTTGGAAAGATTATTGAATTTCCTACAACTTTCATGAAGCATTTGTGAGCCATAAATCACTTGAAGTAGGTTTCATTTCAGGAGGAAGATAAACGGTAGCCGAGAAGCTCGAATCTGTGTTGTCTGCGTTCGGGGCAATTCTGGACAAATCAGTTGGGAATATCGTTTTCCTTTCTTCACGTAAGTTGTAGAGTGCTCGAAATTAAAGAGTTTGATGTGTATTGCATTAATTTTGGTTAAGTATTGAGTAAGTTATGAGTGTTGGAAGTTAGGGTATAGAATCTGGAAAATCTGGAAAAGTAGAATGTGAATGTGGTTCTTAATTGAAGTGTCTAGAATTCATGAGCATGGATGAATAAGACCAACTATGGTTCTAATGCTCCGTTTTGGTTGTTTGACAGGCCAAGAGGAAATAGGTTGAGTCTACAGACCAGGGAACTAGTTAAGACTTCGAGTGACAAAATGAATTTCGAAAATTGTTTCCAACGGTTGTTCATGTTTAGACGTTTTATATGCTTTTCTATGAATGATACATGATTTCTATGAACGGTTTCAAGCATAAGTTTTGAGGTTGGATTTTCTAATGAGGTTTATATACGAGCACGTGGCTAATGACTTTATGAAAAGTAGCTGAAAGGATATCTTTTAAAGTAAAGTATGTATTAGCAAGTACTTTTAAATGATTTTCAGTTTTTCACGAGCAAGCTGAGTAAACTTAAGTTTTACGAAAGATAACGATAAGCGGGCATGTTTTAATGTTTTCATGTGATTTCATGAGATTTCTATTGACTACATGACTGAAATATTGAGCCCGAGGCTATACGGTATCGTGTGCACACAGGTTATATTCTGTTGTTGACGTTGACTCCGTGAAAACGATACTGTCGTGAGTGCTGGGCGGGCCCCACTACGACAAAGACGATGGGAGTGCTGGGCAGGCCCCACTACATCGTAGGACTAGTAACGTTGGTTGTACTGGGCGTGCCCTACACAACGTACATCTGTCATGTTAGTTAAAACGTTTGATGTACTTGATATGCCTTGCTAGATTTTCAATGATGAACTTGCTAGATATTGTAGAAAGCCTTTTCCATTCCATGTTTATGTTAAACGCTTTTATTGAGCATATTCCTACGTTTAAAGTTTTATCACGTGTTCCGATTTCTGAATCTACAGTTTAAAAGTTAGTCACTCACTAGGCTTCGTAGCTCATTCTTTCAAAATGTTTTTTTTTTCAACTTTTCAGGTAGAGATCAAGCTCCCGGTGCCTGATACACTGCCAACGTCTGCTAAAAGTTCCAGAACAAGCTCCAGTACGTGGGTGGAGTTGTATATTGAGTCTGTTCATATTGTAAATGTTTTGCAAGGATTGGATAATATCGTCCTAGAGGTCGTGGTTGTATAAACCCTAGTTGTATATGTTTTTTGTTGTGATATCTATATCAGGTTATTATCCGAACCAAGTTATGTCAGGACGACACTCGTGTTTGTTGAAAGTTTGTTTCCAGGGATTTCACTGTGTTCTGTTTCATGTAGAATGTTTTAAATCTAAGATTAGTATGTTTATCAGGTTTAACGTTTCAGTAGGGTCAATAGGGATCGTTAGAGGAGACGATGTCTGTTGGCTTCACGCCGTCTTTCGGGCTAAGCTAGCAAGTGGTCCGGGAGGGGGTGTGACACTTAGTCTTAATCCTGAGTGGGTTATGGACTCCTGTTCACGAGGGATTGTCCTTTGATTTGTATGAGTGAGAGTGGCCTGCTCGGCGACTCAACAAGCCTACCATTTTGGGGACAAGACTGAGTGGGGAGCTGGAAACATAATCACGTAAGAAGGAATTCACTCCTTCCCGACTTTAGGGTAAGTAGATGTGTGTTCTCTTAAGTGGTGTCTTCTGGTCTTGAACAAAGGGCCCTGCCCTTTCTATGAAATGAGAGGGATTTCATTTTGTTGATTGGATCTCAAACAGATTGTTCATTAGAGGAGCACTTGTACTTAAAGATGTAGAGGTAACCTAGGGGTAAAATGGTAATTTGACCCAGCTGGTGTTACAAACACTCGTTAAGGACTGACTTGTTGTTATTGGTCAATATCTGTGTTCACAGAAATATATCTACAGTCAGAAGAGTGCAATTGTGGTTCTATAGTGGAGTGAACCACAATTAACGAATATTGATTAACTCGGTCAATAAGTTTAGCCAATTAATCTCATATCGTTGGAGCTTCTGATTTGTAGGTCCATTAGGTCCCACCAGTTGCTCAATTAAGGCGTTGAGGTGTATTTGCTAAGGGAAATTATATAATGTATAGAGATACATTATAATATAAAGTTTATATTTATTATTAAACTTTATAATATAAATTTATTTTGAATATTGATTCAAAATTAATTTAAGGGAATTGAATATTTGAAGGAGCTCGAATATTAAATTTAAATATGAATTGGATTCATATTAAAACTATAGGTTAAAATTAATGCGCATTGGATGCACATTAAAAATATAGGTCATAAGAGAGAAATATGGTTGAATATGTGATATTCAATTTAATAATTAATTGTAGTTTTTAATTTAATTAAATTAAATTGGACTAAACTAAATAATGTTATTTATTTATTTTTTTTTGAAAAATTAATTAAATTATATTAAAACTTTACTTTAAGTGGGGAATAACCATATAAATATGATTTGTATGATTTATTTAATTAATTTGTTTTTTAAATTAAACCCATCAGTTATCATAACTGATGGTGACGGACACGTGTATGAAGATACACGTTAGTCTCCCCACTTCCCCCCTAACCGTAGATGAGTTGCACGATAGATGGAGGCATTTAATGAAGATAGTTTATAAACTCTCTTTTACGCTCAATCTATCTTGGATATTCTCTCAAGCTCTTTGCAGTACAAAAGAATTCCTCTCCCATTCCCTAGAGTAAAATTGCTCCCATAAGCATCCCAACGTTAAGTTTTAGAAGTCACATTGGTGGTTCAATTGTGGAGGCGTTCACATCCATTTGGAGACCATTCCAGCAAGGATTTGCAATTGAGGGGTTGCTATAAAAAAGAAGGAAAATTCAAGGAGTTGGAGAATCGGTCAAGAACATCAACGACAGTAAGTTTACGACTGACCCATTAATTCTTTAGAAAAACCTTGATTAGATTTAGGTTTTAAACTCTTAATCATCATGCTAATAACCTGTTTTACAGTAATGTATGTGTTTATATTTGTTGTAACGTTGTTGCCATAGTAACGGTATTCCAAACTGTTGTTTAATTAAGAATGGATCTCTGATCGACTTCCGCTGCGTGGGGTTTTTATCCCTACAATTGGTATCAGAGCCCTCTCAATTTCAAATTTCGATTTGGAATTTGCGATTGGCTTGATTAGGTTGGATTATGCATTATGAATGTTAAAGTTTGTGTTGAACTGTTTAGGTTTAATTGACCTTCGAAATTTATAATTTTTTTAATATATATGCAATTATGGTTAAATGCTTTCAATTAACTGATCACTAGTTGAATGATTTAACTGTTGAATCTTGTTCGGGAAAGGGGATTTAACTTAGACTTTATTAATTGCATGACTAAAGTATAAATTCTAAGATCGGGAGATTTATAATAACTTTAGAAGTGAAGGATTTTGGAATTCCCTGATTCCGATAAAGCGGAAGCGTAATTGGGACCGATTCATAGTTAATTTTGTTTATCCAAAAATACCATTACATTGGCAAAAAATCATAGAAACAATTCTACACAAACTTCATGCTAAGCATACAAAATTTAAATCTAAATCTATAATAAAGAAAAGAGAAGCAAGCCTCTGTTGACGTCTATGAAAATCAAGAATGATTCTTGATTGCTCTGAAACAACGAAGAACACCACCATTTGATCTTCCCTGCTATAACTCTGAGATTAGGAGCATAGTTGTGAGACTACTGTTGCAATTCTGAAGTGGTTAAAAATATAGATAAAATTCACTTCAAAATACTGTGCAAGTATACACAATCTAGCAGCAAGTGATAAGTATTTATCGTATCCATAGGGTCTTGAAACGCCTACCTCTATTGATTTAATTCGCCTTTTTAGTGATTTCAAAAGGTTGGTTAAATTGATTTGGGTTTTTAAAATGCTGAAACAAAAGATATGCGAAAGCAGTAAGTGATTACGACTAGAGAAAACATAATGGAAACCGACACAGGTTAAGACTTCTGTAATTGTTATAAAGATGCTCCAGCAATTCTTTTCATTCGTCAATCTCCTGCAGTATTATCAGCGGGATCCTCTCGGAACTTCGGATTTTTTGGAATATGTTTCAACTCCAATAAAGCTCTACCGATCAAGCACTAGGCAACTGGCTATCCCTAACTCAGTCACTGGCGTTCACCAATACATAATGATCTAGTGTGAATTATCGCCACACAACTCCTAAATCATCCCTGAAACTAGGAGAAGCTATATATACCGGCTAGCTAGGCGGGTGATAGCGAGCATAGCTAGCTATCTTTATTGATTTAATTTAGCTAGTCTTTTATGGTGTTTGGGCCATTTTAGTGTGCTGTATTGTTTATTTTGTAGGAAATGGTTGATTGGAGCTATATTGCCATATTAGAGTTTATCGGGTGCTCGGGGCGTGAAAAGAGGCAAAGGAATGAAAAGAGTAAAAAAGGAAAAAAGTCAAATCTCGGTCAACAGCAGGCTAGCGTCGAGACGCTAGCTCTTGAGCGTCTCGACGCTCACATTCCATATCAGATTAGGCGCGTAAAGCTTACAGCGTCGAGACGCTATGATAGGAAGCGTCCCGACGCTACCGTTTTTTCTTATTCAGAACGCGCGTATAAGAAGCAGCGTCGCGACGCTGTCTTGACAGCGTCGCGACGCTGTCTTGACAGCGTCTCGACGCTAAGACGAAAAATCAGAATAAAAGCTTATTTTCGGCTAGGTTTTTGGGGAATTCGATTTGGGACCTTTTGGAGCCGTAAACAGAGCAGAACAGAGCACTTTGGAGGCGGAAACAAAGAGGGAGACTTGGAAATCAACCCATTGTTCGTGGGGATCGTGACGGGGACGTCGGGACTCGGCCTACATTGAGTTTTCTTTTCCCTTTTCTTTCTTTAGTTAGATTTATGGCTTTCACATGTTTAGTTGAGCTGGTATTTACATTCATGAGTAGCTAAACTTGTAGCTTAGGGATTGATGTAGTTGATTAAGTTTATGGATTGATTTATGGTTTAAGTTGTGCAATGTTATTGTGTTTGTAATCTTGATTTAATGCTTTCAATTAATTGGCCATTAGTTGGATGATTTAGGTTTTGAATCTAGCTCGGGAGAGGGGATTTGATCTAGACTTGCTCAAGATTGCATGAATAAAGTTTACTTTCTAATTCTTGACGGTTTTAGATTAACTTTAGAATTGGTTAAAAGATCTCATTGCCTTGCTTATTAATAACTTAGATAGGGATATCAAGTTGGTTAATTTGCATGAGAATCAATTATACTCGGGAGAGGTAGTTGTGATTAAAGGGTCTTTGGCTCATAATTTCATTGTGCATAATAACTTATTCTTGAAAATCAATCCTAAACGAAATCGGCGAAATCAATTCCCTAAGTAGTTTTCTCAATTGAAATTCCATACTTTTTACTTGCTTTGATTTGTTTTTATCATCACCTATTCATCACTTTTTGATCCCTAAATAAAATTGGGCAAGATAATTCGCAATACTTGATTTGCTTAAAAATCCAATCCAGAGGACGACATTCGAATTTACTATTCACTATATTATTACTTGACCCGTGCGCTTGCGGTAGGAAAAGTCCACATCAGCGGGCACATAATGAAATTAAAGATCAACAATAATTCAAGATGATCATGATCAAATAGAATTTCCAGATTTATAAATATAACAATCACATTGATAGCGAGCATAGCTAGCTATGTTTCCCTATTCAATTTAGCTAGTCTTTTATGATTTTTTGGTCATCTTATTGTGCTTTAGTGTTTATTTTATAGGAAATGGTTTATTGGAGCTAAAACGCAATAGTGGAGTTAATCGGGTGCTCGGGACACGAAAAGATGCAAAGGAATGAAAAAGAGTCAAAGAGAAAAAAAAGTCAAAATAGGGTCAAACGCAGACTAGCGTCGACACGCTAGCCCTTGAGCGTCTCGACGTTGCGACCTTAGCGTCTCGACGCTGTGTAATTTCCATTCAAGACACGCGTGTTTTAGAGGCAGCGTCTCGACGCTACGGCAAAAATCTGCAATATACGTTATTTTTGGCTAGGGCTGAAGGGGGGATTCTTTTGGACACTTTGGAAGCCGTAAAACAGAGGATAAAATAGAGGATTGAGGCTGAACAAAAGAGATCAAGGTGGAAATCAACCCATTGTTCGTGGGGATCGTGACGGGGACGTTCGGTCTCGGCCTACATTGAGTTTTTCCTTTCCTTTTCCTTTTCTCTAGCTAGATTTTACGCTTTTGTCATGTTTAGTTGAGCTTGTAATACCATTCATGAGTAGCTAAACTTGTGGCTTAGGGATTGATGTAGTTGATTTAGTTTATGGATTGATTTATGGTTTAAGTTGTGCAATGGTTATTATGTATGCAATCTTGATTTAATGCTTTCAATTAATTGACCATTAGTTGAATGATTTGAGTTTTGATTCTTGCTCAGGAGAGGGGATTAAATGTAGACTTACTCAAGATTGCATGACTAAAGTTTATTTTCTAATTGGTGACAGTTTTTAGATTAACTTTAGAATTGGTCAAAAGAACTCATTGCCTTGCATGTTAATAAACTTAGATAGGGATATCAAGTTGGTTAATTTGCATGAGAATCAATTATACTCGGGAGAGGTAATTGTGATTAAAGGTTCTTAGGTTCATAATTCCATTGTTCATAATAACTTATTCCTTAAAATCAATCCTAGACTAAATTGGCGAAATCAACTCCCTAAGTATTCTTCCAATTGAATTTCCACTTTTTACTTGTTTTGATTTAATTTTCGATCTATCACTCATTACTTTGTGTTCCCTAAATAAAATTGAGCAAGATGATTCTCAATACTTGATTTAGCTTAAACATCCAATCCAGAGGACGACACTCGTTTATACGAACACTTTATTATTACTTGACCTGTGCGCTTGCGGTAAGGAAAATTCCACATCAAGTTTTTGGCGCCGTTGCCGGGGAATTGTCACATTTAGTTAGATTGATATTGTGAAAAAATTGTTTGGTCTTAATTTAGGGTGTATTTTTATTTTTCTAGGTCGTTTGCATTTTTATCCTTATTTGTCTTTCTTTCCATATTTGTTTTTCTAGTTTAGTTTTGCTTTTAGTTGTGTAATCTTTTCTTTTTTGTCATTTTCTATTATTTTCCTTGTTTCTTTAGTTAGATATTTTCCTTGTTAGTAATTTTCCTTAATTGTAATTTTCCATATTTGTTTCTTGTTTATCTTAATTAGATAGTATTTTCCTTTTCTAGATTATATTTTCCATATTTAGATTAGTTGTTTTCTTTTCTTTGTTTCTTTCCATAATTGTTTTCTTTCCTTTTTAGGATAGTTTTGTTTTTGTATGCGTAGTAGTAGAGAATTGATACCGTTGGATCCCGAGATCGAAAGAACAATTCATAGGATTCGAAGAGAAAATAGAGAAATTATTCAAATGGCTGACCAAAATTCACCTGAGGAGCCTCGACCTATTAGAGACTACTTTCAACTCGTGTTTCAGGGGCAACAATCGGGGATTATCTATGCTTCGATCAATGCCAACAACTTTGAGCTGAAGACCGGTCTCATTCAGATGGCTCGAGATTGTGCTTATAGAGGATCGCCCACCGAGGACCCAAATTCTCATCTAAAATCATTTTTAGACATTTGTGGGACGGTAAAAATTAATGGAGATTCTGAGGATGCTATTCGCTTATGCTTATTTCCTTTTTCTTTGCGGGATAAAGCACGAGATTGGTTGCAATCTATTCCCCCTGGGAGCATCACCACCTAGGATGCTTTGGTCCAGGCCTTTTTGAAGAAATTTTTCCCTCCTGCAAAGACGGTTAAGTTGAGGACATATATTGAGACATTCCAACAACAATATGATGAGCAGTTGTTCGAAGCTTGGGAGCGATTTAAAGAGTTACTGAGGAAGTGCCCTCAGCATGGATATCCCGACTTGTTTAAGGTTCAATTGTTTTATAATGGTTTAACTCCTAGTACAAAAACGATTGTTGATGCAGCTGCAGGTGGGACTCTGTTGTCCAAGACCGTGGAAAATGCTCGCACACTTCTAGAGGATATGGCCACCAACAGCTATCAGTGGCCATCTGAGCGGTCTGCACCTAAAAAGATTGATGCTGGAGTGTTTGAGGTTAACAAGGTAAGTGCACTCCAGGCCCAGATGACCTCCCTTGCTAATGCTTTTATGAAATTTTCAGGTACAGGGAGTGCACGGTCAATTGAATCTGCTGCCGCTTTAGCATCTAGATCTCAGGAGGAGACCATCGAGCAGGTTCAGTATGTATCAAATTTTAATTCTAGGGGATATAATAAGAATGCCACACCTACACATTATCACCCTAACAATAGAAACCATGAAAATTTCTCCGATGCTAATACTAAGAATGTTCTTAATCCTCCTAGTTTTGCCCCTCAACCTCAAGAAAATAAAAAGTTAGAAGATCTTGTTGGAGCTTTCATTGGAGAGTCTAGTAACAGGACAACCAAAATGGAGGAGGCAGTCATTGCCATCAACTCAGCAGTGAATGGCCACAGTGCTGCCATCAAGAACATTGAGACTCAGCTGGGACAGTTGGTAAGTGTTGTAAGCACCATGAATAAAGGTAAGGCACCAGCTGAGCAGGAGAAAACCCAGATGGAGTACTGTAAAGCAATCACTGTGCACCAGGAGGAAGCTGAAGAGGAGCCTGAGTCTGAGGATTATGACAAGCCTACAGGGGAAGCTGAGGAGGACACAGCATCAGATGAGGCTGAAAAGCCTGAACCTGAGCCTCCTATTCCTTCTCCCACACTGATGGTTCCCAAAGAAATGAAAAAGAAAAAGAAGAAAAAGAACAATCAGGTTCAGTTTGATAAATTTATGAATGCTTTTATGAGTCTGAACATTAACATTCCTTTTGCAGAAGCATTAGAGATGCCCCAGTACAACAGGTTCATGAAGGAATGGTTAGCTAAGAAGCGAAAGGAAAAGAAGGTTGACACCGTATATCTCACTTCCACATGCAGCACCAGAGTACAACAGAAGGTACTTGAAAAAGTAGCAGATCCAGGGAGTTTTTCTGTTCCTTGCAGTTTTGGTACTTATTCTTTCATAGCATTATGTGATTTAGGTGCTAGCATTAATATTATTCCTCTATCTCTGTGCAAAAAGTTAGATATAGGTGAGATTAAATCTACTCCTGTTAGGCTCCAATTGGCTGATCAGTCCGTGGTTAGACCAGTTGGCATTATAGAAAATGTTTTAATTAGAGTAGGTAGATTTTTCCTCCCTATTGATTTATATGTTATGGATATGGTGGAAAATCCTTCAATGCCTGTCATACTAGGAAGACCATTTCTCGCTACTGGGCGAGTGATTATTGATATTGAGCGCAGGGAGCTCCCTATTAGAGTTCGGAATGAAAAACAAATATTTAAAGCAGTTGAAGACTCTAAGGGACACTCTGAAGTGTTTTTTCATGGGCTACAAGAAAGGTGCAAGAAAGAGCACCTCTGTTGGATTCACATAAAAGAAGTCTCCTTGAAGCACGGTCAACACGTCGAGCTAATGACGTTAAACAAACGCTTAAGGGAGGCAACCCAAGTAAGTGTAGTTGTGTTTTTCTGTTTGCTTTTGATTTATTGTTTGTTTTTGTGTTTTAGGTCTTGGTTCCAGTTTAAAAACTTGATGTGGAATTTTCCTTACCGTAAGCGCACGGGTCAAGTAATAATAAAGTGTTCGTAAAAACGAGTGTCGTCCTCTGGATTGGATGTTTAAGCTAAATCAAGTATTGTGAATCATCTTGCTCAATTTTATTTAGGGAACACAAAGTAATAAGTGATAGATCGAAAATAAATCAAAACAAGTAAAAAGTGGAAATTCAATTGGAAGAATACTTAGGGAATTGATTTCGCCGATTTAGTCTAGGATTGATTATAAGGAATAAGTTATTATGCACAATAGAATTATGAGCCTAAGAACCTTTAATCACAATTACCTCTCCCGAGTATAATTGATTCTCATGCAAATTAACCAACTTGATATCCCTAACTAAGTTTATTAACATGCAAGGCAATGAGTTCTTTTGACCAATTCTAAAGTTAATCTAAAAATTATCACGAATTAGGAAAAAAACTTTAGTCATGCAATCTTGAGTAAGTCTACATTTAATCCCCTCTCCCGAGCAAGAATCAAAACTCAAATCATTCAACTAATGGCCAAATAATTGAAAGGATTAAATCAAGATTGCATACATAATAACCATTGCACAACTTAAACCATAAATCAATCCATAAACTAAATCAACTACATCAATCCCTAAGCCACAAGTTTAGCTACTCATGAATGGTATTACAAGCTCAACTAAACATGACAAAAACATAAAATCTAGCTAGAGAAAAGGAAAAGGAAAGGAAAAACTCAATATAGGTTGAGACCGAACGTCCCCGTCATGATCCCCACGAACAATGGGTTGATTTCCACCTCGATCTCCTTTGTTCAACCTCAATCCTCTATTTTCTCCTCTATTTTACGGCTTCCAAAGTGTCCAAAAGAATCCCCCCTTCAGCCCTAGTCGAAAATAACTTATATTAAAGATTTTTGTCGTAGCGTCGAGACGCTGCCTCTAAAACACGCGTGTCTGGAATGGAAATTACACAGCGTCTCGACGTTGTGACCGTTTCGCGTATTCAGATAAGGAATGCTAGCGTCGAGACGCTCAAGGGCTAGCGTATCGACGCTAGTCTGTGTTTGACCCTATTTTGACTTTTTTTTCTCTTTGACTCTTTTTCATTCCTTTGCATCTTTTCGCGCCCCGAGCACCCGATTAACTCCACTATTGCGTTTTAGCTCCAATCAACCATTTCCTACAAAATAAACACTAAAGCACAATAAGATGGCCAAAAAATCATAAAAGACTAGCTAAATTGAATAGGGAAAAATAGCTAGCTATGCTCGCTATCAAATACCCCCAAACTTAAGCTTTTGCTAGTCCTCGAGCAAACTAAAAATCAAGCATACAGTAGAAGAATGGATGCAACAAACATGACTCATTCCTCAAGGCTCAAAAGTCAATAGACAAGCAAGCAAGAGACATGCACACAAGGACCAATGAGGGAGACAAATTAAAATTTTTCCAAAATTAACTTGCACAAGCGAGATCTAACTCAACAAGATCAGACTCTACTAGCCCGGGATTGGATTATTAAACTCTCAGCTCATCTTCCCTCTACACTGGCACTAAGGTTTCACTAATGAGTTAATGGAAAAAATTAGTTTGTTTTCCTCCATACTTAGGTGCTCATAATTAACAATTAAATTAAGCATGTATATGTGGCACTAGCTTTCACACACCCATTGCAGGGACCCTTAACCTGAGTTTTCTCTGGTTGGCCTAACTGATCACAACAGGGGTAGCTCTTTTTGCCTAAACTTTATTAAACATTGCAAACTGTGCATAGGCCATGGCATAATAAATTTTTTTTTTTACTCAACAGTAACAACAAGAATGATTTTTCTTTATGAACATGATAAGCATATATTCTTTTCTTTCCTCCTAAGCAAGATCAAACATGCTAATTTGCAAAAAATTAACTCTTTAGCTCTTCCCTACACCTATCGAGGTGACATCAAGCATATGAACCTAATAATTCGCTCCTAAGCATTCAAATCCAAATCTAGCCAAGGCAAATACTCTACTCATGCAAGCCATCTCCTAGAAAAAGTTTAAAAAGTCTCCCTTTTTGGGCATTCATGCTTACAACTCATCGCAAGCTTGAAAATTTACAAGAAAGCCTATCCTAGGACATCATAGATATGCATAAATAGCATCTAGAAAACAACCATATACTGAATTCAAAGAAAGCTCAAAACTATAGCCCGAACTCAGATGCTCAAGGGCTCCACAAACATGCTATTAATCACATAATTCTTAACCTATGCCTACAAAGCAATTAGTTCATGATTGAAAACATAAAATACGTTACAATCTCGATAAGCACATCCATATTACGAAATACACAAGAAATACTAATCCTTTTCAGCAAGTGGGAATGAAACGGCTGCTCCAAACCACCAAGAACATGGAAGAACTTCGTCTCCTTGAGTGGAATCGCAAATGGTCTTCTTAGATCTCCATTCCGCCATCAGTTCGGCCTCCGGGCGATTGATTCAGTCTCCAAATCGTGAATGTCTTTATCTTTGACGGCTCCCTCCTTTTATAAGATGAGATTCAACCTAATTAGGTTAATCTAGACACATGGAGGGCTCTCCAAGCTTCTTAGATCCGTAATTAAATCAACTAACACCACTTTATTAAAATGGCTAACGAGTTGTGACGTGGCAGTTTTGCTCCCAACTTTGCTGCAGCACAGAATTTGCTCCCTCAAGTCGCTCAGCAATATATTCTGCACAAAATAACTTTCAAAGCATCCATTCTTCCAAATGGGTTAAAACATAGAATATATATCTAAAACCAACCCTATTAAGCACAAAAGATACACAAATCCCTATAGAAATAAGGCCTAAATAACCACCTGTTGGAGAGTTATCACACCCCCAAACTTGAACTATTGCGTGTCCCGAGCAATACTAACAAACCTTTCCTTAAGAATTCAAAACGTTAAACAAAGACTAGTTTAATCAAATCAGACAATCCAACACTACCTTCAACCTTTACCTGAGCATTCTGCAAAACCAAGGACTGCTGCAGCAAAATAATTCTTCCGACATGGACAAATAATCACCATTTTTAACTCAATTTAAAGAACTTTCCATAGCCTAGCTCTATTATCAGACATATTAAAACACATTAATAAGGGGTTTGTACATACATACATATATATATATATATATATATATATATATATATATATATATATATATATATTTATTTATTTATTTTTGTTCCTCAGACTTAAAGCAGCCCTACAGTCATAAGTTCTTCATACTCATTGTTTGCTAAAAAATCCTTAGTTATCCTATCTCTTGCTCCTCAGAATGGCAACATTTTATGATGAAGCTCACCTAAGTTCGGGGAGACAGAAAACTGCTAGATTATCATTCATCCTTCAAAAGTTTTGCTCTATGACTTTTCTTAGAAAAATTTTCACAACGAAATTTTTCAGCGAATAATCATTTTTATCATCATTGTTTCTTTTCCTAGGTCATCTTTTGACGCAAAGACAAATTGTGGGTGTCACAAATGTCCCTGGTTACTCAACAACCTAGCAAGTTATTTAATGAAGGAGAGGAATGCTCGAGCAAAACAATTGGAGTAGCAAAAAGTCCCCCAAACTTGAATTATTCATTGTCCCCAATGAATCATTAATTTTGTGAAGTATACCCCCAAACTTAATTTTTTCTATCTGAATTTTAAACTGAGCGTGGGACTAGAACTAAGCTTAAAGTGGATCATATAAATCGACACTACCTCAGAATCTTCTTTGCCGCAACAATGACCAGGCTAGAAGAAATGCTCAAGCAAAAGGTTTCTGGAGATCAGAACACCTTGATCTAATTAATCTAGCTAGTCCAAGCTTCAAAAATTCAGAAGAAAATTAAGTTAGATACTCAAATGTGCCAAACAAAACAATATTTGATTTCATTAAAGCTTAAGATCACAAATTTACGTAATCATGACAGAGATAGATTTTAAAGTAGCAGATAAAAACAAAGACACAAAACATAACATAAGTAGAAAGAACACAACACATGCAAGGCGAGCAAAAAAAAAACCATTCATCAAAATATTTGCTCGAAGAAACTGAAACTTCCCTTTAATTCTTCTTTATGTTCAGGCTCTGGGTTGTCTTCTTCCTCTCGAATGATGGGCGGGGGTGGAATGCATGGGTTCATAAGATCATCAAGGAAAATTAGGAAGGCTTGATATGGCTCAGAAAAATTTGCTTGCACAGCCCTCTTTAGTGTGGTGTCCCTTCAACAATCATAGCTCTAGCATGTTTGAAGTTGTCTCTAAGTGAATTCTAGCCTACTGAGAACCATCTCAAGCTGCTCCAGTACTCTATGGACATCGCACAACAAACCGCCCTAGCGCACCTCACCTTTTTGAAGCCTAGCCAGATTGGAAGTATTAATAATCCACTTATCAAACAAGTTCATATCATTGAAACTCTTTGGGATTCTGAACCTTCAAGTGCACTCGATCACGAGCGACAGTGAAGTCGTACGTTGTAGGCAATAATCTCTGCTTGACAAAGCTGAGCCAAGCGTTAGCCTCACACTTTAGGTATGTTGACTATAATGTTTTTGCCCTCATCCTAGACAACCTCCACTGGCATTTAGTTGCTCATTTGAGGAAGCAACTAATATTTCATTGAAAACAGCGTGGGGGAAGTCTTGAATATTAAATAGAGAATTAATCACTCCAGGGCTTCAGTCGACAATAACTCTAAGAACAATAACCAAGAATCCTTCATTTTCATCGATGTTGGCGTAGAACTCCCATTCTAGTTGATCAATAGTGGGCTCCAGCTTTGCGCACAACCATTTCCAACCGTGATTAGTAATGTTCGCTCAAGGAAAATGTGTGAGCTTTTTGCCACCATCGAAGCCGCGCTCCATAAGAACATCTCGCTTCAGGACTTCTTGATATTTTTGTCTTGCCCCTTCATTAATGAACCATTTTTTTTCTCTCATAGACCTTTTCTTCTTTTTTTTTTGGTCTCTATGAAGCCTCTTCAACCCTCTCTTCCACCATATCTTCATCCTTCGTCTCTTTTTCTTTCCTTGCTCGTGCTTTTTTCCCTCACAATAATAATACACACAGAGAAAAAATCACATCAATAGTAATAAAAGATAAGAGTGAGAAACGTA
The DNA here is from genome assembly GCA_036850905.1 of Luffa acutangula. NCBI lineage: Eukaryota > Viridiplantae > Streptophyta > Magnoliopsida > Cucurbitales > Cucurbitaceae > Luffa > Luffa acutangula. The sequence continues at coordinate 26,678,410 of CM072099.1, forward strand.
CCTGATGGGAGATCGTATAAATAGGGCACAGACTCAAAGATCTTCAACAAATAATTAGCCCCTAATTATCTCCTAATTAATTTAAGTTACCGTTTTAACTTCATGGTTTCATGGAAAACATTTATTATCTTTCAAACGGTAAGATCTTCCATTTACTGTCCTCCCTCTGTGTGTAACAACCATAACACCAACTCCCCTCTGCTCAACACATGACATCTTTAGTAATTAACTGCATGCCCACTTAATTATCCTGCTAACGAAAATAAAATCTCAACGGTAAAATTGTAATCTTATCTCTAAAAAAATCTTAACCGAATAAAATCTCTGGTCTTCTCAACAAAATTACGAAATCAATGTTTTTTTTTTTTAAATAACATCCACAAGATATATTATTTTAAATCTGGAAAAATCTTTTGAAAATAAAATTCTTCAAAATCAATTCTAAACTAACCTACCAAGAGAATAAAAATAAAATAAATAATAAAATACAAATCTAACCGAATAAAAATCATATCAAAATAGAAAATAAATCAAAATTAACATAAAAAAATGAAATCAAATAATGGGAGCTTCTGATCAGAATGCTGAAATTTTACTCCCTCAAAACCTACGCTCCCCTAAATTTGCCAGCAACTTCAAAGAAGAATATTTCATAATTAAATCAGGAAGATATATTATTAAAAATCTATTCTAAACAAAAATTAAAAATTGAAACTGAAATTAAATCTAAACAGAACTAATCCGATTAAATTAAGAATAATTGGCCAAAATAAAAATAAATAAATAAAACGAACATAAAATCTACGAAAATACCAACGAATTAAAATAAATCAGATAAAATTGAAATCAATAAAATCTAATTCAAATTAATTAAAACCAGAATAAAATCCAAGAGATAAAATAAAATCTCAACAACACTAGAAGATAAAAATATTGCAATATGAAATGCTCCTGCAAAACTCTTGCTTTCTCATTCATCGACCAATTTTAGGGAAGGATATTTCGAAGGAAACTCCTCCCCCCCATAGTGCTTTATTCGATGGCCTTTTACTTCAAATTCACAACCATCATCAACACATTGTCTAACCATAGATGCATCATTTGATAAATAAAACTTTACCTCATGGAAAAATTCTTTCATCTGTCTTTTTGATAAACCAGGAGGCAAATTTCCAAAATCAAGGTAATTGGAAAAGTCATCATACCAATGTGTTTTCACTGTCTTAATATGAGCTACAGCATGTAACCGCTCATCAATGAAGGATTTCCTAATCTCAGTTTGTTGCTGGAGCAATGTCAATGAATTATAAGGTTCAATAGGCTTGGATTTCTCATCTATTGGCTATAAGGATTCAAAATTCCTCTTAAAACTAGAAATCTCACCTACATCATTATGCTCATGCTCCAATCCACCTATTTCCAAATCCTCAATTTGGATTTCTCCAAATTTTTTGGTATGGTACTCCATCAATTCCTTCTCAAAGTGGTCCTCAACAAACTCATCCAACACCTTTATTGTAAGCTCCCCCTGTTGGACATCCATCAAAGATCTACCAGTTGCCAAAAATGGACGACCAAGAATAATTGGGACATTCTTATCTACCTCATAATCTAGAATAATTAAATCAACAGGAAAAATAAATTTATCTACCTGGACTAGAACATCCTCAATTTTACCTTCAGGATATGTGATAGATTTATCAGCCAATTGGAGTGTGACTGTTGTAGGCCTAGCTTCACCTACATCTAACTTTCGATAAACCGAAAGAGGCATAAGGTTTATGCTTGTGCCTGAATCACAAAGTGCTTTCCCCAACTCCTTTCCACCTATAGAAACAGGAATAGTGGATGATCCCGGATCCTTAGCCTTGGAAGGTAGCCCATTTTTAAGAATAGCACTACATTCCTCAATAAGAGCTACAGTCTCAAACTCTCCTAATCTCTTCTTTTTAGTCAAAATGTCCTTACGAAATTTTGCAAAATTTGGCATTTGTTCTAAAGCCTCTACTAAAGGTATATTTATATACAACTGCTTAAAAATCTCTAAAAACTTCTTAAATTGAATATCCTGGTTCTTAGGTTTTTGCCTTTGTGGAAAAGGTAAGGGTGGGTCATAGGGTGGGGGCGGTAAATAAGGTGGTTCCACATCTGGATCAGAACCAGATGCTTCAGCATCATTATTGTTGCCTCCAACAGCCTGACCAGTCTCCAACTCTTTTTCGACAACAATACTATCACTACTCTTTTCTACTTCCTGGGGTTTGCTAGGCTCCTTCCTCTCTTCTAGTGGCTTACCACTCCTTAAAGTCACTGCCTGCACCTGCTTCTTACCTTCCCTTATAGGGTGTTCAATATCTGAAGGAATGTTCCCTTGAGGTTATGCCTTTAGCTCATTAGCTAGCTGACCCACTTGCAACTTTAGGGCTCTCAATGAAGCCTGCGGACTTAGGACTATGACATCATTACGAGCCATATAATCCCTCATCATTGACTCGAGAGAACTCTCTAAATTTTGCTGGGGCAAAGCCTGCTTATTTTGCTGGGGCAATGCCTGTGATTTAGCAAATTCGGACTGGTTCACCACCTTTTGCTGTGCTTGGGGGAGTTTTGAATTGCTTTCTTGCCCTCCCCATGCAAAGTTGGGGTGGTTGCGCCAACCTGGATTATAAAAGTTAGAATAAAGGTTATTCCTTTGATTACCTGCAAAAAACACATAAGCTGGATTGTTACGACAAAACTCATAATTATGCTCTTCACCACAATAGACACAAGATTCAGCTGCCACTTGATTCACAAATGCAACAGATTCCACCACTGGTGGCTGTTGAACATTGCTTACCATAGTTATGTTTTCAAGAGCGTTAGCTAATTCTGCAATATCGGCCCTAATGGTAGACACACCATCAACTTCTATCACACTCTTAACTTTCTTACTAAAGCCTCTAACATCTGACCATTGACAACTGTAGGTTGATATTCTCTCTAAAATCTCATAAGCTTCATTAAAAGTTTTTGCCAAAAGGGCCCCTCTCGCAGAAGCATCAACCATACACTGGGTTGCTATGTTTAACCCGTTGTAAAATGTTTCCATTTGAATACAATGTGGTAAACATTGGTGGGAACACTTTCGCAAAAGCTCCTTAAACCTTTCCCAAGCCTCACTAAAAGTGTCTTCCTCATTTTGCCTAAATCCCACTATCTCACTCATCAACTTGGCACTCCTAGTTGGTGGAAAATACTTACTAAGAAATTTCTCTACTAGCTCATTCCAACTACTCATTGATCCCGGAGCAAAAGAATTAAGCCATGTCCTTGCTCCATCTCTAAGAGAATAGGGGAATAGGGTTAATCTAAGGGCATCTCTCGACACTCCCTGGATAACAAATGAATCACTAACTCCTAGATAAGACTTAAGATGAAGATGAGGGTCCTCGGATGGTAAACCATGGAATTGGCCAACCATCTCTAACATGTGAAACATGACCGATTTCATTTCAAAGTTTGCTGCCTCAATAATTGGACACACTATCACTGGATTTAACTCGTCAACTATTGGGAAAACATACGCTCTAATGGCTCTATCCCTATCATTTGCTACAAGGATAGGATTCTTAGCATGATTATTTTGCTGTCCATTTTGCTCCAGTGGCGGATTTTGCTGCATCGCACAGTTCCTCTTCGAGATTCACTTGATTTTTTTTTTAAATCTAATCGCAAGGGGATCACTCATACGCCAAAGCCACAACTACAAAACAAAAAAAAAAATAGACAAAAAGTTCACGCACCAAATCACCAAAAATACACACAAAAAAATCAATCAAATAAAACAATTTCAAGTCCCCGGCAACGGCTCAAAAAACTAGTTGCAATTCTGAAGTGGTTAAAAATATAGATAAAATTCACTTCAAAATACTGTGCAAGTATACACAATCTAGAAGCAAGTGATAAGTATTTATCGTATCCACATGGTCTTGAAACGCCTACCTCTATTGATTTAATTCGCCTTTTTAGTGATTTCAAAAGGTTGGTTAAATTGATTTGGGTTTTTAAAATGCTGAAACAAAAGATATGCGAAAGCAGTAAGTGATTACGACTAGAGAAAACATAATGGAAATAGACACAGGTTAAGACTTCTGTAATTGTTATAAAGATGCTCCAGCAATTCTTTTGATCCGTCAATCTCCTGCAGTATTATCAGCGCGATCCTCCCGGAACTCCAATTTTTTTGGAATATGTTTCAACTCCAATGAAGCTCTACCGATCAAGCACTAGGCAACTGACTATCCCTAACTCAGTCACTGGCGTTCACCAATACATAATTATCTAGTGTGAATTATCGCCACACAACTCCTAAATCATCCCTGAAACTAGGAGCAGCTATACATACCGGCTAGCTAGGCGGGAACATAATGAAATTAAAGATCAACAATAATTCAAGATGATCATGATCAAATAGAATTTCAAGATTTATAAATATAACAATCACATAATTCTTAACCTATGCCTACAAAGCAATTAGTTCATGATTGAAAACATAAAATACGTTGCAATCTCGATAAGCACATCCATATTACGAAATACACAAGAAGTACTAATCCTTTTCAGCAAGTGGGGATGAAACGGTTGCTCCAAACCACCAAGAACATGGAAGAACTTCGTCTCCTTGAGTGGAATCGCAAATGGTCTTCTTAGATCTCCATTCCGTCGTCAATTCGGCCTCTGGCCGATTGATTCGGTCTCCAAATCGTGAATGCCTTTATCTTTGACGGTTCCCTCCTTTTATAAGATGAGATTCAACCTAATTAGGTTAATATAGACACGTGGAGGGCTCTCCAAGCTTCTTAGATCCGTAATTAAATCAGCTAACGCCACTTTATTAAAATGGCTAACGAGCTGTAACATGGCAGTTTTGCTCCCAGCTTTGCTGCAGCACAGAATTTGCTCCCTCAAGTCGCTCAGCAATATATTCTGCACAAAATAACTTTCAAAGCATCCATTCTTCCAAATGGGTTAAAACATATAATATATATCTAAAACCAACCCTATTAAGCACAAAAGACACACAAATCCCTATAGAAATAAGGCCTAAATAACCACCTGTTGGAGAGTTATCAACTACCTAATCTTGAATGGGAAAAACTCTAGAGAGAAAATTCTCCCCAGAGTTCTTGGGTTGAGAGAATATTAGAGGGAGACAAGAATGACCTTATGGTGGCCATATGTTGTAGTACCTAAACCCTAGGCTTAGTGTTCTATTTATAGGAGAAAGGTCATGAATAAAATATTCATTTAAAATCAATTATTTCCATAATTGATTTAATCTCTTCCATAATTAATCAATTCCATAATTGATTAATCTTTTCCATAAATGATTGATCACTTCCATAAGTGATTAAATCATTTCCATAAGTGATTAATTACTTCCATAAGTGATTAATCATTTTCATAATTGATTAATTTCCAATTAATTAATTCTTTAATTAATTAATCACCAATTAAATATCATATATTTAATTTTAGACCTTCTATTAGTTAATTAATTAATTGTCCAATTAAATAGCATATATTTAATTTCAGTCCTTCAACTAATTAATTGTATAATATGAGGCAAATTCATATTAAAATTTGAACTCCTTCAAACTCTCTTATATCCTATAAATTTAGTATGAATCAAATTCATATTAATATTTGAACTTCTTCAAATATTTATTTCTCTCATAATAATAAAGTTTAATTTCAAATTAGACTTTATATTTTAATGTATCACTATACATTATATTAATTTTTATCTCATACAATTAACTTAATTTCCAATATGAATTTGAACTATTCAAATTCGATCAAGATATAATTGTTCTTAATTACTTTTTACGAGTTAGTAGGGAGACCTAATGGACCTACAGATCAAAAGCTCCAATGATATGAGGTTAATTGATTAAACTCATTAATCAAGTTAACCAATATTCATTAACTGTGGGTCATTCCACTAAAGACCCACAGTTGAACTCTTCTCACTGTAGAACATTTCTGAGTCCATGGATATAGACCTGTACTGGTAAGTCAATCAATCACGAGTGTCCGTAATCATAACAGTGTCAAATTACCATTTTACCCTTGTGTTGCTCCTCTAATGAACAACCTGTTTATCGTCCAACCAATAAACAGAAAGTCCCTCTCGGGCCAGTGAGAGGATGAAATCCCTTTGTTCAAGTCCAATAAAGAATTTGACCAAAATCCAATAAACAAACAACTTTGGATCTTAGTTTATTGGATTTGGGTCAAATTGTGCAATATTTAACAATAACACTTTATTGTAGAAACTCAATAACACTTTATTGAAACAAGTATACAATTTGTTTACATTCACTATCTACGAGTTTTAGGGCATAAAACCGAACAAGAAGTTGTTAGAAAACTAAACTGAAAGTCTTGCATGTTAATGAACTTAGATAGGGATATCAAGTTTGTTGCATGCATGAGAATCAATTATGCTTGAGAGAGATAGTTGTGATTTATGGTTCCTATACTTGTAAATTAATTGCACGTTAAAAATTCATTTCCTTTAATCCATCCTAATCTAAATTGATGAAATCAATTCTCTAAGAATTCTTTCAATTGAGTTTCCAACCTTTAATTTGCAATACCTCTGATTTCAATATTTCATTCTTTTTTTATCCTTAAATAAAATTGAGCAAAAGTATTCACAGTAATTAGTTTAACTAGAAAAAAATCTAGAGGACTTGATGTGGACTTTTCCTACCGCAAGCGCACGGGTCAAGAACCTTTCATCAGTTTAGTTTAGGATTAATTTAAGGGAATGAGTTGCAACGTACATTTATTTTATGAGCCTAAGAACCTTTTATCACAACTACTCTCCCGAGCATAATTGATTCTCATGCATATAATTAACTTGATATCCCTATCTAAGTTCTTTAACATGCAAGACTTTTAGTTCTTTTGACCAATTCTAAAGTTATTCTAAATTCCGTCACAAGCTTAGAATTTCTACTTTAGTTATGCAATCTTAGATAAGTCTATGCTAAACCCCCTCTCCCGAGCAAGATTCAACACTTAGATCATTCAACTAATGACCAATTAATTGAAAGCATTCAAACATGTTTGCATACATAAAACAATTGCACAAAACATCCCATAAATTAATCCATAAATATAAACGACTACATCAATCCCTAAGAAACAAGCTTAGCTACTCATACATTGTGTTACGATATAAACTAAGCATGATAAAGACATTAAATCTAACTAAAGATAAAGGAAAGGAAGGAAAACGCTAGAAGTCGTCGAAACCGGCACGTCCCCATCACGATCTCCACGCCTTCAAGCTAGGTTCCCACTCCTTGGCTTTGCTTCAACTCCCACAGAAGGTCTGTAGTTGAAATTAGGGCTAAATTCTCTCAAATTGGACTTCCCCAATCCGTGGCATAAAAGGATGAATATATAGGAAATCTACCAAAAGCGTCGAGACGCTGTCCTCTGCACCGCCAAAACAGAATAGGAAATTGCCACAACGTCGAGATGCTAAGGGACAACGTCTCGACGCTGTCTCTGTTGCCCCCCAAAACAGAATAGAAAATTTTGGAGCGTCGAGACGCCATAGGGCTAGCGTCTCGACGCTAGCTCTCGGATAAGCCCACTTTGTTAAGTCTCCAACTTGATTCCTCTTTGCTTCTTTGGCTTCTTTTGGCATCTCGAACACCCGATCAACTCCAAATTCTCTCTAATAAACAATTTCCTAAAACATAAACATTAAAGTGCAATAAAATGGGTACGAATTACTCAAATACTAACTATAAATTATCGGGAAATATAGCTCGCTATGTGCGCTATTGATAGCGAGCATAGCTAGCTATCTTTACTTATTGAATTTAGCTAGTCTTTGATGATTATTGGCCATTTTATTGCACTTTATTGTTTATTTTGTAGGAAATGGTTGATTGGATCTATAGCGCAATATTGGAGTTAATCGGGTGCTCGGGACGCGAAATGATTCAAAGGAAGGAAAAAGAATTAAAAAGGAAAAAAGTCAAAATTCGGTCAAATGGTGACTAGTGTCGAGACGCTAGCCCTTAGGCATCTCGACGCTAGCATTCCTTATTCGGATAGGCACGAAATCGTTGCAGCGTCGAGACGCTGCGACCTTAGCATCTCGACACTGTGTAATTTCCTTTCCAGATCATGCGTGTTTAGAAGCAGCGTCGAGACGCTATCTTCACAGCGTCGAGACGCTATCTTCACAGCGTCTCGACGCTACAGCAAAAATCTTCAATATAAGCATCCTTTCGGCTAGGTTTTTGGGGGAACCAATTTTGGGACTTCTTGGGGCCGTAAGCAGAGCAAAAAGAGAGGAATTCAAGGCTGAAGCAAAGGGGAAAATTTGGAAATCAACCCATTGTTCGTGGGGATCGTGATGGGGACGTTCGGTCTCGGCCTACAACGAGTTTAATTCTTCTTTCCCTCACTTTGGTTAGATTTTTATGGCTTTTACATGTTTACTTGAGCTTGTAATTTTAATCATGAGTAGCTAAACTTGTAAGCTTAGGGATTGATGTAGTTGATTGTGTTTATGGATTGATTTATGGTTTAAGTTGTGTAATGTTATTATGTTTGTAATCTTGATTTAATGTTTTCAATTAATTGGCCATTAGTTGAATGATTTAAGTTTCGAATCTAGCTCGGGAGAGGGGATTTGATTTAGACTTACTCAAGATTGCATGACTAAAGTTTAGTTTCTAATTCGTGACGGTTTTAGATTAACTTTAGAATTGGTTAAAAGATCTCATTGCCTTGCATGATTAATAAACTTAGATAGGGATATCAAGTTGGTTAATTTGCATGAGAATCAATTATACTCGGGAGAGGTAGTTGTGATTAAAGGGTCTTTGCGGTTAGCATTTTGCACATCAAATCCGTCGGGGTCGCCGTTTGATTTAATACCAGTTCCATGAACTCTAAAATGGTTGCCTTCTTCTCTTCCACTTCTGCAAATACATGAAAAACGGTAATCAAATGAGTGATTAAATATAGAATAATGTTGCATTTTTTATTAAAAACCCGAAAGAAATTTCTCAAAAACGAATAAAACCTAGATGGGGTTTTTCATCATAAATAAAGAAGAAGATACTAAGGTGATGGTGCTCAATAAACCCCTCCTCAAATTCCTGCAAATTTCGACAAGGCTGAAGAAGGAAACCCGAACTGATAATTGGTCACGTGATCGTCGGAGAGCCTCCAATATCGACCTTCGATAGATGAGGGAGAAGAATATGGTTTGTCCGATCTGCATATTCATTCCATTGATTTGGGTTAATAATTGTTAAATTCGAATTTGAGAGGGTTAAGATAAAGATAAGATTTTATGAGAGGTTTTTTTAGATACAATATTAAGGCGAGAAATTAGGGGATTGACCTTGATTATGAGAGAGATTGTATTTTAGATATACCTTATTTATATATAAGAAAAAAGGATAGATGCATCTGATTTGGTTGGAGGGGTAAAATGGGCAATCTATGTCAAAAAATGGTCTCGTGCATGGCACGAAATGACTATAATTCAAACATTTTTTTTTTGTCTATTTTTCAAATCATGGTATTTTTTTTGGTCATTCTCAAGGATTTCCATAATTTATATTAGAATTTTAATTTGAAGAATAATATTGCTTCTAAAATAACTTTTAAAAATATGTATTTTGAAAATATAATTATAAAATAAAAGGTATGTTTTCTTTTAGAAAAAAATAATTTAAAAATTTTTAGGTTGTTTTAAAAAAAAATTCAGGTTTACTTTTTAATGCCTAATAATTATTAAAAGAATGTTCTGATACCATCTCGATTTATCAGTGTAACCATAATAAAATGAAAAGGTAAGCAAGAATGAACATCATAGTGTTGGGTTTTATGCCCTAAAACTTGTAGATAGTGAATGTAAACAAATTGTATACTTGTTTCAATAAAGTGTTATTGAGTTTCTACAATAAAGTGTTATTGTTAAATATTGCACAATTTGACCCAAATGCAATAAACTAAGATCCAAGGTTGTTTACATGTGACTTGAACTAGTATATGGGGACATACGGGGATAAATTTTCAAGTAACAACCTAAAAGGTCTATAGTACAGGGATAAGGCTGGGTACCTTATCCTGGTAACACTATGTGATATGACCCGCTTTGTCTTCGATACAGACATATTGATCAAAGGCGTCCATGTAAGAGACATGCAAGCGGGGGTATCCTATGCAATGAGTTTGCATAAGACCGTACCACGAAATAGTAAACCACTAGATGTAACACCGTTAACTAGTTAGGTTACTGTTTCAATAAGATGACCTAGGTAACTCAGTCTTAATCCTGAGTGTGTCATGAACTCCTTCTCACGTGGGATTGTCCTCTGATTACTATGGGTGAGAGTGGCCTGCACGCCGACTCAATAAGCCTACCTTCTTGAGGGTAAGACCGAGTGGGGGGTTGGGGACATGACAACATAAGATGGAATTCTCTTCTTCCCGCTTCCAGGAGAAGTAGATGAGTGTTCCTTTAAGTGGTGGCTCCGGGTCTTGAACAAAGGGATCCCGCCCTTTCACTAGCCCGAGAGGGACTTTCTGTTTATTGGTTGGACCATAAACAGGTTGTTCGTTAGAGGAGCATTGGTACTTAAGGAGCCAGAGGTAACACAGGGGTAAAACGGTAATTTGACCCAACTGTAGTTACGAGCACTCGTGAAGGATTGACTTACCGGTATAGGTCTATATCCATGGACACAAAAAATGTTCTACATGGTGGGTTTTATGCCCTAAAACTCGTAGATAGTGAATGTAAAAAAATTGTATACTTGTTTCAATAAAGTGTTATTGAGTTTCTACAATAAAGTGTTATTGTTAAATATTTCACAATTTGACCCAAATCCAATAAACTAAGATCCAAGGTTGTTTGTATGTAACTTGAACTAGTATGTGGGGACATACGAGGATCGATGTTCAAGTAACAACCTAAAAGGTCTATAGTACAAGGATAAGGTTGGGTACCTTAACCTGGTAACACTATGAGATACGACCCGCTTTGTATTTGAGACAGACGTATTGATCCAAAACGTCCATGTAGTAGACATGCAAGTGGGGGTATCCTATGCAATGAGCTTGCATAAGACCGGACCACGAAATAGTCACCCATTAGTTATAACACCGTTAACTAATTAGGTTACTGTTTCAATAGGATGACCTAGGTAACTCAGTTTTAATCATGAGTGTGTCATGAACTCCTTCTCATGAGGGATTGTCCTTTGATTAGCATGGGTGAGAGTGGCCAATACGCCGACTCAATATGCCTTCCTTTTTGGGGACAAGATCGAGTGAGAGGCTGGGGACATGACAACGCAAGAAGGAATTCACTCCTTCCCGCTTCTAGGTGAAGTAGATGAGTGTTCCCTTAAGTGGTGACTCCGGGACTTGAACAAAGGGATCCTGCCCTCTCACTGGCCCGAGAGGGACTTTCTGTTTAATGGTTGGACCATAAACAGGTTGTTCATTAGAGGAGCGCTGGTACTTAAGTAGACAGATGTAACACAGAGGTAAAACGGTAATTTGACCCAACTGTGATGACGAACACTCGTGAAGGATTGACTTACCGGTTAGGTCTATATCCGTGGACACAGAAATCTTCTACAGTGAGAAGAGTTCAGCTGTGGGTCTTTAGTGGAATGACCAACAGTTAATGAATATTGGTTAACCTGATTAATGAGTTTAATCTATTAACCTCGTATCATTGGAGCTTATGATATGTAGGTCCATTAGGTCCCCCTGCTAGCTCGTAAAGAGTAATTAGGAACAAATATATCTTGAGAGAATTTGAATAGTTCAAATTCATATTGGAAATTAAGTTAATTGTACGAGATACAAATTAATATAATGTATAGTCATGCATTAAAATATAAAGTCTAATTTTAGATTAAACTTTATTATATTGGGAGATTGATATATTTGAAAGAGTTCAAATATATATCTAATTAAATATATGGTATTTAATTAGAAGATAAATTAATTAATTATGAATTAATTAATTATTCAATTTAGTTTAGATTAAATGAGATTTAATTAAACTATAGTCTATGAGAGAAATCAATATTTGAAGAAGTTCAAATATTAATATGAATTGATTCATATTAAATTTATAAGATATAAGAGAATTTGAAGGAGTTCAAATTTTAATATGAATTTGATTCATATTATATAATTGATTAATTGAAGGTCTCAAATTAAATATATGATATTTAATTGGGTAATTAATTAATTAACTAATAGAAGGTCTGGAATTAAATATATGATATTTAATTGGTGATTAATTAATTAAAGAATTAATTAATTGGAAATTAATCAATTATGAAAATGATTAATCACTTATGTAAGTAATTAATCATTTATGGAAATGATTTAATTACTTATGGAAGTGATCAATCATTTATGGAAAAGATTAATCAAGTATGGAATTGATTGGTCATGGAATTGGTTGGTCATGAAATTGATTAATTATGGAAAAGATTAAATGAGTTATGGAAATAATTGATTTAAAATGAATATTTTATTCATGGCCTTTCTCCTATAAATAGAACACTAAACCTAGGGTTTAGGTACAACAACATAAGGCCACAAGAATGCACTCTTGCATTCTCTCTAGCCTCCCTCTCATATTCTCTCAAGAACTCTAGGGAGAATTTTCTCTCTAGTGTTTTTCCCATTCAAGATTAGGTAATCCCACAACTACGTTCCTAATCTCAGAGTTATAGCGGGGAAGATCAAATTGTGGTGTCTTCGTTTTTGCAGAGCAAACAAGAATCATCCGTTGAAGTATTCAGAGTCGTCAACGGAGGTATGTTTCTCATCGCTTAACCTTTTTGCCAATGTATTGGTATTTTAGTAGAAACAAAATTAACTACGAACGATCCAATTGCTTCCGCTGTAACGGAATTGGGAATTCCAAATCCTTCAATTGGTATCAGAGCCGATTGTAGATTTTAATTTTGTTTCTCTAAAATTTGCATTGGTTGTTGGTGTGATTAATTTATGCATTTGATGTATGGTAATTTGCTAGTAGATGTTTTGGGTTTTGGCATTAGACTTTGCAATTTTTTTAAATTGATTTGATCAATGTAAGGGTCCTGTGTTTTGGGCGTTTTATTGCAAATCGAGTCTGTAAGTCCGTGTCTATGATTGTGGCTACTTTTCTATGAATATCAGTGAAGATTGGGGCCAAATCGGACTGTTTTGACGCTGGAAATCGAGATTTCTGGGTAAGGCCGAGAGCCAACGTCAACACTCTACTCAACAGCGTCTCGACGCTAGCGGAAAATATGATAACAAGAAGAATCACGTGTATGGAATAAAATAAATAAAATAAAAAACGAATGATTGGCATGATGACACGTGCAACTTAGTTGGTTCAATCAACGTTCTATGATCGGAGATGTCAACGGTCCGATCTTGGATTTGGGCAGTTTTGTGCGAATTAATTTCTTTTTCTTCGCGTGCGTGTGGTGTGGCTTCAGATGGTCTGGTTCAATCTGGTTCGTTCGGTCAGGCGTGGTTCAAAGGCATTTGACCGGTCCTTGACCGGTTCTCGGCGGTTCAACACGGTTCAAGCATTCATTGACCGGTTCAATTGGGTTTTGACTTGGTTTGTGCGGTCTGAACGATTTTTAGGCCGATTCAATGAATTTTGGGCCGGTTCAAGCTTGTTTGGAGCTGGTTCAGCGCAGTTTAGCTCAATTTTTCACCGGTTCGAAGGGTTTGGATGCGGTTTGCGGCTGTTTTGAGCTGGTTCACGGCAGGATATGACTTAGATAGATTAATTATTGTAATTTTTCTATTGTTTTGAGTCCTAGGATGCCAAAACCCGTCTACTTAGTTATTTAATTGCTTTATGAATGTCATATAGTATTTAAATCCCACCATAAGTTAAGCATATTCATGCATATTTAATTATAATTGTTATAACCCGAGCAAGAAAGGGAAAGAAGAGAAGAAGGGAAGAAGAAGAAAAAAAAAATCCGGCGACCGCCGCCGCCGTTCGTCAGCTACCGGCTACCGGCGGTGGTCGGGCGGCGGGCGGCCACTGGAGTGGAAGAAGAAAGAGATGGGGAAGGAAGAAGGGTGGGGAAGGAAGAAGAAGATAGAGAAGTAAGAGAGAAAGACTTAAAAAAATTAATAAAATAATAATATTTTAATATATTTTTATTTAAAAAATTTTTAAAATGATTTTTTTTATTAAAATAATGGTGCCACATCAACAAACTGTTAGGGTTTAACGGCAAGATAGAGAGCAAGGACCAAATTGCTCCTTATCTCAAACCTCAGGGGTTTGTTGAGTTTGAAAACTAAGGGACTAAAGTGTTAGTTAACCCAAACCTCAGGGACCAAAAGTTTATTTTCCCCTAAAATCTAATATAAATAGTATATTTAGATAAAATCTGAAAAATAAGTATTCCATATATTTAGGAGATTGATGGCCTGTTTAGGAAGAAGGGTAAAAATAGAATAAATACGACAAACTAATTTTTTTAAAAAAATATTGGTGGCCATATTTTAGTGTTTTCATTTTTTTAGCCATATTTCAAACCTGCCCTTGGATTTTGGCCATACACCCAAAATTCTCTATACACTAAAACAATGGTACACAAGGTAAGAGCTATAAGCTTTTAAGTTAGGGGCAACGAGATATATGACTAAAAAAAATAGGTGAGATTTGAAAAATAGCTAAAAAGGTTTCAATACTAACTAAATGACTAACGTTATTTTAATTAATAATTTCCCAAATTAAGAGGACAAAATTGCCCCTAACAAAACGTCTAAGAACTTCCTATCATTTAAATCAAATATTAGGAGAGAGACCTACCGCTAAAAAGTTGGAGATTTATTAGGAATATAGAAAAATATAAGATTGCAACACCCTAACAACCTATTTTGAATTTCCTACGACAAAATCTACAATCTGGGAAAAAAATGAAACCATGTCCCCGTTTATCACAAAAAAACAAAAAATAAGACTGAGTAGACCATAAAATGGGATAACGGAATACACATAATGAAACACTCAATAACGTATTTACATGGAATTACCCCACGAAATTGAACTTTTAGCTTAATTCTCATGTATAGTATGAAAAAATGAATACTCAATGTAGGTATTTAAAAAAGTGAATTTAAATCTCACCTCATTTATTGCATGTCAAATCAGCAAAACCCTCCATCTCCCACAAACAGCCCTCTTCAAGACAAGCAAAACCCTCCATCTTCCCACAAACGCCAGTCCTTCTTCGTACAGACCGCCGACCCCCACCTCCCGCCGATCCAACCTCCAGCCATCGCCTTCGTGTAGACCTCCTCCCGTCGACCCATCAAATGTGCAGGTTGTCAAAAAGGTGCCACTGGATTTATTCTTCAAAGATGTACCATCTACCGAAATAACTGGGAGACAGTGTTTCTGTCACACCCCCTCCCGGACCACTTGCTAGCTTAGCCCGAAAGACGGCGTGAAATCAACGGACATCGTCACCTCTAACGATCCCTGTTCACCCTAGTGAAACGTTGAACCTGATAAACATACTAATCATGGATATAAAATATTCCATATGAACCACAACACAACGGAAACCCCGAAAACATATCAACATACATGAGGTGTCGCCATGACATAGCTCGGTTTGGAAATAACCTGGTATAGATATCATAACCAAAGACATGTACAACGAGGAATTATACAACCACGACCTCTAGGACTATATTATCCAATCCTTACAAAACATTTACAATATGAACAGACTCAATTTACAACTCCACCCACGTGCTGAAGCTTGATCCAGAACTTTCAGCAGACGTTGGCAGTGTATCAGGCACCGGGAGCTCGATCTCTACCTGAAAAGTGGAAAAACATTTTGAAAGAATGAGCTACGAAGCCCAGTGAGTGACTAACTTTAAAACTCTAAATCCGGAAGTCAAAAACACGAGATAAACCTTTGTACGTATAAATATGCTCAATCAAAGCGTTTAACATAGACGTGTAATGGAAAAGGTTTTCTAAAATATCTCGCAAGTTCGTCAATAAAAATCTAGCAAGGCATATCAAGTACATCAAACGTTTTAACTAACATGACCGATCTACGTTGTGTAGGGCACGCCCAGTACAACCAACGTTACTAGTCCTACGATGTAGTGGGGCCCGCCCAGCACTCCCATCGTCTTTGTCGTAGTGGGGCCCGCCCAGCACTCACGACAGCATCGTTGTCACGGAGTACACTCAACGTCAACAACGGAACATAACCTGTGTGCACACGGTACCATATAGCCTCGGGCTCAATATCTCAGTCATGTAGTCAATAGAAATCTCGGAAATCACATAAAAACATTAAAACATGCCTGCTTATCGTTATCTTTCGTAAAACTCAAGCTTACTCAGCTTGCTCGTAAAAAACTTTAAACCATTAAACAATATTTGCTAACACATGCTTTACTTTAAAGATATCGTTCCAACTACTTTCATAAAGCCGTTAGCCACGTGCTCGTATATAAACCTTATTAGAAAATCTAAGCTCTAAACTCATGTTTGAAACCGTTCACAAAACCATGTATCATTCATAGAAAAGCATGTAAAACATATAATCATGAACAACCGTTTAAGAACATTTTCGAAATTCATTTTGTCACTCACAGTCTTATCTAGTTCCCCGGTTTGTAGACTCGACCTATTTCCTCTTGGCCTGTCAAATAACCAAAACTGAGCATTAGAACCATAGATAGCTTTGTTTTTCCATGCTCATGAATTCTCGACACTTGAATTAAAAACCACATCCACATTCTACTTTTCCAGATTTTCCAGATTCTATACCCTACCTTCCAACACCCATAACCTTCTCAATACTTAACTAAAATTAATGAAATACACATCAAATTCTTCATTTTCGAACACTCTACAACTTACCTGAAGAAATGAAAACGAGATTCTCAACCAATTTCTCCAGAAACGCCCCGAAATCAGACAACACAGATTCGAGCTTCTCTGTTACCCTTTATCTTTCTCCTGACATTAATCATATATACGGTCCTTTTTGGCTCACGGAATCTTCACATAATTTGTAGAAATTTGAATAAGCTTTCCAACCATACCAAATAGAGCTTCTGATTCGACTTGTGCACTCCAGAATACTCAAAACATCAGAGAACACCAGAGATCCTCCTGGTTTGCTCGAAAATCCTGTGCTCTGTTTTCCATTCCAAAAACCATCAACTTCCCATTCGATTTAGGTCAAGCTTACTTCATGAAGTTTGTTAGAAAATGAACTAACGTTCAAGAAAATCAAACCTCACCTCTTGATTCCTTCTGTGTAGCCCAAACCGACTAAAACACCAGAGGTTGACAGGTTGAACACAGATTCTGCAATGGCTGGCTTTGCATGAGCTTTTCCCTATCTTCTTCAACCTCAAACCACGAAATTCTTCTTCTTCCTCCTTCTTCCCTCTATCCTTAAAGTTCTCTGAAAGTTTCAATGGAAAAGGAAGAAAAATGAGATGGAAATTGGCTGATAAAACATGTAGTCGGTGGTGGGTTTGGTGCTGTCCAATTCCACTTGCTTTCTTTTTCTTTCTTTTTTTTCTTTTTTTTCTTCACTTTTGCTGATTTCTTTTTTTTTTTTTTTTTTCCTTTTTCCTTTTCATTTTCCTTTTCCATTTATTTCCTTTTCTTTCTTCTTTCAACTTAGTAATCCCAACAATTTAAACCAACAATAGATGACAAGAGAAAATTATCTAAGGGAAAGTCCCGGGTTTACAACTTACCTACCCCTTTTCAAATTTCGTCCTCGAAATTTATAAGTCCTTAGGTGAAGAGTGTCGGGTTACTCCTCCTCATCTGATCTTCTGACTCCCAAGTTGCCTCCTCAACTCCGTGATGCCTCCAAAGAACCTTTACGAGTGGGATCGTTTTGTTCCTCAAAACTTGCTCCTTTCTTTCGAGGATCTGAACTGCTTCTTCCTTATAACTCAAGTCTTCCTTCAGCTCAATTTGTTGCACTTTCAACACATGGGATGGATCTGGTATATATTTCCTCAACATGGACACATGAAAAACATCATGTATTCGAGCGAGTTCCGCTGGCAACTCAAGTCTATAGGCTGCTTGTCCAACTCGTTCCATTATCTGGTAAGGGCCAATATATCTAGGACTCAGCTTACCTTTCCTCCCAAAGCGAAGAACACCTCTCCACGGAGATAACTTCAAGAAAACCCGATCTCCAACCTGGAACTCTAAGTCTCTTCGTCGCTTATCTGCATAGCTCTTCTGTCGATCCTGTGCTATTTTCAGATTCTCCCTAATTAGCTTAACATTGTCTGACGTAACTTGTACCAACTCAGGACCAACTAGCTTTCGCTCTCCCACTTCGTTCCAGCACACAGGAGTCCTGCATGGTCTTCCATACAAAGCCTCGAATGGTGCCATGCCTATACTAGACTGATAGCTGTTATTATAAGCGAACTCCATAAGTGATAAGTGAGTATCCCAACTTCCCTTAAACTGGAGGACACATGCTCACAACATGTCCTCTAAGGTTTGGATGGTCCTCTCAGACTGACCATCTGTCTGGGGATGGAACGCTGTACTGAACTTCAACTTTGTTCCCATTGCTTTCTGCACACTAGGCCAAAACTTAGAAGTAAACCTTGGATCCCTATCTGAAACTATGGACACTGGCACTCCATGTTGACTTACAATCCTGTCGACGTATAGTTTAGCTAGCTGATCTAGTGTAGACGTCGTTTTAACCGGTATAAACCGTGCTGTCTTGGTGAGTCTATCTACTATTACCCATATACCATCATGTCCGCTAGAAGTACGGGGTAATCCAAATAGAAAATCCATGGTAATATGCTCCCACTTCCACTCCGGCACTGGCAGTGGATTAAGGAGTCCTCCTGGCCTCTGTCTCACTGGTTTAACCT
The DNA here is from genome assembly GCA_036850905.1 of Luffa acutangula. Classification (NCBI taxonomy): domain Eukaryota; kingdom Viridiplantae; phylum Streptophyta; class Magnoliopsida; order Cucurbitales; family Cucurbitaceae; genus Luffa; species Luffa acutangula. The sequence continues at coordinate 26,697,406 of CM072099.1, forward strand.
GTTGACAGATCAAGCATCTATCGACATATTCAGCTATCTCCCGCTTCATACCAGGCCACCAGTAAGTTTTCTTCAGAGTTCTATACATCTTGGTGCTTCCTGGATGCATAGCGTAAGCTGAACTGTGAGCTTCCTCTAATATAGCACTCTTAAGCTCACTAATACTCGGAACGCATAGTCTTCCCTGTTTAACTATGGCTCCGTCTGCTCTCAACTCATATTCTGCCTCTGGGCCTTGCTTGGACTTTATAAGCATCTTCTGTATGTTACTATCCTCTGACTGTCTTCTCACAATCTCTGCTACTAGAGAAGACCTAACTTGAAATTGAGCTAAAAGACTCCCTGAGCTTCCTGTAGTCATAACTGCCTTGCAACCTCTTAACGCACTTAGCAAGCTCGCTCGAATACCACACAAGGCATTCTTCGGAAGTCTCGACTTCCTACTTAATGCATATGCTACCACGTTAGCCTTACCCGGATGATATTCTATGGTACAGTCATAGTCTTTAATTAGTTCTAGCCATCGCCTCTGCCTCAGATTCAGCTCTTTCTGATCAAAGATGTACTTCAAACTCTTATGATCTGTGAAAATGTGGCACTTCTCACCGAATAAATAATGTCTCCAGATTTTCAGTGCGAAAACAACTGCTGCTAGCTCAAGATCATGGGTAGGGTAATTACACTCATGCTTCTTCAACTGCCTTGAAGCATAAGCTATTACCTTTCCTTCCTGCATCAGCACACAACCTAATCCTTGCCTCGAAGCATCACAATAGATCACATACTCCTTCCCTGTTACTGGAAGTGCTAGAATAGGCGTTGTCACCAATCTCTTTTTCAGCTCCTGGAAACTCTGTTCACATTTGTCTGACCACTCAAACTTAGCATTCTTCCTTGTCAAGGCTGTCAAGGGTAACGCTAACCGTGAGAAATCCTCAACAAAACGTCTGTAGTATCCTGCTAGGCCGAGGAAACTACGTACCTCTGTTGCACTAGCTGGTCTTTCCCAGTTGACAACAGCTTCCACTTTTTGCGGATCAACACTAACTCCGTCCGCTGAAACTACATGCCCTAAGAACACCACTTGATTCAACCAGAACTCACATTTGCTGAACTTAGCGTATAACTGTTTTTCACGTAGTGTCTGCAGAACAATCCTTAGATGTTCCTCATGGGCTTCCCTATCAATTGAGTATACTAGAATGTCATCGATGAACACTATCACAAACTGATCTAAATACTGGTGGAAGATCCTGTTCATGAGGTCCATGAAAACTGCTGGCGCATTCGTTAAACCGAATGGCATCACTAAAAACTCATAGTGCCCATACCTCGTCTTGAATGCTGTCTTAGGAATATCTGATTCTCTAACCTTCAACTGGTGATATCCTGACCTCAGATCAATCTTAGAGAACACTGCTGCTCCCCTTAACTGGTCAAACAAGTCATCGATGCGTGGTAGAGGATACTTGTTACGTATCGTGACCTTGTTTAACTGCCTATAATCAATACATAATCTCAGGGTACCATCTTTCTTCTTCACGAATAACACTGGAGCTCCCCACGGTGATACACTTGGCCTGATGTATCCCTTGTCAACTAGTTCTTGCAACTGCACCTTCAGCTCCTTAAGCTCGCTTGGAGCCATCCTGTATGGTGCTTGTGAAATAGGTGCTGTTCCTGGTAACACTTCAATAGTGAACTCCACCTCTCTATCAGGCGGCAAACCCGATAGATCAGCTGGAAAAACATCAAGATATTCATTCACCACCGGAACATCTTCTGGTTTTAGCTTTTCTTCTTGCACCTTTACTACGTGTGCAAGAAACGTTGTGCAACCTTTCCTCAACAACTTCTCAGCTTTAAGAGCTGAAATCAAACACGTAGGAATAATCTTCCTCTCACCCCTGAAAACCACTTCAGTCAAACCTGGTTTCTTAAAAGTCACGTCCTTCGTATGGCAATCCATAGAAGCATAATGAGTGAATAAGAAATCCATTCCCAAAATCACATCCAACGCCTACAACTCTAGGGGAAGAAGATCCACTAACATACAGAGATCTTCTACTACAACCTCACAATCACGCAACACTTCCTTGACTAACAAAACGTCACCAACTGGAGTGCATATGACTAATTCCTCAGATAAAGGCTCTAGCATCCTATTCAGCTTAGTTAAAAACATGCTAGAAACAAAGGAATGCGTAGCGCCTGGATCTAATAAAACACGTGCAGGTACATTACATATCAAAATCGTACCAGTGATCACATCTGGTGCATCCTCTGCTTCCTGTTGAGTCATGGCGTAGACTTTTCCCTGCTGCCTGGGTCTCCCCAAAACTCCCTTTTGCCTTGCACCACTAGTGCCTTCTCCTGCGCCTGCTAAGACTCTCGGCTGCTCAACTGTGTGGGACTCAACTCCATGGTCCTTCTGAACTGTTGCCTTCAACTGTGAGCAATCCCTCTTGAGATGCCCTGGTTGTCCACATTGATAACACACACCAGCGCCTACAAGACACTGACCTCGATGATTCTTGCCACAACTTGCACATGATGTTCTCCTGGATTCACTAGCAACGGACTCCTGACCCGTCCGCGGTCTTGCTACTGAACTCGCAGACTGACTGGGGGCTCTCTGACTCTGCCTCTGATAGGCACTACCCGAACTCATTTGTCTCGATAATTGGCCACCAGATCGACGCTTGAAGTCTTGACGGCCTGAAATATTCACTCCAGGTGCAAACCTCCGCTGCTCACGACCTCGAAAACCACTTGCTGTTGGAGCTCCACGACTAGGCTCCGCAACCGACCTTTCCTCTATAATACTCTGCTCCACACGTAAGGCAGTCTCTACTAGCTGAGAAAAATCCGTCCACTTTGCAATAGCAGTAACTGGGGTACGTATCTCAAAACGTAGCCCTCTCTCAAACCTGCGACACCTGTCACTCTCAGATGCCACAATCACTTCAGCATACCGGGAAAGCTCGGTATACTTCCTTTCGTACTCAGCCACTGAAAGTGACCCTTGTTTCAGCTCCAGAAACTCATCTCTCTTTGCCTCACAATATGTGGCGGGATAGTACTTTTCCTCAAATATGCCTCTGAATGTCTGCCAATCTAACGTACGCGCATCACTGCGCCTGGCTATAATAGACTTCCACCATCCCTCTGCCTCCTTCTGCAAAAGGAATGTGGCTAATTTGACTTTTCGCTCCTCAGGACAACTCATCACGTCGAAGCATTTCTCCAACATATTCAACCAGACCTCGGCGTCAGCTGGATCTGTGGAACCCTCAAACACTGTGGCTCCCAACTTCTTCAACCGTTCAATCCCATACGTCTTCTCCGGATCACTAGGCCCTGCTCTCTCTGGCCTACCGATCTCCTGCGCAGATCTAGCAAATTGCTCACTCCCTGCCTCATTCTGACCTCTCGGGGTACTGGATCCCCTTTCAGATTGACTTTGGGTAGGATCCTGCGTCCCGTCCTGATTCTGCCTGCGTCGTCTGCTGGTACGTGGTGGCATGACTCCTATAACATATCATCACATCAGACATACTATAGATACTTAACTCAGATGCATGATACTAAACTTATACACAATTCTAGTCCTGACTAGACTCACTCTCAACAATACTCGGACCATACTCTGCTAGTTCTATATGAACTGACCCAACGTGTAACTATTTACTTCCTGGATTCTTCTTAGCACTAACTACCATGTCTCTTTTCCCATGGAGCTAACTGCTCTGATACCAAGTTGTCACACCCCCTCCCGGACCACTTGCTAGCTTAGCCCGAAAGACGGCGTGAAATCAACGGACATCGTCACCTCTAACGATCCCTGTTCACCCTAGTGAAACGTTGAACCTGATAAACATACTAATCATGGATATAAAATATTCCATATGAACCACAACACAACGGAAACCCCGAAAACATATCAACATACATGAGGTGTCGCCATGACATAGCTCGGTTTGGAAATAACCTGGTATAGATATCATAACCAAAGACATGTACAACGAGGAATTATACAACCACGACCTCTAGGACTATATTATCCAATCCTTACAAAACATTTACAATATGAACAGACTCAATTTACAACTCCACCCACGTGCTGAAGCTTGATCCAGAACTTTCAGCAGACGTTGGCAGTGTATCAGGCACCGGGAGCTCGATCTCTACCTGAAAAGTGGAAAAACATTTTGAAAGAATGAGCTACGAAGCCCAGTGAGTGACTAACTTTAAAACTCTAAATCCGGAAGTCAAAAACACGAGATAAACCTTTGTACGTATAAATATGCTCAATCAAAGCGTTTAACATAGACGTGTAATGGAAAAAGTTTTCTAAAATATCTCGCAAGTTCGTCAATAAAAATCTAGCAAGGCATATCAAGTACATCAAACGTTTTAACTAACATGACCGATCTACGTTGTGTAGGGCACGCCCAGTACAACCAACGTTACTAGTCCTACGATGTAGTGGGGCCCGCCCAGCACTCCCATCGTCTTTGTCGTAGTGGGGCCCGCCCAGCACTCACGACAGCATCGTTGTCACGGAGTACACTCAACGTCAACAACGGAACATAACCTGTGTGCACACGGTACCATATAGCCTCGGGCTCAATATCTCAGTCATGTAGTCAATAGAAATCTCGGAAATCACATAAAAACATTAAAACATGCCTGCTTATCGTTATCTTTCGTAAAACTCAAGCTTGCTCAGCTTGCTCGTAAAAAACTTTAAACCATTAAACAATATTTGCTAACACATGCTTTACTTTAAAGATATCGTTCCAACTACTTTCATAAAGCCGTTAGCCACGTGCTCGTATATAAACCTTATTAGAAAATCTAAGCTCTAAACTCATGTTTGAAACCGTTCACAAAACCATGTATCATTCATAGAAAAGCATGTAAAACATATAATCATGAACAACCGTTTAAGAACATTTTCGAAATTCATTTTGTCACTCACAGTCTTATCTAGTTCCCCGGTTTGTAGACTCGACCTATTTCCTCTTGGCCTGTCAAATAACCAAAACTGAGCATTAGAACCATAGATAGCTTTGTTTTTCCATGCTCATGAATTCTCGACACTTGAATTAAAAAACCACATCCACATTCTACTTTTCCAGATTTTCCAGATTCTATACCCTACCTTCCAACACCCATAACCTTCTCAATACTTAACTAAAATTAATGAAATACACATCAAATTCTTCATTTTCGAACACTCTACAACTTACCTGAAGAAATGAAAACGAGATTCTCAACCAATTTCTCCAGAAACGCCCCGAAATCAGACAACACAGATTCGAGCTTCTCTGTTACCCTTTATCTTTCTCCTGACATTAATCATATATACGGTCCTTTTTGGCTCACGGAATCTTCACATAATTTGTAGAAATTTGAATAAGCTTTCCAACCATACCAAATAGAGCTTCTGATTCGACTTGTGCACTCCAGAATACTCAAAACATCAGAGAACACCAGAGATCCTCCTGGTTTGCTCGAAAATCCTGTGCTCTGTTTTCCATTCCAAAAACCATCAACTTCCCATTCGATTTAGGTCAAGCTTACTTCATGAAGTTTGTTAGAAAATGAACTAACGTTCAAGAAAATCAAACCTCACCTCTTGATTCCTTCTGTGTAGCCCAAACCGACTAAAACACCAGAGGTTGACAGGTTGAACACAGATTCTGCAATGGCTGGCTTTGCATGAGCTTTTCCCTACCTTCTTCAACCTCAAACCACGAAATTCTTCTTCTTCCTCCTTCTTCCCTCTCTCCTTAAAGTTCTCTGAAAGTTTCAATGGAAAAGGAAGAAAAATGAGATGGAAATTGGCTGATAAAACATGTAGTCGGTGGTGGGTTTGGTGCTGTCCAATTCCACTTGCTTTCTTTTTCTTTCTTTTTCTTTCTTTTTTTTTTCACTTTTGCTGATTTCTTTTTTTTTTTTTTTTTTTTCCTTTTTCCTTTTCATTTTCCTTTTCCATTTATTTCCTTTTCTTTCTTCTTTCAACTTAGTAATCCCAACAATTTAAACCAACAATAGATGACAAGAGAAAATTATCTAAGGGAAAGTCCCGGGTTTACAGTTTCCACCTGTTTATGGATGCTGCAATACTCATGAAGAAGAACTTGAACCTGTCATTTGAATCAACTTCCTGGGCGGTGTACGTACCTGTAATTTTAGGCAGTAAATATCATTATACACTGTGACAGAATGTTATAAAATGAAAGTACAGATGGTAAATACCTGAATTCCTTTCGATCAACCTGGCAGAAAACAACGGAATTTGCGCATAAGACACTTCAGGAGATCCTCTCAACTCATTTAACGCCTTTTCTCTACCCCTCCATGCTTTGTCATAACTGATATTGATCCCGTGCGTTTTCCTAGCATACTCTATTATGTCCCGAGGTGTACAGTTGCATCCTGTTAGTTATCCTCATTATAGTCTTCGCATACTCACATGCAATACTCGCTGTCGCTTGCCTGTGATCATTCTAAACGACATCGAAAGAACAAGTGTGGTCGTTGATAAACTTCCTCACAATCCACAACTGCCCCGTGCAATAGGTAGATGCGTGCATATACCATTGGCATGAGTCGTCTATGCATGCCACTGTATACTGTATGCTATTGGATTTAATTGTCTTGAATTGGAAACTCCCTTTCAGAGCCAGTGAAGAGACTACCTTCTTGAGATGTTCTTTGCATGAAAATATGCACCCCTCTGTTACGGATACTATGTCGGTCAATGCATCAATCCCATATGAGTTGACAAACTCAAAATTTTTCTCCCCCGGGATGAACTTGCAACTGCCCCTCCCCCGTTGTGTATATTAGTATCTACCCCCTGCACGTCGACAACTAAGCAACAGTCCTTATACGTGCCATTCTGAAACCCGTTTACCATCCAAAAGACATCCCTGTCTTCTGAGAGGACTATATTTATCTGGTTGCTTGACCAATTCCTAAAGAGTGTCAACCTGTAGATACTACTACTGTCCGCCAAATTGAGGTAGTTCGCAGCACATACCTTTAGTTGGGAGAGGTTAGCATCACATGGGCATGTCACAATGCCAGACTTGAACCCACTGTAGACTCCCGCCACATCCCAAACACCCCCGAACAAAATCATAATTTGATGTCCAACCATTTTGTGTTGATGGTATTGAGAGAGGGCTTGGAGATTTTTGTTCCTTAACTTAATAGAATAAGCTATATATTTGAATTAATTGAGAGAGGGCTTGGAGATTTTTGTACAAATTGAACATACCAACAAAACCACGATTTTTGCTGTTAGATGGAGAAGAAAACGGGATCTGGTGAAATCAGTTATATGAAATGAGCGGATCCCATAAAATGTGGAACAAAAAAGACGTTATACATTTAACGGTGCAGTAAACGGCGTCTGTATATGCACGGATATACCCAGGGGTAAAACTGGAAAAAACCTCCTATCTGCAGTTCCCTTGATTTACGGCAGCCACAAATGAAAATATGAAAGTTATTTAGCCAAAAAACTTAATGGCCTATTTTTTTCTAGCCATCTAGCACAATTTCCCTTTAAGTTAAGCGGAGGGCGTAAGAAAGTGGGCTGGAAATTGGACTGAATTGGCCCATTATTCTTCAAATTGGATTTACCCAATTTGTGTGTATTGCAATTGCAAGCACAAATCTATGCTTTCCGTTTCGGGTTTCTAAAACTTTTTCAAGAAATACTTTTTTTTTTTTTGAGTTCAACAACATTTGGGATGGGAAGATTCGAACCTCATGTCTCATGGTCGAGAGTACATGCCAATTACCACTGAGTTATGCTCGCTTGGGCCAAGAAATACTAGTTTTATGCACGTGATGTTCTCATTTTATCTAATCATATATTAAAAATTTAATGATAAATTTACCAATTTATACTAAATAACAAAAAAAATTTATAAAAACTAAATAAAAGAATTCTAGCCATACAAACTTTTAGAACAAAAATAACAACAAAATTAATGATAAAAATTTTCTTCCCAATTATAAAGGAACTTCGAAAAGGGGTTCGTACCAATATTTTAGATTGTTTTCTTTTTTATTTTGACATATTTTTTTTTCTTCGATTGTTTTCTTGAAGTATCTTTATCTTCCATTTTAGTATTGTATTTGTTGGGTTTAATGTCCCATAACTCGTAGTTTGTAAATCATTAAACATATTATATTTCCAATAAAGACGTTATTGAGGTTATTCAGTAAAAGATGTTATTGAATATGAAAATTGCGAATGATTAACCTAAATCCAATAAACTAAGATCCTTGGCTATAAAATGAATACTCGAACTATATGCAGGGACATATCATAGGATCAAGTTCAAGTTTATAGTCAAAATAGTCTATAGTATAAGGATACGATTGGGTGCCTTATCCTGGAGACACTATGGACGCGGCCCACTTTGTATTAAGTACAAACGATGAGATCCTAAATCGTTCATGTGGTGACATGCGAGTGGGGGCGTCCTATCCAATGAGTTTGCATAAGACTGGACCACGGAATAAGTCACTTTCTCTTTATAATGTCGTTTACTGAAGAAACTGACTATTTCTCATAGATGACCTAGGTAACTAGTTTTTAATCCTGAGCTATCTATGAACTCCTGTTTATTCGAGATTATCCTTTGATCTGCATGGGTGAGAGATAGCTGGGGACATAGTTCCGCAAGACGGAATTCACTCCTACCCATTTCAGGGATAACAGAGAGGTTGTTCTCTTAAGTACTAACTCCAGGACTTGAACAAGGGGCCCCACCCTCTCGTTGGATCGAGAGGGACTTAGGTTTGATGGTTGGATCACAAACCGATTGTTCATTAGAGGATTAGTGGAACTTAAGGAACAAGAAGTACTATAGGGGTGAAACGGTTATTTGACCTAGCCATAGCTACGAACAACTTGTGAAGGAACGACTTACTAAACATGGTTAAATCAAGTGGACGAAAATATATCTATAGTGAGGGGAGTGCAACTATCGGGGCTATTGTGGAGTGTCCTGGTAGTTAACGAATGTTGGATAACTTTGATAATAAGATTAGTCGATCAGCCTCGAATCGTTGGAGCCCATGATCTATAGGTCCATTAGGTCCCACTACTAGCTCATATTGGATTAAAGCCTAGAATATTTTAATAGGAATCTTTGAATCGTTCAAAAATGGGAAATAGAGTTTTATCGTAAAACGTGTTCGACACAATGATTTAATTATGAGTTAAATTAGGAATTGAGAGATAAGGTATTTAAAAGTGTTATAAATACCATATAAATGTATTAGAAATCATATATAATTCATGGTATTAGGTGATAAAGATTGATTGGATCAATCATATCAAAATTACTTGGAAATGTCTCAATTAATTACCTAGAAATCAATTTCAATTTTGAATTGAAATTGAAATGAATTGCAAGCTGAAAATTCACAATTAGGATTCAATTCATAGTGGATTTAGTGGCATTTCCACTCTTGCATCATGATGCATAGTGGAAAACAACACAACCATGCACTAGATGCATGTGTTGTGAATTAAACACCTAGAATCCACTTTGAGTTGCATTTTCACCATGTGTCTAGTGTCATGAAGCTTGTCTTTGCATGGGAGAGGTCTATAAAAGGAGCTTGAATCAGATTCAAGAAGATTTAAGCTTTCCTCTTAGTGTTATGCTGCAAAATTTCTCCCTCAAGCATTTATCTCATCTCATTTCTTCCCAAAGCTTGTACCTTCAAGCATTCCCTTCCTATTTCTTACTTCTATAGACTCCCACAAGTCTTTCTAGGCCCAAGAGAATAGTAGGGAAGACTCTAGAGGTTATCCAAGGAGCATAGGAGAGACAAACACCACAAAGAGTTCCACATAAGTGAGCTACAAAGGTTGGTGTTCTCTATACTCACTATTCTTTCTTTTATAGAACATGCATGCTTTAGGAGAAAAATTGAATGTCTTAAGTGCTTTCGATCTTCAATTGCTTCCGCATGTGTTATATGAACACCTTCAATTGGTATCAGAGCATGATTAGAGCACTTAAGTTGTTTTAATTTTTCTCTGGTGGGTATCATTTTGAATTTGAATTTTCTGTGTGCTAAAATTGAAGTGTTCTGGTTTTGCAATTTTTTGAGCTTTCAAATCTTCATGAAATTGCAATTGCTCGGATATGTAAGAGCGTTAATGTGTGTAATAGGGTCTGTAATTTTTATATAGTCATAAGAGTCCATATAGGATGTTAAATCGAAGCAAAACGGGAGAAGACACAGTAGAAAACAGCAGCAGGAAGCTGCTGTTTGTGACAGCGTCGGGACGCTCTTCAAGTAGCGTCCCGACGCTGTTGAACAAAAATTCCAGCAGCCCAGATTTTTCCAGATTCTGGTTCGATTCAGCTGCTGTCCTTTGTTCGGTTCGGTTTGTTTGCAGCCGGTTCAACCCCTATACACACTTTTGAAGGTCGGTTCACTCCATGAAGGGTTGGTTCAGGTCGGTTCGTGAAGCTCGGGATTGATTCAAGTAATTTTTATTAATTATTATTGTAATAATTAGTTAATTGTTTATTTTTTTTTTTAAATTGCCAAACCATTCCATTTTAGCTTGATTTAATTTCTTTATGCATTGTGAACTTATGATTTAATTAAATGATTGTATGTGCATTATTAGCATGCCTTATAGTTTTAAATCCCACCATAGGAAAGCATGATCATGCCTTTTCATTTTTAATAAGTGTTATTAATAATTAAAATGCATAAGGAAAATTCCATGTTAAATTGATATAAATGTTGTATAGATTTAGGGAGATTCATGCTTGAATGGTTAATTAAAATTGGTTAATTGATACAAGAGTTATATTAATTAAAAGATAAAATTAACCTAGAACGTAGCATGAAATTTCCTTAGTGTTTGTTTATAAAGAGTTATATTCAAATGGGGAAGCATGTTATAGATTAGATTTATAAATGTTATAAATCACTTAGAAATCCAAAATCTATAACAAAGAAAAGGTGGACGCTCACTTAGGGTTAAATTGAATCCAACTCTCGATTGATTTCAATTAGATTCAAATAGGTCGATAAGCTTGTAAAACATAGGTTACAAGAGAACTCACCCGACGAGATGCTGTCTAAGGCTGGAGGTATTTAAGTTGACGGTTTATGGAACACCTCCTACCTGGGCATCGAGTCGGTTCTTGAGTTAAAGTTAACCTAGTTTTATGAGCATGCACGTGTGTGATGTGAGGTTTTAATCGTTATCACCAAGACATCGTAAGATTAAATGAACTTAGACTTAGGGTTATTCAATTAGCCGGAATTCGTCTAAATATAAGTATACCCAAAACCGTTTAAAATAGTTAGTGGGAGGGGAGAGATATATCAAATCCATTTCCCTTTCACGTTCTCCCTTTTGTTCACAAGGTGAGATTTATGCTTGGCCTCGTGTTGATTATACCTCAACTGCTCCATTCAGAAGGTGTTTGCATAAATCAATAACAAGGTGAATGAAGAATGTATTTATAGTAAGTGAGTGAAGGAAGTGTGTCAACACATCCTGCGGTGTCCTCCGTTAGGTTGTACCGCGAGATTTCCATGTTGCGCTTGCTTGTATGCCCTGGAGCTACTAACCATTCGGAGGGTTGTAACATGGAGATCAGAACGATTCAAAATCCAGAGATGAATAGGATTACTTAGAAGAGTTTCCACCTAACCCTGGCTAATTCGGACGGTTGTAACGGGAATAACTATGGAACTTGGAAGTCTAATCTGAACACAATACTAGTAATCGAGGATCTTAGATTTGTCCTTACCGAAGAGTTTCCACCTAACCTTGGCTCGTCAACAAACCAAATTGTTCGGGAAGCATATGAAAAATGGACTCGCGCAAATGAAAAAGCAAGGGTCTATATCTTAGCAAGCATCTCAGATGTCTTGTCAAAAAAGCATGAGAGGATGGTCACCGCAAGGGAGATCATGACTTTGTTGCAAAGTATGTTTGGACAACCGTCCACACAAATTAGGCACGAAGCTCTCAAGAACGTTTGCAATTCCCGAATGAAGGAAGGTGCTTCAGTTAGGGAACATGTTTTGAACATGATGGTTCAGTTTAACACCGCTGAAGTAAACGATGCTACTATTGACGAGGGTAGTCAAGTAAGTTTTATAATGGAGTCTCTTCCGAAGAGCTTCATTCAGTTCAGGACAAATGCTGTCATGAACAAGATAGACTTGAACCTTACTACCTTGCTAAACGAGCTCCAGACCTACCAAAGTCTCACTAAGAGAGGACATGAAGGGGAGGCAAATGTTGCCACAACCAAGAGGTTCCAAAAGGGATCATCCTCAAGAACCAAGTCTGGACCTTCCACTTCAAAGAATAAGAGTATTCAAATGAAGAAAAAGAAGGATAAAGGGAAAGGAAAAGCTCCTATGGGAAGCAAGGCAAAAACTAAAGCTGCAGATAAAGGAAAGTGTTTTCATTGTAATGTAGACGAACATTGGAAACGCAACTATCCCAAGTACCTTGTGGAAAAGAAGGCTGAAAAGGAAAAACAAGGTAAATATGATTTGCTCGTTACGAAACATGTTTAGTTGAGCAAGATAGCTCTGTTTGGATATTAGATTCAGGAGCCACTAATCATGTATGCTCTTCTTTACAGGAAATTAGTTCCTGGCATATTGTTGGGTTCCTAGAGTGAGTAAAAATGTAGTATAAAATACTCTAGAATTCCTGTGCAAGTATACACAGTCTGCAGCAAGTAATATTATCAATCCAAGGTCTGAATGAGTTTCCACTTTGTCTATTTTGCGTAACTTCCTAATGGTTTCAAAGATAACAAAATGATTGGGTTTTATCGGAATTATGCTGAAGCAAAATAAATGACAGAACAACGAGTAAACAAATAGATAGACATATTAAAGACAGGCGTTGGTTAGGCTTTAGTGATTGTTCTAAGATATGCTCTGGCAATATTATTGATCATGCATTTCTCGCAGTATTATTAGCGGATTCCTCCCGGAACTCCTGATCTTTTGGGATATGTTTCGAACCCAATGAAGAGCGGCCGATCAAGCACTAGGCAACTGGTTATCCCTAGCCCAGTCACTGGCGTTCACCAATACACAATGATCGTAGTGTGGATAATTGCCACACACTCTCTAAATCATCCCTGAAACTAGAGAGAGCTATCCATACCGGCTGGCCAGGCAGGCATAAAATGAGAATAAGTACAACAATTAACCAAAATGCGATAGTCAATTTATTACCAGAGATGAAGCACAGTAATCACATTATTCCTAACCAACACCCTAAGCTACTTAGTTCATAATAGGCATAGGAATACGAATTACAATATGAGTATGCATGTCCATAACCACAAGTTAATAAAGAAAGTAAACTCCCTAATCAGCTTGCAGATGATGGTGTTCTTGATAATCTTCAATCTCCCTATACTATTCGGCTTCCAAGGGAAAACATGGAATGAATTTGACTTTGACGGCTACTTCCTTTTATAGAAGGACAGGAGACTTGAATTAGGTCAACTTGGACACGTGTAGGGCTCTCCTTGCTCCTTTATCCCGAAAATAACTCAACAGAAGTCGGTTCATGAAGTTGGCTAACGAGCTGTGATGTGGCAGTTTCTGCTCCCAGTTTTGCTGCAGCATAGAATTTGCTCCCTCCAGTCGCTTAGCAGCATAATCTGCACAAAATAATTTCCAATGCTTCCATTCTTCCAAATGGGTTAAATCATGTAATATCTATCCAAAACCAACCCTAATAAGCATAAAGGACACACAAATCCCTATATAATTGATGCCTAAACAACTACCTTTTGGGCAGTTATCACATATGCTGGAAGACGGCGAAGTAACTCTCAAAGTTGGAACTAGAGAGGTCGTCACAGCCAGAGCTTCAAGAATTCTCAAGTTGTCTTTTGGAGATAGATATTTATTACTTGAAAATGTCTTGTACGTTCCCGATATAAAAAGTAACTTAATTTCTATCTCTTGTTTGATTGAACATGAATACCAAGTATCTTTTGATATTAATAAAGTGTTTGTTAACAAAAGAGGTATGCATATATGTTCTGCAAAACTTGAAAGCAACTTATACGTGTTAAGGTCAATTCAAGTTAAAGCTATTTTTAATACAGAAATGTTTAAAGTAGCGGAAACTCAAAACAAAAGGCGAAAAGTTTCTTCCAATACCTATCTTTGGCATTTGAGATTAGGCCACATAAATCGCAATAGGATTGAAAGATTGGTAAAGAGTGGACTACTAAATCAGTTAGAAGATGACTCGTTACCACCATGTGAGTCCTGCCTCGAGGGAAAAATGACCAAACGACCTTTTTCGGAAAAAGGTTATAGGACCAAAGAACCCTTAGAACTCGTGCATTCGGATCTCTGTGGTCTTATGAATGTTGAAGCACGAGGAGGGTATGAATATTTCGTCAGCTTCATTGATGATTATTCAAGGGATGACTACCTTTACCTAATGCATCATAAGTCTGAAACGCTTGAAAAGTTCAAAGAATACAAGACCGAGGTTGTGAACCAATTAGGTAAAACGATTAAAACACTATGATCAGATCGAGGTAGAGAATATATGGACTTACAATTCCAAGACTATATGATAGAACACGGAATTACGTCTCAACTCTCAGCCCCTGCTACACCACAACAAAATGGTGTATCAGAGAGGAGAAACCGAACTCTGTTAGACATAGTTCGATCAATGATGAGCTATGCTCAGTTGCCTGATTCGTTATGGGGATATGCAGTTGAGACTGTCGTATACATTTTGAACATGGTTCGCTCTAAAAGTGTTTCTCAAACACCTTATGAGCTATGGAAAGGGTGTAAAGGTAGTTTACGTCACTTTAGAATTTGGGGATGTCCGACACACGTGTTGGTGCAAAACCCAAAGAAATTGGAACGACGTCCAAAACTGTGCCTGTTTGTGGGATATCCAAAAGAAACGAAAGGTGGTCTATTTTATGACCCTCAGGATAACAAAGTGATTGTATCGACAAACACTACTTTCCTTGAGGAAGATCACATAAAAGATCATCGATCTCGCAGTAAACTAGTATTAGATGAGATTTTGAGAAAAACTACAAAAGAATCTACAAAAGTGGTAGATCAAGCTGGTCCTTCAAAAGTTGTTGATCAAACATATCCATCTCAAGTAATGAGAGAACCTCGACTTAGTGGGAGGATTATAATACAACCTTACCGCTACATGGGTTTAACAGAAACTCAAACCATCATATCTAATGATGGTATAGAGGATCCATTGTCCTTTAATCAGGCAATGAATGATGTTGATAAGGACAAGTGGATCAAAGCCATGGATCTCTAAATGGAGTCAATGTACTTCAATTCGGTCTGGGAACTTGTAGAACAACCGGATGGGGTAAAACCTATTGGTTGTAAATGGATCTACAAAAGAAAACGAGACCAAGCTGGTAAGGTTCAAACCTTTAAGGCTCGACTTGTGGCAAAGGGTTTTACCTAGTGGGAAGGAGTGGATTATGAAAAAGAATTTTCCCCTGTTGCCATGCTTAAGTCGATTAGAATACTCTTATCCATTGCCACATATTATGATTATGAAATATGGCAAATGGATGTCAAGATAACCTTTTTGAACGACAATCTTGAAGAGACTATCTATATGGCTTAACCAGAGGGATTCATAGTCCAGGGTGATGAGCAAAAGGTTTGTAAACTTAAATGATCCAATTATGGATTAAAACAAGCATCAAGATCCTGGAATATAAGTTTTGACACTGCGATCAAAACGTATGGCTTTGAGCAGAATGTTGACAAACCTTGTGTTTACAAGAAAATCGTCAAATCCAATGCAGCTTTTCTAGTTCTATACGTAGATGATATCCTACTTATTGGGAATAATGTAGGGTAGCAACTCAATTCCAAATGAAAGATTTGGGTGAGGCTCAATTTGTTCTGGGCATTCAAATCATTAGTAATAGAAAGAACAAAACGCTAGCACTGTCTCAAGCATCATATATCGACAAAATGTTGGTACGATATTCAATGCAAAACTCCAAGAAAGGGTTATTACCTTTTAGGCATAGGGTTCACCTGTCAAAGGAACAAAGTCCTAAGACACCTCAAGAAGTTGAAGAAATGAGACGTATTCCCTATGCATCAGCAGTTGGTAGTTTGATGTATGCAATGTTGTGTACCAGACCCGACATATGCTATGCCGTACGAATAGTCAGCAGATATTAGTCTAATCCTGGTCATGCGCATTGGACTGCCGTTAAAAACATCCTTAAGTATCTAAGGAGAACTAGGGATTATACGCTCGTGTATGGAGCTAAGGATCTGATCCTTACAGGATACACTGACTCAGATTTTGAGACCGATATAGATTCAAGAAAATCAACATCGAGATCTGTGTTTACTCTAAATGGAGGAGCAATAGTATGGAGGAGTATTAAGCAAGGTTGCATTGCTGACTCTACCATGGAAGAAGAGTACGTAGCCGCCTATGAAGCAACAAAAGAGGCAGTATGGCTAAAAAAATTCCTAACAGAGTTGGAAATTGTTCCAAATATGCAACTGCCTGTCACCCTCTATTGTGATAATAGTGGTGCAGTTGCAAACTCTAAGGAACCTCGAAGTCACAAGTGAGGAAAGCATATTGAGCGCAAATACCATCTCATCAGGGAGATCGTGCAACGAGGAGATGTGATCGTCACACAGATTGCTTCGGAGCACAACATGGCTGACCCGTTTACAAAACCCCTCACGGCTAAAGTTTTTGAGGGTCACCTAGTTAATCTAGGATTACGAGCTTTTGTTTGACCAGGGCAAGTGGGAGAAATGTAAGGGTATGGATGGTGCCCTAGTTTATTGTCTTTATACTTCTCTCACACCTAACTTCATGTACCCCACTAGAGTTTCTAGTCCAAGTGGGAGTTTGTTGGGTTTAATGTCCTATAAACTCGTAGTTTGTAAATCATTAAACATATTCTATTTCCAATAAAGACGTTATTGAGGTTATTCAGTAAAAGATGTTATTGAATATGTAAATTGCGAATGATTAACCTAAATCCAATAAACTAAGATCCTTGGCTATAAAATGAATACTCGAACAATAGTCAAAACAGTCTATAGTGTAAGGATACGGTTGGGTGCCTTATGCTTGAGACACTATGGACGCGACCCACTTTGTATTAAGTACAAATGATGAGATCCTAAATCGTTCATGTGGTGATATGCGAGTGGGGGCGTCCTATGCAATGAGTTGGCATAAGACTGGACCACGAAATAAGTCACTTTCTCTTTATAACGCCGTTTACTGAAGAAACTGACTATTTCTCATAGATGACCTAGGTAACTCGTTCTTAATCCTGAGCTATCTATGAACTCCTGTTTATTCGAGATTATCCTTTGATCTGCATGGGTGAGAGTGGCCAGCATCGTCGACTCAACAAGCCTACCATTTTGGGGATAAGATCGAATAGATAGCTGGGGACATAGTTTCGCAAGACGGAATTCACTCCTACCCTTTTCAGGGATAACAGAGAGGTTGTTCTCTTAAGTACTAACTCCAGGACTTGAACAAGGGGCCCCACCCTCTCGTTGGATCGAGAGGGACTTAGGTTTGATGGTTGGATCACAAACCGATTGTTCATTAGAGGATTAGTGGAACTTAAGGAACAAGAAGTACTATAGGGGTGAAACGGTTATTTGACCTCGCTATAGCTACGAACAACCTGTGAAGGAACGACTTACAAAACATGGTTAAATTAAGTAGACGAAAATATATCTATAGTGAGGGGAGTGCAACTATCGGGCTATAGTGGAGTGTCCCGGTAGTTAACGAATGTTGGATAACTTTGATAATGAGATTAGTCGGTTAGCCTCGAATCGTTGGAGCCCATGATCTATAGGTCCAATATCTCCCCCTACTAGCTCATATCGGATTAAAGCCTAGAATATTTTGATAGGAATCTTTGAATCGTTCAAAAACGAGAAATGGGGTTTTATCGTAAAACGTGTTCGACACAATGATTTAATTATGAATTAAATTAGGAATTGAGAGATAAGGTATTTAAAAGTGTTATAAATACCATATATATGTATTAGGAATGATATATAATTCATGACATTAGGTGATAAAGATTGATTGGATCAATCATATCAAAATTACTTGGAAATGTCCCAATTAATTGCCTAGAAATCAATTTCACTTTTGAATTGAAATTGAAATGAATTGCAAGCAGAAAATTCACAATTAGGATTCAATTCATAGTGGATTTAGTGGCATTTCCACTCTTGCATCATGATGCATAGTGGAAAACAACACAACCATGCACTAGATGCATGTGTTGTGAATTAAACACCTAGAATCCACTTTGAGTTGCATTTTCACCATGTGTCTAGTGTCATGAAGCTTGTCTTTGCATGGGAGAGGTCTATAAAAGGAGCTTGAATCAGATTCAAGAAGATTTAAGCTTTCATCTTAGTGTTATGCTGCAAAATTTCTCCCTCAAGCATTTCTCTCATCTCATTTCTTCCTAAGGCTTGTACCTTCAAGCATTCCCTTCCTATTTCTTACTTCTATAGACTCCCACAAGCCTTTCTAGGCCCAAGAGAATAGTAGGGAAGACTCTAGAGGTTGTCCAAGGAGCATAGGAGAGGCAAACACCACAAGGAGTTCCACATAAGTGAGAGCTACAAAGGTTGGTGTTCTCTATACTCTCTATTCTGTCTTTTATAGAACATGCATGCTTTAGGAGCAAAATTGAATGTCTTAAGTGCTTTAGTTCTTCAATTGCTTCCGCATGTGTTATATGAATACCTACAATTGGTATGTAATTGTTAGACAACATCAACTTGCAATTTATATGAAAAAGGAGTGTGTCAGGATATTATGCTCGATAAACCTTGCAAATTTAGGTAAGAAAAAAAAACATTGGAGAAGATAATTTATTTTCTTTTTTGTTCAAAGAAAAAAAAAAGAGATTCTAAGGAAAGAGATTAAGGTTGTGTTTGGTTTAACTTTTCAAGTGTTTAATTTTGAAAATAAATCATTTTGAAAATATTTCTAGTGTTTGGCAACCACAAAAAAATGACTTATTAGAAAATGAGATTGATAAATAAACCATTTTGAGAGAAACACTCGAAACCAACTTTTTAAAAAAGGCTTCATAAGTAAACAATAACTTGTGTATAAAAACATTTGTGAGGGAATGCAACCAAACATATGAGTGTTTAAATTCTAAACAATCTTTATACAAAATGTTTTTTAAAAAATGCATTCTTGAACAACATTTAAATTAAAATGTATTCCAAACGGATCCTAAAATGCATAGCTTCAATTGTCAAGAGGAGGACACATCACCCTTACTCTAGAATTTTCCTCTCAACAAATTTTGTCAATTAGTTGTTATTCTTTGGTTATTTGTTCCTTTAGATTGCGCCTCATATAGAGGTTGTTATTATTATTTTATTTATTTTAGAGTAATTGCAGTGGGTGGCAAATTAATTATCTTTAATAGCAAATTTAACACCAAGTAAAAAGAATTGCAAATATGGCAAAAAAATTAGAATATGTTTTTAAATTCCCATTTTACCCTTATTGTTTTCTCTTCATCTACCAAGTCTCCAGGTTTTCATATTTGGCATTTGCATTGTATTTGTGTATGTATAATGTGGAGTATGAAATTAGCGGTGAGTGTTTGCGTGTTTGGGAGTTCACTCTCTGGCATTTTTTTTTCGCACCATTTCTCTTTTTTTTTTTCTTTCTTTCTTCCCTCGCATTTCTTCTACCACACAATTTTTTTTTAATTTTGTATTTTCTTGCTTTTTTCCCTCTGTTTTGTTGTTGAGGTATTGTTATGTTTGTTTCTTCTTCTTTTTATTTATTTATTGATAATATGATATGTGTGGAGGAGGATTCGAACCACAAACCTTGTGATTATCAGTACAACTTTATGTCAATTGAGCTAAGCTCTTGTTGGCCTTCTTTTTAATTCAAGAATGCCAAGAATACAAAAATAGCAATTTTGGTGAGTGTTTGTATAGGTATATCAAAGTATATAACTGATATACTCCGGTTAATCGTAGTCTATCACTGACTATCATTGATCGAAGTCTATCACTGACTATAATTGATATATAATGAAATACAAAGAATACAAGAATATCAATTTTTTGGTGGTGGTCACGGAGCTTGTGTGCTAGGCTTTAAAAAATTATATTGTTGATTAAGAGTCACTTGTTCGTAATGATTATTTTTGGATTTTATGTTCTGATTTGTTCAATTTATGATTGTAGTATAATAATTTTGGATGGGTTTCTAATTACCGAGATGAATTGCAATGGAAATAACTTTACTGATAGATTTCAATTAAATTGATTTCTATCAGTAACAATCATTGGTAGACTTTGATGTGGACTTTTCCTACCGCAAGCGCACGGGTCAAGTAATAATATAGTGAATGTAATTCGAATGTCGTCCTCTGGATTGGATTTTTAAGCAAATCAAGTATTGTGAATTATCATGCTCAATTTTATTTAGGGATCAAAAAGTGATGAGTGAATGATATGAAAACTAATTCAAAGCAAGTAAAAAGTGTGGAATTTCAATTGGGAAAACTACTTAGGGAATTGATTTCGCCGATTTAGTTTAGGATTGATTTTAAGGAGTAAGTTATTATGCACAATGAAATTATGAGCCAAAGACCCTTTAATCAAGCTTTTCCGAGTATAATTGATTCTCATGCAAATTAACCAACTTGATATCCCTATCTAAGTTTATTAATCATGCAAGGAAATGAGATCTTTTAACCAATTCTAAAGTTAAACTAAAACCGTCACGAATTAGAAACTAAACTTTAGTCATGCAATCTTGAGTAAGTCTAAATCAAATCCCCTCTCCCGAGCTAGATTCGAAACTTAAATCATCCAACTAATGGCCAATTAATTGAAAGCATTAAATCAAGATTACAAACATAATAACATTGCACAACTTAAACCATAAATCAATCCATAAACACAATCAACTACATCAATCCCTAAGCTTACAAGTTTAGCTACTCATGATTAAAAATACAAGCTCAACTAAACATGTAAAAGCCATAAAAATCTAACTAAAGTGAGGGAAAGAAGAATTAAACTCGTTGTAGGCCGAGACCGAACGTCCCCGTCACGATCCCCACGAACAATGGGTTGATTTCCGAATTTTCCCCTTTGCTTCAGCCTTGAATTCCTCTGGTTTTGCTCTGTTTACGGCTCCAAGAAGTCCCAAAATTTGTTCCCCAAAAACCAAGCCGAAAAGGACTATTTATTCTAAAATTTCATCGTAGCGTCGAGACGCTGCCTCTAAACACGCGCGTTCTAGAAAGGAAATTACGGTAGCGTCGAGACGCTAAGGTCGCAGCGTCTCGACGCTGTGACGAATTCGTGCCTATCCGAATAAGGAATGCTAGCGTCGAGACGCCTAAGGGCTAGCGTCGAGACGCTAGTCACCTTTTGACCGAATTTTGACTTTTTTTCCTTTTTGATTGTTTTCCTTCCTTTGCATCTTTTCGCGTCCCAAGCACCCGATTAACTCCACTATTGCATTATAGCTCCAATCAACCATTTCCCACAATATAAACATTAAAGCCCAATAAAATGGCCCAAAAATCATAAAAGACTAGCTAAATTAAATAATTAAAGATAGCTAGCTATGCTCGCTATCAAATACCCCCAAACTTATGCTTTTGCTACTCCTCGAGCAAACTACAAATCAACATACAGTAGAAAAATGGATGCAACAATCATAACTCAATCCTCAAGGCTCAAAAGTCAATAACAAAGCAAGCAAGAGACATGCACATAAGGACCAATGAGGGAGACAAATTAAAATTTTTCCAAAATTAACTTGCACAAGCGAGATCTAACTCAACAAGATCAGACTCTACTAGCCCGGGATTGGATTATTAAACTCTCAACTCATCTTCCCTCTACATTGGTACTAAGGCTTCACTAATGAGTTAATGGAACAAATTAGATTGTTTTCCTCCAAACTTAGGTGCTTATAATTAACAATTAAATTAAGCATGTATATGTGGCACTAGCTTTCACACACCCATTGCAGGGACCCTTAACCGTAGTTTTCTCTGGTTGGCCTAACTGATCACAACGGGGGTAGCTCTTTTTGCCTTAATCTTTATTAAACATTGCAAACTGTGCACAGGCCATGGCATAATAATGTTTTTTTCAACAGTAACAACAAGAATGATTTTTCTTTATGAGCATAAATAACATATATTATTTTCTTTCCTCCTAAGCAAGATCAAACATGCTAATTTGCAAAACATTAACTTTTTAGCTCTTCCCTACACCTATCGAGGTGACAACAAGCATATGAACCTAATAATTCGCTCCTAAGCATTCAAATCCAAATCTAGCCGAGACAAATACTCTACTCATGCAAGCCATCTCCTAGAAAAATTTTAAAAAGTCTCCCTTTTTGGGCACTTATGCTTACAACTCATCACAAGCTTGAAAATTGACAAGAAAGCCTATCCTAGGACATCATAATCATGCAAAAGTAGCATCCAGAAAACAACCATATGCATAATTCAAAGAAAGCTCAAAACTATAGCCCGAACTCAGATGCTCAAGGGCTCCACAAACATGCTAATCCACCCCCAAACTTAAGATATGCATTGTCCTCAATGTATAAAGAAAATAAGGCATAAACAAGCATGAGAACAATAAAAGAATGACAGGAGTGAACAATACTGGCCTGGAATGATGATGACTTCTTGACTGAAAGCTTGGAATCTTGAAAGCTTGAAAGCAAAGGAGAGAAAGAAAACAAGACCTACAAAACAAAAACAAACAATAAATTAAAAACAAAAAAAAGAAAACACACAACACTTACTTGGGTTGCCTCCCATAAGCGCTTGTTTAACGTCATTAGCTCGACATGTTGATCATGCTTCAAGGGGGCTTTTGTTCTGTTAATCCAACAGAGGTGCTCTTTCTTGCACCTTTCCTATATCCCATGAAAAGCACTTCATCTTTAGAGTCTTCAACTACTTTAAAGATTTCTTTTTCGTTCTTGACTCTAATAGTGAGCTCCCTGCGCTCAATATCAATAATCACTCGCCCAGTAGCGAGGAATGGTCTTCCTAATATAACAGGCATTGAAGCATTTTCTATCATGTCCATAACATATAAATCAATAGGGAGGAAAAATCTATCTACTCTGATTAACACATTTTCTACAATACCAACTGGTCTCACCACAGATTGATCAGCCAATTTGAGCTTTACAGGAGTAGACTTAATCTCACCTATATCTAACTTTTTACACAACGATAGAGGAATGATATTAATGCTAGCACCTAAGTCACATAATGCTCTAAAAGAGTAAGTACCAAAACTACAAGGAATAGAAAAACTCCCTGGATCTGCTACTTTTTCAGGTACCTTCTGTTGGACTCTAGTGCTGTATGTGGAAGCAAGATATACAGTGTCAACCTTCTTTTCTTTTCGCTTCTTTGCTAACCATTCCTTCATGAACCTGTTGTATTGGAGCATCTCTAATGCCTCTGTAAAAGGAATATTAATATTCAGATTCATAAAAGCATTCATAAATTTATCAAACTGAACGTGATTGTTCTTTTTCTTCTTTTTCTTTTTCTTTTCCTTGGGAACCAATAGTGTGGGAGAAGGAATTGGAGGCTCAAGGTTAGGCTTTTCAGCCTCATCTGCTGATGTGTCCTCCTCAGCTTCCCCTGTAGGCGTTTCATAATCCTCAGACTCAGGCTCCTCGTCAGCTTCCTCCTGGTGCACAATGATTGCCTTACAGTACTCCATCTGCGTTTTCTCCTGTTCAGCTGGGGCCTTACCTTTATTCATGGTACTTACAACATTTACCAACTGTCCCAGCTGAGTCTCAATGTTCTTTATGGCTGCACTATGGGCATTCACCGTGGTGTTGATAGCAATGACTGCCACCTCTAGTTTGGTTGTCCTGTTGCTTGACTCTGCAATGAAAGCTCCAACAAGATCTTCTAACTTTTTTATTTTCTTGAGTTTGAGGGGCAAAACCAGGGGGGTTAAGAACATTCTTAGGGTTTGCATAAGAGGAATTTTCATGGTTCCTATTGTTAGGGTGATAATGTGTAGGTGTAACATTATTATTATATCCCCTAAAATTAGAATTTGATACATACTGAACCTGCTCAATGGGTCTCCTATTGAGATCTGGATGCCAAAGCAGCAGCTGATTCAATTGACTGTGCACTCCCTGTACCTGAAAATTTCATAAAAGCATTAGCAAGGGAGGTCATTTGGGCCTGGAGTGCACTTACTTTATCAACCTCAAATACTCCAGCACCAATCTTTTTAGGTGTAGACCGCTCAGATGGTCACTGATAGCTGTTGGTGGCCATATCCTGTAAAAGTGTGCGAGCGTTTTCTACGGTCTTGGGCAACAGAGTCCCACCTGCAGGTGCATCAACAATCGTTTTTGTACTAGGAGTTAAACCATTATAAAACAACTGTACCTGAAGCCAATCGGGGTAACCATGCTGAGGACACTTCCTCAGTAGCTTTTTGAATCGCTCCCAAGCTTCGAACAGTTGCTCATCATATTGTTGCCGAAATGTCCCAATCTCGGTCCTCAGCTTGACCGTCTTTGCAGGAGGGAAAATTTTCTTTAAAAAGGCCTGGACCAAAGCATCCCAGGTGGTGATGCTCCCAGGGGTAATAGACTGCAACCAATCTCGTGCTTTATCCTGCAAAGAAAAGAGAAATAAACGTAAGCGAATAGCATCCTCAGAGACTCCATTAATATTTACCGTCCCACAAATGTCCAAGAATGATTTAAGATGAGAATTTGGATCCTCAGTGGGCGATCCTCGATATGCACAGTCTCGAGCCATTTGAATGAGGTCGGTCTTCAGCTCAAAGTTGTTGGCATTAATCGGGGCATAGACAATCCCCGATTGTTGCCCCTGAAACACGGGCTGAAAGTAATCTCTTATAGGCCTAGGCTCCTCAAGTAGATTTTGGTCAGCCATGTGAGTAATTTCTCTATTTTCTCTTCGAATCCTATGAATTGTTCTTTGTATCTTGGGATCCAACGGAATCAATTCTCTACTATTACGCATGCAAAAACAAAACTACCCTAAAAAGGAAAGAAAACAATTAAGGGAAGAAATAAAGAAAAGAAAACAACTAATCTAAATATGGAAAATATAATCTAGAAAAGGAAACAAAATAGCCTAATATGGAATGCAAAAATAAATATGGCAAAACACAAATAAGGAAACTAACAAATAAGGAAAACTAATCTAAAAAAGGCAAAACAAGAACAATTAAGGAAAAGATTATACAACTAAAAGAAAAACTAAACTAGAAAAACAAATATGGAAAGAAAAACAACTAAGGAAAAAAATGCAATCAACCTAAAAAAGTAAAAATACACCCTAAATTAAGATCAACCAATTTTTTCACAATATCAATTTAACTAAATGTGCCAATCCCCGGCAACGGCGCAAAAAACTTGATGTGGACTTTTCCTACCGCAAGCGCACGGGTCAAGTAATAATATAGTGAATGTAATTCGAATGTCGTCCTCTGGATTGGATTTTTAAGCAAATCAAGTATTGTGAATTATCATGCTCAATTTTATTTAGGGATCAAAAAGTTATGAGTGAATGATATGAAAACTAATTCAAAGCAAGTAAAAAGTGTGGAATTTCAATTTTGAAAACTACTTAGGGAATTGATTTCGCCGATTTAGTTTAGGATTGGTTTTAAGGAGTAAGTTATTATGCACAATGAAATTATGAGCCAAAGACCCTTTAATCACAACTACCTCTCCCGAGTATAATTGATTCTCATGCAAATTAACCAACTTGATATCCCTATCTAAGTTTATTAATCATGCAAGGCAATGAGATCTTTTAACCAATTCTAAAGTTAAACTAAAACCGTCACGAATTAGAAACTAAACTTTAGTCATGCAATATTGAGTAAGTCTAAATCAAATCCCCTCTCCCAAGCTAGATTCGAAACTTAAATAATCCAACTAATGGCCAATTAATTGAAAGCATTAAATCAAGATTAAAAACATAATAACATTGCACAACTTAAACCATAAATCAATCCATAAACACAATCAACTACATCAATCCCTAAGTTTACAAGTTTAGCTACTCATGATTAAAATTACAAGCTCAACTAAACATGTAAAAGCCATAAAAATCTAACTAATGTGAGGGAAAGAAGAATTAAACTCGTTGTAGGTCGAGACCGAACGTTCCCGTCACGATCCCCACGAACAATGGGTTGATTTCCGAATTTTCCCCTTTGCTTCAGCCTTGAATTCCTCTGATTTTGCTCTGTTTACGGCTCCAAGAAGTCCCAAAATTGGTTCATCAAAAACCTAGTCGAAAAGAACTATTTATTCTGAAATTTCATCGTAGCGTCGAGACGCTGCCTCTAAACATGCGCGTTCTGGAAAGGAAATTACGGTAGCGTCGAGACGCTATGACGCTGCGACGAATTCGCGCCTATCCAAATAAGGAATGCTAGCGTCCCGAGCACCCGATTAACTCCACTATTGCATTATAGCTCCAATCAACCATTTCCTACAAAATAAACATTAAAGCCCAATAAAATGGCCGAAAAATCATAAAAGACTAGCTAAATTAAATAATTAAAGATAGCTAGCTATGCTCGCTATCATACTTCAATTAATTGATAATTAGCTGATTTCTATCAGGGATAGAAACTGATAGACTTCAATTAACATATTTCTATCCTCGATAGAAAATGATAGATTTGAATTAAACTAATTTCTATCAGTGATATAAGTCAATAAACTTTAATTAAATTGGTTTCTATAGGTGATAGAAACTAATAGTCTTGAATTGAATTGATTTATATCAGCGATAGAAACTGATAACCTCGAATTAAACGGGTTTCTATTAGTGATTATCACCGATAGACTTAAATTAAACTGATGGATAGAAATTGATAGCCTTGAATTAAACTGAACTAATAGCCTTGAATTAAATTGTTTTCTATCAGTGGCTATCGGGGGTGAGCATCGGTTGGTCGGGGTCGGTTTTGGCTCCAAACCGACGCCGAACCGACCATGTCAGTTTCCATCCTTCTGGAAATCGACTTTTTTTGGTTAAATTTCACCAATCGATCGATCGACCAGTCGGTCAGTCGGTTTGGTTTGTTTAAACCGATGGACGACAAAAGGTTCGAGGAAAACGGGCTGAAGTTGCGAGAACGACGGGCTGAAGTAGAGGACGACGAAGAAGAGGAGCTTCAATGACACGACTTCGACTGTGTGATGAAGAAGAGAGAAATCGAACCTTCGACGGAGCTTCGACGGAGCTTCAACGGCACGACTTCAGCCTTCAATGGCACGACAGAGCTTCGACACGGAGGAACGGTGACGTGGTTTGAGTTTCGGCTATGCAAGAGAGAAGAAGAAAATCGAGGGTTGTGGTTTTGAAGAAGATGAAACTTAAAGTCTTTAAAACAAAAAAAAAAAAAAAAAAAAAAAAGAAGAAGATGCGTGGGTTCAAGCTTCAAGGTTCAAGAAATAATAAATAGATTATAAAAGAAAAGTAATGATTACCTAGGTAATCATTACCTATACCTATATAATATAGGTAATTAATGCTTTCTCTTACATGGAAAATAAGACGTCTTTTCCTTTCCTCTTTCTTTCTTTTCTTTTTTTTTTTTTAATTTAAGAAAAAAGGGTCGGTCGGTTCGGTCGGTTTGGGCCTTTTTAGGCCCACCGACCGACCGACTGGTCCATTTTTCTTATGGAAAAACCGACCTCCGACCGAAACTGCTATAAAACCGATCGACTGACGTGGGTTCGGTCGGTTTTGGTCGGTCGGATCGGTTTTCGGTCTATGATGCTCACCCCTAGCTATCACTGACAGGCTTGAATTAAACACGATAAAAACTTATAGATTATGATTGTCAGAGTTTATCAATGATACACACTGATAGACTTCGATTAATCAAAGTCTATCAGTGTCTATCACTAATAGACTCCGATTAATTGAAGCTTATCATCAAAGTCTATCAGTATTTATCACTTATATACTCCGATTAATCAAAGTCTATCAGTGTCTATCACTAATAGACTCTGATTAATTGAAGCTTATCATCAAAGTCTATCAGTATTTATCACTGATAGACTTTGATTAATCGAAGTCTATCAGTGACTATCAATAATAGGGACCGATATACTATTGGAGATACTAAGGGTATTTTCGTAATTTAACGTATTTTTTGCTATTTCCCCAAATAATTTTTTTTTTTGCTATTTTTGCAATATTTTTGCCGGTTTTTGCTATCTGTGCAAAGCCCCCTTTATTTTATTTGTAGCCTTATTTCTAGGGCACTTATTTCCAACATATATTCTACTTGTGCAAAAGATATAGAAAACATAAAATCTTTTCTCCATCCTTGCATATTGCTTGATTTGGTATCAGAGTAGAAAAATGACTCGTGACTCTTCTTCCTTTATCTTGTCAACAACAAACCCTAATTTCAACAGACCTCCATTAAATTAACTCCTAAATCTCATTGCAACCATTAAACTAGATAGAAGTAGCTTTCTTCTATGCAAAAATCTTGCACTCCCTATCCTTTGAAGTTATTGGCTAGAAGGCTATCTTTCTAGTGACAAACTATGTCCCCCGAAGCTTCTTTCATCAAATCCACGAGCCACTATACATCAGATTCCTCAACACATAAATGATTCAGTTTGATTCCGCGAGTTCTGATGTGCGTAAATAACTCCCTATCGCAAGTGTATGAGTGATGGTCAATTTTCACTACCGCTAGTGTACGAGTCAAGCTTTAATATAGTGTTTTTCGTTTAAAACGAATGTCGTCCTTTGGATTGGATTTCTAGTCCAATTAATTACCATGAATACTTTTGTCCAATTTATTTAGAGAGCAAAACTTAATGAGAAGGACCAATTTAAAACAACAAAACTAGGAATTGGAAATTCAAATGGAGAAGATTCATAGGGAGTTGATTTCATCAATTCAGGTTTAGGATTGATTCATGGGATATGATTTTAACGTGTGATAGCGCGCATACCGAGCTATATTTCCTTATTAATTCTAGTTATTCTTTGAGTACTATTTGGCCATTTTAGTGTATGTTTGGGAGTGATTTTGTAATGGTGAAAACACTTTTTTCATATTCAAAATCACTCTGAAACATGTCTTTAATAATTCAAAATCAATTTTGATGACATAAATATTATATTTAAAAGTGTATAATCAAACATGAAGTTTCTTTTGAATAATTAAAGATAGGTTTCAAAGTGATTTTGAACTTGACAAAAATGATTTTAGTCATTTGAAAATCACTCCCAAACATGTTCTTAATGGAATTTCATGTCCTTTTTATAGGAATTGATTATTGAAGATAAATTAGAGAAATTGGAGTTGATCGGGTGTTTGGAACACTAAAAGAGGCAAGGGATCGAAAAACAATCAAAATGGAGGCTTTCATAAGTGGAAGACCTGAGAGCTAGTGTCGAGACTCTAGAAATTTTCCTTTTTTTATTAGGGCAACAAAGAGAACAACGTCGAGACGCTGCACATATTTTTTCTATAAATATGAAGCGATTTTGGTCGGCCAAAGGGGAGTTCAATTTGAGAGATTTTAGACCTAAAATCGATTGGAGACCTTCAGTGGGAGTTGAAGCAAGGAAAATGAGCGGGAATCACTCAAGAACGTGGGGAGATTGTGACGATAGTTTTCGGTGGAATTGAGTTTTCCCTTTGATGCGAAAATTGCTTACTGCAAGTGTGTACGGGTCAAGTTATAATATAGTGAATGTGAAATTCAAATGTCGTCCTCTGGATTGGTGTCTAGTCAATTTTAATTACCGAAAAATACTCTTGGCCAATTTTATTTAGGGAACTGAATGGAGTGAGAATGAAATAAAAGCACACACAAAAAAATGCAAAAATATGACAATCTAATGGACAACGGTCTTAGAGATGTGATTTCACCAATTGGGATTATGGATTAATTAATGGATTAATTACATGCTATGATTCATAAATCTTGGTAAACTAAAATCACACATATCTCTCCCGAGCATACATGATTCTCCCACATGCAATTGAACCCGATATCCCTATCTAAATTCAATAAACATACAAGGCAATAAGGATAACCTTTTTATGGATTTCTAGAATTAACTATAATCTCCCGATTTCTAGCTAAATCCTAGTTATGCATAATGATTTCTAAGCTAAATCCTCTCTCCCGAGTTAGATTCAAGCACAAACATCAATCAATTTATGGCCGGTAAATTGAAAGCGTTAAGGACACAAATATGCATAAATGAATCAATAACATAAATCCATAACATCAATCCATAATTGCCCCAACGACTACATCAATCCCTATGAGTAAAGACTTAGCTAATCATACAACGCGTTACAATATAGCTACGATCTAAAACAACCATAAACACTAACTAAAGTAAGGGAAAGAAGAATTAAACTCGATGTAGGCCGAGACCGAACGTCCCCGTCACGATCCCCACGAACAATGGGTTGATTTCCACTTTTCTCCCCTTTATTTAGCTCCAAATACTCTGTTTTTGCTCTATTTTACGGCCCCGAGGTGTCCAAAAGAGAATCCCCAATCAACCCTAATCGAAAATTATAAATAGGGCAGAATTGTTGTCGTAGCGTCGAGACGCTGAGAAGACAGCGTCTCGACGTTGTCTCCTTATCGCAGATTTTGTAATGGAAAAACACACAGTGTCGAGACGCTGTGACCTGTTCGTGCCTAATCAGAAAAGGAAAGGCAGTGTCAAGACGCTCAAGGAGCAGTGTCTCGACGCTGGTCTGCGGTTGACTTTAATTTGACTCCTACTTCTTTGATTCTCTTCAGTTCTTTTGCATCTTTTCACGTCTCGAACACCCGATTAACTCCAATATCACGCTTTTGCTCCAATCAACAATTTCCTACAAAATAAACATTAAAGTGCAATAAAATGACCAATAAATCATAAAAGACTAGCTAAATTAATTAGGGAAAACTTGCTAGCTATGCTCGCTATCACCCTTATCTCTAGTTAGTTTATGACTTTTTCATGTTTAGCTTATATCGTAACGCCATGTATGAGTAGCTAGACGTGTTTCTTAGGGATTGATGTAGTCAATTTTTTATTATGAATTGATTATTGGGATGTATTGTGCTTTTAATTTATTTATGCTATTATGATTAAATGCTTTTAATTAATTGGCCACTAGTTGAATGATTTAAATGTTGAATCTTTCTCGGAAGAGGGGGTTTAGCTTAGACTTTACTAATTGCATGACTAAAGTGGAAATTCTAAGATCGGGAGATTTAGAATAAATTTAGAAGTTGTTAAAAGAACTAAACTCAAAGTCTTGCATGTTAATGAACTTAGATAGGGATATCAAGTTTGTTGTATGCATGACAATCAATTTTGCTCGGGAGAGATAGTTGTGATTTACGGTTCTTAAACTTATAAATTAATTGCACTTTCAAAATCCATTCCCTTTAATTAATTCTAATCTAAATCGATGAAATCAATTCTCTAAAAATTCTTCCAATTGAATTCCCAACTCGTTAATTTTCATTACCTTTGATTTAAATCTTTCATTACTTTTAGATCTCTTATTAAAATTGGGCAAAAGTATTCACGGTAATTAGTTTAACTAGAAAACAAATCTAGAGGACAACATTCAATTTCATATCACTATATTATTACTTGACCCGTACACTTGCGGTTAGCATTTTGCACATCAAGTTTTTGGCGCTGTTGTCGGGAACTGACATATTTTGTTAAATTGATATTGTGGAAAAATGGTTCAGTTATAATTTAGAGTGTTTTTTTTTTTTTAATTTTTTTTGTGTAATTACATTTTCTCCTTTTTTTTTTTTTGCTTCCTTTCCATATTTGTAATTTTTCTTTTTCGTAATTTCTTAGTTTAGTGCTTTATTTTTCTGTTAGTATTTTCCTTATTTGTTGTTTTCTTGAGTGGTCTTTGATTTTTTTAATTTTTAGTTAGATTTATTTTGCTTGTTGGTTATTTTCCGTAATTGTGTTTTCCTTATTTTTTTTTTCCTTTTCTATTATTTTTCTTTATTTGTTTTCTTTCATTTTCTTTTATTTTTTTTTAGGTTAGGCTAGATTGTGTATGCGAAAAGATAGAGATTTGGCCATAGTACCTTTGGACCCCGAGAAAGAGAGAACTATTCGTAGGCTTCGAAGGGAGACTAACAATCATGACCAAATGACCAACCCAAATCCACATTGAAGGAGTGTACGAGACACTAACAGAAGCGATTACAGATCTTAGGCACTTGATTTCATTAATTTCATAAAGGAAAATCATGCTCCAAAACACGAAAAACAGAGGCTTCGTAAACTAACCTTTGGAGCTAAAATTGGAGCGTTTGGTTGGATGATTCTCAGCACGAATATGTCGTGGACGACCACCGAGATCTTCCCCGCTATTCTCTAGCCTTAGAACAGGCTTGTGGGAACCCGAGCATGATGAAAATGAGAAGGGAATTTTGTGGGTTTTTGTGTTTAAGCCCCACGGTTTTTGAGAGAGAAAATTCTATGTTTTTTTAATTTTGTGGGAGTTTTGAAACCAGCAGCATCCACCACGTTAAATCTCTTCTTTGAATTCTATTTAAATAAGAGAATGCATGAATTACTTTCTTAAAAACACGACAGCAGAGTGTTATATTGATGGGTCATGGGATTGGTGTCACCATCATAAATTTTGCCTCTTGGTTTAAATTAAACAAAAAACAAAATTGATATTTTTCATTTATTCAATTAATCAATTTAAAAATTAATTTCAAAATGATTAATTAATACTAATAAAGTTAAATAAGTAAACAATTTAATTATTTATATTAATTCAATATCAAATATTAAATTAATCAATTATACTAATCCTGACCGATCTCTTACACCTATCTCTCGAACATGAATCCCTATTCATGTGTTCAACATTTAAATCATATTTAAACATTTTAAACTCTCTCAATTAATAGGTTAATCCATAATTAAACTAAAGCGCGTTTAAGTATATCGTATAATTTAATTTTAACGTTAACTCCCTAAATCGATTTTGAACGTTTTTAAATTCTTTCATCACTTTGTTCTAAGGCTAATCCATTTAAGCTAGTAGGGGGACCTAATGGACCTACAAATCATGAGCTCCAACGATCCGAGATTAACTAGTTGAACTCTTTCAATCCTAGTTAACCAACATTCGTTAACTAATGGGACACTCCACAATAGCCCGTAGCTGAACTCCCCTCACTGTAGATATATTTCTGTCCACCCGATATAACCATGATTAGTAAGTCGCTCCTTCACATGTTGTTTGTAACTACAGCCAGGTCAAAAGTCCATTTTACCCCTATAGCACTTCTTGTTCCTTAAGCCTTCATTGAGTTCCTAATGAATAATTGGTTGGTGGTCCCACCACTAAACCTAAAACCTCTCGGGCCAATGAGAGGGTGGTGCACCTTTGTTCACGTCCTGGAGTCAGCACTTAAGAGAACAACCTTTCTACTATCCCTAAAGTCAGGTAGGAGTGAATTCCATCTTGCAAGACTCTGTTCCAAGCTATCTACTCGGTCTTATCCCCAAAATGGTAGGAACTTATTGAGTCGGTGATGTTGAGCCACTCTCACCCATGCAAATCAAAGGATAATCCCGAATAAACAAGAGTTCATAGTTAGCTCAGGATTAAGATCGAGTTACCTAGGTCATCGCTTTGAAATAGTCAGTTTCACAGTAAACGACGTTATAAAGTGAAAGTGACTTATTTCGAAGTTCGGTCTTATACAAACTCTTTTGCATAAGACACCCCCACTCGCATATCTCTACATGAATGATTTAGGATCACATCGTTTGTACTAAAACAAAGTGGATCGCGTCACATAGTTTTTCCAAGGATAAGGTTACCAGTCTTATCCCTATACTATAGACCGTTTAGACTATTACTTGAACTTGATCGACTCTTATGTCACTACATAAAGTTCAAGTGTGCATATCATGGCCAAGGATTCTAGTTTATTGGATTTGGGTTAATTAATACATAATTAAGACAATTATTCGACAATAAGAAATTGAATAACCTCGATAACGGTTTACCGATTATATTTAACTTTGTTACATTTCCTACTCACGAGTTTTAGGACATAAAACCCAACAAACTCCAACTTAGACTAAGACTCTAGAGGGCTGTACAACAATCCTAGACCATAGGGAGTTTTTAAATACAATAAACTAGGACATCTCGTATACCCATTACATATCTCCCACTTGCCCTAGATTATCCTTTGTACATTATTCGTAGACCTAGACAATCTAGTTGTCCCTCAAACTCTGTTAGTCGTGACGGCCTTCGTAAATGGATCAACAATATTTTACTCTGAGTCTATCCTCGTGACAATCACATCCCCTCTGTACATAATCTCTTAAATGAGATGTACGTTTGCGCTCTATACACTCGCCTCATATTTGGAACAAATTTCCAAATGAACTTCCTAAGTCCTACAGACTTCTGAGCTTGCTTCATAAGCAGCATCTTGCTTAGCCTTCAAGATAAAGTTTGTAATGCATCCTTACTTGATGCTACACCATTCTATAGCTCCCCTGTTAAGGGTGAGTTCTGAGGCCGATGTGGATTTCCATGAATCCCGATTGGAGTATTAATCAGAGACAGTGTATCTTGTAAGGATCAGATCCTCAGTACCATACACGAGCTTATAATTCCTCGTTCTCCAAGGATACTTGAGGATATTTGTACAGCAGTCTAACGACCTTGCCATATACTGAATTGGTATCTACTGACATTCCCTAGTGCATACCATATGCGAAGACTGACAACTAATTGTCGAGGCACATGGAATTTGTCTCAAACCCTCAACCTCTTGAGGCGTCTCAGGACACTGCGCTTGTGACTAATGAATTCCATGTCAGATAGGTAACAAACCATTCCTGGAATTATAATCTTATATCTAACCAACACTTTTGTCCATATAAGATATTTGAGACAGAGTTAACGATCTTTGTTCTTGTGATTCCAAACGTGTTGGATTTTAAGAACAAACTCATTCTTTCCAAATCTATTATTTGGAACTAGGTCGCTAGCTTACTTTTAAGGTCAGTTTTGATAATCTATATCACTCCTAATGAGTAGGATATCATTCACATACAAAACTAAGAAAGCTACGAAACTATTGATAATCCTGTCGTCGACACAAGGTTCATTAATATTCTGGTCAAAATTATAAGATTTAATCGTGCATTAAACCTTATGTTCCAGGATCGAAACTTTACGTTCAATCTATAAATGGATCGATAAAGTTCGCAAACCTTTTACTCTAGATTTTGGACTATGAACTCTTCTGGTCAATACCAGTTGGATTTGAAGTACACATACTTCATTTCAAGGTTTATCCTTTTGACTAAATTGTCTTTATCCTCGTCATCCATTACCTGATTAAAAATCGATGGATCCTTGATCTTGTCATCAGGTATGCCAATCAAATTTTCAGTTAAACTCATATAGTATTCATTATGTTGATTAAAAACCCTCCCACTATGTTGAGGCTCTCTCAACAATTGAGAAGGACGGGTGATAGGACCTAAATAGTCCTATTTTATCGCATCTAATCTAAGTTTGTTAGAGTCATTTTATGCTTTACTTGTCCTATTTACAGGTTAATTTATCTTACATCGACGTGCAGTGCTCGTGTCCAACAGGGAGTACCAGAAAAATTGTTTGACCCAGGGAGTTTTACTATTCCTTGTAATTTTGGTACTTTTTCATGTAGAGCACTATGTGATCTAGGGGCTAGCATAAATATAATTCCTTTATCATTATGTAAAAAGCTTAACATAGGAGAAATAAAATCTACTGCTGTTAGACTACAGTTGGCTTACCAATATGTGGTTAGTCCTTATGGAATAGTGGAAAATGTGCTGATCAAAGTAGGTAGATTCCTCCTTCCTATTGATTTCTTCGTGTTGGATATTAAAGAGAATCCTACTATGCCTATTATATTAGGGAGACCATTCCTTGCTATAGGGAGGGTTATAATTGATATAGAACGCAGGGAGCTGATCATCAAAGTCCAACAGGAGAGGGAGGTTTTAAAAGCTTTTGAGGACCCCAAGAACACATCAGATGCCATGTTGGTGGGTGATAACTGCCCAAAAGGTAGTTATTTAGGCCTCAATTATATAGGGATTTGTGTGTCCTTTATGCTTATTAGGGTTGGTTTTGGATAGATATTACATGTTTTAACCCATTTGGAAGAATGGAAGCATTGGAAATTATTTTGTGCAGATTATGCTGCTGAGCGACTGGAGGGAGCAAATTCTATGCTGCAACAAAACTGGGAACAGAAACTGCCACATCACAGCTCGTTAGCCAACTTCATGAACCGACTTCTGTTGAGTTACTTTCGTGATAAAGGATCAAGGAGAGCCTTACACGTGTCCTAGTTGACCTAATTCAAGCCTCCCATCCTTCTATAAAAGGAAGTAGCCGTCAAAGTCAAAGTCATTCCATGTTTTTCCCTTGGAATCTGAATATTTTAGAGATTGAAGATCATCAAGAACACCATCTTCCGCAAGCTGATTAGGGAGTTTATATTCTTTATTAACTTTTGGTTATGGACATGCATACTCAGATTGTAATTCGTATTCCTATGCCTATTATGAGCTAAGTAGCTTAGGGTGTTGGTTAGGAATAATGTGATTACTGTGCTTCATCTCTAGTAATAAATTGACTATCGCATTTTGGTTAATTGTTGTGCTTATTCTCATTTTATGCTTGCCTGGCCAGCCGGTGTGAATAGCTCTCTCTAGTTTCAGGGATGATTTAGAGAGTGTGTGGCAATTATCCACACTACGATCATTGTGTATTGGTGAACGCCAGTGACTGAGCTAGGGATAGCCAGTTGCCTAGTGCTTGATCGGTCGCTCTTCATTGGGTTTGAAACATATCCCAAAAGATCCGGAGTTTCGGGAGGAATCCGCTAATAATACTGCAAGAAATGCATGATCAATAATATTGCTAGAGCATATCTTAGAACAATCACTAAAGCCTAACCAGCGCCTGTCTTTAATCTGTCTATCTATTTGTTTACTCGTTGTTCTGTCATTTATTTTGCTTTAGCATAATTCTTATAAAACCCAACATTTTTATCATCTTTGAAACCATTAGGAAGTTACGCAAAATAGATAAAGTGGAAGCTCATTCAGACCTTGGATTGATAATATTACTTGCTGCAGACTGTGTATACTTGCACGAGAATTCTAGAGTATTTTATACTATATTTTTACTCACTCTAGGAACCCGACAAGTTTTTGGCGTCGTTGTCGGGGACTTGAATAAGTTTTTATCTGATCTGTTTTGTGTATGTGTTTTAGTGGTTTGGTGCTAGAACTTTTTGATTGTTTCTTTTGTTTTTGCAGGTGTGATTTTGGTGCATGAGCGATCCGCCTGGGGTACGGTTTGAGCTTGATCCAGAAATTGAGAGAACATTTAGGAACAGAAGGAGGGAGCAACGCAAAAACCAGATGGAGAACGTGCCGCAACTTCCACAGGTTCATGAAGGTCCAGCAGCAGCAAACCCCCAGCAGAATCCGTTGCTGCAGCAAAACCCACTGTTTGAGAAAAATGAGCAACGAAATAATCAGGCTGAGAATCCTATCTTGATAGCGAACGATAGGACCAGAGCCATTCGAGCGAATGATGTCCCGATGTTTAATGAGTTGAATCCAGGGATTGCACGTCCCCAAATCCAAGCGGCGAATTTTGAAATGAAACTGGTAATGTTTCAGATGTTGCAAACCGTGGGGCAATTCCATGGTTTGTCATCTGAAGACCCTCATTTACATCTTAAGTCTTTTCTATGAGTTAGTGATTCTTTTGTAATTCAAAAGCCTAAGAATCAGGATGGTCAATTTAAAAAGTTTTTAGAGATTCTTAAGCAGTTGCATATAAATATCCCTTTAGTAGAAGTTATTGAGCAAATGCCTAATTATGCTAAATTTCTTAAGGATATTTTGACTAAAAAGAAAAGATTAGGTGAGTTTGAAACTGTATCTCTTACTGAGGAGTGTAGTGCTATTCTTAAGAATGGGCTACCCCCCAAGGCTAAGGATCCATGGTCATTTACCATACCTGTGTCTATAGGTGCAAAAGGAATTAGGTAGAGCACTCTGTGATTTAGGCGCAAGCATTAACCTTATGCCTCTTTCGGTCTATCGAAAGCTAGGTATTGGTGAAGCTAGGCCTACCAC
Organism: Luffa acutangula; assembly: GCA_036850905.1. Classification (NCBI taxonomy): domain Eukaryota; kingdom Viridiplantae; phylum Streptophyta; class Magnoliopsida; order Cucurbitales; family Cucurbitaceae; genus Luffa; species Luffa acutangula. The sequence goes on from CM072099.1 coordinate 26,735,808, forward strand.
AGTTACACTCCAATTAGCTTATAGGTCTATCACATATCCAGAGGGTAAAATTGAGGATGTCTTAGTAAAAGTTGATAAGTTCATATTTCCTGTTGATTTTATTATTTTAGACTATGAGGCTGATAAAGATGTCCCAATTATTTTAGGTCGTCCATTTTTGGCTACTGGTAGGGCATTAATAGATGTTCAAAAAGGGGAATTAAGAATGAGAGTCTGTAATGAGGAAGTAAAATTTAATGTGTTTAAAGCCATGAAATATCCAGACGAAATGGAGGATTGCTCCTTCATCAGGATTCTGGAGAGCATAATTGTTGAGACAGCAATTCAGTATTCGGCTCATAAGCATTTGGAAAAGCATGGAGAGGTTAGTGTAGAAGATTTTGAATTTTGTTCTTTAGATAGAAAAAATGAAAAAGAATTGTTTAGTTGTGAGGATGTTTTTGAGTCTTTAGATTTAGATCAAAGAAAGGCTCCCCCAATTAAACCATCCCTGATTGAGGCACCTACTTTAGATTTGAAGCCCTTACCAGATCATCTAAAGTATGTGTATCTTGGGGAAAGTGAGACATTGCCCATTATTGTTGCATCAGATTTAATGCTGGAGCATGAGGAGGCCTTAATAAAGTTGTTGCAGCAATACCGCAAAGCTATAGGTTGGACATTGGCTGAAATTCAGGGAATTAGCCCATCTTTTTGTATGCACAAAATCATTCTAGAGGAGGGATCCTTTAGGAGTATTGAGCAACAAATAGGGCTTAACCCTGCAACGAAAGAGGTTGTTAAAAAAGAGGTAATTAAATGGTTGGATGCTGGCATCATTTATCCGATTGCAGACAGCAATTGGGTGAGCCCTGTCCAATGTGTTCCTAAGAAAGGAGGTGTCACTGTGGTAAGCAATAAAGACAATGAGTTGATCCCCACAAGGACAGTAACTGGCTGGAGGGTTTGTATGGATTACAGAAGGCTTAATAAAGCTACCCGAAAGGATCATTTCCCTCTACCATTTATCGACCAGATGTTGGATCGATTGGCTGGTCAGGCCTACTACTGTTTCTTGGATGGTTATTCTGGGTATAACCAGATTACTATTGCTCATGAGGATCAGGAGAAAACCACTTTCACCTGCCCTTATGGGACGTTTGCTTTCAGGCGAATGCCTTTTGGCCTTTGCAATGCTCCAGCAACATTTCAGCGGTGTATGTTAGCAATTTTTTCTGATATGATTGAGTCCACTGTTGAGGTATTTATGGACGATTTTTCAGTTTTTATAGGGTCTTTTCAGAGTTGTTTAGATAATTTAGGTAAGGTGTTAAAAAGATGTGAGGATACCCATCTAGTTCTTAATTGGGAGAAGCGCCACTTCATGGTGAAGGAGGGCATAGTGTTAGGTCATAGGATTTCTAAGAATGGTCTAGAAGTTGATAGAGCAAAAGTTGAGGTTATTGAAAGATTAGAATAACCGAATTCAGTGAAGGGAATTAAGAGCTTCTTAGGGCATGTTGGATTTTATAGGAGGTTCATAAAGGATTTTTCCAAAATCAGTAAACCTCTTTGTAACTTATTGTGCACTGATCATGTTTTTTACTTTAATGCAGATTGTAGGAAGGCTTTTGAAACATTGAAGGTTGCTTATATCTCAGCACCCATTCTCTGCGCAACTTATTGGAATTTGCCATTCGAGGTAATGTGTGATGCGAGTGATGTTGCAGTAGGTGCAATGCTGGGGCAGAAGCAGGGAAAATTTATTCATCCTATATATTATGCAAGCAAGGTTTTAAATGAGGCACAAGTCAACTACACAACTACTGAAAAGGAGTTGTTAGCTGTTGTGTTTGCTTTTGAGAAATTCCGGCCATATTTGTTTGGATCCAAAGTCACGGTGTTCACAGATCATGCAGCAATAAGATATTTAATGTCAAAGAAAGATGCAAAGCCTAGACTAATTCGTTGGGTTTTATTACTGCAGGAATTCGACTTGGAGATAAAGGACAAGAAGGGATCAGAAAATGTCATTGCAGATCACTTGTCTCGTCTTGATCCATCATCATCTTTGATGGAGCAATCTGCCATTTCCGATTCTCTTCCAGATGAACAACTTTTTGCTGTTCAGGTAAAGGTAGTCAGGGATGTCCCTTGGTATGCTGATATTGCCAACTTTTTAGTAAAGGGAGTCACTCCTATTGACATGGATTGGAGGCAGAAGAAAAAGTTTAAGCATGATGCAAAATTTTTCTTTTGGGATGAGCCATTTATGTATAAGCAATGCTCTGACGGTATTATTCGTAGGTGCGTTTCAGGTGATGAAGCAACCGAAATCCTGGAGCAATGTCACTCTTCGCCGTATGGAGGCCATTTCAGCGGTCAAAGGACAGTTATGAGGATTTTGCATTGCGGATTCTTCTGGAATACCTTGTTTAAGGATGCCCACTGGTTCTACAAGCGATGTGACACTTGTCAAAGGAGAGGAAATTTGGGGCCTAGAGATGAAATGCCTCTTACTTATATTTTAGAAGTTGAATTATTTGATGTATGGGGTATTGACTTAATGGGGCCATTTCCCCCTTCTAATGGCAATGTTTTTATCTTATTGGCAGTGGATTACTCGTCCAAGTGGGTGGAGGCCATCGCATGCCATCAGAATGATGCCAAGACGGTTTCAAGGTTTCTCCAATCGCACATCTTTCCGCGGTTCGGGACACCTAGAGCTCTAATAAGTGATGAGGGTACACATTTTGTTAATAATATCTTAACTAAGCTTTTGGCTAAGTATGAGATTAAGCATAGGATAGCTACCCCTTATCACCCACAAGCAAATGGTCAAGCTGAAATTAATAATAGAGAAATTAAAGTTATTTTAGAGAAAGTAGTCCATCCATCTCGAAAGGATTGGTCCTTTAGGTTGGATGAGGCTCTTTGGGCTTATAGGGCAGCTTATAAGACTCCTCTAGGTATGTCTCCCTATAGGTTAGTATATGGGAAAGCTTGCCATTTACCATTAGAGCTTGAGCATAAAACATTTTGGGCTTTGGAAAAGTTAAATTTTGATCTGAGTCGTGCAGGAGCAATAAGAATGCTGCAGCTTAATGAGTTAGAAGAATTTCGTCAATTTTCTTACGAAAATGCGAAAATGTATAAGGAAAAGACTAAGCTGTGGCATGACAAAAAAATTAAATCTAAGGAGTTTGTCAAGGGTCAAAAAGTTTTGTTTTATAATTCTAGATTAAAATTATTTCCTGGAAAATTAAAATCTAAATGGTCAGGACCGTTTATTGTGATTGAGGTTTTCCCCAATGGAGCAATTACTTTGCAGGATGAAAAAGATGGGAGAGTATTCAAGGTGAATGGTCAGCGTGTCAAGCATTATTGGGGAGAGGAGTTTCAGTCAAAATATCCTTCCCTAAGGTTGGTTGATGATTGAGAGAGCAGGATTTTTGCGGGAGCATTTCACAAAGCAAAATTTTGAGCTCCCAGGATTTGTAGTGATTTTATTTTTCGTTGATTTGATTTTAATTGCGGTTAGGTTAGATTTGATTTTGCGAGATTTATTAGATTTTGTCTTTAAATATTTGATTAGATCTTATCTATTTTGTTTTGAATTTGATTTGATTTTCGGGTTATTTATTTAAATTATCTTTCAATTATCTTTTAATTAGTTAGACTTTATTAGATTTTATCTAGATTTTATTTTCAGTTATTTGAATTCTAGTTTTAATTAATAGAGATTTTCTCTAATTTATTCGGCTTCTTTTGAAAATAAAAGATTGGGATGATTGGTTAAAATTTAATTTGAATTTAAAGAAAAAAAATCTTTGATTTTTCTTGCTTTGAAATTCGAATTCCGTATCTAAGATTCGGAAGGTTCAGAAGATTGTTGCAGCAAAGATAATGCTGGAGCAAATTTCTCGTATGCATAGGAAGGATTTTAGTGTGAGTAATTATTTTTACCGTTGGGATTTTTGAATTTCTATGGGCAGGTGAATTGCAGGGATGTTGCCACATGTCGTGAAGGGACAATCCAACGGTTTAGCCGTTGACAACATGCCGTTATTTCCCATAGATGATTGGAGTTCCACAATTTTACCGTTAGGGATTTGAATTGCAACTTAATTGTGAACGGTAAAACCATTTATTACGGAGCAAATCGTTTCGGTTAGGATTTCAAATTGTTGGAGCCTTATTTATTTGCAGACATTGGTAAGTCTTCTTTCTACTTCGCCCTCTTGTTTCAATCTTGCCATCTACATTCTTTCTTTCTCCTTTACATTTTCTGCAAAACCCTTTGAGATATCTATGGCCAAAACAAGAGCTAGGAAAGAGAGGGAGAGTGAAGAGGAGGAGGTACCGGTCACACCGGAAGTGCAAAAAGGGAAAACCAAAAAGAAAAGAACGCCGGAGGAAAAGGAAGCAAAGAAAAGGAGAAGGCAGCAAAGGGCTGCAGAACAGGAGGAAGTTCAGGAGGTGGCAGACGTTGTTGCCACTACTGCGGAAGAAGGAATTATTCAAGAACCTGAAGTACAAAACCCAGATACGGTTCAAGAAAAGATTGCTGAGAAAAATCAAGAAACAGAGGTTGAAGAGCAGGCTGAAGGTGAGCCTAACAAGGAGAAAACACCGGAGCTGGCGTAGGAGGCTCATGTTGAAGTCATTATACCTGAACCGCCCAGACGCCGCCGCATCAAGAGGAAGGCGGGTCGCGTGAAGGTGATTCGGAACACTCCATCACCTCCGACGTCGGGCTCTGAGGAAGAAAAAAGGGAAGCTGAGAATAAGGAAAAAGAAGAAGAGGCAAGAAAGGCAGAAGAAGAGCGTTTGCACAAATAGAGATAAAGCAAGGGCAAAGGAATTGTCGAAGCATTGGGAGAAATTGAGGAGCCGAGGGCACCATTCATTCGCTTCGTCAACGATCTTGCTCGAGCAAAATACCAGGAGGTGCTGAAACGGGACTTCTTGTTCGAACGAGGATTTGGCAGTGATTTGCCCAGGTTCTTGGAGTCTGGAATAGTGAACCTCGGATGGAGGCAATTTTGTGCGAAACCAAAACCTGTCAATTCCAACATTGTTCGAGAATTTTATGCCAATCTTGACGTTAAGAATGATTTTGAGGTTATCGTTCGAGGAGTGCCTGTACAGTGGAGTCCTGAGGCCATTAATGAATTGTTCGATCTTCAGGATTTTCCACATGCCGTTTTTAATGAGATGGTGTTTGCACCATCTAGTGATCAACTGAGTGCGGCTGTCCGGGAGGTAGGCATTGAGGGGGCTCAATGGAGGGTGTCGCAGACGCGGAAGCATACGTTTCAAGCTGCTTATTTGAAGAGTGAAGCCAACACTTGGATGGGTTTCATCAGGCTACGCTTGCTACCGACAACACACGACTCCACAGTATCTCGGGACAGGGTATTGCTTGCCTTTGCCATTCTTCGCTCGATGAGTATTAATGTAGGAAAAATTATTTCTTCTGAGATTGTTGATTGCTGGAAAAAGAAGGTGGGGAAGTTGTTCTTTCCAAACACTATCACAATGTTATGCAGCAGGGCAGGAGTGCCCACGGTACCAGAAGATATGATCATGACTGATAAGGGAATCATTGACACACCTAATCTGGCGCGGCTTCAGCGTACGCAAGAGGCTCGCCAGGGAGGGCTGGTGTATGGCGTTAATCAGATCCTAGAGCATCTGACAGTGTTGACCAGTAGGTTAGAATTTGCTGAAAGGCAAGCTCAGACCTATTGGACTTATGCTAAAAGGAGAGATGATGCGCTCAGGGGGGCCTTGCAAACCAATTTCTCAAGACCATATCAGGCCTTTCCAGTGTTTCCCGATGATTTGTTTAATCTTTGGATACCACCCCCGCCTGTTGAACGAGAAGAGGATGTTGATGAGGAGCAAGGTGAGGAAGACTGACTGATGGGATGACTTGGAGCGAGCATTACTTTTGTTTCTCCATTTTTGTTTGCTCGCGCATATTGACCCTGCTCCCTGATATAACTGCTTGTCTTGTTTCTTTTTAATTTTTGTTTTTTTTTTCTTCGAAAAAAATATATATATCTACTTTGTAATGTTTTTCTATGATTTTAATAAAATTTCTGAATGTTTCTATTCTATGAGCACTGACTAACTCTGACTTAACTATTTTCTTCTGAATTTTTGAAGATTGGACTGATTATGCTTAATTAGATCAAGGTATTCTGATCTCCAGAAACCTTTTGCTTGAGCATTTCTTCTAGCCTGGACTGTTGCTGCGACAAAGAAGATTTTGACGGTAGTATTGACTTATATGATCCACTTTAAGCTTAATCCTAGTCCCATGTTTAGTTTAAAAAATCAGATAGAAAAATTTAAGTTTGGGGGTATAATTGCTTATTTAATGATTCATTGGGGACAATGAATAATTCAAGTTTGGGGGACTTTTTGCTACTCCAATTGTTTTGCTCGAGCATTCCTCTCCTTCAAATTAAAATTTGCTAGGTTATTGAGTAACCGGGGACATTTGTGATACCCACAGTTTGTCTTCGCGTCAAAAGATGACCTAGGAAATGTGAAAAAAATGAGAAATATGAGAAAAAATTATTTGCTGAAAAATTATTTGTTGAAGATTTTGCTGAAAAGAATTGACGGAGCAAAAGTTTTGAGGGATGAATGATGATCCAGCAATGTTTCTGTCTCCCAGAACTTAGGTGAGCTTCATCATAAAATGTCGCCATTCTGAGGGGCAAGAGATAGAAAAACTAAGGATTTTTTAGCTTTATAATGAGTATTGAGCCTAGTTGGTGATGAGCTTGAGGCAAGGGTATACTGCACCATAAAGTGGGTCATCCCATACTTAAGAGCTTATAACTCTAAGGCTGCTTTAAGTCTGATAAATAATGATATAAACCCCTTTAAAAATATGTTTTGAAATGTCTGATAATAGAGCTAGGTTGTGGTGAGTTCTTAGAATTAAGTTGAAAAGTGGTGATTATTTGTCTGTGCCGGAGGAATCATTTTGGTGCAGCAGAGCTTGGTTTTGCAGAGTGCTCAGGTAAAGGCTAAAGGTAGTGTTGGATTGTCTGGTTTGATTAAGTTATTCTTTGTCTAATGTTCTGAATTCTTGAAGGAAGATGAGTTAGTATTGCTCGGGACGCGCAATAGTTCAAGTTTGGGGGTATGATAACTGCCCAAAAGGTAGTTATTTAGGCCTCAATTATATAGGGATTTGTGTGTCCTTTATGCTTATTAGGGTTGGTTTTGGATAGATATTACATGTTTTAACCCATTTGGAAGAATGGAAGCATTGGAAATTATTTTGTGCAGATTATGCTGCTGAGCGACTGGAGGGAGCAAATTCTATGCTGCAGCAAAACTGGGAACATAAACTGCCACATCACAACTCGTTAGCCAACTTCATGAACCGACTTCTGTTGAGTTATTTTCGTGATAAAGGATCAAGGAGAGCCTTACACGTGTCCTAGTTGACCTAATTCAAGCCTCCCATCCTTCTATAAAAGGAAGTAGCCGTCAAAGTCAAAGTCATTCCATGTTTTTCCCTTGGAATCCGAATATTTTAGAGAGATTGAAGATCATCAAGAACACCATCTTCCACAAGCTGATTAGGGAGTTTATATTCTTTATTAACTTGTGGTTATGGACATGCATACTCAGATTGTAATTCGTATTCCTATGCCTATTATGAACTAAGTAGCTTAGGGTGTTGGTTAGGAATAATGTGATTACTGTGCTTCATCTCTAGTAATAAATTTACTATCGCATTTTGGTTAATTGTTGTGCTTATTCTCATTTTATGCCCGTCTGGCCAGCCGGTGTAAATAGCTCTCTCTAGTTTCAGGGATGATTTAGAGAGTGTGTGGCAATTATCCACACTACGATCATTGTGTATTGGTGAACGCCAGTGACTGAGCTAGGGATAGCCAGTTGCCTAGTGCTTGATCGGTCGCTCTTCATTGGGTTTGAAACATATCCCAAAAGATTCGGAGTTTCGGGAGGAATCCGCTAATAATACTGCGAGAAATGCATGATCAATAATATTGCTAGAGCATATCTTAGAACAATCACTAAAGCCTAACCAGCGCCTGTCTTTAATCTGTCTATCTATTTGTTTACTCGTTGTTCAGTCATTTATTTTGCTTCAGCATAATTCTTATAAAACCCAACATTTTTATCATCTTCGAAACCATTAGGAAGTTACGCAAAATAGATAAAGTGGAAGCTCATTCAGACCTTGGATTGATAATATTACTTGCTGCAGACTGTGTATACTTGCACAGGAATTCTAGAGTATTTTATACTATATTTTTACTCACTCTAGGAACCCGACAGTGGGCTATAGGAGAGGTGCTAGGAAGAGCACCAGTGATGGAACATCTGACAGGAGACCACCTTGATGCCTACTTGGTCAACACGTCGAGCTAATGACGTTAAACAAGCGCTTATGGGAGGCAACCCAAGTAAGTTAGTTATGTCTTTCTTTTGAGTATTTATTTATTGTTTGTGTCTGTGTTTGTAGGTCTTGTTTTCAGTCTCTCCTTTGCTTTCAAGTTGTCAAGCTTTCAGTCAACAAGTCATCATCATTCCAGGCCAGTATTGTTCACTCCTTTCATTCTTTTATTGTTCTCATGCTTGTTTATGCCTTATTTTCTTTATACATTGAGGACAATGCATGTTTTAAGTTTGGGGGTGGATTAGCATGTTTGTGGAGCCCTTGAGCATCTGAGTTCGAGCTATAGTTTTGAGCTTTCTTTGAATTATGCATATGGTTGTTGTCTGGATGTATTTTTGCATGACTATGATGTCCTAGGATAGGCTTTCTTTTCAATTTTCAAGCTTGCGATGAGTTGTAAGCATGAGTGCCCAAAAAGGGAGACTTTTTAAAATCTTTCTAGGAGATGGCTTGCATGAGTAGAGTATTTGTCTTGGCTAGATTTGGATTTGAATGCTTAGGAGCGAATTATTGGGTTCATATGCTTGTTGTCACCTCGATAGGTGTAGGGTAAAGCTAAAGAGTTAATTTTTTGCAAATTAGCATGTTTGATCTTGCTTAGGAGAAAAGAAAAGAATACTTGCTTATCACGTTCATAAAGAAAAATCATTCTTGTTGTTATTGTTGAGAAAAATTATGCCATGGCTTGTGCACAATATGCAATGGTTAATAAAGATTAAGGCAAAAAGAGCTACCCCTGTTGTGATCAGTTAGGCCAACCAGAGAAAACTCAGGTTAAGGGTCCCTGCAATGGGTGTGTGAAAGCTAGTGCCACATATACATGCTTAATTTAATTGTTAATTATAAGCACCTAAGTATGGAGGAAAACAAACTAATTTGTTCCATTAACTCATTAGTGATACCTTAGTGCCAGTGTAGAGGGAAGATGAGCTGAGAGTTTAATAAATCAATCTCAAGCTAGTAGAGTCTGATCTTGTTGAGTTAGATCTCGCTTGTGCAAGTTAATTTTGGAAAAATTTTAATTTGTCTCCCTCATTGGTCCTTATGTGCATGCCTCTTGCTTGCTTGGTTATTGACTTTTGAGCCTTGAGGATTAAGTCATGTTTGTTGCATACAATAGAGCAATATTACCCATTTTCCAAACTTTGAATCCAGGAATTCTTGAGCCACGGATAGAAGCTACACAGTTTGAGCTGAAACTAGTGATGTTTCAAATGCTCAACACCATGAGCCAGTTTTCTGGAATTCCGAGTGAAGATCCACATAAGCACATCAAGTTGTTTTTGAAAATTTGTAGTCCTTTTAAAGTAACAGGAGTACCTGAAGATACATTTAAGCTAAAACTTTTTCCTTTCTCATTGTAGGGAGATGGTGAAGCTTGGTTGGATTCATTCCCTCCAAACTCCATCACATCCTGGAATGACTTGGTTGAAAAGTTTCTAGAGAAGTTATTTCCTTCTAATAAAAATGCTAAGTATAAATCTGATATTATTTCTTTTAGACAATCTTATAATGAACCTTTAGATGCAGCTTGGGAGAGATTCCAAAGGGTGGTTCGAAAGTGTCCTCATCATGGAATGCCTGCATGTATCATCATAATGCATTTTTACAGTGGATTGGATCAAGCTTCAAAAGCTCTAATCAATGCGTCTACGAATGGATCTTTCTTGAAGAAATATGCAAATGAAGCACATGTCATATTGGACACAATAGCCACAAATAATAGACACTGGGAGAGACTGAACCTACAATTTTAAAGAATCCAGTGAAAGTTGTAGAGACGAAGGCGAATTCAACCATGCAAGCTTAGATCAAGGCCATTCACATGATGATCGGCGTGACTATGGGCATCCAAGAAAACATAGCCCCTGCCAGTGCTATCTCTTCTCCCTATTGTGATATTTGTAGTGAGGAGCATGTCACTGATAACTGTCCACTAAATCATGCATCTGTTTTTTATGTAGGTCAACAAGGGAACCAGAACAGATGGAATCCATATTCGGCTACATATAACCCAAGGTGGAGACAACATCAAACTTCTCCTGGGGAGGTCAAGCCAATGCTATTAATGCCGATACAAATCAATTTGGAAAAGCTTCAACAGGATTCAATTCCCAGCCTACACAGCAGCAGTCACAGAAGAACTTCCAACCAATCCAAGTCTAGAATGCAAGCCAAGAGTCAAATCTAGAGGCTCTAATGAAAGAATACATGGCAAGGAATGATGCCACTGTAAGGACCTTGAAAGTGCAGATTGGACAAATCGCTAAAGAAATAAAAAATAAACCACAAGGGACATTGCCCAACAAAAATGAGAACTCTCACCGAGAAGGTAAGGAACAGTGCAAGGCAATCACCATGAGAAGTGGATTGGAGTACGATAGACCTGTTGGGTTTTATGCCCTAAAACTCGTAGATAGTGAATGTAACCGTTGATCAGATATTAATGAAATAATATTGATATATTTTCCCATTAAATGTTATTAGTTATTTTATAGTTGTCTTTGCCTAAAATAACCCTAATCCAATAAAGTAGACATCCTAGGCTGTAATATGAGTCTTGAACTATATGTAGCGACATATGGGATCAATGTTCAAGAAACAACCTAAAACGTCTATAGTATAGGGATAAGATTGGGTGTCTTATCCTAGTGACACTATGGAACGACTGTTTGGCTCCTAGAGTGAGTAGAAATATGGTATAAAAGACTCTAGAATTCCTGTGCAAGTATACACACTCTGCAACAAGTAATATTATCAATCCGAGTCCATAATTAGTTTCCACTTTACCTATTTTGTGTAACTTTCTAATGGTTTCAAAGATGGTAAAAATGATTTGGTTTTATAAGAATTATGCTGAAGCAAAATAAATGACAGAACAAAGAATAAACAAATAGATAGACATATTAAAGGCAGGCGTTGGTTAGGCTTAGTAGTTGTTTAAAAAGATGCTCTAGCAATATTATTGATCATGCAACTCTCGCAGTATTATTAGCGGATTCCTCCCGGAACTCCGAATCTTTTGGAATGTGTTTCAACCCCACTGAAGTGCGACCGATCAAGCACTAGACGACTGGCTATCCCTAGCTCAGTCACTAGCGTTCACCAATACACAATGATCGTAGTGTGGATAATTGCCACACACTCTCTAAATCATCCCTGAAACTAGAGAGAGGTATTCACACCGGCTGGCCAGGCGGGCATAAAATGTAAATAGGCACAACAATTAACCAAGATGCAATAATCAATATATTACTAAAGTTTAAGAACAACAACTACATGTTCCTAACCAACACCTAAAGCTACTTAGTTCATAATAAACATGGAAACACGAATTACGATCTGAGTAGGCATGTCCATAATCACAAGATAATAAAGAAAATACTAATCTCCTTAATCAGCTTGCGGATGATGGTGTTCTTGGTAATCTCCAATCTCTCTATACTACTAATTGCTATCGGCAATTGGATAAATGATCCTCGCATCCAACCATTTAATCACCTCCTTTTTAACAACCTCTTTCATTGCAGGGTTAAGCCTTCTTTGTTGCTCAACACTCCTAAAAGATCCCTCCTCTAGAGTAATTTTGTGCATACAAAAAGATGGGTTAATTCCCTGAATGTCAGCCAACGTCTAACCTATAGCCTTGCGGTATTGCTGCAACAATTTTATTAAGGCCTCCTCATGATCTGGCATTAAATCTGATGCAACAATAATGGGCAACGTCTTACCTTCCTTGAGATACACATACTTTAGATGATCCGGCAAGGGCTTCAAATCTAAAGTAGGTGCCTCAATCAGGGATGGCTTAATAGGAGGAGCTTTCCTTTGATCTAAATCTAAAGACTCAAAAACATCCTCACACCTAAACAACTCTTTTTCATTTTTTTCTTTCTAACAAAAAAACTTCTAAATCTTCTACACTGACCTCTCCATACTCCTCCGAATGCTTACTAGCTGAATCCTGTATTGTTGTCTCAATAACTGTGCTCTCCAGAATCATAATGAAAGAGCAATCCTCTATTTCGTCTACATATTTCATGGCTTTAAACACAATAAATTTCACTTCCTCATTACAGACTCTCATTGTTAATTCCCCTTTTTGAACATCTATTAACGCCCTACCAGTAGCCAAAAATGGACGTCCTACAATAATTGGAACATCTTTATCAGCCTCATAATCTAAAATAATAAAATCAACAGGAAAGATGAACTTATCTACCTTTACTAAGACATCCTCAATTTTACCCTCTGGATATGTGATAGACCTGTCAGCTAGTTGAAGTGTGACTGTGTTAGGCCTAGCTTCACCAATACCTAACTTTCAATAGACCGAAAGAGGCATAAGGTTAATGCTTGCACCTAAATCACAGAGTGCTCTACCTAATTCTTTTCCACCTATAGACACAGGTATAGTAAATGACCCTGGATCCTTAGCCTGGGGTGGTAGCCCATTCTTAAGAATAGCACTACACTCCTCAGTAAGAGATACAGTTTCAAACTCACCTAACCTCTTCTTTTTAGTTAAAATATCTTTAAGAAATTTTGCATAATTAGGCATTTGCTCAATAGCTTCTACTAAAGGGATATTTATGTGCAATTGCTTAAGAATCTCTAAAAACTTTTTAAATTGACCATCCTGATTCTTAGGCTTTTGCCTTTGTGGAAAAGGTAGAGGTAGTACATAAGGTGGGGCAACACATAAGGTGGTTCCACATCTGGAACAAAACCAGATGCTCCAACATCTTTATTGTTGCCTCCAGCACCCTGACCAGACTCCAACTCTTTCTCAACAACAACATTATTTTTATCACCATTTTTATCTATAACCTGGGTTTTATTAGGCTCTTCTAGTGGCTTACCACTCCTAAGAATTACCGCTTTTACCTGCTCCTTACCTTCCCTTCGAGGGTGTTCAGTATCCGAGGGAAGTTTCCCTTGAGGCCTTGTCTTCAGCTCATTAGCTAGCTGACCCACCTGCAATTCCAGGGCCCTCATCGAAGGTTGATTACTTTGAATTGCGGCATCTGTACGAGCCATATATTCTTTCATCATCGCCTCGAGAGAACTTCCCGAATTTTGATGGGGCAAAGCCTGCTTATTTTGCTGGGGCAATACCTGCGCTTTGGCAAATCCTGGCTGGTTCACCTTTTGTTGTGCTTGCCCACTGTTTCCTTGTCCTCCCCATGCGAAGTTGGGGTGGTTGTGCCAACCTAGATTATAAAAGTTAGAATAAGGGTTATTCCTCTGATTACCTACAAAAAACACAGAAGTTGGATTGCTGGGGCAAAACTCGTAGTTGTGATTTTCACCACAATAGACACATGCTTCTTCTGCGACTTGGTTCACCACTGCAGTAGGCTCCATAGCTGGTGGCTGCTGATGACTAATCACTGTCACATTCTTAAGAGCATTAGCAATCATAGCAAGATCAACCCTAATGGTGGACACACCATCAACCTCTAACACACTCTTAACCTTTTTACTTGTGCTTCTATCATCTGACCACTGACAACTATTAATAGATATTCTTTCTAAAATTTCCTCGGCTTCATCAAAAGTTTTTGCCAAAAGGGCCCCTCCAGCTGAAGCATCAACCATACATTAAGTTACTCCATGTAAACCATTGTAAAATATTTCCATTTGAATACAATGAGGTAAACTGTCACGACCCTAAAACTTGGACACTTGATGGGTGGAGCAGTCCTTGAACCACCCAAGTCGAGGAGTGTGTGTGGGCGACACACAGGTGAAGCGCAAGGTAGGCGGAGTGGGATCAAACGTGCCAAGGCACTCATGACAACATGCACAGCATGCATGAGCGGCAGAAGGGCCACTGATGGCATAGGGTGGCTGCTGAGGGGCGACATGGGCGTTGCTTGCTGCCCACGCCCAGCAGACACGCCCAGCACGCGCAAGTGGCAGGCAGCTAGGCGCACTGGCACACAGAGGGTTTTATGCCCTAAAACTCGTAGATAGTGAATGTAACCGTTGATCAGATATTAATGAACTAATATTGATATATTTTTCCATTAAATGTTATTAGTTATTTTATAGTTGTCTTTGCCTAAAATAACCCTAATCCAATAAAGTAGACATCCTAGGCTGTAATATGAGTCTTGAACTATATGTAGCGACATATGGGATCAATGTTCAAGAAACAACCTAAAAGGTCTATAGTATAGGGATAAGATTGGGTGCCTTATCCTGGTGACACTATGGAACGACTGTTGGGCTCCTAGAGTGAGTAAAAATATGGTATAAAAGACTCTAGAATTCCTGTGCAAGTATACACAGTCTGCAGCAAGTAATATTATCAATCCGAGTCCAGAATTAGCTTCCACTTTACCTATTTTGTGTAACTTTCTAATGGTTTCAAAGATGTTAAAAATGATTTGGTATTATAAGAATTATGCTGAAGCAAAATAAATGACAGAAAAAAGAATAAACAAATAGATAGACAGATTAAAGGCAGGCGCTGGTTAGGCTTAGTAGTTGTTTAAACAGATGCTCTAGCAATATTATTGATCATGCAACTCTCGCAGTATTATTAGCGGATTCCTCCCGAAACTCTAAATCTCTTGGAATGTGTTTCAACCCCAATGAAGTGCGACCGATCAAGCACTAGGCGACTGGCTATCCCTAGCTCAGTCACTGGCATTCACCAATACACAATGATCGTAGTGTGGATAATTGTCGCACACTCTCTAAATCATCCCTGAAACTAGAGAGAGGTATTCACACCGGCTGGCCAGATGGGCATAAAATGTAAATAGGCACAACAATTAACCAAGATGCAATAATCAATATATTACTAAAGTTTAAGCACAACAACTACATGTTCCTAACCAACACCTAAAGCTACTTAGTTCATAATAAATATGGAAACACGAATTACGATCTGAGTAGGCATGTCCATAATCACAAGATAATAAAGAAAAATACTAATCTCCTTAATCAGCTTGCGGATGATGGTGTTCTTGGTAATCTCCAATCTCTCTATACTACTCGGCTTCCAAGGAAAGTTGGAATATCCTTGACTTCAACGGCTACTTCCTTTTATAGAAGGATAGGAGGCTTGAATTAGGTCAACTTGGACACGTGTAGGGCTCTCCTTACTCCTTTATCCCGAAAATAACTCAACAGAAGTCGGTTCATGAAGTTGGCTAACGAGTTGTGATGTGGCAGTTCTGCTCCCAGTTTTGCTGCAGCACAGAATTTCCTCCATCAAGTCGCCCAGCAACAGATTCTACACAAAATGATTTCCAAAGCTTTCATTCTTCCAAATGGGTTAAAACATCTAATATCTATCTAGAACCAACCCTATTAAGCACAAAAGACACACAAATCCTTATATAAATGAGGCCTAAATAACTACCTTTTGGGTAGTTATCAACGACCCACTTTGTATTTGATACAAACGTTATGATTCACCGCGTTCGTGTAGGTGACATGTGAGTGGGGGTATCCTATGCAATGACTTTGCTTAAGACCGAACCGCAAAATAGTAACCACTGGTTATAATACCGTTAACTAGTTGGTTTTCCATTTCACTAGGACGACCTAGACAACTTAGTCTTAATCCTGAGTTGATTATGGACTTCTGCTCATGAGGGATTGTCCTTTGATTTGTATGGGTGAGAGTGGCCAATACGCCGACTTAATAAGCCTGCCATTTTGGGGACACGATCAAATGGGGTGCTGAGAACGTAATCGTACAAGATGGAATTCACTTCTTCCCGAATTTAGGGAAGCAGATGAGTGTTCCGTTAAGTGGTGACTCCGAGTCTTGAACAAAGGGCCCTACCCTCTCAATGACACGAGAGGGTTTTCTGTTTGATGGTTGGACCACAAACAGGTTGTTCATTAGAGGAGAACGGGTACTTAAGGAAATAGAAGTAACACAAGGGTAAAACAGTAATTTGACCCAGCTGGTGTTACGGACACTCGTGAAGGACTAACTAGTCGATATTGGTCTATATCCATGGATACAGAAAATATGTCTGCAGTGAGAAGAGTGCAACTGTGAGTCTATAGTGGAATGTACACACAGTTAACAAATATTGATTAATTTGGTTAATGAGATTGACTAATTAATCTCACATCGTTGGAGCTTCTGATCTGCAGGTCCATTAGGTCCCACTGGTAGCTCATAAAGTAATTTGAGGCAACTAAGTAATAAATTTAAATTGAAAGTGTTCAATTTACTAATGGAAACAATATAACATATATTGATATATTATTATGAGAGAAATTAATATTTGAAGAAATTCAAATATTAATATAAATTTGAGTCACATTAAATTTGTGGAAGTTTGAAAGAGTTCAAATAATGAATTAATTAATTTTAAGGCCTAAAATCTATTTGGGTAAATTAATTAATTCAAGGCCGAAAATTAAATTCAATCCCAGCTGGAGGTTGTATCTATTTTCAGCTATTAGAATGATTTCCAAGTGGGCAAGGCTTGTCTAATCAGCCCTCACTCCTACAAATATGGCTGGGTATAAAAGGAAAGAGGTCCTAATTGGGAAAGGGGGCTGAAAAAGGAGGAGATTCACGATTGGGAGCTGTTTTGGAGCACAAAAACAGAGGAAAAACAGAGGGGAGTTGCCGTGGAGACCACATTCAGCTTGGGAGAGCTGGATTTGAGCTTGAGAGCTTCTTCTTTGGCCTTTTCTTCTTATCTTGTATCTTCCCATTGATATTAGTTGTGTAAGAAGTTGAAAAGTATGTTGAGTATGAGCATTTTCTACTGTATTGAACTTGTTTTCTCTTTGAACATGAATTAATCCTCTTTAGGTGAGGATTAGGGATCCTATATTGTAACGAGGGGTTGTTTATAGTTGAACCGTGTTATTTTCATCTTAAAGTAAAGTCTTCTTTATTGTTTAAGCTGGAATTTCGACTGGCCACCCATTTTCTAGCATTGTTATTGGGTGTTTGGGAAAACATTTAGTAACCGATTGCTTTGCTTTACCTTAGTCTTTTATGATCATGAAAATGAGTGGGTATTTAGGGATAAATCACCACCTAGGTTACTAATAAGATTGAGCTAAAAATAAGGGGTTAAATGGGAGTTTAATTGCTTTAATCTATGGAGAAAATGAAAAATTCCCGTTGAAAATCTGGGTGAGATGAATTAGCACAGTTTTTGCTATAGCAATCCCTGGAAACAATACATAATATCCCTAATCCGTGCCTTATTTCTCCTCTGCTTCCAGTCGTTTTTCTTGCGTTATTTACTTTCAATTCTCTTTAATTTCATCCAAATTTATTTTCATTTGTGAAATTTAGTTATTGAATGATATTTTGTCTTTGGTTACTTGAATTTCATCGAAAAATCACGCTTAGAAGTAGTAAATTTCCCTTACTCAATCCCTGTGGAGACGATCTTGAATTACTTATCACTTGCTGTTGATCGTGTGCACTTGCACGTGTGTTTGTGAGTTTTTCTTGCATATTTAGAATCACTTTGCACAAGGCAACAAGTTTTTTGCGCCGTTGCCGCGGATTGATAGATTTTCGCTATTTTTAAGTTGAAATTCGGTGAAATTGGTGCTAAAACAGAATCTAACTTTGTTGTTTTATTTTGCAGGTGTTGGTAGCTGTGTATGAACGAGTTCCCTGATTTGGAATTCAATTTGGATCCAGAAATTGAAAGAACTTTTCATAGGAGGAGAAGGGAGCAGCGAGAAAGGAACAATAGGATGGATCCACCGCCTCTTTTTCCTCCGGGAAATCAGCCGCTCAATCCTGAGATAAATCAACAACAAGGGGTAGAAAATCGAGCTGAGAACCCAGTCTTGATAGCCGATGATAGGGGAAGAGCTATCAGAGCTTATACAGTCCTTACTTTCAATCAGTTACATCTGGGGATAGCAAGGCCAGAGATTCAGGCTCAGAATTTTGAGATGAAGCCTGTGATGTTCCAAATGTTGCAAACAGTGGGTCAGTTTCATGGGTTACCTTCAGAAGACCCGCATTTGCACCTTAAATCTTTTTTGGGAGTAAGCGACTCATTCAAAATTCAAGGAGTTTCCCAAGACGCGTTGAGGCTAACTTTATTCCCTCATTCTTTGAGAGATGGAGCTAAGGCTTGGTTGAATAACTTTGCCCCCGGTTCCATCACTACATGGATGAGTTAGCCGAGAAGTTCCTTATTAAGTATTTCCATCGCACTAGGAATGCCAAGCTTAGAGCAGACATAGTATCTTTCAGGCAGTTTGACGATGAATCATTTAGTGAAGCTTGGGAGAGATTCAAAGAATTATTGAGAAAATGTCCTCACCATTGTCTCCCCCACTGCATTCAGATGGAGACTTTCTATAATGGGCTAAACATGGCCACTCAGAACATGGTAGATGCTTCAGCAAATGGAGCTTTGTTGTCCAAGACCTATGATGAAGCTTATGCTATTTTAGAAAGGATTGCTACAAACAGTTGTCAATGGTCTGATTCAAGAAGCATGGGTGGAAAGAAAAACAAAGGCATGCTTGAAGTGGACACAGTGACATCTTTTAATGCAAGATTTGACTCAATGGAGAGCATGATGAAGAAATTAAATTCGGGATTTGAGAGTTTACAATTAGCAAATTCTGGCGCAGTCCAGAATGCTGCAGCAATTAACATAAGTCAGAATGCAGCAGATTCTTGTGTGTATTGTGGGCAGAACCATACTTTCGAGTTTTGTCCAGGGAATCCAGCCTCGGTATGCTACGTGGGGAATCGAAATGCCCCAAGGAACAATCCTTACTCCAATACTTACAATCCTGGGTGGAGGAATCACCCCAACTTTGCTTGGGGAGGTCAAAGGAGTAACACTAACAATCAGCAGGTTCAGCAGAAGGTGGCGACTGGATTTGGGAATCAAAATCAGCAAGGGCAATTTCAGAAAGTTAACATGAATCAGCAAGCTTCTGGATCTTCTTTAGAGAATATGTTCAAGGAATATATGGCCAAAACGGATGCTGTCATTCAAACTCAACAAGCTTCTTTGAGGAATTTAGAGGTTCAAATGGGCCAAATAGCAAGCGAATTGAAAGCAAGACCGATGGGTAAGCTCCCTTCAGACACTGAGAGTTCAAAGAGAGAAGGAAAAGAGCAAGTTAAAGTCGTAGAGCTGAGAAATGGGAAGCCATTGGTGGAGAAGAATGTGCAAAAACAGAAACCACCAGCTGCTGATTTAGGTACTGATTCGGCAAAGACAGTAGAGGACTGAGAAAAATGATGCTGGAACTCAGTGTGAAAAGAGCTCCAGGGCTGAGGAAATTGATGAAACACCTAGAAAAACCACTCAAGCTTCCCCTAACTTGGTTATGACACCTTTCCCTGCATTTAAATTGCCCCCACCACCCTTCCCTCAACGGTTGAAGCAAAAGAATCAAGATGCCAACTTCAAGAAATTCTTTGAGGTATTTAAGCAACTCCACATTAATATCCCCTTAGTTGAGGCATTAGAGCAAATGCCCAATTATGTTAAATTCCTCAAAGATATTTTATCAAAGAAGAGGAGGCTAGGTGAATATGAGACAGTGGCTTTGACTGAGGAATGTAGTGCAGTCTTGAAGAGCAAACTTCCGCCCAAAGTAAAAGACCCCGGAACATTTACAATTCCCGTTTCAATTGGTGGCAAAGAGTTGGGTCGAGCCTTATGTGACCTTGGGGCTAGTATCAATCTTGTGCCGCTATCTATATTCCAAAAGCTAGGCGTGGGAGAGGCAAGAACAACCACAGTGACCTTACAGCTAGCCGATCGATCCATTACCTACCCCAAGGGCAAGATTGAGGACATTTTAGTCAAAGTGGATAAGTTAATATTTCCATCGGACTTCATTATCTTAGATTATGAGGCCGATAAGGATGTTCTAATTATATTGGGTAGACCATTTCTAGCAACGGGAAGAGCTTTGATTGATGTGCAAAAAGGTGAATTAACCATGAGGGTGTTTGATCAAGAAGTGAAATTCAGCGAGTTCGAGGTAATGAAGTACCCACCTGAAACAGAAGAGTGTTCGATGATTCAGGTTATGGATGAGGTAGTAACGCAGAACTGGGAGCAGGAATTGCTACAGCATCACATTGAGCAGTTTGGGGAAATAAAAAAGGAAGATCTGGAATATTTATGTGTTCAGCAAAAAGCAGAGGATTTACAGGAAATTTCTGAGTTTAACCGAGCCTTTGAATCACTGGAATTGGCGAACAGAATAGTTAAACCAATGCAACCATCAATTGTGGACCCTCCCACATTGGAGCTCAAGTCGTTGCCTTCACATTTGAAGTACGCCTATTTAGGGGAGCAAGAGACATTACCCATTATTATCTCTTCAAAATTACTCCCTGAAGATGAAAAGGCATTGCTGAATTTGTTGGGGAAATTTAAAAAAGCTACTGGGTGGACTCTAGCCGATATCCAAGGTATAAGCCCTTCCTTTTGCATGCACAAGATTAATTTAGAGGAGGGAAATTTTAAGTCCATTGATCACCAGAGAAGATTGAGTCCGGCCATGAAAGAGGTGGTAAAGAAAGAAATAATTAAGTGGTTAGATGTCGGGATTATTTACACCATAGCCGATAGCAATTGGGTGAGTCCAGTTCAGTGCGTACCGAAAAAATGAGGCATGATAGTGGTGATAAATGAAGCCAATGAATTGGTACCTACAAGAACAGTGACGGGATGGAGAGTATGTATGGATTATAGGCGCTTGAATAAGGCTACGAAGAAAGATCATTTTCCGTTACCTTTCATTGATCAAATGTTAGACAAATTGGCAGGTCAAGATTATTATTGCTTCTTAGATGGCTATTCGGGTTATAATAAAATCACAATAGCACCTCAAGATCAAGAGAAGACTACGTTTACTTGCCCTTACGGCTCATTTGCATTTAGAAGGATGTCGTTTGGTCTTTGCAACGCACTGGCTACATTTCAAAGGTGTATGATGGCGATCTTTTCCGACTTAGTAGAGACTTTTATGGAGGTATTTATGGATGACTTCTCGGGTTTTGGAGAGTCATTCCAAGCTTGCCTCACAAATTTGGGAAAAGTTCTACAAAGGTGTGAAGAAACCAACTTGGTACTCAATTGGGAAAAGTGCCACTTTATGGTAAGGGAAGGAATTGTTCTTGGGCATAAAATTTCTAGGCAAGGCATTGAAGTGGATAGAGCAAAAGTTGAATTAATTGAGAAGCTTGAGCCACCTACAACAGTGAAAGGAGTGAGGAGTTTTCTTGGCCACGCGGGGTTTTATAGGAGATTCATCAAAGACTTCTCTAAAATTTCAAAGCCCATTTGTTTATTGTTGGAGGCCAACAGACCCTTTGAGTTTGGGGAAGATTACCTGGCGGCATTCAGCACCTTAAAGAAGGCATTAGTCACTGCACCTATTATATTAAGCCTGAATTGGAAGCTTCCATTTGAATTAATGTGCGATGCAAGCGATTATGCAGTGGGTGCGGTACTCGGACAAAGGTACGAAAAAATCATTCAT
Organism: Luffa acutangula; assembly: GCA_036850905.1. NCBI lineage: Eukaryota > Viridiplantae > Streptophyta > Magnoliopsida > Cucurbitales > Cucurbitaceae > Luffa > Luffa acutangula. The sequence continues at coordinate 26,757,733 of CM072099.1, forward strand.
CCTATTTACTATGCGAGTAGAACACTTAATGGCGCACAATTAAATTACACCACTACAGAAAAGGAATTGTTGGCCATAGTTTTCGCATTTGAAAAATTTTGGCCATACTTAGTGGGTTCTAAAGTGATTGTGTTTACTGATCATGCTGCTATTAAGTATCTTTTAGCTAAAAAGGATGCGAAGCCAATATTGATAAGGTGGGTGCTGCTTCTTCAAGAATTTGACTTAGAGATTAAAGACAAGAAAGGATCCGAAAATTTGGTGGCTGACCATCTTTCAAGGCTAGAAAATACAAAGAATTTGCTGCAGCAAAGTGAACTTAGAGATGCATTCCCAGACGAGCAGTTGCTAACAGTGGCTCATGTGAAGGCAATGGGTACTCCTTGGTTTGCAGATTTTGCTAATTATTTGGCATGTGGAATTCTACCTCCAGATCTAACCAAGCAGCAATTAAAGAAATTATACTTTGAGGTGAAATTTTACTTTTGGGATGACCCCTTTCTTTATAGGCAGTGTGCTGATGGTATCTTTAGAAGGTGTGTGGTCGAAAGTGAGATCCAGTCCATCCTCACTCACTGTCATTCATCCCCTTACGGTGGGCATTTTGGAGGCCAGCGGATGATAGCACAATTTATTGTGCTATATTTTATATGAGTTTATCGTTAGTCTTGAGTATTATTTGGGCATTTTTATCTATATTTGGTTTTGTTTTGTAGGAATCAAGTATTTCAATGGAATTCGACAATTTTGAGCATTACCGATAAATTAGGAGCCAAAGAATGAGATTGGGCCAAGAAAACAGTGAATGAAGAAAAACTATAGGCCTAGCGTTGAGACGCTAGCCCTTGGAGCGTCTCAACGCTGGGTGCAAGTCAGGAGGCGCGCGCAAACGAGGCAGCGTCTCAACGCTGCGAGACTTTCCGCATTTACTAATGTGCGCATCGCGACAGCGTCGCGACGCTATGTCCTCAGCGTCTCGATGCTGTCGCGTAAATTGGGCAGTATATATAGAAAACGATGCTATCTGAATTAGGGAGCGATTTTGGAGAGAGAAACACGACTTCTAGAGGGAGAAAACACACAGAACAGTGCAGCAACTGAGTGGGCTTGATTCTAAGAGCTTGGATCGAGAGGTTCGTGACGGGAACGCACGGGAATCACGACCAACGAGTTTTAATCTTTCTCCCTTGTTCTTGTACTGATTTTTATGATGTATTGGACTGATTTAAATTGTATTTTAGAGACCATGAGTAGCTAGATTTCATTTTTTAGGGGCTTGATGTAGCCATTAGTTTGTATGGATTAATTTACGACTTTTTAGGACGTTTTGTTACGCGGTTTATTTATGCAATTGTATGATTAATGCTTATAATCTCTTGATCACAGATTGTATGTTGTTGTTTCTGAACTAATCGCTCGGGAGAGGGTAGTTTAGATTAGACTCTCAATTGCATGACTTAGGTGATTCGTTAATCGGGAGATTTGGGATTACTTGAGAAACCGTCATGAGGATTGTTCTTATTGCTTATGCTTATTGTTGAAATTAGATAGGGATATCAATTTCTTAATTTGCATAAAGGATTAATTGTACTCGGGAGAGGCTTTTAATTATTTAGAATCCTTGGTTTATGAACTTGTTACGAATTTGTTCCTAATTATTCTTTAAATTAATTCATGCATCTAATAGATGAAATCAATTCCCTAAGGCCTTTCCCCATTGAGTTTCCATATTTTATTGCTTTGATTTGTTTTTCATTGATTTGCATATCTCTCGTTTATTTTATCTAAATAAAATTGGGCAAATATACCTTTAGTAATTAGGGGAACTAGAAAACCATCCAGAGGACGACATTCGATTTTAAATCAATATATTATAACTTGGCCCGTACACTTGCGGTTAGTAATTTGCGTATCAACGAACAGCAGCGAAGGTATTTCAGTCAGGATATTTTTGGCCTTCAGTGTTCAAGGATGCTCATTTGTTCAGTAAAGTATGCGATCGGTGTTAGCGGAAGGGAAATTTGGGAAGAAAAGATGAAATGCCACTCACATTTATCCTAGAGGTTGAGCTCTTTGATGTATGGGGTTTAGACTTCATGGGTCCGTTTCCACCATCTTTTGGAAATTTATATATTCTTGTGGCTGTGGACTACGTTTCAAAATGGGTAGAAGCCATAGCATGTTCGTTGAATGACGCCAAGACAGTTCTGAGATTTTTACATAAGCACATCTTTACTCGCTTTGGCACCCCTAAAGCGTTGATAAGTGATGAGGGGACTCATTTTGTGAACAAATTGATGAAAAATATGTTGAATAAATACAATGTTAAGCACAAAGTGACCACCCCTTACCATCCACAAGCCAACGGGCAAGCAGAGATCTCAAATAGAGAAATCAAAAATATTTTGGAAAAAATGGTTGGGCCAAACCGAAAAGATTGGTCCATTCGGCTAGAGGATGCATTGTGTGCCTATAGAACTGCATACAAAACTCCATTGGGCATGTCCCCATTTCGATTGGTTTTTGGGAAATCTTGTCACCTACCCATGGAGTTGGAGCATAAAGCTTTTTGGGCTATCAAGAAGCTCAGTTTTAATGAAGAGGCAGCTGGTGATTTGAGGAAGCTACAGCTTCTGGAATTTGAAGAGTTCAAGCATTTTCTTATGACAATGCTAAGATGTACAAGGAGAGAACTAAAGCATGGCATGACAGAAAAATAACATCAAAGAGATTTGAAATAGGTCAGAGAGTGTTGTTGTTCAATTCCCAGCTGAAACTATTTCCGGGGAAGCTTAAGTCACGGTGGTCTGGGCTATTTACAGTGTTAGAAACATTTGACCACGGGGCCGTGTTGCTGAAGGATGATGAAGATGGAAGAGAGTTTAAGGTAAACGGACAGAGGCTCAAGCATTATTGGGGTGAAGAATTCAAAAGATGCTACGCCTCTTGCAAATTCGTGGAAGTCTAAAAGCATGAAGAGATGATAGGGACAATGCATGTTCATGAATGATTAATTATTAGTCCCTGAAGTGGTATGGTAGTTTTAATGTGCACTTTTAATTTCAATGCTAAATAATTAATCCTTGCGTTTTCATTTTAGTGAGTAGTTTATTTTAATGGCTTTTATTGATGTTAGTGGTAATTAAATTGCATGGTGCTATTTTCGACCCCCCCCCCCATCTTTTTGTTCTATGATGGCACCCTTTTAACCTTCTTGTGAGCTCTTTCATGCAAATAGGAATTAATGAACTGGTTGACATGACCAAAGGATGACAAAAATCTGCACAAAGGATCTTGGGCAGAGGACTTCTCAGTTTTGGGGGGATTTATACACTATTTGATGGGATGTTGGATGATTCTTGAAAAGAAAGCCTCTTGGGAAGAAGAAAAGCATAGAAAATTAGCATTTACGTGGCTCAAAGGAGAGAGTGAGTGGGATTTGCTTATGGGAAGTTGAAAATAAAGTTGAGAAATAGGGGAAATGGACAGGTGGATCACATGCTGCAGTTGGCAGCATTGAAAGCTCTTGAATTCTCCTTGTATATAAAAACAAACCAGCAGCCCCATGAAGGAGAAGAGCAAGCTCTCGATTTTGGCCATCTTTCCAGCTGCTGCTGTTTAATTTTAGCTTCCTTTCATCCCATTTCCATTCCAAGTTCAGTAGATTAAAAGAAAATGGGTCCTCGTTCAATTGCAAGGAAGATATTCAAGCCGAGGGCAGTAGATGAAGGAGGCTCGGCTGCCCAAAACAGAGGCAAAAAACATATGATTAAAGACCACAGCGTTTTGCAGCCTATTCCTCAGGCGCCAAAAAGAAGACAAAAAGGAAAGGCCCCAATGGAGGCCATGAGTGAAGTGCCAAGGAAATTTGTAGGCGAGGTTGCAGCCGCACATTATAAAGAGCTGAAGAACAAAGAGATAATGCTAGAAAAAGGCTTTGATGAAAATCTTGACAGCTTACCGCATATGCTGGCGGTTACAATTAGAAATCAGAATTGGCAAATCTTATGCCATCACCCCGAGCCAGCTGTCCCTAGCATTGTCAAGGAATTTTATGCAAATTTTCAAGATAACGGTGTTTGGAAAATAGTAGTGCGAGGGCAAATCGTGGAATGGAGTCCGTCTACTATTAATCAATTCTATGATATACCCGATTTCCCCTTTGCCATCTGCAATGCCATGATGATAACGCCTTCAGAAGAGCAGCTCAAGGCGACCTTGCAAAGTAAAAATAGCAACCGTTCCTTGATGTCCGCCTATGTGACTCCTGAAGCTAATGTGTGGCTTTGGTTTGCGAGGAACTGTCTTCTGCCCACCACGCACGACACCACGGTCTCAAAAGAGAGAATGCTCTTGGTTTTTCTATCATGAGTCTAATCAGTATAGATGTGGGTAGAATAATTGCAAAAGAAATCACCTCGTGTGCCCGTAAGAAAGCGGGAAAGTTATTCTTTCCTAACTTCATTACGGCTTTATGCTTAAGGGCAGGGGTGCAGTTGGAAGAAGGAGATGATCTCGCAGTCGACAAGGGAATTATAGATGCGGCGACTATCAAGCGATTAATGGGTGATGGTAAATCAAGGAAAACATCAACCGTAGCCAGCGAAATAGAAGAAATCCTTAGACAACAAAGAGAATTGTTGCAGCATGTGCAGCACCAAGGCGAGCAGCAAAGAGTTTATTGGGAATACGCATGGAAAAGAGACGAAATGGTCGAGAAGGCTTTTAACTCAAATCAAGAAGAGGCTCTACCACCTTTCCCTCCATTCCCTCATGACGTTTTAAGCCCTTGATGTCCTCCCTCCGAAGAAGATGTAGAAGAAGATGAAGAGGAAGATTGAAAAGGGAGTTTGTTGTCTTTGTTTCCATTCGTGGCTGTTGGTGTTCTTTTTGCTTAGTGATGTGATTGTTTTAGCTTGCTGCTTGATTTAGATGTCGGTTTGTTCAGTTCTAGTGTTTTTTGGTTGAATGAATGTGGTCAAAAGAAGAAATGTGAAAGAAAAAAAAATCTGCTGCATGTTTGTGTGTTAAGAAAAGTTGTGCAATGAAAATTTTATCTCTCTTTATCCTTCATGTGTAGTAGATTCTTGTTATAATTTTTTTCTTATTATTCAAATTTAGATGTTCAAATTTAATCTCGATCAATAGAGAGTTGAGTTGAGCGTGCCCATATATAAAATCAATAGTAGCTAACCTCTCCATGCAAATTATTTGAGCCTTAGACGTATTATAGTTTATAGCATTGCAAGAATCATTTTTGTGCAAAGTCCCAAATTGGTTTGATCAGGGAGCCTTTTTAGTTGCATTCAGCTGTGCTTTTGCCTGGCTGCCCCTTAGCAAATGCTGTAGCATTTGCCTGCTTGGTTTAGCCTAAAAATTCTATTTTTATTTGAAATAGCATGATGCCTTTTTCTCTTAAGCTTCTTAGCCTCTTGTTTAGCTTGATTATCTTGTTTGATGGTAGCCCTTAGGTTGATAAGAAGCTTCCTAATTTGTTTCTTTAGCTTAGTGATAGCGAGCAGAAATGTCGCTATTTTAGTCTCAATTTATTAAGCTTTTTGGTGCTTTAATCGTGTTTTTAATGAATATATTTAATGAATTTTGTTATTTTGTCTTTAGGAGCATAAATGATGATTTTGGGAGAAAAAGAGCCAAAATTGAAGTAATTATAACCCAAATCAAAGTATGAAGCATTTGGAAGCCCAAAGAAGACATCCATGAAGAAAAGACCAAGAGAAATGAAGAAGAAGGCCCAAAAATCAGCCCAAAACGAAGCTGATTTTTCTGGAAAATCTGGACAGCGTCGAGACGCTTAGCAAGGCAGCGTCGCGACGCTGCCCTTTCTTGTTGCCAAAGCCGCGTGCGCAGCAGCGTCGCAACGCTTGGCAAGGCAGCGTCGCGACGCTACCCCTTTTCCAGGCCTATAAATAGGCGCCCTTGGTGCCTCATTTTGAATCATCAATCATCAATCATCAATCATCAATCATCAATCATCAATCATCACTCATTCCTTTCCTTCCTTAAGACTCCTTTTTTGGAGCCCCTCTCAAGGCTTTTGAGCCTTTTTTAGAGGGTTCTTCTAGTGGGAATTTTTGGGGAATTTTGGGAAGCAATTCTAGAGGCCCGAGGAGTAGTCAGCGGAGGCTCCAAGCGTCAGCAAGGGGTTTTTCGACAGTCAATTCCTTTTCCTTTATGCTTTTTAATATGCTTTCCCTTGTAATTATTGTGGATATTATGTGTAGCTAAACCCCAATTTGGGGTCTTGAAATGAAATGATAGTGGAAATATTGTTATAATTTCTTGTCTCTTGCCCATGTCCTAATTATTTGTATGGATGTGCTTAATGCTTTACTCAATCTGGCCAATTGTGTAATGATTCGATCCTTAATGGAAACTCGACGGAGAGAAATTAGGATAGATCATAATCCATGCAACTAGTTTAATTGCCCGTTGTGACACCGGGATTAGTTGATTAAACTTAGATTCCTAAAATGAATCAGAGCGTAATAATTAATGATTTTTAATAGCGCTAAGGACACTTAGGTTGTTAAAAGGAATTAATTACAATTAGGGGAAACCGACAGGAGAACCTATGTGATTAACGGAGATTCTAGGTTTATAATTAGTTGGGCAATGAGATAGGATAATTGTAGCGATTATTTAGCTAATCATTGATTTTCAAGACCCCTCTTCCCGCTTAAAGAAAACTCTTTCTCCACATTTTATTTCTGATTGATCAAACTTGTTTTCATTAAGTCATTTTAAATTAAATCTTCTTATTTCATGAACGTGGTCCCTAAATATTATTTCACCTAAGTATTTTCAGTGCTCAAGAGAATTTTAATTAATTGCTTAAGTTTCGCTTCGCCTCCCTGAGGATTCTATACTCGGAATACTTTCTGTTTTATATTACTTGTGGCCCGTGCACTTGCGGATACCAAACAAGTTTTTGGCGCCGTTGCCGGTGAGGCTTGATTTTTAAGCAAAAAAAATAATTAATTTTTCTTGACATCGAAAAGAAAAGGGTAAATGGTAATTTAGGTGTAAATATTTTTCTTTTATCATTTTGTGAATACTATTTTTATTTTCATTTTTGTTTGGTTCTTTTTGTTATCTGGGAGCATTGTATGCGAAGAAACAAGGTGGTTGATCTGTTTCCGTTAGATCTTGAGATTAACAGGACTCTTAAATTCATTAGAAAAGAAAAAAGATTAGCAGAAACGATGGCCCACCAAGAAGAAGCTCCCAAGGCAATTAGAGATTTTCTGCAGCCAGTTCTTCCTACCGAGAATTCTGGAATTGTTTACGCCCCCATCCAAGCTACAAATTTTGAGCTAAAAACAGGGTTGATTCAGATGGCGCGCGATAACTCGTTCAAGGGACATCCTTCCGAGTGTTGGGTTTTATGCCCTAAAACTCGTAGATAGTGAATGTAAACAAATTATATACTTGTATTTAATAAAGTGTTATTTAGTTTCTACAATAAAATGTTATTGTTAAATAGTGCACTATTTGACCCAAATCCAATAAACTAGACATCCAAGGCTGTAATATGAGTCTTGAACTATATGTAGCGACATATGGGATCATTGTTCAAGAAACAGCCTAAAGGGTCTATAGTATAGGGATAAGACTGGGTGCCTTATCCTGGGGACACTATGGATACGACCCACTTTGTATTTGATACAAACGCTGCGATCCAACGCGTTCGTGTAGGAGACATGCGAGTGGGGGTATCCTATGCAATGAGTTTGCATAAGACCGGACCGCGAAATAGTAACCACTAGTTATAACACCGTTAACTAGTTGGTTTTCTATTTCACTAGGACGACCGAGACAACTTAGTCTTAATCCTGAGTTGATTATGGACTCCTGCTCATGAGAGACTGTCCTTTGATTTGCATGGGTGAGAGTGGCCAATACGCCGACTCAATAAGCCTACCACTTTGGGGACAAGATCGAATGGGGAGCTGGGAACATAATCGTACAAGATGGAATTCACTCCTTCCCGACTTTAGGGAAGCAGATGAGTGTTCCCTTAAGTGGTTACTCCGAGTCTTGAACAAAGGGCCCTACCCTCTCAATGGCACGAGAGGGTTTTCTGTTTAATGGTTGGACCATAAACAGATTGTTCATTAGAGGAGAATTGGTACTTAAGGAAATAGAGGTGACCCAGGGGTAAAACGGTAATTTGACCCAGCTGGTGTTACGGACACTCGTGAAGGACTAACTAGTCGATATTGGTCTAAGTTCCGTGGACACAGAAAATATGTCTGCAGTGAGAAGAGTGCAACTGTGAGTCTATAGTGGAATGTACACACAGTTAACGAATATTGATTATTATGGTTAATGAGTTTAACCAATTAATCTCACATCGTTGGAGCTTCTGATCTGCAGGTCCATAAGGTCCCACTGGTAGCTCGTAAAGTAATTTGAGGCAACTAAGTAATTAAATTGAAAATGTTCAATTTACTGAGGGAAATAAATATAATATATATTGATATATTATTATGAGAGAAATTAATATTTGAAGAAGTTCAAATATAAATTTATGGAAGATTGAAAGAATTAATTAATTTAAGTCCTAAAAGTGTTTGGGCAAAATTAATTAATTCAAGGCCGGAAATTAAATATGTGATATTTAATTTGGTGGTTAATTAATTAAAGAATTCATTAACCATGAATTAATCAATTATGTAAATAATTAATCACTTAAGGAAGTGATTAATCATTTATGGGAATGATCTAATTACTTATGGAAGAAATTAGTCATTTATGGAAAAGATTAATCAAATGGGAATTGATTGATCATGATTGATTAATTAAGGAATAAAGATTGAATCAATTTTGGAAAAGATTGATTTAATTGAATATTTTATTCATGGCCTCTCTTCTATAAATAGAACACTAGACCTAATTGGTCATGACACTTGACACTCTTGAAAGACAAGACCTAGAATTCTCTCTAGCCTCCCTCTTAGAGAAAGACTCCCACAAGTCTTTGGCCTCCTAGACTTAGAGACATACCGGTGTAACCTCTGTGGTTATTGTGTCAATCAAAGAAGAATTTCCAGCGAAGAATACCTTGAAGCGGCTGCTGCGTTTTCGTTCGTGGAGCTTCGTTGGCGAAGAACGGTCAAGTCTACAACGGAGGTTTGTAACGGTTCTTCCTCTTTTCTTTAGAAAAGTTTTAAAAATAAATTTAGATTTATTTTAGCATGTTTAAACCGATTTTACAGCGGCTTTAAAGTTAGTTTAAAGTTTTTGTTTGAGTTTTCGTAACGGTTTTTAATGTTAATTAATATACGGCGTAAGGTCCAATCGATGCGCTTCCGCTGCGTTGGGACTTTTATTCCCTTCAATCGGCATCAGAGCCATCGCTGTCCCTATTAATTAATTTTAAAAAGTTGCGATAGGCTCTAATAGGTGGGATTTATGCATAATGTATGTTCGGTTTGCATTGAACTGTTTGGGTTAATTTTATGGCCATAGATTTTATTTTTATGTGATTTTGATCATGTAAGGCCCGGTGTTTCGGGTATTTTATGTAAAATCGAGTCCTATGTAAGTCCGGGTCTAGAATAGGTTTTTATGAGATAAAAATCGGAGCAATCGTCACTGAAATCGAGGCCGAAATCGGAAAAATCGTTGCTGTTTTGCCCAGAATCTGCCTCCAGACGCAACAGCGTCGGGACGCTCCTTCAACAGCGTCTCGACGCTGTCTCGATACCGAAGGCGCTCGGTAAGGAAAGCACACAGCGTCGGGACGCTACCACAACAGCGTCTCGACGCTGTCTCGATTACGCAGGCGCCAGATATGGAAAACGCACAGCGTCGGGACGCTAATCTACACAGCGTCTCGACGCTGTCACGATGGAGGCGCGACCTAGGGTTTCAATAGGCGCGGTTCAAGCGAGGCCGGTCCGGTTCGGACCGGTTCGGCTGGGCTGGGACCTATTTGGTCCGGTTCAGCCAATTTTTGGCATGCTTCGTGATTTTGGAGGCCGGTTCGAGGTGGTTTGGGGCGGTTCGTGCTGTCTAGGCCAATTCCGGAGCTGTACATGGATTTTTTAGGATAGAATTTAGCTAAATTATTGTAATTTAATGCTTTATTTTATCCTAGGGGCCAAAATTAACCGGTTCAATTGCTATTTATATGCTTTATGGATGTCATATAGATTATTTGATCCCACCTTAGGTTATAAACATGCTCATGCATTTTTTATATATTATAAATTGTTATAATGTATGTTTAAATGCATGGATTGGTTTTCATATTTCTTGATATAAGTGTATATTAATTTATATGAAAAATTGGAAAGCATGAAGCATGTCATTACTTAAATTAAATATAAATAGTTATGTTTAATGTGATGAATGAAGCATGCTTGGTTGATTTTCTTGATTGGCTTATAATTGTTATAATAAAAGAAAATCAAAATTGCATGAAGCATGAAACATCCATAGTTATTAATATAATTGTTATATTATTCATGCAATTGATGAGGCTTAATTATTCAATTTGAATGAGATTGTTGAATGAATTAAACCCTAGATTCTTGATTATAGGATTAATCATTAAAATTTGAAATAGTTCTTTAATATTAATGGTTAGAAACCGTCAATCTATAATCAAGATTTGCATGCAAACATAAGATCATAGGATAAATTGAATTAATTTTAAATTGTTTAAAATTAATTAGACCTAGATCGATTTCTAATAGGATTAGAATCTTTTCTTACTTAGAATTAAAAATAGTTTTAATTTACTAAGTAGGAAAAACATTGCTATGATTATAAGGGAACTCCACCGGTAATGTTCTGTCTAAGGCTGGAGGTATTTAAGTTGACGGTTTACGGAACACCTCCTACCTGGGAACTGACCTGGAATACCGGAGTTGAATTAATCATAGTTAAATGTTAGCATGCAATGTCACTAGGTTTATTAAAAGTGTTTAATGCACCTAGATCTTTAGAGTAAAGACCTTACATTACTGAGGTTATAAGGGAACTCTCTCGGTAAAGTTCTGTCTAAGGCTGGGGGTATTTAAGTTGACGGTTTACGGAACACCTCCTACCTGGGAACTAACCGGATTGAGTTGAATTGACCATAGTAATGTTGACTTGCAATGTTGGGTTTATTAAAAGAAGTTTAATTCACCCAAAAGATTGCAGTTGAATCCTTTCCATAATTGTTATAATAGGATCAGACTTAGATAGATTGACTTAGCCGAATACTATCTAAGTTAAACAACCCTATATTAACCTTAGGACATTTTCAGTGGGAGGAAAATTACAAAACGAGATTTAAATCAAGTTTTGCTCCTACGTCCCTATATTCACAACGTGAGATTCATGCTCGGCTTCGAGTCGCCCTAGGAGCGGCCTCCCTTCGGAAAGTGTTTGCATGGGTCAATATCAAGGTGAATAGGAAAAATGTCCAGAGTAAGTGGGAGCGGGACACGTGTCAACGTATCCCTCGGTCTCCGCCCATAGTTCACACCGTGAGAGTCCTATGATCCGCCTGCAGGTTGCCCTGGCGCATCCATCCCTTCGGAGGGCCTGATCATAGGATTCGGAACATCGTGAACTCCTGAAAAGGATAGGAGCTCTTAGGCTAATCACCAACAGTTGTCTTTCCATTCGGTAGCCTGTTGGTGCGTGCCTCTGAGATCTGAAAGTGGGAGGGTTACACTTACGAGGATGAGTTAAAATTGTTAACAAATCCTTGACCGAACAACGGTGGCTAATGTCTATAGGAATATGAGTTATTCTGGAATTAGAATTAGCTGAGAGGTGTCTCATTTCAAAGGAGGAGTACCTGATCACCCTTCGGTGGCTGGTATTTTAAACCTCTGAAACGTCGTTGCAAAACTAAATCGATAGTTTTAGGGTTCTGTGATTGTCTGTTTTGCTAAATTGATTGGATTGTATGCAATTGTTTGTATTGCTCTTGTAAAGGGTTAGTGCGATAAATAATCAAGTGATTTGTTATTTCAACAATTCAATGTTTTCATATGTGCATAGTCTTACGCTCATTTTATTAATAACGGTGATTACACAACAAATTTAAACGACTAATTTGTGGCCAATATTGTAAGATTAGTCTTGATAGAGAAATGTTCTCATGCCCAAAAATGTTTAATTCATTAAGAAGTGTTATTAATGAATGTGACATTGAGCCTTACTCAGTCAGGGAAGACCTGTCCAAAGACAGTAAATTCGATTTACTAGTCTTGGAAGCGTAATTTGTGAAGAATGATGATTCTACCCGAATACTTGATTCATAGTCACAAATTACGGTTGTTCTTCTTATTAAAAGGAATGAATTCCTGGCAATAGCTTCATGCTATTGAGATAACTCTCAAAATTTTGAATTAGAGAGGTTATCTTGACTGTAGCAATGGGGAACGTCAAGTTATTTTTTTCCAGTGGGAGCAAATACATATTATTAGATAATGTGTATATAATTCCTAGAAATTTGATTTCTGTATCGTATTGGCTGGAACAATGTTACTCTTTACCTTTCTCTGCTAATGCAGTTCATTTCAAGAAAGGGAGTTAACTTTTGTTCAGCTGAACTGGGAAAATAACATAAACGTTTTTAAAGACTAATCAAGATTAAGGTAGTCTTGAACACTGTGTTGCTTGTGGATGCTACCAATCAAAGAAATGAAAGGCAAAAGATTTCTCCTAAAGGAAATACCTTTCTTTGGTTCTTAAGGTGTTAGGCTAGTTATGATCTCAATATGATTGAGAGCTTAGTCTTGAGTATACTTCTAAGATAGTTAGAAGAACACTCTCTAATACCAATAAAGTCATGTCTTATGGACGATATGACTAATAGATCTTTTACTGGAAAAGAGATAAGAGAGCCAAAGAGCCCTTAGAGCTAGTACATTTGGATCTTTGAGGTCTAATATGTTAAAGCAGTGGGAGGGCATGAATAATTTATCTATATTATAGATAATTATGCAAGGTATGGGTATCTCAACCTAATGCAACTTAAGTCTAAAGCACTTGAGAAATTCAAAATGGTTTGAGACAGAAGTTGGAAACTTGTTAGGTGAGTTGTTAAAAACACTTCGATCTGATCGAGGTGTAGAGTAGATGAGACTTGAGATTCCAAGACTATTTGATAGAACATGGAATTACATCTCAACTAAATCCGAAACACCTTAAGGAAACGGTGTATTAGATAGGAGAAATAGAATCCTATTGGATACGATTCAATTCATTATGAGCTATGTTCATTTGCCTGACTCGTTTTTGGGGTCATGCAGTGTTGACTGCAGCACATATTTCGAACAACGTTCCATCAAAAGTGTTTGTGAAACATCTTTTGAAATGTGGATAAGACGTAAAAGTAGTTTACGAGGGAATCCAACACATGTGATTGTGTCAAACCCAAAAGAAATTGGAACATTGTTCAATTAATATACCTACTCGTAGGCTACCCCATGAAAACGAGAGATGTGAATTCTTCTTCAATCCGCAAGAGAATAAAGAATTTGTATCGACAAATGTTACATTCTCAGAAGAAGACCACATAAGAAATAATAAGCCACAAAATAAGATCGTTTTAAGTAAATTAACTGATGAAGTTACAAAATATCAACAAGAGTTGTTGATAAGGGAACAAGGGTTGTTGATGATGTTGGACCTTTAACAAGAGTTGTTGATAAGGCCAATACAACTGGTTAGTTACATCTATCTCAAAGAGTTGAGAGTGCCTCAATATAGTGGGAGGATTGTCCTACAATCTGACCATTACATGGGCTTAATTGAAGCCCAGATCGTCAAACCTGATGATGATTTAGAGGATTCATTGTCTTAGAGCAAGGCAATAAATGATGTTAACAAGAACCAATTGGATTAAAGCGATGGATCCGGAATTGAAATATGTGATTTCAATTCCATCTAGAATCTTGTAGATCTATCTAATGGGGTAACACCAATGGATTACAAATGAATCTACAAGAAGAAACGAGACATAATCTTATGGTTAGACTTATGGCAAAAGGGTTATACCTAGAGACAGGGGACTGTAAGAAAGTCTTATCTCCTGTCGTCATGTTGAAGTCTATTAGAACTTTTGTCCATTTAGAATGGATGTCAAGACTACACTTTTGAATGGTAATCTTGAGAAGAGTATCTACATGTCTCAAGCAGAATGATTCATTTAGCAAGATCAGAAGCAAAAAGGGGTTTGCAAGCTTAAGTGATCCATTCATGGGTTGACCTAAGCAATTCGATCTTGGAATATAAGATTTGATACTGTGATCAAATCTTTTGGCTTTAATCAAGAATATTGATGAATCTTGTCTTTACAAGAAGATCGTCAATGGTTCAATAACTTTATTAGTGTTGTATGTAATTGATATCCTAATCATTGGGAATGATGTAGGTTATCTTATTATTGACTAGTAAAATAAGCTAGTAGCTCAATTCCAAATGAAAATTTGGGAGAAGCTAAGTTTGTTCTTCGGATCAAAATCGTTGGGAACGGTAAGAACAAAAAGCTAGCATTGTCTCAAGTGTCTTATATCTACGAGATGTTAGATGCAGAATTCCAAGAAGGGTTCTCTACCTTTCAGGCGTGGAATTCATTTTGTCTAAGAAACGGTTTCCTGAGACACCTCAAGAAGTTGAGGACATGAGACGAATGACCTATGCAATAGGGATTGTCAGTAAGTACCAATCTAATCCAAGATTTGATCATTGGAAAACCGTTATGAATATCCTCAAGTATCTGAGGAGAAAGATGAATTATATGCTCGTGTATAGGACTAAGGATTTGATCCTTACAGGATACACTGACATGGATTTTAAGACTGATAAGGATATATGTCTGACATAAAGGATGGCTAGCGGACCAATTCCAAATGAAAGATTTTGGAAAGGTCGAATATGTTCTTGGAATCCTAATAGTCTGGGATAGGAAGAACAAAACGCTAGCCCTGTCTCAAGCAACGTATATTGACAACATGTTGTCCCAATATTCGATGCAGAACTCCAAGAATGACTTATTGTATTTCAAGCATGGGGTTCACTTGTCTAAGGAATAGTGTCCTAAGACACCTCAAGAGATTAAGAATATGAGACAGATTTCCTAGACCTCCGCTGTGAGCAGCATAATGTATGCAATGCTCTGCACAAGGCCTGACATCTGTGATGATGTAGGGATAGTCAGCACATATCAATCAGTATCCATGGTCAAACTTTACAAAGGAGCTATAATGTGGCATAATTACAGTCTTGACCATATAAGCCAAAAAATATAGTTGCTTGTGAAGCAGCGATAGAGATTGTAAGACTTAGAAAGTTCTTGACTGATTTGGAATGTGTTCCAAATGTGAACTTGCCCATCAGACTTTATAGTAATACAGTGGTGTTATGGCAAATTCATAAGAACTTTCCAACCCAAGACAAGCACACACACATTGAATTAAATTGAAATATTCACGAAGACTCTCTCGGCTAAAGGGTATGAGGGTCATCTAGAAGGTCTAGGTCTACGAGTTATGTACAAAGATGAAATCTAGGGCAAGTGGGAGAAATGTAATGGGTATAATGATACCATTAATGGGTATAGTGATACCATCATACAATGGGTATAGTAATACCAATGGGTATAGTGATGCCCTAGTTTATTGTATTTGTACATTGTACATGTTTTATACATGTATTTGTACACCCACTATTGAATAGATTGCTGTACATCCCACTAAACTAGAGTTTTAGTTCAAGTGGGAGTTTGTTGGGTTTTATGCCCTAAAACTCGTAGATAGTGAATGTAAACAAATTATATACTTGTATTTAATAAAGTGTTATTTAGTTTCTACAATAAAATGTTATTGTTAAATAGTGCACTATTTGACCCCAATCCAATAAACTAGACATCCAAGGCTGTAATATGAGTCTTGAACTATATGTAGCGACATATGGGATCATTGTTCAAGAAACAGCCTAAAGGGTCTATAGTATAGGGATAAGACTGGGTGCCTTATCCTGGTGACACTATGGATACGACCCACTTTGTATTTGATACAAACGCTGCGATCCAACGCGTTCGTGTAGGAGACATGCGAGTGGGGGTATCCTATGCAATGAGTTTGCATAAGACCGGACCGCGAAATAGTAACCACTAGTTATAACACGGTTAACTAGTTGGTTTAGTATTTCACTAGGACGACTGAGACAACTTAGTCTTAATCCTGAGTTGATTATGGACTCCTGCTCATGAGAGACTGTCCTTTGATTTGCATGGGTGAGAGTGGCCAATACGCCGACTCAATAAGCCTACCACTTTGGGGACAAGATCGAATGGGGAGCTGGGAACATAATCGTACAAGATGGAATTCACTCCTTCCCGACTTTAGGGAAGCAGATGAGTGTTCCCTTAAGTGGTTACTCCGAGTCTTGAACAAAGGGCCCTACCCTCTCAATGGCACGAGAGGGTTTTCTGTTTAATGGTTGGACCATAAACAGATTGTTCATTAGAGGAGAATTGGTACTTAAGGAAATAGAGGTGACCCAGGGGTAAAACGGTAATTTGACCCAGCTGGTGTTACGGACACTCGTGAAGGACTAACTAGTCGATATTGGTCTAAGTTCCGTGGACACAGAAAATATGTCTGCAGTGAGAAGAGTGCAACTGTGAGTCTATAGTGGAATGTACACACAGTTAACGAATATTGATTATTATGGTTAATGAGTTTAACCAATTAATCTCACATCGTTGGAGCTTCTGATCTGCAGGTCCATAAGGTCCCACTGGTAGCTCGTAAAGTAATTTGAGGCAACTAAGTAATTAAATTGAAAATGTTCAATTTACTGAGGGAAATAAATATAATATATATTGATATATTATTATGAGAGAAATTAATATTTGAAGAAGTTCAAATATAAATTTATGGAAGATTGAAAGAATTAATTAATTTAAGTCCTAAAAGTGTTTGGGCAAAATTAATTAATTCAAGGCCGGAAATTAAATATGTGATATTTAATTTGGTGGTTAATTAATTAAAGAATTAATTAACCATGAATTAATCAATTATGTAAATAATTAATCACTTAAGGAAGTGATTAATCATTTATGGGAATGATCTAATTACTTATGGAAGAAATTAGTCATTTATGGAAAAGATTAATCAAATGGGAATTGATTGATCATGATTGATTAATTAAGGAATAAAGATTGAATCAATTTTGGAAAAGATTGATTTAATTGAATATTTTATTCATGGCCTCTCTTCTATAAATAGAACACTAGACCTAATTGGTCATGACACTTGACACTCTTGAAAGACAAGACCTAGAATTCTCTCTAGCCTCCCTCTTAGAGAAAGACTCCCACAAGTCTTTGGCCTCCTAGACTTAGAGACATACCGGTGTAACCTCTGTGGTTATTGTGTCAATCAAAGAAGAATTTCCAGCGAAGAATACCTTGAAGCGGCTGCTGCGTTTTCGTTCGTGGAGCTTCGTTGGCGAAGAACGGTCAAGTCTACAACGGAGGTTTGTAACGGTTCTTCCTCTTTTCTTTAGAAAAGTTTTAAAAATAAATTTAGATTTATTTTAGCATGTTTAAACCGATTTTACAGCGGCTTTAAAGTTAGTTTAAAGTTTTTGTTTGAGTTTTCGTAACGGTTTTTAATGTTAATTAATATACGGCGTAAGGTCCAATCGATGCGCTTCCGCTGCGTTGGGACTTTTATTCCCTTCACCGAGGACCCCCACTCTCATCTGCGATCATTCCTAGAAATATGCGGGACGGTAAAGATGAACGGAGTTCCGGCCGACGCAATCAGATTGAGGTTGTTTCCATTTTCCCTACAGGATAAAGCAAAAGATTGGCTCGAATCAGTCGAGACGGGCAGCATCAGTACTTGGGACGAGCTTGCCCAGGCTTTTCTGACAAAATTTTTTCCACCAGCTAAGACTACCAAGCTGCGGACTGAAATTGGAACATTCAGACAGCTTGACGAAGAACAGTTATACGAAGCGTGGGAAAGATATAAGGAAATGCTTAGGCGATGCCCCCAACACGGATATCCTGATTGGCTTCAGGTACAGTTATTCTATAATGGATTAAACCCCTCCACGAAGACAGTCCTTGACACATCAGCAGGAGGGAGTTTTCTTTCAAAAACAGTAACAGAAGCCAAAGACCTGCTTGAGGAAATGGCGGCAACAAGTTATCAATGGCCGACGGAGAGAGGAACAGTTACAAAGAAGGCTGGATTGTATGAACTAGATGAGTCAAGTTCACTGAAAGCGCAATTGGCATCCCTGACCAATGCTCTAAACAAATTAACGTCATCTGAGGTGGTTAAGTCCATTTCCACCTTAGCTGATGGTCATTTAAAGAAAGAAGGTCAAGATGTGGAAGAAGTTCAATACATAGGAAATAGATCATATACTCAAGGAGTACCGAACTTCTACCACCCCAGTCTGCGCAATCACGAGAACTTCTCATATGCGAATACGAAGAATGTTTTGCAGCCACCCCCAGGTTTTGCATCAACGAGTACTCCTGAGAAGAAAAATAATCTGGAGGAGATGGTGGCTTTATTCATCAAGGAACAAAGAATATTGAATGTGAGTCTCCAGACATCAGTAAACAACCACGACGCAGCTCTAAAGAATATGGAAGTGCAGATTGCTTCAGCAGTAAATGCCTTTCAAAAGGGAAAATTTCCAAGCGATACTAAGCCTAACCCGAAAGAGCAGTGTAAGATGGTGGTTCTAAGAAGTGGCAGAAGACTGGAGGACAGTTTAGAGAAGAAAAAGGAAGAAGAAAAGAGAAGGGATGAAGATGAAGGGGCTGAGGCACAAAAAGCCTCCTCTGAAAGGTTCCAACATCCTCCCAACTCTATTGAATTAAAATGTGATTTTTCTAATAGCTGTGCAGGTAAAAAAGAGGAAGAGAAGCAAAATGACAATAAAAAGATGACTGAGGAAGAAGTGGTTCCATGCAACCACCATGACAGAGGTTCGCATATTAGCCCGCCCAAGCGGAGGGGCGAATGTCCAACCTTTGATTACAGGGAGTTACCTTTTCCTCAGAGATTTAAAAATGTCAAATTAGATGAACAATTTCAAAAATTTTTAGAAATGTTTAAAAAGTTGACTGTGAATATTCCATTGGTAGAAGCTTTGTATAATATGCCGAATTATGGAAAATTCATGAAGGAAATGCTTTCTAAAAAGAAAAGTCTGAAAAAAGAAGTTTTTAATTTATCTGAAAGTAGCAGTACCATCATTTCTGGTAGGATACCCTCTAAGCAGAAAGATCCAGGGAGTTTTACTGTTCCCTGTACCATAGGAGAAGTATCCTTCGATAGGGCTTTGTGTGATTTAGGAGCAAGTATAAATTTGATGCCCTACTCTGTGTACAGGAAGATTGGTTTATCAGGTATGACAGACACCGACGTCACTCTCCAGCTTGCTGACAGATCGATTACCCACCCGATGGGTGTTGTGGAGGACGTGTTGGTGAAAGTCAACAAATTCATCTTTCCTGTAGATTTCGTGGTACTGGACATGAAGGACGACAAAGAAGTGCCAATTATCTTAGGCAGACCTTTCCTAGCCACTGGTAAGGCTGAGATTAGCGTGCATACAGGTAAGCTTACCTTGAACATTGATGATGAAAAAGTCGTGTTTAGTATTTTTGGCCAAGATGAATCTGTTTGTAGCTTACATACATGTTTTTCTGTTGGGCCTGAATACTTGACTGATGACGATGAAGAGGTAGACTATAATCTTGGCCTAGGCTTAGGAGAAATGCTTGTTGATAATATGGATTTTGATCATGATGCATATATGGATAATCCTCTGTTTGAAAATGATTTGGATCTGCCTGACTTTGAAAATGAATTAGACTTGCCTGCTTGTGAAAATGAAAGATCTGCAGTTGATGATTTACCTTCCTTTGAAAATGAATTGGAATTGCCTGAACTGAATAATTTTGATGATGATATTGAATTGCCTGACATTGAGCATGAACATAAAAGGCATAAAAAAGATTGCTCGATAGATAATTTTGAGTCTGACCATGATTACAGTGAATCTATTGAGTCTGATCTTGACATTCCTGAATGCATGAATCCTGACAATGTGAATACTTTCTTTTCATGTCCTGATGATGTGTATAGCATAGAATCTGATCCAGAAGAACTTAAATCTGTGCATAGTATATAATCTGATCCTGAAATTCTTTAATTCTTTAATTCTTCTGATGATGAGTCATGTGATAGCCTAGTTGAATCATTTTTTAATTCTGAGTCTGAAGGATCTGCTGAACATGTAGATATTTTTTCTGATGAATGGACTGGCATGATTGATAGGCCATCTCTAGATCCTAGACTAGTAGATAATATAACGCTTGATGACTCTGTTAACAACTGTTTTGAGAATAGAGATTTAGAAAAGAGATTTGATGCAGCAGATTATTTTCTGAAATGTTATTATGAGAATCTCTTTAGTGAAGATGGGCCAGGGGAAAGTTTTTTTTCTCCCCTGTTTGTAGTTTGCAATTCGGTGCGTGATTTCTTGCAGGGCCCGGAGGATGATGAAAATTTTTATTTTGAGCCTCCGTAAGCGTGCCGAGCCTAGTCTAGCTAAAGACGTTAAAGAAAGCGCTGCTTGGGAGGCAACCCAAGGATTATAGTAGTTAGTTGTTTTTGCGGTAAATAATTTTCTTTGCTCCGTGATCCAATTTTGTTTTGCAGGATCACCTTAGCAAATCCCAAAATTCCACATTTCTCATTTTTCATGGATCCAAAGGAAGAGGATGAAGCGCTCCTAGCTCAGGGAAGTCTCAGTATCTCTCTTTATGCTTTTCTGTTTTAAAACATTGGGGACAATGTTTAGTTTAAGTTTGGGGGGGAGGTTTCCGCTGTGTTGAGCATATTTAAATTCTGTTGGATGCATGAATAGATAGCCATGATAGCCAAGGATGTGATTTTTGAAATTTTGGGAGAAAATGGTTTATATGTTGTGGAATCTGGGAGCACGGCAGAAATTGTGAAATTTTAAAATTTTTTGATACTTAGTTTTGATGTCTAAAGCATGCAATAGTCTTATCTAATGACGTCTTTGAAAATCTAGATTCTTATTATGGTTTTCAAAATTGTTGTCACCCCGATAGGCTTAGTTTCTAATATCAGGAAGTTCATGCTTGATTGCTCTAAAGAACTAGGTAGAAAAAATGCTATGCCTGCTGAGAGAAAAGCAAAAGCAACAAAAGAAAATGTGAGAAAAAGAAAATCTGTTGAAAAAGAATTTTTGCTTGCTCAAAAGAAAAAAGCCTAGGGGTAAAAAGAGCTACCTGCGGTGTGATCAGTTAGGCCAACCAAGGAATAAAATTCGGGTTAAGGGTCCCTGCACCGTAGTGTGAAAGCTAGTACCATTAGATATCAAAATGCAAGTTTGGGGGAGGAGCAAAAGAAAAAGAAAAGAAAAAGAAGAGAAAAAGAAAAAAAAAATCATGTGAGAATTCTGCTCCCCCATAAAAAAAGAAAAGGATGACAGGCACCCTAGTTACTTTTTTTTGCATGATAGATGGACTCCGAAGTATTAGGGGCTCTTAGCCAGTGTAGGGGGAAAACAAATGGAGAAAGCCATAAGACTAATCTAGGTTAGTAAAAGAATCAATAGATAAGTCTTGAGCATGCTATTCATTAATCTTAAGTTCAAACTAGTTTAAGATTTCTTCAAGAGTATGCGGTGCTTGCTTATTCACTTGCATGTTTTCCATTCGATCCTAAGAATTCAAAAATCATTGAGGGTTGAGCGATTCTATTTCATGCATCTTTAGAATTTATTTTGCTCGGGACTAGCAAAAGCTTAAGTTTGGGGGTGTGATAGCGAGCAGAAATGTCGCTATTTTAGTCTCAATTTATTAAGCTTTTTGGTGCTTTAATCGTGTTTTTAATGAATATATTTAATGAATTTTGTTATTTTGTCTTTAGGAGCATAAATGATGATTTTGGGAGAAAAAGAGCCAAAATTGAAGTAATTATAACTCAAATCAAAGTATGAAGCATTTGGAAGCCCAAAGAAGACATCCATGAAGAAAAGACCAAGAGAAATGAAGAAGGCCCAAAAATCAGCCCAAAAGGAAGCTGATTTTTCTGGAAAATCTGGACAGCGTCGAGACGCTTAGCAAGGCAGCTTCGCGACGCTGCCCTTTCTTGTTGCCCAAGCCGCGTGCGCAGCAGCGTCGCAACGCTTGGCAAGGCAGCGTCGCGACGCTACCCCTTTTCCAGGCCTATAAATAGGCGCCCTTGGTGCCTCATTTTGAATCATCAATCATCAATCATCAATCATCAATCATCAATCATCAATCATCACTCATTCCTTTCCTTCCTTAAGACTCCTTTTTTGGAGCCCCTCTCAAGGCTTTTGAGCCTTTTTGAGAGGGTTCTTCTAGTGGGAATTTTTGGGGAATTTTGGGAAGCAATTCTAGAGGCCCGAGGAGTAGTCAGCGGAGGCTCCAAGCGTCAGCAAGGGGTTTTTCGACGGTCAATTCCTTTTCCTTTATGCTTTTTAATATGCTTTCCCTTGTAATTATTGTGGATATTATGTGTAGCTAAACCCCAATTTGGGGTCTTGAAATGAAATGATAGTGGAAATATTGTTATAATTTCTTGTCTCTTGCCCATGTCCTAATTATTTGTATGGATGTGCTTAATGCTTTACTCAATCTGGCCAATTGTGTAATGATTTGATCCTTAATGGAAACTCGACGGAGAGAAATTAGGATAGATCATAATCCATGCAACTAGTTTAATTGCCCGTTGTGACACCGGGATTAGTTGATTAAACTTAGATTCCTAAAATGAATCAGAGCGTAATAATTAATGATTTTTAATAGCGCTAAGGACACTTAGGTTGTTAAAATGAATTAATTACAATTAGGGGAAACCGACAGGAGAACCTATGTGATTAACGGAGATTCTAGGTTTATAATTAGTTGGGCAATGAGATAGGATAATTGTAGCAATTATTTAGCTAATCATTGATTTTCAAGACCCCTCTTCCCGCTTAAAGAAAACTCTTTCTCCACATTTTATTTCTGATTGATCAAACTTGTTTTCATTAAGTCATTTTAAATTAAATCTTCTTATTTCATGAACGTGGTCCCTAAATATTATTTCACCTAAGTATTTTCAGTGCTCAAGAGAATTTTAATTAATTGCTTAAGTTTCGCTTTGCCTCCCTGAGGATTCGATACTCGGAATACTTTCCGTTTTATATTACTTGTGGCCCGTGCACTTGCGGATACCAAACACTTAGCTCGCAATCTAGGAAAGCTTGTGCTTAGTTCGATGCCCAAAGTATAATCTCCCTAAGCATAAGACCTTACCTTCTCTCTCAAAAGAAAATAAGTTTGGGGGTTTTTGCCTTACTTTCTCATTCATTGGGGACAATGAATAGTTTAAGTTTGGGGGTGAGGTGCCCTTTCGAAAAAAAAAAAGAAAAGAGAAAAAGCATCTTAGAAGCATTCCTCTTTGTCCTAATCTTGTGTAAGATGTACTCCTCTCCCTTTGTGAAATGTATTCTTTTCTTGAGCTTACCTAGTAACCAGGGGGATTTATGATACCCATAGTTTGCCCTTGCGTCAAGAAGTAGCTCTTGAAAGGTATGAGTTCCTATAAAAAAAAAAAACAAAACAAAAAAGAAGAAGAAGAAAAATCAAAAGGTATGATTAAGGGATGAGTGCTAGCTTGAAAGTCGAAATTTCCCCAAAGCTTAGGTGAGCTTCACCAAAAAGTGTCGCCACTCTGAGAAGCAAGGAAAAAGTTGCTAGATAGTCTTAGGCAATTTTAGGGGATATGAATGCAATGCTCGCTAGGTGATGAGCTTGGAGGCTTGGGTGAGCTTCACCATAAAGTGTTGCCATTCTGAGACCAAAGAGGCTATGACCTAAGAGGTTTTCTAAGATGGTAAAAAAAAAATCAAAAAGAGAATAAGAATTGAGAGAGTTTTTATAATTTGGGCATTAGGATTGTAAGCTTGCTTAACAAGCTTAATGACTAAATTTTGAGCTAAGGAAGAAAGAAAATTAGTGGCTTGTTTGATGCCTATAGGTTGGCTCAATTGGATTTGATAGTTAATCAAGATGGGCTAAGAGCGTGGATCAAAAGCATAATGTTGATTTGGAGTTGCCAAGTGCAGTTGCCTAAGTTGTTTTTAAATGTTGAATTCTTTTTGGAGCTATGTGCATTTGTTAAGGGAAGTTTTGAGCAAGAAGTAGCTGTGTGGCTTATGAGAGGCTCTAGTGAGAGGCTAGCTGATCTTTTCCTGTTTAGTTGAGCTTTTGGCCTAGCATTGCTCAGGGACGAGCAATGAGCTATGTTTGGAGGTGTGATAACTCTTAGAAATAAGAGTTATTGGCCATTCTTTTAGGACTTTTAGGCTTAATTTTACCTTAAGTTGATGCTATTTGAGTTGGGTCTTGATGAATTTTATGGTGTTTAATGAAAGTGCTTATTGATGGCTTTTAATGTTTAATTTCACGTTAATTTCGGACTTAAGCTGACTTGGAGCTCCAGTTTTCTTTGCAGATTATGCTGTAGCATTAGCTGGAAGAGGCAGAATAGCAGTTGGAGTTGTTTTACACGTGGAAGACTTCATTAATTGAGGTGGCAATCCCTCCTGGAGGCTGTAGCTATTTTCAACTATTAGAATGATTTCCAAATGGGCAAGGCTTGTCTAATCAGCCCTCAATCCCACAAATATGGTTGGGTATAAAAGGAAAGCGGTCCTA
The DNA here is from genome assembly GCA_036850905.1 of Luffa acutangula. NCBI lineage: Eukaryota > Viridiplantae > Streptophyta > Magnoliopsida > Cucurbitales > Cucurbitaceae > Luffa > Luffa acutangula. The sequence goes on from CM072099.1 coordinate 26,782,511, forward strand.
ATTTGGAAAGGGGGCTGAAAAAGGAGGAGATTCACGATTGGGAGCTGTTTTGGAGCACAAAAACAGAGGAAAGACAGAGGGGAGTTGCCGTGGAGACCACATTCAGCTTGGGAAAGCTGGATTTGAGCTTGGGAGCTTCTTCTTTGGCCTTTTCTTCTTATCTTTTATCTTCCCATTGATATTAGTTGTGTAAGAAGTTGAAAAGTATGTTGAGTATGAGCATTTTCTGTTGTATTGAACTTGTTTTCTCTTTGAACATGAACTAATCCTCTTTAGGTGAGGATTAGGGATCCTATATTGTAACGAGGGATTGTTTATAGTTGAACCGTGCTATTTTCATCTTAAAGTAAAGTCTTCTTTATTTTTTAAGCTGGAATTTCGACCGACCACCCATTTTCTAGCATTGTTATTGGGTGTTTGGGAAAACATTTAGTAACCGATTGCTTTGCTTTACTTTAGTCTTTTATGATCATGAAAATGAGTGGGTATTTAGGGATAAATCACCCCCTAGGGCACTAATAAGATTGAACTAAAAATAAGGGGTTAAATGGGAGTTTAATCGCCTTAATCTATGGAGAATTGGAAAATTCCTGTTGAAAATCTGGGTGAGATGAATTAGCACAGTTTTTGCTATAGCAATCCCTGGAAACAATACAGAATATCCCTAATCCGAGCCTTACTTCTCCTCTGCTTCCAGTCGTTTTTCTTGCGTTATTTACTTTCAATTCTCTTTAATTTCATCCAAAATTTATTTTCATTTGTGCAATTTAGTTAGTGAATGATATTTTGTCTTTGGTTACTTGAATTTCATCGAAAAATCACGCTTAGAAGTATTAAATTTCCCTTACTCAATCCCTGTGGAGACGATCTTGAATTACTTATCACTTGCTGCTGATCGTGTGCACTTTCACGTGTGTTTGTGAGTTTTTCTTGCATATTTAGAATCACTTTGCACAAGGCAACAACTCACAAGACAACAACCTAGAATTTTCTCTAGCCTCCGTCTTAGAGAAAGACTCCCACAAGTCTTTTGCCTCCTAGACTTAGAGACATACCGATGTAACCTATGTGGTTATTGTGTCTTTGAAGAAGAATTTTCCAGCGATGAAACTACAAGGAGGCGGCTGCGTTTTCGTTCGTTGAAGCGTCGTTGGCGAAGAACGGTCAAGTCTACAACGAAGGTTTGTAACGGTTCTTTCCCGTTTCTTTAGAAAAGCATGAAAGTAAATTAGATTTCATTTTCAAGAATGTTTATAGAAATTTCCAGCAACTTTAAAGCATGTTTAAAGTTTATTTTGCCTTTTCGTAACAGTATTTTAATGTTAATTAATATACGGCATAAGGTCCAATCGATGCATTTCTGCTGCGTAGGGGCTTTTATCTCCTTCAGGACTAGAATACCCCATAACTCAAAAAGTAAGGAAGATCCCAGATGAAGTTCCATAAAAGAAGTCAGAAGTTACCATAGAAGTTTGTCAGAATAAAGAAAATGAAGAAAAAACCAGGGAGCATGAAGCCTTGGAAGAAACTAGTGAAAGTTCAAGTTTAGAGAAAAAGCAAGAAAATGCGACTGCAAAACCTAAAAAGTTTATTTTAGATCCAGATTACAAGCCACCACCACCATATCCTCAAAGATTCAAATACGCTTCACAAGATGCACAGTTTAAAAATTTCCAGACAGTATGAAGCAATACCACATCAACATCCTGTTGGTGGAAGCGCTTGAACAAATGCCAAATTACGTGAAATTCCTGAAAGACATCATGTCCAAGAAGAGAAGATTGGGAGAGTATGAGATAGTTGCACTTACCGAATTCTCCAGTGCATTGGCTAAAAATAAGATCCCTCCCAAGTTAAAGGATCCAGGAAGTTTCACTATTCTATGCTTCATCGGAGGACGAAATGTTGGCAGGGCATTATGCGATCAAGGAGCAAGCATAAATCTGATGTCGTATTCAGTTTTCAAGCAGATAGGTATAGGAGAAGGTAGGCCTATGACTGTCACCTTGCAGTTAGCCGACAGGTCACTAACACAACCCATTGGCAAGATTGAGGATATGCTAGTTAAGGTGGACAAGTTTGTATTCCCAACAGACTTTATCATATTACACCGTGAAGCAGATAAAGAAGTGCTGATGATTCTAGGTCGGCCATTCTTAGCAGCTGGCAGGACCTTGATCGATGTACAAAAAGGAGAATTGACTATGAGAGTCAATGATCAACAAGTTACCTTCAATGTCATGAACACACTGACATATCCAAGAGATCTTGAAGAATGTTCAGTGACTGATGAGATTGATGAGCTTTCTTTATCTACCTTGCAAGAATTGCTAAAGGGAGAGACATTGGAAGACTTGCTTGAAGATCAAAAACAAGAGGAAAAAGTTGGGAAAAAGATTGAAGGAACGGAAGAATCAACCACAAGTGGATTTGCAGTAGCACGAATAGAAAATGCTGAGAGATTCCTTGGAGTCAAACCAGGAATAAATCAAGCTGCTGCAACCGTCCATGATTAACCCTCCAGATTTAGAACTCAAATCGCATGAAATGTCTTCGTTGCAGGTCCTATCTAGTCACAAAAAGGCAATAGGTTGGACAATCGTAGATATTCAAGGAATCGACCTATCATTTTGCATGCGTAGGATGAACCTTGAAGAAGGTGCCAAGAATTCCATTGAGAATCAACGAAGGCTAAATCCCATTATGAAAGAAGTCGTCAGAAAAGATATTCTAAAATGGCTGGACACAGGAGTTATATATCTGATTTCAGACAGTAGCTGGGTGATAGAGAGCAGAAATGTCGCTATTTTAGTCTCAATTTATTAAGCTTTTTGGTGCTTTAATCGTGTTTTTAATGAATATATTTAATGAATTTTGTTATTTGGCCCTTAGGAGCTAAGTTGGTGATTTCGGGAGAAAAAGAGCCAAAATTGAAGTAATTCTAGCCCAAATCCTAGCTTGATGCAATTGAAGGCCCAAAGAAGACATTCATGAAGAAAAGACCAAGAGAAATGAAGAAGAAGGCCCAAAAATCAGCCCAAAAGGAAGCTGATTTTTCAGGAAAATCTGGACAGCGTCGAGACGCTTAGCAAGGCAGCGTCGCGACGCTGCCCTTTCGTGTTGCCCAAGCCGCGTGCGCAGCAGCGGCGCGACGCTTAGCAAGGCAGCGTCGCGACGCTACCCCTATTCCAGGCCTATAAATAGGCGCCCTTGGTGCCTCATTTCTCATCAATCAAAGAATCAACCATCACTCAATCCTTTCTTTCCTTTCTTAAGACTCCTTTTTGGAGCCCCTCTCAAGGCTTTTGAGCCTTTTTGAGAGGGTTCTTCTAGTGGGGAAATATTGGGGAATTTTGGGAAGCAATCCTAGAGGCTCGAGGAGTAGTCAACGGGGGCTCCAAGCGTCAGCAAGGGGTTTTTCGACGGTCAATTCCTTCCCTTTATGCTTTTTAATATGCTTTCCCTTGTAATTATTGTGGATATTATGTGTAGCTAAACCCCAATTTGGGGTCTTGAAATGAAATGATAGTGGAAATATTATTATAATTTCTTGTCTCTTGCCCATGTCCTAATTATTTGTATGGATGTGCTTAATGCTTTACTCAATCTGGCCAATTGTGTAATGATTCGTTTCTTAATGGAAACTCGACGGAGAGAAATTAGGATAGATCAAAATCCATGCAACTAGTTTAATTGCCCGTTGTGACACCGGGATTAGTTGATTAAACTTAGATTCCTAAAATAAATCAGAGCGTAATAATTAATGATTTTTAATAGCGCTAAGGACACTTAGGTTGTTAAAATGAATTAATTACAATTAGGGGAAACCGACAGGAGAACCTATGTGATTAACGGAGATTCTAGGATTATAATTAGTTGGGCAATGGATAGGATAATTATAGCAATTATTTAGCTAACCATTGATTTTCAAGACCCCTCTTCCCATTTCAAGAAAACTCTTTCTCCACATTTTATTTTTGATTGATCAAATTTGTTTTCATTAGTCATTTTGAATTCAAGTTCTTTTTATCACATGAACGTAGTCCCTAAATATTATTTCACCTAAGTATTTTCAGTGCTCAAGAGAATTTTAATTATTTGCTTAAGTTTCGCTTCGCCTCCCTGAGGATTCGATACTCGGAATACTTTCCGTTTTATATAACTTGTGACGACCCGTGCGCTTGCGGATAATCGTTTAGTACAATCGTACACACAACAACACTGGGTTAGTCCAATCCAATGCGTCCGCAAGAAAGGTGGGATAACTGTAGGGGAGAATGAGAAGAATGAATTGATTCCGACGAGAACAGTCACAGGATGGCGAGTCTGCATCGACAATCGTCGACTCAATAAAGTAACCATAAAGGAGCATTTCCTGTTACCGTTTATAGATCAAATGTTCGACAGATTAGCTGGGAATGATTATTATTCTTTTCTTAATGGCTACTCAGGTTACAACCAAATTACGATAGCCCCAGAAGATCAAGAGAAAACCACGTTCACATGCCCGTACGAGACATTTGCTTTTCGAAGAATGCAATTTGGACTATGCAATGCACCAGCAACCTTTCAAAGGTGTATCATGGCAATATTCTCCGATATGGTAGTGCAGACATTAGGAGTCTTTATGGATGATTTCTCCATTTTTGGAGAAACTCTTGCAATGTGTTTACAGAATTTAGACCGTGTACTGGAAAGATGTGAAGAAACAAACCTGGTATTGAACTGGGAAAAGTGTCATTTCATGGTATGAGAAGGAATAGTCCTTGGACACCGAATTTCTAGAAATGGAATTGAGGTAGACAAGGCAAAGATTGAGATTATATCCAAGTTGCCTTTTCACAAAACAGGTCGAGACATCAAGAGTTTTTTAGGCCACACATGTTTTTACAGAAGATTTATTAAGGACTTCTCTAAAATTTCAAAACCTTTATGCAGGTTGCTCGAGGTAGATAAACCTTTCGAATTTAATGAAGATTGTAAGCAAGATTTTGAAACTTTGAATAATGCACTCAGTACATCTCCGATCATAATTGAACCAGATTGGACTCAGTCGTTTGAGCTGATGTGTGATGCTAGTGACTTTGCAGTTGGAGCTATGTTATGCCAAAAAAGAGGGAAGATTGTGCAACCAATCTATTTTGCAACCAAGACGCTAAACGAAGTACAGTTGAACTATACTATCACAGAAAAAGATTTACTTGCAATAGTATTTGGTTTTGATAAATTTAGATCCTACCTAGTGGGAACTAAAGTCATAGTTCATACTGATCACTGAGCCCTTAAACACTTGTTATCCAAGAAGGATGTTAAACCCCGACTAATCTGTTGGATCTTACTCTTGCAAGAATTTGATATTGAAATCCAAGATAGGAAAGGAACTGAAAATCAAGTGGCAGACCACCTGTCAAGACATGGAGAGGAAGCGCAAGTGGAGAAGGGGTTGGATATTCGATAATCATTTGCAGATGAACAAATTCTGGCAGTAAGGGCAGTTGTGAAGGATTGGAATTCCCAATTTCAGCGAAGCAATTAGATCGATTCGCAATTTAATTTCGTTTCGCAAAATACCCATACATTGGCAAAAACGAATTCATAATTCTACAAAACTAAGGTCAAGCAAATTCATCGTCGTCTGACGACTCCGAATTCTTCAAGAACGCCTTCTTGAATGCTAGGGACCAAAAAAGAAATCTTGGGACACCACCACAAGATTATTTTGCTATCCTCTGAGTTTGGGAACTCAGTTGTGGGACTGAATTCTTCATTGAGAATCATGAAGAGAAGAAATTTTTCTTCTGTATTGAGAGAGCACGAGAGAGGGAGTGATTTAGAGAGATATTCAGAATCCTACAGAATGAGGATGTTCACCAAAGACCCCACTTGCCTCTAGTTTTGTGAGAGAGAAAGCATTTTAATTAATTAACAATTTAATTAATTAATAATATAATTAATATCTAATATTTAACTACATGGGCATTAAATCATATTAAATGCACATCTCTCACTTAATATATAGTTTTAATTAAGTTTAATTAAATCCCATTTAATTAAATTAATTAAACTAAACAATTAATTAATTCATAATTAATTAATCCTTTGACCAATTAAATATCACATATTTAATTAATCATACATTTGAATCATATTCAAATGTGCATCTCTCTTATAACCTATAGTTTTAATATGAATCATATTCACATTAAAATTAATCTATAGTCATTAATTTAATTAAATCACATTTAACTAAATTAAATTGAACAATTAATTAATTCAAAATTAATTAATTATTGTGATTAATTAAATATCACATATTTAATTAATTACATATTAGATTCATATTCTAATTAAATCTTTCATATAATATATAGTTTAATTAAATCACATTTAATTTAAACTAAATGAATAATTAATTAATTCACAATTAATTAATTTATTCACCAATTAAAAATCACATATTTAATTAGTTATATATTTAAACTCTTTCAAATATATAATTCTCTCAAATTAATAAAGTTTAATCACAAAGTAAACTTTATATTATAATGTATCACCATACATTATATTAATTGTATCTTATACAATTAACTTGATTCCCATATTGAATATGAACTATTCAAATTCTCTCAAGATAAATTGTTCCCAATTACTCTTTACAAGCTAGCAGGGGGACCTACTGGACCTACATATCAGAAGCTCCAATGATATGAGGTTAACTCACTAAACTCATTAATCGAGTTAACCAATATTCATTAACTGTGGGTCACTCAACTAAAGACCCACAGTTGTACTCTTCTCACTGTAGAATATTTCTGTGTCCATGGATATTGATCAATAACGGTAAGTCAAACCTTCACGAGTGTTCGTAACTACAACTGGGTAAAATTACCGTTTTACCCCTGAGTTACCTCTGGCTCCTTAAGTACCAGTACTCCTCTAATGAACAACCTGTTTATGGTCTAAGCAGTAAACAGAAAGTCCCTCTCGAGCCAGTGAGAGGGCGGGATCCCTTTGTTCAAGACCCGGAGTCACCACTTAAGGGAACACTCATCTACTTCTCCTAGAAGTGGGAAGGAGTGAATTGCATCTTGTGTTGTCATGTTCCCAGCCCCCACTCGAACTTGTCCCCAAGAAGGTAGGCTTATTGAGTCGGCGTGCAGACCACTCTCACCCGTACTAATCAAAGGACAATCCCTCGTGAGAAGGCGTTCATGACACACTCAGGATTAAGACTGAGTTACCTGGGTCATCCTATTGAAATAGTAACCTAACTAGTTAACGGTGTTACATCTAGCGGTTTACTATTTCGTGGTCCGGTCTTATGCAAACTCATTGCATAGGTGTTGGGTTCCTAGAGTGAGTAAAAATATGATATGAAATACACTAGAATTTCTGTGCAAGTATACAAAGTCTGCAGCAAGTAATATTATCAATCAAAGGTCTGAATGTGTTTCCACTTTATCTATTTTGTGCAACTTCCTAATGGTTTCGAAGGTAATAAAAATGTTGGGTTTTATGAGAATTATGCTGAAGCAAAATAAATGACAGAACAACGAGTAAACAAATAGATGGATAGATTAAAGACAGGCGCTTGTTAGGTTTTAGTGATTATTCTAAGATATGCTCTAGCAATATTATTGATCATGCATTTCTCGCAGTATTATTAGCGGATTCCTCCCGGAACTCCGGATCTTTTGGGATATGTTTCAAACCCAATGAAGAGCGACCGATCGAGCACTAGGCAACTGGCTATCCCTAGCTCAGTCACTAACGTTCACCAATACACAATGATCGTAATGTGGAGAATTACCACACACTCTCTAAATCATCCCTGAAACTAGAGAGAGCTATCCATACCGGCTGGCCAGGCGGGCATAAAATAAGAATAAACACAACAATTAACCAAAATGAAATAATCAATTTATTACTAGAGATGAAGCACAGTAATCACATTATTCCTAACCAACACCCTAAACTACTTAGTTCATAATAAGCATAGGAATACGAATTACAATATGAGTATGCATGTCCATCACTACAAGTTAAATAAGAAGGTAAACTCCCTAATCAGCTTGCAGTTGATGGTGTTCTTGATGATCTTCAATCTCCCTATACTATTCGGCTTCCAAGGGAAAACATGGAATGAATTTGACTTTGACGGCTACTTCCTTTTATAGAAGGATGGGAGGCTTGAATTAGGTCAACTAGGACACGTGTAAGGCTCTCCTTGATCCTTTATCACGAAAATAACTCAACAGAAGTCGGTTCATGAAGTTGGCTAACGAGCTGTGATGTGGCAGTTTATGTTCCCAGTTTTGCTGCAGCATAGAATTTGCTCCCTCCAGTCGCTCAGCAGCATAATCTGCACAAAATAATTTCCAATGCTTCCATTCTTCCAAATGGGTTAAATCATGTAATATCTCTCTAAAACCAACCCTATTAAGCATTAAAGACACACAAATCCTTATATAAATGAGGCCTAAATAACTACCTTTTGGGCAGTTATCATACCCCCAAACTTGAACTATTGCGCGTCCCGAGCAATACTAACCAACCTTCCTTCAAGAATTTCATAACATTAGACAAAGAATTAGCTTAATCAAACCAGACAGTCCAACACTACCTTTAACTTTTACCTGAGCACTCTGCAAAACCAAGCTCTGCTGCAGCAAAATGATTCCTTCAGCAGGGACAAATAATCACCACTTTTCAACTTAATTCTAAGAACTCACCACAGCCTAGCTCTATTATCAGACATTTCAAAACATATTTTTAAAGGGGTTTATATCCTTGTTTATCAGACTTAAAGCAGCCTTACAGTCATAAGCTCTTAAGCATGGGATGACCCACTTTATGGTGCAGTATACCCTTGCCTCAAGCTCATCACCAACTAGGCTCAATACTCATTATAATGCTAAACAATCCTTAGTTATTCCATCTCTTGCCCCTCAGAATGGCGACATTTTATGATGAAGCTCACCTAAGTTATGGGAGACAGAAAAATTGTTGGATCATCATTCATCCTTCAAAACTTTTGCTCCATCAATATTTTCAGCAAAAATCTTCAACAAATAATTTTTTCAGCAAATAATTTTTCTTATATTTCTCATTTCCTAGGTCATCTTTTGACGCGAAGACAAACTGTGGGTATCACAAATGTCCCCGGTTACTCAATAACCTAGCAAATTTTGAAGGAGAGGAATGCTCGAGCAAAATAATTGGAGTAGCAAAAAGTCCCCCAAACTTGAATTATTCATTGTCCTCAATGAATCATTAATTAAGCAATTATACCCCCAAACTTAAATTTTTCTATCTGAATTTTTAAACTAAACATGGGACTAGGATTAAGCTTAAAGTGGATCATATAAGTCAATACTACCGTCAAAATCTTCTTGCCGCAGCAACAGTCCAGGCTAGAAGAAATGCTCAAGCAAAAGGTTTCTGGAGATCAGAATACCTTGATCTAATTAAGCGTAATCAGTCCAAGCTTCAAAAATTCAGAAGAAAATTAGTTAAGTTAGATTTAGTCAGTACTCATAGAATAGAAACATTCAAAAATTTCATTAAAATCATAGAAAAAACATTACAAAGAAGAGATATATTTTTAACGCAGAAAAAAAAAATTTAAAAGAAACAAGACAATCAAACATTTTTAGCAAGATGGGGTCAGATATGCGCGAGCAAACAAAATGATAAGACAAAAATAATGCTCGCTGAAGATCATTCCATCCATCAATCTTCCTGACCCTGGTCTTCATCATCATTCTCTTCTCGTTCAACAAGCGGGGGTGGTATCCAAAGATTAAACAAATCATCGGGAAACACTGGAAAGGCCGGATACGGTGTTGAGAAATTGGTTTGCAAGGCCCCCCTGAGCGCATCATCTCTCCTTTTAGCATAAGTCCAGTAGGTCTGAGCTTGCCTTTCAGCAAACTCTAACCTACTGGTCAACACAGCCAGTTGCTCTAGGATCTGATTAACGCCATACACAAGTCCACCTTGGCGAACCTCTTGCATACGCTGAAGTCGCGCCATATTAGGTGTGTCAATGATTCCCTTATCAGTCATGATCATATCTTCTGGAACCGTGGGCACTCATGCCCTGCTGCATAACATCGTAATCGTCTTCGGAAAGAACAGCTTCCCCACCTTCTTTTTCCAGCAATCAAAAATCTCAGAAGAAATAATTTTTCCTACATCAATACTCATCGAGCGAAGAATTGCAAAGGCAAGTAATACACTGTCCCGAGATACCGTGGAGTCGTGTGTTGTCGACAGCAAGCGTAGCCTGATGAAACCCATCCAAGTGTTGGCTTCACTCTTTAAATAAGCAGCTTGAAAGGTATGCTTCCGCGTCTGCGACACCCTCCATTGAGCCCCCTCAATGCCTACCTCCCAGACAGCCGCACTCAGTTGATCACTAGATGGTGCAACCACCATCTCATTAAAAACGACATGCGGAAAATCCTAGAGATCGAACAATTCATTAATGGCCTCAGGACTCCATTGTACTGGCACTCCTCGAACGATAACCTCAAAATCATTCTTAACGTCAAGATTGGCATAAAATTCTAGAACAATGTTGGTATTGACAGGTTCTGGTTTCACACAAAATTGCCTCCATCCGAGGTTCACTATTCCAGACTCCAAGAACCTAGGCAAATCACTGCCAAATCCACGTTCGAACAAGAAGTCCCGTTTCAGTACCTCATGGTATTTTGCTCGAGCAAGATCGTTGACGAAGCGAATGAATGGCGCCCTCGGCTCCTCAATTTCTCCTGATGCTTCGGCAATTCCTTTGCCCCTGCTTTCTCTCTGGACACGCAAACGCTCTTCCCCTTCCTTTCTTGCTTCTTCTTCTTTTTCCTTATTCTCAGCTTCCCTTCTTTCTTCCTCAGAGTCCGACGTCGGAGGTGATGGAGTGTTCCGAACCACCCTCATGCGACCCGCCTTCCTCTTGATGCGGCGGCGCTTTGGTGGTTCAGGCATAATAATTTCAACATGGGCCTCCTGCACCGGCTCCAGTGTTTTCTCTTTTTCAGGCACACCTGCGACTTGTCCTCCGACCTCTGTCTCATGTTCCTTCTCAGCATTCCCTTCCTGAACCGTAGCAGAAACTATCGGTTCTGTCTCAAGATCCTGCACAACCGCTGTCTCTTGGATGACTTCTTGTTCCGCAGCCCTCTGCTGCCTCCGTCTTCGCTTCGCCTCATTCTCTTCTTACGTCCTTTTCTTCTTAGATTTCCCTTTTTGAACTTCCGATGTGACGGGTATCTCTTCCTACTCACTCTCCCTCTCTTTTCGCGCTCTTGTTTTAGCCATGGAAGGTATAATAGGGTTTTGCAAAGAAAGAAAGAATAACACACGCACAAGAATTTGATCAAGAAAACGAAGTGAAATGTACTTACCAGAGATTGCGGATAAATAGGGCTGCAGCAAACAAGAATCCTAACCGAAAGGATTTGCCCTGCCATAACTAATATTACCGTTGCAGTTAAAAATGCAAACCTGAAATTCAAAAATTACCAACGGTAAAATTGCGAATTCCAAACGGCCATGGTAAAAATTAATGCTCTATCATCATTGAAGCCGTTGGATAATTACTCTGCAACACGTGGCCTCATCAGATGATGCACTCACATTTACCTGCGAGAATTTAAAGCTAAGTCTAACGGTAACAATAATAAATTCCAACGGAAACCCTTCTATCTCGGAATAATTTGCTCCAGCAATATTTTTGCCGCAACAATCTGCTAAACCTGAAGAATCTCAGATACGGAATTAGAATTTCAAAATAGACAAATCAAATCTTTTTAATTCAAATTAAACCGATCAAAAGCAAACTTAACCTGTTATTCTCAAAAGAAGCCGAATGAATTAGAGAAAATCTCTATTAATTAAAACTGAAAATAAAATCTAGATAAAATAAAATCCAACTATCTAAAAGATAATTGCAGGATAATTTAAATAAATAACCCGAAAATCAAATCAAATTAAATAAAAAATAGATCAAATCTAACCTACCAAAAATAATAAAAATACTTAAAAGATAAAATCTAATAAATCATGCAAAATTAAATCTAACCTAACCGAAAAATAAAATCAAATTAACGAAAAATAAAATCAATTCAAATCCTGGGAGCTCAAAATTTTGCTCTGTGAAATGCTCCCGCAAAAGTCCTGCTCTCTCAATCATCAACCAATCGTAGGGAAGGATATTTCGACTGAAATTCCTCACCCCAATAATGCTTCACACGCTGTCCATTCACCTTGAACACTCTCCCATCTTTTTCATCCTGCAAAGTAATTGCTCCATTGGAAAAAACCTCAATCACAAGAAACGGTCCTGACCATTTAGATTTTAATTTTCCAGGAAATAATTTTAATCTAGAATTATAAAGTAAAACTTTCTGACCCTTGAAAAATTCTTTAGATTTTATTTTTTTGTCATGCCACATGTTAGTCTTTCCCTTATACGTCTTCGCATTCTCATAAGAGAATTGGCGAAATTCTTCTAACTCATTAAGCTGCAGCATTCTTATTGCTCCTGCACGACTCAGATCAAAATTTAACTTTTTCAAAGCCCAAAATGTTTTATGCTCAAGCTCTAATGGTAAATGACAAGCTTTCCCATATACTAACCTATAGGGAGACATACCTAGAGGAGTCTTATAAGCTGTCCTATAGGCCCAAAGAGCCTCATCCAACCTAAAGGACCAATCCTTTCTAGATGGATGGACTACTTTTTCTAGAATTGATTTAATTTCCCCATTACTTATTTCAGCTTGACCATTAGCCTGTGGGTGATAGGGGGTAGCTATCCTATGCTTAATCCCATACTTAGCTAAAAGCTTAGTTAAGATATTATTAACAAAATGTGTACCCTCATCACTCACTAGAGCCCTAGGTGTCCCAAACCGCGCAAAGATGTGCGATTGAAGAAACCTTGCTACTGTCTTGGCATCACTCTGATGGCATGTGATGGCCTCCACCCACTTGGACACATAATCAACTGCCAATAAGATAAAAACATTGTCATTAGAAGGGGGAAATGGCCCCATAAAGTCAATACCCCATACATCAAATAATTCAATTGCTAAAATGTAAGTAAGAGACATTTCATCTCTAGGCCCCAAATTTCCTCTCCCTTGACAAGCATCGCATTGCTTGTAGAACCAAAGGGCATCCTTGAATAACGTAGGCCAAAAAAAATCTGCAATGCAAAATCCTCATAGCCGTCCTCTGATCGCTGAAATGACCTCCATACGGCGAAGAGTGACATTGCTCCAGGATTTCCTTTGCTTCAGTACCTGAAACAAACCTACGTATAATACCGTCAGAGCATTGCTTATACATAAACGGCTCATCCCAAAAGAAAAATTTAACATCATGCTTAAACTTTTTCTTCTGCCTCCAATCCATATCAATAGGGGTGACTCCCTTTACTAAAAAGTTGGCAATATCAGCATACCAAGGGACATCCCTGACTACCTTTACCTGAACAGCAAAAAGCTGCTCATCTGGAAAAGAATCGGAAATGGCAGATTGCTCCAGCAAAGATGAGGATGGATCAAGACGAGATAAATGATCTGCAACAACATTCTCCGATCCCTTCTTGTCCTTTATCTCCAAGTCAAATTCCTGCAGTAATAAAATCCAACGAATTAGTCTAGGCTTTGCATCTTTCTTAGACATTAAATACCTTATTGTTGCATGATCCGTGAACACCTTGGCTTTGGATCCAACCAAATATGGCCGGAATTTCTCAAAAGCAAACACAACAGCTAACAACTCCTTTTCAGTAGTTGTGTAGTTGACTTGTGCCTCATTCAAAATCTTGCTTGCATAATATATAGGATGAATAAATTTGCCCTGCTTTTTCCCCAGCATTGCACCTACTGCAGCATCACTCGCATCACACATTACCTCGAATGGCAAATTCCAATTAGGCGCGCAGAGAATGGGTGCTGAGATTAAAGCAGCCTTCAATGTTTCAAAAGCCTTCCTACAATCTGCATTAAAGTCAAAAACATGATCAGTGCACAATAAGTTACAAAGAGGTTTACTGATTTTGGAAAAATCCTTTATGAACCTCCTATAAAATCCAGCATGTCCTAAAAAACTCTGAATTCCCTTCACTGAATTCGGTGGCTCTAGCCTTTCAATAACCTCAACTTTTTCTCTATCAACTTCTAGACCATTTTTAGAAATCCTATGACCTAACACTATGCTCTCCTTCACCATGAAGTGGCACTTCTCCCAATTAAGAACTAGATGGGTATCCTCACATCTTTTTAACACCTTTCCTAAATTATCTAAACAACTCTGAAAAGACCTTCCAAACACTGAAAAATCGTCCATAAAGACTTCAACAGTGGATTCAATCATATCAGAAAAAAATGCTAACATACACCGCTGAAATGTTTTTGGAGCATTGCAGAGGCCAAAGGGCATTCTCCTAAAAGCGAATGTCCCGTAAGGGCAGGTTAAAGTGGTTTTTTCCTGATCCTCAGGAGCAATAGTAATCTGGTTATACCCAGAATAACCATCCAAGAAACAGTAATAGGCCTGACCAGCCAATCGATCCAACATCTGGTCGATAAATGGTAAAGGGAAATGATCCTTTCGGGTGGCTTTATTAAGCCTTCTGTAATCCATACAAACCCTCCAGCCAGTTACTGTCCTTGTGGGGATCAACTCATTATCTTTATTGCTCACCACAGTGACACCTCCTTTCTTAGGAACACATTGGACATGGCTTACCCAATTGCTATCGGCAATTGGATAAATGATCCCAGCATCCAACCATTTAATTACCTCATTTTTAACAACCTCTTTCATTGCAGGGTTAAGCCTTCTTTGTTGCTCTATACTCCTAAAGGATCCCTCCTCTAGAGTGATTTTATGCATACAAAAAGATGGGCTAATTCCCTGTATATCAGCCAATGTCCAACCTATAGCTTTGCGGTATTGCTACAGCAATTTTATTAAGGCATCCTCATGCTCCGACATTAAATCTGATGCAACAATAATGGGCAACGTCTCACTTTCCCCAAGATACACATACTTTAGATGATCCGATAAAGGTTTCAAATCTAAAGTGGGTGCCTCAATTAGGGATGGCTTAATTGGGGGAGCCTTTCTTTGATCTAAATCTAAATACTCAAAAACATCCTCACACCTAAACAATTCTTTTTCATTTTTTCTATCTAAAGAACAAAATTCAAAATCTTCTACACTAACCTCTCCATGCTTTTCTGCATGCTTATCAGCTGAATCCTGTATTGCTGTCTCAATAACTGTGCTCTCCAGAATCCTAATGAAGGAGCAATCCTCCATCTCGTCTGGATATTTCATGGCTTTAAACACATTAAATTTCACTTCCTCATTACAGACTCTCATTGTTAATTCTCCTTTTTGAACATCTATTAATGCCCTACCAGTAGCCAAAAATGGACGACCTAAAATAATTGGGACGTCTTTATCAGCCTCATAGTCTAAAATAATAAAATCAACAGGAAATATGAATTTATCAACTTTTACTAAGACATCCTCCATTTTACCCTCTGGATGTGTGATAGACCTATCAGCTAATTGGAGTGTAACTGTGGTAGGTCTAGCTTCACCAATACCTAACTTCCGATAGACCGAAAGAGGCATAAGGTTAATGTTTGCACCCAAATCACATAGTGCTCTACCTAACTCCTTTCCACCTATAGACACAGGTATGGTAAATGACCCTGGATCCTTAGCCTTGGGGGGTAGACCATTCTTAAGAATAGCACTACACTCCTCAGTAAGAGATACAGTTTCAAACTCACCTAACCTTTTCTTTTTAGTCAAAATATCCTTAAGAAATTTAGCATAATTAGGCATTTGCTCTATAGCTTCTACTAAAGGGATATTTATATGCAACTGCTTAAGAACTTCTAAAAACTTTTTAAATTGACCATCCTGATTCTTAGGCTTTTGCCTTTGTGGAAAAGGTAGAGGTGGTACATAAGGTGGGGGCGGCACATATGGTGGTTCTACATCTGGCACAGAACTAGATGCTCCAGCATTTTCCTTGTTGCCTCCAACACCCTGACCAGATTTCAACTCTTTTTCAACAACAACAATATTATCACTGTTACTATTTAAATCCTGGGTCTTTCTAGACTCATCTAATGGCTTACCACTCCTAAGAGTTACTGCCTTTACCTGCTCCTTACCTTCCCTTCAAGGGTGTTCAGTATCCGAAGGAAGTTTCCCTTCAGGCCTCGCCTTGAGCTCATTAGCTAGCTGACCCACTTGCAATTCCAAGGCCCTCATCGAAGCTTGATTACTTTGAATTGCGGAGTCTGTGCGAGCCATAAATTCTTTCATCATTGCCTTGAGAGAATTTCCTGAATTTTGCTGGGGCAAAGCCCGCTTATTTTGCTGGGGCATTACCTGCGCTTTAGCCAATCCCAGCTGGTTCATCGTTTGTTGCGCTTGTACGTTATTTCCTTGACCTCCCCATGAGAAGTTGGGGTGGTTGCGCCAACCTGGATTATAGAAGTTAGAATAAGGGTTGTTCCTCTGATTACCTACAAAAAATACAGAAGCTGGATTGCTGGGGCAAAACTCGTAGTTGTGGTCTTCACCGCAATAGACACATGCTTCGTCCGTGACTTGGTTCACCACTGCTGCAGGCTCCATAGCTGGTGACTGCTGATGACTAATCACTGTCACATTCTTAAGAGCATTAGCAATCATAGCAAGATCAGCCCTAATGGTGGACACACCATCAACCTCTAATACACTCTTAACCTTTTTATTTGTGCCTCTAACATCCGACCACTGACAACTATTAATAGATATTCTTTCTAAAATTTCATAGGCTTCATCAAAAGTTTTTGCCAAAAGGGCCCCTCCAGCCGAAGCATCGACCATACCTTGGGTTACTCCATTTAAACCATTGTAAAATGTTTCCATTTGAATACAATGAGGTAACCCATGGTGGGGACACTTTTGTAAAAGCTCCTTAAACCTCTCCCAAGCCTCGCTAAAAGTCTCATCCTCAAGTTGCCTAAACCCTACTATTTCACTCCTTAATTTAGCATTTCTATTAGGTGGGAAATATTTACTCAAAAATTTTTCAGCTAACTCATCCCACGTCCTAATTGATCCTGGAGCAAAAGAGTTTAACCATGACTTTGCTCCATCTCTAAGAGAATACGGGAACAAAGTTAATCTAAGAGCATCTCTAGGCACTCCTTGAATTACAAAAGAATCACTAACTCCTAGAAAAGACTTAAGATGTAAATGAGGGTCTTCAGATGACAAACCATGGAATTGCCCCACGGTTTGAAACATCTGAAACATTACCGGTTTCATTTCAAAATTCGCCGCTTGAATTTGGGGACGTGCAATCCCTGGATTCAACTCATTAAACATCGGGACAACATATGCTCGAATGGCTCTGAATGAGACCGGTCTTCAGCTCAAAGTTGTTGGCATTAATCGGTGCATAGACAATTCCCGATTGCTGTCCCTGAAACACAGGCTGAAAATAATCTCTAATAGGCCTAGGCTCCTCAGGTGGATTTTGATCTGCCATTTGAATAATTTCTCTCTTTTCCCTTCGAAGCCTAAGAATTGTTCTTTCTATCTCGGGATCTAATGGTATCACTTCTCTACTACTACGCATGCAAAATTAAAAATACCTTAAAAAGAAAAGAAAAAACAAATATGGAAATAAATAAAGAAAAGGAAACAACTAATCTAAATAAGGAAAAACAAGAACAAATAAGGAAAAGATTACACAACTAAAAGAAAACTAACCTAGAAAATCAAATATGGAAAGAAAAACAAATAAGGAAAAAAATGCAACAAACCTAAAAAAGTAACAATACACCCTAAATTAAGATCAAGCAATTTTTCCACAATATCAATCTAGCTAAATGTGCCAATCCCCGGCAACGGCGCCAAAAACTTGATGTGGACTTTTCCTAACCGCAAGCGCACGGGTCAAGTAATAATATAGTGAATAGTAAATTCGAATGTCGTCCTCTGGATTGGATTTTTAAGCAAATCGAATATTATGAATAATCTCGCTCAATTTTATTTAGGGATTAAAAAGTGATGAATAGGTGATATGAAAACTAAATCAAAGCAAGTAAAAAGTATGGAAATTCAATTGGGAAAACTACTTAGGGAATTGATTTCGCCGATTTTGTTTAGGATTGATTTTAAAGAATAAGTTATTATGCACAATGAAATTATGAGCCAAAGACCCTTTAATCACAACTACCTCTCCCGAGTATAATTGATTCTCATGCAAATTAACCAACTTGATATCCCTATCTAAGTTTATTAATATGCAAGGCAATGAGATCTTTTAACCAATTCTAAAGTTAATCTAAAACCGTCAAGAATTAGAAAGTAAACTTTATTCATGCAATCTTGAGCAAGTCTAGATCAAATCCCCTCTCCCGAGCTAGATTCGAAACTTAAATCATCCAACTAATGGCCAATTAATTGAAAGCATTAAATCAAGATTACAAACACAATAACATTGCACAACTTAAACCGTAAATCAATCCGTAAACTTAATCAACTACATCAATCCCTAAGCTACAAGTTTAGCTACTCATGAATGCAAATACAAGCTCAACTAAACAAGTGAAAGCCATAAATCTAACTAAAGAAAGAAAAGGGAAAAGAAAACTCAATGTAGGCCGAGTCCCGACGTCCCCGTCACGATCCCCACGAACAATGGGTTGATTTCCAAGTTCCTCCTTTGTTTGCAGCTCCAAAAGTCCACTATTCTGTCCTCTTTACGGCTCCAAAGGGTCCCAAATCGATCTCCCCTAAAACCTAGCCGAAGTGAAGCTTTTATTCTGATTTTTCGTCTTAGCGTCGAGACGCTGTCAAGACAGCGTCGCGACGCTGCCTCTTATACGCGCGTTCTGAATAAGGAAAAACGGTAGCGTCGGGACGCTTCCTATCGTAGCGTCTCGACGCTGTAAGCTTTACGCGCCTAATCTGATATGGAATGTGAGCGTCGAGACGCTCAAGAGCTAGCGTCTCGACGCTAGCCTGCTGTTGACCGAGATTTGACTTTTCTCCACTTTTACTCTTTTCATTCCTTTGCATCTTTTCACACCCCGAGCACCCGATTAACTCTGATATTGCATTATAGCTCCAATCAACCATTTCCTACAAAATAAACATTAAAGTGCAATAAAATGGCCTAAACACCATAAAAGACTAGCTAAATTAAATAAGTAAAGATAGCTAGCTATGCTCGCTATCAGTAAACAAATAGATAGATAGATTAATGACAGGCGCTGGTTAGGTTTTAGTGATTATTCTAAGATATGCTCTAGCAGTATTATTGATCATGCATTTCTCGCAGTATTATTAGCGGATTCCTCTCGGAACTCCGGATCTTTTGGGATATGTTTCAAACCCAATGAAGAGCGACCGATTGAGCACTAGGCAACTGGCTATCCCTAGCTCAGTCACTGGCGTTCACCAATACACAATGATCTCTCGGTTAGAGAGTTCTGCTTGTCCATTTGTTTGAGGATGGTAAGTAATGGCTACCCTATGACTGATATTGTATTTGGAAAATAGGTTGGCTATCATCTTGTTTAGATAGGGAATTCAGAGCTTCTTAGGGCATGCTGGATTTTATAGGAGGTTCATAAAGGATTTTTCCAAAATCAGTAAACCTCTTTGTAACTTATTGTGCACTGATCATGTTTTTGACTTTAATGCAGATTGTAAGAAGGCTTTTGAAACATTGAAGGCTGCTTTAATCTCAGCACCCATTCTCTGCGCACCTAATTGGAATTTGCCATTCGAGGTAATGTGTGATGCGAGTGATGCTGCAGTAGGTGCAATGTTGGGGCAGAAGCAGGGCAAATTTATTCATCCTATATATTATGCAAGCAAGGTTTTAAATGAGGCACAGGTCAACTACACAACTACTGAAAAGGAGTTGTTAGCTGTTGTGTTTGCTTTTGAGAAATTCCAGTCATATTTGGTTGGATCCAAAGTCACGGTGTTCACGGATCATGCATCAATAAGGTATTTAATGTCAAAGAAAGATGCAAAGCCTAGACTAATTCGTTGGGTTTTATTACTGCAGGAATTCGACTTGGAGATAAAGGACAAGAAGGGATCAGAGAATGTCATTGCAGATCACTTGTCTCGCCTTGATCCATCATCATCTTTGCTGGAGCAATCTGCCATTTCCGATTCTTTTCCAGATGAACAGCTTTTTTCTGTTCAGGTAAAGGTAGTCAGGGATGTCCCTTGGTATGCTGATATTGCCAACTTTTTAGTGAAGGGAGTCACCCCTATTGATATGGATTGGAGGCAGAAGAAAAAGTTTAAGCATGATGCAAAATTTTTCTATTGGGATGAGCCATTTATGTATAAGCAATGCTCTGACGGTATTATTCATAGGTGCGTTTCAGCTGATGAAGCAACCGAAATCCTAGAGCAATGTCACTCTTCGCCGTATGGAGGCCATTTCAGCGGTCAAAGGACAGCTATGAGGATTTTTCATTGCGGATTTTTCTGGCCTACGTTATTCAAGGATGCCCATTGGTTCTACAAGCGATGTGATGCTTGCCAAAGGAGAGGAAATTTGGGGCCTAGAGATGAAATGCCTCTTACTTATATTTTAGAAGTTGAATTATTTGATGTATGGGGTATTGACTTTATGGGGCCATTTCCCCCTTCTAATGGCAATGTTTTTATCTTATTGGCAGTTGATTATGTGTCCAAGTGGGTGGAGGCCATCGCATGCCATCAGAGTGATGCCAAGACAGTTGCAAGGTTTCTTCAATCGCATATCTTTGCGCGGTTTGGGACACCTAGGGCTCTAGTGAGTGATGAGGGTACACATTTTGTTAATAATATCTTAACTAAGCTTTTAGCTAAGTATGGAATCAAGCACAGGATAGCTACCCCCTATCACCCACAGGCTAATGGTCAGGCTGAGATAAGTAATAGGGAAATTAAATCAATTCTAGAAAAAGTAGTCCATCCATCTAGAAAGGATTGGTCCTTTAGGTTGGATGAGGCTCTTTGGGCTTATAGGACAGCTTATAAGACTCCTCTAGGTATGTCTCCCTATAGGTTAGTATATGGGAAAGCTTGCCATTTACCATTAGAGCTGGAGCATAAAACATTTTGGGCTTTGAAAAAGTTAAATTTTGATCTGAGTCATGCAGGAGCAATAAGAATGCTGCAGCTTAATGAGTTAGAAGAATTTCGTCAATTTTCTTACGAAAATGCGAAAATGTATAAGGAAAAGACTAAGCTGTGGCATGACAAAAAATTAAATCTAAGGAGTTTGTCAAGGGTCAAAAAGTTTTGTTTTATAATTCTAGATTAAAATTATTTCCTGGAAAATTAAAATCTAAATGGTCAGGACCGTTTATTGTGATTGAGGTTTTCCCCCATGGAGCAGTTACTTTACAAGATGAAAAAGATGGGAGAGTATTCAAGGTGAATGGTCAGCGTGTCAAGCATTATTGGGGAAATGAGTTTTGGTCAAAATATCCTTCCCTAAGGTTGGTTGATGATTGAGAGAGCAGGATTTTTGCGGGAGCATTTCACAGAGCAAAATTTTGAGCTCAGGATTTGTAGTGATTTTATTTTTCGTTGATTTGATTTTAATTGCAGTTAGGTTAGATTTGATTTTGCGAGATTTATTAGATTTTGTCTTTAAATATTTGATTAGATCTTATCTATTTTGTTTTGAATTTGATTTGATTTTCGGGTTATTTATTTAAATTATCTTTCAATTATCTTTCAATTAGTTAGATTTTATTAGATTTTATCTAGATTTTATTTTCAGTTATTTGAATTCTAGTTTTAATTAATTGAGATTTTCTCTAATTTATTCGGCTTCTTTTGAGAATAACAGATTAAGTTTGATTTGATCGGTTAAAGTTTAATTTGAATTTAAAAGATTTGATTTGCCTATTTTGAAATTTAAATTCCATATCTAATATTCGGCAGGTTCAGAAGATTGTTGCAGCAAAGATAATGCTGGAGTAAATTTCTCGTATGCATAGGAAGGATTTTAGTGTGAGTAATTATTTTTACCGTTGGGATTTTTGAATTTCTATGGCAGGTGAATTGCAGGGATGCTGCCACATGTCGTGAAGGGACAATCCAACGGTTTAGCCGTTGACAGCATGCCGTTATTTCCCATAGATGATTGGAGTTCCACAATTTACCGTTAGGGATTTAAATTGCAACTTAATTGTGAACGGTAAAACCATTTATTACGTAGCAAATCCTTTCGGTTAGGATTTCAAATTGCTGGAGCCTTATTTATTTGCAGACATTGGTAAGTCTTCTTTCTACTTCGCCCTCTTGTTTCAATCTTGTCATCTACATTCTTTCTTTCTCCTTTACATTTTCTGCAAAACCCTTTGAGATATCTATGGCCAAAACAAGAGCTAGGAAAGAGAGGGAGAGTGAAGAGGAGGAGGTACCGGTCACACCGGAAGTGCAAAAAGGGAAAACCAAGAAGAAAAGAACGTCGGAGGAAAAGGAAGCAAAGAAAAGGAGAAGGCAGCAAAGGGCTGCAGAACAGGAGGAAGTTCAGGAGGTGGCAGACGTTGTTGCCACTACTGCGGAAGAAGGAATTATTCAAGAACCTGAAGTACAAAACCCAGATACGGTTCAAGAAAAGATTGCTGAGAAAAATCAAGAAACAGAGGTTGAAGAGCAGGCTGAAGGTGAGCCTAACAAGGAGAAAACACCAGAGCTGGCGCAGGAGGCTCATGTTGAAGTCATTATACCTGAACCGCCCAGACGCTGCCGCATCAAGAGGAAGGCGGGTCGCGGTAGGGTGATTCGGACTGATACCCAATCACCACCATCATCAGATTCTGAGAGAGAAAAGGCAGAGCGAGAGGAAAGAGAGAAGAAAGAAGCTGAGGACAAAGAAAGAGAAGAAACAGAGAAGAAGACTGAGGAAGAGCAGTTGCTCAAGCGCAGGGCAGAGAAGGGCAAAACTATTGCTGAAGCATCGGAAGAGCACAAGGCGATAGATGAACAGCAGGTTCCATTTGATCGCTTCGTCAACAATTTTGCCAGAGCAAAATACGCTGAGCTTCTGAAAAGGGATTTCTTGTTCGAGCGCGGTTTCAGTGGTGATCTTCCACAGTTTCTGAGGACCGGTATTGCAGACCACGGCTGGGAGCTGTTTTGTGTGAAGCCGGAATCTGTAAATACACAGGTGGTGCGTGAATTTTATGCTAACATTGTCAAGGAGGATGGTTTCCAGGTAATTGTCCGAGGAGTCGAGGTGGATTGGAGTCCAAGTGCTATCAATGCACTATACAACGTTCAAAACTTCCCCCATGCGGAATATAATGAGATGGCTGTGGCGCCATCTGATGAGCAACTAAGTAAGGCTGTAAGGGAGGCAGAAATTGAAGGGGCACAGTGGCAGTTATCCAAGACTCAGAAGAGGACATTCCAGTCGGCTTATTTGAAAAGGGAAGCGAACACATGGATGGGATTTATTAGACAGAAGATGCTTCCAACAACACATGACTCGACAATCTCCAGGGAACGGGTTCTCCTAGCTTTTTCCATCTTACGGTCTCTCAGTATTAATGTAGGGAGGATCATTGCGAATGAGATTTCTGGATGTTGGAAAAAGAAGGTGGGGAAACTATTCTTTCCGAACACAATCACGATGCTGTGCAGAAGAGCAGGGGTTCCGGTGGATGAGGGAGATGTGATCCTGTTTGATAAGGGGATCATAGACACGCCCAATTTGGCACGGCTCCAGCGTGTGCAGGAGGTACGTCAAGGTGGGCTTATCCATGGCATCCACTCGATTCTAGAACAGCTTGCACTTTCGGCCAGTAGGCAGGAGTTTGTTGAAAGGAAAACTTTAACCTTTTGGAACTATGTTAAGAATCGGGATGCCAGCTTGAAGAAGGCGCTGCAAGAGAATTTTTCAAAACCTTATCCAGCCCTTCCAGCATTCCCTGACGATCTGTTGAACCCCTGGATTCCGCCCCCACCTGTTGAAAGAGGAGAAGAGGATGATGAAAATGAACTGGGCCAAGAGGACTGAAGGATGAAGTGGCCCTAGGCGAGCATAATTTTTTTTCTTAAATTTTTGAATGCTCGTGCATTTTCTAACCTCCTTTTCTATTATTGTTATGTTTGCTTTTCTTTTTACTTTTCTGCTGCTTTAAAAAAATATATCTGATGTGTAATTTCTTTTTAATGAAATTTCTTGATGTTCCGTTCCATGAGCACTAAGCAACTCTAACTTAACTAATTTTCTTCTGAATTTTTGAAGCTTGGACTGATTACGCTTAATTAGATCAAGGTATTCTGATCTCCAGAAACCTTTTGCTTGAGCATTTCTTCTAGCCTAGACTATTGCTGCGACAAAGAAGATTTTGACGGTAGTATTGACTTATATGATCCACTTTAAGCTTAATCCTAGTCCCATGTTTAGTTTAAAAATTCAGATAGAAAAATTTAAGTTTGGGGGTATAATTGCTTAATTAATGATTCATTGGGGACAATGAATAATTCAAGTTTGGGGGACTTTTTGCTACTCCAATTATTTTGCTCGAGCATTCCTCTCCTTCAAAATTAAAATTTGTTAGGTTGTTGAGTAATCGGGGACATTTGTGATACCCACAGTTTGTCTTCGCGTCAAAAGATGATCTAGGAAATGTGAAAAAAATGAGAAATATGAGAAAAAATTATTTGCTGAAAAATTATTTGTTGAAGATTTTGCTGAAAAGAATTGATAAAGCAAAAGTTTTGAAGGATGAATGATGATCCAGCAGTTTTTCTGTCTCCCAGAACTTAGGTGAGCTTCATCATAAAATGTCGCCATTCTGAGGGGCAAGAGATGGAATAACTAAGGATTTTTTAGCTTTATAATGAGTATTGAGCCTAGTTGGTGATGAGCTTGAGGCAAGGGTATACTGCACCATAAAGTGGGTCATCCCATGCTTAAGAGCTTATGACTGTAAGGCTGCTTTAAGTCTGATAAATAATGATATAAACCCCTTTAAAAATATGTTTTGAAATGTCTGATAATAGAGCTAGGTTGTGGTGAGTTCTTAGAATTAAGTTGAAAAGTGGTGATTATTTGTCCATGCCAGAGTAATCATTTTGTTGCAGCAGAGCTTGGTTTTGCAGAGTGCTCAGGTAAAGGTTAAAGGTAGTGTTGGACTGTCTGGTTTGATTAAGCTAATTCTTTGTCTAATGTTTTGAAATTCTTGAAGGAAGGTTGGTTAGTATTGCTCGGGACGGGCAATAGTCCAAGTTTGGGGGTATGATAACTGCCCAAAAGGTAGTTATTTAGGCCTCATTTATATAAGGATTTGCGTGTCTTTAATGCTTAATAGGGTTGGTTTTAGAGAGATATTACATGATTTAACCAATTTGGAAGAATGGAAGCTTTGGAAATTATTTTGTGCAGATTATGCTGCTGAGCGACTGGAGGGAGCAAATTCTATGCTGCAGCAAAACTGGGAGCAGAAACTGCCACATCACAGCTCGTTAGCCAACTTCATGAACCGACTTCTGTTGAGTTATTTTCGGGATAAAGGAGCAAGGAGAGCCCTACACGTGTCCAAGTTGACCTAATTCAAGTCTACTCTCCTTCTATAAAAGGAAGTAGCCGTCAAAGTCAAATTCATTCCATGTTTTCCCTTGGAAGCCGAATAGTATAGGGAGATTGAAGATCATCAAGAACACCATCTTCCGCAAGCTGATTAGGGAGTTTACTTTCTTTATTAACTTGTGGTTATGGACATGCATACTCAGATTGTAATTCGTATTCCTATGCCTATTATTAACTAAGTAGCTTAAGGTGTTGGTTAGGAATAATGTGATTACTGTGCTTCATCTCTAGTAATAAATTGACTATCGCATTTTGGTTAATTGTTGTGCTTATTTCCATTTTATGCCCGCCTGGCCAGCCGGTGTGAATAGCTCTCTCTAGTTTCAGGGATGATTTAGAGAGTGTGTGGCAATTATCCACACTACGATCATTGTGTATTGGTGAACGCCAGTGACTGAGCTAGGGATAGCCAGTTGCCTAGTGTTTGATCGGTCGCACTTCATTGGGTTTGAAACATATCCCAAAAGATCTGAAGTTCCGGGAGGAATCCGCTAATAATACTGCGAGAAATACATGATCAATAATATTGCTAGAGCATATCTTAGAACAATCACTAAAACCTAACCAGCGCCTGTCTTTAATCTGTCTATCTATTTGTTTACTCGTTGTTCTGTCATTTATTTTGCTTCAGCATAATTTTTATAAAACCCAACATTTTTATTATCTTCGAAACCATTAGGAAGTTACGCAAAATAGATAAAGTGGAAGCTCATTCAGACCTTGGATTGATAATATTACTTGCTGCAGACTGTGTATACTTGCACAGGAATTCTAGAGTATTTTATACTATATTTTTACTCACTCTAGGAACCCGACACCAGCCATATCCCTATACTATAGACCGTTTTGGCTATTACTCGAGCCTGATCCAATTTTATGTCTCTACATAAAGCTCAAGTGTTCATCTTATAGCCACGGATCTTAGTTCATTCGATTTGGGTTATATAATGTGCAATTTACTTATTCAATAACTGAATGAATCTCGATAACGACTTTATCGAACAAGTATATAATTCATTTAACATTCACTATCTACGAGTTTTAGGGCACCAATCCCAACAAATGAAAAGTTATTCTTTTGCATCTTATTCCATCATGCGTAGCTAAATTCCATTGAGGGGTTCGATATAGTGAATTCCCTTATGGTTTAAATAGCTTGAAAGTGTTTATTTGCTTAAGTTCTATTCATTGCATGTCACTCTTTATTGAATATCATTCTGAATCTTGTAGAGTTTAAATTGATCACTTAGACTTTGCATGCTATATGAGTTTGATCTCGAAAGGGACAAACAATACCGGTTTCATAAAGGTGATATTGGAGAAATGGCTAGAGAGAGTGTATTCGGTGTTATAGAGAAGGGCTGCCTTATAACAACTATAGGGTTATAGATTGCATGCATGAACTATCTATGTTGGAGTCAAGTGACAAAAATGTGCATAACAGTACTCACATAGCCTTCTAACGGTTCTTGGGAGCAAGACCAAATAGAAGTTAAATCTGACCCAATGCATGAATAGACTTAGATTTAATAAGCCATGATTAGAGTTATTTGCCTTAGGGTTGAAGCTATATTAGATACCTCGCTTATTTATCATTGTTATTCTTTACTTGTTTATTTTGTTTATTTTTCAAAAACCATCATCAATTATTTCTTTGGTTACCTCACTCAAGCAATCTTTGAACAGTTTCTTCTTCAAATCCGTGTTTCCAATCAGTCTCTATGGGATCGATACCTTTGGAATACTTCTAGAGATTTTATTACTGCATGCGATAGTGTATACTTGCACTAGGCTGACTGAATTATTCTTAATCTTTATTTACCATCTTTTCTAACATCCATCATTCAGTCCCAACGCCACATCAGGTTCCTCCAGCAAGGGTTGTAGGTGTTTGAAAATGGGTTATTGTGCGCATTCCCTTGCGGTCCCATATAGAACACGAACTTTAGATTGGATGCGCATTATGAAGGATTGGAATTCTCAATTCTGTTACAGCGGAAGTAATTAGACCGTTCGTAAATTAATTTTGTTCTACAAAATACCAATACATTGGAAAAAGGTTAAGCGATAAGAAACATACCTCCGTTGACGACTCTGAATACTTCAAGAATGATTCTTGATTGCTCTGCAACAACGAAGAACACCACCATTTGATCTTCCCCGCTATAACTCTGAGATTAGGAACGTAGTTGTGAGACTACCTAATCTTGAATGGGAAAAACTCTAGAGAGAAGATTCTCCCTAGAGTTCTTGAGTTGAGAGAATATGAGAGGGCCTTATGGTGGCCATATGTTGTAGTCCCTAAACCCTAAGGTTAGTGTTCTATTTATAGGAGAAATGCCATGAATAAAATATTCATTTAAAATCAATTATTTCCAAAACTGATTTAATCTTTTTCCACAATTAATCAATTCCATAATTGACTAATCTTTTCCATAAAAGATTGATCACTTCCATAAGTGATTAAATCATTTCCATAAATGATTAATTACTTCAATAAGTGATTAATCATTTCCATAATTTATTAATTTCCAATTAATTAATTCTTTAATTAACTAATCACCAATTAAATATCATATATTTAATTTCAGACCTTCTATTAGTTAATTAATTAATTACCCAATTAAATATCATATATTTAATTTCAGGCCTTCAATTAATTAGTTCTATAATATGAATCAAATTCATATTAAAATTTGAACTCCTTCAAATTCTCTTATATCCTATAAATTTAATATGAATCAAATTCATATTAATATTTGAACTTCTTCAAATATTTATTTCTCTCATAGACTATAGTTTAATTAAATCTCATTTCATTTAAACTAAATTGAATAATTAATTAATTCATAATTAATTAATTCATCTTCTAATTAAATACCATATATTTAATTAGACATATATTTAACTTTTTCAAATATATCAATCTCTCAATGTAATAAACTTTAATCTCAAATTAGACTTTATATTTTAATGCATCACTATACATTATATTAATTTGTATCTCATACAATTAACTTAATTCCCAATATGAATTTGAACTATTCAAATTCTGTCAAGATATATTTGTTCCTAATTACTCTTTACGAGCTAGCAGGGGGACCTAATGGACCTACAGATCAGAAGCTCCAATGATATGAGGTTAATCGATTAAACTCATTAATAAGGTTAACCAATATTCATTAACTGTGGGTCATTCCACTAAATACCTACAGCTAAACTCTTCTCACTGTAGAACATTTTTGTATCCACAGATATAGACCTATACTGGTAAGTCAATCCTTCACGAGTGTCCGTAATCATAGTTGGGTCAAATTATCGTTTTACCCTTTGTGTTACATCTGTCTCCTCAAGTACCAGTGCTACTCTAATGAGCAACATTTTTATGGTCCAACCAATAAACAGAAAGTCCCTCACGGGCCAGTGAGAGGGCTGGATCCCTTTGTTCAAGTCCCGGAGTCACGACTTAAGGGAACACTTATCTACTTCTCCTAGAAGTGGGAAGGAGTGAATTCCTTCTTGTGTTGTCATGTCCCCAGCCTCCCACTCGTTCTTGTCCCCAAAAAGGAAGGCATATTGAGTCGGCGTATTGGCCACTATCACCCATGCTAATCAAAGGACAATCCCTCATGAGAAGGAGTTCATGACACACTCAGGATTAAGACTGAGTTACCTACGTCATCCTATTGAAACAGTAACCTAACTAGTTAACGGTGTTATATCTAGTGGTTTACCATTTCATGGTCCGGTGTTATGCAAACTCATTGCATAGTATAGCCCCGCTCGCATGTCTACTACATGGACGCTTTGGATCAATACGTCTGTATCAAATACAAAGCGGGTCGTATCACATAGTGTTACCAGGATAAGGTACCCAACCTTATCCTTGTACTGTAGACTTTTTAGCTTGTTACTTGAACATCTATCCCCGTATGTCCCCACATACTAGTTCAAGTCACATGTAAACAACCTTGGATCTTAGTTTATTGGATTTGGGTCAAATTGTGCAGTATTTAACAATAACACTTTATTGTAGAAACTCAATAACACTTTATTGAAACAAGTATATAATTTGTTTACATTCACTATCTACGAGTTTTAGGGCATAATAAACCCAACAAACTCCCACTGGAACTAAAACTCTAGTTTAGTGGGATGTACGATAATCTATACAGCAGCAAGTGTATAAATACATGTATAAAACATATACAATGTACAAATACAATAAACTAGGGCATCACTATACCCATTACATAATGGTATCACTATACCCATTACATTTCTCCCACTTGTCCTAGATTACATCTTTGTACGTATCTCGTAGTTCTAGACCTTCTAGATGACCCTCAAACACTTTAGTCGAGAGAGTCTTTGTACGTGAATCAACAATATTTCATTCAATTTAATGTGTCTTGTCTTGGGTTGCGATGTTCTTTTGAATTTTGCCACAACACCACTATATCACTATAAAGTGTGATGGGCAAGTTCACATTTGGAACACATTCGAAATCAATCAAGAACTTCCTAAGCCAACAGTTTCCATCGCTGCTTCACAAGCAACTATGTTTTCGGCCTATACGGTCAAGACTGTAACTATGTCATACTATAGCTCCTTCGTAAAGATTGATCATGGATACTGATGTAGATTTTCTAAAATCCTTATCAGTCTTAAAATCCGTGTCAGTGTATCATGTAAGGATCAAATCCTTAGTCCCATACACGAGCATATAGTTCCTTTTTCTCCTCAGATACTTGAGGATATTCTTAACGATTTTCCAATGATCAAATATTGGATTTGATACTTACTGACAATCCCTATTGCATAGGGCATTCGTCTCATCTCTTCAACTTCTTGATGTGTCTTAGGAAACAGTTTCTTAGACAAAAAGAATTCCACGCCTGAAAGGTAGTGAACCCTTCTTGGAATTTTGTATCTTATATCTAACTAACATCTTGTAGATATAAGTCACTTGAGACAAGGCTAGCTTTTTGTTCTAACGATTCCTAACGATTTGGATCCCAAGAACAAACTCGGCTTCTCCCAAATTTCCATTTGGAAATGAGCTGCTAGCTCCTTTAATGTCAGTAAGATAACCTACATCATTTCCAATGATTAGGATACAATCATATACAACACTAAGTAAGCTACTGAATTATTGATGATTAGTTGTACACAAGACTCATTAATGTTCTGATTAATGCCAAAAGATTTGGTCACTATATCAAATCTTATATTTCAAGTTCGAAATGCTTAGGTCAATCCATGAATGGATCACTTAAGCTTGCAAACCCTTTTGCTTTCGATCTTGCTTTATGAACCCTTCTGGTTAAGACCTTTAATGTCTCGTTTTCTCTTGTAAATCCACTTGTAACTAATAGGTGTTACCCATCAAGCAAATCTAGAAGATCCCAGATGGAAGTGAAATACAAAAGACTTCATTTCCAGGTCCATGACTTTAATCTATTGGTCCTTGTCAATATCATTCATTTTCTTTCTAAAAGATAATGAACCCACAATGTCATCATCAAGTATGATGACCTAGGCTTCAAACAAGCCCATGTAACGTACAGTTTATCAAACAACTCTCCCACTACATTGAGGCAATCTCAACTATTGAGATGGATGTGACTAACTAGATGTACTGATCCATCAACAACTCTTGTTGAACAGTCAGCCTCATCAACAACTCTTGTGGATGTTACTGTAGCTTTATTAGTTAACTTACTTAAACCAACTTTACTCTTGTGGTTTATGATTTTTGATGTGGACTTCTTCTGAGAATTTAGCATTTGTCTATACAAATTCTTTATTCTCTTGTGAATTGAAGAAGTATCCACTTCTCGTTTCCTTTGGGGTTGCCTACTGCAGTATGCAATGCAGACAACGCTGCATGACCCCAAAACGAGCCAGACAATTGAACATAGCTCCACATGGAATGAACCATATCCAATACGGTTCTATTTCTCCTAAATGAGATTTAGGGTGTAATCCCATGTACTATCAAATAGTCCTGGAATCTCAAATCCCTATACTCAACACTTTGATCAGATCAAAGTGTTTTTATCATCTCACCTAACAAGTTTTCAACTTCAGTCCTAAGCCCCTTCGAATATCTCAAGAGCTTCAGACTTAAGTTGCATTAGGTAAAGATACTTATACCTTTGAATAATCATCCAAAAGAGATGAATTATTCATGCCCTCCCACTACTTTAACATATTGAACCACAAGGATCTAAATGTACAAGCTCCAAGGGCTCTTGATTAGTCTTAAAACATTTAGGCTACTTTCCAGTAAAGCTAAACAAGTGTCAACTCCCTTTCTTGAAATAAAACTGCGTTAGCAGAGAAAGGTAAAGAGTAACATTGTTCCAGCTGTAGGATTGAAATTTCCAATTCCGTTACAGCGGAAGCAATTGGACCGTTTTGTAGTTAATTTTGTTTTCACCAAAATACTAATACATTGGCAAAAGGTTAAGCGAAGAGAAACATACCTCCGTTGACGACTCTGAATACTTCAACGCCTTTCTTGATTTTGGACCGTGCGTCAACAATTGGGACGCCACCAATTGATCTTCCCCGCTATAACTCTAAGATTAGGAACGTAGTTATGGGACTACCTAATCTTGAATGGGAAAAACTCTAGACAGAAAATTCTCCTTAGAGTTCTTGAGTTGAGAGAATATGAGAGGGAGGCTAGAGAGAACGCAAGAGTGCATTCTTGTGGCCTTATGTTGTAATACCTAAACCCTAGGTTTAGTGTTCTATTTATAGGAGAAAGGCCATGAATAAAATATTCATTTAAAATCAATTATTTCCATAACTGATTTAATCTTTTCCATAATTAATCAATTCTATGACCAACCAATTCCATGACAAATCAATTCCATAATTGATTGATCTTTTCCATAAATGATTGATCACTTCCATAAGTGATTAAATCATTTCCATAAATGATTAATTACTTCCCTAAGTGATTAATCTTTTCCATAATTGATTAATTTTCAATTAATTAATTCTTTAATTAATTGATCACCAATTAAATATCATATATTTAATTTCAGACCTTTTTTTTGTTTTTTGAACAAATTTCAGACCTTCTATTAGTTAATTAATTAATTACCCAATTAAATATCATATATTTAATTTCAAGCCTTCAATTAATTAATTCTATAATATGAATCAAATTCATATTAAAATTTGAACTCCTTCAAATTCTCTTATATCCTATAAATTTAATATGAATCAAATTCATATTAATATATTTATTTCTCTCATAGACTATAGTTTAATTAAATCTCATTTCATTTAAACTAAATTGAATAATTAATTAATGCATCTTCTAATTAAATACCATATATTTAATTAGACATATATTTGAACTCTTTCAAATATATCAATCTCTCAATATAATAAAGTTTCATCTCAAATTAGACTTTATATTTTAATGCGTCACTATACATTATATTAATTTGTATCTCATACAACTAACTTAATTCCCAATATGAATTTGAACTATTCAAATTCTTTTAAGATATATTTGTTCCTAATTACTCTTTACGAGCTAGCAAGGGGACCTAATGGACCTACAGATCAGAAGCTCCAATGATATGAGGTTAATAGATTAAACTCATTAATGAGGTTAACCAATATTCATTAACTGTGGGTCATTCCACTAAAGACCCACAACTAAACTTTTCTCACTGTAGAACATTTTTGTGTCCACGGATATAGACCTATACCGGTAAGTCAATCCTTCACGAGTGTCCGTAATCAGAGTTGGGTCAAATTACCGTTTTACCCTTGTGTTACATCTGTCTCCTTAAGTACCAGTGCTCCTCTAATGAACAACATGTTTATGGTCCAACCAGTAAACAAAAAGTCCCTCTCAGGCCAATGAGAGGGTGGGATCCCTTTGTTCAAGACCCAGAGTCACCACTTAAGGGAACACTCATCTACTTCTCCTAGAAGTGGGAAGGAGTGAATTTCATCTTGTGTTGTCATGTCCCCAGCCCCCCACTCGGTCTCGTCCCCAAGAAAGTAGGATTATTGAGTTGGCGTGCAGGCCACTCTCACCCATACTAATCCAAGGACAATCCCTCGTGAGAAGGAGTTCATGACACACTCAGGATTAAGACTGAGTTACCTACGTCATCCTATTGAAACAGTAACCTAACTAGTTAACGGTGTTATATCTAGTGGTTTACCATTTCATGGTTCGGTCTTATGCAAACTCATGGCATAGTATACCCCCGCTCGCATGTCTACTACATGGACGCTTTGGATCAATACGTCAGTATCAAATACAAAGCGGGTCGTATCACATAGTGTTACCAAGATAAGGTACCCAACATTATCCTTGTACTATAGACCTTTTAGGTTGTTACTTGAACATCGATCCCCGTATGTCCCCACATACTAGTTCAAGTTACATACAAACAACCTTGGATCTTGGTTTATTGGATTTGGGTCAAATTGTGCAATATTTAACAATAACACTTTATTGTAGAAACTCATAACACTTTATTGAAATAAGTATACAATTTGTTTACATTCACTATCTATGAGTTTTAGGGCATAAAACCCAACACCAGCAAATAAGACACAGAAATCAAATTTCTTTTGATCTTAGGAATTACATACACATTATCTAATAATATGTATTGTCTCCCACTGAGAAAAATAACTTAATGTTCCCCACTGCTATAGCCAAAATAACCTCTCTAATTCTAACTTTGAGAGTTATTACACAAGCAACAAGTTGTTCCCAGGAACTTATTCCTTTAAAAGAAGAACACACGTGATTTGTGGTTCCTGAATCAAGTATTTAGGGAGAATCACTATTCTTCACTAATCACGTTTTCAAGAAAAGTAAATGAAATTTACTGTCTTGAACAAGCTTTCATTTTGCTAAGCAGGGTTCTATGTCATATTCATCAAGAACAATTCTTAATGATTTAAACATATGGGGCATGAGGACATTCCTCAATTAAGAATAATCCTAGACTTATTTACCACAATTTGTCGTTTAAGCATGTTGTATTACCGTTATTTATAAAATGACGGAAGAAAATACACATAAAATTATTATATAATTGCTGAAGTAACAAATTACTTGTATTATTAATAACACTAACCCATTACAAATAATCCAATCAAATTCTGCAAAAACAAATAAGCAATCAAAGAAACCCTATAAAACTATTGATTTGGTTTTTGCAACGATACTTCAAAGGTTTAGAACAACAGCCACCGAAGGGTGGTCAGCTACTCCTCTGAATTGAGACAATCTCAATCAAATTCTAACACCAGAATAACTCATATTTCGTTAGCGTTTAGTTACCGTTGTTCGGTCAAGGATTAGTTAACACATTTAACTCATCCCCGTAAGTGTAACCCTCCCACTTTCAGATCTCAGAGGCACGCACCAACAGGCTACCGAAAGGAAAGACAATTGTTGGTAATTAGCCTAAGAGTTCTGATAACTGCCCAAAAGGTAGTTATTTAGGCCTCAATTATATAGGGATTTGTGTGTCCTTTATGCTCATTAGGGTTGGTTTTGGATAGATATTACATGTTTTAACTCATTTGGAAGAATGGAAGCATTGGAAATTATTTTGTGCAGATTATGCTGCTGAGCGACTGGAGGGAGCAAATTCTGTGCTGCAGCAAAACTGGCAACAGGACTGCCACATCACAGCTCGTTAGCCAACTTCATAAACCGACTTCTGTTGAGTTAATTTTGTGATAAAGGATCAAGGAGAGCCTTACACGTGTCCTAGTTGACCTAATTCAAAGTCTCTCATCCTTCTATAAAAGGAAGTAGCCGGCAAAGTCAAACTCATTTCATGTTTTCCCTTGGAAGCCGAATATTTTAGAGAAATTGAAGATCATCAAGAACACCATCTTCTGCAAGCTGATTAGGGAGTTTATTTTCTTTATTAACTTGTGGCTATGGACATGCATACTCAGATTGTAATTCGTATTTGTATGCCTATTATGAACTAAGTAGCTTAAGGTGTTGGTTAGGAATAATGTGATTACTGTGCTTCATCTCTAGTAATAAATTGACTATCGCATTTTGGTTAATTATTGTGCTTATTTCCATTTTATGCCCGCCTGGCCAGCCGGTGTGAATAGCTCTCTCTAGTTTCCTGGATGATTTGGAGAGTGTGTGGCAATTATCCACACTACGATCATTGTGTATTGGTGAACGCCAGTGACTAAGCTAGGGATAGTCAGTTGCCTAGTGCTTGATCGGTCGTACTTCATTGGGTTTGAAACATATCCCAAAAGATCCGGAGTTCCGGGAGGAATCCGCTAATAATACTGCGAGAAATGCATGATCAATAATATTGCTAGAGCATATCTTAGAACAATCACTAAAGCCTAACCAGCGCCTGTCTTTAATCTATCTATCTATTTATTTACTTGTTGTTCTGTCATTTATTTTGCTTCAGCATAATTCCGATAAAACCAAATCATTTCACTATTCTTGAAACCACTGGAAAGTTACACAAAAATAGGTAGAGTGGAAACTAATTCAGGGCTCGGATTGATAATATTACTTGTTGCAGACTGTGTATACTTGCACAGGAATCCTAGAGTATTTTATATCATATTTTTACTCACTCTAGGAACCCAACAAGTTTTTGGCGCCGTTGCTGGAGACTTGAATAAGTTTTTTTCTGATCTATTTTTGTGTATGTGTTTTAGTGGTTTGGTGCTAGAACTTTTTGATTGTTTCTTTTGTTTTTGCAGGTGTGATTTTGGTGGATGAGCGATCCGCCTGGGGTACGGTTTGAGCTTGATCCAGAAATTGAAAGGACATTTAGGAACAGAAGGAGGGAGCAGCGCAGAAACCAGATGGAGAACCCCCAGCAGAATCCTGATGGGTCCTGAAGGTCCAGCAGCAGCAAACCCCCAGCAGAATCTGTTGCTGCAGCAAAACCCGCTGTTTGAGCAAAATGAGCAGCAAAATAATCAGGCTGAGAATCCTATCCTGATAGCGAATGATAGGACCAGAGCCATTCAAGCATATGTTGTCCCGATGTTTAATGAGTTGAATCCAGGGATTGCACGTCCCCAAATCCAAGCGGCAAATTTTGAAATGAAACCGATAATGTTTCAGATGTTGCAAACCGTGGGGCAATTCCATGGTTTGACATCTGAAGACCCTCATTTACATCTTAAGTCTTTTCTAGGAGTTAGTGATTCTTTTATAATTCAAGGAGTGCCTAGAAGTGCTCTTAGATTAACTTTGTTCCCGTATTCTCTTAGAGATGGAGCAAAGTCATGGTTAAACTCTTTTGCTCCAGGATCAATTAGGACGTGGGATGAGTTAGCTGAAAATTTTTTGAGTAAATATTTCTCACCTAATAGAAATGGTAAATTAAGGAGTGAAATAGTGGAGTTTAGGCAACTTGAAGATGAGACTTTTAGTGAGGCTTGGGAGAGGTTTAAGGAGCTTTTACGAAAGTGTCCCCACCATGGGTTACCTCATTGTATTCAAATGGAAACATTTTACAATGGTTTAAACGGAGTAACCCAAGGTATGGTCGATGCTCCAGTTGGAAGGGCCCTTTTGGCAAAAACTTTTGATGAGGCTTATGAAATTTTAGAGAGAATATCTATTAATAGTTGTCAGTGGTCGGATGTTAGAGGCATAAATAAGAAAGTTAAGAGTGTATTAGAGGTTGATGGTGTGTCCACCATTAGGGCTGATCTTGCTATGATTGCCAACGCTCTTAAGAATGTGACAGTGATTAGTCATCAGCAGCCACCAGCTATGGAGCCTACTGCAGTGGTGAACAAAGTCACGGACGAAGCATGTGTCTATTGTGGTGAAGACCACAACTACGAGTTTTGCCCCAAAAATCCAACTTCTGTGTTTTTTGTAGATAATCAGAGGAACAACCCTTATTCTAACTTCTATAATCTAGGTT
Organism: Luffa acutangula; assembly: GCA_036850905.1. Classification (NCBI taxonomy): domain Eukaryota; kingdom Viridiplantae; phylum Streptophyta; class Magnoliopsida; order Cucurbitales; family Cucurbitaceae; genus Luffa; species Luffa acutangula. The sequence goes on from CM072099.1 coordinate 26,820,120, forward strand.
GGCGCAACCACCCCAACTTCTCATGCGGAGGTCAAGGAAATAACGTACAAGCGCAACAGAAGATGAACCAGTCGGGATTTGCTAAAGCGCAGGTAATGCCGCAGCAAAATATATAGGCTTTGCCCCAGCAAAATTCGGGAAATTCTCTCGAAGCGATGATGAAAGAATTTATCGCTCGTACAGATGCCGCAATTTAAAGTAATCAAGCTTCGATGAGGGCCTTGGAATTGCAAGTGGGTCAGCTAGCTAATGAGCTGAAGGCAAGGCCTCAAGGGAAACTTCCATCAGATACTGAACACCCTAGAAGGGAAGGTAAGGAGCAGGTGAAGGCAGTTACTCTTAGGAGTGGTAAGCCATTAGAAGAAAGAATTGAGCCTAGTAAGACCTAGGATTTAAATAGTGATAAAAATATTGTTGTCGAGAAAGAGTTGGAGTTTGGTCAGGGTGCTGGAGGCAACAATAAAAATGCTGGAGCATCTAGTTCTGTTCCAGATGTGGAACTACCATATGTGCCGCCCCCACCTTATGTACCATCTCTACCTTTTCCACAAAGGCAAAATCCTAAGAATCAGGATGGTCAATTTAAAAAGTTTTTAGAGATTTTTAAGCAATTGCACATAAATATCCCTTTAGTAGAAGCTATTGAGCAAATGCCTAATTATGCTAAATCTTTTAAGGATATTTTAACTAAAAAGAAAAGGTTAGATGAGTTTGAAACTGTATCTCTTACTGAGGAGTGTAGTGCTATTCTTAAGAATGGGCTACCCCCCAAGGCTAAGGATCCAGGGTCATTTACCATTAACCTTATGCCTCTTTCAGTCTATCGGAAGTTGGGTATTGGTGAAGCTAGACCTACCACAGTTACACTCCAATTAGCTGATAGGTCTATCACATATCCAGAGGGTAAAATTGAGGATGTGTTAGTAAAAGTGGATAAATTCATATTTCCTGTTGATTTTATTATTTTAGACTATGAGGCTGATAAAGATGTCCCAATTATTCTAGGTCGTCCATTTTTTGCTACTGGTAGGGCGTTAATAGATGTTCAAAAAGGAGAATTAACAATGAGAGTCTGTAATGAGGAAGTAAAATTTAATGTGTTTAAAGCCATGAAATATCCAGACGAAATGGAGGATTGCTCCTTCATCAGAATTCTGGAGAGCACAGTTATTGAGGCAGCAATACAGGATTCGGCTGATAAGCATTCGGAAAAGCATGGAGAGGTTAGTATAGAAGATTTTGAATTTTGTTCTTTAGATAGGAAAAATGAAAAAGAGTTGTTTAGGTGTGAGGATGTTTTTGAGTCTTTAGATTTAAATCAAAGGAAGGCTCCTCCCATTAAACCATCCCTGATTGAGGCACCCACTTTAGATTTGAAACCCTTACCGGATCATCTAAAGTACGTGTATCTTGGGGAAAGTGAGACGTTGCCCATTATTGTTGCATCAGATTTAATGCCAGAACATGAAGAGACCTTAATAAAACTGTTGCAGCAATACCGCAAAGCGATAGGTTGGACATTGGCTGATATTCAGGGAATTAGCCCATCTTTTTGTATGCACAAAATCACTCTAGAGGAGGGATCCTTTAGGAGTATTGAGCAACAAAGAAGGCTTAACCCTGCAATGAAAGAGGTTGTTAAAAATGAGGTAATTAAATGGTTGGATGTTGGGATCATTTATCCAATTGCCGATAGCAATTGGGTAAGCCCTGTCCAATGTGTTCCTAAGAAAGAAGGTGTCACTGTGGTGAGCAATAAAGATAATGAGTTGATTCCAACCAGGACAGTAACTGGCTGGAGGGTTTGCATGGATTACAGAAGGCTTAATAAAGCTACCGAAAGGATCATTTCCCTCTACCATTTATCGACCAGATGTTGGATCGATTGGCTGATCAGGCCTACTACTGTTTCTTGGATGGTTATTCTGGGTATAACCAGATTACTATTGCTCCTGAGGATCAGGAGAAAACCACTTTCACTTGTCCTTATGGGACGTTTGCTTTTAGGCGAATGCCTTTTGGCCTTTGCAATGCTCCAGCAACATTTCAGGGGTGTATGTTAGCAATTTTTTCTGATATGATTGAGTCCACTGTTGAGGTATTTACGGACGATTTTTCAGTGTTTGGAGGGTCTTTTCAGAATTGTTTAGAAAATTTAGGTAAGGTATTAAAGAGATGTGAAGATACCCATCTAGTTCTTAATTGGGAGAAATGTCACTTCATGGTGAAGGAGGGCATAGTGTTAGGTCATAAAATTTCTAAAAATGGTCTACAAGTTGATAGAGCAAAAGTTGAGGTTATTGAAAGACTAGAGCCACCGAATTCAGTGAAGGGAATTCGGAGTTTTTTAGGACATGCTGGATTTTATAGGAGGTTCATAAAGGATTTTTCCAAAATCAGTAAACCTCTTTGTAACTTATTGTGCACTGATCATGTTTTTGACTTTAATGTAGATTGTAGAAAGGCTTTTGAGACTTTAAAAGTTGCTTTAATCTCAGCACCCATTCTTTGCGCACCTAATGGGAATTTGCCATTCGAGGTAATGTGTGATGCGAGTGATGCTGCGGTAGGTGCGATGTTGGGGCAAAAGCAGGGCAAATTTATCCATCCTATATATTATGCAAGGAAGGTTTTAAATGAAGCAAAAGTCAATTATACAACTACTGAAAAGGAGTTGTTAGCTGTGGTGTTCGCTTTTGAGAAGTTTCGGTCATATTTGGTTGGATCCAAAGTCACGGTTTTCACTGATCATGCAGCAATAAGGTATCAAATGTCTAAGAAGGATGCAAAGCCTAGACTAATTCGTTGGATTTTACTATTGCAGGAATTTGACTTGGAGATAAAGGACAAGAAAGGATCAGAAAATGTCATTGCAGATCATTTATCTCGTCTTGATCCGTCATCATCTTTGTTGGAGCAATCTGCCATTTCCGATTCTTTTCCAGATGAACAGCTCTTTGCTGTTGAAGTAAAGGTAGTTAGGGATGTCCCTTGGTATGCTGATATGGCCAACTTTTTGGTAAAGGGAGTCACCCCTATTGACATGGATTGGAGGCAGAAGAAAAAGTTTAACCATGACGCGAAATTTTTCTATTAGGATGAGCCATTTATGTATAAGCAATGCTCTGACGGTATTATTCGTAGGTGTGTTTCAGGTGCTAAAGCAAAAGAAATCCTGGAGCAATGTCACTCTTCGCCGTATGGAGGTCATTTCAGCGGTCAGAGGACAGCTATGAGGATTTTGCATTGCGGATTTTTCTGGCCTACATTATTCAAGGATGCTCATTGGTTCTACAAGCAATGTGATGCTTGCCAAAGGAGATGAAATTTGGGGCCTAGAGATGAAATGCCTCTTACTTACATTTTAGAAGTTGAATTATTCGATGTATGGGGTATTGACTTTATGGGGCCATTTCCTCCTTCTAATGGCAATGTTTTTATCTTATTGGCAGTTGATTATGTGTCCAAGTGGGTGGAGGTCATTGCATGCCATCAGAGTGATGCCAAGACAGTTGCAAGGTTTCTTCAATCGCACATCTTTGCGCGGTTTGGGACACCTAGGGCTCTAGTGAGTGATGAGGGTACACATTTTGTTAATAATATCTTAACTAAGCTTTTAGCTAAGTATGAGATTAAGCATAGGATAGCTACTCTTTATCACCCACAAGCAAATGGTCAAGCTGAAATCAGTAATAGGGAAATTAAAGCTATCTTAGAGAAAGTAGTCCATCCATCTAGAAAGGATTGGTCCTTTAGGTTGGATGAGGCTCTTTGGGCTTATAGGACAGCTTATAAGACTCCTCTACGTATGTCTCCCTATAGGTTAGTATATGGGAAAGCTTGCCATTTACCATTAGAGCTTGAGCATAAAACATTTTGGGCTCTGAAAAAGTTAAATTTTGATCTGAGTCGTGCAGGAGCAATGAGAATGTTGCAGCTTAATGAGTTAGAAGAATTTCGTCAGTTTTCTTATGAAAATGCGAAAATGTATAAGGAAAAGACTAAGTTGTGGCATGACAAGAAAATAAAATCTAAAGAATTTGTCAAGGGTCAGAAAGTTTTGCTTTATAATTCTAGATTAAAACTATTTCCTGGAAAATTAAAATCTAAATGGTCAGGACCGTTTATTGTGATTGAGGTTTTCCCCAATTGAGCAATTACTTTGCAGGATGAAAAAGATGGGAGAGTGTTCAAGGTGAATGGGCAGCGTGTGAAGCATTATTGGGGTGAGGAGTTTCGGTTTAAATATCCTTCCCTAAGGTTGGTTGATGATTGAGAGAGCAGGACTTTTGCCGGAGCATTTCATAGAGCAAAATTTTAAGCTCCCAGTTTTGTATTAATTTTATTTTTCGATGATTTGATTTTAATTTCGGTTAGGTTAGATTTGGTTTTGCATGGTTTAGTCCTTCAGTATTTTGTTATTGGTAGTTTAGATTTTATTTGATTTCATTTTATTTTTTGGGTTATTTATTTAAATTATCTTTGAATTGTCTTTTTATTGGTTTGATTTTATTAGATTTTATTTTCAGTTATTTGAATTTTGTTAGTTAATAAAGATTTTCTCTAATTGATTCGACTTTAAGAATAAAACAAATTAAGTTTGATTTGATCGGTTAAAGTTCAATTTGAATTTAAAAAGATTTGATTTTCCTATTTTGAAATTTAAATTTCGTATCTAAGATTCGGCAGGTTCAGAAGATTGTTGCAGCAAAGATAATGCTGGAGCAAATTTCCCGTACGAATAGGAAGGATTTTAGTGTGAGTAATTATTTTTACCGTTGGGATTTTTGAATTTCTATGGGCAGGTGAATTGCAGGGATGTTGCCACATGTCGTGCAGGGATAATCCAACGGTTTAGCCATTGACAACATGCCGTTATTTCCCATAGATTATTGAAATTCCACGATTTTACCGTTAGGGATTTGAATTGCAAAGTAAATATGAACGGTAAAACCATTTATTACGGAGCAAATCCTTTCGGTTAGGATTTCAAATTGCTGGAGCCTTATTTATTTGCAGACATTGGTACGTTTCTCCTCACTTCGTCTTCTTGATTCTATCTTGCCATCTACATTCTTTCTTTCTCCTTTTCATTCTCTGAAAAAACCCTTTGAGTTATCCATGGCCAAAACAAGAGCGAGGAAAGAAAGAGAGAGAGAGTGAAGAGGAAATACCCATTACCCCCGAAGTTCCGAAAGTAAAAACTAAGAAGAAAAGAACACCGGAGGAGAAAGAAGCTAAAAGAAGAAGGCGACAACATAGGGCGGAAGAACAGGAAAAAGTGACAGAGGATGAGGCTGCTGCAGTGGTTGAAGAAAACCTGGAAGAACCACAAGAACAGACCCCAGGAGAGGCTGATCAGAGACTTGCGGATACAGATACGGCTCGAGAGGAAAATGTTGAGGAGAATCAAGAACAGCAGGCTGAGATGGTGAGAGACGAGCAGGCAGACGCAGTGTCTGAAAGAGGAAACGAGCAGGACCAAGAAGCTCATGTTGAGGTAATCATGCCCGAAACGTCGTCGCATAAAAAGAAAGGCCGGCCGTATTCAGGTGATTCAGACTGACACCCCGTCACCACCATCATCAGATTCTGAGAGAGAAAAGACAGAGCGAGAGGAAAGAGAGAAGAAAGAAGCTGAGGACAAAGAAAGAGAAGAAACAGAGAAGAAGATTGAGGAAGAGCAATTGCTCAAGCGCAGGGCAAAGAAGGGCAAAAATATTGCTGAAGCATCGGAAGAACAGGAGGCGATAGAAGAACAGCAGGTTCCATTTGATCGCTTCGTCAACAATTTTGCCAGAGCAAAATACGCTGAGCTTCTGAAAAGGGATTTCTTGTTCGAGCGCGGTTTCAGTGGTGATCTTCCAAAGTTTCTGAGGACCGGTATTGCAGATCACGGTTGGGAGCTGTTTTGTGCGAAGCCTGAATCTGTAAACGCACAGGTGGTGCGTGAATTTTATGCTAACATTGTCAAGGAGGATGGTTTCCAGGTGATTGTCCGAGGAGTCGAGGTGGATTGGAGTCCAAGTGCTATCAATGCACTGTACAACGTTCAAAACTTCCCCCATGCGGCGTATAATGAGATGGTTGTGGCGCCATCTGATGAGCAACTAAGTGAGGTTGCAAGGGAGGTAGGAATTGAAGGGGCACAGTGGCAGTTATCCAAGACTCAGAAGAGGACATTCCAGTCGGCTTATTTGAAAAGGGAAGCGAACACATGGATGAGATTTATTAGACACAAGATGCTTCCAACAACACATGACTCGACAATCTCCAGGGAACGGGTTCTCCTAGCTTTTGCCATCTTACGGTCTCTCAGTATTAATGTAGGGAGGATCATTGCAAATGAGATTTCTGGATGTTGGAAAAAGAAGGTGGGGAAACTATTCTTTCCGAACACAATCACGATGTTGTGCAGAAGAGCAGGGGTTCCGGTGGATGAGGGAGATGTGATCCTGTTTGATAAGGGGATCATAGACACGCCCAATTTGGCACGGCTCCAGCGCATGCAGGAGGTGCGTCAAGGTGGGTTTATCCATGGCATCAACTCGATTCTAGAACAACTGACACTTTCTGCCAGTAGGCAGGAGTTTGCTGAAAGGCAAACTTTAACCTTCTGGAACTATGTTAAGAATCAAGATGACAGCTTAAGAAGGGCACTGCAAGAGAATTTTTCCAAACCATATCCAGCCCTTCCAGCATTCCCTGGCGATCTGTTGAACCCCTGGATTCCGCCCCCACCTGTTGAAAGAGGAGAAGAGGATGATGAAAATTAATCGGGCCAAGAGGACTGAAGGATGAAGTGGCCCTGGGCGAGCATAATTTTTGTTCTTAAATTTTTGATTGCTCGTGCATTTTCTAACCTCCTTTTCTTTTACTGTTACGTTTGCTTTTTACGATTCTGCTGCATGAAAAAAAAATATATCTGATGTGTAATTTCTTTTCTTATTTTTAATGAAATTTCTGAATGTTTTTCGTTCTATGAGCACTGAGCAACTCTAACTTAACTAATTTTCCTCTGAATTTTTGAAGCTTGGACTGATTACGCTTAATTAGATCAAGGTATTCTGATCTCCAGAAACCTTTTGCTTGAGCATTTCGTCTAGCCTGGATTGTTGCTGTGACAAAGAAGATTTTGAAGGTAGTATTGACTTGTATGATCCACTTTAAGCTTAATCTGAAGTCCCATGTTTAGTTTAAAAATTCAGATAGAAAAATTTAAGTTTGGGGGTATAATTTGAAAAATTAATGGTTCATTGGGGACAATGAATAATTCAAGTTTGGGGGACTTTTTGCTACTCCAATTATTTTGCTCGAGCATTCCTCTCCTTCAAATTAAAATTTGTTAGGTTATTGAGTAATCGGGGACAATTGTGATACCCGCAGTTTGTCTTCGCGTCAAAAGATGACCTAGGAAATGTGAAAAAATGATGAGAAAAATTATTTGCTGAAAAAAAAATTATTAATTGTTGAAGATTTTGCTGAAAAAATTGATTGAGCAAAAGTTTTGAGGGATGAATGATGATCCAACAGTTTTTTTGTCTCCCAGAACTTAGGTGAGCTTCATCATAAAATGTCGCCATTCTGAGGGGCAAGAGATGGAATAACTAAGGATTTTTTAGCTTTATAATGAGTATTGAGCCTAGTTGGTGATGAGCTTGAGGCGAGGGTATACTACACCATAAAGTGGGTCATCCCATGCTTAAGAGTTTATGATTGTAGGGTTGCTTAAAGTCTGAAAAACAAGAAAATAAACCCCTTTACAAATATGTTTTGAAATGTCTGATAATAGAGCTAGGTTGTGGTGAGTTCATAGAATTAAGTTGAAAAGTGGTTTTTGTCCGTGCCGGAGGAATCATTTTGCTGCAGCAGAGCTTGGTTTTGCAGAGTGCTTGATAGCGAGCAGAAATGTCGCTATTTTAGTCTCAATTTATTAAGATTTTTTTGTGCTTTAATCGTGTTTTTAATGAATATATTTAACAAATTTAGTTATTTGGTCCTTAGGAGCTAAGTTGGTGATTTTGGGAGAAAAAGAGCAAAAATTGAAGTAATTATAGCCCAAATCCTAGCTTGATACATTTGGAGGCCCAAAGAAGACATTCAATAAAGAAAAGACCAAGAGAAATGAAGAAGAAGGCCCAAAAATCAGCCCAAAAGGAAGCTGAAAAATCTGGAAAATCGCAGCAGCGTCGAGACGCTTAGCAAGGCAGCGTCGCGATGCTGTCCTTTCTTGTTGCCCAAGCCGCGTGCGCAGCAGCGTCGCGACGCTACCCCTATTCCAGGCCTATAAATAGGTGCCCTTGGTGCCTCATTTCTCATCAATCAATCAAGCAACAAAACCATCCATCCTTTCTTTCCTTTCTTAAGACTCCTTTTTTGGAGCCCCTCTCAAGGCTTTTGAGCCTTTTTGAGAGGGTTCTTCTAGTGGGGAAATTTTGGGAATTTTGGGAAGCAATCATAGAGGCTCGAGGAGTAATCAACGGGGGCTCCAAGTGTCAGCAAGGGGTTTTTCGACGGTCAATTCCTTTCCTTTATGCTTTTTAATATGCTTTCCCTTGTAATTATTGTGGATATTATGTGTAGCTAAACCCAAATTTGGGGTCTTGAAATGAAATGATAGTGGAAATATTGTTATAATTTCTTGTCTCTTGCCCATGTCCTGATTATTTGTATGGATGTGCTTAATGCTTTACTCAATCTGGCCAATTGTGTAATGATTCGTTTCTTAATGGAAACTCGACGGAGAGAAATTAGGATAGATCATAATCCATGCAACTAGTTTAATTGCCCGTTGTGACACCGGGATTAGTTGATTAAACTTAGATTCCTAAAATGAATCAGAGCGTAATAATTAATGATTTTTAATGGCGCTAAGGACACTTAGGTTGTTAAAATGAATTAGTTACAATTAGGGGAAACCGACAGGAGAACCTATGTGATTAACGGAGATTCTAGGTTTATAATTAGTTGGGCAATGAGATAGGATAATTATAGCAATTATTTAGCTAACCATTGATTTTCAAGACCCCTCTTCCCCGCTTAAAGAAAACTCTTTCTCCACATTTTATTTCTGATTGATCAAATTTGTTTTCTTTAGTCATTTTGAATTCAAGTTCTTTTTATCACATGAACGTAGTCCCTAAATATTATTTCACCTAAGTATTTTCAGTGCTCAAGAGAATTTTAATTATTTGCTTAAGTTTCGCTTCGCCTCCCTGAGGATTCGATACTCGGAATACTTTCCGTTTTATATAACTTGTGACGACCCGTGCGCTTGCGGATAATCATCGTACACACTAGTACTAACAAGTTTTTGGCGTCGTTGTCGGGGAGGCTTGATTTTTAAGCAAAAATTAATTTTTCTTGACATCGAAAAGAAAAGGGTAAATGGTAATTTAGGTGTAAATATTTTTTTTTTCATCATTTTATGAATACTATTTTTATTTTCATTTTTGCTTGGTTTCTTTTTTGTTATCGGGGAGCATTGTATGCGAAGAAACAAGGTGGTTGATCTGTTTCCGTTAGATCTTGAGATTAACAGGACTCTAAAATTCATTAGAAAAGAAAAAAGATTAGCAGAAACGATGGCCCACCAAGAAGAAGCTCCCAAGGCAATTAGAGATTTTCTGCAGCCAGTTCTTCCTACCGAGAATTCTGGAATTGTTTACGCCCCCATCCAAGCTACAAATTTTGAGCTCAAAACAGGGTTGATTCAGATGGCGCGCGATAACTCGTTCAAAGGACATCCTTCCGATGACCCCCACTCTCATCTGCGATCATTCATAGAAATATGCGGGACAGTAAAGATGAACGGAGTTCCGGCCGACGCAATCAGATTAAGGCTGTTTCCATTTTCCCTGCAGGATAAAGCAAAAGATTGGCTCGAACCAGTCGAGACGGGCAGCATCAGTACTTGGGACGAGCTTGCCCAGGCTTTTCTGACAAAATTTTTTCCACCAGCTAAGACTACCAAGCTGCGGACTGAAATTGGAACATTCAGACAGCTTGACGAGGAGCAGTTATACGAAGCGTGGGAAAGATATAAGGAAATGCTTAGGCGATGCCCCCAACACGGATATCCTGATTGGCTTCAGGTACAGTTATTCTATAATGGATTAAACCCCTCCACGAAGACAGTCCTTGACACATCAGCAGGAGGGAGTTTTCTTTCAAAAACAGTGACAGAAGCCAAAGACCTGCTTGAGGAAATGGCGGCAACAAGTTATCAATGGCCGACGGAGAGAGGAACAGTTACAAAAAAGGCTGGATTATATGAATTGGATGAGTCAAGTTCACTGAAAGCGCAACTGGCATCTCTGACCAATGCACTAAACAAATTGACGTCATCTGAGGTGGTTAAGTCCATTTCCACCTTAGCTGAAGGACATTCGAAGAAAGAAGGTCAAGATGTGGAAGAAGTTCAATACATAGGAAATAGATCATATACTCAAGGAGTACCAAACTTCCACCACCCCAGTCTGCGCAATCACGAGAACTTCTCATATGCGAATACAAAGAATGTTTTGCAGCCACCCCCAGGTTTTGCATCAACGAGTACTCCTGAGAAGAAAAATAATCTGGAGGAGATGGTGGCTTTATTCATCAAGGAACAAAGGATATTGAATGTGAATCTCCAGACATCAGTAAACAACCACGACGCAGCTCTAAAGAATATGGAAGTACAGATAGGTCAGATTGCTTCAGCAGTAAATGCCCTGCAGAAGGGAAAATTTCCAAGCGATACTGAGCCTAACCCGAAAGAGCAGTGTAAGATGGTGGTTCTGAGAAGTGGCAGAAGACTGGAGGACAGTATAGAGAAGAAAAAGGAAGAAGAAAAGAGAAGGGATGAAGATGAAGGGACTGAGGCACAAAAAGCCTCCTCTGAAAGGTTCCAACATCCGCCCAACTCTATTGAATTAAAATGTGATTTTTCTAACAGTTGTGCAGGAAAAAAAGAAGAAGAGAAGCAGAATGACAAAGAAAAGATGACTGAGGAAGAAGTGGTTCCATGCAACCACCATGACAGAGGTTCGCATATTAGCCCGCCCAAGCGGAGGGGCGAATGTCCAACCTTTGATTTCAGGGAGTTACCTTTTCCTCAAAGATTTAAAAATGTCAAATTAGATGAACAATTTCAAAAAATTTTAGAAATGTTTAAAAAGTTGTCTGTGAATATTCCATTGGTAGAAGCTTTGTATAATATGCCAAATTATGGAAAATTCATGAAAGAAATGCTTTCTAAAAAGAAAAGTCTGAAAAAAGAAGTTTTTAATTTATCTGAGAGTAGCAGTACCATTATTTCTGGTAGGATACCCTCTAAGCAGAAAGACCCAGGGAGTTTTACTGTTCCCTGTACCATAGGAGAAGTATCCTTCGATAGGGCCTTGTGTGATTTAGGAGCAAGTATAAATTTGATGCCCTATTCTGTATACAGGAAGATTGGTTTATCAGGTATGACAGACACCGACGTCACTTTCCAGCTTGCCGATAGATCGATTACCCACCCGATGGGTGTTGTGGAGGACGTGTTGGTGAAAGTCAACAAATTCATCTTCCCTGTAGATTTCGTGGTACTGGACATGAAGGAGGACAAAGAGGTGCCAATTATCTTAGGCAGACCTTTCCTAGCCACTGGTAAGGCCGAGATTAGCGTGCATACAGGTAAGCTTACCTTGAACATTGATGATGAAAAAGTCGTGTTTAGTATTTTTGGCCAAGATGAATCTGTTTGTAGCTTGCATACATGTTTTTCTGTTGGGCCTGAATACTTGACTGATGACGATGAAGAGGTAGACTATAATCTTGGCCTAAGCTTAGGAGAAATGCTTGTTGATAATATGGATTTTGATCATGATGTATATATATATAATCCTCTATTTGAAAATGATTTGGATCTGCCTGACTTTGAAAATGAATTAGACTTGCCTGCTTGTGACAATGAAAGATCTACAGTTGATGATCTACCTTCCTTTGAAAATGAATTGGAATTGCCTGAAATGAATAATTTTGATGATGATATTGATTTGCCTGACATTGAGCATGAACATAAAAGGCATAAAAAAGATTGCTCGATAGATAATTTTGAGGCTGACCATGATTACAGTGAATCTATTGAGTCTGATCTTGACATTCCTGAATGCATGAATCCTGACAATGTGAATACTTTCTTTTCATGTCCTGATGATGTGTATAGCATAGAAACTGACCCAGAAGAACTTGAATCTGTGAATAGTATAGAATCTGATCCTGAAATTCTTGAATTCTTTAATTCTTCTGATGATGAGTCATGTGATAGCTTAGTTGAATCATTTTTTAATTCTGAGTCTGAAGGATCTACTGAGCATGTAGATATTTTTTCTGATGAATGGACTGGCATGATTGATAGGCCATCTCTAGATCCTAGACCAGTAGACATTATAACGCTTGATGACTCTGTTAACAACTGTTTTGAAAATAGAGATTTAGAAAAGAGATTTGATGCAGCTGATTATTTTCTAAAATGTTATTATGAGAATCTCTGTAGTGAAGATGGGCCAGGGGAAAGTTTTTTTTCTCCCCTGTTTGTAGTATGCAATTCGGTGCGTGATTTCTTGCAGGGCCCGGAGGATGATGAAAATTTTTATTTTGAGCCTCCGTAAGCGTGCCGAGTCTAGTCTAGCTAAAGACGTTAAAGAAAGCGCTGCTTGGGAAGCAACCCAAGGATTAAAGTAGTTAGTTGTTTTTGCGGTAAATAATTTTCTTTGCTCCGTGATCCAATTTTGTTTTGCAGGATCACCTTAGCAAATCCCAAAATTCCACATTTCCCATTTTTCATGGATCCAAAGGAAGAGGATGAAGCGCTCCTAGCTCAGGGAAGTCTCAGTATCTCTCTTTATGCTTTTCTATTTTAAAACATTGGGGACAATGTTTAGTTTAAGTTTGGGGGGAGGTTTCCGCTGTGTTGAGCATATATAAATTCTGTTGGATGCATGAATAGATAGCCATGATAGCCAAGGATGTGATTTTTGAAATTTTGGGAGAAAATGGTTTATATGTTGTGGAATCTGGGAGCACGGCAGAAATTGTGAAATTTTAAAATTTTTTGATACTTAGTTTTGATGTCTAAAGCATGCAATAGTCTTATCTAATGACGTCTTTGAAAATCTAGATTCTTATTATGGTTTTCAAAATTGTTGTCACCCCGATAGGCTTAGTTTCTAATATCAGGAAGTTCATGCTTGATTGCTCTAAAGAACTAGGTAGGAAAAAATGCTATGCTTGCTGAGAGAAAAGCAAAAGCAACAATGTGAGAAAAAGAAAATCTGTTGAAAAAGAATTTTTGCTTGCTGAAAAGAAAAAAAAAGCCTAGGGGTAAAAAGAGCTACCTGCGGTGTGATCAGTTAGGCCAACCAAAGAATAAAATTCGGGTTAAGGGTCCCTGCACCGTAGTGTGAAAGCTAGTACCATTAGATATCAAAATGCAAGTTTGGGGGAGGAGCAAAAGAGCAACAAAAGAAAAAGAAGAGAAAAAGAGAAAAATCATGTGAGAATTCTGCTCCCCCATGAGAAAAGAAAAAGAACAGGCACCCTAGTTACTTTTTTTTGCATGATAGAAGGACTCCGAAGTATTAGGGGCTCTTAGCCAGTGTAGGGGGAAAACAAATGGAGAAAGCCATAAGACTAATCTAGGTTAGTAAAAGAATCAATAGATAAGTCTTGAGCATGCTATTCATTAATCTTAAGTTCAAACTAGTTTAAGATTTCTTCCAGAGTATGCGGTGCTTGCTTATTCCACTTGCATGTTTTCCATTCGATCCTAAGAATTCCAAAATCAATTAAGGGTTGAGCGATTCTATTTCATGCATCTTTAGAATTTATTTTGCTCGGGACTAGCAAAAGCTTAAGTTTGGGGGTGTGATAGCGAGCAGAAATGTCGCTATTTTAGTCTCAATTTATTAAGATTTTTGGTGCTTTAATCGTGTTTTTAATGAATATATTTAACAAATTTTGTTATTTGGTCCTTAGGAGCTAAGTTGGTGATTTTGGGAGAAAAAGAGCAAAAATTGAAGTAATTATAGCCCAAATCCTAGCTTGATACATTTGGAGGCCCAAAGAAGACATTCAATAAAGAAAAGACCAAGAGAAATGAAGAAGAAGACCCAAAAATCAGCCCAAAAGGAAGCTGAAAAATCTGGAAAATCGCAGCAGCGTCGAGACGCTTAGCAAGGCAGCGTCGCGACGCTGTCCTTTCTTGTTGCCCAAGCCGCGTGCGCAGCAGCGTCGCGACGCTTAGCAAGGCAGCGTCGCGACGCTACCCCTATTCCAGGCCTATAAATAGGTGCCCTTGGTGCCTCATTTCTCATCAATCAATCAAGCAACAAAACCATCCATCCTTTCTTTCCTTTCTTAAGACTCCTTTTTTGGAGCCCCTCTCAAGGCTTTTGAGCCTTTTTGAGAGGGTTCTTCTAGTGGGGAAATTTTGGGAATTTTGGGAAGCAATCATAGAGGCTCGAGGAGTAATCAACGGGGGCTCCAAGTGTCAGCAAGGGGTTTTTCGACGGTCAATTCCTTTCCTTTATGCTTTTTAATATGCTTTCCCTTGTAATTATTGTGGATATTATGTGTAGCTAAACCCAAATTTGGGGTCTTGAAATGAAATGATAGTGGAAATATTGTTATAATTTCTTGTCTCTTGCCCATGTCCTGATTATTTGTATGGATGTGCTTAATGCTTTACTCAATCTGGCCAATTGTGTAATGATTCGTTTCTTAATGGAAACTCGACGGAGAGAAATTAGGATAGATCATAATCCATGCAACTAGTTTAATTGCCCGTTGTGACACCGGGATTAGTTGATTAAACTTAGATTCCTAAAATGAATCAGAGCGTAATAATTAATGATTTTTAATGGCGCTAAGGACACTTAGGTTGTTAAAATGAATTAATTACAATTAGGGGAAACCGACAGGAGAACCTATGTGATTAACGGAGATTCTAGGTTTATAATTAGTTGGGCAATGAGATAGGATAATTATAGCAATTATTTAGCTAACCATTGATTTTCAAGACCCCTCTTCCCCGCTTAAAGAAAACTCTTTCTCCACATTTTATTTCTGATTGATCAAATTTATTTTCTTTAGTCATTTTGAATTCAAGTTCTTTTTATCACATGAACGTAGTCCCTAAATATTATTTCACCTAAGTATTTTCAGTGCTCAAGAGAATTTTAATTATTTGCTTAAGTTTCGCTTCGCCTCCCTGAGGATTCGATACTCGGAATACTTTCCGTTTTATATAACTTGTGATGACCCGTGCGCTTGCGGATAATCATCGTACACACTAGTACTAACAGTGCTCAAGTGAAGGTTAAAGGTAGTGTTGGACTGTCTGGTTTGATTAAGCTATTCTTTGTCTAATGTTTTGAATTCTTGAAGGAATGTTGGTTAGTATTGCTCGGGACGCGCAATAGTTCAAGTTTGGGGGTATGATAACTGCCAAAAAGTTAGTTATTTAGGCCTCAATTATATAGGGATTTGTGTGTCCTTTATGCTCATTAGGGTTGGTTTTGGATAGATATTACATGTTTTAACTCATTTGGAAGAATGGAAGCATTGGAAATTAATTTGTGCAGATTATGCTGCTGAGCGACTCGAGGGAGCAAATTCTGTGCTGCAGGAAAACTGGCAACAAAACTGCGACATCACAGCTCGTTAGCCAACTTCATAAACCGACTTCTGTTGAGTTAATTACGTGATAAAGGATCAAGGAGAGCCTTACACGTGTCCTAGATGACCTAATTCAAAGTCTCCCATCCTTCTATAAAAGGAAGTAGCCAGCAAATTCAAACTCATTCCATGTTTTCCCTTGGAAGCCGAATATTTTAGAGAAATTGAAGATCATCAAGAACACCATCTTCTGCAAGCTGATTAGGGAGTTTATTTTCTTTATTAACTTGTGGCTATGGACATGCATACTCATATTGTAATTTGTATTTCTATGCCTATTATGAACTAAGTAGCTTAAGGTGTTGGTTAGGAATAATGTGATTACTGTGCTTCATCTCTAGTAATAAATTGACTATCGCATTTTGGTTAATTGTTGTGCTTATTTCCATTTTATGCCCGCCTGGCCAGCCGGTGTGAATAGCTCTTTCTAGTTTCAGGGATGATTTGGAGAGTGTGTGGCAATTATCCACACTACGATCATTGTGTATTGGTGAACGTCAGTGACTGAGCTAGGGATAGCCAGTTGCCTAGTGCTTGATTAGTCATACTTCATTGGGTTTGGAACATATCCCAAAAGATCCGGAGTTCCGGGAGGAATCCGCTAATAATACTGCGAGAAATGCATGATCAATAATATTGCTAGAGCATATCTTAGAACAATCACTAAAGCCTAACCAACGCCTGTCTTTAATCTGTCTATCTATTTGTTTACTTGTTGTTCTGTCATTTATTTTGCTTCAGCATAATTCCGATAAAACCAAATCATTTTACTATTCTTCAAACCATTGGAAAGTTACACAAAAATAGGTAGAGTGGAAACTAATTCAGGGCTCGGATTGATAATATTACTTGCTGCAGACTGTGTATACTTGCACAGGAATCCTAGAGTATTTTATATCATATTTTTACTCACTCTAGGAACCCAACAAGTTCCTATCCTATTCAAGAGTTCACGATGTTTCGAATCCTATGATCAGGCCCTCCGAAGGGATGGTTGCGCCAAGACAACCTGCAGGTGGATCATAGGACTCTCATGGTGTGAACTAGGGGCGGAGATCGAGCGATACGTTGACACGTGTCCCGCTCCCACTTACTCTAAACATTTTTCCAATTCACCTTGTTATTGATCCATGCAAACACTTTCCGAAGGGAGACCGCTCCTAAGGCGACTCGAAGCCGAACATGAACCTCACGTTGTGAATATAGGGACGTAGGAGCAAAACTTGATTTAAATCTCGTTTTGTAATTTTCCTCCCACTTAAGATATCCTAAGGTTAATTTAGGGTTGTTCAACTTAGATAAAATTCGGCTAAGACAATCTATCTAAGTCTGATCCTATTATAACAATTATGGAAAGGATTCAACCGCAATGTTTTAGGTGAATTAAACTTCTTTTAATGAACCCAACATTGCAAGTCAACATTACTATGGTTAATTCAACTCAAGGTTCGGGTCAGTTCCCAGGTAGGAGGTGTTCTGTAAACCGTCAACTTAAATACCCCCAACCTTAGACAGAACTTCACCGAGAGAGTTCCCTTATAACCACAGTAATGTAAGGTCTTTACTCAAAAGATCTAGGTGCATTAAACACTTTTAACAAACCTAGTGACATTGCATGCTAACATTTAACTATGATTAATTCAACTCCGGTATTCCGGGTCAGTTCCCAGGTAGGAAGTGTTCCGTAAACCGTCAACTTAAATACCCCCAGCCTTAGACAGAACTTAACCGGTGGAGTTCCCTTATAATCATAGTAATGTTTTTCCGACTTAGTCAATTAAAACTAATTTTAATTCTAAGTAAGAATAATTCTAATCCTATTAGAAATGTGATCTTAGATCTAATTAATTTTAAACATTTTAAAATTAATTCATTTATCCTAAGATCCTATGTTTGCATGCAATTCTTTGTTATAGGTTAACAGTTTCTATTCATTAATTTTATAACTATTATAAATTTTAATGAATTAACCCTATAACATGCTACTATGGTGAATAAATTAACAATCAAATTCTAATTAATTTATAAAACCATACATTAGCATACATGACATACAAAAAATATAGAATTTATATTAATCTAAGGTAATGTCATGCTCAATGCAATTTAATTTCCTTTTAATTAACCTAACTCTTAAGTTAATTATACAAGAAAATTAAAATTAAGCATTACCATTTTCATACATTAACATAACATTTATATTAATATATCATGAAAATTAATTAAGCATGTTAATTACTTATAAAAATATAACTCTTATATATTATTAAACTAAAGTAATTTCATGCTCAATTCAAATTAATTTTCTTCAATTAATCTAACTCTTAAATTAATTACCCAAGAAAATTAAAATAAGCAATCACATTTTCATACATTAACATAACACCTTATATTAATTGCTCATGAAAAAAAATAAGCATATAAATTACTTTCATAAATATAAGGGGCATTTGCATCAATAGCAAAAAAAAAAATCAATAATTGCAGGCGTGTCTTTGATTTATTGGGTTTGCAGATATAGCAAAAAACGTTTGGCCCGGCCCAGACAATAACACAAAAAGACTAAAATAACCTCAGCTCGTCGTCCACTGATATACCAAATATCTAGTATATTAAAGCCTAAAAATATACTAGATATTTGGTATATCAATCAACTAATATACTAAATATATAGTAAACATATAGTATATCAGATGTATATTTCGTGAATATAATGTATTACATATTTGGTATATCAATCAATTGATATACTAAATATATAGTATATCAAATGTATAGTTCGTGAATATAATATACTTTACACATGAGCTTTCATTAATGTAGATATCTTTGATATATACTTCATCAATAAAGAATTAGATATATTAGCTTTATTTTGGGACAATATGTGTGGTAGAGGATTTAAACATCTAACCTCTCGGTTGAATGTGTATATATCAATGATTTTTTTTTTTTTAATAACAAGTCTATCATTGATGTATTTAGCTACTCATAATCAAGTATATTTATTAATTATTTGACTAGTAAAAAAATGAGGTATATCAACGGTGTATCAACTTTCATAACATGTATAGAAGACAAACATTTATTTTATACAAGACAAACATTTCATTTAAAATATGTAAATAATACAACATAATTCAATTAAGAGAAAAGAAAATATAACAAATATAAGTAAAGAAAGTAACATATCAAGTATATCATTGGTATATAAAATATTATGTTTATCAAATCAAGTATATATTAGATATATCATTAGTATATTAGGTATATCATTGTATTTATTCGAGTATATCAAATTTTGTATACTTTATATTTCGTATATCAGTAAATATAAAATATATCAGATATACTACTAATATACCTATTGATATACCAACAAGGGTAAAATTGAAATAATAAAAAAAACGGAAATCAAATTTTTAAAATTTTGCTATATTTGCAAACCTAATAA
This sequence comes from Luffa acutangula, assembly GCA_036850905.1. NCBI lineage: Eukaryota > Viridiplantae > Streptophyta > Magnoliopsida > Cucurbitales > Cucurbitaceae > Luffa > Luffa acutangula. The sequence goes on from CM072099.1 coordinate 26,839,279, forward strand.
ATCATAGTTAAATTTGCAAATATCCTAATATTTTTTGCTACCTATTGCAATTCCCCTAAATATATATATATATATATATATATATATATTTTACTAAAGTAATTTCATGTCCAATGTTTCTCAATTTTCATCCATTTAATCATAACAATTTATATTAAATACCCATGAAAATTAAATTCATGCATAATACTTAAATTATAACAATTATAATTAAAAAAAAATGCATGAATATGCTTAAGCTATGGTGGGATTTTAAGCTATATGACACCCATAAAGCAATTAAATAGAAAAGTAGATGGGTTTGGCATCATAGGACTCAAAACAATAGAAAAATTACACTAATTAATCTATAAAAGCCCTATCATGTCGTGAATAAGCTCAAAATAGTCTCGAATCGCGTCCAAACCCTTCGAACCGGCAAGAAAACGAGCTGAACCGTACGAAACCAACTTCAAAACACCTTGAACCAGCTCAATATGTGCTAAACCGGACCAAAATACTGCAAAACCGCACTAATCGGGTCAAAAACCGGTCAAACCACGTGTGAACCGCTCAAAGACCGCTGGAAACTTGATGAACTTATCAAACCTCCAAGAATCGGTCAAGAACCTGTGGACCGCCAGCTGAACCACGCCTGAAGATGAGAACCAGTCTGAACCAAGCCACAAAGTGAAGAACTGCGGAAAAAAAATTTATACGCTCAAAATGCCCCAGTCGTGTCTCTAACCCCTGTCCTCAAGGAACACAAACAAAGATGCTACCGCGAGCTTAATATCTGTCCTTAGGCCCACGTGATTTTATTTTGATTTTAATATCTTTATTTTATTCCTTCCGTGAGCTTCGAGTTTTTCAAGAAATTTAAGATTCCAGCCACTGTATATGATCGTTTTTGCCCAATTTGATCCGATTTGGTCCAAAAATGCACCGATTTTCACAGAAACATAGCCCCAATTGATAGACACGGACTTTCAGACTCAATTTGCAATAAAACACCCAAAACACCAGGCTGTTACATTGATCAAATCAATAAAAAATTGCAAAATCTAATGCCAAAAACCTAAAACATCTACTAGCAAACCTTTCATTCATCAAATGCATAAAGGTACCCACCAAAAACCAATACAAATTTCAGAGAAACAAGATTAGATCTACGATCGGCTCTAGTACCAATTGAAGGATTGGAATTCCCAATTTCGTTACAGTGGAAGCAATAGGACCGTTCGTAAATTAATTTTGTTCTACAAAATACCAATACATTGACAAAAGGTTAAGCGATAAGAAACATACCTCCGTTGACGACTCTGAATACTTCAAGAATGATTCTTGATTGCTCTGCAAAAACGAAGAACACCACCATTTGATCTTCCCCGCTATAACTCTGAGATTAGGAACGTAGTTGTGGGACAACTTAATCTTGAATGGGAAAAACTCTAGAGAGAAGATTCTCCCTAGAGTTCTTGAGTTGAGAGAATATGAGAGGGCCTTATGGTGGCCATATGTTGTAGTCCCTAAACCCTAGGGTTAGTGTTCTATTTATAGGAGAAAGGTCATGAATAAAATATTCATTTAAAATCAATTATTTCCATAACTGATTTAATCTTTTTCCATAATTCATCAATTCCATGACCAATCAATTCCATAATTGATTAATATTTTTCATAAATGATTGATCACTTCCATAAGTGATTAAATCATTTCCATAAATGATTAATTACTTCCATAAGTGATTAATCATTTCCATAATTGATTAATTTCCAATTAATTAATTCTTTAATTAATTAATCACCAATTAAATATCATATATTTAATTTCAGACCTTCTATTAGTTAATTAATTAATTACCCAATTAAATATCATATATTTAATTTCAGGCCTTCAATTAATTAGTTCTATAATATGAATCAAATTCATATTAAAATTTGAACTCCTTCAAATTCTCTTATATCCTATAAATTTAATATGAATCAAATTCATATTAATATTTGAACTTCTTCAAATATTTATTTCTCTCATAGACTATAGTTTAATTAAATCTCATTTCATTTAAACTAAATTGAATAATTAATTAATTCATAATTAATTAATTCATCTTCTAATTAAATACCATATATTTAATTAGACATATATTTGAACTTTTTCAAATATATCAATCTCTCAATATAATAAAGTTTAATCTCAAATTAGACTTTATATTTTAATGCATCACTATAAATTATATTAATTTGTGTCTCATACAATTAACTTAATTCCCAATAGGAATTTGAACTATTCAAATTCTCTCAAGATATATTTGTTCCTAATTACTCTTTACGAGCTAGCAGGGGACCTAATGGACCTACAGATCAGAAGCTCCCATGATATGAGGTTAATAGATTAAACTCATTAATCAGGTTAACCAATATTCATTAATTGTGGGTCATTCCACTAAAGACCCACAACTAAACTCTTCTCACTGTAGAACATTTATGTGTCTACGGATATAGACCTATACCGGTAAGTCAATCCTTCACGAGTGTGTGTAATCATAGCTGGGTCAAATTATCGTTTTACCCCTGTGATACATCTGTCTACTTAAGTACCATTGCTCCTCTAATGAACAACCTGTTTGAAGGTGTTCATATAACACATGCGGAAGCAATTGAAGATCGAAAGCACTTAAGACATTCAATTTAGCTCCTAAAGCATGCATGTTCTATAAAAGACAAAATAGAGAGGTTAGAAAACACCAACCTTTGTAGCTCACTTATGTGGAACTCCTTGTGGTGTTTGTCTCTCCTATGCTCCTTGGACAACCTCTAGAGTCTTCCCTACTATTCTCTTGGGCCTATAAAGACTTGTGGGAGTCTATAGAAGTAAGAAATAGGAAGGGAATGCTTGAAGGTACAAGCTTTAGGAAGAAATGAGATGAGAGAATGCTTGAGGAAGAAATTTTACAGCATAACACTAAGATGAATGCTTAATTCTTCTTGAATCTGATTCAAGCTCCTTTTATAGACCTCTCCCATGCAAAGACAAGCTTCATGACACTACACACATGGTGAAAATGCAACTCAAAGTGGATTATAGGTGCTTAATTCACAACACATGCATCTAGTGCATGGTTGTGTTGTTTTCCACTATGCATCATCATGCAAGAGTGGGAATGCTACTAAATCCACTATGAATTGAATCCTAATTGTGAATTTTCAGCTTGCAATTCATTTCAATTTCAATTCAAAATTGAAATTGATTTCTAGGAAATTAATTGGGATATTTCCAAGTAATTTTGATATGATTAATCCAATCAATCTTTATCACCTAATGCCATGAATTATATATGATTCCTAATACATATATATGGTATTTAAAACACTTTTAAATACCTTATCTCTCAATTCCTAATTTAATTCATAATTAAATCATTGTGTCGAACACGTTTTACGATAAAACCCTATTTCCCGTTTTTGAACGATTCAAAGATTCCTATCAAAATATTCTAGGCTTTAATCCGATATGAGCTAGTAGGGGGACCTAATGGACCTATAGATCATGGGCTCCAACGATTCGAGGCTAACCGAATAATCTCATTATCAAAGTTAGCCAACATTCGTTAACTACCGGGACACTCCATTATAGCCCGATAGTTGCACTCCCCTCACTATAGATATATTTTCGTCCAATTCATATAACCATGTTCAGTATGTTGTTCCTTCACATGTTGTTCGTAGCTATAGCTAGATCAAATAACCGTTTCACCCCTATAGTACTTCTTGTTCCTTAAGTTCCACTAATCCTCTAATGAACAATCGGTTTGCGGTCCAACCATCAAACCTAAGTCCCTTTCGATCCAACGAGAGGGTGGGGCCCCTTGTTCAAGTCCTGGAGTTAGTACTTAAGAGAACAACCTCTCTGCTATCCCTGAAATGGGTAGGAGTGAATTCCGTCTTGCGAAACTATGTCCCCAACTATCTATTCGATCTTATCCCCAAAATGGTAGGCTTGTTGAGTCGGCGATGCTGGCCACTCTCACCCATGCAGATCAAAGGATAATCTCGCATAAATAGGAGTTCATAGATAGCTCAGGATTAAGAACGAGTTACCTAGGTTATCTATGAGAAATAGTCAGTTTCTTCAGTAAACAGCGTTATAAAGAGAAAGTGACTTATTTCGTGGTCCAGTCTTATGCAAACTCATTGCATAGAACGCCCCCACTCGCATGTCACCACATGAACGATTTAGGATCTCATCGTTTGTACTTAATACAAAGTGGGCCGCGTCCATAGTGTCTCCAGGATAAGGCACCCAACCATATCCTTATACTATAGACTATTTTGACTATAAACTTGAACTTGATCCTACGATATGTCCCTATATATAGTTCGAGTATTCATTTTATAGTCAAGGATCTTAGTTTATTGGATTTAGGTTAATCATTCGCAATTTACATATTCAATAACATCTTTTACTGAATAACTTCAATAACGTCTTTATTGAAAATAGAATATGTTTAATGATTTACAAACTACGAGTTTATAGGACATTAAACCCAACAAACTCCCACTTGGACTAGAAACTCTAGTGGGGTACATGAAGTTAGGTGTGAGAGAAACATAAAGACAATAAACTAGGGCATCAACCATACCCTTACAATTTTCCCACTTGCCCTAGTCTAACAAAGCTCGTAATCCTAGATTAACTAGGTGACCCTCAAAAACTTTAGCCGGGAGGGGTTTTGTAAACGGGTCAGCCATGTTGTGCTTCGAAGCAATCTGTGTGACGATCACATCTCCTTGTTGCACGATCTCCCTGATGAGATGGTATTTGCGCTCAATATGCTTTCCTCACTTGTGACTTCGAGGTTCCTTAGAGTTTGCAACTGCACCACTGTTATCACAATAGAGGGTGACATGCAGTTACATATTTGGAACAATTTCCAACTCTGTTAGGAATTTTCTTAGCCATACTACCTCTTTTGCTGCTTCACAGGCAGCTACATACTCTGTTTCCATGGTGGAGTCAGCAATGCAACCTTGCTTAATACTCCTCCATACTATTGCTCCTCCATTTAGAGTAAACACAGATCCCGATGTTGATTTTCTTGAATGTATATCGGTCTGAAAATCTGAGTCAGTGTATCTTATAAGGATCAGATCCTTAGCTCCATACACGAGCGTATAATCCCTAGTTCTCCTTAGATACTTAAGGATGTTTTTAACGACAGTCCAATGCGCATGTCCAGGATTAGACTGATATCTGTTGACTATTCCTACGACATAACATATGTCGGGTTTGGTACACAACATTTCATACATCAAACTACCAACTGCTGATGCATAGGGAATATGTCTCATTTCCTCAACTTCTTGAGGTGTCTTAGGACTTTGTTCCTTTGACAGGTGAACCCCATGCCTAAAAGGTAATAACCCTTTCTTGGAGTTCTGCATCGAATATCGTACTAACATTTTGTCCATATATGATGCTTGAGACAGTGCTAGCGTTTTGTTCTTTCTATTTCTAATGATTTGAATGCCCAGAATAAATTGAGCCTCACCCAAATCTTTCATTTGGAATTGAGTCGCTAGCCATTGTTTTACGTTAGTCAGGAATCCTACATTATTCCCAATAAGTAGGATATCATCTACGTATAGAACTAGAAAAGCTACAGTGGATTTGACGATTTTCTTGTAAACACAAGGTTCGTCAACATTCTATTCAAAACCATACGTTTTGATCGCAGTGTCAAAACGTATATTCCAAGACCTTGATGTTTGTTTTAATCCATAAATGGATCGATTAAGTTTTCAAACGTTTTGCTCATCACCCTGGACTACGAATCCCGCTGGTTGAGCCATCTAGATAGTCTCTTCAAGATTGCCGTTCAAAAAGGCTGTCTTGATGATAGCGAGCATAGCTAGCTATTTTTCTCTGATTAATTAAGCTAGTCTTTTACAATTATTTGCCCAAATTTATGCATTTTTATGTTTTATTTGTAGGAAGTATGTGTTTGAAGCTTAATTCAGCAATTAGAGTCAAATGAAGTTCAATCCTAAAAAAAAAAAAAATCATTGCGTCGCGACGCTTTCGGAAAATTTTCCAAAATCGCGGTTTCGCAACAGCGTCGCGACGCTGTCCCTAGCTTCTCGACGTTGTCGCCAGATTTTCTATAAATTCATCCTTTTGTGGTACGGATTGGGGTAGTCCAATTGGTTAGATTTTAGCCCTAATTTCGACTAGAGACCTTTTGTGGGAGCTAAAGGCAAGGCCAAGGAGCGGGAATCAAGCGAGAAGACATGGAGATCGTGACGGGGACGTGTGGTGTCGGCGGAGTTTTCCTTTCTCTTTCCCTTAACTCTTGTAGTTTTTATGGCTTTTCTTTCAATTAGTGTTTGTAGTTTAAAGACTATGCATTGCTAGTTGTTTGTCTTAGGGTTTGATGTAATTGTTTAAGTTGTTGGATTGATTTTGGGTATGAATGTGTTTTTATTTTATTCATGCAATTTTGTTTAATGCTTTCAATTACTTGATCACTAATTGAATGACTTAAGTGTTGAATCTAACTCGGGAGGGAGGATTTGGCCTAAGACTAACTTTGTTTAATTGCATGACTAGAGTAGAAATTCTAAGTTTGTGATGGGATTTGGAATATCTTTAGAAGCGTAACAAGGACCGAACCGAATAATGCCTTGCATGTTAATGAACTTAGATAGGGATATCAAGTTAGTTTATATGCATGAGAATCAATTATCCTCGGGAGAGGTAATCGTGATAAAAGTTTCCTTGGCTGGTAGAATAATTGCACGGTCAATTCATTCCTATTAATCAATCCTAAATCTTAATCAATGAAATCAATTCCCTAAGAGTCTTTCCATTTGAGTCTCCACTTTTATTTTTATGCTTTTAGTCTTTACTTTTATCTTTATCATTGAGTTTTTCTCCCTAAATAAAATTGGACAAAAGTATTCATGGTACTTAATTAAAACCAATCCAGAGGACGACACTCGTTTAATCACGAAAACACTATATTATTACTTGACCCGTACACTTGCGGTAAGCAAATTGCGCATCAAGTTTTTTGCGCCATTGTCGGGGATTGGCATATTTAGTTAAATTAATATTGTGGAACAATTGTTCGATCTTAATTTAGGGCGTATTTTTATTTTTTTAGGTAGATTGCATTTTTTTTCCATATTTGTTCCATTCCTATTTTAGTGTTTTCCTTATTTGTTTGATTTTTTTCCTTATTTGTTTTATTTCCTTTTTTGTTTTTTTTTTCCTTTTCTATTTATTTTTCTTTGTTATTTTTCTTTCCTTTTTTGTTTGAGTCTTTGTCATTTGTTCTTGTTGGGTTATTATTTGATTGGAAGCCTAATTATCATTGTTGCTTTAATTGATTTGAATGGATTTTTATTCAACACCATACTCCAATTTTTCATCTTCAAGTTATACTCCTTTTAAAGAAAATTCTTCCTTGGAAAGCATAGTTCAAAATTATATTGAGGAGTCTAGAGCGAGGAGTTTAAAATTTGATGAAATTATAAAAGGACTTCAAATCCCAAAGGAAGTTAGTGAAGTGGGATCCACTTCCATAGGATGTCTAGTGAGTCATGTGGCTGATGATTCGTTGGCACCCATTCAGGAGCTTAGTTCTTTCGATCTTGCTAAGGATGAGTATTTAGGGGTGAGTTGCATAGACAGTGGAGAAGAATTGGAGAGTTGTAGCACCTTTCAAGAACATGTTTGTGAGGAAGAAAAAGAAAATGAGCTTGAAGTGTCAGAGGAAGTTCAGGAGGTAGAGTTTGAGGTTGAAAAGCCTTCGTCTGATTTATCTTCTCCATCCTTTTTAGATTTTGATTGTTCTTTTTTCTATTCTCACGAATCAGTTTTAGAGTCAGAGTCTCTTTATTTTGATATTTCTCCTTTTATGCTTCTTTTATTCAAAAATACAAAAAATAATTTTGTTTCAAGGGCCCATGAGAAGCTAGTCAGTTTGCTAGCGATCGTTGGTTATATTGATTCAAGGAAGAAGGGCCCAAAGAAATACGATAATTTTTATGTGCCTTGACAGACTGCACGAGCACGTCGAGCTAAAGACGATAAACAAACGCTTATGGGAAGCAACCCAAGTTACTTCGTTATTGTTTTTTGTCTTGTTGTTTTTGTTTTGTAGGAGTTCCCGTGCTCTTGTCTGTGCCAAGCATTCATGAAAAGGTCATCATTCCAGGGCAGTATTGTTCACCCCTTCCATTCTTTATTTGTTTTCATGCTTGACTATGCTTTATTTTCTTCATACATTGAGGACAATGCATGCTTTAAGTTTGGGGGTAGTTTGGAATATCATGTTTGTGGAGCCCTTGAACATCTGAGTTCGGGTTATAGTTTTGAGCTTTCTTTGAATTAAGCATATGGTTGTTTTCTGGATGCTATTTTTGCATGACTATGATTTCCTAGGATAGGCTTTCTTGTCAACTTTCAAGCTTTCGATGAGTTGTAAGCATGAGTGCCCAAAAAGGGAGACTTTTTAAAATTTTTCTAGGAGATGTCTTGCATGAGTAGAGTATTTTTCTTGGCTAGATTTGGATTTGAATTCTTAGGAGCGAATTATTAGGTTCATATGCTTGTTGTCGCCTCGATAGGTGTATGGAAGAGCTAAAGAGTTATTTTTTTGCAAATTAGCATGTTTAATCTTGCTTAGGAGGAAAAAAAAGAATATATGCTTATCGTGATCATGAAAGAAAAAATCATTCTTGTTGTTACTCTTGAAAGAAAAAAATTATTATGCCATGGCCAGTGCACAGTATGCAATGAGTAATAAAGATTTAGGCAAAAAGAGCTACCCCTGTTGTAATCAGTTAGGCCAACCAGAGAAAACTCAGGTTAAGGGTCCCTGCAATAGGTGTGTGAAAGCTAGTGCCACATATAAATGCTTGACTTAATTTTCAATATTAAGCAGCTAAGTATGGATGAAAACAAACTAATTTGTTCCATTGACTCATTAGTAAATCCTTAGTGCCAGTGTAGAGGGAAGATGAGTTGAGAGTTTAATAATCCAATCCCGGGCTAGTAGAGTCTAATCTCGTTGAGTTAGATCTCTCTTGTGCAAGTTAATTTTGGAAAACTTTTGATTTGTCTCCCTCATTGGTCCTTATGTGCATGTCTCTTGATTGCTTGACTAATGACTTTTAAGCCTTGAGGATTGAGTCATGTTTGGTGCATCCATTCTTCCACTGTATGCTTGATTTTTAGTTTGCTCGAGGACTAGCAAAAACTTAAGTTTGGGGGTATTTGATAGCGAGCATAACTAGCTATTTTTCTCTGATTAATTAAGCTAGTCTTTTACAATTATTTGCCCAAATTTATGCATTTTTATGTTTTATTTGTAGGAAGTATGTGTTTGAAGCTTAATTCAGAAATTAGAGTCAAATGAAGTTCAATCCTAAAAAAAAAAAAAAAAAAATTCATTGCGTCGCGACGCTTTCGGCAAATTTTCCAAAATCGCGGTTTCGCAACAGCGTCGCGACGCTGTCGCCAGATTTTCTATAAATTCATCCTTTTGTGCTACGGATTGGGGGAGTCCAATTGGTGAGATTTTAGCCCTAATTTCGACTAGAGACCTTTTGTGGGAGCTAAAGGCAAGGCCACTCTCACCCATGCTAATCAAAGGACAATCCCTCATGAGAAGGAGTTCATGACACACTCAGGATTAAGACTGAGTTACCTACGTCATCCTATTGAAACAGTAACCTAACTAGTTAACGGTGTTATATCTAGTGGTTTACCATTTCATGGTCTGGTCTTATGCAAACTCATTGCATAGTATATCCCCGCTCGCATGTCTACTACATGGACGTTTTGGATCAATACGTCTGTATCAAATACAAAGCGGGTCGTATCACATAGTGTTACCAGGATAAGGTACCCAACCTTATCCTTGTACTATAGACCTTTTAGGTTGTTACTGAAGGATTGGAATTCCCAATTCCGTTACAGCGGAAGCAATTGGACCGTTCGTAAATTAATTTTGTTTCACAAAATACCAATACATTGGCAAAAGGTTAAGCGTTGAGAAACATATCATCGTTGACGACTCTGAATTCTTCAAGAACGCCTTTAATTTCTTGATTGCTCTGCAACAACGAAGAACACCACCATTTGATCTTCCCCGCTATAACTCTGAGATTAGGAACGTAGTTGTGGGACTATCTAATCTTGAATGGGAAAAACTCTAAGAGAAAATTCTCCCTAGAGTTCTTGAGTTGAGAGAATATGAGAAGGCCTTATGGTGGCCATATGTTGTGGTGTCTAAACCCTAGGGTTAGTGTTCTATTTATAGGAGAAAGGCCATGAATAAAATATTAATTTAAAATCAATTATTTCCATAACTGATTTAATCTTTTCCATAATCAATCAATTCCATAACCAATCAATTCCATAATTGATTAATCTTTTCCATAAATGATTGATCACTTCCATAAGTGATTAACCATTTCCATAATTGATTAATTTCCAATTAATTAATTCTTTAATTAATTATTCACCAATTAAATATCATATATTTAATTTCAGACCTTCTATTAGTTAATTAATTAATTACCCAATTAAATATCATATATTTAATTTCAGGCCTTCAATTAATTAATTCTATAATATGAATAAAATTCATATTACAATTTGAACTCCTTCAAATTCTCTTATATCCTATAAATTTAATATGAATCAAATTCATATTAATATTTGAGCTTCTTCAAATATTTATTTCTCTCATAGATTATAGTTTAATTAAATCTCATTTAATTTAAACTAAATTAAATAATTAATTAATTCATAATTAATTAATTTATCTTCTAATTAAATACCATATATTTAATTAGACATATATTTGACTTCTTTCAAATATATCAATCTCTCAATATAATAAAGTTTAATCTCAAATTAGACTTTATATTTTAATGCATCACTATACATTATATTAATTTGTATCTCATACAATTAACTTAATTCCCAATATGAATTTGAACTATTCAAATTCTCTCAAGATATATTTGTTCCTAATTACTCTTTACGAGCTAGCAGGGGTACCTAATGGACCTACAGATCAGAAGCTCCAACGATAGGAGGTTAACTGATTAAACTCATTAAGCAAGTTAACCAATTCATTAACTGTGAGTCATTCCACTAAAGACACACAGCTGAACTCTTCTCACTGTAGAACATTTCTGTGTCCATGGATGTAGACCTATGCCGGTAAGTCAATCCTTCACGAGTGTTCGTAATAACGGTTGGGTCAAATTACCGTTTTACCCCTGTGTTACATCTGTCTCCTTAAGTACCAGCGCTCCTCTAATGAACAACCTGTTTATGGTCCAACCATTAAACAGAAAGTTCCTCTCGGGCCAGTGAGAGGACGGGATCCCTTTGTTCAAGTCCCAGAGTCACCTCTTAAGGGAACACTCATCTACTTCTCCTAGAAGTGGGAAGGAGTGAATTCCTTCTTGTGTTGTCATGTCCCCAGCCTCTCACTCGGTCTTGTCCCCAAAAAGGAAGGCATATAGAGTCGGCGTATTGGCCACTCTCACCCATGCTAATCAAAGGACAATCCCTCATGAGAAGGAGTTCATGATGTTGGGTTTTATGCCCTAAAACTCGTAGATAGTGAATGTGAACAAATTGTATACTTGTTTCAATAAAGTGTAATTGAGTTTCTACAATAAAGTGTTGTTAAATATTGCACAATTTGACCCAAATCCAATAAACTAAGATCCAAGGTTGTTTACATGTGACTTGAACTAGTATGTGGGGACATACGGGGATTGGTGTTCAAGTAACAACCTAAAAGGTCTATAGTACAAGGATAAGGCTGGGTACCTTATCCTGGTAACACTATGTGATACGGCCCGCTTTGTATTCGATACAGACGTATTAATCCAAGGCGTCCATGTAGGAGACATGCAAGCGGGGGTATCCTATGCAATGAGTTTGCAAAAGACCGGACCACGAAATAGTAAACCACTAGATGTAACACCGTAAACTAGTTAGGTTACTGTTTCAATACGATGACCTAGGTAACTCAGTCTTAATCCTGAGTGTGTCATGAACTCCTTCTCATGAGGGATTGTCCTTTGATTAGCATGGGTGAGAGTGGCCAATACACCGACTCAATATGCCTTCCTTTTTGGGGACAAGACCGAGTGGGAGGCTGGGGACATGACAACACAAGAAGGAATTGACTCCTTCCCACTTCTAGGAGAAGTAGATGAGTGTTCCCTTAAGAGGTGACTCCGGGACTTGAACAAAGGGATCCCGTCCTCTCACTGGCCCGAGAGGAACTTTCTGTTTAATGGTTGGACCATAAACAGGTTGTTCATTAGAGGAGCGCTGGTACTTAAGGAGACAGATGTAACACAGGGGTAAAACGGTAATTTGATCCAGCCGTGATTACGAACACTCGTGAAGGATTGACTTACCGGTATAGGTCTACATCCATGGACACAGAAATGTTCTACAGTGAGAAGAGTTCAGTTGTGGGTCTTTAGTGGAATGACCAACAGTTAATGAATATTGGTTAACCTGATTAATGAGTTTAATCTATTAACCTCATATCATTGGAGCTTCTTATCTGTAGGTCCATTAGGTCCCCTTGCTAGCTCGTAAAGAGTAATTAGGAACAAATATATCTTGAGAGAATTTGAATAGTTCAAATTCATATTGGGAATTAAGTTCATTATATGAGATACATATTAATATAATGTATAATGATGCATTAAAATATAAAGTCTAATTTGAGATTAAACTTTATTAAATTGAGAGATTGCTATATTTGAAAGAGTTCAAATATATGTCTAATTAAATATAGGGTATTTAATTAGAAGATGAATTAATTAATTATGAATTAATTAATTATTCAATTTAGTTTAAATTAAATGAGATTTAATTAAACTATAGTCTATGAGAGAAATAAATATTTGAAGAAGTTCAAATATTAATATGAATTTGATTCATATTAAATTTATAGGATATAAGAGAATTTGAAGGAGTTCAAATTTTAATATGAATTTGATTCATATTATAAAATTAATTAATTGAAGGCCTGAAATTAAATATATGATATTTAATTGGGTAATAAATTAATTAACTAATAGAAGGTCTGAAATTAAATATATGATATTTAATTGGTGATTAATTAATTAAAGAATTAATTAATTGGATATTAATCAATTATGGAAATGATTAATCACTTATGGAAGTGATCAGTCATTTATGGAAAAGATTAATCAATTATGGAATTGATTGGTCATGGAATTGATTAATGGAAAAGATTAAATCAGTTATGGAAATAATTGATTTTAAATGAATATTTTATTCATGGTCTTTCTCCTATAAATAGAACACTAACCCTAGGGTTTAGGTACCACAACATATGGCCACCATAAGGCCTTCTCATATTCTCTCAACTCAAGAACTCTAGGGAGAATTTTCTCTCTAGAGTTTTTCCCATTCAAGATTAGGTAGTCCTACAACTACGTTCCTAACCTCAGAGTTATAGCGGGGAAGATCAAATGGTGGTGTTCTTCGTTGTTGCAGAGCAATCAAGAATCATCCGTTGAAGTATTCAGAGTCGTCAACGGAGGTATGTCTCAACGCTTAACCTTTTGCCAATGCATTGGTATTTTAGTAGAAACAAAATTAACTACGAACGGTCCAATTGCTTCCGCTGTAACGGAATTGGGGAATTCCAATCCTTCAATTGGTATCAGAGCCAATCGTATTTTAAATTTTGTTTTTAATAAAATTTGCATTGGTTCTTTGGTGGGAATTTTCTACATTTGATGTATAAATTTTTGCTAGTAGATGTTTTGGGTTTTTGGCATTAGATTTTGCAATTTTTGTTGATTTGATCAATGTAAGGGTCCGGTGTTTTGGGCGTTTTATTGCAAATCGGGTATGTAAGTCCGTGTCTATCGATTTTGGTTGTTTTGCTGTATACATTGGTGCAACGGAGAGCCAAATCGAGGAAAATCGTTGCTGTCTCGATGCTGGCAGAGGTTGCAAACGGACATGAAGCGTGTACAAACAATAAATAATAAAAAATCGATATTTTGTCTGGATTATACGTGCGGCTGGGTTGGTCGAAGCAGATTCTATGAAATCGAAGGTCATGAGTTTGAACAGTAATGCCGGCGCTTTTTTTTTTCTTTTTTTTTTTTTCTGGAGCACCCTGCGAAAAAAAAAACACAGAGAAAGCGAGTCTATTGGGGTTCGAACTCCAAACATGAAGGAAGATGTCGTGCATAGCAACCAACTGATCCGTGAGATGTTTTTATTTCTTTTGTAAGCGGCGTTTTATATATAAAGATTACGTGCACGTGCGGATGACGTCAACCCTAAGAAAATGGTCCGGTTCGAGCAGGATATGGGCGGTTCAAGATGATTTTGACCGGTTCTTGACTTTTTTGGCTCGGTTCAGCTTGGTCTGGACAATTTTGGAGCTGGTTCATGCGGTTTGAAGCTAGTTCGGGCTGGTTCACGGCTAGATAGGACATTTTTAGATTAATTATTGTAATTTTTCTTATGTATTTTGTCCTAGGATGCCAAAAACCCATCTACTTAGCTATTTAATTGCTTTATGGATGTCATATAGCTTAAAATCTCACCATAGGTTAAGCATATTCATGCATTTTTTAATTATAATTGTTATAATATAAGTATTATGCATGAATTTAATTTTCATGGGTATTTAATATAAATTGTTATGATTAAATGGATGAAAATTGAGAAACATTGAGCATGAAATTACTTTAGTAAAGAATATAAAGAGTTATATTTATGAAAGTAATTTATATGCTTATTTATTTTCATGAGCAATTAATATAAAGTGTTATGTCAATGCATGAAAATGTGATTGCTTGTTTTAATTTTCTTGGGTTATTAATTTAAGAGTTAGATTAATTGAAGAAACTTAATTTGCATTAAGCATGAAATTACTTTAGTTTATAAATATAAGAGTTATATTTATATTAGTAATTAACATGCTTATTTTTTCATGAGCTATAAATATAAATGTTATGTTAATGTATAAAAATAGTAATGCTTATTTTTAATTTTCTTGTATAATTAATTTAAGAGTTAGGTTAATTAAAAGGAAAATAATTGCATTGAGCATGACATTACCTTAGATTAATATAATTGTTATATTTATGGTATGTCATGTATGCTAATGTATGGTTTAATAAATTAATTAGAATTTGATTGTTAATTTATTCATCATAGTAGCATGTTATAGGGTTAATTCATTAAAATTTATAATAGTTATAAAATTAATGAATAGAAATTGTTAACCTATAACAAAGAATTGCATGCAAACATAGGATCTTAGGATAAATGTATTAATTTTAAAATGTTTAAAATTAATTAGATCTAAGATCACTTTTCTAATAGGATTAGAATTACTCTTACTTAGAATTAAAATTAGTTTTAATTGACTAAGTCGGAAAAACATTACTATGATTATATGGGAACTCCACCGGTTAAGTTCTGTCTAAGGCTGGGGGTATTTAAGCTGACGGTTTACGGAACACCTCCTACCTGGGAACTGACCCGGAATACCGGAGTTGAATTAATCATAGCTAAATGTTAGCATGCAATGTCATTAGGTTTATTAAAAGAGTTTAATACACCTAGATCTTTAGAGTAAAGACCTTACATTACTGTGGTTATAAGGGATCTCTCTCGGTAAAGTTCTGTCTAAGGATTGGGGGTATTTAAGTTGACGGTTTACGGAACACCTCCTACCTGGGAACTGACCCGAACCTTGAGTTGAATTAACCATAGTAATGTTGACTTGCAATGTTGGGTTTATTAAAAGAAGTTTTAATTCACCTAAAACATTGCGGTTGAATCCTTTCCGCAATTGTTATAATAGGATCACACTTAGATAGATTGACTTAGCCAAATTTTATCTAAGTTAAACAACCCTAAATTAACCTTAAGACATTTTCAGTGGGAGGAAAATTACAAAACGAGATTTAAATCAAGTTTTGCTCCTACATCCCTATATTCACAACGTGAGGTTCATGCTCGACTTCGAGTCGCCCTAGGAGCGGCCTCCCTTCGGAAAGTGTTTGCATGAATAAATAACAAGGTGAATGGGAAAAATGTCTAGAGTAAGTGGGTGCAGGACACGTGTCAACGTATCCCTCGGTCTCCACCCCTAGTTCACACCGTGAGAGTCCTATGATCTGCCTGCAGGTTGTCCTGGCGCAACCATCCCTTCGGAGGGTCTGATCATAGGATTCGGAACATCGTGAACTCCTGAATTGGATAAGAACTCTTAGGTTAATTACCAACAGTTGTCTTTCCCTTCGGTAGCCTGTTGGTGCGTGCCTCTGAGATCTGAAAGTGGGAGGGTTACACTTACGGGGATGAGTTAAATGTGTTAACTAATCCTTGACCGAACAACGGTAACTAAATGCTAATGGAATATGAGTTATTCTGGTGTTAGAGTTTGGTTGAGATTGTCTCAATTCAGAGGAGGAGTAGCTGACCACCCTTCGGTGGCTGTTGTTCTAAACCTTTGAAGTATCGTTGCAAAAACTAAATCAATAGTTTTATAGGGTTTCTTTGATTGCTTATTTGTTTTTGCAGAATTTGATTGGATTATTTGTAATGGGTTGGTGCTATTAATAATACAACTAATTTGTTACTTCAACAATTATATAATAATTTTATGTGTGTTGTCTTACGTCATTTTATAAATAACGGTAATACAACAAGCTTAAACGACAAATTGTGGTAAATAAGTCTAGGATTATTCTTAACTGAGGAATGTCCTCATGCCCCATATGTTTAATTCATTAAGAATTGTTCTTGGTGAATATGACATAGAATCCTGCTTAGCAAAAAGAGAACTTGTTCAAGACCGTAATTTTCATTTACCTGTCTTGAAAATGTGATTAGTGAAGAATAGTGATTCTCCCTGAATACTTGATTCAGGAGCCACAAATCACGTGTGTTCTTCTTTTAAAGGAATAAGTTCCAGGCAAGAGTTTGCTGCTTGGGTAATAACTCTCAAAGTTAGAATTAGAGAGATTATTTTGGCTATATCAGTGGGGGACATTAAGTTATTTTTCTCAGTGGGAGAAAATACATATTATTAGATAATGTGTATGTAATTCCTAAGATCAAAAGAAATTTGATTTCTGTGTCTTATTTGCTGGAACAATGTTACTCTTTACCTTTCTCTGCTAACGCAGATTTGTTTCAAGAAAGGGAGTTGACATTTGTTTAGCTTTACTGGGAAGTAACCTAAATGTTTTAAGACTAATCAAGAGTAAAGCAGTCATGAACACTGGGTTGTTTAAGACTGCTACTACTCAATGTGAAAAGAGGCAAAGGATTTCTCCTAAAGGAAAATACCTTTCTTTGGTTCTAAGGTAGACCATATGAATCTCAATTTGATTGGGAGATTGGTCAAGAGTGAACTTCTAAGCGAGTTAGAAAATGACTCTCTACTACCTTGTAAGTCATGCCTTGTGGGCAAAATGACTGATAGATCTTTTACTGGAAAATATCTAAGAGCCAAAGAGCCCTTGGAGCTTGTACATTTGGATCCTTGTGGTTCAATATGTTAAAACAGTGGGAGGGCATGAATAATTCATCTCTTTTGGATGATTATTCAAAGGTATGCGTATCTTTACCTAATGCAACTTAAGTCTATAGCTCTTGAGATATTCGAAGGGGCTTAGGACTGAAGTTGGAAACTTGTTAGGTGAGATGATAAAAACACTTCGATCTGATCAAAGTGTTGAGTATAGGGATTTGAGATTCCAGAACTATTTGATAGTGCATGGGATCACACCCTAAATCTAATTTAGGAGAAATAGAACCCTATTGGATATGGTTCATTCCATGTTGAGCTATGCTCAATTGTCTGGCTCGTTTTGGGGTCATGCAGTGTTGACTGCATTGCATACTGTAGTAGACAACCCCAAAGGAAACAAGAAGTGGATACTTCTTCAATTCACAAGAGAATAAAGAATTTGTATCGACAAATGCTAAATTCTCAGAAGAAGTTCACATAAAAAATCATAAACCACAAGAGTAAAGTCGGTTTAAGTAAGTTAACTAATGAAGCTACAGTAACATCCACAAGAGTTGTTGATGAGGTTGGTTGTTCAACAAAAGTTGTTGATGGATCAGTGCATCTAGTCAGTCACATCCATCTCAATAGTTGAGATTGCCTCAATGTAGTGGGAGGGTTGTTTGATAACCTGAACGTTACATGGGCTTGTTTGAAGCCTAGGTCATCATACCTGATGATGGCATAGTGGGTTCATTATCTTTTAGAAAGAAAATGAATGATGTTGACAAGGACCAATGGATTAAAGTCATGGACCTGGAAATGAAGTCTTTTGTATTTCACTTCCATCTGGGATCTTGTAGATCTGCTTGATGGGTAACACCTATTAGTTACAAGTGGATTTACAAGAGAAAACGAGACATTAAAGGTCTTAACCAGAAGGGTTCATATAGCAAAATCGAAAGCAAAAGGTTTTGCAAGCTTAAGTGATCCATTCATGGATTAACCTAAGCATTTCGATCTTGAAATATAAGATTTGATAAAGAGACCAAATCTTTTGACTTTAATCAGAACATTAATGAGTCTTGTGTTTACAAGTAATCATCAATAGTTCAGTAGCTTACTTAGTATTGTATATGGTTGATATCCTAATCATTGGGAATGATGTAGGTTATCTTACTGACATTAAAGGAGCTAGCAACTCATTTCCAAGTGGAAATTTGGGAGAAGCTGAGTTTGTTCTTGGGATCCAAATTGTTTAGGAACCGTAAGAACAAAAGGCTAGCCTTGTCTCAGGTTTCTTATATCTACAAGATGTTAGTTAGATATAAGATGCAGAATTCCAATAAGGGTTCACTACCTTTCAGACATGGAATTCTTTTGTCTAAGAAAATGTTTCCTAAGACACCTCAAGAGGTTGAGGGCATGAGACGAATGCCCTATGCAGTAGAGATTGTCAGTAAGTATCAATCTAATCCAAGATTTAATCATTGGAAAACCGTTAAGAATATTCTCAAGTATTCGAAGAGAACCGAGGAACTATATGCTCGTATATGGGACTAAGGATTTGATCCTTACAGAATACACTAACACAGATTTTAAGACTGATAAGGATTTGAGGAAATCTACATCAGTATTTGTGGTCACTCTTTACGATGGAGCTATAGTATGACATAGTTACAGTCTTGACGGTATAGGCCGAAAAATTAGCTGTTTGTGAAGCAGCGATAGAGACTGTTTATCTTAGAAAGTTCTTGATTGATTTGGAATGTGTTCCAAATGTGAACTTGCCCATCACACTTTATAGTGATATAGTGGTGTTGTGGCAAATTCAAAAGAACATTGCAACCTAAGACAAGTAGACACATTACATTGAATGAAATATTGCTGATTCATTTACAAAGACTCTCTCGGCTAAAGTGTTTGAGGGTCATCTAGATGGTCTAGATCTACGAGATATATACAAAGGTGTAATCTAGGGCAAGTGGGAGAAATGTAATGGGTATAGTGATACCATTATGTAATGGGTATAGTGATGCCCTAGTTTATTGTATTTGTACATTGTATATGTTTTATACATGTATTTATACACCCAATGCTGTATAGATTATTGTACATCCCACTAAACTAGAGTTTTAGTTCAAGTGGGAGTTTGTTGGGTTTTATGCCCTAAAACTCGTAGATAGTTAATGTGAACAAATTGTATACTTGTTTCAATAAAGTGTAATTGAGTTTCTACAATAAAGTGTTGTTGTTAAATATTGCACAATTTGACCCAAATCCAATAAACTAAGATCCAAGGTTGTTTACATGTGACTTGAACTAGTATGTGGGGACATACGGGGATTGGTGTTCAAGTAACAACCTAAAAGGTCTATAGTACAAGGATAAGGCTGGGTACCTTATCCTGGTAACACTATGTGATACGGCCCGCTTTGTATTCGATACAGACGTATTAATCCAAGGCGTCCATGTAAGAGACATGCAAGCGGGGGTATCCTATGCAATGAGTTTGCATAAGACCGGACCACGAAATAGTAAACCACTAGATGTAACACCGTTAACTAGTTAGGTTACTGTTTCAATACGATGACCTAGGTAACTCAGTCTTAATCATGAGTGTGTCATGAACTCCTTCTCATGAGGGATTGTCCTTTGATTAGCATGGGTGAGAGTGACCAATACGCCGACTCAATATGCCTTCCTTTTTGGGGACAAGACCGAGTGGGAGGCTGGGGACATGACAACACAAGAAGGAATTCACTCTTTCCCACTTCTAGGAGAAGTAGATGAGTGTTCCCTTAAGAGGTGACTCCGGGACTTGAACAAAGGGATTCTGTCCTCTCACTGGCCCGAGAGGAACTTTTTGTTTAATGGTTGGACCATAAACAGGTTGTTCATTAGAGGAGCGCTGGTACTTAAGGAGACAGATGTAACACAGGGGTAAAACGGTAATTTGACCCAGCCGTGATTACGAACACTCGTGAAGGATTGACTTACCGGTATAGGTCTACATCCATGGACACAGAAATGTTCTACAGTGAGAAGAGTTCAGTTGTGGGTCTTTAGTGGAATGACCAACAGTTAATGAATATTGGTTAACTTGATTACTGAGTTTAATCTATTAACCTCATATCATTGGAGTTTCTGATCTGTAGGTCCATTAGGTCCCCCTGCTAGCTCGTAAAGAGTAATTAGGAACAAATATATCTTGAGAGAATTTGAATAGTTCAAATTCGTATTGGGAATTAAGTTAATTGTACGAGATACATATTAATATAATGTATAATGATGCATTAAAATATAAAGTCTAATTTGAGATTAAACTTTATTAAATTGAGAGATTGATATATTTGAAAGAGTTCAAATATATGTCTAATTAAATATAGGGTATTTAATTAGATGATGAATTAATTAATTATGAATTAATTAATTATTCAATATAGTTTAAATTAAATGAGATTTAATTAAACTATAGTTTATGAGAGAAATAAATATTTGAAGAAGTTCAAATATTAATATGAATTTGATTCATATTAAATTTATAGGATATAAGAGAATTTGAAGGAGTTCAAATTTTAATATGAATTTGATTCATATTATAAAATTAATTAATTGAAGGCCTGAAATTAAATATATGATATTTAATTGGGTAATTAATTAATTAACTAATAGAAGGTCTGAAATTAAATATATGATATTTAATTGGTGATTAATTAATTAAAGAATTAATTAATTGGAAATTAATCAATTATGGAAATGATTAATCACTTATGGAAGTGATCAGTCATTTATGGAAAAGATTAATCAATTATGGAATTGATTGGTCATGGAATTAATTAATGGAAAAGATTAAATCAGTTATGGA
Organism: Luffa acutangula; assembly: GCA_036850905.1. Classification (NCBI taxonomy): domain Eukaryota; kingdom Viridiplantae; phylum Streptophyta; class Magnoliopsida; order Cucurbitales; family Cucurbitaceae; genus Luffa; species Luffa acutangula. The sequence goes on from CM072099.1 coordinate 26,860,698, forward strand.
AATAATTGATTTTAAATGAATATTTTATTCATGGCATTTCTCCTATAAATAGAACACTAACCCTAGGGTTTAGGTACCACAACATATGGCCACCATAAGGCCTTCTCATATTCTCTCAACTCAAGAACTCTAGGGAGAATTTTCTCTCTAGAGTTTTTCCCATTCAAGATTAGGTAGTCCCACAACTACGTTCCTAATCTCAGAGTTATAGCGGGGAAGATCAAATGGTGGTGTTCTTCGTTGTTGAAGAGCAATCAAGAATCATCCGTTGAAGTATTCAGAGTCGTCAACGGAGGTATGTCTCAACGCTTAACCTTTTGCCAATGCATTGGTATTTTAGTAGAAACAAAATTAACTACGAACGGTCCAATTGCTTCCGCTGTAACGGAATTGGGGAATTCCAATCCTTCACATGACACACTCAGGATTAAGACTGAGTTACCTAGGTCATCGTATTGAAACAGTAACCTAACTAGTTAACGGTGTTACATCTAGTCGTTTACTATTTCGTGGTCCGGTCTTATGCAAACTCATTGCATAGGATACCCCCGCTTGCATGTCTCCTACATGGACACCTTGGATTAATACGTCTGTATCGAATACAAAGCGGGCCGTATCACATAGTGTTACCAGGATAAGGTACCCAGCCTTATCCTTGTACTATAGACCTTTTAGGTTGTTACTTGAACACCAATCTCCGTATGTCCCCACATACTAGTTCAAGTCACATGTAAACAACCTTGGATCTTAGTTTATTGGATTTGGGTCAAATTGTGCAATATTTAACAACAACACTTTATTGTAGAAACTCAATTACACTTTATTGAAACAAGTATACAATTTGTTTACATTCACTATCTACGAGTTTTAGGGCATAAAACCCACCAAACTCCCACTTGAACTAAAACTCTAGTTTAGTGGGATGTACAATAATCTATACAGCATTGGGTGTATAAATACATGTATAAAACATATACAATGTACAAATACAATAAACTAGGGCATCACTATACCCATTACATTTCTCCCACTTGCCCTAGATTACACCTTTGTACATATCTCGTAGATCTAGACCTTCTAGATGACCCTCAAACACTTTAGCCGAGAGAGTCTTTGTAAATGAATCAGCAATATTTCATTCAATGTAATGTGTCTACTTGTCTTAGGTTGCAATGTTCTTTTGAATTTGCCACAACACCACTATATCACTATAAAGTGTGATGGGCAGGTTCACATTTGGAACACATTCCAAATCAATCAAGAACTTTCTAAGACAAACAGTCTCTATCGCTGCTTCACAAACAACTATTTTTTCGGCCTATACGGTCAAGACTGTAACTATGTCATACTATAGCTCCATCGTAAAGAGTGACCACAAATACTCATTTAGATTTCCTCAAATCCTTATCAGTCTTAAAATCTGTGTTAGTGTATTCTGTAAGGATCAAATCCTTAGTCCCATACACAAGCATATAGTTCCTCGGTTCTCTTCGAATACTTGAGGATATTCTTAACGGTTTTCCAATGATTAAATCTTGGATTAGATTGATACTTACTGACAATCCCTACTACATAGGGCATTCGTCTCATGCCCTCAACCTCTTGAGGTGTCTTAGGAAACATTTTCTTAGACAAAAGAGTTCCATGTCTGAAAGGTAGTGAACCCTTATTGGAATTCTGCATCTTATATCTAACTAACATCTTGTAGATATAAAACACCTGAGACAAGGCTAGCCTTTTGTTCTTACGGTTCCTAAACAATTTGGATCCCAAGAACAAACTCAGTTTCTCCCAAATTTCCACTTGGAAATGAGCTGCTAGCTCCTTTAATGTCAGTAAGATAACCTACATCATTCCCAATTATTAGGATATCAATCATATACAATACTAAGTAAGCTACTGAACTATTGATGATTACTTGTAAACACAAGACTCATTAATGTTCTGATTAAAGTCAAAAGATTTGGTCTCTTTATCAAATCTTATATTTCAAGATCGAAATGCTTAGGTTAATCCATGAATGGATCACTTAAGCTTGCAAAACCTTTTGCTTTCGATTTTGTTGTATGAACCCTTCTGGTTAAGACCTTTAATGTCTCGTTTTCTCTTGTAAATCCACTTGTAACTAATAGGTGTTACCCATCAAGCAGATCTACAAGATCCCAGATGGAAGTGAAATACAAAAGACTTCATTTCCAGGTCCATGACTTTAATCCATTGGTCCTTGTCAACATCATTCATTTTCTTTCTAAAAGATAATGAACCCACTATGCCATCATCAGGTATGATGACCTAGGCTTCAAACAAGCCCATGTAACGTTCAGGTTATCAAACAACCCTCCCACTACATTGAGGCAATCTCAACTATTGAGATGGATGTGACTGACTAGATGCACTGATCCATCAACAACTTTTGTTGAACAGCCAACCTCATCAACAACTCTTGTGGATGTTACTGTAGCTTCATTAGTTAACTTACTTAAACCGACATTACTCTTGTGGTTTATGATTTTTTATGCGAACTTCTTCTGAGAATTTAGCATTTGTCGATACAAATTCTTTATTCTCTTGTGAATTGAAGAAGTATCCACTTCTTGTTTCCTTTGGGGTTGCCTACTACAGTATGCAATGCAGTCAACACTGCATGACCCCAAAATGAGCCAGACAATTGAGCATAGCTCAACATGGTATGAACCATATCCAATAGGGTTCTATTTCTCCTAAATGAGATTTAGGGTGTGATCCCATGCACTATCAAATAGTTCTGGAATCTTAAATCCCTATACTCAACACTTTGATCAGATCGAAGTGTTTTTATCATCTCACCTAACAAGTTTCCAACTTCAGTCCTAAGTCCCTTCGAATATCTCAAGAGCTATAGACTTAAGTTGCATTAGGTAAAGATACTCATACCTTTGAATAATCATCCAAAAGTTATGAATTATTCATGCCCTCCCACTGCTTTAACATATTGAACCACAAGGATCCAAATGTACAAGCTCCAAGGGCTCTTTGGCTCTTAGATCTTTTCTAGTAAAAGATCTATCGGTCATTTTGCCCACAAGGCATGACTTACAAGGTAGTAGAGAGTCATTTTCTAACTCGCTTAGAAGTTCACTCTTGACCAATCTCCCAATCAAATTGAGATTAATATGGTCTACCTTAGAACCAAAGAAAGGTATTTTCCTTTAGGAGAAATCCTTTGCCTCTTTTCACATTGAGTAGTAGCAGTCTTAAACAACCCAGTGTTCATGACTGCTTTACTCTTGATTAGTCTTAAAACATTTAGGTTACTTCCCAGTAAAGCTAAACAAATGTCAACTCCCTTTCTTGAAACAAATCTGCGTTAGTAGAGAAAGGTAAAGAGTAACATTGTTCCAGCAAATAAGACACAGAAATCAAATTTCTTTTGATCTTAGGAATTACATACACATTATCTAATAATATGTATTTTCTCCCACTGAGAAAAATAACTTAATGTCCCCCACTGATATAGCCAAAATAATCTCTCTAATTCTAACTTTGAGAGTTATTACACAAGCAGCAAACTCTTGCCATGAACTTATTCCTTTAAAAGAAGAACACACGTGATTTGTGGCTCCTGAATCAAGTATTCTGGGAGAATCACTATTCTTCACTAATCACATTTTCAAGACAGGTAAATGAAAATTACGGTCTTGAACAAGTTCTCTTTTTGCTAAGCAGGGTTCTATGTCATATTCACCAAGAACAATTCTTAATGAATTAAACATATGGGGCATGAGGACATTCCTCAGTTAAGAATAATCCTAGACTTATTTACCACAATTTGTCGTTTAAGCTTGTTGTATTACCGTTATTTATAAAATGACGTAAGACAACACACATAAAATTATTATATAATTGCTAAAGTAACAAATTACTTGTATTATTAATTGCACCAACCCATTACAAATAATCCAATCAAATTCTGCAAAAACAAATAAGCAATCAAAGAAACCTTATAAAACTATTGATTTAGTTTTTGCAACGATACTTCAAAGGTTTAGAACAACAGCCACCGAAGGGTGGTCAGCTACTCCTCCTCTGAATTGAGACAATCTCAACCAAACTCTAACACCAGAATAACTCATATTCCGTTAGCGTTTAGTTACCGTTGTTCGGTCAAGGATTAGTTAACATATTTAACTCATCCCCGTAAGTGTAACCCTCCCATTTTCAGATCTCAGAGGCACGCACCAACAGGCTACCGAAGGGAAAGACAACTGTTGGTAATTAGCCTAAGAGTTCCTATCCTATTCAGGAGTTCACGATGTTCCGAATCCTATGATCAGACCCTCCGAAGGGATGGTTGCGCCAGGACAACCTGCAGGCGGATCATAGGACTCTCACGATGTGAACTATGGGCGGAGACCGAGGGATACGTTGACACGTGTCCCGCTCCCACTTACTCTAGACATTTTTCCCATTCACCTTGTTATTGATTCATGCAAACACTTTCCGAAGGGAGGCCGCTCCTAGGGCGACTCGAAGTCGAGCATGAACCTCACGTTGTGAATATAGGGACGTAGGAGCAAAACTTGATTTAAATCTCGTTTTGTAATTATCCTCCCACTAAAAATGTCCTAAGGTTAATTTAGGGTTGTTTAACTTAGATAAAACTCGGCTAAGTCAATCTATCTAAGTCCGATCCTATTATAACAATTATGGAAAGGATTCAACCACAATGTTTTAGGTGAATTAAAACTTCTTTTAATAAACCCAACATTGCAAGTCAACATTACTATGGTTAATTCAACTCAAGTTTCGGGTCAATTCCCAGGTAGGAGGTGTTCCGTAAACCGTCAACTTAAATACCCCCAACCTTAGACAGAACTTCACCGAGAGAGTTCCCTTATAACCACAGTAATGTAAGGTCTTTACTCTAAAGATCTAGGTGCATTAAACACTTTTAACAAACCAAGTGACATTGCAAGCTAACATTTAGTTATGATTAATTCAACTCCGGTATTCCAGGTCAGTTCCCAGGTAGGAGGTGTTCTGTAAACCGTCAGCTTAAATACCCCCAGCCTTAGACAGAACTTAACCGGTGGAGTTCCCTTATAATCATAGTAATGTTTTTCCTACTTAGTCAATTAAAACTAATTTCAATTCTATGTAAGAATAATTCTAATCCTATTAGAAATGTGATCTTAGATCTAATTAATTTTAAACATTTTAAAATTAATTCATTTATCCTAAGATCCTATGTTTGCATGCAATTCTTTGTTATAGGTTAACGGTTTCTATTCATTAATATTATAACTATTATAAATTTTAATGAATTAACCCTATAACATGTTACTATGGTGAATAAATTAACAATCAAATTCTAATTAATTTATAAAACCATACATTAGCATACATACCATAAATATAACAATTATATTAATCTAAGGTAATGTCATGCTCAATGCAATTTAATTTCCTTTTAATTAACCTAACTCTTAAATTAATTATACAAGAAAATTAAAATTAAGCATTACCACTTTCATACATTAACATAACATTTATATTAATAGCTCATGAAAAAATAAGCATGTTAATTACTAATATAAATATATCTCTTATATTTTCAAACTAAAGTAATTTCATGCTTAATGCAAATTAATTTTCTTCAATTAATCTAACTCTTAAATTAATAACCCAAGAAAATTAAAATAAGCATTCACATTTTCATACATTAACATAACACTTTATATTAATAGCTCATGAAAATAAATAAGCATATAAATTACTTTCATAAATATAACTTTTTATATATTTACTAATGTAATTTCATGTTCAATGCTTCTCAATTTTCATCTATTTAATCATAACAATTTATATTAAATACTCATGAAAATAAGCATTGATATTTTATTTCCATCCATAATATAACTAATTATATTAATACTCATGAAAATAAACCTTAGCATGCATGTTCCATTAATATACTATAACACTTTATATTTTTCTAATTAATGTCATGCATCATGCTTTTGCAATTTCATATATTTAATATAACAATTATACAAAATAACTCATGAAATTTAAATTCATGCATAATTATCATATATTATAACATTTATAACATAAAAATGCATGAAACATGCTTAACCTATGGTGGGATCTTAAGCTAAATGACATTCATAAAGCAATTTTAATAGCTAAGTAGACGGGTTTTGTCATCCTAGGACTCAAATCAATAGAAAAATTACATTAATCAATCTATTAAAGTCCTATTCTGCCGTAAATCAGCTTTAAATCGGGTCCAAACTCTTCGAACCATCAAGAATTGGGCTGAAATTGCACAAACCGCTTCAAAAACCGCCTTGAACCAGCTTAAAAAGTGCTGAACCGGACCAAAAACTAGTTCAAAACGGTCAAAATCGAGTGGAGATCGGTCAAAATCGCCACAAACTGCGCCGAACCGGTCAAAATAACGTGAACCGGTCAAAAACCGCTTGGAACCGCACGAACCTCAGCTGGACCGCGTACGGAATCAATAAAATAAAGTAAATGGTAGTGTTATCACAAAACCGTGTGTGGCTTAGTGGTTGATGTTTGTAGGCTGAGTGTGCAAAGTGCATCCATTTGCGCTCGTGCGTGAGTTCGAACCTGACTTATGCCCTCTTTTTTTTTTTTCAATGCCAGCTACTGTTTTTTCCGCCAGTACAGTCTTTTTCCCAGAAAACTTGATTTTCAACACTGTTTTCTTCGATTTTGGTCTCAATTTTCAGCAAATCTTCATGGAATTTCACCAAAAACCATTGACACGGACTTACAGACTCTATTGCAATTAAATGCCCAAAACAAAGGACCCTTACATTGATCAAATCAACTTAAAATTGCAAAAACTAATGCCAAAAACCCAAAACATCTACTAGCAAACCTTTATACATCAAATGTAGAAAATTCCCATCAAAGAACCAATGCAAATTTTAGGAAACAAAATTAGATCTACGATCGACTCTGATACCAATTGAAGGATTGGAATTCCCAATTCCGTTACAGCGGAAGCAATTGGACCGTTCGTAAATTAATTTTGTTTTACAAAATACCAATACATTGGCAAAAGGTTAAGCGTTGAGAAACATACCATCGTTGACGACTCTGAATTCTTCAAGAACGCCTTTAATTTCTTGATTGCTCTGCAACAACGAAGAACACCACCATTTGATCTTCCCCGCTATAACTCTGAGATTAGGAACGTAGTTGTGGGACTATCTAATCTTGAATGGGAAAAACTCTAAGAGAAAATTCTCCCTAGAGTTCTTGAGTTGAGATAATATGAGAAGGCCTTATGGTGGCCATATGTTGTGGTGTCTAAACCCTAGGGTTAGTGTTTTATTTATAGGAGAAAGGCCATGAATAAAATATTCATTTAAAATCAATTATTTCCATAACTGATTTAATCTTTTCCATACTCAATCAATTCCATAACCATTCAATTCCATAATTGATTAATTTTTCCATAAATGATTGATCACTTCCATAAGTGATTAACCATTTCCATAATTGATTAATTTCCAATTAATTAATTCTTTAATTAATTAATCACCAATTAAATATCATATATTTAATTTCAGACCTTCTATTAGTTAATTAATTAATTACCCAATTAAATATCATATATTTAATTTCAGGCCTTCAATTAATTAATTCTATAATATGAATCAAATTCATATTACAATTTGAACTCCTTCAAATTCTCTTATATCCTATATCCTATAAATTTAATTAGACATATATTTGAATTCTTTCAAATATATCAATCTCTCAATATAATAAAGTTTAATCTCAAATTAGACTTTATATTTTAATGCATCACTATACATTATATTAATTTGTATCTCATACAATTAACTTAATTCCCAATATGAATTTGAACTATTCAAATTCTCTCAAGATATATTTGTTCCTAATTACTCTTTACGAGCTAGCAGGGGACCTAATGGACCTACAGATCAGAAGCTCCAACGATAGGAGGTTAACTGATTAAACTCATTAATCAAGTTAACCAATTCATTAACTGTGAGTCATTCCACTAAAGACACACAACTGAACTCTTCTCACTGTAGAACATTTCTGTGTCCATGGATGTAGACCTATGCCGGTAAGTCAATCCTTCACGAGTGTTCGTAACCACAGCTGGGTCAAATTACCGTTTTACACCTGTGTTACATCTGTCTCCTTAAGTATCAGCGCTCCTCTAATGAACAACCTGTTTATGGTCCAACCATTAAACAAAAAGTTCCTCTCGGGCCAGTGAGAGGACAGAATCCCTTTGTTCAAGTCCCGGAGTCACCTCTTAAGGGAACACTCATCTACTTCTCCTAGAAGTGGGAAAGAGTGAATTCCTTCTTGTGTTGTCATGTCCCCAGCCTCCCACTCGGTCTTGTCCCCAAAAAGGAAGGCATATTGAGTCGGCGTATTGGTCACTCTCACCCATGCTAATCAAAGGACAATCCCTCATGAGAAGGAGTTCATGACACACTCAGGATTAAGACTGAGTTACCTAAGTCATCGTATTGAAACAGTAACCTAACTAGTCAACGGTGTTACATCTAGTGGTTTACTATTGCGTGGTCCGGTCTTATGCAAACTCATTGCATAGGATACCCCCGCTTGCATGTCTCCTACATGGACGCCTTGGATTAATACGTCTGTATCGAATACAAAGCGGGCCGTATCACATAGTGTTACCAGGATAAGGTACCCAACCTTATCCTTGTACTATAGACCTTTTAGGTTGTTACTTGAACACCAATCCCCGTATGTCCCTACATACTAGTTCAAGTCACATGTAAACAACCTTGGATCTTAGTTTATTGGATTTGGGTCAAATTGTGCAATATTTAACAACAACACTTTATTGTAGAAACTCAATTACACTTTATTGAAACAAGTATACAATTTGTTTACATTCACTATCTACGAGTTTTAGGGCATAAAACCCAACAGTTACTTGAACACCGATCCCCGTATGTCCCCACATGCTAGTTCAAGTCACATGCAAACAACCTTGGGTCTTAGTTTATTAGATTTGGGTCAAATTTTGTAGTATTTAACAATAACACTTTATTGTAGAAACTCAATAACACTTTATTGAAACAAGTATACAATTTGTTTACATTCACTATCTACGAGTTTTAGGGCATAAAACCCAACACATTGGTCATGCGTGTGGACTTCTCCAGAGATGTCGCATCCTACCGCAGCTAGCTGGCCTATAAGGGGTGCTGTGTTGGTTGTTATTGCATCCATCCTGGTGGTCAACACATCGATTTTTTCATTTACCGCAGTCATGGGATCCACTTCAAAACATCCTGAGCTAGTCTTCACTAGGAGTCTTCACTAGGCGTTTCCTTTTGTCTTCTACGGTACCCCTTCATAGTTATTCCTTGCTATGAGATCAAGAATTTCATGTGCTTCATCGTAAGTCTTTCTAAGCAGCACACCATTGGTGGATGAGTCGACAAGAATCTAGGAATTTTGGTTCAACCCTACATAAAATGTCTCCAATTGAATGCAGTGAGGCAAACCATGATGATGACACCTTTGCAACAAACTTTTAAACCTTTCCCATGTGTTACTCAGTGTCTCATCCTCCAACTGAGTGAATTTCATGATCTCCCTTCGTAGCCTGGAATTTGTTGTTGGTGGAAAGTATTTTTCTAAGAACTTCACAGCCAGATCATTCCATGTAGCGATGGAGTTTGCTGGTGGTTGATTCAACCAAACTTTAGCAGCATCTCTTAGCGAGTATGGAAATAGGATCTCTTGCAACTGCTCTACGGTCACTCCAGGAATAATAAATTTATTGCATATATCAAGAAATGATTTAAGGTGTGACTACGGATGTAAGGCCCAACCCACTTGTAATTTATGTCTTTTATTTTGATATTGATAGTAATAATAAGAGTTAAAAAAATTAAAATGAAAAGCTGGAATTTTTTTTTAAACAGCAAATGAGGGGCATTAAAAAAAATGGGGGGAAATGAAGGGTCTGGATGACACCCACGCAGAGAGGAAGGGTTCATTAAGGGTTTAAAAAAACACAGAAGAGGGAGAGTCGAAAGGAGAGAGACGAAGAGATTGTGGTGGAGTTTTAGAGAAGAATCGTGCTTGAAAGGAAAGGCGGTAAGGAAGGAAGTTGGATTTTGAAGATTGAAGTTCAACACACGCTTCTTCAACAAAATTGGTAAGTGGTTCCTTGAATCCTTTTTGGTTTTGATGTTGCTTGGTTATGGGTTTAATGGTATTAGAGATGGGGTTTTCCTAAGAAAAGAAGAAGAAGAGGATGTATGGTTAAGAGGAAGTGTGTGTTTTATTAGAGAAAGAACAATAAGGAAAAAAAATGGAGAACCGTGAGTTAGAGGTAGAAGGAGAAGGTGAGGAAGAAATAATAATAATAATAATAATTGTAATAATAAAGAGAATGCTAATGTGTGGTACAAGTTGGAATTAATGAAGAGAGAGAGATGATCTCTTTGGGAGGCTTTTCAACTTATTTCAAGTAGGGAAGGTTGGAGAATGGGAGATGATGGCTAAGGTCATGTGTAGAGAGAGAAGGGAAAAGTTAAAGGAATTTGCTCTTTTGGAAATAAAAATAGTATTTAATTCTAGAATGAGACAAAAAGTACCTAGAATGAGAAATTAAGAAAGGTTGGGATTCATGAAATGTTTTAAGCATGTGATTAAGCTAGTTAGTCATTTTAGTTGAACGGGGACTCATCCGTTGATTTAATCATTATGTCAGGTCAAACGGAGATCAGGACAGCCTACAACCCGAATTTCTCTCATCAATAAGACTGTGAGTGGTTGTTTTAATAATTATTTTGTCTATGACTTTCAGGAAAAAATTAGAGTTAAACATGTTTTAGAGAAATGATTTAAAATTCCATAATTTGCTTTATGATTTTTTAGTTGAAATATGCATTTTAGAAGCATTCGAAACAATGCGCGCTTATTTGAGAATTTTAGAATGTCTTCGATATTTGTAAACGTTGCTTGTGTTTATAAAACGTTATCTCACAAGAGAAAATGATTTTAGATAAGTTCTGAATTAAGGAATTCATACTAGAAAAATAGTTTTACGTCGCTAGCTCTACGTACCCTAGGTGATTGCCCATGTGCTGTGTGAATATGTTTCACAACGAGATTTAAATCAAGTTTTGCTCCTACGTCCCTATATTCACAACGTGAGATTCATGCTCGGCTTCGAGTCGCCTTAGGAGCGGCCTCCCTTCGGAAAGTGTTTGCATGGATCAATATCAAGGTGAATGGGAAAAATGTCTAGAGTAAGTGGGAGCGGGACACGTGTCAACGTATCCCTCAGTCTCCGCCCATAGTTCACACCGTGAGAGTCCTATGATCCGCCTGCAGGTTGTCCTGGCGCACCCATCCCTTCGGAGGGCCCAAGATTAAGAGGAACTTAATTTCTATTTCATGTTTGATTGAACAATCGTATACAGTTACTTTTGATATGAATGAAGCGTTCATTTATAAAAATAGTGTACTTATTTGTTCAGCCAAATTGGAAAATAACTTGTACGTTTTAAGACCAACCGAAAACAAAGCACTTTTAAATCACGAATTATTTAAAACTGCTGAAACTCAAAGAAAAAGGCAAAAGATTTCTCCATCAAGTAACAATACTCATCTTTGGCATCTTAGACTTGGTCATATAAACATCGATAGGATCGGTCGTTTGGTAAAGAATGGACTTCTAAGCAAGTTAGAAGATGATTCACTACCACCTTGTGAATCTTGTCTCGAGGGAAAAATGACCAAGAGACCCTTTACTAGAAAAGGTTACAGAGCCAAAGAACCCTTAAAGTTAATACATTCGGATCTGTGTGGTCCAATGAATGTAAAAGCTCGAGGAGGGTACGAATATTTCATCTCTTTTATAGATGATTATTCAAGATATGGTTACTTGTACCTAATGGGACATAAGTCTGAAGCCCTTGAAAAGTTTAAGGAGTTTAAGGCTGAAGTTGAAAACCTATTAGGTAAATCTATTAAAGTACTTCGATCTGATCGAGGAGGGGAGTATATGGATCAAAGATTCCATGATTATATGATAGAACATGGAATCCAATCTCAACTCTCAGCCCCTGGTACACCTCAACAGAATGGTGTGTCAGAAAGGAGAAATAGAACCTTGTTAGACATGGTTCGATCAATGATGAGCTATGCTCAATTGCCTAGCTCGTTTTGGGGGTATGCAGTAGAGACTGCAGTATACATCTTGAACAATGTTCCCTCGAAAAGTGTTTCTGAAACACCTTTCGAATTATGGAAGGGGCGTAAACCTAGTTTGCATCACTTCCGCATCTGGGGTTGTCCAGCACACGTGCTTGTGACAAATCCTAAGAAACTGGAACCTCGTTCAAAACTGTGCCAATTTGTTGGCTACCCTAAAGAAACGAGAGGTGGTTATTTCTACGACCCACAAGAAAATAAGGTGATTGTATCGACAAACGCTACTTTCTTAGAGGAAGACCACATGAGAGATCATAAACCACGCAGCAAAATAATATTAGGAGAAGCTACTGAAGAATCATCAAGAGTTGTTGATGAAGTTGGACCTTCAACAAGGGTTGATGAAGGAACTAGTTCTTCAGATCCATCTCGTCCATCTCAAACGTTGGGAATGCCTCGACGCAGTGGGAGGGTTGTATTACAACCTGACCGCTACTTGGGTTTAACTGAAACTCAGGTTGTCATACCTAATGATGGCATTGAGGATCCATTGTCCTATTGACAGGCAATGAATGACGAAGATAAGGATGAATGGGTCAAAGCCATGAACCTGGAAATGAAGTCAATGTACTCCAATTCTGTATGGGAACTTACAGATCTACCAAATGAGGTAAGACCCATAGGGTGCAAATGGATCTATAAGAGAAAAAGAGATGCATCAGGAAAGGTACAGACCTTCAAAGCTAGACTAGTGGTAAAGGGTTATACCCAAAAGGAAGGGGTTGACTATGAAGAAACCTTTTCTCCTGTAGCCATGTTGAAGTCCATAAGAATTCTCTTATCCATAGCCACATTTTATGACTATGAAATATGGCAAATGGACGTCAAGACTGCCTTTCTGAATGGTAATCTTGAAGAGAATATCTTCATGTCTCAACCCGAAGGGTTCATAGGCCAAGGTTAGGAACAAAAGGTTTGTAAGCTCAATCGATCCATTTATGGATTGAAACAAGCATCCAGATCATGGAACATTAGATTTGATACTGCAATCAAATCTTTTGGCTTTGACCAAAACATTGATGAGCCTTGTGTGTACAAGAAAATCAACAAAAGGAAAGTAGCTTTTCTAATACTTTATGTAGACGATATCCTACTCATTGGGAATGATGTAGGATACCTCACTGACATTAAGAAATGGCTAGCAGCCCAATTCCAAATTAAAGATCTGGGAGAGGCTCAATATGTTCTGGGAATCCAAATCATTAGGGATCGTAAAAACAAAACGCTAGCTCTGTCTCAAGCAACGTATATTGACAAGATGTTGTCTCGATATTCGATGCAAAACTCCAAGAAGGGACTACTACCCTTCATACATGGGGTACACCTGTCTAAGGAACAGTCTCCTAAGACACCTCAAGAAATTGAGAACATGAGACACATTCCCTACGCCTCAACTGTGGGCAGCTTAATGTATGCTATGCTCTGCACTAGGCCTGACATATGTTATGCAGTGGGAGTAGTCAGTAGGTATCAGTCTAATCCAGGGTTGGACCACTAGGGAGCGGTTAAGAATATCCTCAAGTATCTTCGGAGAACGAGGGACTACATGCTTGTGTATGGAGCTAAGGATTTGATTCTTACTGGATACACTGACTCTGACTTTCAAGCTGATAAGGATTCAAGGAAATCCACATCAAGGTCAGTATTCACCCTCAATGGAGGAGCAGTAGTATGGAGAAGCATCAAACAAGGATGCATAGCAGACTCAACCATGGAGGCTGAGTATGTAGCAGCTTGCGAAGCAGCTAAGGAGACAGTTTGGCTCAGAAAGTTCTTGACTGATTTGGAAGTGGTTCCGAATATGAACGTGCCCATAACACTATACTGTGACAACAGTGGGGCTGTAGCCAACTCAAAAGAACCTCGAAGCCACAAACGAGGTAAACACATCGAGAGGAAGTATCACCTGATACGGGAGATTGTGCAACGAGGAGATGTGATCGTCACTAAGATCGCCTCGGAGCACAACATCGTTGATCCATTTACGAAGGCTCTCACGGCTAAAGTGTTTGAGGGTCATCTAGAGGGTCTAGGTCTACAAGATATGTATGCCATCTAATCTAGGGCAAGTGGGAGAAATGTATAATGGGTATAAGGATGCCCTAGTTCATTGTATTAATATACATGACATTTCCAGCTTTAGATTATTGATTTTACATCCCACTAACTAGTGTTTTAGTTCAAGTGGGAGTTTGTTGGGTTTTATGCCCTAAAACTCGTAGATAGTGAATGTAACCGTTGACCGGATATTAATGAAATAATATTAATATATTTTTCCATTAATTGTTATTAGTTATTTTATATTTGTCTTTGCCTAATAATAACCCTAATCCAATAAACTAGACATCCAAGGCTGTAATATGAGTCTTGAACTATATGTAGCGACATATGGGATCATTGTTCAAGAAACAGCCTAATGGGTCTATAGTATAGGGATAAGACTGGGTGCCTTATCCTGGCGACACTATGGATACGGCCCACTTTGTATTTGATACAAACGTCGCGATCCAACGCGTTCGTGTAGGAGACATGCGAGTGGGGGTATCCTATGCAATGAGTTTGCATAAGACCGGACCGCGAAATAGTAACCACTGGTTATAACACCGTTAACTAGTTGGTTTTCTATTTCACTAGGACGACCTAGACAACTTAGTCTTAATCCTGAGTTGATTATGGACTCCTGCTCATGAGAGATTGTCCTTTGATTTGTATGGGTGAGAGTGGCCAATACGCCGACTCAATAAGCCTACCACTTTGGGGACAAGACCGAATGGGGAGCTGGGAACATAATCGTACAAGATGGAATTCACTCCTTCCCGACTTTAGGGAAGCAGATGAGTGTTCCCTTAAGTAGTTACTCCGAGTCTTGAACAAAGGGCCCTACCCTCCCAATGGCACGAGAGGGTTTTCTGTTTGATGGTTGGACCACAAACGTGTTGTTCATTAGAGGAGAATGAGTACTTAAGGAAATAGAGGTAACCCAGGGGTAAAACGGTAATTTGACCCAGCTGGTGTTACAGACACTCGTGAAGGACTAACTAGTCGATATTGGTCTAGATCCGTGGACACAGAAAATATGTCTGCAGTGAGAAGAGTGCTATTGTGAGTCTATAGTGGAATGTACACACAGTTAACGAATATTGATTAATGTGGTTAATGAGTTTGACCAATTAATCTCACATCGTTGGAGCTTCTGATCTACAGGTCCATTAGGTCCCACTGGTAGCTCGTAAAGTAATTTGAGGCAACTAAGTAATAAAAGTAAATTGAAAATGTTCAATTTATTAAGGGAAAAAAATATAATATATATTGATATATTATTATGAGAGAAATTAATATTTGAAAAGTTCAAATATAAATTTATAGAAGTTTGAAAGAGTTCAAAATAATGAATTAATTAATCTAAGGCCTAAAATGTGTTTGGGCAAATTAATTAATTCTAGGCCGGGAATTAAATATGTGATATTTAATTGGTGGTTAATTAATTAAAGAATTCATTAACCGAGAATTAATCAATTATGGAAATAATTAATCACTTAAGGAAGTGATTAATCGTTTATGGAAATGATCTAATCACTTATGGAAGTAATTAGTCATTTGTGGAAAAGATTAATCAATTATGGAATTGATTGATCATGATTGATTAATTAAGGAATAAAGATTGAATCAATTATGGAAAAGATTGATTTAATTGAATATTTTATTCATGGCCTCTCTTTTATAAATAGAACACTAGACCTAATTGGTCATGACAATTGACCTTTGACACTTGACACTCTTAAAAGACAAGACCTAGAATTCTCTCTAGCCTCCTTCTTAGAGAAAGACTCCCACAAGTCTTTTGCCTCCTAGACTCAGAGACATACCGGTGTAACCTCTGTGGTGATTGTGTCAATCAAAGAAAAATTTCCAGCGAAGAAAACCTTAAAGCGGCTGCTGCGTTTCCGTTCGTGGAGCGTCATTGGCGAAGAACGGTCAAGTCTACAACGGAGGTTTGTAACGGTTCTTCCTCTTTTCTTTAGAAAAGTTTTAAAAATAAATTTAGATTTGTTTTAGCATGTTTAAACCCATTTTACAGCGGCTTTAAAGGTTGTTTAAAGTTTTGTTTGAGTTATCGTAACGGTATTTTAATGTTAATTAATATACGTCGTAAGGTCCAATCGATGCGCTTCCGCTGCGTGGGGACTTTTATTCCCTTCAATCCGCATCAGAGCCATCGCTGTCCCTATTAATTAATTTTAAAAGTTGCGATAGGCTCTAATTGGTGGGATTTATGCATAATGTATGTTCGGTTTGCATTGAACTGTTTGGGTTAATTTTATGGCCATAGATTTTATTTTTATGTGATTTTGATCATGTAAGGCCCGGTGTTTCGGGTATTTTATGTAAAATCGAGTCCTATGTAAGTCCGGGTCTAGAATAGGTTTTTATGAGATAAAAATCGGAGCAATCGCCGCTGAAATCGGGGCCAAAATCGGAGAATCGATGCTGCTGCCGCCCAGATTCTGCCTCCAGACGCAACAGCGTCGGGACGCTCCTTCAACAGCGTCTCGACGCTGTCTCGATACCGAAGGTGCTCGGTAAGGAAAGCACACAGCGTCGGGACGCTACCTCAACAGCGTCTCGACGCTGTCTCGATTTCGTAGGCGCCAGATATGGAAAACGCACAGCGTCGGGACGCTATCATCACAGCGTCTCGACGCTGTCACGATGGAGGCGCGACCTAGGGTTTCAACAGGCGCGGTTCAAGGCGTGGCCGGTCCGGTTCGGACCGGTTCGGTTGGGCTGGGACCTATTTTGTCTGGTTCAGCCAATTTTTGGCATGGTTGGAGGCCGGTTCGAGGTGGTTCGGGGCAGTTCGTGCTGTCTAGACCAATTCCGGAGCTGTACATGGATTTTTTTAGATAGAATTTAGCTAAATTAATGTAATTTAATGCTTTATTTTATCCTAGGGGTCAAAATTAACCGGTTCAATTGCTATTTATATGCTTTATGGATGTCATATAGAATATTTAATCCCACCTTAGGTTATAAACATGCTCATGCATTTTTTATATATTATAAATTGTTATAATGTATGTTTAAATGCATGGATTTGTTTTCATATTTTTTAATATAAATGTATATTAATTATATGAAAAATTGGAAAGCATGAAGCATGTCATTACTTAAATTAAATATAAATAGTTATGTTTAATGTGATGAATGAAGCATGCTTGATTGATTTTCTTGATTGGCTTATAATTGTTATAAATAAAAGAAAATCAAAAATTGCATGAAGCATGAAACATCCATAGTTAATAATATAATTGCTATATTATTCATGCAATTAGTGTGGTTTAATTATTTAATTTGAATGAGATTGTTGAATGAATTAAACCCTAGATTCTTGATTATAGGATTAATCATTAAAATTTGAAATAGTTCTTTAATATTAATGATTAGAAACCGTCAATCTATAATCAAGATTTGCATGCAAACATAAGATCATAGGATAAATTGGATTAATTTTAAATTGTTTAAAATTAATTAGACCTAGATCGATTTCTAATAGGATTAGAATCTTTTCTTACTTAGTATTTAAAAATAGTTTTAATTGACTAAGTAGGAAAAACATTGCTATGATTATAAGGGAACTCCACCGGTAATGTTCTATCTAAGGTTGGGGGTATTTAAGTTGACGGTTTACGGAACACCTCCTACCTGGGAACTGACCTGGAATACCGGAGTTGAATTAATCATAGTTAAATGTTAGCATGCAATGTCACTAGGTTTATTAAAAGTGTTTAATGCACCGAGATCTTTAGAGTAAAGACCTTACATTACTGAGGTTATAAGGGAACTCTCTCGGTAAAGTTCTGTCTAAGGCTGGGGGTATTTAAGTTGACGGTTTACGGAACACCTCCTACCTGGGAACTGACCCGAACATTGAGTTGAATTAACCATAGTAATGTTGACTTGCAATATTGGGTTTGTTAAAACAAGTTTAATTCACCCAAAAGATTGCAGTTGAATCCTTTCCATAATTGTTATAATAGGATCAGACTTAGATAGATTGACTTAGCCGAATACTATCTAAGTTAAATAACCCTATATTAACCTTAGGACATTTTCAGTGGGAGGAAAATTACAAAACGAGATTTAAATCAAGTTTTGCTCCTACGTCCCTATATTCACAACGTGAGATTCATGCTCGGCTTCGAGTCGCCTTAGGAGCGGTCTCCCTTCGGAAAGTGTTTACATGGATCAATATCAAGGTGAATGAGAAAAATGTCTAGAGTAAGTGGGAGCGGGACACGTGTCAACGTATCCCTCGGTCTCCGCCCATAGTTCACACCGTGAGAGTCCTATGATCCGCCTGCAGGTTGTCCTGGCGCAACCATCCCTTCGGAGGGCTTGGTCATAGGATTCGGAACACCATGAACTCCTGAAAAGGATAGGAGCTCTTAGGCTAATCACCAACAGTTGTCTTTCCCTTCGGTAGCCTGTTGGTGCGTGCCTCTGAGATCTGAAAGTGGGAGGGTTACACTTACGAGGATAAGTTAAAAGTGTTAACAAATCCTTGACCGAACAACGGTGGCTAATGTCTATAGGAATATGAGTTATTCTGGAATTAGAATTAGCTGAGAGGTGTCTCATTTCAAAGGAGGAGTACCTGATCACCCTTCGGTGGCTGATATTCTAAACCTCTGAAACGTCGTTGCAAAACTAAACCGATAGTTTTAGGGTTCTGTGATTGTCTGTTTTGCTAAATTGATTGGATTGTGTGCAATTGTTTGCTTGTATGATGGGTTAAGGCAAAGATAACTAATACGGTCATTGTTTGTATAAATTTCAGCAATGTCTTCCTCAATTGTCTCTCTGCTTAAAAATGAGAAATTAACCGGCGAAAATTATGCTACGTGGAAGTCGAACCTGAATACGATTCTTGTTGTCGATGATCTGCGGTTCGTCTTAACGGAGGATTGTCCTCCAACCCCTGCATGTAATGCATCCCAGACAGTTAAGGATGCTTATGACCGCTGGACAAAGGCCAATGATAAGACTCGCGTCTATATCTTAGCCAGCTTATCTGAAGTTTTGGCTAAAAGGCATGAGGGCATGGTAACAGCGAGGGAGATTATGAACTCTCTCCGGGAGATGTTTGGACAACCGTCCTACCAACTCCACCATGACGCTTTCAAATATGTTTATAGCTGTCGCATGAAAGAGGGCACGTCTATTCGGGAGCATGTCCTGGATATGATGGTCCAATTCAACGTGGCAGAGGCAAACGGAACGGTCATAGATGAGCGTAGTCAGGTTGCATTCATCTTAGAATCTCTTCCGAAGAGTTTTCTGCAGTTTCGAAGCAATGCAATGATGAATAAAATAACATTCAACCTGACTAGCCTCCTTAATGAGCTACAGCTCTATCAGTCTCTTCTTAAGAACAAGGGACAGATAGAAGGAGAGGCAAACGTTGTTCACTCCAAAAGAAAGTTCGAGAAGGGCTCATCCTCTGGAACTAAATCTGTAGCCACTTCTTCAAAGAAAACTCAGAAGAAGAAAGGAAACAAGTGGAAAGCTCCCAGTACTGCTGCTAAAAGCAAGGGAAAAGCCAAAGCTGTGGCAGACAAGGGCAAGTGTTTCCACTGCAATGTAGATGGACATTGGAAGAGAAACTGCCCAAAGTACCTTGCTGAGAAAAAAAAGGAAAAGGAAGGTAAATTTGATTTACTTGTTTTAGAAACATGTCTGGTAGAACATGATGAGTTTACCTGGATACTTGATTCAGGAGCAACTAATCATGTTTGCTCTTCTTTTCAGGAAAATAGTTCCTTTCGGTAGTTGAACGATGGGGAAATGACACTCAGGGTCGGAACTGGAGAAGTCATTTCAACTAAAGAAGTGGGAGCTGCGAAGTTATTTTTTAGAAATAGATTCTTACTTTTAGAAAGTTTGTTAATCGTTCCCAAGATTAAGAGGAACTTAATTTCTATTTCATGTTTGATTGAACAATCGTATACAATTACTTTTGATATGAATGAAGCGTTCATTTATAAAAATGGTGTACTTATTTGTTCAGCCAAATTGGAAAATAACTTGTACGTTTTATGACCAACTGAAAACAAAGCACTTTTAAATCACAAATTATTTAAAACTGCTGAAACTCAAAGTAAAAGGCAAAAGATTTCTCCATCAAGTAACAATACTAATCTTTGACATCTAAGACTTGGTCATATAAACGTTGATAGGATCGGTCATTTGGTAAAGAATGTACTTCTAAGCAAGTTAGAAGATGATTCACTACCACCTTGTGAATCTTGTCTCGAGGGAAAAATGATCAAGAGACCCTTTACTGGAAAAGGTTACAGAGCCAAAGAACCCTTAGAGTTAATACATTCGGATCTGTGTGGTCCAATGAATATAAAAGCTCGAGGAGGGTACGAATATTTCATCTCTTTTATAGATGATTATTCAAGATATGGTTACTTGTACCTAATGGGACATAAGTCTGAAGCCCTTGAAAAGTTTAAAGAGTTTTAGGCTGAAGTTGAAAACCTATTAGGTAAATCTATTAAAATACTTCGATTTGATCGAGGAGGAGAGTATATGGATCAAAGATTCCAGGATTATATGATAGAACATGGAATACAATCTCAACTCTCAGCCCCTGGTACACCTCAGCAGAATGGTGTGTCAGAAAGGAGAAATATAAACTTTGTTAGACATGGTTCGATCAATAATGAGCTATGCTCAATTGCCTAGCTCGTTTTGGAGGTATGCAGTAGAGACTGCAGTATACATCTTGAACAATGTTCCCTCGAAAAGTGTTTTTGAAACACCTTTTGAATTATGGAAGGGGCGTAAACCTAGTTTGCATCACTTTCGCATCTGGGGTTGTCCAGCACACGTGCTTGTGACAAATCCTAAGAAACTGGAACCTCGTTCAAAACTGTGTCAATTTTGAGTCTATAGTGAGAAGAGTGCAACTGTGAGTCTATAGTGGAATGTACACACAGTTAACGAATATTGATTAATGTGGTTAATGAGTTTGACCAATTAATCTCACATCGTTGGAGCTTCTGATCTGCAGGTCCATTAGGTCCCACTGGTAGCTCGTAAAGTAATTTGAGGCAACTAAGTAATAAAAGTAAATTGAAAATGTTCAATTTATTAAGGGAAACAAATATAATATATATTGATATATTATTATGAGAGAAATTAATATTTGAAAAGTTCAAATATAAATTTATAGAAGTTTGAAAGAGTTCAAAATAATGAATTAATTAATCTAAGGCCTAAAATGTGTTTGGGCAAATTAATTAATTCTAGGCCGGGAATTAAATATGTGATATTTAATTGGTGGTTAATTAATTAAAGAATTCATTAACCGAGAATTAATCAATTATGGAAATAATTAATCACTTAAGGAAGTGATTAATCATTTATGGAAATGATCTAATCACTTATGGAAGTAATTAGTCATTTGTGGAAAAAATTAATCAATTATGGAATTGATTGATCATGATTGATTAATCAAGGAATAAGATTGAATCAATTATGGAAAAGATTGATTTAATTGAATATTTTATTCATGGTCTCTCTTCTATAAATAGAACACTAGACCTAATTGGTCATGACACTTGACACTCTTGAAAGACAAGACCTAGAATTCTCTCTAGCCTCCCTCTTAGAGAAAGACTCCCACAAGTCTTTTGCCTCCTAGACTCAGAGACATACCGGTGTAACCTCTGTGGTGATTGTGTCAATCAAAGAAGAATTTCCAGCGAAGAAAACCTTAAAGCGGCTGCTGCGTTTTCGTTCGTGGAGCGTCGTTGGCGAAGAACGGTCAAGTCTACAACGGAGGTTTGTAACGGTTCTTCCTCTTTTCTTTAGAAAAGTTGTAAAAATAAATTTAGATTTATTTTAGCATGTTTAAACCGATTTTACAGCGGCTTTAAAGGTTGTTTAAAGTTTTGTTTGAGTTATCGTAACGGTATTTTAATGTTAATTAATATACAGCGTAAGGTCCAATCGATGCGCTTCCGCTGCGTGGGGACTTTTATTCCCTTCATGATTGTCATAAGGAATACCCATTATCATTTTCCTTATTTTTATACCAAGTATTACATCAACCTCTCCTAAGTCTTTCATTTCAAAATGCGAAGAAAGGAGTAACTTGGTCTCATTTAATGACATCTAAGTTCGAACCAAATATAAACATGTCATCAACATACAAACAAATAATCACACATTTTGCTCCAAACAATTTTGAGTAAACACAAGTATCAAAACAATTTACTTTATAACCGTTAGTTATTAAAGTGTTATCAAACTTTTCATACTATTGTTTGGGAGCTTGTTTTAGACCATAGAGAGACTTTTTAAGCTTGCATTGCATGTTTGTTTTGATTTTCCACTAGATTCATTATCAGTTCTAATCATAGGGAAGATATTTTCAAAAAACTCAGCATCTCTATACTCACCAATTGATTTATCATTTAAGCACATAAACCTATATTCAGAAGTATTTTGGGCATAACCTATTAAAACACAATCAAAGGTTTTAGAATCAACCGTAGGTTTTTGAACGTCGGATATGCTACTTTGCCAAACACCCCTACACTCTCAAGTAGCTTAGGTTTGGTGAACATCCCTTCCAGAGCTCGTTCGATGTCTTATTCAGCTTTTTGTGAGGAACCCTGTTAAGAATCAAACAGGCAGAAAGAATAGCTTCCTCCCACATATCATCAGATAAACCATTTTAGTGGCCCCCACATTTTGAGATATATCGCATATATGTTTTAATCTCTCAAACAAATAATTTATGCGCACACGCATAATTAAGAACACCACAATAAAATTGATATATACTATGGACATAGGAAATGCATCACAAACTAATTACTCTACCAATAATTAATTAAATTTCACATAGTTATATCAATACACTTCACCAATACTGTCCATAGCATATCTTCTAACCTTTCTATTTAAATAGCCAAATCATATAAAATCATAAATAATACATGGAACATCTCAATAACATGTATTCACAATTTACCCCCATTAAAGCTTGTGTCTATGAATCTTACCAAGGACAATTATTCACTATTTAATGCCCAATTTTATTTTTATTTTTCCAGATCATAGACATGCTCAATGAAATATTCATTATGATTAAATAACATATTTTCAATCAAATGAAAATATACACATTTTGCATTGATTGGCAAGATCTTAAACTACTACCAATTTCTATAAGCTCCACATGCAATTGAGATTTTACTCATTTTTATACTTCCAATCAAGTAATAAGCAAAGAATAATATATGTCAAACTCAATTAATAGCAATATATAGTTTTAATTTTCAATTTCATGAAAATTAATAGAAGTAAAATACTTCTCTTAAACATTGCAATTTGAGATATAGGGTCATACACTTAAATTGTCACTCACTACCTCAACCTTCAATAGCTTCACAAGTTCAAGCTGTATAACTAAACAACTTTAAACTTTATCAGTATTTCCAAAATTATTTTAAATGCCACGTAGGCTTCAGTTTACAATATTATCAATAATATTCCAAAGAAACATTATTTCCATACATGTTGATAATTAGGCTTCCCTAATAGATCACTATAACCGCCTATAAACTTGAGATTTGCAAGATAATGCAATAATAATTTTTATCTCACTTCATGATGGAGAAACAACTTGTTCAATGAAAGAACAAATATATACACATATTAGATATGTATCGAATATCATGCTTAAAAATAGCAATGGAATAAAATTGCTAAATTTTCAAAAATTAAGCATGGTATCTAGAGAGATTCAGTCTAGGAGACCCAACGAGATATCAATCATCTTCTGAATATGAGAAGATATATATATATATATATAACAAATCTCAATGCTAATAATTTGTCACACCATATACTCACAATTCCAACAAATGTATTATAAGGGAAAATCAATTCACCAATTTGAATCAAATCAAGAAAATCTCGAACCATAATATATTATACAATTCAACATATATCTAATATAGTAAAAACCAAAGGATTTGAATCAAACCCCAAATACTTCCCTTTAATATCTTACCAAATAAAAGTCTGGGTATCATCCACTTTAATTTGACTTGAGCCAATTGAATTCCTCTCACCATGAGCAACGAAACGAACTCAATGTGTAAAATCAATGTGTAAACAGTTTTGCTTTCAAATTGTTAGCTAGAAAGGAGGGTAAAACTGGAATCGAAAGACAGAAGTGTTGTGTCGTGGATGGAACCACTGCCTTGAAAGCAAAACTCGGCACGACCTTGGTGCTAAATCGTTTAACTGCCGGTATGCTCCCCAAGGTTAACACAACCTCCGAAACAGACGTGCACTCGTCGGGTCGGATTGGAATCAATTTCATGCTCAGGAAAGGAAAATGAAAGCAGGAGAAGAAGAGAGAATGAGATGGGATGATCAAGAAGGTAGGGGTAGGACTCTATTTATACTGTAGAAGTGGTCAAAATTAGAAGTAGAATTTTCAAAATTAAAAAACTAAAAAATAAACAGTGGCCACACACGTGTCCTTTGACCAACCCCATTTCCTCTGCAGATGCCACGTGTCCTAGAACTCTTCAGCAAAGACTTAGCCAAAGTATGAATCCTTCATTTCCTCTGAGTCTGCCACGTGGATTTGACTAAGGAATAAGAAGAAGAAAGTCCCAAAAATAAGCCCAAGCCCGAGTCCGACTCGGACGGCGGTGCGCGTATGGACCTTGGTCTTGGCTTACCTCACATCAAGTTTAGAAGCCCAATACACAACAAGTGTTATTAAATCAACTTTCCAAGACCTATGCTTCCGATGTGGGACAAAACTATTTGTCATTCCCAACAACAATGACAGCAGCGGCGGTGCAGCCTTGGAGCAGTCCTTCACACGCATCAGTGGGTTTTTCTTCTTTTCCTCTCGATTTCGTCTCAGTTTTCCCAATCTTCCTCCCTCAATCATTGGCCGAGTTTCAGGTTCTTGTGGGTTTTTTTTCGGCAAGTTTCAAGCTCGAAAGAAGGATGATTTTCGTGTTTTTCGATGATTGTTCGATGTAGACGCGCAGACATCAGGTTCTTGCGTTGTTTTCCATCATTTCCGGCAATCTTTCAGTGTGGGTAAGTGAGAAAATCGTCTTTTTGATTGGTTATAATGTTTAATCCAATACCCACTCGGTTTTACTTTCTTTCAGTAAGCTCTTCTCTTCATTTTCGACGATTCTAGCAGTGGGTCTTCGAGTTTCAGCATCGTTGAGCAAATTCGACATTGGGTAAGTGATTTAAGTTGAGTTTTAGTTGATTCAATTTTGATAGAGGATTACCCATTAATTGTGGCATTTGATTTGAAGGTTCTCTTAGTATTTGGAGGTTTAATTGTTGTTTTGGAGCAATAATCGGAACCCGGACAACAAGCCTAAGTTTTTGTTTTGGTGAGTTTTGGGGTGTTTATTCATCCTTAATATAGAGGGTTCCTAGCTTATAGTTGATTGTAGTCCTATTGGTTCTAAACGATTTTCCCTTTTTCCTTGTGTAGCTTGTTAAGGCTTTGAAGCTAAGAAGTTATATAGTTTTATCAAGTACTTTTCGGCTAAGGTAAGTAGCTATTCAGATACAATTTCCATGCTTCGATCCATAATATGATTGTTGGGATAGATAAGTAGCTATTGGATTAAGTTCTATGCTTTTAACTAGTTTTCTTTGAGAATTTAGTATACTAGAATGAATTATTTTAAGCCATGTATTATACTTTTGGATTCAGATGAGCATGATGAGTTTTATGGTGAGACATGGTGATAGTATGAGAATTTTATAGCTAATTGTAGCATGTTGAGACTGCCTTTAATTGGGTTAGCATCATTTGGTTGATTTGGAAGTATGTTTTGTTTAGATAACGTATGGTTTGCTCTGAATATCGGTTTAAGTTATGCTTGAGTTGTGGATGCGAGATTTGACTCGCTTTGATTGTAGAAGTTCGGAGTACCAAATGTGTGTGGATGTTTGTTGTTGGGCAGTTTAAATATAGAAGTGTTTTATCTTGTTTTCAGGTGATAAGAAAATTTGGGGTTGTCTGTATGTATGTCGTTATGTTGCCGAAATTTCAGTAGCATTGCAGTGGATAAAGAGACTAAGTTTAGAATTATCCCATAGACCATGATGGGCTTAAATCATTGGTTGATTGGTATAGACCACAGTTTCTCCAAGCACGTTTTAATATGACTTGTAGAGAACTATGTGTACGAGTGAAAATAGATTCAAAATAGGAACCATATCACGTTCTAGGGCCTCAGGTAGACTTAAAGGATCCTTAAGTCTTATGTTAGCTAGGGTTATTTCTTTCCCCATCTCAGGACTGATGGAACCCAGTATTCAGGCACGGGATCGTGCATTCTATCATTGACTGGTAGATTCTAGTTTTCAGGCACGGGATCGTGCATTCCATCAGTCGACTGTTAGAGCCTAGTTTTCAGGCATGAGATTGTGCGCTCTATCAGTCTCGGGATGGTGTTGAGCCTAGGCACGGGATCGTGCGCCAGATGGCACTCAAGCATGTTTTCATGTACCAGATTGTTCCACTGTATTTTTATGATTCAGGGGTGTTGTGTTGGGATTGATGTAGTTCTGCTAGAGGTTGCCAGTTAGTCTCTAGTTTACTTGCCTTACCCGATCGATCTGAAGGGAATAAAAGTCCCCACGCAGCGGAAGCGCATCGATTGGACCTTACGCCGTATATTAATTAACATTAAAATACCGTTACGATAACTCAAACAAAACTTTAAACAACCTTTAAAGCCGCTGTAAAATCGGTTTAAACATGCTAAAATAAATCTAAATTTATTTTTAAAACTTTTCTAAAGAAAAGAGGAAGAACCGTTACAAACCTCCGTTGTAGACTTGACCGTTCTTCGCCAACGACGCTCCACGAACGAAAACGCAGCAGCCGCTTTAAGGTTTTCTTCGCTGGAAATTCTTCTTTGATTGACACAATCACCACAGAGGTTACACCGGTATGTCTCTGAGTCTAGGAGGCAAAAGACTTGTGGGAGTCTTTCTCTAAGAGGGAGGCTAGAGAGAATTCTAGGTCTTGTCTTTCAAGAGTGTCAAGTGTCATGACCAATTAGGTCTAGTGTTCTGTTTATAGAAGAGAGGCCATGAATAAAATATTCAATTAAATCAATCTTTTCCATAATTGATTCAATCTTATTCCTTAATTAATCAATCATGATCAATCAATTCCATAATTGATTAATCTTTTCCACAAATGACTAATTACTTCCATAAGTGATTAGATCATTTCCATAAATGATTAATCACTTCCTTAAGTGATTAATAAGTGATTAATCATTTTCATAATTGATTAATTCCCGGTTAATGAATTCTTTAATTAATTAACCACCAATTAAATATCACATATTTAATTCCCGGCCTAGAATTAATTAATTTGCCCAAACACATTTTAGGCCTTAAATTAATTAATTCATTATTTTGAACTCTTTCAAACTTCCATAAATTTATATTTGAACTTTTCAAATATTAATTTCTCTCATAATAATATATCAATATATATTATATTTGTTTCCCTTAATAAATTGAACATTTTCAATTTACTTTTATTAATTAGTTGCCTCAAATTACTTTACGAGCTACCAGTGGGACCTAATGGACCTGCAGATCAGAAGCTCCAACGATGTGAGATTAATTGGTCAAACTCATTAACCACATTAATCAATATTCGTTAACTGTGTGTACATTCCACTATAGACTCACAGTTGCACTCTTCTCACTGCAGACATATTTTCTGTGTCCACGGATCTTAGACCAATATCGACTAGTTAGTCCTTCACGAGTGTCTGTAACACCAGCTGGGTCAAATTACCGTTTTACCCCTGGGTTACCTCTATTTCCTTAAGTACCAATTCTCCTCTAATGAACAACCTGTTTGTGGTCCAACCATCAAACAGAAAACCCTCTCGTGCCATTGAGAGGGTAGGACCCTTTGTTCAAGACTCGGAGTAACCACTTAAGGGAACACTCATCTGCTTCCCTAAAGTCGGGAAGGAGTGAATTCCATCTTGTACGATTATGTTCCCAGCTCCCCATTCGGTCTTGTCCCCAAAGTGGTAGGCTTATTGAGTCGGCGTATTGGCCACTCTCACCCATACAAATCAAAGGACAATCTCTCATGAGCAGGAGTCCATAATCAACTCAGGATTAAGACTAAGTTGTCTAGGTTGTCCTAGTGAAATAGAAAACCAACTAGTTAACGGTGTTATAACCAGTGGTTAGTATTTCGCGGTCCGGTCTTATGCAAACTCATTGCATAGGATACCCCCACTCGCATGTCTCCTACACGAACGCGTTGGATCGCAGCGTTTGTATCAAATACAAAGTGGGTCGTATCCATAGTGTCACCAGGATAAGGCACCCAGTCTTATCCCTATACTATAGACCCTTTAGGCTGTTTCTTGAACAATGATCCCATATGTCGCCACATATAGTTCAAGACTCATATTACAGCCTTGGATGTCTAGTTTATTGGATTAGGGTTATTATTAGGCAAAGACATATATAAAATAACTAATAACAATTAATGGAAAAATATATCAATATTATTTCATTAATATCCGGTCAACGGTTACATTCACTATCTACGAGTTTTAGGGCATAAAACCCAACACGATCCACACAACACTCTAGTTGGCACAGGTTGGGGATAAGTAATCACCCTAGACAAAACATTTCATGAAACCAATTATGGCTCTAGGGTTAGAAACCCGAATGACTGTTCCGGTTAGGTTCCTATGATGTCAAGACCCAAATTCAAGTTTCGTGCTATTAGATTTCATGCTATAAGATCTTATGTTATCAGTTTCAACCCTTAAGTGGGCTATTTACTGAGTATATTCTTATATACTCACCCATGCTACATGACTTTCCTTTCAGGTGGTACTTGATGACATCAGGCTCAGGCTAGCGACGAGAGCAGGTGGTACATGCATCTTGATTCTCGTCGGCATTATAATCTTGCTCCTACATCGACCTCAAAGAACCTAAAAAAAAAGAAATATTAATTAAGTTCAATATATACTAAGTTAATAAATTTTCAACTTAATGAACATATATAAACCAAATTTATAAGTAAACACTAAAATAAAGAGAAGAAACAACTTACAAGGGCACTATGAACTCGTCGATATGACCTTTTATTGGATGGAAGATAACCTACAAAGAGGGAAATTCGCAAACATCAAGTAAGTTCATTTTTGTCAACTTTCTCACAACAACAAACTACAATACTTTAAAATTAAAATTCAAACAAACAGACCTCAAAATTTTCCGCCGATGTACCTTTGTCGTCAATATGCCATCTATGAGCCCAATGAAAAAAATTGTAAACATTCAAACTAAATGCAATAATAACGTATAAAACGAACTTCTCAAGTTTCATAAACTTATAAACATAACTACTAAATTTATAAAAAAAAAAAAATCAATATTACCAAGTGAACACATATACTAATCTTCTTTACTCACAAAAACAAAAACCATATTTACACTTTACATCAAAACCATTAACTTTAATCAACAAAAACCAAAAGATCAAAATACACAAAAAAAAAATAAAAAATAAAAAAAATAGGGGGATTTGCACAAATAGCAAAAATCGGCAAAAATATTGCAAAACTAGCAAAAAAAAAAAAAATTATTTGCGGAAATAGCAAAAAATACGTTAAATTACGAAAATACCCTTAGTATCTCCAATAGTCTATTAGTCCCTATTATTGATAGTCACTGATAGACTTTGATTAATCGGAGTCTATCAGTGATAGACACTGATAGACTTTTATGATAAGCTTCAATTAATCGAAGTCTATTAGTGATAGACACTGATAGACTTTGATGATTAGCTTCAATTAATCGGAGTCTATTAGTGATAGACACTGATAGACTTTGATTAATCGAAGTCTATCAGTGTGTATCACTGATAGACTCTGATAATCATAATCTATAAGTTTTGATCGTGTTTAATTCAAGCCTATCAGTGATAGCCACTAATAGAAAATAATTTAATTCAAGGCTATTAGTTCAATTTAATTCAAGGCTAACAGTTTCTATCCATCAGTTTAATTTAAGTCTATCAGTGATAATCACTAATAGAAAACCGTTTAATTCAAAGTTATCAGTTTCTATCACTGATAGAAATCAGTTTAATTCAAGACTATTAGTTTCTATCACTGATAGAAACAAATTTAATTGAAGTTTATCAGTTTCTATCATAAATCAATTTAATTGAAGTCTATTAACTTTTATCACAGATAGAAATTAGTTTAATTCAAATCTATCATTTTTTATTGAGGATAGGAACCAGTTAATTTAAGTCTACCAATGATTGTTACTGATAGAAATCAATTTAATTGAAATCTATCAGTAAACTACTTTCCATTGCAATCATCTCGGTAATTAGAAACTCATCCAAAATTATTATATTACAATCATAAATTGAACAAAAGATTTAAGTCTCTTGTGGTAATTAGAACATAAAATTAAAAAATAACCATTACGAACAAGTGACTCTCAAACAACAATATAATTTTTAAAGCCTAGCACACAAGCTGATCCGTGACCACCACCATAAAATTGCTATTCTTGTATTCTTTGTACTACATTATCTATCAATTATAGTCCGTGATAGACTTCGATCAGTGATAGTTAGTGATAGACTACGATTAACCGGAGTATATCAGTGATATACTTTGATATACCTATACAAACACTCACCGAAATTGCTATTTTTGTATTCTTGGCATTCTTGAATTAAAAAGAAGGCCAACAAGAGCTCAACTCAATTGGCATAAAAGCTCATAACAATAAACTACACAGAAGAGGGAAAAAATCATATTAATCACACAAGAACTCCACCCTCATAAATGCACAAAAAAAAAAGTAGAAATCGTAATAGCTCATTATAAAAAAAGAAAAAAAAAATCATAAAAGCTCATAAATGCACAAACAAAAAAAAAAAGAGAAGAAGAAAACAAAAAAAAAAAAAGAAGAAGAAGAGGAAGAAATCGTGTACACAAGAAATGAGGGAATGAAGAAAGGCTCATAAATGCAAAAAAAAAAAAAAAAAAAAAAAAAAAAAAGAAGAAGAAGAAGAAGAAGAAGAAGAAGAAATGGTATACACTAGAAATGAGGGAAGAAATGGTAAATGGGAAGGGGGGGAAAGAGAAAGGTAAAATGAGAATATTCTAATTTTTTTGCCATATTTGCAATTCTTTTTACTTGTTGCTAAATTTGCCATTATAGATAATTAATTTGTCACCCATTGCAATTACTCAAAAAAAAATACCATATTTATACTTTCTTTTCTCACCACTTTTCACCAAAAGAACAAACATCAAACAAGCTTTTGTTGACTCACAATCCCTAATGCACCACACACAACCATAAATAACACAATCCAGAGAGAACAAAATAATGACAATATAGATGCAAAGAAATGAAAAAAAAAACTGACAACAAAAAAAACAGCAATCAAAGAAATGTAAAAAAAAAAAAAAAAAAAGAAACAAGGAAGAAAAATTACTTACTAAATGAGAGGGAGATGACGACCCATACAACGGTGAAAGAAATGGTAATGGTGGAATCAAGTGGCGAAAGTTGTGGCGAGGGAGAGAAACGAAGATGGAGATGGAAAAAGAAGAAGAAAACACAGAGGGTGAGGGGTTAAAATGAGGAAGAAGACACGAAATGAGGGGAAAATTTGATTAGGGCTTTTAATGAGTTTCTGCCAATGCAGTTAAAATGGCGTCGGCAGAGACTATACTTCTGCCGACGTCATTTTAACCCCGTCGGCAGAAATCACTTCTGTCGATGCCATATGAAAACGGCGTCGACAGAAATCCAAGTTTGGAGGGAAAAAATTTTGTCTGTGAATTTTTAAATGACTCTCTGTCGACGCCTGTTAGGCGCGTCGGTAGAGGTCACTTCTGTCGACGCCTTCTAGGCGTGTCGGTAGAGGTCACTTTTGTCGACGCCAATTAACACGGTGTCGGTAGAAGTCTTGCCTCTCTCGACGCATAAATAAACGACGTCGAGAGAGGAGGCCTCTACGACGCGGTCTTAACGACGTTGGTAGAGATGGTTTGCGCGTCGGCAGAAGGTCCTTCTCTCGACGCATTAACGGCGTCGAAAGAAAACGCGTCGGCAGAAACAAGTTTTCTTGTAGTGGTGCTTGATCAGGGGCAGATCCATGAAGGGGCCAGGGGGCACGTGCCCCCCCTCAAATTATCCCGTCTTTATATTTTTAATATAATATAATGGAACGTTTATAATATTAATATATATAAATCATTTCTTAAATTGAAATTGATGTTTAGTTCATTGGCAAGGGGTCACAATGTATTCCTCGTGGACTTGGGTTCAAAACCTACAGGATGCAAGTTTATTTCTCTTCCCTTCAAACACAATTCAAATTTCTATTGATGGGCTTAATTAAAAGTTAATAATGTATTTTATTACGTGATAATTTCGTACATATCTTTTGTTTCAATAGTATATTTGTTTACGTTATAATTTTGTACATATTTTTTGTTTTGTTTTTCTTTTATCTCTTAATTTTAACTACAACCAATCACCTCGATAAATCTATCTGTGACAGAAAACAATAGCAAATTTCAAACAAAACATATAAATAACTGATAGAATTTATCGGTGATAGAATTTTTTCACTGATAGAATCTATCAGTGACAAAATTTTTTTATTACATTCTTATGTATATTGTGCCCCCTATGTGAAATTCATGGATCCGCCACTGTACTTGATGACATCAGGCGAGCGGCAAGAGCAGTGACTTGGCTAGGCTATGAGATGCAACTGCAAATCATGTTCCTAGAAGTCTAAGATAGAGTTTCCTAGTTTCATGTATCCAGATGTTCTAAAATTTTAACTTTGTGAAATTTGTCTATCACGTATTGACTATTTTATTATCGTAAAATGACTTATGGTTTTGGGCCTAGTTTATTAAACAAAAGATTTTTACTCATTGTCTCTTTCGCTTTAAAAGCTTTTTTTAAGTTTAAAAAATTTTATATTTTCGTGACTGTGTAGTAGCAACCCTCAACATACTTTTATCTTCCTTTTAGTCGGCGGGTCGTTACAGAAGGTGTTCAAAGAAAGTTCAAGCCTACAAGACAATTAAATCCTTCCACAAGTTGTTTTTAGTTATTTATTTAGTTTTTTTTTATATTTTTATTATTATTATTTTTTTTAATCTAGAAGCTCTATCTTTACCAACAAGGTTGATACTAGAATAATAAAAAAATCGAAAATCAAATTTTAAAAATTTTGCTATATTTGAAAATCTAAAAAAACATAGCTAAATTTTTAAATATCTTAATGTGTTTTTTTTTTCTACCCACTACAATTTCCCTATTACATATATAATTCATCCAATCTTAGATAGCTGGACACTAGAGAAAAATCGAAATTTTCACTTTGCAGTATCAAATTAGTTTGGATAAATAAAATGAAAAAAATGAAACATTTCATAAGTGTTAAAGTATAAAGTAGTAGTAATTACAACAGTAAAATGTTCTCACACATAATACACATTAGAGTAGTAACTTAAATTTAGGATGAACCTTTGAACTAGAAAGAAACACAACAAAAGAATCTAGTCAATCGTCAATTCTCAGAGCGAAGAACATGAGTATAGTTTAGAAGTTATAATAATGTATCTACTCTTTTTATTGAGATTGGAGATTCAAATTCCGTTAAATACATTTTTGGTACCGAACAAAGGAGGTGCATTTCATAAACCTTTTATAACTTGTTGTATAGAAGAATAGGTACCCACCAACCCAACAGAAGAGCCAACCACAATGATGAATACAATTAACATGAACTCGCACCCAAATTTGGGTGCACCTTGGTTAATCTTGAGGTAGCACATGCATGGTATCAGAATGGAGGTGGTGACACCTGAAAAGGCACCTATAAAAGCCATCACATATGCAAAAAAAGGAATTGACATAGCCACAATGAGTGTGGTTACAAGGAGTAGGGTTCTAATGATAATTGACATCAAACGGCTGGCGCATAGTGGAGATGCATCTTCAATGGCATGGGCGATCGGGTACATCATGGAAGAATATTTCATGAGAGGATTGATCAGAGTGGTAAATATTGCTATTTTCGTATTGATTTTATGTTGGGGAAGACTTAAAGTTACTTGCGACTCGATTTTTTCTCCATACATTAGATAGCCAAAAATGGCCATCAAACAATTATTTAGTGTGCTTAACACGAACGAAACCAGTAGAACCTGCAATCCAGAATTATCGACATCAAATGGTGATTCTTAAAATCAAAAAATAAGATCCCGTTTGATAACCATTTCGTTTTTTATTTTTTGTTTTTTAAATTTTAGCTTATACACACATACTTCCACCTAAAAGTTTCTTGGTTTTCTTCTACCTTGTTTTCAAAAACCAAGTCCAATTTTGGAAACAAAAAAAAGTAGTTTTCAAAAACTTTTTTTCTTTTTTTTTTTTTTTAAAAAAAAAAAATTGGCTAGAAATTCAAATACAACTTTAACTAGGATGAAAGTCATGGCAGGAAATCTAGGAGAAAACAAACATAATTTTCAAAAACCAAATAACTAAGACCCCATTTGATAACCTTTGGTTTTTTGTTTTTCGTTTTTTAAAATTACACTCCTACTACCCATAAGTTTATTTGTTTTATTGTCTACTATCTTCCCATATTTTCAAAAACCAAGCCAAATTTTAAAAACTAAAAAAAGTAGTTTTCAAAAACTTGTTTTTGTTTTTGAAATTTGGCTAAGAATTCAAATGTGTGCTTAAAAAAAGATGAAAATGAGGAGAAAACAAGCGTAATTCAAATGTGTGCTTAACAAACATGATAATTAGGTGAAAACAAGCCTAATTTTCAAAAACAAAAAACCAAAAACCAAAGGGTTATCAAAAGCCTAACCTAAGTCTAAAAATATACAAGATGGTCTAATCCGTATTCTTTTATAGTCAATTCTTAATTTGGTCCTTAATCTTTTAAAATTCTCAATTTGACCATTGTCGTGTTAAAAAAATTACATGAATAATCATTAAATCATAATTTTATTAACATATTTAAACCTGCAAACATGCCACTCACATGTTACTTGATACATAAAATCCAACCTATTTATCAACAAAATCTATCCCATCGATTAGCGAAATTCATTTTTTCCATATATCCATATATCAAAATATACATATCAATTTACGCGCTATGTAAAAACATAATTGAGAACTTTTAATATATTTAGGGTGTAAAATTGAGAATTTTAAAAGAGACGAATGACTAAATTGAGAAAACAAATCCAGATGATCGAGTATATTAGCAAAACATCAACTAGTAATTTAAGTTCAAGATGCATTTACCTTGGGAAAATGGGTTTTATTTGTCATGGAAGAGCGAAGAGTTGGAAAGACAGCATGCGAACAATAACAAAAGGTAAATAAGCTTAGGGTAATGGGTAATCCTTCGGGTTTGAAAACAACACCTTTGTGTTGGAAGCCAACACCGTCAACTAGGGCCGCCCACACGACACAAAAAGTCAAAACAATCGAAGTCAACACACCACCTAAAGAAACATATGCCAGACCTCCAAAACTCTTGGGCCACGTGGTCGGCAGTATGACCAGTGCTGTGAGCATCACATACATTCTCCTTCCATCAATTCTTACACTCCAAACTTTGAAACCCGGATTTGGAAAAAGCTTTTCTAAACCATCTCCTCCTAATATCAAGAATTCAACTGCAAGCAAATATAATTCCATATAGATAAAAATTGAAACTATTACTCTTCCGGGGTTTCCAAAAGCTATGGCCCCGATGTCAGGGTATGTTTTGATATCTGGGTTTTCCTCCATGCATCGATGGAGAAGTATACCCATGTAGTAACATATGGTTGCCACTATGAAGAGACTAATCAAGCTCATCCATCCTCCTTGTGAAAGGGCGAAAGGAATTGATAACAATCCCACACCTAAATTTCAAAGTAAACAAAGACTCAATTCATTATAAGCCATCATGAACTTAGCTCAACTAGTTTAAAGCAATTATAATCTTGTTTAAAGGTTAAACGATCAAATTCCAACCATCATATGTTATATAGAGTAAAGAATGAAAGAGAGAGAGACCAGATAGCACATTAAGTCCATTGAGACATGTTCGAAAGTAAGTGGTGCCTTCATTCATCAAAACTTGGCTCCCCATTTAGCTTTCTCAGTTGCCTAATAATACAAATAAATCTCTAACGAAAACAAAAAGCTTTTGCAAACTCAAGTTGAGAGCAAAATATATATATATACATATATTATGGATTCAATTCGTCAACAATTTATCATAAATCAAATATGTAATAATGACGACAATGACAACTTTGGCTTGTTTACTGAATTTAATTATTATTGTGTGTCAATATGAACTTGTTATAGAGCAACCTTATTTGAGCTCCAAAATATGGCAGGGATAATATTTAGATGTAGCTAACTAGTGTTGGGAGTTCGACCAAAGTTCCACATTGACTAGATAATGGGAGGATCATGGGCTTATAAAGGAGGACAAGTATCTCTATTGGTATGAGGCATTTTGGGGTGAATCAAAATCAAAGCCATGAGGGCTTATGCTCAAAGTGGACAATATCATGCCATCGTGGAGATCTGTGTCGTGTCCGTTGTCCCTTACTGGTGGTATCAAAGTGAAGCCCCAAACGTAGCCGTTTCAAGTGGAATCCTCAGGTACCGAACAAAGAAGTTGTGAGCCATGAAGTAGTCCCATTCCTGGATAAGAGTAAACTCTCGATAAAGCAGTGGAGTCTAGAGAGTCGGATGGACTCTTGGTAAAGGAGAGGATTGTTGGTAGTGCGACCAAAGTCCCACATTGGCTAAGATAATGGGAGGATCATAGGATTATTGGGGTGAACCAAAATCAAAGCCATGAGGGCTTATGCCCGAAGTGGGCAAATATCATACCTTTGTGGATATCTGTGTCGTGTTTGTTGTCCCTTACCGCTAGTATCAGGCACTACAACTATGAAAGGTTGAGAGTTGTATGGGATTGATATTTTGTTCATGCCAGCTCATTGAGAGTTACATAAATACCGTAAAAAATTATCTTTTTGGAGAAGAAAATAGAAAATGCATGATTAAGACGTTGTTAGCCTTGCCTTCCACTGTGGATGCGAGAGAGGAAGTTAGGTTAAGAGATTTAAATCATATTAGATACGTTTCTATAAGTCTTGATGGCATCTTTATGGCAATGTTTATTAACAAAGACTTGCTCAAATTACATTATTTGAGCCTTGAGATGCATGTACGTAGTTGCAGAAGAGGGTGAACGGGAGCAACCTTTTTGTCATTTAGCATTTAAGAAAAAGAAAAAGGAAAGGAAAATTATATGTTATTAATTTTTTGAAAATGGAAAATGGAAGATAAAATGGCAAAGGTTCAAAGAGAAAAGATTGAATTTAAAAATAGCTTCGGTAAGAAGCTTAAAAAAAAAGATGGCTTCTCTAGTAATTTCTCCTTCATGAAAAGGGAAAGAAAGAAAAAATATAGAAAGTCGTGATAACGCCAAAAGTGGATAGAGGAATTTTCTAGCAAAGATTTTGAAGCTCAACAAGTCTTGGACACTTTGATGTGAGTTTTTGTCTTCTTTTCCTCAAAATTTTCCATGGAATTTTTTTTTTTTCAATTTTTAATGTTTTTCTTTTTTTTTTTTTTCTAAAGATGATTGGAAGGTGATAACTCATATATAACAAGTTAATGTGTAGCCTGAAAATGGCTCACTTTTATTCTTAGGTAGAGAGATTAACCCTACTTTTAGTACTTTTACGCTACAATTGCCTAGTTCTGATCGTTGCACCATAATTATTTGAGCCATTTGATTGGAAATATCTGGTTTTAGAAAGATTTATTGACTAAGTAGTTGACCAGTTGTACAGTGTACTAAGTTTTGTGTAGGCGCAAGGACCTCACATTGTGGTGATCTTTGGCTAGCGCAACAGGAAAGAATTCTCCGGAATGAGTAGACACGAGGGACAGAATATTTTCTGTTAAAGTAACCGACGCGTGGCAACAGAGACATAAAAAAGCAATATAAATTGTTGGGAGTGCGACCAAAGTCTCACAGTGACTAGACAAGAGATGATTATGGGTGTGTAAAGGAGAACAAGTATCTCCATTGATATGAGACCTTTTGGATGAAACCAAAAGCAAATCTATGAAGGCTTATGTGCATTGTAACCTGAATTATGCTTTCAGTAATACTTAAGTAATTTGATGTAATAAATTTCTGTTTTTCTTCTTCATATCCTTAACCTTCTATTTAATTCGGCCAACCATTTAGAATCACTAACCACACTCTAATAATAAAAGGGTTAGAGCATATCAAAATAACTCCAAGAAAACATGTTTATTATAGCAATTTTTTTTTTTTTTGCAGCAATTTGGCAAATGTTGCAAAGTTGCAACGATTTCTATCAACACATGACAAAACCGTTGCTCTTTATACATATTACAAAAATTTGTTCACAACGTTGTTTAAATTGTTGTGATATGTTGATGCCAAAATCTGGACAGACAGAACTCACCTGACCTTCATGTCACACCAACAGTGAATTTGTTTGAGAGGGGGGAAGACGTGACCTGCAAGACAGAAAAACCTGCACACCGTTGTGGTGTTTGCCACACCACCTCCGATGCTTAAGTCAGAAAGCTGAACGGATGGGAAGCACGAGAGCAAGAGTAAGAGGAGAGTTCAGAGAATGAGTTTCGGAATGCCTTCTTCAATGGCAAAGAAGGGTTTATATACCTGTTCTTGTCTTAGGATTTCTAGGCATTCAGAGGCGATCTGGGGCCGAACCAAGTCAAACCGGGCTGACCCACGATATCAAGGACCGAGCGAGGGGGGAAAGGACTGGCCCGAACAAGCGGGCTAAGGTCGAGGCCGAGCACGGAAGCCCAACCCCTTCGGCCTATTTTCCCTCTAGGTCTATTTCCTGTTGTCTCCTTGGGATGGTATTGTGTTGTCCTCGTCAACTCCTTGCAGATCGGAGTAGTCCAAAATGACCTATAACATTAGGCCCTCACTCTTGAATTGGGATTCAAGTGTGACTTATTGCTATAGGTCGAGCTCGTTAAGCCCGATTTAAGAGTAGTGATCTTTGCCCTGTGCTGACTTATTTGTGGATTTATTGTTATCCTACAAGATAAGACAAACTAGACAAAGTAGAGCTCCCTGAATAGGGGTTAGGCAAGAGGAAAATGAGAGAAGTAAAATGTTGAAGAAATAACCCCGATTTGGCCTCGGTCTCGAATCTCATTTTGGATTTTGCTCAATCAATTTCTCTGTTTTGAAGCCCCCTGTGTAAGTGCTTCTCTCGTGGTAAGATCATAGGTTTGGCCTCGCCCTCAACCAGATGGCTTGATTCGCCTTTGGTTTTGATGTTAGCGTGGGCCGTGTGCTCAATGTCTCGGGCTCGCATGTAGGCGTGGGCACTAAGCGTGGAAGTTTATGCTCACATGTAGGAGTTGGCACTAAGCTGAAAAAGCTTTGGCTCGCATGTAGGCATGGGCACTAAGTTGAAATGCTTAGGCTCGCATGTAAGTGTGGGCTCTTATGCTCGCATGATAAGCGTAGGCACTAAGTTGAAAAGCTTAGGCTCACATGTTAGGCTTAGGAACCAAGTTGAAAAGCTTAGGCTCGCATGATAGGCGTGGGCACGAAGCTGAAAAGCTTAGGCTCGCATGATGGGCGTGGGCATCAAGCTGAAAAGCTTAGGCTCGCATTTTGCTTTTGATGCATTCCTTGAAACACATTCTGAGCATTAAAGGTGAAGAACTAGGTCTTGACATCACTGATAATTTTTACATTCAACTTTGAATGATAAAACAAAAGAGAAAGGTCTACTCCTACCTACCAAAAGTAAAAGGAGCAAACACTACTCTAATTACATGATAAATGAACAGTAAATAAAATACTAGAATTTCCTAAGCTCATACATAGTGTGTTTTCAAGAATGTTGTCCTCGGCCCAGGCATGAAGTATGGTCAGGCTCGATCTCGGCCTCGGCCACAAGAGGGTCGACCTTGGCCATAGGGGAGTCTGTCCCGCTCCTCAATGGATTTCCAGAGGGGGTCTATCATCGTCTTTGCCTGGGTCATCTCTAGTCGGGCTCGACCTAAGTGGTGAACTCCTTCAGGTACCCGTTCCGAATCAGTGCTTCAATTTTGTCCCTCAATTTAATGCAGTTCCTAATTGAATTTCCATGATCTCGATGGAAGATACAATACGGGTCTTTGTCTCTTTTGTCAGGATTTGACTTCAGCTTTCTTGGTACATTGAACAGGTTTAGATTCCAAATTTCCATTAAGATTTGCTCTTGTGGGATTGAGGTAGGATTGTACTTTTCAAACTTCCTTAGGCAGTCTCCTCGGTCTGGTCAGTCTCGACCATGACTAGGATCTGCTCGGCCTCAGCCTCTTTCGTTTGTCCGCTGTCTTTTGTCCTTCTTACCGTCCTGGTCGAATGAAGAATACCTCTTGTGTTCTCGTTCCGACTTCTTTGACTTGAGCAACTCCTCTGCGCTCATGTATTTTTGTGTCCTGGAAACAAACTCAGCGTAGGTTCTGTTGGTGTTTATGTCCTAGAACTCAAGTTTTGTTATCCTTTATATAATAAAGATGTTATTCAGTGAAATTGTTTATTTATATCTTATAATCCAATAGAAACATCCATGGTTATAACAAGAGATACTCGAACTATATCGTGAATATGGACATGGATCAAGTTCGAATATATAACCTAAATAGTTTATAGTAAATGAATAAGGCAAACGACGTGATCCTAGATCGTTCATGTAAAGACATGCGGGTAGGGGCATCCTGTGTAAAATATGTTTACACAAGACAGGACCAAAAAATAAGTCACTCTTACTTTATAACGTCGTTTATTGTTAAGACTGATTATTTCATGAGATGACCTAGGTAACTCGATCTCAATCCTGAGCTTGCTATGAACTTCTGTTCGTTTTGGGTTATAATTTGATCTGCATGGGTGAGAGTGGTCATAAAATTTCGTTCAATAATCCTACCATTTTGGGAATTACACTAGATGGATGGCTGGGGACATAGTAAAGCAAGACGAAATTCACTCCTACCCTATTCAGGGATAGTAGAGAGGTCGTTCCCTTAGGTGCTGAATCCAAGGCTTGAACAAGGGGCCCCACCCTCTCATTGGCCCGAGAAGGATCTTGTTTGATTGTTGGACCATGATCAAAATTGTTCATCAGAGGACCAGTGGATTTAAGGAACTAAGATGTGCTATAGGGGTAAAACGAACTTTTGACCTATCTATAGTAATGAACGACTTGTGAAGGATTGACTTACTAATCATGGTTATATCGAGTGGACAGAAATATATCCACAGTGAGGGGAGTTCAACTATTAGGCTATAATGGAGTGTCCCAGTAGTTAACGGATGTTGGTTAGCTAGGTTGAAAGAGTTTGGCCATTTGAAGGAATTGAATCCTCTAGCGGAAGCGAATTAAATCGAGCGTGATTTAATTTCAATTATTTGAATACCGGTACGTTGGGAAAATAAATTTCAGAACGATTCTCAAATTAAATCTAGATTAAGCATGCAATTACTAATTCTAAAAAATTTAGAGAATTGGAGACCTACTTGTTGAAGAACGTATTTCTTCTCTGCACAATGCTCCAAAAAACACGAACAATTCGTCCATCGAACACCACCATTAAAGAGCACCCACTATGCTCTGGATTCTTGAGGTTTGGATTGTGGGATCCAAACTTTGCCTTGAAAGTGAGTCGATTTTTAGCAAAAAAGTTGCTGTAAAAACCTTGAGAGCTTGAAAGAGTTTTTTGAGAGAGAGAGATCTTTTCTTCTGTGTGAAAGGGGTCAGAGTGAAAGTGAGAGCCATCAACCCCTCACTGATACGTGGGAATAAGGGAAGTTAACTTCCCTACGCCATCTCCACCTTTGATTATAATCAACGTGATCCAGACCGTTAAATTAAATAACTAATTATCTAATTATTTATAATTAATTTAATTAAATCAATTATAATATAAAGTTTTAACTCAATTAAATCATATTCAATTGAATTAAATAGGTCATCCAATAAATTCTTAATTAATTGTTCCCACATTAATTAAATATCAAATATTTAATTAATTTCACATTTGAATCATATTCAAATGAATCTCTCTCATTTTAACCTATAGTTTTAATGTGCATCAAATGTACATTAATATTCACTATAGAATTAATTTAATTAAATCACATTTAATTAAATTAAATTAATTAATTCTCCAATTAATTAATTCATTAATTAAATATCATATATTTAACTAATTTACTATTTGAATCATTATTCAAATAATTCTCTCATATACTATAGTTTTAATATGAATCTCATT
The DNA here is from genome assembly GCA_036850905.1 of Luffa acutangula. NCBI lineage: Eukaryota > Viridiplantae > Streptophyta > Magnoliopsida > Cucurbitales > Cucurbitaceae > Luffa > Luffa acutangula. The sequence continues at coordinate 26,903,505 of CM072099.1, forward strand.
CACATTAAGTTTACCCTAAAGTTTCAATATGAATCAAATTCGTATTTAATATTTGAACTCTTTCAAATATTTAATTCTCTCATTAATTAATTTTGAATCATATCCAAAATTAATTTATAATATAAAATTTAATTCATTAATTATACTTATATTATAATGTATCTTTATACATTATTTTAATTTTATCAAATACAATAAAATTCCTTTAACGAATTTGAACACACTTCAAATTCTATTCAAGACTATTCAACCTCAGAACCCTTTACGAGCTAGCAGGTGGACCTAATGGACCTACAGATCAGAAGCTCCAACGATACAAGACTAATTGGCTAAACTCATTAACCAAATTAGTCAACATTCGTTAACTGTGGGTCACTCGACTAAAGACCCATAGCTGCACTCTTCTCACTGTAGAATATTTTTGTGTCCACGGATATCGACCAATAACAGTAAGTCAATCCTTCACGAGTGTTCGTAACGCCAACTGGGTCAAATTACCGTTTTACCCATGGGTTACCTCTGGATCCTTAAGTACCACTGATTCTTCTAATGAACAATCTGATTATGATCCAATCAATAAACAACAGTTCCTCTCGAGCCAGGAGAGGATGGGCACCCTTGATCAAGACCCGGAATCAACCCTTAAGGGAACACACATCTACTTGCCCCAATAGGGGAAGGAGTGGATTCCATCTTGTACTGTTATGTTCCCAGCCCCCATTCGGTCTTGCCCCTGAAATGGTAAGATTATTGAGTCGGCGAACTGACCACTCTCACCCATACAGATCTAAGGACAATCCCTCCTGAAAAGGAGTTCATAACAGACTCAGGATTGAGATTGAGTTACCTAGGTCATCCTATTGAAATATAAACCTAAATTAGTTAACGGTGTTACATCTAGTGGTTACTATTTCGCGGTCTGGTCTTATGCAAACTCATTGCACAGGATACCCCCACTTGCATGTCTCCTACATGGATGCTTTGGATCATTAGCATCTGTATCGAATACAAAGTGGGTCGTATCACATAGTGTTACCAGGATAAGGTACCCAACCTTATTCCTATACTATAGACCATTTAGGTTTTTACTTGAACACTGATCCCCGTATGTCCCCACATACTAGTTCAAGTTTCATCTAAACAACCTAGGATCTTAGTTTATTGGATTTTGGTCAAATTGTGCAATTTTAGTAACAATAACTCTTTATTGTACAAACCTCAATAACAACGTATTGAGACAAGTGAACAATTTGTCATCATTCACTATCTACGAGTTTTAGGGCATAAAACCCAATAATACCGTTAGAGCCCATGATCTGTAGGTCCATTAGATCCCCTTGCTAGCTCGAAACTAACCTGTGGAATAATATGATGGATAAAATTGTTGGGTTTTATGCCCTAAAACTCGTAGGTAGTGAATGTAAACAAATTGTATACTTGTTTCAAAAAAGTGTTATTCAGTTTCTACAATAAAGTGTGATTGTTAAACATTGTACAATTTGACCCAAATCCAATAAACTAAGATCCAAGGTTGTTTGAATGTAACTTCAATTAGTATGTGGGGACATACGAGGATCGATGTTCAAGTAACAACCTAAAAGGTTTATAATACAAGGATAAGGTTGGGTACCCTATCCTGGTAACACTATGAGATACGACCTGCTTTGTAATTGATACAGACGTATTGATCCAAAGCGTCCATGTAATAGACATGCAAGCAGGGGTATCCTATGCAATAAGTTTGCATAAGACCGGATCATGAAATAGTAAACCACTAGATATAACACTGTTAACTAGTTAGGTTACTGTTTCAATAGGATGACCTAGGTAACTCGGTCTTAATCCTGAGTGTGCCATGGACTCCTTCTCATGAGGGATTGTCCTTTGATTAGCATGGGTGAGAGTGGTCAATGCACCGACTCAATATGCCTTCCTTTTTGGGGACAAGACCGAGTGGGAGAATGGGGACATGACAACACAAGAAGGAATTCATTTCTTCCCACTTCTAGGAGAAGTAGATGAGTGTTCCCTTAAGTGGTGACTCCGGGACTTGAACAAAGGGATCCCTCCCTCTCACTCGCCCGAGAGGGACTTTCTGTTTATTGGTTGGACCATAAACAGGTTGTTCATTAGAGGAGCATTGGTACTTAAGGAGACAGATGTAACACAGGGGTAAAACGGTAATTTGACCCATTTGTGATTACGAACACTCTTGAAGGATTGACTTACTGGTATAAGTCTATATCTGTGAACACATAAATGTTCTACAGTAAGAAGAGTTCAGTTGTGGGTTTATAGTGGAATGACCCACAGTTAATGTATATTGGTTAACCTGATTAATGAGCGTTTAATCGGTTAACCTCATATCATTGGAGCTTCTGATCTGTAGGTCCATTAGATCCCCCTACTAGCTCGTAAAGAGAAATTAGGAACAATTATATCTTGAGAGAATTTGAATAGTTAAAATTCATATTAGGAATTAAGTTAATTGTATGAGATACAAATTAATATAATGTATAGTGATACATTAAAATATAAAGTTTAATTTGAAATTAAACTTTATTATTATGAGAGAAATAAATATTTGAAGAAGTTCAAATATTAATATGAATTTGATTCATATTAAATTTATAGGATATAAGAGAATTTGAAGGAGTTCAAATTTTAATATGAATTTGATTCATATTATAGAATTAATTAATTGAAGACCTGAAATTAAATATATGATATTTAATTGGGTAATTAATTAATTAACTAATAGAAGGTCTGAAATTAAATATACGATATTTAATTGTTGATTAATTAATTAAAGAATTAATTAATTGAAAATTAATCAATTATGGAAATGATTAATCACTTATGGAAGTAATTAATCATTTGGAAGAATACACTTTTAGTCCCTGAGGTTTGAGTTAGGTTTCATTTTGGTCCCTGAGTTTTCAAACTCAACAATTTAGTCCCTGAGGTTTGGTTTTAGTTTCATTTTGGTCTCTCCATCCATTTTTCCGTTAATATTTAACAGATTGCTGACGTGGCATTGATTTTTTATTAAAAAATTATTTTTTTAAATTTTTTCTAAATTTAAAATAATAAAAATTTATTATTTTCTTTCCCCATCTCTCATCATCATCTTCTTCACCATCCCACTCAATCTTCATTTGCCACCGGCCACTGCAATTTTTTTTCCTCTTCTTCTTCTTTTCTTCTTCATTTTTAATAAAAAAACAAGCTCACAAAAAAAATCAGTTTCAACAAACAATCGAAAACCCAAAAACCATCCTCAAGAAAAGAATCGAATAAAACCTTCCAAAAGAAACTCAATGTCGAAAACAAAACACAAACACTCTCATTTTGCTAGTGGCTAATACCCAGTTCACAGAACCTAAAAACAAACACCCAAAAACTCAAATAAAAAAAAAAAAAAGAAAATCTCAGAGTAGAAGACAAGAAGCCCTCCTTCCATCAAACAAATTGGTACTTCCAATTTGACTAGCTTTGATTGCTTCAGGCTAATATCCAATTTTGAGGCGCCTCCATCCTTGGCCTAATAATTAGGCGTGTTTTAAGAAATCCCATAGCCATCGAAGAGCCATGGCTCTGGTGAGAAGCTGGGAGAAAGAGGGCGAGTCAATGACATCGTCGACGAAGAAACTGGAGAGAGAAACGTCGGCGGCTTGGTAGAGAGAGCACGTGAGAGAGACATCGAAAGAGATTTGCAACTCAGACCCGCAACCCACAGAACAAGAGAGACGCCGGCAGCCGGATTCGTTTCAGGTCTGCAACCCACGACTCAACCCGTTTCAGATCTGGAACAGGGAGGAGCTCCTCCTTCCTCTCCGGCGCTGGAATCAAAGGGGTTTCTCCTTCATTTTTTTTAAATCAGTGAAAAGAGAACAAGGTGAAGAAGAAATAAAAGAAAGAAGTGAAAGGAGAAGAAAGGTAGAGGGAAAAAAAAGGAAAAAAAATCTGGCAAACGGTGGCGGCAGTCGGCTGCCGGAAGTAGTGGTGGTGGTCGGCAGGAGGCGGTCACCGACGATCGGAAGAAGAAGAGGAAGAAGAAGAAGAAAGTGGAGGAGAAGGAGAAGGATGAGAGTGAAAGAAATAAAAATAAAATAAAAAATATTTTATTATTTTTATTTATTATTTATTTTTAAAAATTTTAAAAAAATATATTTTTTTTTATAAAAAGTCAACATTCCGTTAGTTTTTAACGGAAAAATGGATGGAGGGACCAAAATGAAACTAAAACCAAACCTCAGGGACTAAGTTGTTGAGTTGGAAAACTCAGGGACCAAAATGAAACCTAACCCAAACCTCAGGGACCAAAAGTGTATTTTTCCCTTAATCATTTATGGAAATGATTTAATCACTCATGGAAGTGGTCAATCATTTATGGAAAAGATTAATCAATTATGAAATTGATTGGTTATGGATTAATTATGGAAAAGATTAAATCAATTATGAAAATAATTGATTTTAAATGAATTTTTATTCATGACCTTTCTCCTATAAATAGAACACTAAACCTAGGGTGTAGGTACTACAACATATGGCCACCATAAGGTCATTCTTGCCTCCCTCTCATATTCTCTCAACCAAGAACTCTAGGGAGAATTTTCTCTCTAGAGTTTTTCTCATTCAAGATTAGGTAGTCCCACAACTACGTTTCTAATCTCAGAGATATAACAGGGAAGATCAATTGGTGGTGTCCCCATTATTGACGCTTGGTCAAAAAGGAAGAAAGACGTTCTTGATATTTCAGAGACGACAACGACGGTATGTTTACTTCTCCCCTTTAGATTAGTTCTAAGGTTGTATGCTTAGCCTTAATAATTGATTTAGAATAATTTTTAAAATTTTGTCAATGTATTGGTATTTTGGTAGAAACAAAATTAACTATGAATCGGTCCCAATTACGCTTCCGATTTATTGAATTGGGGAATTCCAATCCCTTCAAAAACATGAATTACTTTAAGTTCATGTTGAGTGAAATAAATACAAGTGATGGGCGTTGTTGGTACGTCAAGTTTTATGAAAACCGTGTATGTGAGTATTTAATATTTAATTATGATTTAAATATCGAAAACATGAATCTATTCATGATTGAAAATGACATTTCGGAAATGTTCAGAATTGGTGGCAAAATGTTAATTTAATATTAATATATTAATTTAATAATTATTTTAATTTAATTTTGAATTAATTTAAAATTGAAAAATTCAAAATTTATTTTTCAATATTCAGATTATTAAAAATTAAATAATTAAATGAATTAATTCAAGATAATCTTGAATTAATTAAAATCAAATTAAAATTGATTTTTTTTAGGTGGAGTGCATGGTGATTGATGTGCAATTTGCTTACCGCAAGTGTACGGGTCAAGTAATAATATAGTGTTTTCGTGTAAAACGAGTTTCGTCCTCTGGATTGGTTTTCTAGCAAATTAAGTACCGTGAATACTTTTGTTCAATTTTATTTAGGGAGCAAAACTCAAAGATGAAGATAAAAGTAAAGACAAAAAAACATAAAATAAAAGTGGAGACTCAAATGGATAGACTCTTAGGGAATTGATTTCATTGATTAAGATTGAGGATTGATTAATAGGAATGAATTGACCGTGCAATTATTCTACAAGCCAAGGAAACTTTTATCACGATTACCTCTCCCGAGTATAATTGATTATCATGCATATAAACTAACTTGATATCCCTATCTAAGTTCATTAACATGCAAGACATTATTCGGTTCGGTCCTTGTTATACTTCTAAAGATATTCCAAATCCCATCACAAACTTAGAATTTCTACTCTAGTCATGCAATTAAACAAGGTAAGTCTTAGGCCAAATCCCCTCTCCCGAGTTAGATTCAACACTTAAATCATTCAATTAGTGATCAAGTAATTGAAAGCATTAAACAAAATTGCATGTATAAAATAAAAGCACATTCATACCAAAAATCAATCCAACAAGCTAAAAACAACTACATCAAACCCTAAGACAAACAACTAGCAATTCATAGTCTTTAAACTACAAACACTAATTGAAAGAAAAGCCATAAAAACTACAAGAGGTAAGGGAAAGAGAAAGGGAAACTCAAATCCGTCGAAACCGGCACGTCCCCGTGACGATCTCCACGTCTTCTCGCTTGATTTTCACTCCTTAGCCTTGCTTTAGCTCCCACCAAAGGTCTCTAGTCGAAATTAGGGCTAAAATCTCACCAATTGGACTCCAATTGTTGAATTAAGCTTCAAACACATACTTCCTACAAATAAAACATAAAAATGCTTAAATTTGTGCAAATAATTGTAAAAGACTAACTTAATTAATCAGAGAAAAATAGCTAGCTATGCTCGCTATCAGTGACTAAACCCATGCACTCCCCTCTCTTAAGCCATTTCATACTCCACTAAATTGGAGTTGAATTGGTGTCAATCCCTGGGCCTTTTCTTCATGTTTATTCCCTCTATATAATTGAAGAAGAAGGCTGAAAGAATCAAGCTTGAAAGCTAAAGAAATTCTGCCAAAATTCATACTCACAACACCCACCTTCATATGCTCGTTCTTCAAGCTTTTTCCTTTCAATTCCATCACTTGAGGATCCCAAAATCCATTCCAAGGGCTTGAGAATAGCAAGGAAGATCCAATGGTAGTTCGTGATCGATTGGTGAAAAAAAAACAACAAGGAAATCCAACCAATTTCTCCATTGAAACAAGGTTGGTGAACTTACTTTGTTTTTCTCCATATGAACAACATGCAATGTTTGATCAAATTGAGCTTCTTATGTGCCTAAGATCCAAAATTTCTTCCGTATTTTAGATATTAACACTTTCAGGTTCGAGGTTGGCTCTTAGCTATTGAATTAATAAATCTCTCGTCTTCCAGTCTGGCGGTTATAGTTACCAAGGCTGCTCCCTCACTGTACCCCATAACATGTAGTGCTTCTTCGTTAAAATGCTTTATATAATCATGCAAACTCTCACTTGGCTGTTGTTTGACAGTTAGGAGGTTGATGTGAGGCTTGCGTTGTTCTCTGGCTCCCATGAACTACGAGAGGAATGCTCGGGCTAATTCTTTTAAAGAGCTGATTGATCTCCTTTTCAACCTTTGAAACCATGGCTTGGCTGATCCTATCAAAGTGAAAGAGAAAGCACGACACCTGATTGCATCTGAAACACCGTGGAAGTCCATCCAGTTCATGTACGTGTCTAGGTGTTGTACGGGGTCCTTCTTGTCATCATATGGTTTGAATGTAGGTACCTTGAACTTCTTGAACTCCTCGACTTTCATGACTTCATCAGTGAAAGGTGGGTCGACTTGGTCGATTAGTTCTTCCAAGTCTTCTTCTCAAGAGTCCTCCTGAGGATTTTCGAGCTCCTTTAGTTTGTTCAGAAGCTCAATCTTCCAAGGGAGGTTGTCTGTAACGTCCATAATTTAAGGAAATTTTCAAATTTCATTAGTTTTGGAGTTAATTTGGTTAAGTTGTGCAAATTGGAGTTTGAGGGAAATTAAAAAGATTTGAAAATTGGTGAATTTTTAAATTTCATGTTGGGATGGAAATTTTGTGATTAAGTGGTCTTTGGAGCCAAGCCCAAGCCTTTTAAAAGGCTGTACGAAGCCCTATGAAGCCAAGTGATCTCCTCTTTCCTCTCATCATTTCCCTTCTTCTTCCTTGCCCAGCACCCTTTACAACCCGACGACAGCCCCTCCCAGCACCCTCTCCAGCAGTTTTTGACGGCACACCAGCGGGCATTTCGCGTTGGTTGCGGCTGTGACATCTGCTCCGACGTGTGTAGCAGTCGTGGGAGGCGATTTCCGACGTCGTCTCAGCGAATCGGCGTGTGGGTTCAAGCAAGTCGCGACGATGCTCATGATTTCAATAGCAACAAGCTCAAACAACCGACGATTGGTTGTGTGCAGCATGGGTCTCGATAGAAGGACAAATTCTGGTGGTTTCCGGTGACAGCAGTGTTTGGGGGCGAAATTCGGCGATCCAGCGGCTGTAAGAAACCTTAGGTGCTTTTATGCGATTTTGACTTTGGGTAAGTGTTAAACAACAAGTTTCCATGGATTTGTGAGTTAATTTCATCTTCTAACGATTTACCCATGAGAATTTGTGCTTGAATATAGTTACCCGTTGGAATTGAAGTTTGAATCTTTGGGTTGGAGTTGAAATTGGGGACTTATAAATTGAGGTAAATGGCTTTCCTATTGAACTTTTTAATTGGGTGCGCGTGTTTGATTTCCAAAATTCATATGTTTTGTGAGTTGTTTGATTATGTATACTTTTATGAAAAATTTTTGAAAGCATGAAAATTTATTATTATTGTTTGCAATAGTTGATGCTTAAAATATTTGAGTTGGTGGTCTCTCAAAAAATCCATTAAAAGAATGAGTTTAAATTATTTATGAGTTTATAAGTATACATGAAATTGATGTACATTCAGAGATGCCTACACATGACTTAGGGACATGAAATTGATGTACCTAAGTCGAGGTTGGTGAAATTGACGACCTTGAGGTTTCGTGAAATTGACGGCCTCCGTAGGAGACACATGAAATTGATGTGTCTAGGATATGCATGAAACTGATGTATATTCTCTCTCATTAGTAAGTTTAAAATAAAGTTTAGAGCCACCAAAAATATATTTGTTGTTGATTTTTAAAATGTTTTTTAAGCGTGACCTAACCTCAATAATAGGGTGTTGTTGGGCGATTACCGCAAGCGCACGGGTCGTCACAAGTAATAGTAAAACGGAAGAATTCCTAGTATCGAATCCATAGGGAGGCGAAGCAAAAATTAAGCAAAGAAAAAAAATTCTCTTGAACACTAAAAGTACTTGGGAGAAATAATATCCAGGGACCAAAACATGCAATTAAAAAGAATTTAAAAATCAAAGCAATTAAACAAATTAATTTGATCAATCAAGAAAAATAAAATATGGAGAAAGAGCTTTTTAATGGGAAGTGGGGTCTTGAAAATCAATTATTAGCTAAACATTTATTATAATTATCCTATCTCGTTGCCCAACTAATTATAATCCTAGAATCTCCTTTAATCACATAGGTTCTCCTGTCGGTCTCCCATAATTGTAATTAATTCACTTTAACAACCTAAGTGTCCTTAGCGCCATTAAAATTCATTAATTATTACGCACTGATTGATTTTAGGAATCTAAATTTAATCAACTAATCATGTTGTCACGACAGGCAATTAAACTAGTTGCATGGATTATGATCTATCCTAACTTCTCCCCGTCGAGTCTCCATTAAGAATCAGATCAATATACAATTGGCCAGATTGCATACAACATTAAGCACATCCATACAAATAATTAGGAAAACGACAATAGACAGGTAATTATAACAACATTTTGACTATAATTTCATTTCAAGACCCCAAGATGGGGTTTAGCTATACATAGCTAAAATATTCACAAAATTTACAATGGAAAGCATAATTATAAGCACAATAAAAGGGAAGGAATTGACCGTCGAACACCCCTTCGCTGAAGCTTGGAGTCCCTCCGAGCACTCCTTGAACCTCCTAGGATGCTCCCAAAATTCCCCAAAGTTTTCCCACTAAAGAATTCTCAAAAAGGCTAGAAAGCCTTGAGAGAGGCTCCCAAATGAGCCAAGAAAGCAAGGAAAGAATGAAAGAAATGATGATTGATGCTTGAAAATGGATCCAAGGGGTGCCGTATATAGGCTCGGAATTGGGATAGCATCGCGACGCTATTGGCACAGCATCGCGATGCTGTTACATCATCGACTTGCAGGTCAAGAAATGGGATCAGCGTCGCGACGCTGTCCCTACAACGTCTCACCTCTAGGCAAATTTAAGAACTTTCAGCTACGGTTTTGGGCTTGAATTTGGGCCTCCACTTCATTTCCTTTGGGCCTTTTTCACATGATTGACCTCTTTTGACTCCCCTTTGACCTAAGCATGGAAATTGGGCTTGAATGGCTTCTTTTTGGACACTTTTTCCACAAAATCCTCCTAAAGACCAAATAACAAAATATATTAAATATCTCAAATAAAAACAAAATTAAAGCACTAAAAGAGTTAATATTTTAGGACTAAAATAGCGACATTTATGCTCGTTATCACACCCCCAAACATAAGCTTTTGCTAGTTCCGAGCAAAATAAATTCTAAAGATGCATGAAATAGAACCGCTCAAGCCTCAATGATTTTGGAATTCTTAAGATAAAATGGAAAACATGCAAGTGGAATAAGCAAGCACCGCATACTCATGAAGAAATCTTAAAATAGTTTGAACTTAAGATTAATGAATAGCATGCTCAAGACTTATCTATTGATTCTTTTACTAACCTAGATTAGTCTTATGGCTTTCTCCATTTGTTTTCCCCTACACTAGCTAAGAGCCCCTAATAGGTCGGAGTTCTTCTATCATGCAAAAAAAGAAACTAGCGCGCCTGTCATTTTTCTTTTTCAAGGGGGAGGAAAACTCACAAATATTTTTACTTTCTTATTCTTTTTCTTTTTGCTACTCCCCCAAACTTGCATTTTGATATCTAATGGTACTAGCTTTCACACTACGGTGCAGGGACCCTTAACCCGAATTTTATTCTCTGGTTGGCCTAACTGATCACACCGCAGGTAGCTTTTTGGGAAAAATACACTTTTAGTCCCTGAGGTTTGGGTTAAGTGACAGTTTGGTCCCTGAGTTTTCAAACTCAACAAAAATACCCCTGAGTTTTGAGATAAGGAGCATTTTGGTCCCTGCCGTCAACTTTTTTGTTAAATTTAACAGTTGCTGACGTGGCACTATTATTTTAATAAAGAAAATTATTTTTAAAATAAAAAATAAAAAAATAAAAAAATATTATTATTTTTTTAATTATTTAATTTTTTTCTCCATCTCTCTTTACTTCCCTTCTTCTTCTCCATCTTCTTCCTCTTCATCCTTTCATTCTTCTTCTTCATATCTCCGGTGGCCGGCGACCACCACTCACCGGCGCCGACAACTCTTTTTTTTATTTTTTTTTTATTTCTCCCCCTCATTTTCTTTTTCTTTTTCTTCCTCCCTCTTTTTACTGTTAAAAAAAAAACAGAAACGAAGGGGGAAAACCCCCTTCGATTCCGGCGCCGACGAGACAGAGGAGGGAGGAGGGTCCTCCCTCCTCTGTCTCGCCGCCGGAGACGGAGGAGGGAGGTCCCTCCTCCCTCCTCGTTCCAGATCTGGAACGAGGAGGTCTCCCTCCTCCCTCTCCGGCGCCAGAATCGAAGGGGGTTTTCCCCCTTCGTTTCTGTTTTTTTTTTAACAGTAAAAAGAGGGAGGAAGAAAAAAAAAAGGAGAGGGAGAAATAAAAAAAAAAAAAAAAGAGTTACCGGCGAGTGGTGGCCGTCGGCCGCCGGCCACCGGAGATATGAAGAAGAAGAATGAAAGGATGAAGAGGAAGAAGATGGAGAAGAAGAAGGGAAGTAAAGAGAGATGGAGAAAAAATTAAATAATTAAAAAATAATAATATTTTAATTTTTTTTATTTTAAAAAAATTTAAAAATAATTTTCTTTATTAAAATAATAGTGCCACGTCAGCAACTGTTAAAATTTAACAGAAAAGTTGACGGCAGGGACCAAAATGTTCCTTATCTCAAAACTTAGGGGTATTTTTGTTGAGTTTGAAAACTCAGGGACCAAACTGTCACTTAACACAAACCTCAGGGACTAAAAGTGTATTTTTCCCTAGCTTTTTTTACCCCTAGGCTTTTTTCTTTTGCAAGCAAATTTTTTTTTTTCAACAGATTTTTCTTTTCTCTTATTTTCTTTTGTTGCTTTTGCTTTTCTCTCAGCACGCATACATTTTTTTTCCTACCTAGTTCTTTAGAACAATCAAGCATGAACTTCCTAATATTAGAAACTAGGCCTATCGGGGTGACAACAAACTTTAAAAATCATAATAAGAATCTGGATTTTCAAAGACGTCATTAGATAAGTCTATTGCATGCTTTAGACATCAAAACTAAGTATCAAAAAAATTTAAAATTTCACAATTTCTGTCGTGCTCCCAAACTTCACAACATATAAACCATTTTCTCCCAAAACTTCTAAAATCACATCCTTGGCTATCATGGCTATCTATTCATGCATCCAACATAATTCAAATATGCTAACCACAGCGAAAGCCTCCCCCCTCCCAAAACTTAAACTAAATATTGTCCCCAATGTTTAAAAACAGTAAAGCATAAAGAGGGATACTGAGACTTCCCTGAGCTAGGAGTGATTCATCTTCTTCCTTTGTATCAAGAAAAATGGGATTTTTGGAGCTTTGAGATTTGCTAAGGTGATCCTGCAAAACAAAATTGGATCACGGAGCAAAGAAAATTATTTACCGCAAAAACAACTATCTAAACTTTAATCCTTGGGTTGCCTCCCAAGCAGCGCTTTCTTTAACGTCTTTAGCTAGACGAGGTTTGACACGCTCACGAAGGCTCGAAATAAAAGTTTTCATCATCCTTCGGGCCATGCAGAAAATTATGCACCGAATTTCACACTACAAACAGGGGAGGAAAAAAACTTTCCCCTGGCCCATCGTCACTAAAGAGATTGTTATAATAACATTTCAGAAAATAAGTAGTCGCATCAAAACTCTTTTCTAGATCTCTATTCACAAAACAATTGTTAACTGAGTCATCAAGCATTATGATATCTATCGGTCTGGGATCTAAAGAGGGCCTATCAATCATGTCAATCCATTCATCAGATTCAGTATCTATATGCTCAGAAGATTCCTCAGACTCAGAATTAAAAAATGATTCAACCAAGTTGTCATATGACTCATTATCAGAAGAATTAAAGAATTCAAGCTCCTCTGGGTCAGATTCTATACTATGCACAGATTCGAGTTCCTCTGGGTCAGATTTTATGCTATCTACATCATTAGGACACGAATCAAAGTTATTAACATTTTTCAGGGTTCATGCACTCAGGAATGTCAGGATCAGACTCGATAGATTCAACACTAACATGGTCAGACTTAAAATTATCGATCAAGTAATCCTTTCTATGCAAATCGTGCTCATTTTCAATATAAGGAAATTCAATATCATCATCAAAATCATCGATTTCAGGTAACTCTAATTCATTTTCAAAAGAGGGTAAGTCATCAACTGTAGATGTTTCATTTTAAAAAACAGGCAGATCTAATTCATTTTCAAAGTCAGGCAAATCTAAATCATTCAGCTCATTCTCAAACAGAGGGTCATCTAATAATGCATTGTGATTGAAATCCTCATCATCCATAAGCTATTCTCCTAAGCCTAGACCAAGATTATACTCTACCTCTTCATCATCGTCAGTCAAGTATTCAGGACCAATAGAAAAACATGTATGCAAACTACATACAGACTCATCTTAGCCAAAAATACTAAACACGATTTTTTCATCATTAATGTTCAAGGTAAGCTTACCTGTATGCACACTAATCTCAACTTTACCTGTAGCTAAGAAGGGTCTGCCTAGAATAATGGGTACCTCTCTGTCTTCCTGCATGTCGAGTACCACAAAGTCTACAGGGAAGATAAATTTGTTGATCTTTACCAGCACGTCCTCCACAACACCCATCAGGTAGGTAATCGATCTATCAACAAGTTGGAGAGTGACGTTGGTGTCCTTCATTCCTATTAAACCAATCTACCTGTAAACAAAATAGGGCATCAAATTTATACTAGCACCTAAATCACATAAAGCCCTATTGAAAGATACTTCTCCTATAGTGCAGGGAACAAAAAAACTCCCTGGGTATTTCTGTTTAGAAGGCATCTTTCCAGAAACTATGGTACTACTACTTTCAGACAATTTAAAAACTTATTTTTTCAAACTTTTCTTCCTAGAAAGCATTTCTTTCATGAATTTCCCATAATTAGGCATGTTATACAAAGCATCTACTAAGGGAATATTCACAGACAACCTTTTAAACATTTCTAGGAATTTCTGAAACTGCTCATCTAATTTAACATTTTTAAAGCGTTGAGAAAAAGGTAACTCCCTGTAGTCAAAGGTTGGACATTCGCCCCTCCGCTTGGGTGGGCTAATGTGCGAGCCTTTGTCATGACGGTTACATGGAACCAGTTCTTCCTCGTTCTGTTTCTCTTCATGCCTGCCATTCTTCTGTTCATCTTCTTTTCTTCCTGCAAAAGAGTTAGAAACATCACAATTTAAATCAATAGAGTTAGGAGGATGTCGGGACCTTTCAGATGAGGCTTTTTGTGCCTCAGCCCTTTCATCTTCGTCCTTGCTCTTTTCTTCTTCCTTCTTCTTTTCTGAATTGTTCTCCAACTGTCTACCACTTCTTAGTGTCACCATCTTGCACTGCTCTCTAGGGTTAGGTTCAATGTCGCTTAGAAATTTTTCCTTCTGAAGGGAATTCACCGCTGAAGCTATCTGACCTATCTGAACTTCCATATTTTTTAGAGTTGTGTCGTGGTTATTAACTGTCGTTTGGAGATTCACATTCAACACTTTTTGTTCTTTATGATAAACATAGCCACCTTCTCCTCTAGGTTATTCTTTTTTTCTGGTGCGCTGGATGATGCAAAACCTGGTGGTGGCTGCAAAACATTCTTCGTGTTCGAGTATGAGAAGTTCTCATGATTGGGCAGACTGGGGTGGTAGAAGTTCGGTACTCCTTGAGTAAATGGTCTGCTTCCCACGTACTAAACCTCTTCCACATCTTGACCTTCCTTCTTTGAATACCCTTAAGCCAAGGTGGAAATGATTTGACCACCTCAGATGATGTCAGCTTGTTCAGCGCATTTGTCAAAGATGCCATCTGTGCCTTCAACGAACTCGACTCATCTAATTCATAAATTCCAGCCTTCTTAAAAATTGCTCCCCTCTTGGTCGGCCACTGATAACTGGTTGCTGCCATTTCCTCAAGCAGATCCTTGGCTTCTGTTGCTGTCTTGGAAAGAAAACTTCCTCCTGCTGATGTGTCTAGAACTGTCTGTTGGGTTTATTCTTCGTGTTCGAGTATGAAAAGTTCTCATGATTGGGCAGACTGGGGTGGTAGAAGTTCGGTACTCCTTGAGTAAATGGTCTGCTTCCCAGGTACTGAACCTCTTCCACATCTTGACCTTCCTTCTTTGAATACCCTTCAGCCAAGGTGGAAATGATTTGACCACCTCAGATGATGTCAGCTTGTTCAGCTCATTTGTCAAAGATGCCATCTGTGCCTTCAACGAACTCGACTCATCTAATTCATAAATTCCAGCCTTCTTAAAAATTGCTCCCCTCTCGGTCGGCCACTGATAACTGGTTGCTGCCATTTCCTCAAGCAGATCCTTGGCTTCTGTTGCTGTCTTGGAAAGAAAACTTCCTCCTGCTGATGTTGTCTGTGTGTACGGTTGTACTAAACGATTATCCGCAAGCGCACGGGTCGTCACAAGTTATATAAAACGGAAAGTATTCCGAGTATCGAATCCTCAGGGAGGCGAAGCGAAACTTAAGCAAATAATTAAAATTCTCTTGAGCACTGAAAATACTTAGGTGAAATAATATTTAGGGACTACGTTCATGTGATAAAAAGAACTTGAATTCAAAATGACTAATGAAAACAAATTTGATCAATCAAAAATAAAATGTGGAGAAAGAGTTTTCTTGAAATGGGAAGAAGGGTCTTGAAAATCAATGGTTAGCTGAATAATTGCTATAATTATCCTATCTCATTGCCCAACTAATTATAAACCTAGAATCTCCGTTAATCACATAGGTTCTCCTGTCGGTTTCCCCTAATTGTAATTAATTCATTTTAACAACCTAAGTGTCCTTAGCGCTATTAAAAATCATTAATTATTACGCTCTGATTCATTTTAGGAATCTAAGTTTAATCAACTAATCCCGGTGTCACAACGGGCAATTAAACTAGTTGCATGGATTATGATCTATCCTAATTTCTCTCCGTCGAGTTTCCATTAAGAAACGAATCATTACACAATTGGCCAGATTTAGCAAAGCATTAAGCACATCCATACAAATAATTAGGACATGGGCAAGAGACAAGAAATTATAACAATATTTCCACTATCATTTCATTTCAAGACCCCAAATTGGGGTTTAGCTACACATAATATCCACAATAATTACAAGGGAAAGCATATTAAAAGGCATAAAAGGAAAGGAATTGACCGTCGAAAAACCCCTTGCTGACGTTTGGAGCCCCCGCTGACTACTCCTCGAGCCTCTAGGATTGCTTCCCAAAATTCCCCAAAATTTCCCCACTAGAAGAACCCTCTCAAAAAGGCTCAAAAGCCTTGAGAGGGGCTCCAAAAAAGGAGCCTTAAGAAAGGAAAGAAAGGATTGATGGCTTGGTTGATTGATTGATTGATTGATTGATTGATGAGAAATGAGGCACCAAGGGCGCCTATTTATAGGCCTGGAATAGGGGCAGCGTCGCGACGCTGCCTTGCTAAGTGTCGCGACGCTGCTGCGCACGCGGCTTGGACAACAAGAAAGGGCAGCGTTGCGACACTGCCTTGCTAAGCGTCTCGACGCTGTCCTGATTTTCCAGATTTTTCAGCTTCCTTTTGGGCTGATTTTTGGGCCTTCTTCTTCATTTCTCTTGGTCTTTTCTTCATGAATGTCTTCTTTGGGCCTTCAATTGCATCAAGCCAGGATTTGGGCTAGAATTACTTCAATTTTGGCTCTTTTTCTCCCAAAATCACCAACTTAGCTCCTAAGGACCAAATAACAAAATTCATTCAATATATTCATTAAAAACACGATTAAAGCACCAAAAAGCTTAATAAATTGAGACTAAAATAACGACATTTCTGCTCATTATCACACCCCCAAACTTAAGCTTTTGCTAGTCCCGAGTAAAATAAATTCTAAAGATGCAAGAAATAGAATCGCTCAACCCTCAATGATTTTGGAATTCTTAGGATCGAATGGAAAACATGCAAGTGGAATAAGCAAGCACCGCATACTCTTGAAGAAATCTTAAACTAGTTTGAACTTAAGATTAATGAATAGGATGCTCAAGACTTATCTATTGATTCTTTTACTAACCTAGATTAGTCTTATGGCTTTCTCCATTTGTTTTCCCCCTACACTGGCTAAGAGCCCCTAATACTTCGGAGTCCTTCTATCATGCAAAAAAAGTAACTAGGGTGCCTGTTATCTTTTTCTTTTTTCATGGGGGAGCAGAATTCTCTCATGATTTTTTTCTTTTCTTTCACATTTTTCTTTTCTTTTTCTTTTGCTCCTCCCCCAAACTTGCATTTTGATTTCTAATGGTACTAGCTTTCACACTACGGTGCAAGGACCCTTAACCCGAATTTTATTCTCTGGTTGGCCTAACTGATCACACCGTAGGTAGCTCTTTTTACCCCTAGGCTTTTTTTTTCTTTTGAGCAAGCAAATATTCTTTTTCAACAGATTTTCTTTTTCTCACATTTTCTTTTGTTGCTTTTGCTTTTCTCTCAGCAGGCATAACATTTTTTCCTACCTAGTTCTTTAGAGCAATCAAGCATGAACTTCCTAATATTAGAAACTAAGCCTATCGGGGAGACAACAACTTTGAAGACCATAATAAGAATCTAGATTTTCAAAGACGTCATTAGATAAAACTATTGCATGCTTTAGACATCAAAACTAAGTATCAAAAAATTTTAAAATTTCACAATTTCTGCCGTGCTCCCAGATTCCACAACATATAAACCATTTTCTCCCAAAATTTCAAAAATCACTTCCTTTGCTATCATGGCTATCTATTCATGCATCCAACAGAATTTAAATATGCTCAACACAGCGGAAACCTCCCCCCCAAACTTAAACTAAACATTGTCCCCAATGTTTTAAAACAGAAAAGCATAAAGAGAGATACTGAGACTTCCCTGAGTTAGGAGCGCTTCATCCTCTTCCTTTGGATCCATGAAAAATGGGAAATGTGGAATTTTGGGATTTGCTAAGGTGATCCTGCAAAACAAAATTGGATCACGGAGCAAAGAAAATTATTTACCGCAAAAACAACTAACTACTTTAATCCTTGGGTTGCCTCCCAAGCAGCGCTTTCTTTAACGTCTTTAGCTAGACTAGGCTCGGCACGCTTACGGAGGCTCAAAATAAAAATTTTCATCATCCTCCGGGCCCTGCAAGAAATCACGCACCGAATTGCATACTACAAACAGGGGAGAAAAAAAACTTTCCCCTGGCCCATCTTCACTAAAGAGATTCTCATAATAACATTTTAGAAAATAATCAGCTGCATCAAATCTCTTTTCTAAATCTCTATTTTCAAAACAGTTGTTAACAGAGTCATCAAGCGTTATAATATTTACTGGTCTAGGATCTAGAGATGGCCTATCAATCATGCCAGTCCATTCATCAGAAAAAATATCTACATGCTCAGTAGATCCTTCAGACTCAGAATTAAAAAATGATTCAACTAAGCTATCACATGACTCATCATCAGAAGAATTAAAGAATTCAAGAATTTCAGGATCAGATTCTATACTATGCACAGATTCAAGTTCTTCTGGGTCAGATTCTATGCTATACACATCATCAGGACATGAAAAGAAAGTATTCACATTGTCAGGATTCATGCATTCAGGAATGTCAAGATCAGACTCAATAGATTCACTGTAATCATGGTCAGACTCAAAATTATCTATCGAGCAATCTTTTTTCTGCCTTTTATGTTCATGCTCAATGTCAGGCAATTCCATATTATCATCAAAATTATCCATTTCAGGCAATTCCAATTCATTTTCAAAGGAAGGTAAATCATCAACTGCAGATCTTTCATTTTCACAAGCAGGCAAGTCTAATTCATTTTCAAAGTCAGGCAGATCCAAATCATTTTCAAACAGAGGATTATCCATATATGCATCATGATCAAAATCCATATTATCAACAAGCATTTCTCCTAAGCCTAGGCCAAGATTATAGTCTACCTCTTCATCGTTATCAGTCAAGTATTCAGGCCCAACAGAAAAACATGTATGCAAACTACACACAGATTCATCTTGGCCAAAAATACTAAACACGACTTTTTCATCATCAATGTTCAAGGTAAGCTTACCTGTATGCACGCTAATCTCAGCCTTACCAGTGGCTAGGAAAGGTCTGCCTAAGATAATTGGCACTTCTTTGTCCTCCTTCATGTCCAGTACCACAAAATCTACAGGGAAGATGAATTTGTTGACTTTCACCAACACGTCCTCCACCACACCCATCGGGTGGGTAATCGATCTATCAGCAAGCTGGAGAGTGACGTCAGTGTCTGTCATACCTGATAAACCAATCTTCCTGTATACAGAGTAGGGCATCAAATTTATACTTGCTCCTAAATCACATAAGGCCCTATCGAAGGATACTTCTCCTATGGTACAGGGAACAGTAAAACTCCCTGGATCTTTCTGCTCAGAGGGTATCCTACCAGAAATGATGGTACTGCTACTCTCAGATAAATTAAAAACTTCTTTTTTCAGACTTTTCTTTTTAGAAAGCATTTCTTTCATGAATTTTCCATAATTTGGCATATTATACAAAGCTTCTACCAATGGAATATTCACAGACAACTTTTTAAACATTTCTAAAAATTTTTGAAATTGTTCATCTAATTTGACATTTTTAAATCTTTGAGGAAAAGGTAACTCCCTGAAATCAAAGGTTGGACATTCGCCCCTCCGCTTGGGTGGGCTAATATGCGAACCTCTGTCATGGTGGTTGCATGGAACCACTTCTTCCCCAGTCATCTTTTTATTGTCATTCTGCCTCTCTTCTTCTTTTCTACCTGCACAGTTGTTAGAAAAATCACATTTTAATTCAACAGAGTTGGGAGGATATTGGAACCTTTCAGAGGAGGCTTTTTGTGCCTCAGTCCCTTCATCTTCATCCCTTCTCTTTTCTTCTTCCTTTTTCTTCTCTAGACTGTCCTCCAGTCTTCTGCCACTTCTTAGAACCACCATCTTACACTGCTCTTTCGGGTTAGGCTCAGTATCGCTTGGAAATTTTCCCTTCTGCAGGGCATTTACTGCTGAAGCAATCTGACCTATCTGTACTTCCATATTCTTTAGAGCTGCGTCGTGGTTGTTTACTGATGTCTGGAGACTCACATTCAATATTTTTTGTTCCTTGATGAATAAAGCCACCATCTCCTCCAGATTATTTTTCTTCTCAGGAGTACTCGTTGATGCAAAACCTAGGGGTGGCTGCAAAACATTCTTTGTATTCGCATATGAGAAGTTCTCGTGATTGCGCAGACTGGGGTGGTAGAAGTTTGGTACTCCTTGAGCATAAGGTCTATTTCCTATGTATTGAACTTCTTCCACATCTTGACCTTCTTTCTTTGAATGACCTTCAGCTAAGGTGGAAATGGACTTAACCACCTCAGATGAAGTCAATTTGTTTAGTGCATTGGTCAGAGATGCCAGTTGCGCTTTCAGTGAACTTGACTCATCCAATTCATATAATCCAGCCTTTTTTGTAACTATTCCTCTCTCCGTCGGCCATTGATAACTTGTTGCCGCCATTTCCTCAAGTAGGTCTTTGGCTTCTGTCACTGTTTTTGAAAGAAAACTCCCTCCTGCTGATGTGTCAAGGACTGTCTTTGTGGAGGGGTTTAATCCATTATAAAATAACTGTACTTGAAGCCAATCAGGATATCCGTGTTGGGGGCATCGCCTAAGCATTTCCTTATATCTTTCCCACGCTTCGTATAACTGCTCCTCGTCAAGCTGTCTGAATGTTCCAATTTCAGTTCGGAGCTTGGTAGTCTTAGCTGGTGGAAAAAATTTTTTCAGAAAAGCCTGGGCAAGCTCGTCCCAAGTACTGATGCTGCCCGTCTCGACTGATTCGAGCCAATCTTTTGCTTTATCCTGCAGGGAAAATGGAAATAGCCTTAATCTGATTGCGTCGGCCGGAACTCCGTTCATTTTTACCGTCCCGCATATTTCTAGGAATGATCGCAGATGAGAGTGGGGGTCCTCGGAAGGATGTCCCTTGAACGAGTTATCGCGTGCCATCTGAATCAACCCTATTTTTAGCTCAAAATTTGTAGCTTGGATGGGGGCGTAAACAATTCCAGAATTCTCGGTAGGAAGAACTGGCTGCAGAAAATCTCTAATTGGCTTGGGAGCTTCTTCTTGGTGGGCCATCGTTTCTGCTAATCTTTTTTCTCTTCTAATGAATTTTAGAGTCCTGTTAATCTCAAGATCTAACGGAAACAGATCAACCACCTTGTTTCTTCGCATACAATGCTCCCAAATAACAAAAAGAACCAAACAAAAATGAAAATAAAATAATATTCACAAAATGATGAAAAAAATATTTACACCTAAATTACCATTTACCCTTTCTTTTTGATGTCAAGAAAAATTAATTTTTTGCTTAAAAATCAAGCCTCCCCGGCAACGGCGCCAAAAACTTGTCTGTGTGTACGGTTGTACTAAACGATTATCCGCAAGCGCACGGGTCGTCACAAGTTATATAAAACGGAAAGTATTCCGAGTATCGAATCCTCAGGGAGGCGAAGCGAAACTTAAGCAAATAATTAAAATTCTCTTGAGCACTGAAAATACTTAGGTGAAATAATATTTAGGGACTACGTTCATGTGATAAAAAGAACTTGAATTCAAAATGACTAATGAAAACAAATTTGATCAATCAAAAATAAAATGTGGAGAAAGAGTTTTCTTGAAATGGGAAGAGGGGTCTTGAAAATCAATGGTTAGCTGAATAATTGCTATAATTATCCTATCTCATTGCCCAACTAATTATAAACCTAGAATCTCCGTTAATCACATAGGTTCTCCTGTCGGTTTCCCCTAATTGTAATTAATTCATTTTAACAACCTAAGTGTCCTTAGCGCTATTAAAAATCATTAATTATTACGCTCTGATTCATTTTAGGAATCTAAGTTTAATCAACTAATCCCGGTGTCACAACGGGCAATTAAACTAGTTGCATGGATTATGATCTATCCTAATTTCTCTCCGTCGAGTTTCCATTAAGAAACGAATCATTACACAATTGGCCAGATTGAGCAAAGCATTAAGCACATCCATACAAATAATTAGGACGTGGGCAAGAGACAAGAAATTATAACAATATTTCCACTATCATTTCATTTCAAGACCCCAAATTGGGGTTTAGCTACACATAATATCCATAATAATTACAAGGGAAAGCATATTAAAATACATAAAAGGAAAGGAATTGACCGTCGAAAAACCCCTTGCTGACGCTTGGAGCCCCTGCTGACTACTCCTCGAGCCTCTAGGATTGCTTCCCAAAATTCCCCAAAATTTCCCCACTAGAAGAACCCTCTCAAAAAGGCTCAGAGCCTTTTTGAGAGGGTCTCCAAAAAAGGAGCCTTAAGAAAGGAAAGAAAGGATTGATGGCTTGGTTGATTGATTGATTGATTGATTGATTGATTGATGAGAAATGAGACACCAAGGGCGCCTATTTATAGGCCTGGAATAGGGGCAGCGTCGCGACGCTGCCTTGCTAAGCGTCGCGACGCTGCTGCGCACGCGGCTTGGGCAACAAGAAAGGGCAGCGTCGCAACGCTGCCTTGCTAAGCGTCTCGACGCTGTCCTGATTTTCCAGATTTTTCAGCTTCCTTTTGGGCTGATTTTTGGGCCTTCTTCTTCATTTCTCTTAGTCTTTTCTTCATGAATGTCTTCTTTGGGCCTTCAATTGCATCAAGCCAGGATTTGGGCTAGAATTACTTCAATTTTGGCTCTTTTTCTCCCAAAATCACCAACTTAGCTCCTAAGGACCAAATAACAAAATTCATTAAATATATTCATTAAAAACACGATTAAAGCACCAAAAAGCTTAATAAATTGAGACTAAAATAGCGACATTTCTGCTCGCTATCAGATGTGTCTAGAACTGTCTGTTGGGTTTTATGCCCTAAAACTCGTAGATAGTAAATGTAAACAAATTGTATACTTGTTTCAATAAAGTGTAATTGAGTTTCTACAATAAAGTGTTATTGTTAAATATTGCACAATTTGACCCAAATCCAATAAACTAAGATCCAAGGTTGTTTACATGTGACTTGAACTAGTATGTGGGGACATACGGGGATTGGTGTTCAAGTAACAACCTAAAAGGTCTATAGTAGAAGGATAAGGTTAGGTACCTTATCCTGGTAACACTATGTGATACGACTCGCTTTGTATTCGATACAAACGTATTAATCCAAGGCGTCCATGTAGGAGACATGCGAGCGGGGGTATCGTATGCAATGAGTTTGCATAAGACCGAACCATGAAATAGTAAACCACTAGATGTAACACCGTTAACTAGTTATGTTACTGTTTCAATACGATGACCTAGGTAACTCAGTCTTAACCCTGAGTGTGTCATGAACTCCTTCTCATGAGAGATTGTCCTTTTATTAGCATGGGTGAGAGTGACCAATACGCCGACTCAATATGCCTTCCTTTTTGGGGACAATACCGAGTGGGAGGCTGGGGACATGACAACACAAGAAGGAATTCACTCCTTCCGACTTCTAGGAGAAGTAAATGAGTGTTTCCTTAAGTGGTGACTCCGGGACTTGAACAAAGGGATCCCGTCCTCTCACTGGCCCGAGAGGAACTTTTTGTTTAATGGTTGGACCATAAACAGGTTGTTCATTAGAGGAGCACTGGTACTTAAGAAGACAGATGTAACACAGGGGTAAAACGGTAATTTGACCCAGCCGTGATTACGAACACTCGTGAAGGATTGACTTACCGACATAGGTCTATATTCGTGGACACATAAATGTTCTACAGTGAGAAGAGTTCAACTGTGGGTCTTTAGTGGAATGACCCACAGTTAATGAATATTGGTTAACTTGATTAATGAGTTTAATCTATTAACCTTATATTATTGGAGCTTCTGATCTGTAGGTCCATTAGGTCCCCCTGCTAGCTCGTAAAGAGTAATTAGGAACAAATATATCTTGAGAAAATTTGAATAGTTCAAATTCATATTGGGAATTAAGTTAATTGTATGAGATACAAATTAATATAATGTGTAGTGATGCATTAAAATATAAAGTCTTATTTGAGATTAAACTTTATTATATTGAGAGATTAATATATTTGAAAGAGTTCAAATATATGTCTAATTAAATATATGGTATTTAATTAGAAGATGAATTAATTAATTATGAATTAATTAATTATTCAATTTAGTTTAAATTAAATGAGATTTAATTAAACTATAGTCTATGAGAGAAATAAATATTTGAAGAAGTTCAAATATTAATATGAATTTGATTCATATTAAATTTATAGGATATAAGAGAATTTGAAGGAGTTCAAATTTTAATATGAATTTGATTCATATTATATAATTAATTAATTAAAGGCCTGAAATTAAATCTATGATATTTAATTGGGCAATTAATTAATTAACTAATAGAAGGTCTAAAATTAAATATATGATATTTAATTGGTGATTAATTAATTAAAGAATTAATTAATTGGATATTAATCAAGTATGGAAATGATTAATCACTTATGGAAGTAATTAATCATTTATGGAAATGATTTAATCACTTATGGAAGTGATCAATCATTTATGGAAAAGATTAATCAATTGTGGAATTGATTGGTCATGAAATTGATTAATTATGGAAAAGATTAAATCAGTTATGGAAATAATTGATTTTAAATGAATATTTTATTCATGGTCTTTCTCCTATAAATAGAACACTAAACCTAGGGTTTAGGTACTACAAGATATGGCCACCATAAGACCCTCTCATATTCTCTCAACTCAAGAACTTTAGGGTGAATTTTCTCTCTAGAGTTTTTCCCATTAAAGATTAGGTAGTCCCACAACTACGTTCCTAATCTCAGAGTTATAGCGGGAAAGATCAATTGGTGGTGTCCCAATTGTTGACGCTCGGTCCAAAATCAAGAAAGGCGTTGAAGTATTCAGAGTTGTCAACGGAGGTATGTTTCTCATCGCTTAACCTTTTGCCAATGCATTGATATTTTGTAAAACAAAATTAATTTACGAACGATCCAATTTCTTCCACTGTAATGGAATTGGGAATTCCAATCCTTCACTGTCTTAGTGGAGGGATTCAATCCATTGTAAAACAATTGCACCTTGAGCCAATCTGGATATCCATGCTGGGGGCACCACCTAAGCATTTCCTTGTATCTCTCCCATGCCTCGTACAACTGCTCTTCATCAAGCTGTCTAAATGTTTCGATCTCAGTCCGGAGCTTTGTAGTCTTGGCAGGTGGGAAAAATTTCGTCAGGAAGGCCTGGGCAAGCTCGTCCCATGTGCTAATACTGTCCGTCTCGACTGATTCGAGCCAATCCTTTGCCTTGTCTTGCAGAGAAAATGGGAATAACCTCAATCTTATAGCGTCGGCCGGAACTCCATTCATTTTTACTGTCCCACATATTTCCAAGAATTATCGCAGATGTGAGTGTGGATCCTCAGAAGGATGTCCCTTAAAAGAGTTATCGCGTGCCATCTGAATCAATCCTATCTTCAACTCAAAATTGTTAGCTTGGATTGAGGCGTAAACAATGCCTGAATTTTCGGTGGGGAGGACTGGCTGTAAAAAGTCTCTGATTGCCTTGGGAGCTACATCTGGATGGGTCATTGCTTCCGTTAGTCTTTTTTCTCTACGAATAGATTTGAGTGTCTTGGTAATTTCAAGATCTAAAGAAAACAATTCAACCACCTTATGTCTTCGCATGCAACACTCCCAATAAATCAAATGAACCAAACAACAAAAAAAATAAAATGATATTCACAAAATAATAAAAGAAAAATATTTACACCTAAATTACTATTTATCCCTTTCTTTTCGATGTCAAGAAAAATTGATTTGCTTAAAAATCTAGCCTCCCCGGCAACGGCGCCAAAAACTTGTTGTTGGGCGATTACCGCAAGCGCACGGGTCGTCACAAGTAATAGTAAAACGAAAGAATTCCGAGTATCGAATCCACAGGGATTCGAAGAGAAAAATAAGCAAAGCAAAAAATTCTCTTGAACACTAAAAGTACTTGGGAGAAATAATATCCAGGGACCAAAACATGCAATTAAAAAGAATTTAAAAATCAAAGCAATTAAACAAATTAATTTGATCAATCAAGAAAAATAAAATATGGAGAAAGAGATTTTTAATGGGAAGTAGGGTCTTGAAAATCAATTATTAGCTAAACATTTATTATAATTATCCTATCTCCTTGCCCAACTAATTATAATCCTAGAATCTCCATTAATCACATAAGTTATCTTGTCGGTCTCCCCTAATTGTAATTAATTCACTTTAACAACCTAAATGTCCTTAGTAACATTAAAATTCATTAATTATTACGCTCTGATTCATTTTAGGAATCTAAGTTTAATCGACTAATCTCGTTGTCACGACGGGCAATAAAACTAGTTGCATGGATTATGATCTATCCTAACTTCTCTTCGTCGAGTCCCCATTAAGAATCAGATCAATATACAATTGGCCAGATTGCATACAACATTAAGCACATCCATACAAATAATTAGGAAAAGGGCAATAGACAGGTAATTATAACAACATTTTGACTATAATTTCATTTCAAGACCCCAAGATGGGGTTTAGCTATACATAGCTAAAATATCCACAAAATTTAAAATGGAAAGCATAATTTTAAGCACAATAAAAGGGAATGAATTGACCGTCGAAGACCCCTTCGCTGACGCATGGAGTCCCTCCGAGCACTCCTTGAACCTCCTAGGATGCTCCCAAAATTTCCCAAAGTTTTCCCACTAAAGAACTCTCAAAATGGCTAGAAAGCCTTGAGAGTGGCTCCCAAAGGAGCCAAGAAAGCAAGGAAAGAATGGAAGAAATGATGATTTATGCTTGAAAATGGATCCAAGGGGCGCCTTATATAGGCTCAGAAATGGGGTAGCGTCACGACGCTGTGACGTCATCGACTTGCCGGCCAAGAAATGGGATCAGCGTCGCGACACTGTCCCTACAGCGTCTCGCCGCTAGGAAAATTCCATAACTTTCAGCTACAGTTTTGGGCTTGAATTTGGGCCTCCACTTCATTTCATTTGGGCCCTTTTCACATGATTGACCTCTTTTGACTCCCCTTTGACCTAAGCATGGAAATTGGGTTTGAATGACTTCTTTTTGGGCAGTTTTTCCACAAAATCCACAACCTTGCTCCTAAAGACCAAATAACAAAATATATTAAATATCTTCAATAAAAATACAATTAAAGCACTAAAAAACTTAATATTTTACGACTAAAATAGCTGCATTTCTGCTCGCTATCATAGGGTCACTTACTTAGTATTCTAAATACTCATTCTTTTCAAAAATATTTTTTTCCGTAAAGGCAAGGGGAGGTGAAAGGCGATTGATGAGAATCCGTTAGGCATCCATGAGGGGACTATGAATTTCATGTGTTATTTTCTTCCGCTTTAAGAACTCTGTTTTATTTTATTTTTTTGTAAATTTGTTTGAGAAATTTTCTACAGACCATGTACATTTATTTCTTAGAAATTATTTAAGAATATTTAAAACTTTTAAAATTAGGGATCCCGAATAAAAGTTTTGTTTTAAAGTTTTTACTTAAATTAGTGTTTATGTTTCAAAATATTTTTATTTAAAAAGGCCTCCAAAGCATGCATTGTTGTAACAGTCCCGAAAAGATTATTTAAGAAGTCAGGTCATTACATTGTCCTTCTTGGCCTCGACTTCAACCACTCTAGCCTCGACCTCGACTATCCTAACCTCGACCTTGGCAGCTTTGGCCATTTTGCATTTTTCCTCAATTAGGTTCCTCAAGTTTGTTTTGCGGCTGATACTTGGTTTTGGGCTCCTCGGAATTGTGCGTTCTACAAGCTTCAGCCCCCCGACCTTGCTGGTTGCGCTGTTGGTTTTCTTTCCCTTTGATTCTATCTCTAACTCTTCAACGTATTCAATTGGCTCCTTCCCCTTTCTCGGATCTCTAATCAAACCCTCCTAACGGGGTTTGGTGCTATGGCCAGGTTTATCCAAGATTTCAAGTATCCTAGAAAAACTCCGATCCATTCCCCTCACCTTATCCACAAGGACGACAATTTTGGCTTCAACGTTTTCTTTTCGGCCTCGGCTCCTCAACCTCTTCTTCTCGGCTTCGGTTCCTTGGCCTGTTCGTCTTGGTGATCTCTGCATGTCATCATCTTCCTGTGACTTCTGCGGGTGATGATTATTTTATGAAGTTTCAGTTTTTGGATTCTGGTTTCCCTTTTCCAACCTCTTACTCATTGAATGACCGATGCATAGATTTAACTAGCAAGCTTTCTTCCCCATAGACGACTCCAACTGTTGATGCCAAAATATGGACAGACAGAACTCACCTTGTTAGGTTTTATGCCTTAAAACTCGTAGATAGTAAATGTACATTTGACCGAACATTAATAAAAGTGATGTATTATTTAATGTTTGTATTATATCTTGTCTTATCAACCCTAATCCAATAAACTAAACATCCAAGGCTAATAGAATGAGGCTTGAACTAGTATGTAGGGACATACGGGGATCAATGTTCAAGTTTTAGCCTAAAGGGTCTGTAGTATAGGGATAAGGCTGGGTACCTTATCCTGGTGACACTATGGATACGACCCGCTTTGTATATTGATACAAACGTAATGATCCAACGCGTTCATGTAGGTGACATGCGAGCGGGTATCCTGTGCAATGAGTTTGCACAAAGATCGGATCGTGAAATAGTTAACCACTAACTGTAACACCGTTAGTTAGCTCGGTTTCTATTTCACTAGGATGGCCTAGGCAACTTGGCCTTAATCCTGAGTGGATTATGGACTCCTGTCCATGAGGGATTGTTCTTTGATTTGTACCGGTGAGAGTGACCTATCTGCCGACTCAATAAGCCTACCATTTTGGGGACAAGACCGAGTGGGGAGCTGGGAACATAGTCTTACAAGATGGAATTCACTCCTTCCCAACATTAGGGTAAGTAGAGGTGTGTTCCCTTAAGTGGTGTCTCCGGGTCTTGAACAATGGGCCCTACCCTCTCTATGGCACGAGAGGGACTTCTGTTTGTTAGTTGGACCTCAAACAGGTTGTTCATTAGAGGAGCACTGGTACTTAAGGACAAAGAGGTAGCCCAGGGGTAAAACAGTAATTTGACATAGCTAGGGTACGAACACACGTGAAGGGCTAACTTTCTGTTGACGGTCGATATCCGTGGACACAGAAATATATCTGCAGTGAGAAGAGTGCAGTTGTGGTTCTTTAGTGGAGTGAACCACAGTTAACAAATATTGATTAAATTGGTTAATGAGTTTAGCCAATTAATCTCATATCGTTAGAGTTTCTGATCTGTAGGTCCATTAGGTCCCACCGGTAGCTCTACAAGGGCGTTGAGGTAAATTTCTTAGGGTGAATTGAATATTCTAAGAGGTTCGAATATTGAGTTAAAATATGAATTTGATTCATATTTAAAACTATAGGTTATAATTAATGCACATATGATGTATATTAATTCTATAGTTCATATGAGAGAAATATAATTGAATATATGATATTTAATTATAATATTAATTAATTGGTGAATTAATTAATATTTTTGGTTTAATTTAATTTAATAAATTTTGGTTTAATTAAATTTTATTAAAACTATAGGATAAATGGAAGTGTTGTATAAATATGTTTATACAAATCACATTAAATTAAATTAAGAGTTAGTTTAATTTAAAAGGTTAATTAATATTATTTAATATTAATTAATTTTTTCCCATCAATTAGGTTAACTGATGGGAACGTGTCTTCCATCTTATGCATGGGTTGAGAGGTTATTTAGGAGCAGATTTTACTTCTTTACGGGTGATCTTTCATTCAGTTGCTTCTCTCTCTCAGAAATCCACGAAAAAGCTCTCTCTCATCCCAAAAATTATCTGCAACCTTTTCCTAAGAGTAAAGAGACCAAAAACTCATCAATTCCCTTAGAGATATTGCTCCCATAAGCTCCCAACGAGCAATCCCTTACGAGGATACCGATGTGAACAAGTGGTGGTGTTCGTGGCAAATTTCCAGCGAGATCAAGGACCTCTTGCTGCTATTTTTTAGAGCAATTTGAAGGAAATTGGCAAATCGATCAAGAAATTTCGCTTACGGTAAGTATTTCTTGATGTAGGATCAATAGGATCCAATCTAGATTAGATCTAGAGGATATTAATTCCTGTTTCAGCATGTTTTTTTGTTTTATAGCATGATTTATTTGTAATTTATGTTGTGAATGTTTTTGCTATCTGTTGGGCGATTTTCATTCCGCAAGCGCACGGGTCGTCACAAGTAATATAGTGATTTTGAGTATAGAGTATCGTCTCCACAGGGATTGGATTTATTCAATTAAGTACCACGAATAATCTTGCTTAGCTTTATTTAGAGAACAAAATCTAATGCCGAAAAGAATAACAAAAAGCTAAACTAGAAAGCAAAAGATAAATGGCGACACAATTTGATGGGATAATTCTAGAGTTGTTGATTTTATCAATTGGACCTTTAATGCGTAATCAATTAACCAATATGGATTAACAAATCATTTGATTCATAAGTCTAGAAGCCTAATGACAAGGACTCTCCTGTCGGTCTCCTCCTATCTCATACCTTTCAATAAAGAATCTCCTTTCAGTCTCATCTTTATTTACTTAGTATGGCATTACGACCCTTCAGTACAACCTCTAACGTTATTTATTTTATCCCGTGTCACCCGGGTAAATAACCGTTAGTCATGCATTCAGTTCTAGTCTAAGCTTCTCTCCGTCGAGTTTCCACATAGTAACAATTCATTTAATCAGTGATCAGTTGATTAAAAGCATTACGGACAAAATGCACAAATGAATAATAATGACAATTAAACCACATCAATTCATTAATTCAGCAGAGGTTCAACATCTAAATCAATCTCATAGAATTTAGGAATTTACTACTCATGTCACTAAAATCCAATAATTCCTAATCACAACAATTCTAGAAACTAAAACATAAAGGAAAAGGGAAGAGAAATGCTCATAAAAGTGTCGATCTCCTCGATCCCGCGCCGACCTCCTTCGATCCCGAGCTCCAAAGATCTTCAACAAAGCTCCAAAACTCTCCCAAAAATCCCAATTTTTAGTGTAGACTCTAGAATGGGGTGAAAACCCACAAATTGGCACACAATCTTCATTGCAAAAGGCTCCTTTTATAGGCTCCCAGCAGGCACAGCGTCGAGACGCTACAGGGACAGCGTCGAGACGCTCTGACGTCATCTTTTCTTGGGCTCCAAGACGTCGCAGCGTCGAGACGCTACTTGGACAGCGTCGCGACGTTCTCGCGATTCTGGATTTTTCCACGTAGCTGCCTAGCGTCGAGACGCTCCAGGCTTAGCGTCGAGACGCTAGGCCCTGAATCTTCAATAAAGGCCCGATTTTGACTCCATTTTTGGGCCTCCAACTTTCTTTTGGCCCAAATGCTTCTTGTAATGGATTTTGGACTTTTTTTCTTGACCCAACTTGATACTTTAAGACTTGAAATTCATGAATTTGGGCTTCTAATTCATTCTTCTTGGCTTTTTGGACTCGGATCTTCAATGGTATTCTCCAAATTGCTCAAAAAGTCTCCAAAATCATCTAAATTCTCTCAAAATTCCGATTTTACTTCTTTGGCTCGGTTTTCTGAAATTTAAACAGAAAATAGCATTAAAGCACACAATTCAAGCACAAAACTAGCTTAAATTAATAGGAAAATGATGACATTTTTGCATGTCATCACACCCCCAAACTTAAATCTTTGCTAGTCCCGAGCAAAGCTAAAACCTTATATATGAATCAATTATTGCAAATGCATGACTCTAAGCTCAATGATCTAAATAATGAACTCTAACAATTAAAGGAAATATTAAAACATATTCTTTCATCACGAAATTTAAATTTAAACTCTTCATCCCTTGCGTGTGTGTGTGCGAGCCTCCTTATTAGGTCTTTACTAGCCTAGAAAAGGTTTATAAAATCCTCAGTTCATCTTCCCCCTACACTGGTCCTAAGCTCTAATTATCCAGCTTTCCAACAATCAAGAAAGCAATATCCCACTAAGGTGCCTGAAACAATGGGGTATGCCTCCCCGAAACTTGCATTTTTTTTTTTAAATTTTAGAATCCTTTTAGATGTAGCGCCTTCGTTCTGGCTTGCTAACATTGGTGATGAAAGCATCCAACTACGAGCGCCTCATCTTTCAGGTTGCCGAAGCATGCTCATTTCTTTCCAACACTTTCATGCAAAGGCAAACGATGGGTGTCATGAATGCCCCTGGTTACTAACGCTCTCAAGAAAGTGGAGCATTTTTTTTTTCCTTTTCATTTTTTTTTCATATATTTTTTTTTCACACTTTTCTTTTCTTTGCAGGCTAATAAACATGACTTTTCTCCCAAGTAAAACATTACAGACTCTCATGTCGTTCATCTTTCAAATTAGATTTTAAGCCTATCGGAGTGACAACAAACATCTAGATAATATAATCCAGTTCTAAGCATTCAAAACCATATAAGTAGGCTAAGTGCTCAACATGTGCAAGGAAATCAAAGCAAAAATTTAAATTTACATGAATCTTGAACATGCTTTCATATTTCACAAAAATTGAATAAAATTCATTATCTAGATCATATCATAGACCGTCCTCATCAAAACAGATGCAATAGAATCATCATGAAAAATTTTCAATAAGCTCAGATCAGAACAGCAAAGCCTCCCCCCCCCAAACTTAAATCATACATTGCCCTCAATGTATTAATTATTCAGACTAATTAAGCATGCTTAAGGACAATTAAAAAGATAAAGGGAGAACGGAACTGCCCTGAAGTGTGAGAGAAATCATGGATTGCCTTCAACATCATTGGGGTTGTTTTTGGAAGAAAATGTGGTCTCGAGCTCCTTCAAAAATTGATCAACCGGAACGAAAGATCAACATGCTCTAACTACAAAAAAACTGAAAAACAAAGAAAAGAAAATTAACGGAAAAATAAACTTGGGTTGCCTCCCAAGAAGCGCTTGTTTAACGTCTCTTAGCTAGACGAGTTTGTGCGGACTTTCAAGGCACGTAAAAATTCTCGTATTTCTTCGGGCCCTTCTTCCTTGAATCGATGAAGCAGACTATTGCTAGTAAGCTTACTAGCTTTTCATGGGACCCTGAAGCAGAAATATTTTTGGGATTTTCTTTTAATAATAAAAGCATAAAAGGAGAAAGATCAAAATAAAAAGACTCTGACTCTGACATGTGAGAACAAGAAAAAGAACACTCATTATCAAGAGAGGATGAAGGGGATAGAACAGACAAAGGCCTTTCAACCTTAAACTCTATCTCTAGAAACTCCTCAGACATTATAGGCTCATTTTCTTTTTCTTCCTCACAAACTTGTTCTTGATGGGTGCTAGAACTATCCAATTCTTCCTCTTTTTCTATACAGCTCACCCCTATATGCTCAAACTCAGCAAAATTGAAATAATTAGGCTCCTGAATGGGCGCTAATGAATCACTGGCCACATGACTCACTAGACATTCTATGGAAGTGGATCCTACTTCCCTATCCTCTCTTTGGGTATTGAGTCTCTCCATAGATTTTTCTAATTCTAAATTCATGGCTCTAGACTCTTGGATAAAATTTTCAAGCAAGCTCTCTAAGGAAGATTTTTCTTCTATGGAAGCGGATTGCACTTCACTCTCATCCTCTTGGGGATGGAATCTCCCTAGGGATTTTTCTAGAGAAAAATTCATGGCTCTAGCATCCTCAATATAATCTTGAAGCAAACTTTCTAGGGGAGATTTTTCTTCTAAAGGGGGATAATTTGAATATAAAAAATTGGATGATGGTGTTGGTTCTTCGGGCTCAGATTTTCTAAAGGGCCACCCAAAATTATAAAAAACCATTTAAAACAATAAATCAACAATAATAAGGCTTTCAAGCATATGCAAACACCAATTAAATGCACAACAAGAACAATGGACCAAATAAAACAAAGAAAGCAAAATAAAACCTCTAATCTAAAGCAAGCAATTTCTTCACAATATTAATTGAATGAAATTAGCCATTCCCCGGCAACGGCGCCAAAAACTTGTTGGGCGATTTTCATTCCGCAAGCGCACGGGTCGTCACAAGTAATATAGTGATTTTGAGTATAGAGTATCGTCTCCACAGGGATTGGATTTATTCAATTAAGTACCACGAATAATCTTGCTTAGCTTTATTTAGAGAACAAAATCTAATGCCGAAAAGAATAACAAAAAGCTAAACTAGAAAGCAAAAGATAAATGGCGACACAATTTGATGGGATAATTCTAGAGTTGTTGATTTTATCAATTGGACCTTTAATGCGTAATCAATTAACCAATATGGATTAACAAATCATTTGATTCTTAAGTCTAGAAGCCTAATGACAAGGACTCTCCTGTCGGTCTCCTCCTATCTCATACCTTTCAATAAAGAATCTCCTTTCAGTCTCATCTTTATTTACTTAGTATGGCATTACGACCCTTCAGTACAACCTCTAACGTTATTTATTTTATCCCGTGTCACCCGGGTAAATAACCGTTAATCATGCATTCAGTTCTAGTCTAAGCTTCTCTCCGTCGAGTTTCCACATAGTAACAATTCATTTAATCAGTGATCAGTTGATTAAAAGCATTACGGACAAAATGCACAAATGAATAATAATGACAATTAAACCACATCAATTCATTAATTCAGCAGAGGTTCAACATCTAAATCAATCTCATAGAATTTAGGAATTTACTACTCATAATCACTAAAATCCAATAATTCCTAATCACAACAATTCTAGAAACTAAAACATAAAGGAAAAGGGAAGAGAAATGCTCATAAAAGTGTCGATCTCCTCGATCCCGCGCCGACCTCCTTCGATCCCGAGCTCCAAAGATCTTCAACAAAGCTCCAAAACTCTCCCAAAAATCCCAATTTTTAGTGTAGACTCTAGAATGGGGTGAAAACCCACAAATTGGCACACAATCTTCATTGCAAAAGGCTCCTTTTATAGGCTCCCAGCAGGCACAGCGTCGAGACGCTACAGGGACAGCGTCGAGACGCTCTGACGTCATCTTTTCTTGGGCTCCAAGACGTCGCAGCGTCGAGACGCTACTTGGACAGCGTCGCGACGCTCTCGCGATTCTGGATTTTTCCACGTAGCTGCCTAGCGTCGAGACGCTCCAGGCTTAGCGTCGAGACGCTAGGCCCTGAATCTTCAATAAAGGCCCGATTTTGACTCCATTTTTGGGCCTCCAACTTTCTTTTGGCCCAAATGCTTCTTGTAATGGATTTTGGACTTTTTTTCTTGACCCAACTTGATACTTTAAGACTTGAAATTCATGAATTTGGGCTTCTAATTCATTCTTCTTGGCTTTTTGGACTCGGATCTTCAATGGTATTCTCCAAATTGCTCAAAAAGTCTCCAAAATCATCTAAATTCTCTCAAAATTCCGATTTTACTTCTTTGGCTCGGTTTTCTGAAATTTAAACAGAAAATAGCATTAAAGCACACAATTCAAGCACAAAACTAGCTTAAATTAATAGGAAAATGATGACATTTTTGCATGTCATCACACCCCCAAACTTAAATCTTTGCTAGTCCCGAGCAAAGCTAAAACCTTATATATGAATCAATTATTGCAAATGCATGACTCTAAGCTCAATGATCTAAATAATGAACTCTTACAATTAAAGGAGAAACATAAGAGAAACATAAGAGAGAAAGAAATAGAGAGAATTGTAATAATGAATGTTTAATCTAGAACCCACATATTTAGAGGACTTTTTTGGTGTAAACAAAGAGAAGTGGGCAAAGAATGTGGTAAGAAAAGGAAAAGAAAAGGAAAAGGAAAGGGCTGCCAGTGGGTACTACTCGACAACAAAGTCTATATATTTAGAGTGGCGGAAGTGTGCAGAAAGGAAGAATAAGAAAGCATCCAAAAACATACCCTTAACCCAAGTCAAGGGGATATTAGTTACTTCATGAAATTTGTTTACAAATCATTATAGTTTTTCTAAGAAAACTGTATACTAACTAGAGGTTTCAAGAAGTTGCTGTTGTTAACCCATGTTCAAAAGTATACGAGTAAATAGAAACTCTACCATAAAAAAACACTTTACATAACTAATGTCTAATATCACTCAAGAATGAGTATCGTTTCAGACCCTCAAATTTATTCAATTTCCTTGAGAATATGGTATACAATCAAGCAGATGCTTCATTTTCTTCAAGATTTTAGATAAAAGCACTAAGTTCAAAGAGAAAGTAATGAAACCTATAATTTTGTACATCAATCCATTGACAAATTTCTTTTGTATCATCTTGATGAAAAAACATACTCATATTTTATTTGCTAAGGATATAAAGAGCAACAATGTCAAAGCCTTTGAGTCAACTTGATTTTGGTCTATCATGTCTACTTCCAAGTCCAAATAAACTATTGTATTTCTCATAATAAAAGAAACATAAAATTGCTAACATCAATTGAT
The DNA here is from genome assembly GCA_036850905.1 of Luffa acutangula. NCBI lineage: Eukaryota > Viridiplantae > Streptophyta > Magnoliopsida > Cucurbitales > Cucurbitaceae > Luffa > Luffa acutangula. The sequence goes on from CM072099.1 coordinate 26,939,999, forward strand.
AGAGACAACTTACATAGTCACCTTATTAACATGGACAATTTCATAATATCATCAGCACTTTATCAACCCAAATGTGGAATCATAGAACCTCTTGAAATCCTACAAACAGATAGCAAACAGAAGAACATTTAATATCACTAAAATCACACACCGTCGGTCAACAAAAAAAGAAGGAAGAAGAAAAATACACTGCAGCAATTACATCACTTGCCTAACAGAAACCGGTTAGAAACAGTCAAAGGTTGAACTAAAAAATTGAGAAAGCTAAGGAAGGTAGAACAACTTAAATTTCCTCAACCAACACGAAGGATTGGTCTAAGGTTGAGGCTGAATTAAAAATTAAGCAAAGTACAGCTTCTATAACTTTTGGACCCCCACAGTATTCGCTTCTTTCTAACTTTTTCCTTCTAGGCAACAAAGCAGAAACAGTAAGAGAAAAGTAACCATTGCCTGGAAGGTCCAACTGTTGGGAAAAAACCCCAATTCTACCGCAGGGCTCACAGAAAGAAATCCACTATGTGAAAAATTGTTACAATCACACAGAATTCTCTCCCCGACCCCAATTACAAGAACACACTCTCTCAAAGCTTTATATCACTCACACTACTAGAGTATACAAGCTTAAAGTGATTCTGAAATGGGATGCTTTGAAACCAAAGCCATAGGCTCCTTTTATAGTACTTGGAGCCCATCACTTCCTTGAACCTTTCCGATGTGGGACAAAGGCGCTTCTAATATTTTGCCAAAAACCCAACAAATTCCACCTTGGCAAGAGATTTGAAGAATCCACAACTTTTGCTACAAATCATTGTCTTCACCGACAATCATAATTCTCATATCAGAGAACTATAACCTACCCCACCATACAGAATAGACCACTTGGACATCACCTTCCAAGAATTTTCTTCTTTGTCACATGTCGATAAATCATCACCTGCTGAAATTTATGGTGCAACTTCCACCTACTTGGCTCACCTGGAAGTTCTTCAGCCATCGACATAACTTCCACCACACACCTTGCATAACTGCCAAGCCAATGCCCGTGTGCAAACTTGTGGAACCGCTAACACCACTGCCCGCATTCCAGCAACCTTTCTTCTGCATGGACTCTTTCTTCTTCTTCCAATTGCTAGCTACTAGTGCTGAATCCTCCTGTGAAGTACGCCCTTCACTCTTCAGCCTTCTTTCTTCTGATAAAAGTTTACTAGTAACATCAGCAAAATTTAAAGTTTCCTTCCCGTACACCAAGATTGGCTTCATGTGTTCATAAGAAGTTGGAAGTGACAAGATAAGCTTGAGTGCCTTATCCTCATCCTCTATCTTAACTTCGATCACCTCCAGCTCCGAAATGATGCCATTGAGAACACTCAGATGATCTGAGATTTTCGTACCTTCCTCCATTCGCAGCGTGTAAAACTGCTCCTTCAGGTACAACCGATTCGAGATGTTCTTTGCCTGATACATTGCTTCAAGCTTCTCCCAAAGCTCTTTGGCTGTCGAAATTCCATGCACATTTGCAAGAATGTTCTTAGCCAAATTGAGTCTGATTGCACTTGCAGCTCTCAAATCCATTTCCTCCCAATCTTCATCACTCATGCTGGACTTCTTCAAACCTCTGCTGGAACCACCACTGGACTCCACTGGACCACCTTCACCGCTGTCAGAAGCACCATCGCTTGGTCTTCCCTTCAAAGCCTTGTGTAACCCAGATTGTATCAACACATCCTTGACTTGCACTTGCCACAAGCCAAAGTTCATCCTTCCATCAAATTTCTCCACGTCCATCTTCACTGGACTCATGAAGCTTGACATTTCTGCCTCACTCCTAGCTAATCTGCAAATAGTGAACAACCCACACTATTCACAACACCCAAGTTTGTTTCTAGAAATCTTTTCTGATGTGGAAGGTCAGACAAAGCTGCAACCACAGAGCATACTCAGAAATCAAGAAACTAAAAACCTAAAGCTCTGATACCACTAGTAAGGGACTACCAGACAACCACATATCTCCACAATGGTATGATATTGTCCACTTTGGGCATACACCCTCATGGCTTTGCTTTTGGTTCGCCCCAAAAGGCCTCATACCTATGGAGATAGGTGTCCTCCCTTATATACCCATCCTCCCCTCGAACAAAGTACCACCCACTGACCGAGAGTTCTTGCTCTTATCCAGGACGACTCCTCTTCTCCGGAGTATACCCGCCCACCCAGAGCTCAACCACGAATCTCCACCATGACTATTAAGGCTCACACAACTTCTTTGTTCGGAACCCGAGGATTCCACCCAACACGGCTACTCCCGGGGCATGGCTCTGATACCACTTGTTGGGAAAAAACCCCAATTCTACCGCAGGAATAAGCAGAAAATAGTAGAGAAATTAAAATAAAGCAACAAAATAAGAAACACAAGAATTTACGTGGAAACTCCAAAGCGGAGAAAAAACCACGGCTCACAGAAAGAAATCCACTATGTGAAAAATTGTTACAATCACACAGAATTCTCTCCCCGACCCCAATTACAAGAACACACTCTCTCAAAGCTTTATATCACTCACACTACTAGAGTATACAAGCTTAAAGTGATTCTGAAATGGGATGCTTTGAAACCAAAGCCATAGGCTCCTTTTATAGTACTTGGAGTCCATCACTTCCTTGAACCTTTCCGATGTGGGACAAAGGCGCTTCTAATATTTTGCCAAAAACCCAACACCAACGAGGTGCAGCAACATTGTCCTCACAGTGGTCGCCATTGCTTAAACACCGAGGAGGTGAAAGAGAAAAGAGATTGGAATGGTGCAACAATGGAAGAATAGTCTCTCCTCCATCAACTCGACCTCTTGGAATAACATCTGTAAAATACGGCTGCTTCTCCTCATCGGAAGACGACGACGGCCATGACGACAACGAGCTGTTGGGGCCGGAGCAAGCGGAGGTGAGGGGGGTTGGGGTTGGAGGGGAAAAAATAGAAAGATGTGTGTGGAGATGGCTAAAATCAAGGGAGTTAGGGCATTTAAAGATAAAGAACCGCCTTCGTTTTTTAAAAACTGTACAGAGTTTTTGGCAAGATTTGGGAAAATTAAAAAAGAGAAAAATTGGGCTTCACTTTATTTAAAAATCTAACGAATTTTAGACTTAATTATGAAAACAAAATCTCTTATCCAAAATTTAAAAACTAATTTTTTTTTTAAAGAATTTAAAAACTTAATTATCTTAAGTTAAATCCACCTAAATTAAAATTCCTCAATTACCTTAACATTATTTAAAAAAAAAATAAAATAAAATGTACAACTTAAATAGTATATAATAGGATGGTTAAATAAAATTAATTTCTAGACGATTTTTGGCCCTCAACTATAAACGCTTTATTGACAGTTAAAATACGTCAATACAACAATCTTTTATTGACATTTAATGCCCATCAATAATAACATATTTCTTGACATTTTTTAGCTGTCAATAAAACTATGTAATGTTGACGGCTAAAAAACGTCAATGATGTGAAAATACAGAGCTTGACCAAAACGAACGGAAAATTACGGAAAACGCGTCAACAAAACTATCAAAGTTGACAGTTTATCGCGTCAACTTAAATATAAACATTTATTGACGTTTTATAGCTGTCAATATATGTATTTTTAATTAACAATTTGTTTTAAGTTGAAAAACTAAAGATTTATTGACGGTTTTTTGCCACAAGCGTCAACTAAACAAAAAGGTCACGCGTCAATAAAGGCCAAATTTGTAGTAGTGGTCGTTGCTTCAATGAAATGACGTTGCAAGAAGATACAACTTTTTCAATGGTCGTTGTCATGAACAAGTCTTACATAGGTTCTACTGCTCATTGTTGCTTCAATGAACTGACGTTGTAAGAAGATACAACTTCTATTGTTGCAGGCCAAGAAACAACCTTGCAGGGGGCATATACTAATGACAAGTTTCTTATTAAGTATAACCCTTTGTTTGAACCTGATTATAAGATAGTGACTGTCATGATGACTGAGACAAGAACTATGGAAGAAAGAATGGCTGAGATGCAGGAACACATCAACACCTTGATGAAGGCGATTGAAGAAAAAGATTCTCAAATCGTGCAACTAAAGAGCCAAATTGAGAACCAACATATCGCCGAATCAAGTCAAACCCAAGTCATAAAAAATCATGACAAAGGAAAGACTATAGTGCAAGATGATCAGCCACAGTGTTCTACTTCGATCACTTCACTATCTATCCAACAGCTCCAAGATATGATCACAAACTGTATCAAAGCTCAGTACGGTGGACCTACTCAAGATTCCCTCTTGTATTCCAAACATTATACTAAGAGGATTGATAACTTGAGAATGCCAATCGGGTATCAGCCACCGAAATTTCAGCAGTTTGATGGAAAAGGCAATCCTAAACAACATATTGGCCACTTCGTTGAGACATGCGAGAACGTTGGTACTCAAGATGACCTACTAGTCAAACAGTTCGTTCGAACACTTAAAGGAAATGCTTTTGACTGGTACACTGATCTAGAACCTGAGTCAATAGACAGTTGGAAGGAACTCGAAAGAGAGTTTTTGAATTGCTTCTACGACACTAGACGAACCGTTAGCATGTTCGAGCTCACCAACACTAAACAACGAAAAGGTGAACTCGTTGTTAACTATATAAATCGTTGGAGAGCCATGAGTCTAGATTGCAAAGATCGTCTCACTGAACTCTCTTCCGTTGAGATGTGCATTCAAGACATGCACTGGGAACTCCTCTACATCCTTAAAGGTATAAAGCCTCACACCTTTGAAGAACTTGCAACTCGCGCCCACGATATGGAGCTAAGTATTTCTAGTCGAGAAATTCAAGACCTTATACTCCCTAACATGAGGAAAGAAGGAAGGAACAACGAAGAGACTATAGAAGAATCTATGGTTGTAAACAAAACCCTTCCCAAGTCGTCTTCGAAAGAAAAACGACCAACAAATGGAACACATCACTTAACTTTAAAGGAAAGACAGAAGAAAATCTATCCTTTCTCTGATGCCGACATCCCTGATATGTTGGAACAACTACTAGAAGTGCAACTGATAGAGCTTCCTAAGTGTAAACGACCAGAAGAGATGGAGAAAGTCAATGATCCCAAGTATTGCAAGTATCATCGAGTTATTGGTCATCAAGTGGAAAGATGTTTCATCCTAAAGGACTTAATTCTAAAGCTAGCTATGGAAGGAAAACTTGAGCTCGACCTTGATGAAGTAGCTCAATCAAATCTTGCTACAATCAAAGAAAAGAGCAAACATCAAAGAAAGAAGGATCTTAAGAAACTTCAACCCAGGAGGCAGAGAAGTAAAGAATTTTCTCAACCTCGACAACCGGTGACTGCGAAGGAACTTTCTCCAAAACTTCCCACAAAAAAAGAAAAGGGAAACTTTTTTCCTACTGCATCCATGTAGAAGAGGTTGACAATTCTGAGAAGGGTGAACAAAGGACTTCCGTCTTGGATCGCATCAAGCCTTCAATTACTCGTCCTTCGGTGTTCCAAAGAAGAAAATCAATGTTTGGCGTCCACCTTCACTCGACCTTCAACTTTCCAAAGGCTAAGTGTCTCCACATCAAAGAAAAGTCAATCTTCAACATCTGTCTTTGATCGCCTCAAAATAACAAACGATCGGCCTCGAAGAAAGATAAATAACTTAGATGTGAAATATTTCAATGAAGTATGCAGTGATAAGAAGCTTAAAAGTAGCATCCCGTCACGTATGAAGAGGAAGTTCTATGTTCTCATAAATACAGAAGGTTCCTTGAAGGTGAAACCAAATCTCATTATCTTGACCAATCCTACAAGTCAAGGATCCAAGCAAGACCATGATGAAGATAAGGGCTTTTAAAATGTGAAAGCTCCTTATTGCAAGAGTCTAAACTGCATGATGCTTCTAGCCCACACGAGCTTAAAAGGTGAGTGCAAAAAAAAATTTGAACTACGTTATGACTTGATCCCTATTCCTGAAGGGTACGTAGGCAGCTTAAAGAAAACTTTAAGTTCAGTCTCTGAAAATAAATAAAAAGAAGGTGCAATAAATATTGAAGCATGATAAGACAAATTGAAGAAACTCATAACTACTGGGGGCAACACAACAAATTGAAGTTGTGCACCATTATGAATGTGAAGCTACGAGTTGGATGAATAAACGAGAACTTCATTCCTCCAAATTCAATGTCTCGCTAGCCTCAAGGTGTTTTCACTCACCCTAAGTTCGTTGTTCCCTCTTCTTCAAGTTCGAAGGTTCTCACGTGCTTCGTTGGAGTTCCTTCTTTTCGAGTTCGAAGGTTCTCATGCACTTCGTTGGAGTTCCTTCTCTCCAATTTCGAAGGTTCTCACACGTTTTGCTGCAGTTCCTTCTCTCCAAGTTTGAGAATTCTTACGTTGTATGCTACTACGTTGTTCCTTCTTCAAGTTTGAAGGTTCTCCGCTGCACGCTTCTGTGTTGCTCCTTCTCCAAGTTCGAAGGTTTGCACGTGTTGTTATGCTGCTTCGCTGCTGTTCCTTCTCCAAGTTTGAAGGTTCCCACATTTCGCAGTTGTGATGCTTTCTTCTCCAAGTTCGAAGGTTCTGAAGTTGCGCTGCTTCCTTCACCAAGTTCAAAGGTTACCACTCTACGTTGTTTCGCTGTTCCTTCTCCAAGTTCGAAGGTTCATGCGGCGCTGCTTTGTTGATTCCTTCTTCAAGTTTGAGGGTTCTCATGTTGTGTTGTTGCATTGCTTCATTCTCCAAGTTCGAAAGTTCCGACGCTGTGCTGTTGCACATTGCTTCCTTCTCTCTCCAAGTTCGAAGGTTCTTACGTTGCGCTGCTTCCTTATCAAGTTCGAAGATCTGACGTTGCGCTGCTTCCTTCTCCAAGTTCGAACGTTCTCATGCTATGCTAAGCTACGCTGCTGCGTTACTTCTTTCTTTAAGTTTGAAGGTTCTGTAAGGGACTATTGGACACACACATATCTTCACAATAGTATGATACTATCCACTTTGGACATAAGCCCTCATGGCTTTGCTTTTAGTTCACCCTAAAAGGCCTAATTCCAATGGAGATACTTGTCCTCCCTTATAAACCCATGATCATCCTCTTATCTAGCCAATGTGGGACTTTGGTCGCACTCCCAACAATCCTCCCCTCGAACAAAGTACCACCGAGCCTCCCCTCAAGTCATATATCCGTCCAACTCTCTAGGCCCTCATGGCTTTACCAAGAGTTTGCTCTTATCTAGGACAACTCCTTGTCCAACAGAGCCTAATCACGGATCTCTCCATGACTACTTTGAGGCTTACAACTTCTTTGTTCGACACTCGAGGATTCCATCCGACACGGCTACATCCGGGGCATGGCTCTGATACCACTTGTAAGGGACTACCAGACACACACATATCTGCACAATGGTATGATATTGTCCACTTCAGGCATAAGCCCTCATGGCTTATGCTTGGCCTCGAGTCACCCTGGGAGTGACCCCCTACGGATGGTGTTTGCATGGATCAATATCAAGGTGAATGAGGGAGTATTTTATAGTAAGTGGGAGCAGGACACGTGTCAACGTATCCTATAGTCTCCTTCATTAGGTTGCACCGTGAGATCCCCATGATCTGTCTGCGAGTCATCCTGGGAGCGATCACCCTACGGAGGGCTTGATCATGGGAGTCGGAACAACGCAAACTCCAGAAATGGATAGGGTTTCTTAGGTCCATTTTCAACTTTGACTTTTCCTACGGTAGCATTGTCAGGACCGACCTTTGAAATCTGAAAATGGAGGGTCACACTTACAGGAAATTGTTAAGGTTTTAATAATTTCCTGACCGAAAAACGGTAGCTAAGACTATTGGAATATGAGTTATTCTGGGAATAGGGATTGACTAAGATTGTCTCAATTCAAGGGAGGAGTAGCTGACTGCCCTACGGTATTTGTTGCTCTAAAGCTCTGAAGTATCGTTGCAAAAAGGAATGTTTATTCTATGGGTCGATCATTACTTTTGCTAAAATGATAATATTATTTTGTGTAATGGGTTAATGCAAGAAAACTAATTAAATTAATTTGTTTGCTTCAGCATGAATCGTTCTTTGTATGCCTTTAATTACGTCGTGTGTAATAAAACTGGTATTTCTAATACAACTAAGAAAATGAACTTAGACACAAATTGCGTGAAATTGATCTTAACTGAGGATTGTCCTCAGGCCCACATGTCTAATTCATCTGAAATTGTTCATGATGAATATGACATAAACTGCTTAGCAAAACTTAATGAAAATAAATGTGATTTATTGGTCATTGAAACGTGTATAGTGGAAAATGATGATACAACTTGGATCCTTGATTCAGGTGCCACTCATCACGTATGCTCTTCTTTCGAGGGAATGAGCTCCTGGCAACAATTAGATGTTGGGGAAATGACTCTCAGAGTTGGGACTGGGGAGTTCATTTAAGCTAAAGCAGTGGGAGACATTAAAATGTTCTTCTCCAGGGAACGTTATATGTTATTAGATAATGTATATATAGTTCCTAAAATAAAAAGAAATTTGATTTCTGTTTCTTGTTTGCATGAACAAGGATATTCAGTGTCCTTTTCTGTAAATGAAGCTCTCATTACTAAAAGGGGTGCTGATATCTATTCTGCAAACTTGGAGAACAATTTATATGTTTGAAGACCAATAGAGTCTAGGGCTATTTTGAACAATGAGATGTTTAAAATAGCTGAGACTCAACCTAAAAGGCAAAGAGTTTCTTAAAGTACGTATCTTTGGCACTTGAGACTTGGCCACATAAATCTCAATAGGATTGGGACATTGGTTAAGAACGGACTTCTAAGCCAGTTAGAAGATGGTACTTTACCTTCGTGTGAGTCATGTCTCGAAGGTAAGATGACCAAACGACCTTTTACTAGAAAAGGTTATCGTGCCAAGGAACCCTTAGAGCTCGTACATACGGATCTCTGTGGTCCAATGAATGTTAGGGTAGAGGAGGGTATGAATATTTCATCTCTTTCATAGATGATTATTCAAGGTATGGTTATTTATACTTAATGAGTCATAAGTTTGAAGCCCTTGAAAAGTTCAAAGAGTATAAGGCTGAAGTTGAGAACTTATTAGGTAAGACCATTAAAACACTTTGATCTGATCGAGGTGGAAAGTATTTGGACATAGAATTCCAGAACTATTTGATGGAACGTGGAATCACGTCCCAACTCTCAGCATCAGGTACACCTCAACAGAATGGTGTATCTGAAAGGAGAAACAGAACCTTGTTAGACATGGTTCGATCTATAATGAGCTATGCTTAGTTGCCTAATTCTTTTTGGGGTTATGCGGAAGAGACTGCAGTTTATATTTTGAATGTTGTTCCCTCAAAGAGTGTTTCTGAAACACCATTTGAGCTCTGGAAAGGGCTTAAAGCTAGTTTACGTCATTTCAGAATTTGGGGCTGTCCTGCACATGTGCTAGTGGCAAATCCAAAGAAATTGGATTCACGTTCAAAATTATGCCTATTCGTAGGCTAGCCAAAAGAAACACAAGGTGGATACTTCTTCGATCCACAAGAAAATTAAGTGTTTGTATCGACAAATGCTATTTTCTTGGAAGAAGACCACGTTAGAGAACATAAGCAACACAATAAGATTGTGTTAAGTGAACTTTTTGGGGAATCTACAAATGAATCAACAAGAGTTGTTGATGAGGCTGGACCTTCAACAAGGGTTGTTGATGAGCCCAGTTTAGAGGCTGGACCATTGTTGGGTTCCTAAAGTGAGTAATAATATGGTGTAAAAGACTCTAGAATTCCTGTGCAAGTATACACAGTCTGCAACAAGTAATATTATCAATCCGAGTCCTGAATTAGTTTCCACTCTACCTATTTTGTGTAACTTTCTAATGGTTTCAAAGATGGTAAAATGATTTGGTTTTATAAGAGTTATGCTGAGGCAAAATAAATGACAGAACAACAAGTAAACAAATAAATAGACAGATTAAAGACAGGCGCTTGTTAGGATTTAGTGATTGTTCTAAAAGATGCTCTAGCAATATTATTGATCATGCATTTCTCGCAGTATTATTAGCGGATTCCTCCCGGAACTCCGGATCTTTTGGGATGTGTTCCAACCCCAATGAAGTACGACCGATCAAGCACTAGGCAACTGTCAATCCCTAGCTCAGTCACTGACGTTCACCAATACACAATGATCGTAGTGTGGATAATTGCCACACACTCTCTAAATCATCCCTGAAACTAGAGAGAGCTATTCACACCGGCTGGCCAGGCGGGTATAAAATAGTAATAAGCACAACAATTAACCAAAATGCGATAGTCAATATATTACTAAAGATGAAGCACGACAATCACATTATTCCTACCAACACCTTAGCTACTTAGTTCATAATAGGCATGAAAATAAAAATCACAATCTGAGTAGGCATATCCATAATCACAAGTTAATAAAGAAAATAAACTCCTTACTCAGCTTGCGGATGATGGTGTTCTTGATGATCTTCAATTTCTCTATATTATTCGGCTTCCAAGGAAAAACATGGAATGCCTTTTGACTTTGACGACTACTTCCTTTTATCGAAGGATGGGAGGCTTTGAATTAGGTCAACTAGGACACGTGTAAGGCTCTCCTTGATCCTTTATCACTAGAATAACTCAACAAAAGTCGGTTCATGAAGTTGGCTAACGAGCTGTGATGTGACAGTTTCTGCTCCCAGTTTTGCTGCAGCACAGAATTTGCTCCTTCTAGTCGCCCAGCAGCATAATCTACACAAAATAATTTCCAATGCTTCCATTCTTCCAAATGGGTTAAAACATGTAATATCTATCCAAAACCAACCCTAATAAGCATAAAGGACACACAAATCCCTATATAATTGAGGCCTAAATAACTACCTTTTGGGCAGTTATCATACCCCCAAACTTGAACTATTGCGCGTCCCGAGCAATACTAACTCACCTTCCCTTAAGAATTTAAAAACATTAGACAAAGAATTAGCTTAATCAAATCAGACAATCCAATACTACCTTTGACCTTTACCTGAGCACTCTGCAAAACCGAACTCTGTTGCAGCAAAATGATTCCTCCGACATGGACAAATAATCACCACTTTTCAACTTAATTCTAAGAACTCACCACATCCTAGCTCTATTATCAGACATTTCAAAACATATTTTTAAAGGGGTTTATATCCTTGTTTATCAGACTGAAAGCAACCTTACAGTCATAAGCTCTTAAGCATGGGATGACCCACTTTATGGTGCAGTATACCCATGCCTCAAGCTCATCACCAACTAGGCTCAATACTCATTATAAAGCTAAAAAATCTTTAGTTATTCTATCTCTTGCTCCTCATAATGGCGACATTTTATGATGAAGCTCACCTAAGTTCTGGGAGACAGAAAAACTGCTGGATCATCATTCATCCCTCAAAACTTTTGCTCCGTCAATTTTCTAGCAAAATTTTCAACAATCAATTCTTTTCAGCAAATCATTTATCATTTTTTTTCCATATTTCTTAGGTCATCTTTTGACGCGAAGACAAACTGTGGGTATCACAAATGTCCCCGGTTACTCAATAACCTAACAAATTTTAATTTGAAGGAGAGGAATGCTCGAGCAAAATAATTGGAGTAGGAAAAAGTCCCCCAAACTTGAATTATTCATTGTCCCCAATGAATCATTAATAAAGCAACTATACCCCAAAACTTAAATTTTCCTATCTGCATTTTTAAACTAAACATGGGACTCAAATTAAGCTTAAAGTGGATCATACAAGTCAATACTACCTTCAAAATCTTCTTTGTTTCAGCAACAGTCCAGGCTAGAAGAAATGCTCAAGCAAAAGGTTTCTGGAGATCAGAATACCTTGATCTAATTAAGCATACTCAGTCCAAGCTTCAAAAATTCAGAAGAAAATTAGTTAAGTTACTCAGCGCTCGTGGAACAGAAACAACTGGAAATTTCAATAAAAACATAGAAAAAGATATTACATAAGGAGAGATATATTTTTTTTAAAGCCGAAAAATTAAAAAGAAACAAGACAAGCAATCATATAAGAAAATGGGGTCAGGAATGCGCCCGCAAACAAAATATTTCATCAAAACGATTGCGCGCTCAAATCTTCCTTCATTCCTCCTGACCCAAATCTTCTTCTTCATCTTCCCTCTCAGCAGGCGGCGGTGGGATCCAGGGGTTCAGTAAGTCTTCGGGGAATGCAGGGAGAGCTGGATATGGCTTTGAAAAATTTTCTTGCAGCGCCCTCTTCAAACCAGCATCACGATTCTTAACATAGGTCCAGAAGGTTACAGTCTGCCTCTCAGAAAACTCCTGCCTGCTGGCCAAAAGTGCCAATTGTTCTAGAATCGTGTTAATGTCGTAGATAAGCCTGCCTTGTCGTATCTCCTGCATGCGTTGAAGCCACGCCAAATTGGGCGTATCAATGATCCCCTTATCGAATAGAATCACATCATTTTCATCCACTTGAACCCCTGTTTGTCTGCATAGCATAGTAATTGTGTTCGGGAAGAACAACTTCCCCACCTTCTTGAGCCAACAGTCAGCAATCTCAGTAGAAATTATTTTTCCAACATCTATACTCATTGATCTAAGGATGGCAAAGGCAAGCAACACTCTGTCCCGAGATATAGTGGAGTCGTGCGTTGTCGGCAGTAAGCGGAGCCTAATGAAGCCCATCCAAGCGTTGGCTTCACTCTTTAAATAGGACGCTTGAAATGTATGCTTCCGCATCTGTGACACCCTCCATTGAGCCCCCTCAACACCTAACTCTCGGACCGCCGCACTTAATTGGTCGCTCGATGGGGCAACCATCTTCTCATTAAAAACTGCATGTGGAAATTCCTGGAGATCAAACAAATTATTAATGGCCTCTGGGCTCCATTGTACAGGCACTCCTCGCACAATAACTTCAAAATCATCCTTAACATCAAGATTGGAGTAGAATTCCCGCACGATGTTGGCATTGAAAGGATCAGGCTTCGCACAAAACTGCCTCCACCCAAGGCTCGCTATTCCAGACTCCAAGAACCTGGGCAAATCACTCCCAAATCCCCGCTCGAATAAGAAATCACGCTTCAGTACCTCTTGATATTTTGCTCTGGCAAGTTCGTTGACGAAGCGAATGAACGGTACCCTCGGCTCCTCAATCTCACCCGATGCTTCGGCAATTCCTTTGCCCTTGTTTTCTCTTTGTTCGCGCAAACGCTCTTCTTCTGCCTTCCTTGCTCTTCTTCATTTGCCTTATTTTCAGCCTCCCTCTTTTCTTCCTCAGAGTCCGACGTCGGAGGCGATGGAGTGTTCCGAATCACCCTCACGCGACCTACCTTTCGTTTGATGCGGCGGCGCTTGGGTGGTTTAGGCATTACAACTTCAACATGAGCCTCCGGCTCCGGTGTTTTCTCTTTTTCAGGCATACCTGCGGCCTGCTCCTCAACCTCTGTTTCTTGATTTTTCTCAGCAATCTTTTCTTGAACCGTATCTGGGATTTTCACTTCAGGTTCTTGAGTACTTCCTTCCTCCGCAGTAGTGGCAACAACTTTTGCCACCTCCTGAACTTCCTCCTGTTCTGCAGCCCTTTGCTGCCTTCTCCTTTTCTTTGCTTCCTTTTCCTCCGGCGTTCTTTTCTTCTTGGTTTTCCCTTTTTGCATTTCTGGCGTGACCGGTACCTCCTCCTCTTCACTCTCCCTCTCTTTCCTAGCTCCTGTTTTGGCCATAGATAACTCAAAGAGTTTTGCAGAGAATGAAAGGGAGAAAGAAAGAAAATTGCAGATGGCAAGATTGAAACAAAAAGATGGAGTAAGAAGAAACGTACTAGAGTCTATGAATAAATAAGGCTCCAGCAAATTCAAATCCTAACTGAAAAGATTTGGCACATTAATTATATTACCGTTTAATGTAACTTGAAAATTTGAATCTAGCAACGGTAAAATCGTGAATTCCAAAACGCCCATGGTAAAAATTGATGTGTTGTCCATCATTGAAGCCTTCGGATGATTGCTCTGCGATACGTGGCTTCATTAGATGATGCATGCATATTTACCTGCGAAAATTCAAAGCCAAAATCCAACGGTAAAAATAATAAATTTCCAACGGAAACCCTTTTAATTCAGATTATTTTGCTCCAACCATAATCTTGCTGCAACAACCTGAAGAATCTTGGATACGGTATTTGAATTTCAAAATAAGAAAATCAAATCTTTCAAATTTAAATTTATCCGATCAAATCAAATTTAATCTTTTATTCTCAAGAGAAGCCGAATAAATTATGGAAAATCTTTAGTAATTCAAATTAAACCGAATTCAAATAACTGAAAATAAGATCTAGATAAAATCTAATAAAAATCAAACCAATTAAAAGATAATACAAAGATAATTTAAATAAATGACCCGAAAATAAAATAAAATCAAATAAAAAATAGATAAAATTTAAACTACCAAAAATAATAAAAATACTTAAAATATAAAATCTAATAAATCATGCAGAATCAAATCTAACCTAACCGAAATTAAAATCAAATCAGCGAAAAATAAAATCAATACAAAGTCTGGGAGCTCAAAATTTTGCTCTGTGAAATGCTCCCGCAAAAGTCCTGCTCTCTCAATCATCAACCAACCTTAGGGAAGGATATTTCGACTGAAACTCCTCACCCCAATAATGCTTCACACGCTGTCCATTCACCTTGAACACTCTCCCATCTTTTTCATCCTGCAAAGTAATTGCTCCATTGGGGAAAACCTCAACCACAATAAATGGTCCTGACCATTTAGATTTTAATTTTCCAGGAAATAATTTTAATCTAGAATAATAAAGCAAAATTTTTTGACCTTTGACAAACTCCTTAGATTTAATTTTCTTGTCATGCCACAGCTTAGTCTTTTCTTTATACATTTTCGCATTTTCATAAGAAAATTGACGAAACTCCTCTAACTCATTAAGCTGCAGCATTCTTATTGCTCCTGCACGACTCAGATCAAAATTTAACTTTTTCAGAGACCAAAATGTTTTATGCTCTAGCTCTAATGGTAAATGGCAAGCTTTCCCATATACTAACCTATAGGGAGACATACCCAGAGGAGTCTTATAAGCTGTCCTATAAGCCCAAAGAGCCTCATCCAACCTAAAGGACCAATCCTTTCTAGATGGATGGACTACTTTCTCTAAAATAGCTTTAATTTCCCTATTACTAATTTCAGCTTGACCATTTGCTTGTGGGTGATAAGGGGTAGCTATCAGATGCTTAATCACATACTTAGCTAAAAGCTTAGTTAAGATATTATTAACAAAATGTGTACCCTCATCACTCACTAGAGCCCTAGGTGTCCCAAACCGCGCAAAGATGTGCGATTGAAGAAACCTTGCTACTGTCTTGGCATCACTCTGATGGCATGCGATGGCCTCCACCCACTTGGACACATAATGAACTGCCAATAAGATAAAAACATTGCCATTAGAAGGGGGAAATGACCCCATAAAATCAATACCCCATACATCGAATAATTCAACTTCTAAAATGTAAGTAAGAGACATTTCATCTCTAGGCCCCAAATTTCCTCTCCTTTGGCAAGCATCACATTGCTTGTAGAACCAATGGGCATCCTTGAATAATGTAGGCCAGAAAAATATGCAATGCAAAATCCTCATAGCTGTCCTCTGACCGCTGAAATGACCTACATACGGCGAAGAGTGACATTGCTCCAGGATTTCCTTTGCTTTAGCACCTGAAACACCCCTACGAATAATACCGTCAGAGCATTGCTTATACATAAATGGCTCATCCCAATAGAAAATTTTCGCATCGTGCTTAAACTTTTTCTTCTGCCTCCAATCCATGTCAATAGGAGTGACTCCCTTTACCAAAAAGTTGGCAATATCAGCATACCAAGGGACATCCCTGACTACCTTTACCTCAACAGCAAAAAGTTGTTCATCTGGAAAAGAATCGGAAATGGCAGATTGCTCCAGCAAAGATGGTGACGAATCAAGACGATATAAATGATCTGCAATGACATTTTCTGATCCTTTTTTTTCCTTTATCTCCAAGTCGAATTCCTGCAATAGTAAAATCAAACGAATTAGTCTAGGCTTTGCATCTTTCTTAGACATTAAATACCTTATTGCTGCATGATCCGTGAACACTGTGACTTTGGATCCAACCAAATATGGCCAAAATTTCTCAAAAGCAAACACCACAGCTAACAACTCCTTTTCAGTAGTTGTATAGTTGACTTGTGCTTCATTTAAAACCTTGCTTGCATAATATATAGGATGGATGAATTTGCCCTGCTTTTGCCCCAGCATTGCACCTACCGCAGCATCACTCGCATCACACATTACCTCGAATGGTAAATTCCAATTAGGTGTGCAAAGAATGGGTGCTGAGATTAAAGCAACCTTTAAAGTCTCAAAAGCTTTCCTACAATCTGCATTAAAGTAAAAAACATGATCAGTACACAATAAGTTACAAAGAGGTTTACTGATTTTGGAAAAATCTTTTATGAACCTCCTATAAAATCCAGCATGTCCTAAAAAACTCGAAATTCCCTTCACTGAATTCGGTGGCTCTAGTATCTCAATAACCTCTACTTTTGCTCTATCAACTTCTAGACCATTTTTAGAAATTTTATGTCCTAACACTATGCCCTCCTTCACCATGAAGTGGCATTTCTCCCAATTAAGAACTAGATGGGTATCCTCACATCTTTTTAACACCTTTCCTAAATTATCTAAACAACTCAGAAAAGACCCTCCAAACACTGAAAAAACATCCATAAATACCTCAACAGTGGACTCAATCATATCAGAAAAAATTGCTAACATACACCGCTGGAATGTTGCTGGAGCATTGCAGAGGCCGATAGGCATCCTCCTAAAAGCGAATGTCCCATAAGGACAGGTGAAAGTGGTTTTCTCCTGATCTTCAGGAGCGATAGTAATCTGGTTGTACCCAGAATAACCATTTAAGAAACAGTAATAGGCCTGACCAGCCAATCTATCCAACATCTGGTCAATAAATGGTAGAGGGAAATGGTCCTTACGGGTAACTTTATTAAGCCTCCTGTAATCCATGCAAACCCTCCAGCCAGTTACTGTCCTTGTTGGAATTAATTCATTTTCTTTATTGCTCACCACGGTGGCACCTCCTTTCTTAGGAACACATTGGACAGGGCTCACCCAATTGCTATCGGCAATTGGATAAATGATCCCAGCATCCAACCATTTAATTACCTCCTTTTTAACAACCTCTTTCATTGCAGGGTTAAGCCTTCTTTGTTGCTCAATACTCCTAAAGGATCCCTCCTCTAGAGTGATTTTGTGCATACAAAAAGATGGGCTAATTCCCTGAATATCAGCCAATGTCCAACCTATAGCCATGCGGTATTGCTGCAACAATTTTATTAAGGCCTCTTCATGCTCTGACATTAAATCTGATGCAACAATAATGGGCAACATCTCACTTTCCCCAAGATACACGTACTTTAGATGATCCGACAAGGGCTTCAAATCTAAAGTAGGTGCTCAATCAGGGATGGCTTAATTGGGGGAGCCTTTCTTTGATCTAAATCTAAAGACTCAAAAACATCCTCACATCTAAACAATTCTTTTTCTTTTTTTCTATCTAAAGAACAAATTTCAAAATCCTCTACACTAACCTCTCCATGCTTTTCCGAATGCTTATCAGCCGAATCCTATATTGCTGTCTCAATAACTGTGCTCTCCAGAATCCTAATGAAGGACCAATCCTCCATTTCGTCTGGATATTTCATGGCTTTAAACACATTAAATTTCACTTCCTCATTACAGACTCTCATTGTTAATTCCCCTTTTTGAACATCTATTAACGCCCTACCAGTAGCCAAAAATGGACGACCTAGAATAATTGGGACATCTTTATCAGCCTCATAGTCTAAAATAATAAAATCAACAGGAAATATGAATTTATCTACTTTCACTAAGACATCCTCAATTTTACCCTCTGGATATGTGATAAACCTATCAGCTAATTGGAGTGTAACTGTGGTAGGCCTAGCTTCACCAATACCTAACTTCCAATAAACCGAAAGAGGCATAAGGTTAATGCTTGCGCCTAAATCACAGAGTGCTCTACCTAATTCTTTTCCACCTATAGACACAGGTATGGTAAATGACCCTGGATCCTTAGCCTTGGAGGGTAGCCCATTTTTAAGAATAACACTACATTCCTCAGTAAGAGATACAGTTTCAAATTCACCTAACCTTTTCTTTTTAGTAAAAATATCCTTAAGAAATTTAGCATAATTAGGCATTTGCTCAATAGCTTCTACTAAAGGGATATTTATATGCAATTGCTTAAGAATCTCTAAAAACTTTTTAAATTGACCATCCTGATTCTTAGGCTTTTGCCTTTGTGGAAAAGGTAGAGGTGGTACATAAGGTAGGGGCGGCACGTAAGGTGGTTCCACATCTGGAAAAGAACCAGATGCTCCAACATCTTTATTGCTGCCTCCAGCACCCTGACCAGACTCCAACTCTTTCTCAACAATATCATTTTTATCACCATTTTTCTATATAACCTGGGTTTTACTAGGCTCAATTCTTTCTTCTAATGGCTTACCACTCCTAAGAGTTACTGCCTTTACCTGCTCCTTACCTTCCCTTCTAGGGTGTTCAGTATCTGATGGAAGTTTCCCTTGAGGCCTTGCCTTCAGCTCACTAGCTAGCTGACCCACTTGCAATTCCAGGGCTATCATCGAAGCTTGATTACTTTGAATTGCGACATCTGTACGAGCCATAAATTCTTTCATCCTCGCCTCGAGAGAACTTCTCGAATTTTGCTGGGGCAAAGCCTGCTTATTTTGCTGGGGTTTTACCTGCGCTTTAGCAAATCCTGGCTGGTTCACCTTCTGTTGTGTTTGCACATTACTTCCTTGTCCTCCCCATGAGAAGCTGGGGTGGTTACGCCGACCTGGATTGTAAAAGTAAGAATAAGGGTTATTCCTCTAATTACCAACAAAAAACACAGAAGCTGGATTGCTGGGGCAAAACTCGTAGTTGTGGTCTTCGCCACAATAGACACATGCTTCCTCTGCCACTTGGTTCACCACTGCAGTAGGGTCCATAGCTGGTGGCTGCTGATGACTAATCACTGTCACATTCTTAAGAGCGTTAGCAATCATAGCAAGATCAACCCTAATTGTGGACACACAATCAACTTCTAATACACTCTTAACTTTTTTATTTGTGCCTCTAACATCCGACCACTGACAACTATTAATAGATATTCTTTCCAAAATTTCATAAGCTTCATCAAAAGTTTTTTCCAAAAGGGCCCATCCAGTCGAAGCATCGACCATACCTTGGGTTACTCCATTTAAACCATTGTAAAATGTTTCCATTTGAATACAATGAGGTAAACCATGGTGGGGACACTTTCGCAAAAGCTCCTTAAACCTTTCCCAAGCCTCACTAAAAGTCTCATCCTCAAGTTGCCTAAACCCTACTATTTCACTCCTTAATTTAGCACTTCTATTAGGTGGGAAATATTTACTCAAAAAATTTTCAACTAACTCATCCCATGTCCTAATTGATCATGGAGCAAAAGAGTTCAACCATGCCTTTGCTCCATCTCTAAGAGAATTCGGGAACAAAGTTAATCTAAGGGCATCCCTAAGGACTCCTTGAATTACGAAAGAATCACTAACTACTTAAGATGTAAATGAGGGTCTTCAGATGTAAAACCATGGAATTGTCCCACAGTTTGCAACATATGAAACATTATCGATTTCATTTCAAAATTTGCCGCTTGGATTTGGGGACGTGCAATTGGATTCAACTCATTAAACATCGGGACAACATATGCTCGAATGGCTCTGGTCCTATTGTTCGCTATCAGGATAGGATTCTCAGCCTGATTATTTTGCTGCTCATTTTGTTCAAACAGTGGGTTTTGCTGCAACAATGGATTCTGCTGGGGTTTGGTGGATCGCTCATGCACCAAACTCACACCTGCAAAAACAAAAGAAACAATCAAAAAGTTCTAGCACCAAACCACTAAAACACATACACAAAAATAGATCAGATAAAAACTTATTCAAGTCCCCGGCAACGACACCAAAAACTTGTTGGGTTCCTAGAGTGAGTAATAATATGGCGTAAAAGACTCTAGAATTCCTGTGCAAGTATACACAGTCTGCAGCAAGTAATATTATCAATCCGAGTCCTGAATTAGTTTCCACTCTACCTATTTTGTGTAACTTTCTAATGGTTTCAAAGATGGTAAAATGATTTGGTTTTATAAGAGTTATGTTGAGGCAAAATAAATGACAGAACAACAAGTAAACAAATAGATAAACAGATTAAAGACAAGTGTTGGTTAGGATTTAGTGATTGTTCTAAAAGATGCTCTAGCAATATTATTGATCATGCATTTCTCGCAGTATTATTAGCGGATTCCTCCCGGAACTCTGGATCTTTTGGGATGTGTTCCAACCCCAATGAAGTACGACCGATCAAGCACTAGGCAACTGGCTATCCCTAGCTCAGTCACTGGCGTTCACCAATACACAATGATCGTAGTGTGGATAATTGCCACACACTCTCTAAATCATCCCTGAAACTAGAGAGAGCTATTCACATCGGCTGGCCAGGCGGGCATAAAATGGTAATAAGCACAACAATTAACCAAAATGCGATAGTCAATATATTACTAAAGATGAAGCACGACAATCACATTATTCCTACCAACACCTTAGCTACTTAGTTCATAATAGGCATGAAAATACAAATCACAATCTGAGTAGGCATATCCATAATCACAAGTTAATAAAGAAAATAAACCCCTTAATCAGCTTGCGGATGATGGTGGTCTTGATGATCTTCAATTTCTCTATACTATTTGGCTTCCAAGGAAAAGCATGGAATTTCCATAAATTTAATGTGACTCAAATTTATATTAATATTTGAATTTCTTCAAATATTAATTTCTCTCATAATAATATATCAATATATATTATATTGTTTCCCTTAGTAAATTGAACATTTTCAATTTACATTTATTACTTAGTTGCCTCAAATTACTTTATGAGCTACCAGTGGGACCTAATGGACCTGCAGATCATAAGCTCCAACGATGTGAGATTAATTGGTCAAACTCATTAACCACATTAATCAATATACGTTAATTGTGTGTACATTCCACTATAGACTCACAGTTGCACTCTTCTCACTGCAGACATATTTTATGTGTCCACGAATCTAGACCAATATCGACTAGTTAGTCCTTCACGAGTGTCCATAACACCAGCTGGGTCAAATTACCATTTTACCCCTAGGTTACTTCTATTTCCTTAAGTATCAGTTCTCCTCTAATGAACAACTTGTTTGTGGTCCAACCATCAAACAGAAAACCCTCTCGTGCCATTGAGAGGGTAGGGCCCTTTGTTCAAGACTCAGAGTAACCACTTAAGGGAACACTCATCTGTTTCCCTAAAGTCGGGAAGGAGTGTATTCCATCTTGTACGATTATGTTCCCAGCTCCCCATTCGGTATTGTCCCCAAAATGGTAGGCTTATTGAATCGGCGTATTTGCCACTCTCACCCATGCAAATCAAAGGACAATCTCTCATGAGCAGGAGTCCATAATCAACTCAGGATTAAGACTAAGTTGTCTAGGTCGTCCTACTGAAATAGAAAACCAACTAGTTAACGGTGTAATAACCAGTGGTTACTATTTCGCGGTCCGGTCTTATGCAAACTCATTGCATAGGATACCCCCACTCGCATGTCTCCTACACGAACGCGTTGGATCATAGCGTTTGTATCAAATACAAAGTGGGTCGTATCCATAGTGTCGCCAGGATAAGGCACCCAGTCTTATCCCTATACTATAGACCCTTTAGGTTGTTTCTTGAACAATGATCCCATATGTCACTACATATAGTTCACGACTCATATTACAGCCTTGGATGTCTAATTTATTGGATTAGGGTTATTTTTAGGCAAAGACAAATATAAAATAACTAAAAACATTTAATGGAAAAATATATCAATATTATTTCATTAATATTCGGTCAACAGTTACATTCACTATCTACGAGTTTTAGGGAATAAAACCCAACAAACTCCCACTTGAACTAAAACACTAGTTAGTGGGATGTAAATGCAATAATCTAAAGCTGGAAATGTCATGTATATTAAAATAATACAATGAACTAGGGCATCCTTATACCCATTATACATTTCTCCCACTTGCCCTAGATTAGATGGCATACATATCTCGTAGACCTAGACCTTCTAGATGACCCTCAAACACTTTAGCCGTGAGAGCCTTCGTAAATGGATCAACGATGTTGTGCTTTGAAGCGATCTTAGTGACGATCACATCTCCTCGTTGCACAATCTCCTGTATCAGGTGATACTTCCTCTCGATGTGTTTACCTCGTTTGTGGCTTCGAGGTTCTTTTGAGTTGGCTACAGCCCCACTGTTGTCACAGTATAGTGTTATGGGCATGTTCATATTCGGAACCACTTCCAAATCAGTCAAGAACTTTCTAAGCCATACTACCTCCTTAGCTGCTTCGCAAGCTGCTACATACTCAGCCTCCATGGTTGAGTCTGTTATGCATCCTTGTTTGATGCTTCTCCAAACTACTGCTCCACCATTGAGGGTGAATACTGACCCTGTTGTGGACTTCCTTTAATCCTTATCAGCTTGAAAGTCAGAGTCAGTATATCCAGTAAGAATCAAATCCTTAGCTCCATACACAAGCATGTAGTCCCTCGTTCTTCGAAGATACTTGAGGATATTCTTAACCGCTCCCAGGTGGTCCAACCCTGGATTAGACTGATACCTACTGTTGGGTTCCTAGAGTGAGTAAAAATATGATATGAAATACTCTAGAATTCCTGTGCAAGTATACACAGTCTGCAGCAAGTAATATTATCAATCCAAGGTCTGAATGCGTTTCCACTTTATCTATTTTGTATAACTTTCTAATGGTTTCGAAGATAATAAAAATGATTGAGTTTTATCGGAATTATGTTGAAGCAAAATAAATGACAGAACAACGAGTAAACAAATAGATAGACAGATTAAAGACAGGCGCTGGTTAGGCTTTAGTGATTATTCTAAGATATGCTCTAGCAATATTATTGATCATGCATTTCTCGCAGTATTATTAGCGGATTCCTCCCAGAACTCCGGATCTTTTGGGATATGTTTCAAACCCAATGAAGAGCGACCGATCAAGCACTAGGCAACTGGCTATCCCTAGCTCAGTCACTGGCGTTCACCAGTACACAATGATCGTAGTGTGGATAATTGCCACACACTCCCTAAATCATCCCTGAAACTAGAGAGAGCTATCCATACCGGCTGGCCAGGCGAGCATAAAATGAGTTTAGGCACAACAATTAACCAAAATGCGATAGTCAATTTATCACTAGAGATGAAGCACAGTAATCACATTATTCCTAACCAACACCCTAAGCTACTTAGTTCATAATAAGCATAGGAATACGAATTACAATCTGAGTTGTCATGTCCATAACTACAAGTTAATAAAGAAGGTAAACTCCCTAATCAGCTTGCGGTTGATGGTGTTCTTGATGATCTTCAATCTCCCTATCCTATTCGGCTTCCAAGGGAGAAACATGGAATGCCTTTGACTTTCACGGCTACTTCCTTTTATAGAAGGATGGGAGGCTTGAATTAGGTCAACTGGGACACGTGTAAGGCTCTCCTTGATCCTTTATCACGAAAATAACTCAACAGAAGTCGGTTCATGAAGTTGGCTAACGAGCTGTGATGTGGCAGTTTCTGCTTCCAGTTTTGCTGCAGCATAGAATTTGCTCCTTCCAGTCGCTTAGCAGCGTAATCTGCACAAAGTGATTTCCAAAGCTTCCATTCTTCCAAATGGGTTAAATCATGTAATATCTCTCTAAAACCAACCCTAATAAGCATAAAGGACACACAAATCCCTATATAATTGAGGCCTAAATAACTACCTTTTGGGCAGTTATCATACCCCCAAACTTGAACTATTGCGCGTCCCGAGCAATACTAACCAACCTTCCTTCAAGAATCTCAAAACATTAGACAAAGAATTAGCTTAATCAAACCAGACAGTCCAACACTACCTTTAACCTTTACCTGAGCACTCTGCAAAACCAAGCTCTGCTGCAGCAAAATGATTTCTTCAGCAGGGACAAATAATCACCACTTTTCAACTTAATTCTAAGAACTCACCACAGTTTAGCTCTATTATCAGACATTTCAAAACATATTTTTAAAGGGGTTTATATCATTATTTATCAGACATAAAGCCGCCTTACAGTCATAATCTCTTAAGCACGGGATGGCCCACTTTATGGTGCAGTATACCCTTGCCTCAAGCTCATCACCAACTAGGCTCAATACTCATTATAAAACTAAAAAATCCTTAGTTATTCTATCTCTTGCCCCTCAGAATGGCGACATTTTATGATGAAGCTCACCTAAGTTCTGGAAGATAGAAAACTGCTGGATCATCATTCATCCCTCAAAACTTTTGCTCTGTCAATTTTGTTCAGCAAAAATTTTCAACAAATAATTTTTTCAGCAAATAATTTTTTCTCATCATTTTTTTCACATTTCCTAGGTCATCTTTTGACGCGAAGACAAACTGTGGGTATCACAAATGTCCCCGGTTATTCAATAACCTAGCAAATTTTAATTTTGAAGGAGAAGAATGCTCGAGCAAAATAATTGGAGTAGCAAAAAGTCCCCCAAACTTGAATTATTCATTGTCCCCAATGAATCATTAATTAAACAATTATACCTCCAAACTTAAATTTTTCTATCTGAATTTTTTAAACTAAACATGGGACTAGGATTAAGCTTAAAGTGGATCATATAAGTCAATACTACCGTCAAAATCTTCTTGCCGCAGCAACAGTCCAGGCTAGAAGAAATGCTCAAGCAAAAGGTTTCTGGAGATCAGAATACCTTGATCTAATTAAGCGTAATCAGTCCAAGCTTCAAGAATTCAGAAGAAAATTAGTTAAGTGAATGAATTAGTGAAGCCGAAAATCAAAAGAAGCCAAATGAATTAGAGAAAATCTCTATTAATTAAAACTGAAAATAAAATCTAGATAAAATAAAATCTAACTATCTAAAAGATAATTGCATGATAATTTAAATAAATAACCCGAAAATCAAATCAAATCAAATAAAAAATAGATCAAATCTAACCTACCAAAAATAATAAAAATACTTAAAAGATAAAATCTAATAAATCATGCAAAATTAAATCTAACCTAACCGCAATTAAAATCAAATCAACGAAAAATAAAATCAATACAAACTCTGGGAGCTCAAAATTTTGCTCTGTGAAATGCTCCCGCAAAAATCCTGCTCTCTCAATCATCAACCAACCATAGGGAAGGATATTTCGATTGAAACTCCTCTCCCCAATAATGCTTCACACGCTGTCCATTCACCTTGAACACTCTCCCATCTTTTTCATCCTGCAAAGTAATTGCTCCATTGGAAAAAACCTCAATCACAATAAACGGTCCTGACCATTTAGATTTTAATTTTCCAGGAAATAATTTTAATCTAGAATTATAAAGCAAAACTTTCTGACCCTTGACAAATTCTTTAGATTTTATTTTCTTGTCATGCCACAACTTAGTCTTTTCCTTATACATCTTCGCATTCTCATAAGAGAATTGGCGAAATTCTTATTGCTGGCAGCATTCTTATTGCTCCTGCACGACTCAGATCAAAATTTAACTTTTTCAGAGCCCAAAATGTTTTATGCTCAAGCTCTAATGGTAAATGACAAGCTTTCCCGTATACTAACCTATAGGGAGACATACCTAGAGGAGTCTTATAAGCTGTCCTATAAGCCCAAAGAGCCTCATCTAACCTAAAGGACCAATCCTTTCGAGATGGATGGACTACTTTCTCTAAAATAGCTTTAATTTCCCTATTACTAATTTCAGCTTGGCCATTTGCTTGTGGGTGATAAGGGGTAGCTATCCTATGCTTAATCCCATACTTAGCTAGAAGCTTAGTTAAGATAATATTAACAAAATGTGTACCCTCATCACTCACTAGAGCCCTAGGTGTCTCAAACCGCGCAAAGATGTGCGATTGAAGAAACCTTGCTACTGTCTTGGCATCACTCTGATGGCATGCAATGGCTGATGTGGACTTTTCGTAACCGCAAGCGCACGGGTCAAGTAATAATAAAGAGTTCGTAAATACGAGTGTCGTCCTCTGGATTGGATTTTTAAGCAAATCAAGTATTGTGAATAATCTCGCTCAATTTTATTTAGAGATTAAAAAGTGATGAATGAATGATAATAAAACCAAATCAAAGTAAGTAAAAAAAAATGAAAATTCAATTGGGAAAACTACTTAGGGAATTGATTTCGCCGATTTAGTTTAGGATTTATTTTAAAGAATAAGTTATTATGCACAATGAAATTATGAGCCAAAGACCCTTTAATCACAACTACCTCTCCCGAGTATAATTGATTCTCATGCAAATTAACCAACTTGATATCCCTATCTAAGTTTATTAATCATGCAAGGCAATGAGATCTTTCAACCAATTCTAAAGTTAATCTAAAACCGTCATGAATTAGAAAGTAAACTTTATTCATGCAATCTTGAGTAAGTCTAGATCAAATCCCCTCTCCCGAGCTAGATTCGAAACTTAAAACATTCAACTAATGGCCAATTAATTGAAAGCATTAAATCAAGATTACAAACACAATAACATTGCACAACTTAAACCATAAATCAATCCATAAACTTAATCAACTACATCAATCCCTAAGCTACAAGTTTAGCTACTCATGAATGTAAATACAAGCTCAACCAAACATGTGAAAGCCATAAATCTAACTAAAGGAAGAAAAGGGAAAAGAAAACTCAATGTAGGCCGAGTCCGACGTCCCCGTCACGATCCCCACGAACAATGGGTTGATTTCCAAGTCTCTCCCTTTGTTTTCCAGCCTCCAAGTGCTCTGTTCTGTCCTCTTTACGGCTCCCAAAGGTCCCAAATTGAACTCCACTAAAACCTAGCCGAAAATAAGCTTTTATTCTGTTTTTTCGTCTTAGCGTCGAGACGCTGCCTCTTATACGCGCGTTCTGAATAAGGAAAAATGGTAGCGTTGGGACGCTTCCTATCACAGCGTCTCGACGCTGTGAGCTTTACGCGCCTAATCTGATATGGAATGTGAGGGTCGAGATGCTCAAGAGCTAGCGTCTCGACGCTAGCCTGCTGTTGACCGAGATTTGACTTTTTTCCTCTTTTACTCTTTTCATTCCTTTGCATCTTTCCACGCTCCGAGCACCCGATTAACTCTAATATGGCATTATAGCTCCAATCAACCATTTCCTACAAAATAAACAATAAAGCACAATAAAACGGCCCAAATATCATAAAAGACTAGCTAAATTAAATAAGTAAAAGTAGCTAGCTATGCTCGCTATTAAATACCCCCAAACTTAAGCTTTTGCTAGTCCTCGAGCAAACTAAAAATCAAACATACAATGGAAGAATGGATGCAACAATCATAACTCCATCCTCAAGGCTCAAAAGTCAATAACCAAGCAAGCAAGAGATATGCACACAAGGACCAATGAGGGAGACAAATTAAAATTTTTCCAAAATTAACTTGCACAAGCGAGATCTAACTCAACAAGATCAGACTCTACTAGCCCAGGATTGGATTATTAAACTCTGAACTCATCTTCCCTCTACACTGGCACTAAAGCTTCACTAATGAGTTAATGCAACAAATTAGTTTGTTTATCTCCATACTTAGGTGCTTTTAATTAACAATTGAATTAAGCATTTAAATGTGGCACTAGCTTTCACACACCCATTGCAGGGACCCTTAACCTGAGTTTTCTCTGGTTGGCCTAACTGATCACAACAGGGGTAGCTCTTTTTGCCTTAATCTTTATTAACCATTGCATATTGCGCGCATAAGTCATGACTTTTTTCTTTTTCAACAATAACAACAAGAATGATTTTTCGTTATGAACATGATAAGCAGATATTCTTTTCTTTTCTCCTAAGCAAGACCAAACATGCTAATTTGCAAAAAATTAACTTTTTAGCTCTACCCTACACCTATCGAGGTGACAACAAGCATATGAACCCAATAATTCGCTCCTAAGCATTCAAATCCCAATCTAGCTAAGACAGATACTCTACTCATGCAAGCCATCTCCTAGAAAAATTATAAAAAAAGTCTCCCTTTTTGGGCACTTATGCTTACATCTCATCACAAGCTTGAAAATTGACAAGAAGGCCTATCCTAGGACATCATAATCATGCAAAAGTAGCATCCAGAAAACAACCATATGCATAATTCAAAGAAAGCTCAAAACTATAGCCCGAACTCGGATGCTCAAGGGCTCCACAAACATGCTAATCCACCCCCAAACTTAAAATATGCATTGCCCTCAATGTATAAAGAAAATAAGGCATAAACAAGCATGAGAACAATAAAAGAATGACAGGAGTGAACAATACTGGCCTGGAATGATGATGACTTCTTGCTTGAGAGCTTGGAATCTTGAAAGCTTGAAAGCAAATGAGAGAAAGAAAACAAGACCTACAAAACAAAAACAAATAATAAATCAAAAACAAAAAGAAAACACACTAAACTTACTTGGGTTGCCTCCCATAAGCGCTTGTTTAACGTCATTAGCTCGACGTGTTGACCGTGCTTCAAGGAGGCTTTTGTTCTGTGAATCCAACAGAGGTGCTCTTTCTTGCACCTTTCCTGTAGCCCATGTAAAGCACTTCATCTTTAGAGTCTTCAACTGCTTCAAAGATTTCTTTTTCGTTCTTGACTCTAATAGTGAGCTCTCTGCGCTCAATATCTATGATCACTCGCCCAGTAGCGAGGAATGGTCGTCCTAATATGACAGGCATTGAAGGATTTTCTATCATGTCCATAACATACAAATCAATAGGGAGGAAAAATCTACCTACTCTGATTAACACATTCTCTACAATACCAACTGGTCTCACCACAGATTGATCAGCCAATTGAAGCTTTACAGGAGTAGACTTAATCTCACCTATATCTAACTTTTTACACAACGATAAAGGAATGATATTAATGCTAGCACCTAAATCACATAATGCTCTAAAAGAGTAAGTACCAAAACTACAAGGAACAGAAAAACTCCCTGGATCTGCTACTTTTTCAGGTACTTTCTGTTGTACTCTGGTGCTGCATGTGGAAGCAAAATAAACAGTGTCAACCTTCTTTTCCTTTCGCTTCTTTGTTAACAACTCCTTCATAAACCTGTTGTACTGGGGCATTTCTAATGCCTCTGCAAAAGGAATATTAATATTCAGATTCATAAAAGCATTCATAAATTTATCAAACTGAACCTGATTATTCTTTTTCTTCTTTTTCTTTTTCTTTTCCTTGGGAACCATCAGTGTGGGAGAAGGAATAGGAGGCTCAAGGTTAGGTTGTTCAGCCTCATCAGATGATGTGTCCTCCTCAGCTTCCCCTGTAGGCGTTTCATAGTCCTCAGATTCAGGTTCCTCTTCAGATTCCTCCTGGTGCACAGTGATTGCCTTACAGTACTCCATCTGGGGTTTCTCTTGTTCAGCTGGGGCCTTACCTTTATTCATGGTGCTTACAACATTCACCAACTGTCCCAGCTGAGTCTCAATGTTCTTTATAGCTGTATTGTGGCCATTCACTGTTGAATTCATGGCAATGACTGCCTCCTCTAATTTGGTTGTCCTGTTACTAGACTCTGCAATGAAAGCTCCAACAAGATCTTCTAACTTTTTATTATCTTGAGTTTGAGGGGCAAAACCAGGAGGATTAAGAACATTCTTAGTATTAGCGTAAGAGAAATTTTCATGGTTCCTATTGTTAGGGTGATAATGTGTAGGTGTAGAACTATTATTATATCCCCTAGAATTAAAATTTGATACATACTGAACCTGCTCAATAGTCTCCTCATGAGGTCTAGATGCTAAAGCAGCAGCTGATTCAATTGACTGTGCACTCCCTGTACCTGAAAATTTCATAAAAGCATTAGCGAGGGAAGTCATCTGGGCCTGGAGTGCACTTACTTTATCAACCTCAAACACTCCAGCAGCAATCTTTTTAGGTGTAGACCGCTCAGATGGCCACTGATAGCTGTTGGTGGCCATATCCTCTAAAAGTGTGCGAGCGTTTTCCACGGTCTTGGACAACAGAGTCCCACCTGCAGCTGCATCAACAATCGTTTTTGTACTAGGAGTTAAACCATTATAAAACAACTGTACCTGAAGCCAATCGGGGTAACCATGCTGAGGACACTTCCTCAGTAGCTCATTGAATCGCTCCCAAGCTTCGAACAGCTGGTCATCATATTGTTGTTGGAATGTCCCAATCTCGGTCCTCAGCTTGACCGTCTTTGCAGGAGGGAAAAAATTCTTTAAAAAGGCCTGGACCAAAGCATCCCAAGTGGTGATACTCCGAGGAGTAATAGACTGCAACCAATCTCGTGCTTTATCCTGCAAAGAAAAGGGAAATAAACGTAAGTGAATAGCATCCTCAGAGACACCATTAATCTTTACCGTCCCACAAATATCCAAGAATGATTTAAGATGAGAATTTGGATCCTCGGTGGGCGATCCTCTGTATGCACAGTCTCGAGCCATCTGAATGAGACCGGTCTTCAGCTCAAAGTTGTTGCCATTAATCGGTGCATAGACAATCCCCGACTGTTGCCCCTGAAACACAGGCTGAAAATAATCTCTAATAGGCCTAGGCTCCTCAGGTTGATTTTGGTCTGCCATTTGAATAATTTCTCTATTTTCCCTTCGAAGCCTATGAATTGTTCTTTCTATCTCGGGATCAAATGGTATCACTTCTCTACTACTACGCATGCAAAATTAAAACTACCCTAAAAAGAAAAGAAAAACACATATGGAAATAAATA
This sequence comes from Luffa acutangula, assembly GCA_036850905.1. Classification (NCBI taxonomy): domain Eukaryota; kingdom Viridiplantae; phylum Streptophyta; class Magnoliopsida; order Cucurbitales; family Cucurbitaceae; genus Luffa; species Luffa acutangula. The sequence goes on from CM072099.1 coordinate 26,970,965, forward strand.
AAGAAAAGAAAACAACTAATTTAAGAATGGAAAGTATAATCTAGAAAAGGAAACAAAGTAACCTAATAGGGAATGCAAAAATAAATATGGCAAAATGCAAATACGGAAACTAACCAACAAGGAAAACTAAACTAAAAAAAGAATAACAAGACACAAATATGGAAAAGATTACACAACTAAAAGAAAAAATAACCTAGAAAATCAAATATGGAAAGAAAAACAAATAAGGAAAAATGCAATCAACTAAAAATAAGAATACACCCTAAATTAAGATCAAGCAATTTTTTCACAATATCAATCTAGCTAAATGTGCCAATCCCCGGCAACGGCGCCAAAAACTTGATGTGGACTTTTCCTAACCGCAAGCGCACGGGTCAAGTAATAATAAAGAGTTCGTAAATACGAGTGTCGTCCTCTGGATTGGATTTTTAAGCAAATCAAGTATTGTGAATAATCTCGCTCAATTTTATTTAGGGATTAAAAAGTGATGAATGAATGATAATAAAACCAAATCAAAGTAAGTAAAAAAAAATGAAAATTCAATTGGAAAACTACTTAGGGAATTGATTTCGCCGATTTAGTTTAGGATTGATTTTAAATAATAAGTTATTATGCACAATGAAATTATGAGCCAAAGACCCTTTAATCACAACTACCTCTCCCGAGTATAATTGATTCTCATGCAAATTAACCAACTTGATATCCCTATCTAAGTTTATTAATCATGCAAGGCAATGAGATCTTTCAACCAATTCTAAAGTTAATCTAAAACCGTCATGAATTAGAAAGTAAACTTTATTCATGCAATCTTGAGTAAGTCTAGATCAAATCCCCTCTCCCGAGCTAGATTCGAAACTTAATTCATTCAACTAATGGCCAATTAATTGAAAACATTAAATCAAGATTACAAACACAATAACATTGCACAACTTAAACCATAAATCAATCCATAAACTTAATCAACTACATCAATCCCTAAGCTACAAGTTTAGCTACTCATGAATGTAAATACAAGCTCAACTAAACATGTGAAAGCCATAAATCTAACTAAAGGAAGAAAAGGGAAAAGAAAACTCAATGTAGGTCGAGTCCGACGTCCCCGTCACGATCCCCACGAACAATGGGTTGATTTCCAAGTCTCTCCCTTTGTTTTCCAGCCTCCAAGTGCTCTGTTCTGTCCTCTTTACGGCTCCCAAAGGTCCCAAATTGAACTCCACTAAAACCTAGCCGAAAATAAGCTTTTATTCTGTTTTTTCGTCTTAGCGTCGAGACGCTGTCAAGACAGCGTCGCGACGCTGCCTTTTATACGTGCGTTCTGAATAAGGAAAAACGGTAGCGTCGGGACGCTTCCTATCACAGCGTCTCGACGCTGTGAGCTTTACGCGCCTAATCTGATATGGAATATGAGCGTCGAGACGCTCAAGAGCTAGCGTCGAGACGCTAGCCTGCTGTTGACCGAGATTTGACTTTTTTCCTCTTTTACTCTTTTCATTCCTTTGCATCTTTTCACGCCCCAAGCACCCGATTAACTCTAATATGGCATTATAGCTCCAATCAACCATTTCCTACAAAATAAACAATAAAGCACAATAAAACGGCCCAAATATCATAAAAGACTAGCTAAATTAAATAAGTAAAAGTAGCTAGCTATGCTCGCTATCAATGGCCTCCACCCACTTGGACACGTAATCAACTTCCAATAAGATAAAAACATTGCCATTAGAAGGGGGAAATGTCCCCATAAAGTCAATACCCCATACATCGAATAATTCAACTTCTAAAATGTAAGTAAGAGGCATTTCATCTCTTGGCCCCAAATTTCCTCTCCTTTGGCAAGCATCACATTGCTTGTAAAACCAATGGGCATCCTTAAATATCGTAGGCCAAAAAAACCCGCAATGCAAAATCCTCATAGCTGTCCTCTGACCACTGAAATGGCCTCCAAACGGCGAGGAGTGACATTGCTCCAGGATTTCCTTTGCTTCAGCACCTGAAACACACCTACGAATAATACCGTCAGAGCATTGCTTATACATAAATGGCTCATCCCAATAGAAAAATTTTGCATCATGCTTAAACTTTTTCTTCTGCCTCCAATCCATGTCAATAGGAGTGACTCCCTTTACTAAAAAGTTGGCAATATCAACATACCAAGGGACATCCCTGACTACCTTTACCTGAACAGCAAAAAGTTGTTCATCCGGAAAAGAATCGGAAATGGCAGATTGCTCCAGCAAATATGATGATGGATCAAGACGAGACAAATGATCTGCAACGACATTCTCTGATCCCTTCTTGTCCTTTATCTCCAAGTCAAATTCCTGCAGTAATAAAATCCAACGAATTAGTCTAGGCTTTGCATCCTTCTTAGTCATTAAATACCTTATTGCTGCATGATCCGTGAAAACCGTGACTTTGGATCCAACCAAATATGGCCGGAATTTCTCAAAAGCAAACACAACAGCTAACAACTCCTTTTCATTAGTTGTGTAGTTGACTTGTGCCTCATTTAAAACCTTGCTTGCATAATATATAGGATGAATAAATTTGCCCTGCTTTTGCCCCAGCATCGCACCTACCGCAGCATCACTCGCATCACACATTACCTCGAAGGGTAAATTCCAATTAGGTGCGCAGAGAATGGGTGCTGAGATTAAAGCAGCCTTCAATGTTTCAAAAGCCTTCCTACACTCTGCATTAAAGTCAAAAACATGATCAGTGCACAATAAGTTACAAAGAGGTTTACTGATTTTGGAAAAATCCTTTATGAATCTCCTATAAAATCCAGCATGTCCTAAAAAACTCTGAATTCCCTTCACTGAATTCGGTGGTTCTAGCCTTTCAATAACCTCAACTTTTGCTCTATCAACTTCTAGACCATTCTTAGAAATCCTATGACCTAACACTATGCCCTCCTTTACCATGAAGTGGCACTTCTCCCAATTAAGAACTAGATGGGTATCCTCACATCTTTTTAATACCTTTCCTAAATTTTCTAAACAACTTTGAAAAGACCCTCCAAAAACTGAAAAATCGTCCATAAAGACTTCAACAGTGGACTCAATCATATGAGAAAAAATTGCTAACATACACCGCTGAAATGTTGTTGGAGCATTGCAAAGGCCAAAAGGCATTCTCCTAAAAGCGAATGTCCCATAAGGGCAAGTGAAAGTGGTTTTTTCCTGATCTTCAGGAGCAATAGTAATCTGGTTATACCCAGAATAACCATCCAAGAAACAGTAATAGGTCTGACCAGCCAATCGATCCAACATCTGATCGATAAATGGTAGAGGGAAATGATCATTTCGGGTGGCTTTATTAAGCCTTCTGTAATCCATACAAACCCTCCAGCCAGTTACTGTCCTTGTGGGGATCAACTCATTATCTTTATTGCACACCACACTGACACCTCCTTTCTTAGGAACACATTGGACAGGGCTTACCCAATTGCTATCGGCAATTGGATAAATGATCCCAGCATCCAACCATTTAATTACCTCCTTTTTAACAACCTCTTTCATTGCAGGGTTAAGCCTTCTTTGTTGCTCAATACTTCTAAAGGATCCCTCCTCTAGAGTGATTTTGTGCATACAAAAAGACGGATTAATTCCCTGTATATCAGCCAATGTCCAACCTATAGCTTTGCGGTATTGCTGCAGCAATTTTATTAAAGCCTCCTCATGCTCCGGCATTAAATCTGATGCAACAATAATGGGCAACGTCTCACTTTCCCCAAGATACACATACTTTAGATGATCCGGTAAAGGCTTCAAATCTAAAGTAGGCGCCTCAATTAGGGATGGCTTAATTGGGGGAGCCTTTCTTTGATCTAAATCTAAAGACTCAAAAACATCCTCACACCTAAACAATTCTTTTTCATTTTTTCTATCTAAAGAACACAATTCAAAATCTTCTACACTAACCTCTCCATGCTTTTCCGAGTGCTTATTAGCCGAATCCTGTATTGTTGTCTCAATAACTGTGCTCTCCAGAATCCTAATGAAGGAGCAATCCTCCATTTCGTCTGGATATTTCATGGCTTTAAAGACATTAAATTTCACTTCCTCATTACAGACTCTCATTGTTAATTCTCCTTTTTGAACATCTATTAACGCCCTACCAGTAGCCAAAAATGGACGACCTAGAATAATCGGGACATCTTTATCAGCCTCATAGTCTAAAATAATAAAATCAACAGGAAATATGCATTTATCAACTTTTACTAAGACATCCTCAATTTTACCCTCTGGATATGTGATAGACCTATCAGCTAGTTGGAGTGTAACTGTGGTAGGCCTAGCTTCACCAATACCCAACTTCCGATAGACCGAAAGAGGCATAAGGTTAATGCTTGCACCTAAATCACAGAGTGCTCTACCTAATTCCTTTCCACCTATAGACACAGGTATAGTAAATGACCCTGGATCCTTAGCCTTGGGGGGTAGACCATTCTTGAGAATAGCACTACACTCCTCAGTAAGAGATACAGTTTCAAACTCACCTAACCTTTTCTTTTTAGTCAAAATATCTTTAAGAAATTTAGCATAATTAGGCATTTGCTCTATAGCTTCTACTAAAGGGATATTTATATGCAACTGCTTAAGAATTTCTAAAAACTTTTTAAATTGACCATCCTGATTCTTAGGCTTTTGCCTTTGTGGAAAGGGTAGAGGTGGTACATAAGGTGGGGGCGGCACATATGGTGGTTCTACATCTGGCACAGAACCAGATGCTCCGGCATTTTCCTTGCTGCCTCTAGCACCCTGACCAGACTCCAACTCTTTTTCAACAATAACAATATTATCACTATTACTATTTAAATCCTGGGTCTTTCTAGACTCTTCTAGTGGCTTACCACTCCTAAGAGTTACTGCCTTTACCTGCTCCTCACCTTCCCTTCGAGGGTGTTCAGTATCTGATGGAAGTTTCCCTTGAGGCCTTGCCTTTAGCTCATTAGCTAGCTGACCCACTTGCAATTCCAGGGCCCTCATCGAAGCTTGATTACTTTGAATTGCGGCATCTGTGCGAGCCATAAATTCTTTCATCATTGCCTCGAGAGAATTTCCCGAATTTTGCTGGGGCAAAGCCGGCTTATTTTGCTGGGGCATTACCTGCGCGTTAGCAAATCCCGGTTGGTTCATCTTTTGTTGCGCTTGTACGTTATTTCCTTGACCTCCCCATGAGAAGTTGGGGTGGTTGCGCCAACCTGGATTATAGAAGTTAGAATAAGGGTTGTTCCTCTGACTACCTACAAAAAACACAGAAGCTGGATTGCTGGGGCAAAACTCGTAGTTGTGGTCTTCACCACAATAGACACATGCTTCGTCCGTGACTTGGTTCACCATTGCTGCAGGTTCCATAGCTGGTGGCTGCTGATGACTAATCACTGTCATATTCTTAAGAGCATTAGCAATCATAGCAAGATCAGGCCTAATGGTTGACACACCATCAACCTCTAATACACTCTTAACCTTTTTATTTGTGCCTCTAACATCCGACCACTGACAACTATTAATAGATATTCTTTCTAAGATTTCATAGGCTTCATCAAAAGTTTTTGCCAAAAGGGCCCCTCCAGCCGAAGCATCGACCATACCTTGGGTTACTCCATTTAAACCATTGTAAAATGTTTCCATTTGAATATAATGAGGTAACCCATGGTGGGGACACTTTCGTAAAAGCTCCTTAAACCTCTCCCAAGCCTCACTAAAAGTTTCATCCTCAAGTTGCCTAAACCCTACTATTTCACTCCTTAATTTAGCATTTCTATTAGGTGGGAAATATTTACTCAAAAATTTTTCAGCTAACTCATCCCACGTCCTAATTGATCCTGGAGCAAAAGAGTTTAACCATGACTTTGCTCCATCTCTAAGAGAATACGGGAACAAAGTTAATCTAAGAGCATCTCTAGGCACTCCTTGAATTACAAAAGAATCATTAACTCCTAGAAAAGATTTAAGATGTAAATGAGGGTCTTCAGATGAAAAACCATGGAATTGCCCCATGGTTTGCAACATCTGAAACATTACCGGTTTCATTTCAAAATTCACCGCTTGGATTTGGGGACGTGCAATCCCTGGATTCAACTCATTAAACATCGGGACAGCATATGCTCGAATGGCTCTGGACCTATCGTTTGCTATCAGGATAAGATTCTCAACCGGATTATTTCGCTGCTCATTTTGCTCAAGCAGTGGGTTTTGCTGCAACAACGAATTCTGCTGGGGGTTTGCTGCTGCTGGACCTCCATGAACCTGCGGGAGTTGCGGCACGTTCTCCATCTGGTTTCTGCGTTGCTCCCTCCTTCTGTTCCTAAATGTCCTTTCAATTTCTGGATCAAGCTCAAATCGTACCCCAGGCGGATCGCTCATGCACCAAAATCACACCTGCAAAAACAAAAGAAACAATAAAAAAGTTCTAGCCCCAAACCACTAAAACACATACACAAAACAGATCAGATAAAAACTTATTCAAGTCCTCGGCAACGGCGCCAAAAACTTGTTGGGTTCTTAGAGTGAGTAAAAATATGATATGAAATACTCTAGAATTCCTGTGCAAGTATACACAGTCTGCAGCAAGTAATATTATCAATCCAAGGTCTGAATGCGTTTCCACTTTATCTATTTTGTATAACTTTCTAATGGTTTCGAAGATAATAAAAATGATTGAGTTTTATCGGAATTATGCTGAAGCAAAATAAATGACAGAACAACGAGTAAACAAATAGATAAACAGATTAAAGACAGGCGCTGGTTAGGCTTTAGTGATTATTCTAAGATATGCTCTAGCAATATTATTGATCATGCATTTCTCGCAGTATTATTAGCGGATTCCTCCCAGAACTCTGGATCTTTTGGGATATGTTTCAAACCCAATGAAGAGCGACCGATCAAGCACTAGGCAACTGGCTATCCCTAGCTCAGTCACTGGCGTTCACCAATACACAATGATCGTAGTGTGGATAATTGCCACACACTCCCTAAATCATCCCTGAAACTAGAGAGAGGTATCCATACCGGCTCGCCAGGCGGGCATAAAATGAGTTTAGGCACAACAATTAACCAAAATGCGATAGTCAATTTATCACTAGAGATGAAGCACAGTAATCACATTATTCCTAACCAACACCCTAAGCTACTTAGTTCATAATAAGCATAGGAATACGAATTACAATCTGAGTTGTCATGTCCATAACTACAAGTTAATAAAGAAGGTAAACTCCCTAATCAGCTTGCGGTTGATGGTGTTCTTGATGATCTTCAATCTCCCTATCCTATTCGGCTTCCAAGGGACAAACATGGAATGCCTTTGACTTTCACGGCTACTTCCTTTTATAGAAGGATGGGAGGCTTGAATTAGGTCAACTGGGACACGTGTAAGGCTCTCCTTGATCCTTTATCATGAAAATAACTCAACAGAATTCGGTTCATGAAGTTGCCTAACGAGCTGTGATGTGGCAGTTTCTGCTTCTAGTTTTGCTGCAGCATAGAATTTGCTCCTTCCAGTCGCTCAGCAGCATAATCTGCACAAAGTGATTTCCAAAGCTTCCATTCTTCCAAATGGGTTAAATCATGTAATATCTCTCTAAAACCAACCCTAATAAGCATAAAGGACACACAAATCCCTATATAATTGAGGCCTAAATAACTACCTTTTGGGCAGTTATCACCTACTTACCTTCAATTTGTCCCTTATTCTTAAGAAGAGACTGATAGAGTTGTAGCTCATTCAGAAAGCTAGTCAGGTTGAATGTTATTTTATTCATCATTGCATTGCTTCGAAACTTTAGAAAACTCTTCGGAAGAGATTCTAAGATGAATGCCTACGCTCATCTATGACTAACCCGTTTGCTTCTGCCACGTTGAATTGGACCATCATATCTAGGACATGCTCCCGAACAGACGTGCCCTCTTTCATGCGGCAGCTATAAATGTATTTGAGAGCGTCATGGTGGAGTTGGTAGGACGGTTGTCCAAACATCTCCTAGAGAGGGTTCATAATCTCCCTCGTTGTTACCATGCCCTCATGCCTTTTAGCCAAAACTTCAGATAAGCTGACTAGGATATAGACGCGAGTCTTATCATTGGTCTTTGTCCGCGGTCATAAGCATCCTTAACTACCTGGGATGCATTACGAGCAGGGGCTGGAAGACAATCCTCCGTTAAGACGAACAGTAGATCATCGACAACAAGAATCGTATTCAGGTTCGACTTCCACGTAGCGTAATTTTCGTCGGTTAATTTCTCATTTTTAAGCAGAGAGACAATTGAGGAAGACATTGCTGAAATTTAAACAAACAATGATCGTATTAGTTATTTTCGCCTTAACCCATCATACAAGCAAACAATTGCACACAATCCAATCAATTTAGCAAAACAAACAATCACAGAACCCTAAAACTATTGATTTAGTTTTGCAACGATGTTTCAGAGGTTTAGAATATCAGCCACCGAAGGGTGATCAAGCACTCCTCCTCTGAAGTGAGACATTTCTCAACTAATTCTAATTCCAGAATAACTCATATTCCTATAGACATTAGCTACCGTTGTTCGGTCAAGGATTTGTTAACACTTTTAACTCATCCTTGTAAGTGTAACCCTCCCACTTTCAGATCTCAGAGGCACGCACCAACAGGCTACCGAAGGGAAAGACAACTGTTGGTGATTAGCCTATGAGTTTCTATCATGTTCAGGAGTTCACGATGTTTCGAATCCTATGATTAGGCCCTCGGAATGGATGGTTGCGCCAGGACAACATGCAAGCGGATCATAGGACTCTCACTGTGTGATCTAGGGGCGGAGACCGAGGGATACGTTGACACTTGTCCTGCTCCCACTTACTCTATACATTTTCCCATCCACTTTGTTATTGATTCATGCAAACACTTTCCGAAGGGAGGCCGCTCCTAAGGCGACTCGAAGCCGAGCATGAACCTCACGTTGTGAATATAGGGACGTGAGAGAAAAACTTGATTTAAATCTCGTTTTGAAATTTTCCTCCCACTTAAAATGTCCTAAGGTTAATTTATGGTTGTTTATCTTAGATAGAATTCGGCTAAGTCAATCTATCTAAGCCTAATCCTATTATAACAATTATGGAAAGGATTCAACCGCAATGTTTTAGGTGAATTAAACTTCTTTTAATAAACCCAACATTGCAATTCAACACTACTATGGTTAATTCAACTCAATGTTCGGGTCAGTTCCCAGGTAGGAGGTGTTTCGTAAACCGTCAACTTAAATACCCCCAACCTTAGATAAAACTTTATCGAGAGAGTTCCCTTATAACCACAGTAATGCAAGGTCTTTACTCTAAAGATCTAGGTGTATTAAACTCTTTTAATAAACCTAATGACATTGTTGGGATTGGTGCCCTAAAACTCGTAGATAGTGAATGTTAAACGAATTATATACTTATTTGATAAAGGTGTTATCGAGATTGATTCAGTAAAAGTCATTACTGAATAAAGTAAATTGCACTTATAATAACCCAAATCCAATAAACTAAGATCCATGGCTATAGGATGAACACTTGAGCTTTATGTAGAGACATAAAAGTGGATCAAGCTTGAGTAATAGCCAAAACGGTCTATAGTATAGGAATAGGGTTGGGTACCTTATTCTGGAGACACTATGAGACGCGACCCACTTTATAGATGGTATAGACGATGTGATCCTAAATCGTCCATGTAGAGACATGCGAGTGGGGGCGTCCTATGCAATGAGTTTGCATAAGACCAGGACCGAGAAATAAGTCGCTCTCGCTTTATAACACCGTTTACTAACGAGACTGACTATTTCATGTGATGACCTAGGTAACTCGATCTTAATCCTGAGCTAACTATGAACTCCTGTTTATTCGGGCTTATCTTTAGATCTGCATAGGTGAGAGTGGCTCAGTATCGCCGACTCAATAAGCCTCCCATTTCAGGGATAGGAACGGGTAGATAGTTGGGGACATAGTCGTGCAAGAAGGAATTCACTCCTACCCGAATTAGGGATAGTAGAGAGGTTGTTCCCTTAAGTGCTGACTCCAGGGCTTGAACAAAGGGATCCCGCCCTCTCATTGGCCCGAGAGGGACTCGGTTTATTGGTTGGACCATAAACCAATTGTTCATTAGAGGATCAGTGGGACTTAAGGAACTAGAAGTACTATAGGGGTAAAACGGCTTATTGACCTAGATATAGCTACGAACAACCTGTGAAGGATCGACTTACTAATCATGGTTAAATCAAGTGGACGGAAATATATCTATAGTGAGGGGAGTGCAACTATCGGGCTATAGTGGAGTGTCCCGATAGTTAACGAATGTTGGCTAGCTTGGACAATGAGATTAGTCGGTTAGCCTCGAATCGTTGGAGCCCATGATCTATAGGTCCATTAGGTCCCCCTACTAGCTCATATCGGAACAAAGCCTAGAACAAAAGATAGGAAGCTTTGAATCGTTCAAAATCGAGAAAAAGGGTATTATCGTAAATTGTGTTTGACACAATAGTTTAATTATGAATTAAATTAGAAAATGAGAGATGAAGTATTTAAAAGTGTTTTGAATGCTATATATATGTATTAGGAATCATATATATGGAATTGCACAAGATAACAAAGATTAATTAGATTAATCATATCAAAATTAATTTGAAAATTTTCAAATTAATTACCAAGCAATCAATTTCAATTTAGAATTGAAATTGGGGATAATTTGCAAGCTTGAAATTTGATTTCAATTTGAATTTAGTGGATTTAGTTGGAAATCCATTTAATGCATGATCATTCAAAGTGGAAAGACAACTCATTCATGCATTGTTGCATGTCTTGTGTAATGTACACCTAGAATCCACTTGAGCTTGCAAATACACCATGTGTCTTTTGTCTTGAGGCTTGGCTTTGCATGGAAAATGTATCTAAAAGGAGTTTGAATAAGATTCAAACATGAGAGAGCCATTTCCTTAATGTTATGCTGCTGGAATTTGGACTCAAAGTTCTCTCATCTCTCATTCTTCTCCATTGCTTGATGCTTCAAGCATTCCCTTCCCATTCCCTATCTTATATAGACTCCCACAAGTCGTTCTTGGCCTGGAGTATAGTAGGGAAGACTCTAGAGGTTGTCCAAGGAGCATAGGAGAGGCAAACACCACAAGGAGTTCAACATAAGTGAGCTACAAAGGTTGGTGTTTTCTAAACTCTCTATTCTGTCTTTTCTAGAACATGCATGCTTTAGGAGTAAAATTGAATGTCTTAAGTGCTTTCGATCTTCAATTGCTTCCGCATGTGTAATATGTACACCTTCAGACATTGCATGCTAACATTAAGCTATGATTAATTCAACTCTAGTATTTCGGTCAGTTCCCAGGTAGGAGGTGTTCGGTAAACCGTCAACTTCAATACCCCCAACCTTAGACAGAACTTTACCGGTGGAGTTCCCTTATAATCATAGCAATGTTTTTCCTACTTAGTCAATTAAAACTATTTTTAATTCTAAGTAAGAAATAATTCTAATCCTATTAGAAATTGATCTAGGTCTAATTAATTTTAAACAATTTAAAATTGATCCAATTTATCCTATGATCTTATGTTTGCATGCAAATCTTGATTATAGATTGACGGTTTCTAATCATTAATATTAAAGAACTATTTCGAATTTTAATGATTAATCCTATAATCAAGAATCTAGGGTATAATTCATTCAACAATCTTATTCAAATTAAATAATTAAACCATACTAATTGCATGAATAATATAACAATTATATTATTAACTATGGATGTTTCATGCTTCATGCAATATTGATTTTCTTTTAATATAACAATTATAAGCCAATCAAGAAAATCAGTCAAGCATGTTTCATTCATCGCATTAAACATAACTATTTATATTTAATTTAAGTAATGACATGCTTCATGCTTTCCAATTTTTCATATAATTAATATACACTTATATTAAAAAATATGAAAACAATTTCATGCATTTAAAACAAACATTATAACAATTTATAATATATAAATAAATTCATGAGCATGCTTATAACCTAAGGTGGGATTAAAAATCTATATGACATCCATAAAGCATATAAATAGCAATTGAACCGGTTAATTTTGGCCCCTAGGATAAAATAAAGCATTAAATTACATTAATTTTAGCTAAATTCTATCATAAAATCCTTCTGCAGCTCCAAAAATTGGTCTAGATAGCTCGAACCGACCCAAACAACCTCGAACCGGTCTTCAAAATCACGAACCAAGCTGAAATTCAGCTGAACCGGACCGAATTGGTTCCAGCCCAACCGAACCGAATGAACCGGACCACCCTCCCTCTGAATCGCGCCTGTTGAAGCCCTAATTCGCGTCGTCTTCGTGACAGAGTCGAGACGCTATCATCGCAGCGTCCCGACGCTGTGCACTTTCCTTACTTGAGCGCCTGCGATATCGAGATAGCGTCGAGATGCTTTTGGAGTAGCGTCCCGACGTTGTTGCGTCTGGAGGCATAATCTGGGCAATAGCAGCACGATTTCTTCGGTTTTGGCCCCGATTTCAGCGGTGATTTCTCTGTTTTTCATCTCATAAAAACCTATTCTAGACCCGGACTTACATAGGACTCGATTTTACATAAAATACCCGAAACACCGGGCCTTACATGATAAAAATCACAGAAAAATAAAATCTATGGCCATAAAATTAACCTAAACAGTTCAACGCAAACCGAACATACATTATGCATAAATCCCACCTATTAGAGCCTATCGCAAATTTTAATGTCAATTAATAGGGACAGCGATGGCTCTGATGCCGATTGAAGGGGATGAAAGCCCCTACGCAGTGGAAGCGCATCGATTGGACCTTACGTCGTATATTAATTAACATTAAAATACCGTTACGAAAAACTCAAATAAACCTTAAACATACTTTAAAGTTGCTGGAAAATTGGTATAAACATGCTGAAAAATAAATCTAAGTTTATTTTCATGCTTTTCTAAACCCTAAAGAAAAGGAAAAGAACCGTTACAAACCTTCGTTGTAGACTTGAACATTCTTCGCCAACGACGCTCCAAAGCGAACAAAAATGCAGCGATTCCTTCTTAATTTCTTCGCTGGAAATTTCTTCTTCAAATACACAATAACCACAGAGGTTACAGCGGTATGTCTCTAAGCCTAGGAGGCAAAAGACTTGTGGGAGTCTTTCTCTAAGAGGGAGGCTAGAGAGAATTCTAGGTCTTGTCTTGTGAGTCTAAGAGCAAGAGGAGAACACTGAACCAATTAGGTCTAGTGTTCTATTTATAGAAGAGAGGCCATGAATAAAATATTCAATTAAATCAATCTTATTCCTTATTTAATCAATCCATGATCAATCAATTCCATAATTGATTAATCTTTTCCACAAATGACCAATTACTTCCATAAGTGATTAGATCATTTCCATAAATTATTAATTACTTCCTTAAGTGATTAATTATTTCCATAATTGATTAATTCTCGGTTAATGAATTCTTTAATTAATTAACCACCAATTAAATATCACATATTTAATTTTTGGCCTTGAATTAATTAATTTGCCGAAATAGATTTTAGGCCTTAAAATTAATTAATTCATTATTTGAACTCTTTCAAACTTCCATAAATTTAATGTGACTCAAATTTATATTAATATTTGAATTTTTTCAAATATTAATTTCTCTCATAATAATATATCAATATATATTATATTGTTTCCCTTAGTAAATTGAACATTTTCAATTTACATTTATTACTTAGTTGCCTCAAATTACTTTATGAGCTACCAGTGGGACCTAATGGACCTGCAGATCAGAAGCTCCAACGATGTGAGATTAGTTGTCAAACTCATTAACCACATTAATCAATATTCGTTAATTGTGTGTACATTCCACTATAGACTCACAGTTGTACTCTTCTCACTGCAGACATTAGACCAATATCAACTAGTTAGTCCTTCACGAGTGTTCGTAACACCAGCTGGGTCAAATTACCATGTTACCCCTGGGTTACTTTTATTTTCTCAAGTACCAGTTCCCCTCTAATGAACAACCTGTTTGTGCTCCAACCATCAAACAGAAAACTCTCTCGTGCCATTGAGAGGGTAGGGCCCTTTGTTCAAGACTCGGAGTAACCACTTAAGGGAACACTCATCTGCTTCTCTAAAGTCGGGAAGGAGTGAATTCCATCTTGTACTATTATGTTCCCAGCTTCCCATTCGGTCTTGTCCCCAAAATTGTAGGCTTATTGAGTCGGCGTATTGGCCACTCTCACCCATGCAAATCAAAGGACAATCTCTCATGAGCAGGAGTCCATAATCAACTTAGGATTAAGACTAAGTTGTCTAGGTCGTCCTAGGGAAATAGAAAACCAACTAGTTAACGGTGTTATAACCATTGGTTACTATTTCGCGGTCCGGTCTTATGCAAACTCATTGCATAGGATACCCCCACTCACATGTCTCCTACATGTACGCATTGGATCGTAGCGTTTGTATCAAATAAAAAATGGGTCGTATCCATAGTGTCGCCAGGAAAAGGCACCCAGTCTTATCCCTATACTATAGACACTTTAGGTTGTTTCTTAAATAATGATCCCATATGTCGCTACATATAGTTCAAGACTCATATTACAGCCTAGGATGTCTAGTTTATTGGATTAGGGTTATTTTTAGGCAAAGGCAAATATAAAATAACTAATAACATTTAATGGAAAAATATATCAATATTATTTCATTAATATCCGGTCAACGGTTACATTCACTATCTACGAGTTTTGGGGAATAAAACCCAACAAACTCCCACTTGAACTAAAACACTAGTTAGTGGGATGTAAATGCAATAATCTAAAGTTGGAAATGTCATGTATATTAAAATAATACAATGAACTAGGGCATCCTTATACCCATTATACATTTCTCCCACTTGCCCTAGATTAGATGATATACATATCTCGTAGACCTAGACCTTCTAGATGACCCTCAAACACTATAGCCGTGAGAGCCTTCGTAAATGGATTAGCGATGTTGTGCTCTGAAGCGATCTTAGTGACGATCACATCTCCTCGTTGCACAATATCTCATATCAGGTGATACTTCCTCTCGATGTGTTTACCTCGTTTGTGGCTTCGAGGTTCTTTTGAGTTGGCTACAGCCCCACTGTTGTCACAGTATAGTGTTATGGGCACGTTCATATTCAGAACCACTTCCAAATCAGTCAAGAACTTTCTAAGCCATATTGCCTCCTTAGCTGCTTCGCAAGCGGCTACATACTCAGCCTCCATGGTTGAGTCTGTTATGCATCATTGTTTGATGCTTCTCCAAACTACTGCTCCTCCATTGAGGGTGAATACTGACCCTGATGTGGATTTCCTTGAATCTTTATCAGCTTGAAAGTCAGAGTTAGTGTATCCAATAAGAATCAAATCCTTAGCTCCATACACAAGCATGTAGTCCCTCGTTCTTCGAAGATACGTGAGGATATTCTTAATCGTTCCCCAGTGGTCCAACCCTGGATTAGACTGATACCTACTAACTACTCCCATTGCATAACATATGTAAGGCCTAGTGCAAAGCATAAAGGCGTAGGGAATGTGTCTCATGTTCTGAATTTCTTGAGGTGTCTTAGGAGACTGTTCCTTAGACAGGTGTACCCCATGTCTGAAGGGTAGTAGTCCCTTCTTGGAGTTTTGCATCGAATTTCGAGACAACATTTTGTCAATATACGTTGCTTGAGACAGTGCTAGCGTTTTGTTCTTACGATCCCTAATGATTTGGATTCCCATAACATATTGAGCCTCTCCCGGATCTTTCATTTGGAATTGGGTTGCTAGCCATTTCTTAATGTCATTGAGGTATCCTACATCATTCCTAATGAGTAGGATATCGTCTACATAAAGTATTAGAAAAGCTACTTTCCTTTTGTTGACTTTCTTGTACACACAAGGCTCATCAACGTTTTGGTCAAAACCAAAAGATTTGATTGCAGTATCAAATCTAATGTTCCAAGATCTGGATGCTTTTTTCAATCCATAAATGGATCGATTGAGCTTACAAACCTTTTGTTCCTGACCTTGGGCTATGAACCCTTCGGGTTGAGACATGAAGATATTCTCTTCAAGATTACCATTCAGAAAGGCAGTCTTAACGTCCATTTGCTATATTTCATAGTCATAATATGTGGCTATGGGTAAGAGAATTCTTATGGACTTTAACATGGCTACAGGAGAAAAGGTTTCCTCATAGTCAACCCCTTCCTTTCGGGTATAACCCTTTGCCACTAGTCTAGCTTTAAAGGTTTGTACCTTTCCAGCTGCATCACTTTTTCTCTTATAGATCCATTTGCACCCTATGGGTTTTACCCCATCTGGTAGATCTGCGAGTTCCCATACAGAATTGGAGTGCATTGACTCCATTTACAGGTTCATGGCTTTGACCCATTCATCCTTATCTTCGTCATTCATTGCTTGTCGATAGGACAATGGATACTGCTGACTATCCCATACAGGGTTAGACCACTGGACTGCAGTGAAAAACATCCTCAAGTATCTTAGAAGAACGAGGGACTATCAGCTTATATATGGCGCTAAGGATTAGGAAGTTCTTGATGGATTTGAAAGTTGTTCCAAATATGAACTTGCCAATCACCCTTTATTGTGATAATAGTGGTGCAGTGACAAATTCTAAAGAACCTCATAGTCACAAGAGAGGCAAGCACATAGAGCGCAAGTATCATCTCATTAGAGAGATCGTACAACGAGGGGAGTGATCGTCACGAAGATAGCTTCAGAGCATAACTTTGCTGATCCATTTACGAAGGATCTCACGACTAGAGTGTTCAAGGGTCATCTAGAGGGTCTAGGTCTGCGAGATATGTACATAGAATAATCTAGGGCAAGTGGGAAAAGTGTAATGGGTATTCAAATGCCCTAGTTTATTGTATTTATCTGTATTTGTACTTTTCATGTATTATACAGTATTAATACAAATCATTATTCCTACTTCTGTGATTGTTCAATTAATTAAGATTAGTGATGTAAATTACCCCCTAGAGTTTTAGTTCAAGTGGGAGGTTTTGGGTTTTATGCCCTAAAACTCGTAGATAGTAAATGAAACAAATTAATCGATCTCAATAAGTCGTTATTTGAGTGATTCAGTAATTTGTTTATTGAATAATCGAGATTGCATTAATAAACCCTAAATCCAATAAACTAAGATTCAAGGTTGTTTAAATGAAACTTGGACTGATATGTAGTGATATACGGGGATCGGTGTCCAAGTAACAACCTAAATGGTCTATAGTATAGGGATAAGGCTAGGTACCTTATCCTGGTGACACTATGTGATACGGCCCACCTTGTATCCGATACAAATGCAATGATCCAAAGCATCCATGTAGGAGACGGGTGGGGGTATCCTATGCAATGAGTTTGCATAAGACCGGACCGCGAAATAGTAACCAATAGATATAACGTCGTTGACTAGTTTAGGTTTTTATTTTAATAGGATGACCTAGGTAACTCAGTCTCAATCCTGAGTCTGTTATGAACTCCTTTTCAGGAGGGATTGTCCTTAGATTTGTATGGGTGAGAGTGGCTTGCTCGCCGACTCAATATTCCTACCATTATAGGGGCAAGACCAAATGGGGGCTGGGAACATAACAGTACAAGATGTAATTCACTCCTTCCCCTATTGGGGCAAGTAGATGTGTGTTCCTTTAAGGGCTGATTCCGGGGCTTGAACAAAAGCGCGCTGTCCTCTTCTGGCCCGAGAGGGATTTCTGTTTAGTGGTTAGACCCTAAACAGGTTGTTCATTAGACGGATCAGTGGTATTTAAGGATCTAGAGGTACTTGTTGGGTTCCTAGAGTGAGTAATAATATGGTGTAAAAGACTCTAGACTTCCTGTGCAAGTATACACAGTCTGCAACAAGTAATATTATCAATCCAAGTCCTGAATTAGTTTCCACTCTACCTATTTTGTGTAACTTTCTAATGGTTTCAAAGATGGTAAAATGATTTGGTTTTATAAGAGTTATGCTGAGGCAAAATAAATGACAGAACAACAAGTAAACAAATAGATAGACAGATTAAAGACAGACGCTGGTTAGGATTTAGTGATTGTTCTAAAAGATGCTCTAGCAATATTATTGATCATGCATTTCTCGCAGTATTATTAGCGGATTCCTCCCGGAACTCCGGATCTTTTGGGATGCATTCCAACCCCAATGAAGTACGAACGATCAAGCACTAGGCAACTGGCTATCCCTAGCCCAGTCACTGGCGTTCGCCAATACACAATGATCGTAGTGTGGATAATTGCCACACACTCTCTAAATCATCCCTGAAACTAGAGAGAGCTATTCACACCGGCTGGCCAGGCGGGCATAAAATGGTAATAAGCACAACAATTAACCAAAATGCGATAGTCAATATATTACTAAAGATGAAGCATGACAATCACATTATTCCTACCAACACCTTAGCTACTTAGTTCATAATACGCATGAAAATACAAATCACAATCTGAGTAGGCATATCCATAATCACAAGTTAATTAAAGAAAATAAACTCCTTGATCAGCTTGTGGATGATGGTGTTCTTGATGATCTTCAATTTCTCTATACTATTCGGCTTCCAAGGAAAAACATGGAATGCCTTTTGACTTTGACGGCTACTTCCTTTTATAGAAGGATGGGAGGCTTTGAATTAGGTCAACTAGGACACGTGTAAGGCTCTCCTTGATCCTTTATCACGAGAATAACTCAACAAAAGTCGGTTCATGAAGTTGGCTAACGAGCTGTAAAGTGGCAGTTTCTGCTCCCAGTTTTGCTGCAGCACAGAATTTGCTCCCTCCAGTCGCCCAGCAGCATAATCTACACAAAATAATTTCCAATGCTTCCATTCTTCCAAATGGGTTAAAACATGTAATATCTATCCAAAACCAACCCTAATAAGCATAAAGGACACACAAATCCCTATATAATTGAGGCCTAAATAACTACCTTTTGGGCAATTATCATACCCCCAAACTTGAACTATTGCGCGTCCCGAGCAATACTAACTCACCTTCCCTTATGAATTTAAAAACATTAGACAAAGAATTAGCTTAATCAAATCAGCAAATCCAATACTACCTTTGACCTTTACCTGAGCACTCTGCAAAACCGAACTCTTCTGCAGCAAAATGATTCCTCCGGCATGGACAAATAATCACCACTTTTCAACTTAATTCTAAGAACTCACCACAGCCTAGCTCTATTATAAGACATTTCAAAACATATTTTTAAAGGGGTTTATATCCTTGTTTATCAGACTGAAAGCAGCCTTATAGTCATAAGCTCTTAAGCATGGGATGACCCACTTTATGGTGCAGTATACCCATGCCTCAAGCTCATCACCAACTAGGCTCAATACTCATTATAAAGCTAAAAATATCCTTAGTTATTCTATCTCTTGCTCCTCAGAATGGTGACATTTTATGATGAAGCTCACCTAAGTTCTGGGAGACAGAAAAACTGCTGGATCATCATTCATCCCTCAAGACTTTTGCTCCGTCAATTTTCTAGCAAAATTTTCAACAATCAATTCTTTTCAGTAAATCATTTATCATTTTTTTCCATATTTCCTAAGTCATCTTTTGACGCGAAGACAAACTGTGGGTATCACAAATATCCCCGGTTACTCAATAACCTAACAAATTTTAATTTGAAGGAGAGGAATGCTCGAGCAAAATAATTGGAGTAGCAAAAAGTCCCCCAAACTTGAATTATTCATTGTCCCCAATGAATCATTAATAAAGCAACTATACCCCCAAACTTAAATTTTCCTATCTGCATTTTTAAACTAAACATGGGACTCAGATTAAGCTTAAAGTGGATCATACAAGTCAATACTACCTTCAAAATCTTCTTTGCCGCAGCAACAGTCCAGGCTAGAAGAAATGCTCAAGCAAAAGGTTTCTAGAGATCAGAATACCTTGATCTAATTAAGCGTAATCAGTCCAAGCTTCAAAAAATTCAGAAGAAAATTAGTTAAGTTACTCAACGCTCGTGGAACAGAAACAACTGGAAACTTCATTAAAAACATAGAAAAAGATATTACATAAGGAGAGATATATTTTTTCATAGCCGAAAAATTAAAAAGAAACAAGACAAGCAATCATATAAGAAAATGGGGCCAGGAATGCGCCAGCAAACAAAATATTTCATCAAAACGATTGCGCGCTCAAATCCTCCTTCAATCCTCCTGACCAAAATCTTCTTCTTCATCTTCCCTCTCAGCAGGCGGCGGTGGAATCCAGGGGTTCAGTAAGTAACAACTACCTTGTCTGCATAGCATAGTAATTGTGTTCGGGAAGAACAACTTCCCCACCTTCTTGCGCCAACAGTCAGCAATCTCAGTAGAAATTATTTTTCCAACATCTATACTCATTGATCTAAGGATGGCAAAGGCCAGCAACACTCTGTCCCGAGATATAGTGGAGTCGTGCGTTGTCGGCAGTAAGCAGAGCCTAATGAAGCCCATCCAAGCGTTGGCTTCACTCTTTAAATAGGTAGCTTGAAATGTATGCTTCCGCGTCTGCGACACCCTCCATTGAGCCCCCCACTACAACAAATTATACATTTAATGTCGGACAGAAAAAATCACACGGGGCTTTTAATGTCGGACAAAAAAACAGGCGGACCTTTTAATGTCAGACACTCATTTTTTAAAATTTGCCCGACATTAAATGCAAGGATTTCTTAAAAACACATTTTAGCTTTATCTCTCCCCGAAAAAACCCTCATTCCCCTCTTGCGCCGCTCTCCCTCTCAAAGCGTTTCCGCTCCTTCTCACTGATGTCGACTGACGTTTCCCCTCACCAGCGTGAATCGCTTCCTCTCATCAACGACGTGGTTTTTCTTTTTCTCTGGTGCGATTTGCTGGATCTGAAGGGTGGGTTGTCGTTCACCACCGTTGGTAGTTGATTTCTTCATCTCTGGCGTGGGTTTCTTCTTCTAATTTTTTTTTGTTCGATCGATTTCAAAATTAGTGGTGAAATATTTGGTCTAGTAGTATTTGATCGAGTATTTGGCTGAGATCTTGGGTCTAAGCTTGAATTCAATTTGCTTGAATCGACGTCTGTTAATTTAATTGCTATGAAAATTAGGGGGACTGATTTGTTGGAATGCATCTGTAGCTTTTCTTTTTCTCTCCTAACTTCATTATTAAATTGCTAATTTGTTGGAATTGTTGTGCTAACGATGTTGGAATTGAACTTCGTAAAGTAAATTTATCATCTAATTGATGTTTCAGAAACTCTTTTTCTTAGTCCTTCAATTTGTTTCGATCTTCTTAGTCTTGGTTATTGATTCATCTTCTGTAAGGTGGCTAGGGCAACCTTACAACTGGAATGCATAATCTTAATTGTTGAGTTCTAGCATGAAATACAGAAGCTATTTCAAAATTGGTCCTCGTCCTTATAATTTGGTGATTCTTGTTCGATCATGCATTTCTTTTCATATATCTCCCTCCACTGATAGAAATTGAAATTGTGTTAGGTGAAGTCACTGAGTAGTGGAAAATACGAAGTTCTGCATCATCCAACGATTGTACTTTTTGTTGAGGTTTAATTTACCATAAATCTCACAAGATGGTGAAGTTATGTTTCTTTTTTATTTATGGCCTCATATATATATTTGACCTTCCTATCATATTCTTCTTTACAGACTCAATAGTTTTTTTCCCTTGGACTATAGACGTTAGCAGAACTGAAGGACAAGATTTATTGCTCGACAGTAAGTTAATGGTAAAGGCTGGACAACAATATTCACCTGGATATTTCCTCATAGAAGTAAGAAATTCCATAAACCCTGTATTTCCCAAATTTGATTTAAAATAACCTAATGCAATTTTGTCTAATGTCTATATCCAGAATGTATTTTGCAATGATTTGAGGGATCCCTCCACAATAGATTATAGCAAACCTATATTTTTTTTGAAAATGTGAACTTCTCTTAGCATTGGTTGGTTACTTTGTGTTTTCTGTCTAACCTTATTTTGTCCTATTTTGTTTACATATTCCAGAAGAAGAAAAAAACCTTGGTCCAAATGATCGCCTAATGCAGGTGTACCATTTCACTAAAGACACTACTCAGAATCAGATGGGAAGTATGAAGCAATATCCCTGCCCAACAAATAGTCATTAGATGATGTTTGGATATATAGTATTTAGAGTAAATAGGATGGTTGTTGGGTATAAATAACCTCTTTAATGACTATGAAGTTTCTTTTGTTATCTATAGCAAATTCAGAACTTCAGCGAGCCATTTTTCTTAGTTATGAATGAGTGAGAGACTCTAGCTGATATTAAATTGAGAATACAGAAGAAGTTACAGGTTCCAGATGAGGAATTTGCCAAGGTATTTTGTTAGTTTCTTCTCCGTACTGTGTTCTATACTTTGATAGTTATTACTTCTGCATTCATGATCACATCTTGGACGAGTCTTGTTTATTAAGTTGTTTGCAACCTCAAGTTAGAGACTAGTTAAAAAAAATACTGATATAACAAACTAAGACAGAGAAATAAATATCCGAAGCACTTCTGATTGGAGATGTATGTTGATTGTATTTTACTTACGTTTTTGCTTTGTATAAGGTTTGAAATTGTTAGTTGCTTTAATAGAGTTTGCTGAATTTACAGGTTGCAACATAATTTTTAGTTGCTTTAATAGAGTTTGCTGAATTTGGACGAATTTTCTGCCTTACTTTAGTAGCAAATATGTGATTCAAGAAGCCAGATTGGTGTGGTGATTTATTTCTACACTTGATCTTTTATGAAACATGGTTTGATTCTATAGCTTAAAGAGTGATTTTTTTTTTTGGTTTGTCATTGTCAATCTATTGTAGTTGGATTTAGCAACATCTGGAAGAGGAGGGCTTGGCCCCTTCATAGGAATTTGTGTCATCAGCGGTGCATTCAGAATTGCATATGCTCATGTTCAAGGAGGAATGGTTGGGGATCTTTCCTTTATGCAACCTGAACTCATGCAGGTTAATATTGTCTTCTTCCATGGCTTGTGCATTGACTTATCTTATCATCTTTCCCTGTCACCAGTTTTGCTCTACATGGTCTCTAATTTGTAAACTTTTTTGTGTTGATTAACTCGTTTTTACCCATTTCATACAGTAAGTACTAGGAAAATCAACTAGAGATAGTGATTTAAGATCTGCTTGAAATGACTTTCTACATGTTCAAAAAAGTGTTTCAAGCACTAAGAAAGTCATTCCAAACAGGCGCTTAAAAGGTAAAAAAGATATTTGGATATGTCCTGTCTGGTGTTTTGAACTCCTTGCTCGTGAAATTTCTTCTAGAGTTGTTTGTGTGCGAGTAGTCAATAAAGTAGATGAATTATGAGTCTATTTGATAGTTAAACATTGGATTGGATGTAATACTATTACTTGGTTTAGGTGACATTGTAAGTCTATCAGCAGAGGTGTATAGCTTCTCATATATCCAAATTGTTTATCTACATCTTCTTTAATTTTTTTTTTTTTTGGTATAATTAGTTTGATTTGAACTGTTTGATTTATCAGAAAGTTTTTTTGATAAACAAAAGGGCTCCTATATTTATGATGTGCCTTTAAGGGTGCAAGTCATTGAACACTTGAACTCAAATTAGACTGAATTTAGGGAAGTAGCAAACGTTGGGGAGCTTGTGAACTGAGAAGCATGCATGTAATGGATAAATTTAATCTTATTACAATACTTTCTATACTCCCCTCACTTGTGTGCTTGAAAATTTGTAGAATGTCCACAAGTGGAAGTCAATATTAATTGAGGAGGAAATGATAAGTTTAAACACAAAATCTTCTGCTCTAATACCATGTTAAATCACCAATCAACTTAAAAGCTTAAGCTGATGGATCATGATAAGTTTAATCTTATATCAAAACTTCAACAAATATTGTGTCTTCGGTGGTAGCGACTTGAAGAATCTGGACTGCTTGGTTTATATAAGCATGAAACATTTAGATATAGACTTGTAGTTCACTTATTTGCTAACTTTGTTGTTATGATGATCGGCTCAATGGTGTCCCAATTGTGATATTGCTACTTCCTGCAGCTGATTCCTCCTCCCCCCTAATTCACTAGCCGCAACAAAAAGGATGAATCGGATGTGAACCTCCATTTTTTGTCAAACTTTTTGTTATCTCCATAACTTCTGGTTCTTTCGTTCTCATCCTTGTCTTTTATTTGAATGTTGCATGGTTCACAAGAACTAATATAGTCACCCTTCTTCAGGTTCTTTAACTTCTACTTTTTCTTCTCTTTTCTCTAGCGTTGATATTTTATTTGGTGCTTTATTGTGAAAGATAGATGGCTATAGTTTGAAACTGAATTGATTAGTTTTGTTTCTCTCATTTGAACTGCTACCAATTTTGTATTTCTTTCTGTAAACTTGAGTTGGTCTTCTGCAACTAATGATTCGCTTTCGTAGATGGATGCCAAATTAACTGTTGATATATTTGAGAATGCTATGCAACTTGCCATTGAGGGCTGCAAAGCCGTGGCTAGTTACATACGAGAAGTAAGGACTTCTCAACTTCTGATTTGTTTCTCTTTTTACCTTTACAAAGATCCATTATTATTAACTCAATGCCATTGAGGGCTGCAAAGCCGTGGCTAGTTACATACGTTGGGGAGCTTGTGAACTGAGATGCATGCAGGTAGGTTGCTTCATATCTTTGTTTTTTTTCCCTTTTGACTGAAGGTTGCTTAATCGCTTTGATTTTTGTGCGAAATTAATCCATATTCTGTTTTTGTTTTTTTTTTTCCATTTTCATTAGCTTTTCGTTTTCTGAAGCTAGATGGGTTGTGGATTTGTTTAATAATCGACCATTCTACTTTTGGAAGCTTTCTCTAAAGCACTTTTGTGATTTCTATTTTCTTTCATGAGAAACTTTCATAGATGGATCGACGATTTGCTTTTATTGAGATGTTGCTAACTTAGTTCCTCATTTAGATTTTGACTAGTCGCGATTTTCTGTCTGTGTTTGTGATCATTGAGTTATAGGGATCTTGCACATGGTGATGATGGATTTTTTATTCGGATTATCTTTGTTGCATTTTTTATTTGCAGAGTCTCTAATATTTACTGTGTTGAGGCTGTGGTGTATGAGCAAAAGTTTACCCAACGGGAGACTTGCTTCGAGAAATTGGGATTGAGTCCTAAGCCTATTCACGATTGTTTTTCTTCTAGGTTTGGAAAAAATGTGAGTTACTTAAACCAACTCAAGTAACGTACTTTGTTGTTTGCTCAAGTCTGCTTTTGTGAAAAATATAATATTCTTATGCTTTGACCGTTAAAGGGCAACTGGATAAACTAGCTAAATCTATGAGTATTGATTGTGTTTATGATAAGAACTATCATTTCTATGTAGCTTAAACTACAATATGCAGCAGAAACCAACCATGTTCGGCCTCCTCATAAATACGTTTCTTGAGTTGTTGAGGGACAACCACTTTATGAGGTTTGTTTTTCTCAATATATTCACTTTACACATCCAAACACACTCACAAACTTGCCTAATGTCTATAATTAATCAGGGGCATGTCGTGTAGGCTTTGACTAAGCATAGGGATGAACTTCAAACATGATTTTTTCATAAATTTAATGTCGGTAAGCAAACAAAGTCATCAATTTTCTCTTCCTCTTATTTTTACCTAATGTATCTGTAACATGTTTTTTCGTGAACACGAAGCATGAGGACTTTTGTCCCTTGTTCTACAACATTTTTACCCATCTTCTCTACTTTATCCATACGTCTTGAGCTTTAATTTTAGTTGAAGAATTTGATTGGAGATGTGTGTCGATTGTATTTCACTTAGACGTTTTCTATTTGTGTAAGGGTTGGAATTCATCTTGTTAAGCGAGAACGGTTGCAGATGATGAAATGGATATTCTTGAAAAGAAGCTCAAAGATGAACTTAGGGAAGAGCATTTAAGGAGTTGTGTAGTTATTTTGTTTAGTAATTTTACTTTTTCTTTGTAAATTTGGTTCATGGATGTGATTTGTGGATGAACGAAAAGTTTCATGTATTTTTTACATTGCTATATTTTATTAATTAAATTCATGCTCGTTGAGTTTTAGTTGTTATGTAAAAATACTTTCAAGATTTTATTTTATGTATATGTTTAAATTCCATTTTGTTTACAGGTTTTTACAAAATGAAAAAATAATATTGTTGGTTAGCTACGTGTGCAACCAACAATTTTTTTTAATTGAATATCGTACATTTAATGTCGGGCAATGACCGACATTAAAAACTGATTGACATTAAAAGTGACTTTTAATGTCGGACAAAGAGTGGCTGACCGACATAAAAAGTTCACTTTTAATGTCGGGCATTGACCGACATTAAATGTCACTTTTAATGTCGGTCAAAGCTTGTTGAATGACATTAAAAGGATCCTTTTAATGTCGGGCCATGACTGACATTAAAAGTGTACTTTTAATGTCGGACAGAGCTTTTAATGGCGGGCAATGACCGACATTAAAAGTGTCCGACATTAAAAGAGGCTTTTAATGTCGGGCATTGCCCGACATTAAAAGTGACCGACATTAAAACTTTTAATGTCGGTGTTTTTAATGTCGGTCAGTGACCGACATTAAAGACTTTTAATGTCGGGCATTGCCCGACATTAAAAGCCAAATTTGTTGTAGTGCCCTCAACACCTACCTCTCGGACCGCCGCACTTAATTGGTCGCTCGATGGGGCAACCATCATCTCATTAAAAACTGCATGTGGAAAGTCCTGGAGATCAAACAAATTATTAATGGCCTCTGGGCTCCATTGTATAGGCACTCCTCGCACTATAACTTCAAAATCATCCTTAACGTCAAGATTGGCGTAGAATTCCCGCACGATGTTGGCATTGACAGGATCAGGCTTCGCACAAAACTGCCTCCACCCAAGGTTCGCTATTCCAGACTCCAAGAACCTAGGCAAATCACTGCCAAATCCCCGCTCAAACAAGAAATCACGCTTCAATACCTCTTGATTTTTTGCTCTAGCGAGTTCGTTGACGAAGCGAATGAACGGTACCCTCGGCTCCTCAATCTCACCCGATGCTTTGACAATTCCTTTGCCCTTGTTTTCTCTTTGTTCGTGCAAACGCTCTTCTTCTGCCTTCCTTGCCTCTTCTTCCTTTGCCTTATTTTCAGCCTCCCTCTTTTCTTCCTCAGAGTCCGACGTCGGAGGCGATGGAGTGTTCCAAATCACCCTCATGCGACCCACATTCCGTTTGATGCGGCGGCGCTTAGGTGGTTCAGGCATTACAACTTCAACATGAGTCTCCAGCTCCGGTGTTTTCTCTTTTTCAAGCATACCTGCGGCCTGCTCCTCAACCTCTGTTTCTTGATTTTTCTCAGCAATCTTTTCTTGAACCGTATCTGGGTTTTGCACTTCAGGTTCTTGAGTACTTCCTTCCTCCGCAGTAGTGGCAACAACTTCTGCCACCTCCTGAACTTCCTCATGTTCTGCAGCCCTTTGCTGCCTTCTCCTTTTCTTTGCTTCATTTTCCTCCGGCGTTCTTTTCTTCTTGGTTTTCCCTTTTTGCACTTCCGGCGTGACCGATACCTCCTCCTCTTCACTCTCCCTCTCTTTCTAGCTCTTGTTTTGGCCATAGATAACTCAAATGGTTTTGCAGAGAATGAAAGGGAGAAAGAAAGAAAATTGCAGATGGCAAGATTGAAACAAAGAGATGAAGTAAGAAGAAACGTACCAGAGTCTATGAATAAATAAGGCTCCAGCAAATTCAAATCCTAACTGAAAAGATTTGGCACATTAATTATATTACCGTTTAATGTAACTTGAAAAATTGAATCTAGCAACGGTAAAATCGTGGATTCCAAAACGCCCATGGTAAAAATTGATGTGCTGTCCATCATTGAAGCCTTCGGTTGATTGCTCTACGACACGTGGCTTCATCAGATGATGCATGCAAATTTACCTGCGAAAATTCAAAGCCAAAATCCAACGGTAAAAATAATAAATTTCCAACGGAAACCCTTTTAATTCGGATTATTTTGCTCCAACCATAATCTTGCTGCAACAACCTGAAGAATCTTGGATACGGTATTTGAATTTCAAAATAAGAAAATCAAATCTTTCAAATTTAAATTTATCCGATCAAATCAAATTTAATCTTTTATTCTCAAGAGAAGCCGAATAAATTATGGAAAATCTTTATTAATTCAAATTAAACCGAATTCAAATAACTGAAAATAAGATCTAGATAAATTTTAGGGAAAAATACACTTTTAGTCCCTGAGGTTTGGGTTAAGTGACAGTTTGGTCCCTGAGTTTTCAAACTCAACAAAAATACCCCTGAGTTTTGAGATAAAGAGCATTTTGGTCCCTGCCGTCAACTTTTCTGTTAAATTTTAACAGTTGCTGACGTGGCACTATTATTTTAATAAAGAAAATTATTTTTAAAATTTTTTAAAATAAAAAAATAAAAAAATATTAAAATATTATTATTTTTTTAATTATTTTATTTTTTCTCCATTTCTTTACTTCCCTTCTTCTTCTCCATCTTCTTCCTCTTCATCCTTTCATTCTTCTTCTTCATATCTTCGGTGGCCGGCGACCGGCGGCCCCCCCTCGCCGGCACTCTTTTTTTTTTTTTTTTTTTTCCTCCCTCTCCTTTTCTTTTTCTTCCTCCCTCTTTTACTGTTAAAAAAAAAAAACAAAACGAAGGGGGATTTTACACAAACAAGCCGGCGTTTTGTTTTTTTTTTAAACAAAACGAAGTGGCTGTGGAATCAGATCGATGGGCTTAACGAGCCCGATTTCGCGTGCTTCGATTTCGAATACCCCCAATTCCCCTCTCAGTGGAAGAGGAAACAGAGCCTCCAGTGGCGGAAACCGCCGATCGAGCGGCGGAAAGTTCGTTTCGATGTCGAAAGACGAGGCGGTTGAAGAAAGTAACTCGGAGTTTGTTACTTACACTGTTCATATTCCTCCAACCCCAGATCACCAGTCCATTTCTGACTCTCAAACGAGTCTCCCTGAGGACAATTCGAACATGGGGCAGCAACAGAGGAGCTTCATTTCTGGTACTATTTTCACTGGGGGTTTCAATTCGGTGACTCGTGGCCACGTGATTGAGTCGCTAGTGAATCCGACCGAGCCGATCAAATTGGGGCTTGTTTGTGGGATGAAGGGCTTATGCAAACTCATTGTTTTGTTTTTTTTTTTTTTTAACAGTAAAAGAGGGAGGAAGAAAAAGAAAATGAGAGGGAGGAAAAAAAAAAAAAAAAAAAGAGTGCCGGCGGCCGGCGCCGGCGCCGGGGGGGGGGGGCCCCCGGTCGCCGGCCACCGAAGATATGAAGAAGAAGAATGAAAGGATGAAGAGGAAGAAGATGGAGAAGAAGAAGGGAAGTAAAGAAATGGAGAAAAAATAAAATAATTAAAAAAATAATAATATTTTTTTATTTTTTTATTTTTTTATTTTAAAAAATTTTAAAAATAATTTTCTTTATTAAAATAATAGTGCCACGTCAGCAACTGTTAAAATTTAACAGAAAAGTTGACGGCAGGGACCAAAATGCTCTTTATCTCAAAACTCAGGGGTATTTTTGTTGAGTTTGAAAACTCAGGGACCAAACTGTCACTTAACCCAAACCTCAGGGACTAAAAGTGTATTTTTCCCTAAATTTTAATAAAAATCAAACCAATTAAAAGATAATTCAAAGATAATTTAAATAAATGACCCGAAAATAAAATCAAATCAAATCAAAAATAGATAAAATCTAAACTACCAAAAATAATAAAAATACTTAAAAGATAAAATCTAATAAATCATGCAGAATCAAATCTAACCTAACCGAAATTAAAATCAAATCAGCGAAAAATAAAATCAATACAAAGTCTAGGAGCTCAAAATTTTGCTCTGTGAAATGCTCCCGCAAAAGTCCTGCTCTCTCAATCATCAACCAACCTTAGGGAAGGATTTCGACCGAAACTCCTCACCCCAATAATGCTTCACACGCTGTCCATTCACCTTGAACACTCTCCCATCTTTTTCATCATGCAAAGTAATTGCTCCATTGGGGAAAACCCCAACCACAATAAATGGTCCTGACCATTTAGATTTTAATTTTCCAGGAAATAATTTTAATCTAGAATTATAAAGCAAAACTTTTTTACCCTTGACAAACTCCTTAGATTTATTTTTCTTGTCATGCCACAGCTTAGTCTTTTTTTTTATACATTTTCGCATTTTCATAAGAAAATTGACGAAACTCCTCTAACTCATCAAGCTGCAGCATTCTTATTGCTCCTTCACGACTCAGATCAAAATTTAACTTTTTCAGAGCCCAAAATGTTTTATGCTCTAGCTCTAATGGTAAATGGCAAGCTTTCTCATATTCTAACTGATAGCGAGCAGAAATGTCGCTATTTTAGTCTCAATTTATTAAGCTTTTTGGTGCTTTAATCGTGTTTTTAATGAATATATTTAATGAATTTTGTTATTTGGTCCTTAGGAGCTAAGTTGGTGATTTTGGGAGAAAAAGAGCCAAAATTGAAGTAATTCTAGCCCAAATCCTAGCTTGATGCAATTGAAGGCCCAAAGAAGACATTCATGAAAAAAAGACCAAGAGAAATGAAGAAGAAGGCCCAAAAATCAGCCCAAAAGGAAGCTGAAAAATCTGGAAAAACAGGACAGCGTCGAGACGCTTAGCAAGGCAGCGTCGCGACGCTGCCCTTTCTTGTTGCCCAAGCCGCGTGCGCAGCAGCGTCGCGACGCTTAGCAAGGCAGCGTCGCGACGCTGCTGCTATTCCAGGCCTATAAATAGGCGCCCTTGGTGCCTCATTTCTCATCAATCAATCAACCAAACCATCAATCCTTTCTTTCCTTTCTTAAGACTCCTTTTTTGGAGCCCCTCTCAAGGCTTTTGAGCCTTTTTGAGAGGGTTCTTCTAGTGGGGAAATTTTGGGAATTTTGGGAAGCAATCCTAGAGGCTCGAGGAGTAGCCAGCGGGGGCTCCAAGCGTCAGCAAGGGGTTTTTCAACGGTCAATTCCTTTCCTTTTATGCTTTTTAATATGCTTTCCCTTGTAATTATTGTGGATATTATGTGTAGCTAAACCCCAATTTGGGGTCTTGAAATGAAATGATAGTGGAAATATTGTTATAATTTCTTGTCTCTTGCCCATGTCCTAATTATTTGTATGGATGTGCTTAATGCTTTACTCAATCTGGCCAATTGTGTAATGATTCGTTTCTTAATGGAAACTCGACAGAGAGAAATTAGGATAGATCATAATCCATGCAACTAGTTTAATTGCCCGTTGTGACACCGGGATTAGTTGATTAAACTTAGATTCCTAAAATGAATCAGAGTGTAATAATTAATGATTTTTAATAGCGCTAAGGACACTTAGGTTGTTAAAATGAATTAATTACAATTAGGGGAAACCGACAGGAGAACCTATGTGATTAACGGAGATTCTAGGATTATAATTAGTTGGGCAATGAGATAGGATAATTATAGCAATTATTTAGCTAACCATTGATTTTCAAGACCCCTCTTCCCATTTCAAGAAAACTCTTTCTCCACATTTTATTTCTGATTGATCAAATTTGTTTTCATTAGTCATTTTGAATTCAAGTTCTTTTTATCGCATGAACGTGGTCCCTAAATATTATTTCACCTAAGTATTTTCAGTGCTCAAGAGAATTTTAATTATTTGCTTAAGTTTCGCTTCGCCTCCCTGAGGATTCGATACTCGGAATATTTTCCGTTTTATATAACTTGTGACGACCCGTGCGCTTGCGGATAATCGTTTAGTACAAACCGTACAACCACTACAACACTAACCTATAGGGAGACATACCCAGAGGAGTCTTATAAGTTGTCCTATAAGCCCAAAGAGCCTCATCCAACCTAAAGGACCAATCCTTTCTAGATGGATGGACTACTTTCTCTAAAATAGCTTTAATTTCCCTATTACTAATTTCAGCTTGACCATTTGCTTGTGAGTGATAAGTGGTAGCTATCTGATGCTTAATCCCATACTTAGCTAAAACCTTAGTTAAGATATTATTAACAAAATGTGTACCCTCATCACTCACTAGAGCCCTAGGTGTCCCAAACCGAGCAAAGATGTGCGATTGAAGAAACTTTGCTACTGTCTTGGCATCACTCTGATGGCATGTGATGGCCTCCACCCACTTGGACACATAATGAACTGCCAATAAGATAAAAACATTGCCATTAGAAGGGGGAAATGGCCCCATAAAATCAATACCCCATACATCGAATAATTCAACTTCTAAAATGTAAGTAAGAGGCATTTCATCTCTAGGCCCCAAATTTCCTCTCATTTGGCAAGCATCACATTGCTTGTAGAACCAATGGGCATCCTTGAATAATGTAGGCCAGAAAAATCCGCAATGCAAAATCTTCATAGTTGTCCTCTGACCGCTGAAATGACCTCCATACGGCGAAGAGTGACATTGCTCCAGGATTTCCTTTGCTTCAGCACCTGAAACACACATATGAATAATACCGTCAGAGCATTGCTTATACATAAATGGCTCATCCCAATAGAAAAATTTCACATCGTGCTTAAACTTTTTCTTCTGCCTTCAATCCATGTCAATAGGAGTGACTCCCTTTACCAAAAAGTTGGCAATATCAGCATACCAAGGGACATCCCTGACTACCTTTACCTCAACAGCAAAAAGTTGTTCATCTGGAAAAGAATCGGAAATGGCAGATTGCTCCAGCAAAGATGATGACGAATCAAGACGAGATAAATGATCTGCAATGACATTTTCTGATCATTTTTTGTCCTTTATCTCCAAGTCGAATTCCTGTAATAGTAAAATCCAATGAATTAGTCTAGGCTTTGCATCTTTCTTAGACATTAAATACCTTATTGTTGCATGATCCGTGAACACTGTGACTTTGGATCCAACCAAATATGGTCGAAATTTCTCAAAAGCAAACACCACAGCTAACAACTCCTTTTCAGTAGTTGTATAGTTGACTTGTGCTTCATTTAAAACCTTGCTTGCATAATATATAGGATGGATGAATTTTCCCTGCTTTTGCCCCAGCATTGCACCTACCGCAGCATCACTCGCATCACACATTTCCTCGAATGGTAAATTCCAATTAGGTGCGCAAAGAATGGGTGCTGAGATTAAAGCAGCCTTTAAAGTCTCAAAAGCTTTCCTACAATCTGCATTAAAGTCAAAAACATGATCAGTACACAATAAGTTACAAAGAGGTTTACTGATTTTGGAAAAATCTTTCATAAATTCTTTCATCATCGCCTCGAGAGAACTTCCCGAATTTTGTTGGGGCAAAGCCTGCTTATTTTACTGGGGCATTACCTGCGCTTTAGCAAATCCTGGCTGGTTCACCTTTTGTTGTGTTTGCACATTACTTCCTTGTCCTCCCCATGAGAAGTTGGGGTGGTTGCACCAACCTGGATTGTAAAAGTTAGAATAAGGGTTATTCCTCTGATTACCTACAAAAAACACAGAAGCTGGATTGTTGGGGCAAAACTCGTAGTTGTGGTCTTCGCCACAATAGACACATGCTTCCTCTGCCACTTGGTTCACCACTGCAGTAGGCTCCATAGCTGGTGGCTGCTGATGACTAATCACTATCACATTCTTAAGAGCGTTAGCAATCATAGCAAGATCAGCCCTAATGGTGGACACACCATCAACTTCTAATACACTCTTAACTTTTTTATTTATGCCTCTAACATCCGACCACTGATAACTATTAATAGACATTCTTTCGAAAATTTCATAAGTTTCATCAAAAGTTTTTGTCAAAAGGGCCCCTCCAGTCGAAGCATCGACCATACCTTGGGTTACTCCATTTAAACCATTGTAAAATGTTTCCATTTGAATACAATGAGGTAAACCATGGTGGGGACACTTTCGCAAAAGCTCCTTAAACCTTTCCCAAGCCTCACTAAAAGTCTCATCCTCAAGTTGCCTAAACCCTACTATTTCACTCCTTAATTTAGCATTTCTATTAGGTGGGAAATATTTACTCAAAAAATTTTCAGCTAACTCATCCCATGTCCTGATTGATCCTGGAGCAAAGAGTTCAACCATGCCTTTGCTCCATCTCTAAGAGAATATGGGAACAAAGTTAATCTAAGGGCATCCCTAGGCACTCCTTGAATTACAAAAGAAAGGACTTAAGATGTAAATGAGTGTCTTCAGATGTCAAACCATGGAATTGTCCCACAGTTTGCAACATCTGAAACATTACCGGTTTCATTTTAAAATTTGACGCTTGGATTTGGGGACGTGCAATCCCTGGATTCAACTCATTAAACAACGGGACAGCATATGCTCGAATGGCTCTGGTCCTATCGTTCGCTATCAGGATAGGATTCTCAGCCTGATTATTTTGCTGCTCATTTTGTTCAAACAGCAGGTTTTGTTGCAGCAATGGATTCTGCTGGGGGTTTGTTGGACCTTCAGGAGCCTCTGGAAGACGCGGCACGTTCTCCATCTGGTTTCTGCGTTGCTCCCTCCTTCTGTTCCTAAATGTCCTTTCAATTTCTGGATCAAGCTCAAACCTTACCCCAGGTGGATCGCCCATGCACCAAACTCACACCTGTAAAAACAAAAGAAACAATCAAAAAGTTCTAACACCAAACCACTAAAACACATACACAAAAATAGATCAGATAAAAACTTATTCAAGTCCCCAGCAATGGCGCCAAAAACTTGTTGGGTTCCTAGAGTGAGTAATAATATGGTGTAAAAGACTCTAGAATTCATGTGCAAGTATACACAGTCTGCAGCAAGTAATATTATCAATCCGAGTCCTGAATTAGTTTCCACTCTACCTATTTTGTGTAACTTTCTAATGGTTTCAAAGATGGTAAAATGATTTTGTTTTATAAGAGTTATGCTGATGCAAAATGAATGACAGAACAACAAGTAAACAAATAGATAGACAGATTAAAGACAGGCGCTGGTTAGGATTTAGTGATTGTTCTAAAAGATGCTCTAGCAATATTATTGATCATGCACTCGTAGTATTATTAGCGGATTCCTCCCGGAACTCCAGATCTTTTGGGATGTGTTCCAACCCCAATGAAGTACGACTGATCAAGCACTAGGCAACTGGCTATCCCTAGCTCAGTCACTGGCGTTCACGAATACACAATGATCGTAGTGTGGATAATTGCCACACACTCTCTAAATCATCCCTGAAACTAGAGAGAGTTATTCACACCGGCTGGCCAGGCGGGCATAAAATGGTAATAAGCACAAAAATTAACCAAAATGCTATAGTCAATATATTACTAAAGATGAAGCATGACAATCACATTATTCCTACCAACACCTTAGCTACTTAGTTCATAATACGCATGAAAATACAAATCACAATCTGAGTAGGCATATCCATAATCACAAGTTAATAAAGAAAATAAACTCCTTAATCAGCTTGCGGATGATGGTGTTCTTGATGATCTTCAATTTCTCTATACTATTCGGCTTCCAAGGAAAAACATGGAATGCCTTTTGACTTTGACAGCTACTTCCTTTTATAGAAGGATGAGAGGCTTTGAATTAGGTCAACTAGGACACGTGTAAGGCTCTCCTTGATCCTTTATCACGAGAATAACTCAACAAAAGTTGGTTCATGAAGTTGGCTAACGAGCTGTGATGTGGCAGTTTCTGCTCCCAGTTTTGCTGCAGCACAGAATTTGCTCCCTCCAGTCGCCCAGCAGCATAATCTACACAAAATAATTTCCAATGCTTCCATTCTTCCAAATGGGTTAAAACATGTAATATCTATCCAAAACCAACCCTAATAAGCATAAAGGACACACAAATCCCTATATAATTGAGGCCTAAATAACTACCTTTTGGGCAGTTATCAGTAACCCAGGGGTAAAACGGTATTACGAACACACGTGAAGGATTGACTTACTGTATTGGTCAATATCCGTGGACACAAAAATATTTTACAGTGAGAAGAGTGCAGTTGTGGGTCTTTAGTGGAGTGACCCACAGTTAACGAATGTTGATTGACTCGGTTAATGAGTTTAGCTGATCAATCTCGTATCGTTGAAGCTTCTGATCTGTAGGTCCATTATGTCCACCTGCTAGCTCATATCGGGTTTTGAGATAATATAGTCTTGATATTAAAGGGAATTTAAGTTAATTGTATTTTGATACAATTAATATAATGTAATTAATATAATGTATGGAGATACATTATAGTTGGTCAACCATAGAGGCAGATTCTTTTACATATCTATATACATCCTTTTTTATATAAATATCCTCTTTATCTTTCTTTACTTGTCTATTTTACTCATCTATAAATAGAGTAAAAAATATATATAGTTTAATTATTGAATTAAACTTTATAGTAAAATTAATTTTGGATGTGATTCAAAATTAATTAATGAGAGAATTATGAATTTAATTAAATATGTGATATTTGATTAATTCATGAATTAATTAATTGGGGAATTAATTAATTTAAGTTTAATTTGGTTAAATGTGATTTAATCAAATTAATACTATAGTTTATATTAATGTACATTTTGATGCACATTAAAACTATAGGTTAAATGAGAGAAATAAAATTGAATATGATTCAATTATAAAATTAATTAAATATTTGATATTTAATTAAAGTGGATTCAATTGATGAGATTGATTGTTTGGCCAATTTAATTCAATTGTATATGATTCAAATTGAATTAAATACCTTATGTTATAATTGATTTAATTAAATTAATTATAATTATTTAATTAATTAAATGATAAATGATAATTATTATTTAATTAATCGACGGTCTGGGTCGCTTTGATTATGATGAACGGTAGAGATTAAGTAGGGAATAACTCCCTCCCCACTTATCGTAAAGTTGGGAGGGAGTTTCCCTAACTGATGGATTCCTCTCATTCATGCAAATCATAGAGAAGAACTCTCTGATCTCTCTCTCAAATTTAGAAAATTACGGCAACGCTTTTGCTGTGGTTTTTCCTTTCAAGACCAAGAGAACGATCCCACAATCATTATCTCAAGGAAGATCCTAGAGCGTAGCGGGTGCTCTAGCGTGGTGGTGTCCCATTGGAAGATCAAGAACGTTTGTGGAGCATCGTGCTGTTTTTTATGTATCTTCCATGTAAGTTTTTCTAAGATCTAAAATAGTTGTAGATTTTATTTTTCAGCATGTTTAACACAAAACTAAATAGAAATTGTTTTTGTTTTAATTTTTCCCAACGTATCGATATTCTAATTAGAAATTAAATCACAAACGGTGAAAACCGCTTCCGCTAGAGGATTAAATTCCTTCAGGTTCCTCATGCGCTACGCTACTGTTCCTTCTCCAAGTTCGAAGGTTTTCACGTGTTCTCATGTTGTTACGCTACAGCTCCAGTTCCTTCCTCCAAGTTCGAAGGTTCTCATGCGTTTCGCTGCAGTTCCTTCTCTCCAAGTTTGAAGGTTCTCATGTGCTTCGCAGCAGTTCCTTCTCTCCCAAGTTCGAGGATACTTACAATGTATGCTACTGCGTTGTTCCTTCTCTAAGTTCAAAGGTTCTCCGATGCACGCTCCTGCGTTGATCCTTCTCCAAGTTCGAAGGTTTTCGACTTTCGTCTCTGCGCTACTTCCTTCTTCAAGTTTGAAGGTTCTGACGTTGCGTTGCTTTCTTCCCCTAGTTCGAAAGTTCTGACGTTGCGCTGCTTCCTTCTCCAAGTTCGTAGATTCTCATGCCACTATGTTTCGTTGCTCCTTCTCCAAGTCTGAAGG
Source organism: Luffa acutangula (assembly GCA_036850905.1). Taxonomy (NCBI): domain Eukaryota; kingdom Viridiplantae; phylum Streptophyta; class Magnoliopsida; order Cucurbitales; family Cucurbitaceae; genus Luffa; species Luffa acutangula. The sequence goes on from CM072099.1 coordinate 27,008,758, forward strand.
TTTGCAAGTGTTTTTTATGCTGCTTCGCTACGGTTCCTTCTCCAAGTTCGAAGGTTCTCCCGTTGCTTCGCTACAGTTCCTTCTCTCCAAGTTCGAAGGTTCTCACACTGCTTCGTTGCAGTTCCTTCCTCCAAGTTCGAAGGGGTTCTCACACTGTTTCGCTGCAGTTCCTTCCTCCTGCAACAGTACCTTCCTCCAAGTTTAATAGATGTTGGTGGCCATATCCTCTAAAAGTGTGCGAGCATTTTCCACGGTCTTGGACAACAGAGTCCCACCTGCAGCTGCATCAACAATCGTTTTTGTACTAGGAGTTAAACCATTATAAAACAACTGTACCTGAAGCCAATCGGGGTAACCATGCTGAGGACACTTCCTCAACAACTCTTTGGATCGCTCCCAAGCTTCGAACAGCTGCTCATCATATTGTTGTTGGAATGTCCCAATCTCGGTCCTCAGCTTGACCGTCTTTGCAGGAGGAAAGAATTTCTTTAAAAAGGCCTGGACCAAAGCATCCCAGGTGGTGATGCTCCCAGGAGTAATAGACTGCAACCAATCTCGTGCTTTATCCTGCAAAGAAAAGGGAAATAAACGTAAGCGAATAGCATCCTCAGAGACTCCATTAATCTTTACCGTCCCACAAATGTCCAAGAATGATTTAAGATGAGAATTTGGGTCCTCAGTGGGCGATCCTCTGTAAGCACAGTCTCGAGCCATCTGAATGAGACCTGTTTTCAACTCAAAATTATTAGCATTAATTGGGGCATAGACAATCCCTGACTGTTGCCCCTGAAACACAGGCTGAAAATAATCTCTAATAGGCCTAGGCTCCTCAGGTGGATTTTGATCTGCCATTTGAATAATTTCTCTATTTTCCCTTCGAAGCCTAAGAATTGTTCTTTCTATCTCGGGGTCAAATGGTAACACTTCTCTACTACTACGCATGCAAAATTAAAATACCCTAACAAGAAAAGAAAAACAAATATGGAAATAAATAAAGGAAAGAAAACAACTAATTTAAGAATGGAAAGTATAATCTAGAAAAGGAAACAAAGTAACCTAATATGGAATGCAAAAATAAATATGGCAAAATGCAAATAAGGAAACTAATCTAGAAAGGAACAACAAGAACAAATAAAGAAAAGATTACTCAACTAAAAGAAATCTAACCTAGAAAATCAAATATGGAAAGAAAGACAAATAAGGAAAAAATGCAACAAACCTAAAAAAGTAACAATACACCCTAAATTAAGATCAAGCAATTTTTTCACAATATCAATTTAACTAAATGTGCCAATCCCCGGCAACGGCGCCAAAAACTTGATGTGGACTTTTCCTAACCGCAAGCGCACGGGTCAAGTAATAATAAAGTGAAAGTAAATTCGAATGTCGTCCTCTGGATTGGATTTTTAAGCAAATCAAGTATTATGAATAATCTCGCTCAATTTTATTTAGGGATTAAAAAGTGATGAATTAGTGAAGATAAAACCGAATCAAAGCAAGTAAAAAGAATGGAAATTCAATTGGGAAAACTACTTAGGGAATTGATTTCGCCGATTTAGTTTAGGATTGATTTTAAAGAATAAGTTATTATGCACAATGAAATTATGAGCCAAAAACCCTTTAATCACAACTACCTCTCCCGAGTATAATTGATTCTCATGCAAATTAACCAACTTGATATCCCTATCTAAGTTTATTATTAAGCAGGGCAATGAGATCTTTTAACCAATTCTAAAGTTAATCTAAAACCGTCAAGAATTAGAAAGTACACTTTATTCATGCAATCTTGAGTAAGTCTAGATCAAATCCCCTCTCCCGAGCTAGATTCGAAACTTAAATCATCCAACTAATGGCCAATTAATTGAAAGCATTAAATCAAGATTACAAACACAATAACATTGCACAACTTAAACCATAAATCAATCCATAAACTTAATCAACTACATCAATCCCTAAGCTACAAGTTTAGCTACTCATTAATGTAAATACAAGCTCAACTAAACATGTGAAAGCCATAAATCTAACTAAAGAAAGGAAAGGGAAAAGAAAACTCAATGTAGGCCGAATCCCGACGTCCCCGTCACGATCCCCACGAACAATGGGTTGATTTCCAAGTCTCTCCCTTAGTTTTCAGCCTCCAAATGCTCTGTTCTGTCCTCTTTACGGCTATCCAAGGTCCCAAATCGAACTCCCCTCAAACCTAGCCGAAAATAAGCTTTTATTCTGATTTTTCGTCTTAGCGTCGAGACGCTGTCAAGACAGCGTCGCGACGCTGCCTCTTATACGCGCGTTCTGAATAAGGAAAAACGGTAGCGTCGGGACGCTTCCTATAATAGCGTCTCGACGCTGTGAGCTTTACGCGCCTAATCTGATATGGAATGTGAGCGTCGAGACGCTCAAGAGCTAGCGTCGAGACGCTAGCCTGCTGTTGACCGAGATTTGACTTTTTTCCACTTTTACTCTTTTCATTCCTTTGCATCTTTTCACGCCCCGAGCACCCGATTAACTCTAATATGGCATTATAGCTCCAATCAACCATTTCCTACAAAATAAACAATAAAGCACAATAAAACGGCCCAAACATCATAAAAGACTAGCTAAATTAAATAAGTAAAAGTAGCTAGCTATGCTCGCTATCAGGGACGTCTTAACAACAAAAGTCCAAGGAACATGTCCTTGTACTTATGTTGAAAGACGTTGCAGCAGTAATGGAGCCCAAGTGGGAATGAAATCATGTGTCCTTGGGCCAGGGAACGTTGTAGCAACAAAAGTCCAAGGAACATGTACTTATACTCATGCTGGTGTTGGGATTTATGCCCTAAAACTCGTAGATAGTGAATGTAACCGTTGACCGGATATTAATGAAATAATATTGATATATTTTTCCATTAATTGTTATTAGTTATTTTATATGTCTTTGCCTAATAATAACCCTAATCCAATAAACTAGACATCCAAGGTTGTAATATGGGATCATTGTTCAAGAAACAACCTAAAGGGTCTATAGTATAGGGATAAGACTGGGTGCCTTATCCTGGTAACACTATGGATACGACCCACTTTGTATTTGATACAAACGCTGCGATCCAACGCGTTCGTGTAGGAGACATGCGAGTGGGGGTATCCTATGCAATGAGTTTGCATAAGACCGGACCGCGAAATAGTAACCAATGGTTATAACACCGTTAACTAGTTGGTTTTCTATTTCACTAGGACGACCTAGACAACTTAGTCTTAATCCTGAGTTGATTATGGACTCCTGCTCATGAGAGATTGTCCTTTGATTTGTATGGGTGAGAGTGGCCAATACGCCGACTCAATAAGCTTACCACTTTGGGGACAAGACCGAATGGGGAGCTGGGAACATAATCGTACAAGATGGAATTCACTCCTTCCCGACTTTAGGGAAGCAGATGAGTGTTCCCTTAAGTGATTACTCCGAGTCTTGAACAAAGGGCCCTACTCTCTCAATGGCACGAGAGGGTTTTCTGTTTGATGGTTGGACCACAAACAGGTTGTTCATTAGAGGAGAATTGGTACTTAAGGAAATAGAGGTAACCCAGGGGTAAAACGGTAATTTGACCCAGCTGGTGTTACGGACACTCGTGAAGGACTAACTAGTCGATATTGGTCTAGATCCGTGGACACAGAAAATATGTCTGCAGTGAGAAGAGTGCAACTGTGAGTCTATAGTGGAATGTACACACAGTTAACGAATATTGATTAATGTGGTTAATGAGTTTGACCAATTAATCTCACATCGTTGGAGCTTCTGATCTGCAGGTCCATTAGGTCCCACTGGTAGCTCGTAAAGTAATTTGAGGTAACTAAGTAATAAAAGTAAATTGAAAATGTTCAATTTATTAAGGGAAACAAATATAATATATATTGATATATTATTATGAGAGAAATTAATATTTGAAAAGTTCAAATATAAATTTATGGAAGTTTGAAAGAGTTCAAAATAATGAATTAATTAATTTAAGGCCTAAAATGTGTTTGGGAAAATTAATTAATTCTAGGCCGGGAATTAAATATGTGATATTTAATTGGTGGTTAATTAATTAAAGAATTCATTAACAGGGAATTAATCAATTAATCACTTATGGAAGTGATTAATCATTTATGGAAATGATCTAATCACTTATGGAAGTAATTAGTCATTTGTGGAAAAGATTAATCAATTATGAAATTGATTAATCATGATTGATTAATTAAGGAATAAAGATTGAATCAATTATGGAAAAGATTGATTTAATTGAATATTTTATTCATGGCCTCTCTTCTATAAATAGAACACTAGACCTAATTGGTCATGACACTTGAGACACTTGACACTCTTGAAAGACAAGACTTAGAATTCTCTCTAGCCTCCCTCTTAGAGAGAAGACTCCCACAAGTCTTTTGCCTTCAAGACTTAGAGACATACCGGTGTAACCTCTGTGGTGATTGTGTCAATCAAAGAAGAATTTCCAGCGAAGAAAACCTTAAAGCGGCTGCTGCGTTTTCGTTCGTGGAGCATCGTTGGCGAAGAACGGTCAAGTCTACAACGGAGGTTTGTAACGGTTCTTCCTCTTTTCTTTAGAAAAGTTTTAAAAATAAATTTAGATTTATTTTAGCATGTTTAAACCAATTTTACAGCGGCTTTAAAGGTTGTTTAAAGTTTTGTTTGAGTTATCGTAACGGTATTTTAATGTTAATTAATATACGGCGTAAGGTCCAATCGATGCGCTTCCGCTGCGTGGGGACTTTTATTCCCTTCAATCGGCATCAGAGCCATCGCTGTCCCTATTAATTAATTTTAAAAAGTTGCGATAGGCTCTAATATGTGGGATTTATGCATAATGTATGTTCAGTTTGCATTGAACTGTTTGGGTTAATTTTATGGCCATAGATTTTATTTTTATGTGATTTTGATCATGTAAGGCCCGGTGTTTCGGGTATATTATGTAAAATCGAGTCCTATGTAAATCCGGGTCTAGAATAGGTTTTTATGAGATGAAAATCGAAGCAATCGCCGATGAAATCGAAGCCAAAACCAAAGAAATCGTTGCTGTTTTGCCCAGATTCTGCCTCCAGACGCAACAGCGTCAGGACGCTCCTTCAACAGCGTCTCGACGCTGTCTCGATACCGAAGGCGCTCGGTAAGGAAAGCACACAGCGTCGGGACGCTACCTCAACAGCGTCTTGACGCAGTCTCGATTACGCAGGTGCCAGATATGGAAAACGCACAGCGTCGGGACGCTATCAACACAGCGTCTCGACGCTGTCACGATGGAGGCGCGCATTAGGGTTTCAAAAGGCGCGGTTCAAGGTGTAACCGGTCCGGTTCGGACCGGTTCAGCTGGGTTGGGACCTATTTGGTCCGGTTCAGCCAATTTTTGGCATGGTTCGTGATTTTGGAGGCCGGTTCGAGGTGGTTCGGGGCGGTTCGTGCTGTCTAGACCAATTCCGGAGCTGTACATGGATATTTAGGATAGAATTTAGCTAAATTAATGTAATTTAATGCTTTATTTTATCCTAGGGGCCAAAATTAACCGGTTCAATTGCTATTTATATGCTTTATGGATGTCATATAGAATATTTAATCCCACCTTAGGTTATAAACATGCTCATGCATTTTTTATATATTATAAACTGTTATAATGTATGTTTAAATGCATGGATTTGTTTTCATATTTTTAATATAAGTGTATATTAATTATATGAAAAAATTGGAAAGCATGAAGCATGTCATTACTTAAATTAAATATAAATAGTTATGTTTAATGTGATGAATGAAGCATGCTTGTTTGATTTTCTTGATTGGATTATAATTGTTATAATAAAAGAAAATCAAAAATTGCATGAAGCATGAAACATCCATAGTTAATAATATAATTGTTATATTATTCATGCAATTAGTGTGGTTTAATTATTTAATTTGAATGAGATTGTTGAATGAATTAAACCCTAGATTCTTGATTATAGGATCAATCATTAAAATTTAAAATAGTTCTTTAATATTAATAATTAGAAACCGTCAATCTATAATCAAGATTTGCATGCAAACATAAGATCATAGGATAAATTGGATTAATTTTAAATTGTTTAAAATTGATTAGACCTAGATCGATTTCTAATAGGATTAGAATCTTTTCTTACTTAGTATTAAAAATAGTTTTAATTTACTAAGTAGGAAAAACATTGCTATGATTATAAGGGAACTCCACCGGTAAAGTTCTGTCTAAGGTTGGGGGTATTTAAGTTGACGGTTTACGGAACACCTCCTACCTGGGAACTGACCTAGAATACCGGAGTTGAATTAATCATAGTTAAATGTTAGCATGCAATGTCACTAGGTTTATTAAAAGTGTTTAATGCACCTAGATCTTTAGAGTAAAGACCTTACATTACTGAGGTTATAAGGGAACTCTCTCGGTAAAGTTCTGTCTAAGGCTGGGGGTATTTAAGTTGACGGTTTACAGAACACCTCCTACCTGGGAACTGACCCGAACATTGAGTTGAATTAATCATAGTAATGTTGACTTGCAATGTTGGGTTTGTTAAAAGAAGTTTAATTCACCCAAAAGATTGCAGTTGAATCCTTTCCATAATTGTTATAATAGGATCAGACTTAGATAGATTGACTTAGCTGAATACTATCTAAGTTAAATAACCCTATATTAACCTTAGGACATTTTCAGTGGGAGGAAAATTACAAAACGAGATTTAAATCAAGTTTTGCTCCTACGTCCCTATATTCACAAGGTGAGATTCATGCTCGGCTTCGAGTCGCCTTAGGAGCGGCCTCCCTTCGGAAAGTGTTTGCATGGATCAATATCAAGGTGAATGGGAAAAATGTCTAGAGTAAGTGGGAGCGGGACACGTGTCAACGTATCCCTCGGTCTCCGCCCATAGTTCACACCGTGAGAGTCCTATGATCCGCCTGCAGGTTGTCCTGGCGCAACCATCCCTTCGGAGGGCCTGATCATAGGATTCGGAACATCGTGAACTCCTGAAAAGGATAGGAGCTCTTAGGCTAATCACCAACAGTTGTCTTTCCCTTCGGTAGCCTGTTGGTGCGTGCCTCTGAGATCTGAAAGTGGGAGGGTTACACTTACGAGGATGAGTTAAAAGTGTTAACAAATCCTTGACCGAACAACGGTGGCTAATGTCTATAGGAATATGAGTTATTCTGGAATTAGAATTAGCTGAGATGTGTCTCATTTCAAAGGAGGAGTACCTGATCACCCTTCAGTGGCTGATATTCTAAACCTCTGAAACGTCGTTGCAAAACTAAATCGATAGTTTTAGGGTTCTGTGATTGTCTGTTTTGCTAAATTGATTGGATTGTGTGCAATTGTTTGCTTGTATGATGGGTTAAGGCAAAGATAACTAATACGGTCATTGTTTGTATAAATTTCAGCAATGTCTTCCTCAATTGTCTCTCTGCTTAAAAATGAGAAATTAACCGGCGAAAATTATGCTACGTGGAAGTCGAACCTGAATACGATTCTTGTTGTCGATGATCTGCGGTTTGTCTTAACGGAGGATTGTCCTCCAACCCCTGCTCGTAATGCATCCCAGGCAGTTAAGGATGCTTATGACCACTGGACAAAGGCCAATGATAAGACTCGCGTCTATATCTTAGCCAGCTTATCTGAAGTTTTGGCTAAAAGGCATGAGGGCATGGTAACAGCGAGGGAGATTATGAACTCTCTCCGGGAGATGTTTGGACAATCGTCCTACCAACTCCACCATGACGCTCTCAAATACGTTTATAGTTGTCGCATGAAAGAGGGCACATCTGTTTGGGAACATGTCCTGGATATGATGGTCCAATTCAACGTGGCAGAGGCAAACGGGGCGGTCATAGATGAGCGTAGTTAGGTTGCATTCATCTTAGAATCTCTTCCGAAGAGTTTTTTCTGCAGTTTCGAAGCAATGCAATGATGAATAAAATAACATTCAACCTGACTAGCCTCCTGAATGAGCTACAACTCTATCAGTCTCTTCTTAAGAACAAGGGACAGATAGAATGAGAGGCAAACGTTGTCCACTCTAAAAGAAAGTTCGAGAAGGGTTCATCCTCTGGAACTAAATCTGTAGCCACTTCTTCAAAGAAAACTCAGAAGAAGAAAGGAAACAAGGGGAAAGCTCCCAATACTGTTGCTAAAAGCAAGGGAAAAGCCAAAGTTGTGGCAGATAAGGGCAAGTGTTTCCACTGCAATGTAGATGGACATTGGAAGAGAAACTGCCCAAAGTACCTTGCTGAGAAAAAGAAGGAAAAGGAAGGTAAATTTGATTTACTGGTTTTAGAAACATGCCTGGTAGAACATGATGAGTTTACCTGGATACTTGATTCAGGAGCAACTAATCATGTTTGCTCTTCTTTTCAGGAAAATAGTTCCTTTCGGCAGTTGAACGATGGGGAAATGACACTCAGGGTCGGAACTGGAGAAGTCATTTCAGCTAAAGCAGTGGGAGCTGCGAAGTTATTTTTTAGAAATAGATTCTTACTTTTAGAAAGTTTGTTAATCGTTCCCAAGATTAAGAGGAACTTAATTTCTATTTCATGTTTGATTGAACAATCGTATACAGTTACTTTTGATATGAATGGAGCGTTCATTTATAAAAATGGTGTACTTATTTGTTCAGCCAAATTGGAAAATAACTTGTACGTTTTAAGACCAACCGAAAACAAAGCACTTTTAAATCACGAATTATTTAAAACTGCTGAAACTCAAAGTAAAAGGCAAAAGATTTCTCCATCAAGTAACAATACTCATCTTTGGCATCTTAGACTTGGTCATATAAACATCGATAGGATCGGTCGTTTGGTAAAGAATGGACTTCTAAACAAGTTAGAAGATGATTCACTACCACCTTGTGAATCGTGTCTCGAGGGAAAAATGACCAAGAGACCCTTTACTGGAAAAGGTTACAGAGCCAAAGAACCCTTAGAGTTAATACATTCGGATCTATGTGGTCCAATGAATGTAAAAGCTCGAGGAGGGTACGAATATTTCATCTCTTTTATAGATGATTATTCAAGATATGGTTACTTGTACCTAATGGGACATAAGTCTGAAGCCCTTGAAAAGTTTAAGGAGTTTAAGGCTGAAGTTAAAAACCTATTAGGTAAATCTATTAAAGTACTTCGATCTGATCGAGGAGGGGAGTATATGGATCAAAGATTCCAGGATTATATGATAGAACATGGAATCCAATCTCAACTCTCAGCCCCTGGTACACCACAGAGGAATGGTGTGTCAGAAAGGAGAAATAGAACCTTGTTAGACATGGTTCGATCAATGATGAGCTATGCTCAATTGCCTAGCTCGTTTTGGGGGTATGCAGTAGAGACTGCAGTATACATCTTGAACAATGTTCCTTCGAAAAGTGTTTCTGAAACACCTTTCGAATTATGGAATGGGCGTAAACCTAGTTTGCATCACTTTCGCATCTGGGGTTGTCCAACACACGTGCTTGTGACAAATCCTAAGAAACTGGAACCTCGTTCAAAACTGTGTCAATTTGTTGGTTACCCTAAAGAAACGAGATGTGGTTATTTCTACGACCCACAAGAAAATAAGGTGATTGTATCGACAAACGCCACTTTCTTAGAAGAATACCACATGAGAGATCATAAACCATGCAACAAAATAATATTAGGAGAAGCTACTGAAGAATCATCAAGAGTTGTTGATGAAGTTGGACCTTCAACAAGGGTTGATGAAGGAACTAGTTCTTCAGATCCATCCCGTCCATCTCAAACGTTGGGAATGCCTCGACGCAATGGGAGGGTTGTATTACAACCTGACCGCTACTTGGGTTTAACTGAAACTCAGGTTGTCATACCTAATGATGGCATTGAGGATCCATTGTCCTATCGATAGGCAATGAATGACGAAGATAAGGATGAATGGGTCAAAGCCATGAACCTGGAAATGGAATCAATGTACTCCAATTCTGTATGGGAACTTACAGATCTACCAAATGGGGTAAAACCCATAGGGTGCAAATGGATCTATAAGAGAAAAAGAGATGCAGCTGGAAAGGTACAGACCTTCAAAGCTAGACTAGTGGCAAAGGGTTATACCCAAAAGGAAGGGGTTGACTATGAGGAAACCTTTTCTCCTGTAGCCATGTTAAAGTCCATAAGAATTCTCTTATCCATAGCCACATATTATGACTATGAAATATGGCAAATGGACGTCAAGACTGCCTTTCTGAATGGTAATCTTGAAGAGAATATCTTCATGTCTCAACTCGAAGGGTTCATAGGCCAAGGTCAAGAACAAAAGGTTTGTAAGCTCAATCGATCCATTTATGGATTGAAATAAGCATCCAGATCATGGAACATTAGATTTGATACTGCAATCAAATCTTTTGGCTTTGACCAAAATGTTGATGAGCCTTGTGTGTACAAGAAAATCAACAAAAGGAAAGTAGCTTTTCTAATACTTTATGTAGACGATATCCTACTCATTGGGAATGATGTAGGATACCTCACTGACATTAATAAATGGCTAGCAGCCCAATTCCAAATGAAGTATCTGGGAGAGGCTCAATATGTTCTGGGAATCCAAATCATTAGGGATCGTAAGAACAAAACGCTAGCTCTGTTTTTCCATTAATTGTTATTAGTTATTTTATATGTCTTTGCCTAATAATAACCTTAATCCAATAAACTAGACATCCAAGGCTCTAATATGAGTCTTGAACTATATGTAGTGACATATGGGATCATTGTTCAAGAAACAGCCTAAAGGGTCTATAGTATAGGGATAAGACTGGGTGCCTTATCCTGGTAACACTATGGATACGGTCCACTTTGTATTTGATACAAACGCTGCGATCCAACGCGTTCGTGTAGGAGACATGCGAGTGGGGGTATCCTATGCAATGAGTTTGCATAAGACCGGACCGCGAAATAGTAACCACTGGTTATAACACCGTTAACTAGTTGGTTTTCTATTTCACTAGGACGACCTAGACAACTTAGTCTTAATCCTGAGTTGATTATGGACTACTGCTCATGAGAGATTGTCCTTTGATTTGTATGGGTGAGAGTGGCCAATACGCCGACTCAATAAGCCTACCACTTTGGGGACAAGACCGAATGGGGAGCTGGGAACATAATCGTACAAGATGGAATTCACTCCTTCCCGACTTTAGGGAAGCAGATGAGTGTTCCCTTAAGTGGTTACTCCGAGTCTTGAACAAAGGGCCCTACCCTCTCAATGGCACGAGAGGGTTTCCTGTTTGATGGTTGGACCACAAACAGGTTGTTCATTAGAGGAGAATTGGTACTTAAGGAAATAGAGGTAACCCAGGGGTAAAACGGTAATTTGACCCAGCTGGTGTTACGGACACTCGTGAAGGACTAACTAGTCGATATTGGTCTAGATCCGTGGACACAGAAAATATGTCTGCAGTGAGAAGAGTGCAACTGTGAGTCTATAGTGGAATGTACACACAGTTAACGAATATTGATTAATGTGGTTAATGAGTTTGACCAATTAATCTCACATCGTTGGAGCTTCTGATCTGCAGGTCCATTAGGTCCCACTGGTAGCTCGTAAAGTAATTTGAGGTGACTAAGTAATAAAAGTAAATTGAAAATGTTCAATTTATTAAGGGAAACAAATATAATATATATTGATATATTATTATGAGAGAAATTAATATTTGAAAAGTTCAAATATAAATTTATGGATGTTTGAAAGAGTTCAAAATAATGAATTAATTAATTTAAGGCCTAAAATGTGTTTGGGCAAATTAATTAATTCTAGGCCGGGAATTAAATATGTGATATTTAATTGGTGGTTAATTAATTAAAGAATTCATTAACCGGGAATTAATCAATTAATCACTTAAGGAAGTGAGGACATTATGCACTTGTTACACAACAACCCCTTAGAGGAAGGGCCAAGCAAGGTGGACAACGGGTGGGAGAAATGGAGGTTTGGGCTCTAGAAGGATTTGGTGTTGCTCATATTTTACAAGAGATGCTTACTTATAAATCTGATCATATTAGAGCTCGGCAAGAAGTACTTGGTACTACGATCATTGGAGGAACAATACCTAAACCTAATCATTTATGGAAATGATCTAATCACTTATGGAAGTAATTAGTCATTTGTGGAAAAGATTAATCAATTATGGAATTGATTAATCATGATTGATTAATTAAGGAATAAAGATTGAATCAATTATGGAAAAGATTGATTTAATTGAATATTTTATTCATGGCCTCTCTTCTATAAATAGAACACTAGACCTAATTGGTCATGACACTTGAGACACTTGACACTCTTGAAAGACAAGACCTAGAATTCTCTCTAGCCTCCCTCTTAGAGAAAGACTCCCACAAGTCTTTTGCCTCCAAGACTTAGAGACATACCGGTGTAACCTCTGTGGTGATTGTGTCAATCAAAGAAGAATTTCCAGCGAAGAAAACCTTAAAGCGGCTACTGCGTTTTCGTTCGTGGAGCATCGTTGGCGAAGAACGGTCAAGTCTACAACGGAGGTTTGTAACGGTTCTTCCTCTTTTCTTTAGAAAAGTTTTAAAAATAAATTTAGATTTATTTTAGCATGTTTAAACCAATTTTACAGCGGCTTTAAAGGTTGTTTAAAGTTTTGTTTGAGTTATCGTAACGGTATTTTAATGTTAATTAATATACGGCGTAAGGTCCAATCGATGCGCTTCCGCTGCGTGGGGACATTTATTCCCTTCAGCTGGAAGACTTGGCAGCAACAAAAGTCCAAGGAACATGTCCTTGTACTCATGCTAAAAGACGTGGCGGCGACGGCAAAAGTCGGGTTTTTTAGAAATGTAGGAAGGATATTGAAAACAATTAGAGAATAAGGGTGCTTTTGAAAATAATTAGAGATATAAGGTGTCGCGTAGGTTTGACCTACGCGACATGAAGGGTCGCGTCTCTTGGAGAGACGCGACCAAGCTTGAAAGTCGGTAACCAGACGGCAACCAATTCAACGAAACGGCAACCAGACGGCAACGGTTAAGTCGCGTCTCTACGAGAGACGCGACATTGTTGGGAAGCTACGCGACATGAAGAGACGCGACAGCCTCGGAACCACAAAGAATATCTGCGCCGTCGCATCGTCAGTCAACCATCACGTCCGCTGTTGCATCGTTAGCACCCATCACGTCCGTTGCAGTCATCAGTCACTTCCGTTTTTATTTTTCAGATGGTTGTTGGATAGTTTTAAAGGTGGTGGTTGCATGGTAATAAATTGTAACTTGTTTTCTTGTTGATTTATATCTCATTTCCGAAAATTTCATCTCCCTCAAACACCATCCTTTTATCTCAAATTCTCACTATCAAAATTTCAAAATCATCCCATTGAAGCCTATTTTTGTTTAACTGTGTGGAGATCGAATTTTACAATCACAACGAAGGAGCACTTCTTATTCATTAGTGGTATTTTCTATATTTCTACTTGTTGCTAATTACTTTGTATATTTTTTCTTGTTGCTAAATCGTTTGTATTCTGATGCATTATTTGTAGTGATAATGAGTTATGAATATTATTTTGTATAGGAGAGACGTCGGAAAAGTTGAAAGGTTGTTGAAGCCAGCCGTATGCATCTCTAATATTGTTTTGTTGGTCCTCAAATTTGTTTCTTTTTTTTCATTGTATTTGACGTCCATATTTTTATTTTCTGTTTTACTAGTGTTTTTATTTTTTTTACAGGAACAAAGTCTACCGAAAAAAAAAGTTAACTACGATCTTTGAGCGTAGAGGTTTAAATATAGTGTAGGATTTTTTCTATTTTTTCATTGTACTTTACGTACATTTTTTTTCCTATTTTAGGTGTATTTTTATACTGATTTTTTTTTATATGACCTAACTCACAGATAAAAAAAAAAGTTGTCTACGATCTTTGAGAGAGTAGGATTTTTTTTAAGCATGTAAAAGGAATATACATTTTTTGTTTGCACTTATGTTGGAGAAAATAGACATTTGTATAAGTTTACAAATATGTGATGCAGGAAAGTTGAGATTTATTTGCTGAGTTTAGAATAAATGTTAGTCTTGATATGGTTTTGTTGAGAAAAATATTGATTTTATTTTTCCAAAATATAGAAGTTTTTTTTAAAATTTTGATATTTTTCAAAATACGGAAGTTGTTTTTCAAAATATAGAAGCTTTAGTTTTTTCTCAATATATACACAAGTGTGAAAATAAATCCTCACGAAGTTAATTGGTTCGAGTAGTTTGTTTAGGGTTTTTGATTCTAAAGTGTTAAAATAGAAAAATAATTTGTTGAATTGCATTATTCAAAATGGAAAACAAGATTTTTTAGGGGAAAAAAAATAGTTTGTAAGGTATCGAGAATGAATGTCATAGTTGTTATGATTTTGTTAGTATGATGCTTGGTTATATTTTTACAGCAAAAATGTTAGATTGAAAGCTTAATTATGAAATTTGTGGAAAAGAATTAAAAGAATATTCACACACAAGGTATGTATTAATCAATAAAGTGTAAACTATTATTATTATGGGAATGTTTATTAAATAATTTGTTGAAAAATATATTTGGTAACGAACATAGTTTATATATACATTAATGCATGAAATTTATGTTTCTATAACAGTAATTATTTTCAATAGATGATATTTATTTTTTACATATAGATTGTAGTAAAATTAGAAATTATCCAAAAGAAGATTCAATTTTAGTATAATTGATTGGATACAACAATTATCTTTTAAAATATAAATAATGTGTATATGTTGATAAAATAGTAAAAAAGGGGAAAATCATATTTTTTGAATTGCATTATTCAAAATGGAATACAAGGGTTTTTAGAAAAAAAAATAGTATCTAAGGTATTGAGAATGAATGTTTTGTTATAATATTGTTAAGAAAAATATTGAAATAAGTTTAATATGCTGGTTCTCTTTTTACAGCAAAAGCGTTAGATTGAAAGCTTAATTCTGAAATTTGTGGAAAAGAATACAAAGAATATTCACACACAAGGTATGTATTAATCAATAAAGTGTAAAATATTATTATTAGGGGAATGTTTATTAAATAATTTGTTGAAAAATACATTTGGTAACAAACATAGTTAATATATACATTAATGCATGGAATTTATGTTTCTATAACAGTAATTATTTTCAATAGATGATATTTATTTTTTACATATAGATTGTAGTAAAATTAGAAATTATCCAAAAGAAAATTCAATTTTAGTATAATTGATTGGATACAACAATTATCTTTTAAAATATAAATAATGTGTATATGTTGATAAAATAGTAAAAAATGGGAAAATCATATTGTTTAAATTTGTCATAAACCAATACTTTTGTAGAAGTTCCTATGCTAAATTCGAAGCGATAGTGATCAAATAATTAAGATATGGATATTTTGAAAATCCATAATAGTATGTTACTTATTATTGTATATAGTTGTATAAGAATAATTCAATACCTAAACCCTACATCTCAATCACTAAAACCATAAACCCTTGAAAACCCTAAACTAAACCTCCTAAACCCTAAACCCCTAAAAACCCTAAACCCTAAAACTCCTAAACCCTAAACCCTAAAACTCCTAAAACCAAAACCCCTAAACACCCTAAACCCTAAAACTCCTAAACCCTAAAACCAAAACCCCTAAACACTAAAATTCGATAATTTTCAAAATGTATATACACCCAACCTTAAACCCTAAAACTAACCCCAACAAAGAAAACCCTTAAAAACCCTACAACTAAAACCCTAAACCCTACATCTCGACCACTAAATCATAAACCCTTGAAAACCCTAAACCTTAAACCTCCTAAACCCTAAACCCTAAAACTAATAAACCCTAAAAACCCTAAACCCTTAACCAAAACCCCTAAAAACCCTAAACCCTACTCCTAAACCCTAAAACACCATAACCCCTGAACACTGAAATTATCAAACTTTCAAAATGTAACTATAGGTTAAACACTGAAAATCCAAATATAACCTTAAACCCATAAAACTAATAAACCCTAAAACTCCTAAACCCTACCAAAACCCCTAAAAACCCTAAACCCTAAAACTCCTAAACCCTAAAACCATGTATGGTTAAACCCTAAAAACCTACCCTACCATAACCCCTAAACACTAAAATTATCAAACTTTCAAAATGTAACTATAGGTTAAACACTGAAAATCCAAATATAACCTTAAATCCATAAAACTAATAAACCCTAAAAACCCTAAACCCTAAAACTCCTAAACCCTAAAACCAAAACCCATAAAAACCCTAAACCCTAAAACTCCTAAACCCTAAAACCCTATAACCCCTAAACACTAAAATTATCAAACTTTCAAAATGTATATTAGTAACTATAGGCTAAACACTCAAAATCCAAATATAACCTTAAACCCTAAAACTAACCCCAACAAAGAAAACCCTAAAAAACCTAAACCCTTACAAACTACTAAAACCCTAAACCCTAAAAAACCATAGACACTACATCTCAACCACTAAAACCATAAATTCTTAAAAACCCTAAATCTTCTAAACCCTAAAACCAAAACCCCTAAACCCTAAAATTATTTAACTTTCGAAATGTATATTAGTAAACACTCAAAATCCAAAACCCCTAAAATCTTAAACCCAAAAACCATAACCTTTAAACCCGAAAAACCCTAAACCATAAAATACTAAGTCCTTAAAATCCAAAAAATCTCTAGACCTAAACTCTAAAACTCTAAAGACCTAGAGGACATTGTCTAAGAATCTTAAGCATTAAAAAACATAATTCGAGAAATATCCTAAATCTTGTGTGAAATTCATAAGAAGTAAAAACTATAATCCATAATTTTAGTATGTTTTAGTTGTTGACTTAGTTACTATTTCCTTCCAGGACGTTGTCTCAAAATCATATATAGTGTCATAGTTATCATGGAATATGTTGGATTTATATGCTACATGGGTGGGAATATAGTCCACGGTCTGAATGGTATAGAGTACGATGTCGGGCCATCTGTTATGATCAATTTTCATCGGGATATTGCATTCGAAGATTTTATTCAAGGATTATGCAAATCAATTGATAGAACTAGAGGGTTGGAGGTCATATTTAGATACGGAACTATAGGATTTCAAGGGTCCACTTATTATGCTCCGGTATCATTACGAAGCGAAGTTGATCTTAGGTTTATGATGACCAATGCTCCTTCTCTTCCCTCTAGAGTAGAGCTTTTTATCTCTCAATCGAACAACGTAAGTATAGCTCCTGAAGTTGATTATACCCTTGGACAATACTATATCCCTGAACAAGACTATAGCCTGGAAGTTGAAGGTGAAGATAACCTTCAACTTGATGATCAGAACATTCATTTTTCACAGAATGACGATGACGATGACGACGATGACTATATCCCTGAACAAGACTCAATGGTTGTGACGAATGACGATGTTGGAACGGAGTCTGATAATGATAGCACAGATGAAGCATCCGATGATAGTGTCGAGGAAGCGCCGCAGATGTACGGTGTGCATGAAATCCCTCCATTTTTCACAGAGTTGGACATGAGAGCTATCGATTCCCTTCCTAACACGGGCATTAAAAGAGAAGCAAGAGGAGACGATTCATTGGTGAAAGGGATGATATATAAGTCGAAGAACGACTTAATGAACGCTGTTAAAAGCTACTCTATCATTTGGCATCAACACTTTGACGTCGTTGAGTTGAAGAAAAAGGTGTGGGCAGTCAAATGTAAACGATACGGCGAAGGTTGTATGTGGCGACTCCGTGCCTGTTGCCTTAAGAAACATGGCCAATTTGAAATCACACAATACAATGGGCCACATTCGTGTGTTTATGCTAGGTTGAGTCAAGACCATAGACAACTAGACTCAAACCTCATTGCAGCTGAAATCCACAGCGTCGTCAAGAGCAACCCATCTATAGACATTCGAACATTACAGGAAATCATAGTGCAAAAGTACGGATATTCTGTAAAATATTCGAAGGTATGGGATGGGAAAAGGAAAGCTATACAAAATGTCTTTGGAGATTGGGATGAATCGTATACGTTATTGCCATCTTGGACCAATGTCCTAATGCTAACAAATCCTGGTACAAAAGTTGAATGGAGGTGGTACGAGACGGAGAGGAATAATAATGAAATAATATTTCGCAGTGTTTTCTGGTCGTTCGGTCCGGTTATCGAGGGTTTTAAACATTGTAGACCATTGCTTCAAATCGACGGAACACATCTGTATGGAAAATATAAAGGTAAATTGTTGATTGCTACATCCGTTGATGCAGACGGACACATATACCCCGTTGCATATGCCATCGTACCAGAAGAAAGTTCCGATACATGGGGTTGGTTTTTAAAAACGCTCCGACAACATGTGGTTGGTGCGAGGGCCGATGGGATGTGTCTGATTTCAGATAGGCATAAGGGTATCATCTCGGATGTACGTGACAAGGAGAACGGTTGGACTAATGCACACCATCGATTTTGTTTGCGACATCTTGCAAGCAACTTCAATGAACGGTACAAAGACAAGGTTTTGAAGAAGTTGGTGTACCGGGCTGGTTCGAAGTTTACAGTTACTAAGTTCAATCGTTGCATGCAAGAGCTTCAATCAATTAATAAGGAGTGCATGAGATTTTTTACATCCTTAGATCCGACGCAGTGGACACAATCACACGATGGAGGACATCGTTATGGTTGGTTGACAACGAACGTAGCCGAGTGCACCAATGGGGTCCTAAAAGGAGCTAGAAAATTGTCCATCACTGCATTAGTTCAAGCCACATTCTATCGAACAGTAACATATTTTGCCACCCGACGACATGAAATACAGAAGTCTCTAAATTATGGACAACAATTCACACGGTAAAAAATTTCTATAACCCATAGTTCATAAGTTCTGCTTCATGAAACTCGATAATAATTTATGTCATTATGTTAGGTATGCAATTGACATGCTAATTCCATGGGAAGCACGAGCAAACAGTCACAAAATCCACGTGTTCGATTATGATCTGGGTATATGCGATGTCACTACATCAATTAACCCAATAACAATGAAGGGTGGAACAAAACATCGAGTACGTTTGTGCGATGAATCATGTGTTTGCAATAAGTGGAAAACATATGGCATCCCATGTTCCCACGCCATTGCTGCCTGCAAAGAAATTGGAGTAGACTACCTGCGGTTTGTTAAACCTTACTATAAGCTATCAACTTATTTGGCTTCTTATGTGCCCCAATTTGAACCAATCCCAGATCAAAGTTGTTGGCCTGAACCAAGTGGTCAAAAAGTGGTTCAGACGTCTCCTATGTGAGAGGTGTAGGTCGACCATGTAGTTCTCGCATCAGAAATGAGATGGATTGGAGGGAGCCCACGGTCAAGATACGTTGTGGAGTTTGTAGGCAAGAAGGACACAATCGTAGAAATTGTCCTCATAGAGCATCTAGACGAATGCAATAGGCTGTGAATGTTTCCAATATTTTTGTTACTATGTTTTTAATATGTGTAACTTACGTATTTATTTATGTGGAATAAAAATCACTATATTACATGTGTGCAAACTCACCTTCTTATTATTAATGAAACTAACATTAACTGTTAATATACTTAAATGTTGTTAGATGGGAGACAATGACGATATTACAACGGGTCCGTATGATCCATCAATGCTACGCCTACAGGCCAGTCATCGGTCCGAACTGGTTTGGGAGGATGTCTACATTAATGCCATGCATTGTAGACGTCGCGAGGCCGTGTTGAAGAGGTTTTCTACTCCAGACCCTCATATTGAGCCCTACTTACGGGCTTCTGGCTTTTATGGGGTATCGTGCATTAGATTCATCCAACTGGATTGGCACCTGATTACGGCCATGGTCGAGCGTTGGCGCCAAGAGACACACACTTTCCACCTTCCACATGGGGAGTGTACAATCACGCTACAGGATGTCGCAATACAATTTGGGCTTCCGATAGATGGGAAAGCTTTGATCGGATCAGTGAACGCAGACTGGTCAGTTATATGTCAAGACTTGATGGGTGTTACTCCTGAGAACTGTTTGCTGGATGGAGGTCGCATAAGTCTATCATGGTTGGCCGAACAGTTTGACAATTTCACCCATCTTCCAGAGGATGCCGATGAACAAGACCTCTGACGGTACGCTCGAGCATACATTTTATCGCTCATCGGAGGTATGCTATTTCCTGATAAGTCCAACTCGAAAGTCCATCTAATGTATCTTTCGTTGCTTGAGGATTTTGATGAGGCCGGTACATATAGTTGGGGTGCGGGCTGTCTCGCCTGGTTGTACAGGAACCTTTGTAAAGGTTCAGTTATCGATGCAAGGGACCTAGGTGGTTCCCTAATTTTGTTGCAATTATGGACGTGGGATCGATTCCCAACGTTAGCACCCAGACGACGTCACCGGTTCGAGTACCAACTAGGAGATCAACCTTTGGCAGTCCGGTAAGAACCTTTGGCAAATACAACTATATTCCTTTGTGTAAAACTTGAAAATATACAAAACTAATATTCAATATTGTACTTTGTAAGTGGAATGATGAATTTTCAGTGATCAGGACGCCAACACATTTCCTCATCCAATACAGATATATGTTGGACACGATTAGGCCAGATCAGGTATAGTTATGTTTAGACAGTAATTTATTTTTTTTACCAACTTCTTCATTCCTAATTATGAATGTCAACTACAATTGCATTTTATCGTTGTGTAGATTATATGGGAGCCTTATCAACACCTCATTAATATGTTACCGGAGTACTGTCTAATCGGTCAGGACATTTGGACTAGCAGAAGTCCACTCATTTGCTTTTTCGCAGTAGAGTGACATTTCCCTGATCGTGTTATGAGACAGTTTGGATGGGTGCAACATATCCCCATACATTGTAACACAGACATGGTCCTGCACTCGTACAACTTACGAGGTCGTCATGAACGGGATTGGGCTACTTATCTAGCTCCATCCATTCAAATATGGGAAGGGCGACGCGATATTATTATTCACGGGCAACCAACTGATGGGGGTGTTGATGTGGACCCACAATACAATCACTGGTTCGCAACTATCAGTCGTCGGTACCTCACGAAGGCAGGAGCCTCATACCACTTCTTGGTAAGATTTCGTTAAAATAAGTAAGTTATAAATATTACGTTATTATAAACTATGAACGTTCCATTAATTTCATTTTCTGTGTTCTAGTGTCAGGACCCCATAATGACGGAAGCTCATAGAAGGGCCCTCCAACATATAACGGATATATACCACATCATACATGAAAATGGAGGTGCCCCGGGTCAAAATGAAGATGATCCTATCCACCAACAAGTTGCTCCAGCGCAACAACAGTATTACCCACAGGAGCAACACGTTGATGTAAATGATCCTATCCAACATCAAATTGCCCCAGCTCAGCACCAATATAACCCACAGGAGCAATGTGTTGATCTCACTCAACAACATGATGATCCTCCATTGTTCCCATATGTGCCTTCACCACCCCTGATGTTCGAACAAACATTCCCAGAACTCTTCTCTTCCCCTAATTTCATGTCGCAAACACCTACATTCTTCGGAAATTGGGAAGAAGGTCAGTCTTCACATACTTACCATGCACCGGAAGAACAATATGTGACATATCGAAATCCAAATCAGGGAATACACATCAGGGATGCAGGTGATACGACAAATACAAGAGGTCGGGGTGATCGAGGCCAATACGTAACTCACCGATCACGAGCTAGGCGCCATAGGACCCCATCTTCTAGTGAAGACCCATAAACTATTGTTTGTAATTATAAGTCTGACTAACTTGAGTGTATTAAATCCCAAATCTTCAATTACATTAGTTTTTTTTTTCTAAGTATGATAATGCAAGATTCAATTTTTTAAAATAACATAATAATTAAAACTCGAATCTTTACTTAGATGAGTTCTTGAAATATTAGAAAATAAAATGTTTTTTACCCGTTAAAGTGATATTCATCGGTTATTTTTACGAAAGAGTGAAAATTTTGGAAATAAAAAAATGTTCCAAATTGTTAAAGATTTTCTAAGAGTTTTAAAAGAAATAACAAACTTGTTTATAAGTATCTCAAAAGAAAAAAAAAATGGATCATAAAAAACATTTTATTTATAAAACAAATAATAAAATAAGATTTTTTTTTAATAATAAAACGAGTTCAACCCAATGGTATTTTTTTAGGTTTCAAAGAAAATTTTTTATCATAAAAAAAATTCCAAATCCAATAATGTGTTTTAGTTTTTAAATGGAATAATTTGAAAATAGAAAAAGGATTGTTTTAAAAAAGAAAAACATAAAAAAAAATCATTAGAATTTAATCATTGGTTGATTAAGAAATCATTAGAATTTAATTTTTTTTTTGTTTAATCATTAGTTAGTTAACCAAAAAAAAAACAAAATCATTAGAATTTAATTTTAAAAAAAATAAAAATAAATAAAAAAACGTTTATGTCGCGTCTCTTCAAGAGACGCGACCTGGCGGCGTTCGAAAAAAAAAATAACTTGTCGCGTCTCTTGTAGAGACGCGACATAATAGAAGATTAGGGTGTCGCGTATCTCCAAGAGACGCGACACCCTATATATCTAAATTGTTTAAAAAGTACCCTTATTCTCTAATATTTTTCAAAATTCTTCCTACATTTCTAAAAAATCCCAAAAGTCCAAGGAACATGTCCTTGTACTCTTGCTGAAAGACGTGGCAGCGACAAAAGTCCAAGGAACATGTCCTTGTACTCATGCTGAAAGACGTGGCAGCGACAAAAGTCCAAGGAACATGTCCTTGTACTCATGCTGAAAGACGTGGCGGAGGCAAAAGTCCAAGGAACATGTCCTTGTACTCATGCTGAAAGACGTGGGGGCGGCAAAAGTCCAAGGAACATGTCCTTGTACACATGCTGAAGGACAAGGCGGTAGCAAAAGTCCAAGGAACATGTCCTTGTACTCATTCTGAAAGACGTGGCGGCAGCAAAAGTCCAGGGAATATGTCCTTGTACTCTTGCTGAAAGACGTGGCGGCGACAATAGTCCAAGGAACATGTCCTAGTTTATTGGATTTTAGGGTTAATTAATGCAAAACTCGGTTATTCAATAACAAATTACTTAATCACTCAAATAACGATTTATTGAGGTTAATTAATTTCTTTCATTTACTATCTACGAGTTTTAGGACATAAAACACAACACCTATAACTAACACTGTTCAGGAGACTCATAGATAGTAAATGTAACAATTGACCAAAAACTCGTAGATAGTAACAATTTGTTTCATTTAATCTGTTGTGTTTTATGCCCTAAAACTCGTAGATATTAAATGTAACAATTGACCGAACATACAAAGTATTGTTTTATGTTTTTTCAATAAAGAGTTATTGTCTATTTTATATCTTGTCTAAATTACCCTAATCCAATAAACTAAACATCTTAGGTTGTGGGGTGAGTCTTGAACAGTATGTGGAGACATATGGGGATCACTGTTCAAGAGACAGCCTGAAGGGTCTATAGTATAGAGATAAGGCTGGGTACCTTATCCTGGTGACACTATGGATACGACCCACTTTATATTTGATAAAAACACAATGATCCAACACGTCTGTGTAGGGGACATGCAATTGGAGGTATCTTATGCAATGAGTTTGCATAAGACCGAACCGTGAAATAGTAACCGCTAGCTATAATACCGTTAACTAGTTACGTTTCTATTTCACTAGGATGACCTAAGCAACTTAGTCTGAATCCTCAGTGGATTATGAACTCTTGTTCACGAGGGATTGTTCTTTGATTTGTATGGGTTGTAGTGGCCAATACGCCGACTCAATAAGCCTACCATGTTGGGGACAAGACCGAGTGGGGAGCTGGGAACATAATCAAACAAGATGAAATTCACTCCTTCCCGACTTTTGAGTAAGTAGATGAGTGTTCCCTTAAGTTGTGTCTTCGGGTCTTGAACAAAGGGTTTCTACCCTCTCACTGGCCCAAGAGGGGTTTCTATTTGATGGTTGGACCACAAACAGGTTGTTCATTAGAGAAGCACTAATACTTAAGAAGGTAGAGGTAACTTAGGGATAAAACAGTAATTTAACCCAACTGAAGTTACAAACACTCGTGAAGGACTAACTTGTTGTTATTGGTCTATATCTGTGGACACAGAATTATGTTTACAGTGAGAAGAGTGCAACTGTGGGTCTTTAGTGGAGTGAACGCACAGTTAACGAAAATTGATTAATTGGTTAATGAGTTTAGCCGATTAATCCCATATCATTGGAGCTTCTGATCTGCAGGTCCATTAGGTCCCACTGGGAGCTCGTAAAGAAACTTGAGGAAATTCAGTATTAATTGTAAATTGAAAGTGTTCAATTTAGGGGAATCATATAATATAAAGTTTATGAAACTTTATAATATAATTTTGAATTAAATTCAAAATTAATTTTTGAGAGAAAATATTTGAAATAGTTCAAATAATTAATATGAATTGTATTCATATTTATAATTTAATAAAATCCATAAAATTTATTTAATTTGGGTAATTAATTAATTATTTATCAAAATTAGATATGAATAAGATAATAGATTTGATTAGATCTTATTCATGACCTTTTCTTATAAGGATTAGATCTTATGGCATTTTCCTATAAATAGAACCCATGGAGTGGGGTGGAAGGCATCTCATTCATTCTCTTACTTTCAGAGAATTTCCCTGAAGGCTCCCACCAGTCTCCTGTGTCTAGAAGTCTCAAAGTCATACCGGTGTAACCATAATGATAGTGTTCGCAATAGTTCATGATTATTTCACAAGCAGTTGGTGAATTTAATATGAGTCATCAACGAGAGTAAGTAACTTGTTACTATATAAATTAGAATTAGATTCTATAGATTTTCAGTATGCTTAATCTAGATATCCATTAGACTATGAATGTATGTATGTTGTTAGTGTATTAGTATTTCATAATTCTAAATTAATTACGAATTGTTCCTAAAACCGCTTCCGCTGCATCGGGACCATGTTCCCTTCACTAACGGTAAATAGGAAAAAGAAGTGTCTACTCAATTTGAACTTAAATCTCGATTTAACCATCACTACTACAAATTTGGGAATCCATGACACTAAGGGGAAAGGAAATGAAGTTAAGGGAGGGGTAAAAGGTCATAAAATGTAAGAGGCGCATTTTTGGCGAGAAAAAAATGGAGATTTTCGGATTTTCAAATTTTTATGATATTTTTTGAATGTCATAAATCTATGACTTTGATTAACTGTCGTTAAAAGGTCAAAAGTTGAATGAGTGGCATTTTTGTAATATTTGAATACAGAGGGGCAAAGCTGTAATTTGACGTCATCTTTAACCTTAGGGAGGGTTGGGTTCACGATTTTGAACAAGAGAGAAAGAAGGAAAACACGCACAAAACTCAAAGAAGGAAAAATCGCCAATCCCGTTCACTTTCTTCGTGTGGATCTCAGTTCAAGTTGCTTCACGCTCAGTTCGGAGGTCATCCATTGTCGTTTTTGGGTCTGGGTCTCAGTGTACAGCAGCATGGTTTCTCGATTCTGCGTGGGTCTCGTTTTCTTCGTCGTCGCGAGTGTTTGTGTAGCGTCAATTTTGGATCTAAGTTAGTTTCTTCTCTTTTTCTTCTCAATCTCCACCCTGCACACTTCGATTCCAACTCACTGGTTTGTTTTCTTCTCACATCCTTCTTCGCTTAGTGCCACGTGTTTTAGAATTGGTTTCAGCTCTCCAATGCTCTTGTCTTTATAGCTCACTAGTTCTTAAGGTATGTTTATTAAATTTCTATGATTCATTTACATTGGGGTTAAGATTGATTTTTTTTTTGTTTGACAATGGGCTAAGGCTGAAAATTAAAGAGGTCTATTTCCCTTTTATTGGGTTTCCTTCTGTTGTTTATGAAAATTCCTTTGGACATTGGTGTATCTTTTTCTTTCATAGTGTTAAAAGAGGTTAAAGGGTTGTCTCTTCGCTTGTCTATTTTGGTTTGGCTCATGTTATATATGTTTTGTATGCACAATGGCATTGGAGGATTTATGTCATATTCCTTGAAGATATTCCTTTTCGAGTATTTATCGTTTTAGTTTCTTTCATACTTTTCACTCTTTTCACTCCCATATCCTTGAACTTTGTTATTTCGTTTCATTTATCAATGAAAAATGAGAATCTTGTTAAAAAAAAGTTTGTGGTTAGGATGGAGGAGGTCCTCTGTGTCCTTTATTTAAACAGAGGGAAAGTTCTTTGGTTGGCTCTCTCTCTGGTGTTCTTTGGAGTTTACAGTTTGAGAAGAGGAGGATTTTTAGTGTGTCAAAGGGTTCTTGTGGGGAGGTTTCGGGCACCACAAAGTTTGTAAAAGGGGATGGTCGAAGGGAAGAAAATTGAAAATTTCCCTGTGTAGGAAGTAATTGAGAAATGCTTAGTTGTTTAGCCAATTGGAATATTGCTACATGGCTCCTAGAAGATAGAGGCTTAGAATTGAGCTTTTTTTTTGTTGGATAAAAAACAATTTCATGGATAGAATTAAGCAATTTAAGGAAGAAAGTGAGGCAATAGTACTAGTGAGAGGCTGTGGAGATATCCTAGAGGAGGTTTTGATTGCAATGGTGTTGAATAATTTGTTATTGTACTCATATGTGATTTACGATTCTTTTCCAATGGACGCTTTGCCCTTTAACTTTGTGTTGAGTTCCTCTCCTAGTTAAATTATCACCAACATAACATGCTACTAGGTGGCGGTATTGAATTTGTATTTAAATTTAAAGTGAATTCCTTTTGTAAAAAAATGCAAGGTATACTCAGGTTGATACGTAGAGGAATTGGATTTGCATGTGTATTTCTGAGGGCAAACTTATTGCTATGGTTTAACTTTTTACTTGAGCTATTGTTGAAATAGGTGATGGAGGTGGACCATTCAATTTTGGGATATTGATACGTAGGTCTCTCACTTTTGCTTGTTTGCGTCCTTCTTCTTTTGTTGTTCGGGATTACCCGTCCCGGTTGTGTTGGGATGTTTCTCATATAGGGTGGAGATATTGTCATCAATCTTAAATCGCAAGGTTTAAAAGTAGTATTTAAATTTATAACAACTTCATTATACATAGTTTTATCATTTTCAATTCATTACTGATTGATCAAATATGTTTTAATGAGGAAAAAAACTTGGGAACCTTTCTTGTAGTCGGTAAAACTTAAGTAAAGAATTGATTACTTGAGCCTTTGAATTCTCTTTCTACTTTTTTCTGCTAATTCCTTTTTCTATACTTCTTTGTTTCTTCCTTTTTTCTAGCCTGTATTTTACTTGCTTACGTGACAGAAAAAGTAGTGAAAGAAACTACGCATAGCCTTCGAGTAACTAAGGAAAAACGTGTGATGAAGAGTTGAAGGTGAAGTACTTAAAGCTAAAATAAATCACCTCACTTCCAAGTGCTTTTGATATTTATGAAAGGTGCTTCTAAGATTGTATCCTTTGCTTTTGATATTTATGAAAGGTGCTTCTAAGATTGTATCCTTTTACATTCTATTGCACCCTGTTTTGAAAGATGGACAATAGTTTTTTAGATACTATATTTGGATTTTTGAATGCTAGGGAAATGATTTTTATCATCTTTACGTTAGTTTGTTCTCATGTTGGTTAATAGGTTAGAATACTGTTTGTGTTTTGTTTTTCTGAGTCAATTGGCTACTCTAATAGGATTTTGGGTTGGATTGTGATTGTTGAATGTGCCTGAAGTTCTCGTGGTTTTGGTTTTGAAGTGTTGTGGAACCTTTTCAATCATTCGGTTACATAATTAAGGTTGCCCCTTAGTGCATACTGAGGTACTCAAAACTGTCAAGCTTCAGAAAAGCAAGCCATTCTTTCTACTTTATAATAATTTCCTCCATGTCAATGTTAGTGCCTACTTAAATGGTCTTTCACAAGTTAATTTTCATACCAGCTACAGGAAATCATGGGCCACCATTCACTAGTTTTTTTTCTTTTTTCTCTTAATCAAAAATTAAATATTGTAATTGAACAAAACTAGTTTTTCATCGTCTTTAGATTAAGTATTTACTTCTTGTTGAATTCAATATGTTTAATATAATAGATAAGTGAGGAGTTTGAAGAAGTTCCAGTTCAAAGCCGAAGTTTTGGCATATTAGATGTCGGCTATCGTTCAAAGGTAGATTTTTAAGATCAATTATAAATGCCTATACTTGTGCATCCTCATTCATTCTTGAAGACTCCTACTGATATTGTGATTGAGATAGAAATATCATATGTGTTTGTTACAAATAGTTAAAATTGACCTTCTTGGAGGCTGTACTCAATGGTCTTTTTAACCTTTTAACATAAAACTAACATTAAGTTTTGTTGCCCAAAAAAAGCATTTGAAATTGTTTGTGTGTTGGTTTATAAGTTTAGTGAGGGGTGGGGGGGTGAGTTTGAAATTGTTTGTGTTGGTTTATATAAGTTTAGTTAAGTTTAGTGGGAGGGGTTGAGAAATACTTGTGTTATACTTTGAAATTGTTTGTGTGAGTTTATGTTTTTAGTTGGATTTAGTGGGAAGTTGAGAAATACTTGAGTTGTATCTATTTTCTTTGGCACAGTGTGTGTTTAATTGGTTTTAAATATTGGTGAAACATATATATCTTGCACTTATGGAATGGTTCAAAATTGTCTTTGAATATTAGGATATTTTGCAATATAGATGTCGAGCCAAGTCTGAAGTATCTCCTCATTTGCATAGCTAAATATACCTTTCTCCCTTCTAGTTAGTCTCTCTTTCTGTATAGTTCAAACTACTCTTTCCCTTAGTTATGAAATTTGACATTATGGAGTATTTCTTTCTCCTCCCCTAGGTACAAAAGCGGGTAATTAAATTTTGTTAACCAAGATTAGTTGAAAATGAGAAAAACCACGAAATGGGTTACAAGAGAAGGTTTGTTTTTCCTGGTTAAGTTGAAAATCTATATCTGAAGACAATTTGACAGTCAGTTTAGAGCCAAAGATATAGCTGAAGATCCTTGCAATGATCTTGATCTGAAGACAATTTGTCTTGTTGTAATGATCTTGATCAATGGGTCATGTGTGGCTAGCTCATTTACCTTCAAGATAATTGTCTAGATTTTATTGTTTGTTTCTGCTTACATCCTTATAACCACTATTGTGTTGAAAAAATCACACTATTTTTGTGTAATTATCTTCTTTTTTTTCCCTTTTCCCCATTTTATTTCCCTTTTCTTTTTAGTTTATAGGAATCATTAGGTGGGGAAACACTCATTCTTGTGTAGCCTTTTGAATTATCCAGAGTTGCATATTTTATGATATAAAACTTAGTTTCTGCAAACGACACGAGAAAGAGTTGGAACTGAAATCGTTCTTGAATCTAGAATTTTAGAAATATGAGATAGTTCAACTTCTTGAATTTCATGATAAGTTTGATTGTTATGTTTTTTAAGTTTTTGCTAAGTTTAGTGGTTATGTTCATGATTTTTTTATACTTCGGTTAATTTTTTATACTTCAATAGCGCTTTAAGTCATGTTTCTAACCTTGGTATAGCCATGGATTGTAGTTCCATGCGAATCTGAGCACTTCTACTTGCCAATCAGCAAGCTTTCAGGCTCAAAATGTGCTTTCAGTGACTACCCACCACCCGAACAGTCTTGGGATTGAAGCCCATCGGCTAGGATGTTCATATTAGCGATTTCGAACTCATTTTGTCATTGAACGACAAGCATGCAAGGTCGTTGGGTGCCAATCGGTAAGTTCCCTCGCCCTTAAACCTTTAGAATGCGGCTAGATTAACTTTAGTATAGTTTCTAACCATTGATTAGTTTAGTTGTTCTTCCTTTAATGTTTTGTTTCCACTAGAGACTTAGCTAGTTAATTTTAGGGAAAAATACACTTTTGGTCCCTGAGGTTTGGGTTAAGTGACACTTAGGTCCCTGAGTTTTCAAACTCAACAAAAATACCCCTGAGGTTTGAGATAAGGAGCATTTTAGTCTCTGCCGTTAATTTTTCTGTTAAATCTTAACAGTTGCTGACGTGGCACTATTATTTTAATAAAAAAAATTATTTTTTTATAATTTTTTAAAATAAAAATAATAAAATAATAAAATATTAATTATTTTTTATTTTTTTATTATTTTTTCTCCCTTTCTCTTTCTTCTTCTTCTCTTTCTCCATATCCTTCATCTTCCTTCTTCTTCTTCCTAACTCCGACGACCGTCCGCCGCCGCCGTCCGCCGCCCGAAATTTTTTTTTTTCTTTCTTTCTTTCTCCCCTTTTCTTCTCTCCTTTCTTTCTCTCTTTCCTTCAATATTTTTTTTTTTTTAATAAAAAGAAGGGAGAGGGAGGAGGGGCCTTCCCTCCTCCCGTCGCCGGCGCGAAACGGGAGGAGGGAGGAGGGGCCCTCCCTCCTCCCGTCGTTGGCGCCGGAGAGGGAGGAGGGCTCCTCCTCCCTCTCCCTTCTTTTTATTAAAAAAAAAAAAAATTGAAGGAAAGAGAGAAAGAAAGGAGAGAAGAAAAGGAGAGAAAGAAAGAAAGAAAAAAAATTTCGGGCGGCGGCGGCGGCGGCCGGTTGTCGGGCGGCGGCGGACGGCGGCGGCCGGTCGTCGGAGTTAGGAAGAAGAAGAAGGAAGATGAAGGATATGGAGAAAGAGAAGAAGAAGAAAGAGAAAGGAAGAAAAAAGAATAAAAAAATAATTAATATTTTATTATTTTTATTTTAAAAAATTAAAAAAAAAAAACAATTTTTTTTATTAAAATAATAGTGCCACGTCAGCAACTGTTAAGATTTAACAGAAAAATTAACGGCAGGGACTAAAATGCTCCTTATCTCAAACCTCAGGGGTATTTTTGTTGAGTTTGAAAACTCAGGGACCTAAGTGTCACTTAACCCAAACCTCAGGGACCAAAAGTGTATTTTTCCCTTAATTTTACTACTCGGGAGATGTTCTTGTAATTGGTTTAAGTTTTGATCTAGCTTTGATATTAATTTGTTAGTTTACATGTTCAAATGGTCTTCGTGTGAGCTAGAACCATTTCGTTTTTTAAACATCATTAGATATCTGTTTAGAAGTTTGAGGCATTTTTAGTTGTGTAAGCTATGACCTTTCAAATGTTGTGTAGGACAAGTTATGTGATTTAGATTTACTTAAAATGTGTTTTTGTTTGTTTTTCGTTCCATTGTGATGTTGTTCTCTTGTGTTTCTTTTTGTAGCAACTATAGTGATATAGAGCTTTGAATATTATTGAGTTGGGAATATTGACACCATTTTAAAGGTATAACTCATACATATTGTTCAAATGAATATTATTTTTCTTATCTTGATGTAAGAAATATTGAATTCAACTCTATAATGAATATTGTTCCGTTGGTCGTGTCTTGCAGGAACTCAACGAATTCAAGAAAAACCATATTATGGACAATTGATACATGACCTTTTTTGTTGGGTTAGTGACAAAAAAAACATATAGTATATTCCCTCATAGTTGAAGTTCAGTGTAGGAATTGTTGTGATGTTGTGATGTACAAAATCTATTACACTTAGTTTGTATATACATATAGGACAAAATTTGACCAATTTGGGTTCAATGATATATAAAAGTTGTTATTTATGTATATATTTATTTTGTGTCAAGATTTGAGTGTTTTATTTTGGAAACATATGTTTATTCACAGGTATTAGACAAAATAAATAGTGTCACTATTTATGATGGTTCATTAAAGTCAGAATTATTTGGGTGACATCTATTCAATATCATTATAATCATTTTTTGACAACTTTATAACTGTCATGACATTTTTTTTGTTGACAACAAAAAACTGTCAACGAACAATTTTGTTTGACAATAAAACACATTCATTGTTGAAATTTTTGTGACATTGACCTGTTGTCATCAATAACTTTTTGTTGATAATAATTAACTGTCATTAGTATATATATCTTGACAGAAAGATGATTTTCAGGAGTTATTTATTGACAATGTTTAATTGTCATAAAAAAATTTACTGTGACAGTTACTAAATGTCATTAATATATTTTTTTTTACAGTTGGTAAGTGTTGTGAAAAAAATAATGTTAAACTAAATGTTGTCTTGAACATGAATCTCAAAGATCGAGAAAGGATTGAAAGTAAAAAGGATAAAGAGAAGAGTTTGAGAGAGATGAAGACAACAATCTTTGTAGTGGTTCGACCTTAGTCTACATCCACTTTTAACACCAGAGAGAAGTATTTTATTTACTGGAAGGAAGGCACAATACAAAGGGCCCGTTTGGTACAAGGTTTTTGGAGATGGGAATGGGCAAGGGTTTATAATACCCTTGTTTGTTTCAAGATTTCTGTGGTGGGCCCAGGAAATAACTCATTCCCAGGCATCATTTATGCCCATAAGCAAGAGTTTTCTATGCCCTTGCAAAAGCATGGGTTTTCTCTTTTCCCATCTCTTCTTTGTTATTTTTATATGCAATTTTATTTTGAATATAGTTAATTAATTAACTAATGGATACTAAATTAAAAATAATATAATATATTATTTAATTAGATTAAATAATAGTTTGTCAATAATTTCAATTTTTTTAAGTAAATACTTTTTTTAGGACTTTTAAACAAATACTTAGTCCAATTTTATTGTATGGATGGTAATTACATATTACTAAAATTATAATTAATTAGTTAATAAAACATTTAAATTAATTTAGTATAAAAATTAATTTTTCAATAATTATAATTAATTACTTATCGATTATTTATAATCCATTAATTACTTTTTTTGGATTTCCTTATAATAAATATATAATTATATTATTATTAAATATTTATCTAATTAATTTTTTTTGAAAAGTTATCTAATTAATTTTTATGGATACAATATATTAAATTATTGTAGTTAAAAATATTTATTAAACAATTAATTAAATAATTTTAAGTTGTTAAATTAACATAGTTTATCCCATTAAAATTATTTCATGATTATTATTTCATTAATTTTTATTAATAGTTTGAACTAATTTTGATTATTTTATTGATTAATTTATTAAAATTACATAAAGTTTACCAGATTAATTCTAAAAAATAAATACAGACATAATTTGTTCTCATAAAATCCGGATGACATTCCCATGCACAACTAAACACAGTTATCTGTGATTCCCAGCAATCTTATTCCCAGACATAGTATTCCCAGGCATCATGTATTCCCAGGCATCTATAAAACCTTAAACCAAACGGGCCCAAAGAGTTTACAAGTGAAGTTCATTCACGGTTTATTTGGCTGAGATGATTTCATCATACCCCCACCCATTCTCAGACTCTGTTTTACAAGGAGAACTCAACACTAAAGTTGGAGAACTGAAGTAATTAACCAACATGGTTAACTAGCTACAAAGGGAGTGGTCCTTATTATTCAAAAAAAAAAAAGGGAGTGGTCCTTAACTGTAATAACAGAATATTTGATATCAGGAAATTAACAAATAATTATGACAGTTTTTTAATAGCGTCATGTATACACTAGGGGTGAAAGGAGTCGAACCGAACCAGCGAACCGAATCGGTTCCGTTCGGTTTGGTTCGGGTTTCACTTTAATTATGACCGAACCGAACCGATTCGGTTCGGTTCTTGTCGTTTCTTTACCCGAACGATATACGCGACGCGTGTTATTTGTTTTTGTTCAGACTTTAGGGTTTCAACTTTCAAACCGATTTAGGTCTTGCCTCGTCGACTTCGTCTTCCTCCTGTCGCCTCTCCTCCGCCGCTGCAAGTGCTGTTCAATCTCTCCTCTTCCTGCTCGTGCTTGCCGCCTGATCCAGTCTCAGGGTTAGCCATGGCGACGACTCGGTTCTAGACTTCCACCTTCTTCTTTCTCCTTTCCCTAGCCCTAACTTCCGTTCTTCAACTCGCTTTTGCCAACTCCGAAGGCGACGCTCTCTACACTCTCCGCCGGAGCTTGATCGATCCCGATAACGTCCTTCAGAGTTGGGATCCTCTCTCGTCAACCCCTGTTCTTGGTTCCACATCACTTGTAACCAGACAATCGTGTTACCCGAGTGTACGGTTTCTGTTTCTTTTTTTCTTTACTATTTGATTGGTTTTTGAATTGTTTTCTTTATCTTCTTTATTTATAATACCGAAGTCTGCTGTTGTCGATTTGTACCGTCTCTCTCTTTTTGTATTGTGCCATTGTGAGGTTTATTTCGTGTTTGTTCTGGACCCAATTGATCGTTTTGCGAATTTTGTTCATCGTTGTGGTATGAGGGCTATGTCTGTTTTCTCTGTGAAGTCAAACGAATTCTTCTGTTTTAAGATGAACTATAATCTTTTTACGGAAGTGAAAACCGACCCATTTGGGCAATTTTTTGATGGAGGCTTGATTGTGAAGGATCAGGTGTTGTCCAGTTTGGTGTTGGAGTCTTGTTTGGGACATTTCTAATGTTGATGTTCTAAATATTTTTGTGTGTGGGTAATACTTTAATCTGTTTTTTGCTGGTTCTTGATTTTTTGTACTCTTCTGTCGCTAAATATGTTGGGAACTTTACAAAAACAACATCCATGGAACCATTCCAGATGTTAAGTAGTGCAAGCTCAAGGACTAAAAAGTTGAAATGGGAATGTTTGTATTCAAAATCATTATTGGGAGCGTTGAGTTGAAACTGCGCTCAAGTTTCTGCAAAATGACTTTCTTCATCAGCCACTCGTTTACCATGAAAATGTTGTTGAAATTTTGAAAATGGACATTGGATTTTGAGGTTTCTTCTTTTCTGTGTAATAAAAAACTGGATGCTATTATATTTTGCTCTCATGTACTGTGTCATCGAACGAAATTAATTTTGTCCTATTCTTTGAGTAGGTATGAGCATTGAGAAACTCACCATTACAGGGAAGGACCATAGAGAAAAAGAAAAGAAAAGCTTGTTGACAGTGAAGGATTATTAGCAGTGAGTTTGAACAAACCAGTGAGTTTTAACCAAAGATTACTAGCTTCTTTTTTTTTTTTTTTTATAAGAAACATCAAAAGATTCCTAGCTTCTTTGAGTTGGTATGCTATTATATTTTGCTCTCATGTATTGTGCCTAGCTTAGAACAAACCAGTGAGTTTGAACCATCTCTAAGATATATGTTTTCTCAATCATTATTTATTTGCTTGCCTAGTTGAGATTTAGAAGAGAAAGTAGTGATGGAAGAAAAGTTGAATTGCAATCTTGATTCTTGAAATCACTTCATTCACAGAACTGAAAAAGGAATGAGACCCCTACTAATGTTTGCTTAGATAAATAATTATTGAATATAACTATAAACTAGTTGTAAATTCAGTAAGCATACCTGATTTGTTTTATTAATTTATTTCTTTTTTACCCTAAGTTTTGAAAGCTATGACTTTGTACTTTAGGTACACCTTTTACTGAATGACACGGATGATGAGGTGATGGACCCATATGCTATAAAGTTATCAATCATACGTTTCAAAAAAAAAAAAAAAAAAGTTATCAATCATAGCAAATGAATATTTTGGAAGGCTCTCTTAGGGGCTGTTTGGGGCGCTGAATTGGTTATAATATCTGATGGTTATAATAATCTGACAATTATAATAATCTGGGGGTTATAATAATCTGTGTTTGGGGTGCGAATTATTATAGTCTGAGATAAAATAATCTGTGTTTGGGGTGCAGATTATTTTAATCTGGGATAAAATAATCTGGATAAAATAATCTGTGTTTGGAGTGTTAATCTGTTTTAACATGAGATTCTGAATCAAAGGTTCAAACTGACTGTTTTTTTTTTTTTTTATGATATACAACTCTTTGATTTGATTTAGGGTTATGCTTTTTTTTTTTTTTTTTGTTACAAAACAAAAAAGTTTAGGTTTTGGTATAGAAAAATCATATTAGTTAACTTTTAGTATTGCCAAAATAAAAATTGTAAATGTTTAGTTCAAAAATCATATTAGTTTTTTCTTTATCAATAAAATCATTTGAAATAAACTTGAGTGTGGTAAATATAATTTCGTTTGAATGTTTTTTTTTTTTAAGTTGATTAACCTTCGATGTTGTCAACGACTTTTTCGGCAACCTTTGATGTTTTTTTTCTTTATTTTTATTTTTTATATTTTTCAAAATGAAATTGAGAAGAAATATGGAAAAAAAAATTGGTGGCCGGAAAAGTCATCGGCGATCGCCGGAAAAGTCGTCGGCGGTCGGCGAAAAATTCGTCGGAAACTTCATCGGCTGACGGCGGCCGGCGGTCGTCGGAAAAGTCAAGGAGTCGCATGGAAGAAGTGAGGAGATAGTTACTGTAGTGGGTTGAATAATGGTTACTGTAGAAAATGGATAAAATAATCGGGGGTTAAAATAACCCACCACACCAATTATTTTTGTTGGTGCCCCAAATATTGAATAGGTTATAATAAGGGGGTTATTATAACCTATTCAGTGCCCCAAACACCCCCTTAATGTAGATTTTTTCATCCTGATTATAGTGTTGACATGTGGAAGGGCGAATCTACATGTCCAGAAAGTCTAAAAGTGGCGTAGAGTTTCTTAAACGAAAAAGGATTCAGCGAATGAATCATGAGTTACTTTTATGTGTAAAATTTCATTGTTGGCTTTGTAATTATTGCTAGATTTCATGAGTTACTTTTATAGATGCTTTGTTTTGAATTTTATTGTTGACTTTATAATTGCTAGGTGTTTGAAGCAAATGGAAGACAGGGATAATAAAGTAACTCAGAGAGAAGGATAAAAAAATGAATTCCATTGATGCTTTATAATTTGCTAGGAAGGCAGGTATAATAAGAAACTCAGAGAGAAGGATGGAAAAAAAGGAATAACATTGTTGCCTTTATAATTGCTAGGAAGTAATAAGAAACTCAGAGAGAAGGGTTTATATATATGTATATATATATCTTATTTGAGGAGGAGGAGGAATGGCCCGACCCGACCTGGTTCGGCTCTGAACCGGGCTGGGTCGGGTTGTCCGTACAACCGACCCGACTCGAGAATTTGACACCCCTAGTATACACTTTCCTTGATGGGGCTTCTAGAACGCAAAAAAAAAAAAAGGGAAATCCTCAGAAATGGCCAGAAATTACAGGGTAATTTCGAAAAATGGCCAAACCGTATTTTTTAATGAAAAATGATCAATCCGTATTTTTAACCTATTTTCACTTGTTTTATTCTTACAATTATACCCCTAAGTTAATTTTCACGCCCCACCCTATATTTGAGGAAGCCATTTAATTTTTTTTTAAAAAAAAATCAAGGGCAATTTGCAAAAACCACCCCTGAAGTATGATGTTTGTAACAATTACATCCTTAAAGTTTCAATTGTAAAAATTAAACCCTCCAATTTTCAAAAGTGTAAAAATTAGAACCCTAAACTTTTGAATGTTAAAATTAAACCCCCAATGTATCATAAATGTAAAAATTGGGTCCATCTCATATTTTTCCTTCTCTCTCCTCTTTCCATTCTCTCTCTCTTTTCTCCCTCTACCTCTCCATCCCTTCGATAACCCACTATCTCTCTTCTTGTTCTCCCCTCGTTCATTTCACTCGGTCTTTATTTCTTCCCCGCAGATCTTGCAATCAATCTTGTTGCGTACCAGATCAATTCCATCACAAAAATAGGTGAGGCTAAGATCATGGAATCGGTGTCCAAATGTTCTCAGCATTAATGGCAATTCAGCACATTCTCTGTATGGTTTAGAAAATGGAGGTTTGGATCTCTGTCCAAGCTTCAACAGCTACTCTATCGACGGACATGCAAAAACTGCCGCGAGAGTGACCATGGAGTTCGAAGGAATGAGCGGTGATGGCGATGGTGATGGCGGAGAGGAGGATGATTTTGAATTCGTTTTATTTCAGAAGACTGGGGAACAAATGATTTTAGACTGTCCGATTAGTCCTGTTTTTCCTATCTTCAATCGCGACTTGTTGGAGAAGAGTGATGGAACAGAGGTTAATGAATTGAACCACGAAAATGCTCTGATTGTGAGGATTTCTCTGGAGAAGCTTATAATCGATGATCGCGAGCGCGAACGTGATCTTCCATCGTCCTCCTCGTCGCCTGAGGCTGATGACTTGGACGGAATTCCACCGGGAACGTACTGTCGCGATGGACCCAATTTTTACACCGGAGTAGAGTGGGTTATCGAAGGGATGGAGAGGTAGAGGGAGAAAGGAGAGAGAGAATGGAAAGAGGAGAGAGAAGGAAAATATGAGATGGACCCAATTTTTACATTTATGATACATTGGGGGTTTAATTTTAACATTCAAAAGTTTAGGGTTCTAATTTTTACACTTTTGAAAATTGGAGGATTTAATTTTTACAATTGAAACTTTAAGGGTGTAATTGTTGCAAACATCATACTTCAGGGGTGGTTTTTGCAATTTGCCCAAAAATCAATTATCCCATGAATCAAGCCATGGTTAGTTACAACATATATATTATCTCTTATCATTTGAAATTCAAATCCAAATTGCTCCATCGTCTTTTCCAGTAGACTTTTATTTTGTAATCAACAAACTAGATTGCTTCATCGTCTTTTCCAACCATTCTGATTGATTATTGGCCTTCGTCGTTCCTTCTGTAAAGCTATTGATCATAGGTATATTTCAGCATTTTTGTTACTGCTTTCATGTTTTCTGTTACTCCAAAAGTAAGCGTTCAGATTGATTATTGCTTTCATGTTTTCGTTCACCTGA
This sequence comes from Luffa acutangula, assembly GCA_036850905.1. Lineage (NCBI taxonomy): Eukaryota > Viridiplantae > Streptophyta > Magnoliopsida > Cucurbitales > Cucurbitaceae > Luffa > Luffa acutangula. The sequence goes on from CM072099.1 coordinate 27,047,471, forward strand.
GTTATTCTTTTCATTTGTTGAAAGCTCATTTGAACTTTCTTCTGCATCAGTCTCAATCACCTTTGAATCTTCCGTCTCCTACAAAAGTAAATAATTTTTAGAAGAAACTCTTACCCGTTTTCATACACATTGTAATTGTGATTAAACAAAGATCACAACTACAGTGATTTTTCTTCATTTTCTTCAATTTGCATGATGAATTCTAGCGGTAACATGTATGATTTTTTTTTTTATCGATATATTGTATTTTGTTATGTTCTCATATTTTTTCTCCATAAATCGTGATTTGAATTTAGTAACAAATTTCTTAATTAAAATTTTTGTTTTCAAATTATACTTTAAGATAAATTAATATTAGACTTATCTTTTTTATTTTGAAATTATTTTATTGAATTTAACATTAAATTAACCTGTAAATCCTAGATTCTCTCTTTTTTTTATAGTATATTTAATTTGCATGATGAATTCTAGCTGTAACATGTATGATTTTTTTTTTTTTTATCGATATATTGTATTTTGTTATGTTCTCCTATTTTTTCTCCATAAATCGTGATTTGAATTTAGTAACAAATTTCTTAATTAAAATTTTTGTTTTCAAATTATACTGTTAAGATAAATTAATATTAGACTTATCCTTTTTATTTTGAAATTATTTTATTGAATTTCACATTAAATTAACCGGTAAATCCTAGATTCTCTCCTTTTTTTTTATAGTATATTTAATTTAAATAATATGGATTTAGATTTCGGTTAGGGTCATTCTTATACATTTTGTTACTAACGGTAAAGATTATTCATATCATAAGTATGTTTCCACATATTTGTTATTGCTTTCATGTTTTATTTCATCCCCAAAGTAGCGTTTTTGGTTACTGCTTTTATGTTTTTGGCCATCCAGGATTTTTTCTCCCGAATTTGTTGTTTCAATTTTAATTTTCCAGGTTTATTTGTTTAATTTGTAGGGTTGTTATTGATTTGGTTGTTGAATTAATATGTAACAATCCTAGATTTTCTCTCTTCTTTATAGTGTATTTTAATTTAATTTATTTCTGAATTAAGATTTGGGTGAGGTATTTACGTCCACTTTGTTGCCAAAAAAATTTACTAAATTTAGCTTTTGGTCATATCTCAAAATGAAAACACGAATGGCTTTCTTTCAAATCAACTATTTTAAAATGGCCATTTAGCTGGTTGCCCAAAAAAAATGTCATGAAATGTGCTTGTGATAATTTTTCAATGTCATAAAAACCCAAATTTGTAGTAGTGCATATTTTATTAGTTTTTTGTTTTGTCCATTTTTCATAAAGGGTTTTTGTATATGGTCATTCCATTCCATTTCCCAATTTGATTGGTGCAAGGTTGGTAGTTTGCATGATTAAAAACATGGGGCAACAAGAAAAATGGCTATAAATAAATAGGTGGCTTGAAAAATGGCTACGAACGTTTATAAATTAAATAGATGGCTAAACAATTTACTGATTAATAAATCCCTATTTGTACAAGACAAAAATGTCCTCCCAACAAACTTCCTAACGTAACGTTTAAAACCAAAATCAGGGATTAAGAAAGATAAAATACACCCCTAAAATATAAGTTGGAGACATTTTAGGAGCTTTGAAATTAAAAAATCCCTAAAAATAAGTTGGAGACATTTTAGGAGGTTTGAAACTAAAAATAAGTTGGAGACATTTTAGGAGGTTTGAAATTAAAAAATCCAAGAACACAAAATTATTTTGAAAATCAGACGATGTATCATATTTTTACTACAGGAAATAGTTGTTTCCTGTAAAAAGGAGTAAATACCTTTATTGGGGAAGGAGTACAAAGTTCAACCCCCTTCAGTAGAGAGAAACACCTTCGAACTCCATTCATCGGAAACAACAGTCCTGTCAATAGGAAGATTTACTACCTGCAACTAAGAATACTTGAAAATTTTTAAAAACAAATAAGAACACAGCAATTATGATACCTTCTGCAATTATGAGTTGTCATAACACCGCCCACCCTCCCACCAGAACCGCCTCCATGCACCAGCCCGTCCGTCCATCTTCATCTTACACAACCCTCCCTTCCCACCATTTCCCCCCTTGAAAGACTTAATCCTCCATTTCCCATCATTTTCCACCCCCCAACACAGAGTGTATCCCAATCCCTACCTCTCGCATCGCGCTGACGACCCACATCCGTCGTGCCGACGACCTTCTTCCGCCGTGCCGTCGAGACTCTTGCTTGCCCCACATCCTCCATCGATTCTCCTTCTGCGTGAGGACTGTACAATTTCTCAGAAATTCAAACCAAGGTAACAGCTTCATTCCCATTCCCTTATATTAGCAACAAACTGATACATTCCTCCAAGATTTTAGGGATTTCGTTATTACATTCCCCCGAGTGGTATGTACTGATAAATACCATTTCTATTAGACATGAGCAACTTCATTCTCATTCCCTTATATTAGCAACAAACTGATACATTCCCCCGAGATTTTAGGATTTCGTTATTACATTCCCCCGAGTGGTATGTACTGATAAATACCATTTCATCGTTATTACAACTTCTATGGAAAAAGTGTGCTTGTGGTATACTCATATGTATGTGTGCGTATACATTGACATGTCTAATAGAAAAAATGCTTTGATTTGATCCATGGAATGGTCTAATGTGTCTACTTGTGTGTGTATACACTTAATCCCCCTGTATTTGAGTTAATCACCCCATGTATCGTGTATGTCTGGAATGCCCAATAAAAATACACTTTGTCTTTGTCTGTGTTGCTATATGCAACCATAATAACCCCCGTACCATGTTCACCTGAATGCAAAAATACCTGATGAAATGCCATAACTGATATTTGTCTATAGTATTACATACATACGTGTTCCGCATGCATCCTGTGTGTATGCATACTTACCCCAGTCCCACCCTCCATATGAGTTATATATACGCTGTAGTTTATATGTACTGTCATCTGTCTGTATGTACTGCTACTTACGACTTTTATTGTTGTTCTTTTGTAACATGGATAATGAGGAGCAAAATGTGAGGGATAAAATATTTTTTTACCGTTGGAAACGCTGAACCTAAGCCTAAAAAATAGGTAGATCTTTTTATACACTTAAACACAAACCGCCAACTGAACTCCTATAAATCGAGATTCATCCATCTCGAAAAAAGGGGGGAGAAACTGAATGGAAACAAAAAAAATTTGTTAACGGCGTTTGTCTATAGTCGTATATACTAAGGGTAAAAATGTCAAAAAAAATCTAGAAAACAGTTCCTGAAAATGCGATAGCCACCCCTGCAAATTCTAAACATTTGTAGCCAAAAAACAAGAAGGTTTTTTTTTTTCTAGCTATTTAGCACAATTCCCCTAAAAACATTTGTAGTTAGGCCTATAACCTTATTCATGGGCTTAGCCCATTGGATCGTTTTTACATCACACTTTAAAACTAATCCATTTTTAACTATTTCTTGTACCAAGTTTTATGAGAACTTAATTAATATATGTGACGTTCGAGTACAAGATAGGTAAATGAATAAACCGAGACTACATCCAAATGGGGGATTCATGGAGGATGTGAAAATATGGTCAAGATAGCCTAAAAGAATTGATAGTAACTACTTATACTAACAGGGTGCACCTTCCTTTTCGATGGCTCAATCATAGGAACTTCAAACTTAAGTATGTTTGACTTGGTGAAGTCCAATGTTGGATGACCTCGTGGGAATTTTCCTAAGAATCATGTGAGTGAGGGCAAAACATACTAAAAGGGCCCGTGTTAGTAAGAGGGGACAATCTTCACTCTTAGAGACTCTTTAAGATAGGTATGGTGATGTGGCCAAACCATTGAAGAATGCATCCGAATCCTAGACTTGGGAGATTACAATATGTATTTGAAATTAAATCGTATTGTTACTTTTGAAATTTTACATATTTTTCCTCAATATTAGTATTAAATTTATGAGTTACTTATAAAAACATGTTGAATAGTATTTACTGTATAAATCTATTTTTGAAAAAATAGCCTAATTTTTTCATTATGCCTAATATATTTATTTTTTCTTAATATATATAAATAATAATAGGATAAACCGTCAGACTTTTCAACTTAATATGTCGACTCAAATAGGTCCAAACGATCTACTCCACATCCAAAAGACAGACAAATCGATCAAATCAAGTCAATTAACTCAAGTGTGGACTTTAAAATGAGGCTTAGACCAATCTCCAAGCTACAAATTTAACTTTTAAAAAAGACTCAGAACAAAATTATATTAATAATAAAAAGGAAAATACACAAAGTCAATCCATGGAAAGAGAATAATGATGAGCTTCTAGATAATTGGAAAAACAAGTAGAGAAGTGAACCCAGCCACACGCAACAGAGTGGAAGCGTGCAGTCACTTTTACTTGGGATAGTCCAAAAAGAGACAAGTCAACATATTTATCATATAAATAATTTTATCAAAATTATGAAGAGGGAGGCTTTCCTCTCAGCCACAAAAAAATAGGAGTCTTCTAAGTTCTCATTGAGAACAACACCCAAAAAAAAAAAAACAATAATAATAAAATATGAACAAAGTGCACCACCAGTCCACTCCTAGTTCCCTTTGCACTTTTTGTTCATCTCCCATTTGACCAAAACTCTTTTTTTATTTTCTTTTTTTCTTTTTCTCTCTCAATTTGGAAAAAAGAACTTTTAATTTTGGTATGTAAGCATTGAGACAAAAGGAAAAGGAAAGAAAGTGGCCACAATGAAAGCCATTCCAAATGCTCCACCATTTTCTTAATTCAACCATTCATGATCATTTTATGGTTTATTCTAGTTTATCTTTTTGTTTAAACACTTTTTATCTTACATTATTTTTAATCATAATAACTTTGTTTGATTGCACAGTGATTCTATTCCTTACCTAAATATTTGTAGGTTTTTCAAAAAGAGTTTTAAAATTAATCTAATTTTTTTTTTGTTATAATGCTTTATTTAAAAAAAATATTTTTTATCATCTCAAAATCAATTGACAAACTAGTCTAACCACACTCTTAATTTATTAGTAAATTTTTTTAAAGGTACTAATAGAAAAGCAGTTTTATTTCAAAGTATTTTTTTTCAAAAGTGATCCCAAACACTGATTTATTCATAAGTTGATGGCTATGAGAAAAGGAATAGAGAATTTGACTACAAATTTGATTGTGTGAAACGAGTTTGGGGTTGGTTATTTTTCAGCTGATTCGTTATTTAGACTTAATGCGATTAGACCAACCTCCTGCATGTCTATTCATTTCTATACATTATGATTTATCAAAAATATTTTTGGATCTATATGGCTTAGTGGAACTCAATCCATCTCTCTCACATATTCAAAAAAAAAAAAAGAAAATTAATATATTGAATTTCTTTTGCTTTCTGTTTCATTAATTGGTCAACTACTGTTTCCTATCACATCTATGCATTAATCATTTCCTTTCCCAAGAAAATAATTAAAGAATGAATTTGTAATGAATAATAATATCAATAAAATATCTTCAACATTTTCAAAAATAAAATAAAATATCTTCAACCGATAGCGTAATTAATGAAGTTTTTGAAAGAAAAAAAAAAACATTATTTGTTCGATTTTCAAATTATAAATTTATAATTTTAAGGACGATTTGGGCAATAGCAAAAGAGAAATCCTCAACTGCAATTATGACAAAAAAAAAAAAAAAAAAACTCCAACCCAACCCAAAACACAAATAGAAAGAGTTGAAAGGGAAAAATATACTTTTAGTCCCTGAGGTTTGGATTAGGTTTCATTTTGGTCCCTGAGTTTTGAAACTCGACAATTTAGCCCTTGAGATTTGGTTTTAATTTCATTTTGGTTTCTCCATCTATTTTTCCGTTAAAAAAGTATTAGATTGATGATGTGGCAATATTTTTTTTTTTAATTTTAAAAAATATATTTTTAATTTTTTTAAAATAAAAATATATTAGAATAATAAATATATTAATTTTTTTAACTTTATTTCTTCTCTCCACTTCCTTCTTCTTCTCGTAATTCACACCACACTTGCCAGCCATCTCCTTCTTCTTCACACTCTCGACGGCGACTGACGGTTGACGACCACCACTCGCCGTTTTTTTCTCTTTTTTTTCCCTCTTTCTCTATATTTTCTTTCTTTTTTTTTTTAATAAAAAAAGAGGGAGAGGGAAGAGGAGTTCCTCCCGTCGCCGACGCAAAATAGAGGGCTCCTCCTTTGACGTCCCCAACGAGCAGCGACTTCGATCCCACAAGCGACGACCATCGAACACGAAGAAAAACGAAACCCACACTTGGAACGTGAAGAAAAACGAAAGCCACACGAATAAAACGACCACTGATGTCTTCCTTCTCTCTGTTTTCCCTCTCTTCTCCTGCAACATTGGAACGCGAAGAAATACGAAACCCACTTCAAAATCTTGCTGGAAAACGATGCATACGACTGTACACGAAGAAAATGAAACCTACTTAAAACACACGATGCATATGATCATCACTGTTGTTTGAACCATCGTTCCAGCCCCCCTTTGTTCCAGATCTGGAATAATCCTAAACTGTCGACGAGAGAGAGATGGCAAGAGGGAATGAGATGGTGAGGAAGAGAGAAAGAAAGAGAAAAAAAAGAGAAAAAACTGGGGGAGGGGGGGGGCTCGCGGTGCACGAAGGAGAGGGGAAGACTATAGCAAGCTCGTTGTCATCGTTGATGTTATCGACTAGAATCGGGTAGGTATTCGTTTCTTATAATTAATTGTTTTTCTGTAGTGTTATATTTCGTTCTAGTTTTCTAAGTGGTACTCTACTTGTTTTTAGTTAGTCAAGGAAAAGGGTTTTGTTTTCTTGTTTTCTAAGAGCTAGATGGAGAGGAACAGTAATACTTTGTTCATTCTGTAGAAACTAGATTTTGTGCAGAATTGCTACATTATACTCCTCTGTTTCGCGTCGGCGATGGGAGGAGAGAGTTCCTTCTCCCTCTCCCTCTTTTTTATTAAAAAAAGAAAGAAAGAAAATGTAGAAAAAGAGGAAAAAGAAGAAAGAAAAGAAAAATAAATAAATAAATAGGTCGTCGGCCACCGACGGTAGGTGTGAAGAAGAAGATCGTTGGTAGGTGTGGTGTGAAGAAGAAGAGAATGAAGAAGGAAGTGGAGAGAGAAGAAATAAAATTAAAAAAATTAATATATTTTTATTTTAAAAAATTAAAAATATTTCTGTTGAGTGAGAAATTTCGGCCCATCACAAATTGCCACGTCATTAATTTGAATTAATGATAAAATAAATTTGGGACCAATTACAAATTTACACGTGTCCCTAAATTAAATTAATAGACATTAAAATTTGGCAAATCAAACAATGCCACTTGTCTATTATTGATCCATCAGATGACATAAGTCGAGTCCAATCAAATTATGCCATGTGGCAATTGGACCCGAGATTAATGTGACCCGAGATCATTGAAGAAATTGGGCTAAATTAAAATAATCCAATTTTATTAAAAATAAGTTGGATTAAAGCCCAAATATAGCCTAAGCCCAAAGATTGGGTCCAAGCCCAAGCCCATATGAGGTCCATCAAACTCTATAAATAGAGGAGGTCACCATTCATTTTGGGCATTCAGACAGAGTCAGAGAAGCCATAGCCCAGAGCATTCTCCCAAGGTCCAGAGTCTTCAAAAGTGAGAGAGTCCAAAGAATTCAGAAGATCCAAGATTCAGAATTCGGCCATCTCCAGACTCAGAAGACCCAACGACTGAAAGACTCCAAAGAATCAACCGTTTCTTCATCAAGATACAAGTTGAAGATTCAACCTTCCTCCGTCTGAGATCAAGCTTGTCGGCCCTCAGATCAAACCCCATATTTTGAGAGAAAGCATCAGAGGATAAATATTAGAGATTGTAACACTTCTACATACAAAATCAATAAAATCAAGTTCATTTCCACGAATTAAATTTCCTTTGTCGAAATCTCGTGTGAACAATTTCTTTTAAATAAAAAAAATATTCCAACATCCTCAATCCGTTACTTTTTAATGGGAAAATGGATGAAGGGACCAAAATGAAACTAAAACCAAATCTTAGGGGCTAAATTGTCGAGTTTCGAAACACAGGGACCAAAATATAAGAAACCTAACACAAACCCTCACGAGCTAAAAGTGTATTTTTCCCATGTTGAAAATACCCTTTCCAGCATTTTCGTGTGTTTTACTTTTATGAAGTATATCAATAGTATATCAGATATATTGTTGATATACTACTGATATACCTAAAATGAAATATATGATATACTATTGGTATATCTAAAATGACATATATCTGACATACTGCTGATATATTTTACCAAGTGGAATGATATTCCTAATATGAAGTATATTAACAATATATCATTATTTTATATTTAGTATATCAAATATACCTAAATCTAAGTACATCACTAATATACTACTAATATACTCTCATATATCAATGAAATTTCTAATATTAATTATATATCAACAGTATATCAGCACTTTATATACAATATAAAAAATATACTTAAAATAAATATATATCATTAATCACTAATAATTAAAAATATATATCAATGATTTCTTTAAAAAATAACAAGTCTATCATAGATGTATTTAGCCACTCATAAACGGTAAAATTTCTAGTCCTACCGTAGTAGGGAGATTTTCCCTACCTCTTCCATTTTGAATGGATGCCACATGACATCTTTTCTTTTTATTTAAATCCAACCTATAAATTGGGGCCTGCCATTTGGAAAATAGCACCCAAACTCACGTAAATATGGAAGATTTAGTATCTTCTCTCTCCAGATTTTTAATGTTGGTATTTATTTTTTATTTCTTATTTTTTTATTTTTTTTGTTTTCACTATTTTTTTTTTCATCTCCTCTAATTTTTTTTTCTTTTCATTTTATCCCTTTTTAAGATGTACAAAAAAGAAAAAAAAAATCATCTCTCCTATTTATTATTAATACATTTTTTCAATATTGACTCTCTATCTTCTCTTTTCATCTTCTCTATTTTTTTTTCCTTCACTATTACTTTAAATTATTTTACACATCTCAAAAATAAAATAAGCAAGAATATTAATTTAATTTATTTTAATCATTATATTTTTTTCAACGTGTAACTTTATTGTGTACAAATAATTAAGGGTCCATTTGAGATAACTTTCTAACTATTTAAAAAAGTGCTTTTAAGTGTAAAAAAAATATATATATTTTTTTTTACAAATAAGTGAAAAAAATATTTTTAAACACTTAGAAAGTCATTCCAAACATACACTAAATAATTGTGGTTTGTCTCACATTTCTTAAAATTATTATTACATTTTATTGTTATCCATTATGATCTTTTGTATTCATTTGAAACCTTATTTTCAAATAATGAAATAATTCTTTAGTTACCTATATCATATTAAAATAAAAGTTGATGCATAATAAAAATATAAATAAAATTCATGATTCATTAAAAAGGAAAAAAAGAAACTTAATGTTCAAATGAAAAATCATATAAAGAGAAGACAAAATAAACAATGTTGATATCATATTGCAAATTTAGCATATTTGAAAATAAAATAAAATAAAAATAAAAAACCAACGTTAATAATTAATAATATGGGAGAGAGAAGATACTAAATCAGTAAAAATTCTCTATTTAAGTGAGTTTGGTTGCTCTTTTCAAATGGTGGGCCCCAATTTATTGGTTGGATTTAAATGGAAAGAGAAGATGCCATGTGGCATCCATTAAATGGTAGAGGTAGGAAAAATCTCCCTACTACGGTAGGACTAGAAATTTTCCCCTCATAAACAGGTATATATATCAATGTTATTAATTATTTGAGTAATATAACAAAAGAGGTATATCAATGATATATCAACATTCATAACATGTATATATGACAAACATTTTATGTTATAAAAGACAAACATTTCATTTAAAATATGCAAATAACACAACATGATTCAATAAAGAGAAAATGAAACATAATTATAAGTAAAGAAAAGTAACATATCAAGTATATCAACATTCATATATCAGGTATGTCATTCTTATATCAATACTCATAATCAGGTAAATCAAAAGTTACGTTTATCAAATCAAGTATATATTAGATATACCATTGTATTCATTCGAATATATCAAATTTGGTATATTAGTTAACTGATATACTTTATATTTCATATATCAATAAATATAAAGTATATCAAATATACTACTAATATACCAGTTGATATACCAAGGGTAAAACTAGAATACTAAAAGAAGCGCAAATCATATTTTAAAAATTTTGCTATATTTGTAAATCTACAAAAGTATAACTAAATTTACAAATATCATAATATATATATATATGTATATTTTGCTACCCACCGCAATTTTCCTAATTTTAAACAATCTAATTACGTTTCGATTTTAGTTTCTATTATTAACTCCATTCATAAAAAGTTTACGCGACATATCAATTATTTATCAAGCTATCAATCCCATCATGTCAAATTAGTCCAAGTTCGATAACCATTGCAATATGTCAATGTTCCATTAATTAAATTAGCAAATTGGACCGACTAAGGGTCCGTTTGGAATACATTTTAATTTAAATGTTTTTCAAGAATGCATTTCTTAAAAAACATTTTGTATAAAAATTGTTTAGAATTTAAACACTCATATGTTTGGTTGCATTTCCTCACAAATGTTTTTATGCACAAGTTATTGTTTACTTAAGAAGTCTTTTTTAAAAAGTTGGTTTCAAGTGTTTCTCTCAAAATGGTTTATTTATCAATCTCATTTTCTAATAAGTCATTTTTTGTGGTTGTCAAACACTAGAAATTTTTTCAAAATGATTTATTTTCAAAATTAAACACTTGAAAAGTTAAACCAAACACACCCTAAATTTCACTTCATATAGTTCAATGTTCTCGGCCATAATTGAACTTTTAAGAAAATAACTAATTTATAATCTAAATTTGGCATGATGTATTAATTTCACTACAAATTTTTAATTTTATCAAATTGAATCCTAAATTTAAATAAAAGTTTCAATTTTGTTTTTACATTCATCTTTCACTAATTTGAATAAAAAGTAAGTAAATTATTTCAAAACTCGTGAATGTCAACATAAAATGACGATCAATTAATGCACAAGATCAACCATTAAACAAATGTCCAAGATTCACAATATTAAAAAAACAAAAAAAAAAACTTTTGTGTCTAATTCTTTGTAGTCCCCTCCATTTCATACCTAAACTTGTATTTTATAATTTATTAAACGCACCTAAACTATTTTTTCAACAAATTTTCAATTGAACAAAGTATCGCACAAGGTGTGTCATGTTTGGGAGCGATTTTGAAATGGTTAAAATAACTTTTGTTAGGTTCAAAATCATTCCTAAACATGCATTTAATCATTTAAAATCAATGGATGGTATAAAAATCACATCTAAAAGTATAAAAGCAAATATTAGGATCAAAAAACACTATTGGTGCTTAGCTTTGATGAAGGAAACAATTTAGTTCTTAATTTTTACTTTGTAACAATTTAGTCCTTGTAGTTTGAAATTTGTAACAACTCGGTCCTTGAATTTTAATATGGAGAACAATTTAGTCCTTGTATTTTCAAATCTATAATTGTTTAATTGCTAATGTAAAAATGTTCATAAAATTAAATATTGATTTTTATTTTATAAAGATTTAAACTTTGTAGCTTACAAACATATATTAGATAACTAATTAGTTTATTGATTTACCTATGTATGAAATCCTATGCAATATTATGTAACAATGTACTCTCTATACTTTAGAGTTTGTAATGATTTAGTCTCCCTATCATGAAAATTATTGCATAGCGATTCTTTTTTTTTCATGATAGACATTGAATCGATCGTTATAAATTCTAAAGTATAGGGAGTACATTGTTACATAATATATTCATGGATTAAATTGTTAAATTGTTACATAATATAGTTTAGGGACTAAATTGTTAAAAGATTGAAAGTACAAAGATCAAATATCATTACAAACCAATCTTTAAGGCTAAATTGTTACTTCCATGAATGTTCAAGAATGAAAAGTAATTTCTAACTCATATTAAAATGATTATATAGGAACCACTTTTAATAAGTCACTTATAAACAAATAATTTTCACTTAAATCAATATTTCTAAAATAACCCTCAAACATGTCCTTATTAAAGTTTAGGGTGAAATTAAATGCAATACTTACCAATTAGACTTTAGGGTAAAAATTGCAATACTTAACAATGTTTAAGGTGCAATTAGATTGATTCAAAAAGAAAAGTGCAATCTGATGAAATTGAAAAAATTTAGGGTTAAAATTTGATTTCTTTTATCCCAAATTTTAAACTTTTAAGTACTATACTTGATCAAATTTTATTTTCAACATTGATACCAACTAATGTATCCATCAATTTATTCTACATCATTCAGTTCTAGACCCAAAAGCACACTCTCCATGTCTACTCTGTTTTGGCAAACTAATTCAAAGACATCCATCCATTATGAACTAATTGATTGGAGCTTGCCCCAGTTGAGGCACCTAATGGGATGGGAGATTGATGTTACACACCACCAGCCTACTTCATAAATAAATTTATGAACCATTTGATAATAATTTAATTTGGTTTTTAATTAGTTATTGGATTTTAAAAATTAAGCTTATAAATCATACTAGCTTCTACATGTAGGTTTCATTGTTTTGTTATCCACCTTATTTCCATGTTTCCAAACACCTAGTCAAGTTTTGAAAACTAAAAAAATTAGACCTCGTATGATGATCATTTAGACTTTGTTTGATAACCATTTGGTTTTTTGATTTTGAAAATTAAGCTTGTTTTTTTTCTAAATTTACTTATAATGATTTTCATCTTCGTTAAGGACACATTTGAAATTCTAGCCAAATTCCAAAAACAAAAAAGAGTTTTTGAAAAATACTACCTTGTTAATTTGATAACCATTTGGTTTTTTGTTTTTGAAAATTATGTTTCTTTTCTCCCAAATTCCTTTAAATGGTTTTCATTTTTGTCAAGGATACATTTGAATTCCTAGCCAAATTTCAAAAACAAAAACAACTTTTTTAAAACAGTTTTTTTTAGTTTTCAAAATTTGACTTAGTTTTTGAAAACATGAGAAAAAGATACGTAACAAGATAAAGAACTTATAGATGAGAGGATGTTTTTGAAAACCAAATGGTTATCAAATGACCTTTTTGGAATCTGGCTAAAAACTTCAAATGTTTCCTTGACAAAGACGATGAAAATTATAATAAGAAAATAGAGAGAAAGCAAGTTTAATTTTCAAAAACAAAAAAGAAAATAATTAAATGACACCTAAGCAATTTTCTAGTTATCCTTTCTCGAGAAAATCCATCTCCATGGTTCATATGAATACAATAGGAACCAATAAACGTGAGCTCTCAAGGTTTAATAATACTATCTAACATAGTATTAATGATGAATAATCAGCCATGGCAACAGAATTAAAAAATATTAAATAAATTTATAAAATATATATATATATATATATATATATACTTCTATGTATATTTATTACTGTTTTTTGAATGGTACATATGTACATATATCTATATGTGTGTTTATATATATAACACTTAAATCATGTGATATTAACGTTATGTTATACAAAGTACCCATAAACTTTGGGGTAGGTTTCAATTATTTCTCTAGATTTTCAATATTTTCATTTTAACTCCTTGATAAAGAAATAAATAATCAACCTACTTAAACCAAGCTTTATGCTCAATGTTAATGGGAGTCAACTCCAATTCAACCGAATTCAACGGAAGCATGAGTGAATCATTATGTCACAAGGTCCAATGACAAGAGCTAGAGCTAAAATGCTATAAGAAGCATTGAAAACTTACCTCCAAGCTAAGGGGTCTACCATGGTTAAAAGCTGAATCCATTCACGATTGATAAGACACCAATTAATCCAAGAGAAACTTTAATGAATCTAAAAATACATGTTCATTCCAATCTTTAATACATTATGTACCTTTTAAACTTTATGTATTTTCATTTAAGAATGTTCATGTATGGACTTCAAGTTTGTTGGTTGAATTTAGACTACATAAACTAAGGGTTGTGTCATTCCATTGCGTTATTTAAATCACTAGTAGGGATGCAATTTTATCATTTGAAGAACAAGATGAATGAAATTTTTGAGTTCAACTCTCTCAATCTTTATGTTTTCTGGTGTTTAGAATACATGCTTAAGAACTTTCAATCTAGTTAGATCAATTAGACAGTGTAGAGTTCAAAATTTTGAAGATAGGAACGAGTTCTCCATTCTTCTTGATCATTGTTCATCTTTCCAAGTAAGAATGCGTTTAGCTTTCTTGAGGTTGTTTATCATCTTATTATTGGATTTATTATTATTACTGTGGTGGGGGTTCATGTAGAATAAATGGAGTTCTCATGCATAATTTAGTCTAAAGCTTTGATACCATTGCTATGAAATATTTGAAGTTTGGATCTAAAAACCTTGTTATCGAACAAGATTCATAGAACTCAATCTCAAAATTTTGAAAGCGAAATTGAAAATCAACCCAAGAAAAGTAAAACTCGATTTATCTTGATGATCAAATCTCGTGAGGCAAAGGAAGATCTTTCCTTGTTTGAGATCCAAATCACCTCATAAACAAAATTAATTAAGTCAAACTTGAATGATTCTAAGCATGCAAATAACAAGCATTTGGCTAAAAGCTTCAAAGAAGCAATTTTCACTACATTTCCAAGTCTCCAAATCTAAATTTTACATTGGAATTAGCTAGACTATATATATCTAACCTCCAAATAAACCAAAAATGTGACACCCAAATTTCGAGGTAAAAATTATTTTCCAATCTTAAGTTAATTTGGAGCTTAAATTTCATATCATATTAAGATTTGTAAAGGTCTATTTAATTTCATGAGTTTCTGAGTTAAGTAAAGTTAAAGGAAAATTGAATTTTAGCATTCAATTTTGGGGATTTCATAATCAATGAGGAGAAAATTGGAGACGAAAAAATGAAATAAGGAGACTCTTTTAAATGAGGGCTATTTAGTTAAAGAATTGTTCTTTAAGGGAACCCCATGAAAAAGAAAAAAAAAAAAAAAGAAGAAGAAGAAGAAGAAGGTTAAGCTGCTCTTTAAGGAAACCCTAGGAAAAAAAAAAAGAAGAAGAAGAAGGTTAAGCTGCTCTTTAAGGAAACCCTAGGAAAAAAAAAGAAAAGAAGAAGAAGGTTAAGCTGCTCTTTAAGGAAACCCCAGGAAAACAAAAAAGAAGAAGAAGAAGGTTAAGCTGCTCTTTAAGGAAACCCTAGGAAAAAAAAAAAAAAAAAGAAGATTAAACTCTTTCTCCCTCTCCCAGCCGCCTCTCTCTTTTTCTCCCTCTCATTCTCGTTATTTTATCCCTCTCTGATCGTCTCTCTCTTGTGTTCTCTTCAGCAACTCGTCGTCTCCTCCGTTGACTGTTGGAAGGTGGTGGGGCACAACACTCACAAACCACATAGAGAAAGAAGAAGAGGAAGCTTTTGATTTTTCTAAAAATGATTTCTTACTTTCACTCTTGAAAAGATCTCAACACTACAAGGGTATTTATAGTAGTTTTGGTACATGGATTTAGACTCTATATTAATTACTAATAATTCATGAACTACTTGATTCATGAATCACCAACTCCTAGATACATGAAACATAATATTAGATAAATTCAAGGATATATGTACCAATAATAATTGCAAGTTTAATAATTAACACTCCCCCCTAAACTTGCACACTTTTGAACTCCAAGTTGCAACCTAAGTCTTTGAAAATTGTCATACTTTAAGGGCTTTGTAAAGATGTCAGCAACTTGGTCCATAGACTTGACATACTCGAGCTCCAATTCTTTCATCTCAATACATTCCCGAATAAACTGATATTGGGTGTCAATGTGCTTGTTGCGGTCATGGAACACAAGATTCTAAGCTAAGGCTTGAGCTGACTTGTTGTCAATCAGGATCTTCGTAGCATCCCCTTGCTCCATATGAATCTCCTTCAACAATCTTCGTAGCCATATAGCATGACAAGTACAAGATGTGTGGCTGCAACATACTCATTTTCAAAAGTGGAGAGTGTTACAATTGGTTGCTTATTTGAACACCAAGAGATTGCATTATTTCCCATAAAGAACACATAACCAGTAGTGCTTTTTCTATCATTAATATCTCCAGCAAAGTCACTGTCACAGTAACCCATCAACTTGAAATCATTAGAGGATGAATAAAATATCCCATAGTCAAGAGTACCTCTAATGTAGCGAAGTATCCTCTTGGCTGCTATTAAGTGAGATTCAGTAGGAACCTCCATGAAACGACTCACGACCCCAACTAAAAAAGGAATATCAGGCCTTGTGCAAGTCAAGTATCTCAGACTTCCAACAAAGCTCTTGAACATGGTAGAATCAACCTTTTCTTCATCTGTTTTCATCTTGGACAACTTTGCTCCACACTCCATTGGGGTGTTGACCGACTTGCAATTAAGCATGTTGAATTTCTTGAGTAACTCCTTTGCAAAGACTTCTTGGGAAACAAAGATTTCCTCCTCCATCTGATTTACGTAGATTCCCAAGTAATAGGACATGAGGCCCATGTCACTCATCTCAAACTCTCGAGCCATGGCCTCCTTAAAGTCTGAAAACATCTTTGGACAGTCACCTGTAAAGATAAGATCATCCATATAGACACAAACAAATAAAACATGTCCATTTTCTTCTCTTCCATAGAGGGCATCTCATGTTGGCATTTGGAAAAACCATTTTCTTGCAAATACTTGCCAAGTCGACTATTCCAGGCTCTTGGTGCTTGTTTGAGCCCATATAACGCTTTCTTTATCTTCAATACCTTGTCTTCATGGCCTTTGACAACATACCCCGTCGGTTGTTCGATGTAGACATCCTCGTCAAGATAGCCATTAAGAAATGCGGGACTTCACATCTAATTGGTGGATCTTCCAATGATTTTGGGCAGCAAGGGAGATCAATAGACGATTTGTTTCCATATGAGCAACTGGAGCAAACACCTCTTCATAGTCAATGCCTTGTCTTTGCTTGTAGCCTTTGGCAACAAGCCTTGCTTTACATTTCTCAACTTCACCTCTAGCATTTTTCTTTGCCTTGTATACCCATTTGACATCAATAACTTGATGATTAGAGGGAGGATATACCAACTCTCAAGTATCATTCTTTTCAATGGCCTTCATTTCTTCATCCATGGCTTGAACCCATTTCTCCTCACACATGGCTTCTTCAAAACTTAAAGGTTAAGAATCAAAACATAAGCAATACAAATTATCATCTAACCTTTGAGTTGTTTGATAAAAATCATCAAGGCTTCGGTATCTTGGAGTTTTCTCATTTGAAGAAGATGATAGTGACGATGATGATGAACTTGGTGAAGATGAAATTGGTGTGGTTGGTGGAGTAGCTTCAATTTGGACTTCTGGGATTGTCGCTTCTTCATCTTCAAAGTAAGAAAGGAAATCATAAGATTCTTCCTCTTTGGAGCTCCAATCCCATGATGCATGTTCATCAAACTCCACATCTCTGCTGTTCACAATCTTTCCATACTCCGGGTTGAACAACTTGTATCCCTTAGGATTCTCATCATATCCAATGAGTGTAGGGATAATAGCCCTTGCGCAGCGTAAATGGTCAGAGGATCACACTGATTTTAGTCACAATTAAAATACCGGTACGGTTCACAAAATAATAATTTACAGCAAGGATACACAGAGAATATATCATGTTGTATATTGGTTATAAATCATGCTATAAAAGGAATTAAAATTCTAGATCTAATCTAGATTGGATCCTAATGATCCTAGATCAAGAAATACCTACCGTAAGTGAAGTTTCTTGATCGATTTGCCAATTTTCCTTCAAATTGCTCTAAAAACAACAGCAAGAGGTCCTTGATCTCGCTGGAAATTCGTCAGGAACACCACCACTTGTTCACACTGATATCCTTGTAAAAGGATTACCAGTTAGGAGTTTGTGGGAGCAATATCTCTAAGGGAATTGGTGAGTTTTTGATCTCTGTACTCCTAGGAAAAAGTTGCAGAGAATTCTTGGGATGAGAGAGAGAACTTTTCCGTGGGTTTCAAGAGAGAATCATTCAACTGAAAAAGGATCACCCGTAAAGAAGCCAAAACTGCTCCTAAAAAGCCTCTCAACCCACGCATAAGATGGAAGACACGTTCCCATCAGTTAACCTAACTGATGGGAAAAATTAATTAATATTAAATAATATTAACTAACCTTTTAAATTAAATTAACTCTTAATTCAATTTAATGTTATTTGTATAAACATATTTATACAACACTTCCATTTATCCTATGGTTTTAGTAAAAT
This sequence comes from Luffa acutangula, assembly GCA_036850905.1. NCBI lineage: Eukaryota > Viridiplantae > Streptophyta > Magnoliopsida > Cucurbitales > Cucurbitaceae > Luffa > Luffa acutangula. The sequence continues at coordinate 27,065,895 of CM072099.1, forward strand.
TTAATTAAACCAAAATTTAATTAAATTAAATAAAACCGAAAATATTAATTAATTCACCAATTAATTAATATTATAATTAAATATCATATATTCAATTATATTTCTCTCATATGAACTATAGAATTAATATACATCATATGTGCATGAATTAACCTATAGTTTTAAATATTAATCAAATTCACATTTTAACTTAATATTTGAACCTCTTCGAATGTTCAATTCACCCTTATAAATTTACCTCAACGCCGTTGTAGAGCTACCAATGGGACCTAATGGACCTACAGGTATCAGAAGCTCCAACGATATGAGATTAATTTGCTAAACTCATTAACCAATTTAATCAATATTCGTTAACTGTGGTTCACTCCATTAAAGAACGACAACTGCACTCTTCTCACTACAGATATATTTTTGTGTCCATAGATAACGACTGTTAACAGCAAGTTAGCCCTTCACGTTGTTCGTACCCCAGCTAGGTCAAATTACCGTTTTACCCCTGAGCTACCTCTTGGTCCTTATGTACCAGTGCTCCTCTAATGAACAACCTATTTGAGGTCCAACCAACAAACAGAAGTCCCTCTCGCGCCATAAAGAGGGTAGGGCCCATTGTTCAAGACCCGGAGACACCACTTAAGGGAACACACCTCTACTTACCCTAAAGTTGGGAAGGAGTGAATTCCATCTTGTAAGACTGTGTTCCCAACTTCCCACTCTATCTTGTCCCCAAAATGGTAGGCTTATTGAGTCGGCGTGCATGCCACTCTCACTCGTACAAATCAAAGGACAATGCCTCATGGACAGGAGTCCATAATCCACTTAGGATTAAGGCCAAGTTGCCTAGGTCATCCTAGTGAAATAGAAATCGAGCTAACTAACGGTGTTACAGTTAGTGGTTAACTATTTTGCGGTCCGGTCTTTGTGCAAACTGATTGCACAGGATACCCCCACTCGCATGTCAACTACATGAACGTTGTTGATCATTGCGTTTGTATCGAAATACAAAGCGGGCCGTATGCATAGTATCACCAGGATAAGGTACCCAACCTTATCCCTATACTACAGACCCTTTAGGCTAAAACTTGAACATCGATCCCCGTATGTCCCTACATACTAGTTCAAGCCTCATTCTATTAGCCTTGGATGTTTAGTTTATTGGATTAGGAATAATAAGACAAGATATAATACAAACATGAATAATACATCACTTTTATTAATGTTCGGTCAAATGTACATTTAGTATCTACGAGTTTTAGGGCATAAAACCCAACAAACTCCCACTTGAACTAAAACTGAAGTTAATGGGAAAGTATATACAATATAATCCAAAGCTGGAAATGGTACATGTATGTTGTACATTACATGAAAAGTAAATATACAAAATACAATAAACTAGGACATCCTTACACCCATTACACATCTCCCACTTGCCCTAGATTACACTATATACATATCTCACAGACCTAGACTTTCTAGATGACCCTCAAACACTTTAGCCGAGAGGGCATTCGTAAACGGATCAACAATGTTGTGCTCTGAAGCGATCTTGGTCACGACCGCATCTTCTCTTTGCACAATCTCTCGAATCAGATGATACTTCCTCTCTATGTGTTTACCTCGTTTGTGGCTGCGAGGTTCCTTTGAATTGGCTACAGCCCCAATGTTGTCACAGTATAACGTAATGGGCAAGTTCATATTTGGAACAACTTCCAAATCTGTCAAGAACTTCCTTAGCCAAACAGCTTCCTTAGCTGCTTCGCAAGCAGCTACATACTCGACCTCCATAGTGGAGTCTGCTATGCATCCTTGCTTTATACTTCTCCAAACTACAGCTCCCCCGTTAAGGGTGAACACTGACCCCGACGTGGACTTCCTAGAATCCTTGTTAGACTGGAAATCAGACTTGGTGTATCCAGTGAGAACTAACTCTTTAGCCCCAAACACCATCATGTAGTCCCTAGTTTTCCTAAGATACTTGAGGATTCCTTTTACGACGGTCCAGTGGTCTAACCCAGGATTTGACTGATATCTGCTGACAATCCCTACAACATAACAGATGTCAGGCCTCGTGCAGAGCATAACATACATTAAGCTACCCACTGCAGAGGCGTAGGAAATCCGTCTCATATCCTCAACCTCTTGAGGTGTCTTAGGAGATTGTTCCTTAGACAGGTGAACCCCATGCCTGAAAGGCAATAAACCCTTCTTGGAGTTCTGCATCGAATATCGAGCCAACATCTTGTCGATATACGTTCCTTGAGACAGAGCTAGCGTTTTGTTCTTTCTATACCGAATAATCTGGATGCCAATAACATATTGGGCCTCACCTAAATCTTTCATTTGGAATTGGGCTGCTAGCCATTCTTTCACGTCAGACAGATATCCTACATCATTCCCAATGAGTAGGATGTCATCTATATAAAGTACAAGGAAAGCTACTTTATTCTTGTTGATTTTCTTGTAAACACAAGGTTCATCAACATTTTGGTCAAAGCCAAAAGATTTGATCGCTGTATCAAATCTAATATTTCAAGATTTGGAGGCCTGTTTCAACCCATAAATGGATCGATTCAGTTTACAAACCTTTTGCTCCTTACATTGGGTTATGAACCCTTCAGGCTGAGACATAAAAGTACTCTCGTCAAGATTGCCATTCAAAAAAGCAGTCTTGACATACATTTGCCATATTTCATAGTCATAAAATGTGGCAATGGATAAGAGAATTCTTATAGACTTAAGCATAACAACTAGAGAAAAGGTTTCTTCATAGTCCACCCATTTTCTTTGGGTATAACCCTTTGCTACAAGTCTTGCTTTGAAAGTCTGTACTTTCCCAGCAACATTTCTTTTCCTATTATAGATCCATTTACACCCAATGGGTTTAACCCCTTCAGGTTGATCTACAAGTTCCCAAACTTGATTGAAGTACGTAGACTCCATCTCAAGGTCCATGGTTGTGGCCCACTCGTCTTTATCTACATCATTCATTGCCTGACGATAAGACAATGGATCTTCTACGCCGTCATCAGGTATGACTACTTGTGTTTACGTTAAACCCAAGTAGCGGTTAGGTTGTATCACAACTCTCCCACTGCGTCGAAGATCTCCCACTACGTGAGGAGGACTAGATTGACGAGAAGAACTGGATTCTCCAACAACTCTTGTTGAAGGACCAGGTTCATCAACAACCCTTGTTGATCCTTCTGTAGCTTCTCCTAATACTAACTTACTTTGTGGTTTATGATCTTGAATGTGGTCTTCCTCCAAGAAAGTTTCATTGGTCGATACAAATACTTTATTTTCTTAAGGATCGTAGAAAAGACCACCACTCGTTTCTTTTGGGTATCCAACAAATTGGCATATTCTAGTACGTGGTCCCAATTTCTTAGGATTTGTCACTAGCACATGTGCAGGACAACCCCAGATACGGAAGTAACGCAAACTAGGTTTACGCCCCCTCCATAACTCAAAAGGAGTTTCATAAACACTTTTTGAGGGAACGTTGTTAAGAATATGTACTGCAGTCTCTACTGCATACCCCCAAAATGAGCTAGGCAATTGAGCATAGCTCATCATAGATCGAACCATGTCTAACAATGTTCTATTTCTCCTTTCTGATACACCATTCTGCTGAGGTGTACCAGGTGCTGAGAGTTGGGATTGGATTCCATGTTCTATCATATAGTCCTGGAATCTTTGATCCAAATACTCTCCACCTCGATCTGATCGAAGTGTTTTAATTGTTTTACCTAACAGGTTTTCTACTTCCATCTTAAACTCTTTAAACTTTTCAAGAGCTTCAGACTTATGGCCCATTAGGTATAAGTAACCGTATCGAGAATAATCATCTATGAAAGAGATGAAATATTCATAACCACCTCGAGCCTTTACATTCATTGGTCCACAAAGATCCGAATGTATAAGTTCAAGTGGTTCTTTGGCCCTATAACCTTTTCCAGTAAAAGGCCTCTTGGTCATTTTACCCTCGAGACACGATTCACAGGATGGTAAAGTTGTATCTTCTAAATCTGTTAGAAGTCCATTTTTAACCAAACGATCGATCCGATCGATTTTAATATGACCGAGACGAAGGTGCCAAAGATACGTATTGTTACATAGAGGAGAAATCTTTTTCCTTTTGTTTTGAGTTTCGGCCGTTTTAAACATTTCATGACTTAAAATAGCTTTAGCGTCGGTAGGTCTTAACACAAATAAATTATTCTCACGCTAAGCAGAACAAATAAAAATACCATTTCTTGAAACAATAGCTTCATTAAGTAGAAAAGAAATTGAGTATTCTTGTTTTAACAAAGCTGAAATAGAAATAAGGTTCCTTTTAGTTCTAGGAACCAAATACAAGTTTTCCAAAATTAAATACTTATTTCTAAAAAATAATTTTGCAGCTCCCACTGCACGAGCTGAAACGACCTCTCCTGTTCCAACCTTGAAAGTCATTTCACCATCAGCGAGCTACTGGAAATGATTTTCCTGAAAAGAAGAGCAAACATGATTAGTGGCTTCCGAATCCAATATCCATGCGAACTCATCATGTTCTACAAGACAAGTCTCTAAAACAAGTAAATCGAATTTACCTTCTTTCTCTCTCTTCTTCTCAGCGAGGTAACGGGGGCAGTTGCGCTTCCAGTGACCATCCATATTGTAGTGGAAGCACCTCCCTTTGTCGGCCACGACCTTGGCCTTGCCCTTACCTTGCACAGCTTGCGCAAGAGCTTTTCCCTTGTCTCCCTTCCTCTTCTGTATTTGCTTCGACGAAGAAACTTGAGGTATAGATTTAGTCCGTGAGTGAGGATGAACCCTTCAGGAACTTCTTTTTGGAATGGGCCACATTGGCCTCTCCTTTCACCACATTTTTGCTCTTGCTTTTTAGCACGACCTCATAAATTTGTAACTCCGAGAGGAGGGTAGCCAGGTTGAACTGAATTTTGTTCGTACTCGCATTCGTCCTGAATGACATATAGCTTGTAGGAAGCGAGTGAAGGATGAACGCAACCTGATTGTGCTCGCAGACTATCCCGCCATTCGCCTCAGCAATGTTGAACTGGTTTATCATATCCAAGACAAGTTCCCGGACAGACTGACCTTCTTGCATCTTGGCGTTGAAGACGTTCTTCAACGCATCGTGGTGGAGCTGATAGGACGGAAGTCCAAACATCTCCTGCAGGGAATTCATAATCTCCTTGGCAGTTTCCACGTTCTCGTAATGCTTGGCCAGGACTTCAGATAAGCCTACCAATATATAGACTTTGACCATTTCATTGGCCTTCGTCTAGCGTTCGTGGGGATCTTTTACTGCCTGAGCGGTAGTGCGAGGGGGAACGAGAGGAAATTCCTCCGTTTAGACGAACCTAAGATCCTCTACCGCGAGTATGGTATTTAGATTCGATTTTCAAGTTGGAAACTTCTCGCCCGTTAGTCGTTCGTTTTTAAGCAAGGAAATTATAGAGGAAGACATTGTTGAAAAACAAACAATTGACCGTATTAGTTATCTTTGCCTTAACCCATCACACAAGCAATATAAACAATTGCATACATCCAATCAATTTTGCAAACAAACAATCAAAGAACCCTAATAAAACTATTAATTGTGTTATGCAACGATGCTTTAGAGGTTTAGAAGAACATCCATCGAAGGGTGATCGGTTGTTCCTCCTCTAAAATGAGACTCTTCTCAGTCAATTTCTAATACTAGAATAACTCATATTCCAATAGACATTAACCGCCGTTGTTCGGTCAAGGATTTGTTAACCAATTAACTCCTCCCCATAAGTGTAACCCTCCCACTTTCAGATCTCAGAGGCACGGACCAACAGGCTACCATTAGGAAAGACAACTGTTGGTAATTAGCCTAAGCGATCCTATCCTATTCAGGAGTTCACGGTGTTCCGAATCCTCTGATCAGGCCCTCCGAAGGGATGGTTGCTCCAGGGCAACACGCAGGCGGATCATAGGAATATCACGTTGTGACCTAGGGGTGGAGACCGAGGGATACGTTGACACGCGTCCCGCTCCCACTTACTATAGTTACTTTCCCGATTCACCTTGCTATTAACCCATGCAAACACTTTCCGAAGGGAGGCCGCGCTAAAACGACACGAAGCCGAGCATGGATCTCACGATGTGAACATACAGGGACGTAGGAGCAAAACTCAATTTAAATTAAATTTTGTAATTTTCCTCCCACTAAAGTAACCTATTGGTTATTTTAGGGTTTGATTAGACCTAGATAAATCCGGCTAAGTCATTTGTCTAAGTCTAGTCCTATTATAACTATTATAACAAGACCTAATGTCTAGGTGCATTAAACCAATTTAATTTACCTAGCGACATTATTCTAACATTAACCTGTGATTAATTCAACTCCCGTGTTCCAGATCAGTTCCCAAGTAGGAAGTGTTCCGTATACCGTCAACTTATAAACCTCCAATCCATAGACAGAACTTCACTGGTAGAATTCCCTTATAATCTCAGGAATGTTTGTCCTACTTAGTTCATTAAACCTATTTTAAGACTAAGTAAGAATTTCTAATCCTATTAGAAAATGATCTAAGGTCTAATTAATTTTAACTCATTAAAATTAATTGATTTTAGCCTAAGATCCTATATGAGCATGCATATCGTGATTATAGATTGACGGTTTCTAATCATAAATTTTAAACTATTTCAAAATTTTATTAATTAGCCCTATAATCATGCATACTATAGTTTTAAAAAAACAATTAACAATCATATACTAGTTAATGAAATTAAAACTATATCATAGCATAACATGTTTTTAATATAACTCTTATATTAAACTATGGATGTAACATGCTCAATGCTTCTTTGACTTCCATTTTTAATAAATTAACAATTAATTATTGCCAAAAATGGTAAATCACAGTAGCATGCTACAAACAATTCATTTTTAAATATAACCCTTATATTAAAACTATGTAATTGCATGCATCATGCTATCCCATTTTCATGATAATTATATAACTTAACTATATATAAATAAATCATGAAAATCCATGCATTATCATCCAAATATTATAATCATATTATAACATACATAATGCATGAGCATGCTTTATAACCTAAGGTGAGATTAATAATTAAATGACATCCATAAAGCATTTAAATAGCAATTGAACCGATTTAATTGGCCCCTAGGATAATTTAAAGCAAAATTACACTAATAAGGCTTTAAATCTATCCTATTACAAAAATCTGAAGCTCCAAAACCGGTCTAGATCCCTCGAACCAACCCGAACTGACCTTGAAAACCTCGAACCGTCCCAAAATCGGGTTGAACCGGACCAAACCGGTCGCAGCTAACCCTAATAACATGAACCAGACTGAAAGTTAGGGCACCATGCACGTCCCCACGGAAGTTGCCGCGTTGCGTGAAATCACGACAGCGTCGAGACGCTCAAGCGATAACGTCCCGACGCTGGCGCGATTTCAACCATTCTGAGCGTGAAATCGCGACAGCATCGGGACGCAATACGCCTAGCGTCCCGACGCTGTTGCGTCTGGAGCTGTTTTCTGAGCAGAACCGCGACTGTTCTTCAAAATTTTGGTCAAATCTCGCTGAGATTGTCACCGATTTTCAAGCCTAAACTAGACTCGGGCTTTAAAGACTCTATTTACATATTAATGCCCAAAAACGCAGGGGCCTTACATGATCAAATAAGTGACGAATATGTAAATCTATGGCCAACTAAACCTAACTAGTTCGATGCAAATTAACATTCACAATGCAATTTAATCCCACCAAAAGTGAACCGCAAATTTCAATCAATCAATAAAATTTAGAGATGGCTCTGATACCAATTGCAGGGATAATAGCCCTTGCACAGCGGAAACGGTCAGAGGATCACACTGATTTTAGTCACAATTAAAATACCGGTACGGTTCACAAAATAATAATTTACAGCAAGGATACAGAGAATATATCATGCTGTATATTGGTTATAAATCATGCTATAAAAGGAATTAAAATTCTAGATCTAATCTAGATTGGATCATAATGATCCTAGATCAAGAAATACCTACCGTAAGTGAAGTTTCTTGATCGATTTGCCAATTTTCCTTCAAATTGCTCTAAAAAACAGCAGCAAGAGGTCCTTGATCTCTCTAGAAATTCGTCAGGAACACCACCACTTGTTCACATCGATATCCTCATAAAAGGATTACGCGTTAGGAACTTGTGGGAGCAATATCTCTAAGGGAATTTGTGAGTTTTTTTTTTATCTCTATACTCTTAGGAAAAAGTTGCAAAGAATTCTTGGGATGAGAGAGAGAGCTTTTTCGTGGGTTTCAAGAGAGAATCATTCAACTGAAAAAAGGATCACTCGTAAAGAAGCCAAAACTGCTCCTAAAAAGCTTCTCAACCCACACATAAGATGGAAGACACGTTCCCATCAGTTAACCTAACTCATGGGAAAAATTAATTAATATTAAATAATATTAATTAACCTTTTAAATTAAATTAACTCTTAATTCAATTTAATGTTATTTGTATAAACATATTTATACAACACTTCCATTTATCCTATGGTTTTATTAAAATTTAATTAAACCAAAATTTAATTAAATTAAATAAAACCGAAAATATTAATTAATTCACCAATTAATTAATATTATAATTAAATATCATATATTCAATTATATTTCTCTCATATGAACTATAGAATTAATATACATCATATGTGCATTAATTATAACCTATAGTTTTAAATATGAATCAAATTCACATTTTAACTTAATATTCGAACCTCTTCGAATATTCAATTCACCCTTAGAAATTTACCTCAACGCCCTTGTAGAGCTATCGGTGGGACCTAATGGACCTACAGGTATCAGAAGCTCAAACAATATGAGATTAATTGGCTAAACACATTAACCAATTTAATCAATATTCATTAACTGTGGCTCACTCCACTGAAGAACCACAACTGCACTCTTCTCACTGCAGATATATTTCTGTGTCCACGGATATCGACCATCAATAGCAAGTTAGCCCTTCACGTGTGTTCTTACCCCAGCTAGGTCAAATTACCGTTTTACCCCTGTGCTACCTCTTGGTCCTTAAGTACTAGTGCTCCTCTAATGAACAACCTATTTGAGGTCCAACCAACAAACAGAAGTTCCTCTCGTGTCATAAAGAGGGTAGAGCTCATTGTTCAAGACCTAGCGACACCACTTAAGGGAACACACTACTTACCCTAAAGTTGGGAAGGAGTGAATTCCATCTTGTAAGACTATGTTCTTAGCTCCCCACTCGATCTTGTCCCCAAAATGGTAGGCTTATGGAGTCGGCGTGCAGGCCACTCTCACCCGTACAAATCAAAGGACAATGCCTCATGGACAGGAGTCCATAAACCACTCAGGATTAAGGCCAAGTTGCCTAGGTCATCCTAGTGAAATAGAAACCGAGCTAACTAACGTTGTTACAGTTAGTGGTTAACTATTTCGCGGTCCGGTCTTTGTTCAAACTCATTGCACAGGATACCCCCACTTGCATGTCAACTACATGAGCGTGTTGGATCATTGCGTTTGTATCAAAATAAAAAGAGGGTCGTATCCATAGGATCACTAGGATAAGGTACCCAGCCTTATCCCTATACTACAGACCCTTTAGGCTACAACTTGAACATCGATCCCCGTATGTCCCTACATACTAGTTCAAGTCTCATTCTATTAGCCTTGGATGTTTAGTTTATTGGATTAGGGTTAATAAGACAAAATATAATACAAACATGAATAATACATCACTTTTATTAATGTTCGGTCAAATGTACATTTACTATGTATGAGTTTTAGGGCATAAAACCCAACAATGAGAACAAGCTTTTTGCTTCGATCATCAAGTTTGGACCTCTTTTGCTCAGGAACATGAGCATAAGAAATGGATCCAAAGACTCTGAAATGAGAAACACTCGGTTTTCTTCCACTCCATGCTTCTTGTGGTGTCACATTCGTCAAGCTCTTGGTTGGACATCGATTTGAAAGATAGACTGCACATGCAACCGCTTCAGCCCAAAGCTCCCTTTGCATGTTCTTTGACTTTAACATTCTCCTTGCCATGTTGAGGATTGTTCGGTTCTTCCTTTCAGCAACTCCATTCTGTTGGGGTGACCTAGGAACTGTCAAATGACGCTGAATACCATGCAACTCATAAAAATCTTTAAAATCATTAGAAGTAAATTCACCACCCCTACCAGTTCTCAATGATTTATTTAATTTCATATCTACTCTCTTTTTCAACATAAGCTTTAAACTTCTTAAATGCATGAAATGCCTAAGATTTTATCTTCAAGAAAAGAACCCATGTTTTTCTACTATAATCATCAATGAAAAGCACAAAATAAGAGCTTTTACCAAGGGATTGAGGCTTAATGGGTCCACAAACATCAGCATGAACAAGTTGGAGTGCCTTGGTAGATCTTGAGGTGGATTGCTTCGGAAAGCTTGTTCTTGAATGCTTGCCATGTAAACATGCTTTACACAATTGATTGGGATGATCAATCACCGGAATGCCTTTAACCATCTTCTTATCTCCCAAGGCTTTAAGTCCCCCAAAATTCAAGTGTCAAATCGCATGTGCCAAATCCATGATGGATCATCAACACAACTTTTCAAGCACTTGGCACCACCATTCTTCAAGTTCAACAAGAACATCCGATTTTTGGTCATTGGAACTTTGGCTACAACTTTGGACTCTTGGTCTCTAAGCCAAAGCATACAATCCTCCATGTGAATCTTGTAACCTCTTTCCAAAAGTTGACCAATACTTAGAATATTACCAGTCAACTTTCGAATGTAATAAACATCACAAAGAACTTTATGGCCTCCATCTTTTGTCTCAAGCAAAACCTTACCTTTGCCCATGATCTCCACCTTTGTGTTGTCACCAAAGCTTACAAAACCTTTCTTGCCTGTATCAAACTCCACATATTTGCTTTTATCACCCGTCATATGATTGCTAACACCATTGTCAAGATACCAGGTGCTTGTCTCATCAATGGAATCACCCTTTAAAGCTAGAAACAATGACTCCTCCACGATGTCTTCCTTGTACTCTATAAGTTTGGCCTCCTCCTCAACCTTCTTGGTTCGGCATTCCCCTGCATAGTGACCAAGCTTGTTGCAAGAGAAACATTCAACTTGGGATTTGTCATGCTTGTCACCTTTTCCTCTTCCTCGACCACGACCCCTCATAAATGGTTGCCTTCTTTTTTCAATTGGTGAAGATTTCTCATCTCGTCCTCTTCCTTGCCCACGACCTCGTCCGCGATCTCGCCCTCTTCCATAACATTGTCCACGACCTCTACCACTATCTTCCTTTGAAAGTTGTCTTTGCTTGCAAGACTTGTTTCGGTTGCTCTTGGTTGCCACTGTTCATCCTTTCCTCATAGGCTCGCAACGATCCATTCAATTCATCAATGTTCATGGTTTCCAAGTCTTTTGACTCCTCGATTGCTACCACCACATGATCAAACATTTTATTTAGAGAGCGGAGATTCTTCTCGATCACACGAACATCTTGCATGGTCTTTCCAAGCCGCTTCATTTGGTTCACCACCATCGAGACTCTTGTAAAGTAGTCTTGAATTGATTCACTTTCTTTCATGCAAATTGATTCAAACTCTGCCCTATGAGTTTGAAGTCGAACTTTCTTCACCTTCTCCACTCCCATGACGGAGTTACGAAGCGTCTCCCACCCTTGTTTGGAGGTGGTCTCATTTGCAATCTTCTCGAACATATCATCATCCAAGCCTTGGTGGATGATCGTGAGGGCATATTGATCTCTCTTCCGTTCCTTCTCCAATGCTTCCCTCTCGTTTCACGGAAGAGCACTTTCATCTTCCGGTACTTCATAGTCTTTCTCAACAATTTCTCAAACTCCTTGGGAACCAAGTATGGCCTTCATCCTAAATGCCCAATTCTCATAATTGAGCTTGGTGAGTCGTGAATATTGAAAAGAAAGGGAGGCTTTGGAATTCATCCTTCTCAATACTACAAGGGTATTTATAGTAGTTTTGGTACATGGATTTAGACTCTATATTAATTACTAATTCATGAACTACTTGAATCATGAATCACCAACTCCTAGATACATGAAACATAATATTAGATAAATTCAAGGATACATTGACGTCAACCCAAGCAAACGGTTCGGCCACGAACACCAGCGACAATGGTGTCTTCCGATAGGTGGGTTTTTCGTTTATCTCTCTTAATCTCTCTCAATCTCTCTCCTCCTGTTGTTTCCTTCTCTCACGTTTGATCTTGAATTTTCTTCATCTCCTTCGGGGTGACAGTGATGCCAGCGATGGGAGGCGTTAGCACCAACAAGTGCAATAAGTCACGGGTCTCCCTTCTTCGCAAATCCAACCTTTTTTGCATTTTCGATGAGATCTTGTAGTGTGGGTTTTCCCCCTTCGATTTCTGGCAACCAACAAGTGTTCAACGTCCTCCATTCAGTGGACTTGAACAATTCCAGCAGTGGTAAGAGAATTTAAGTTTATTTTGGGTTGATTAAAAGAATACCCATTCACGTAGGCTTTCTATTTCCAGACGCCCATAGCTTTTAGAGGCTAGACTATCAAAATTGGAGCAATTTAGAGCTCGACCAGCGAGCATAAATTTGTTTTTGGGTGAGTTTGCTTCCCCGTTTTAGCTCTGTTATCGATTATATGAGTAAAGGAAATTAGCATGTTATTTTAACCTAATTTTAGAAATGTTTGAACGGTAGAATCAAGTTGTTTATTTGGGGTCAAGGTTGGCTTGTTGCTGGAATTAGTAGGCATTGTAAAACAAGAATTAACAAGCCAAGGTAAGTGGCTTTACTATTGGAGCGTATAGGCTAGGTTGGAAAATTGTGTGCTGATAGAATAGAATTTACATGAATGTTGTTATATGCATGATTTGATGACACAAGAACCATAAACGTATTTTTTTTATAGACCATGATATTGTTGGGTTTTATGCCCTAAACCTCGTAGATAGTGAATGTAAACAAATTCTATACTTGTTTGAATAAATTGTTATTGAGTTTCTACAATAAAGTGTTATTGTTAAATATTGCACAATTTGACCCAAATCCAATAAACCAAGATCCAAGATTGTTTGTATGTAATTTGAACTAGTATGCGGGGACATACGGGGATCGATGTTCAAGTTGTTGGGTTTTATGCCATAAATCTCGTAGATAGTAAATGAAACAAATTAATCGATCTCAATAAAGCGTTTTTTGAGTGATTCAGTAATTTGGTTATTGAATAATCGAGTTTGCATTAATAAACCCTAAATCCAATAAACTAAGATCCAACGTTGTTTAAATGAAACTTGGACTAGTATGTGGGGACATACGGGGATCGATGTCCAAGTAACAACCTAAAAGGTCTATAGTATAGGGATAAGGTCGGGTACCTTATCCTGGTGACAATATGTGATACGGCCCACCTTGTATTCGATACAGATGCAATGATCCAAAGCATCCATGTAGGAGACATGAAAGTGGGGGTATCGCATGCAATGAGTTGGCATAAGGCCGGACCGTGAAATAGTAACCACTAGATGTAACAACGTTAACTAGTTTAGGTTTCAATTTCAATAGGATGACCTAGGTAACTCAATCTCAATCCTGAGTATGTTATGAACTCCTTTTAGGAGAAATTGTCCTTAGATTTGTGTGGGTGAGAGTGGCCAGTTCGCCGACTCAATAATCCTACCATTTTAGGGGCAAGACCTAATGGGGGCTAGGAACATAATAGTATAAGATGGAATTCACTCCTTCCCCTATTGGGGTAAGTAGATGTGTGTTCCCTTAAGGGCTGATTTTGGGGCTTGAACAAAGGCGCGTCGTCCTCTCCTGGCCCGAGAGGAACTCCTGTTTAGTGGTTGGACCCTAAACAACTTGCTCATTAGAGGGATCAGTGGTACTTAAGGAACCAGTGGTAACCCAGGGGTAAAACGGTAATTTCACCCAACAGGTGTTACGAACACACTTGAAGGATTGACTTACTGCACTGGTCGATATCCATGGACACAAAAATATTCTAAAGTGGGAAGAGTGGAGTTGTGGGTCTTTAGTGGAGTGACTCACAGTTAACGAATGTTGACTAATTTGGTTAATGAGTTTAACCAATTAGTCTCGTATCGTTGGAGCTTCTGATCTGTAGGTCCATTAGGTCCCACTAGTAGCTCGTAAAGAAACTTGAGGCAATTAAGTATAAATTGTAAATCTGAAGTGTTCAATTTATTTAGGGGAATCATATAATATATATTGATACATTATAATATAAAGTTGATGAAACTTTATAATATAATTTTGAATTAATTTCAAAATTAATTCTTGAGGGAAAATATTTGAAAGAGTTCAAATTATTAATATGAATTGGATTCATATTAATATAACTAATTTAATAAAGTCCCTAAGATTAAATATGTGATATTTAATTGGGTAATTAATTAATTATTTATTAAAATTAGATATGAATAAGATAATAGATTTGATCTTATTCATGACCTTTTCCTATAAATAGGACCACTGGGTGGGGTGAAAGACATCCCATTCATTCTCCTACTGATAGCGAGCATAGCTAGCTATCTTTACTTATTTAATTTAGCTAGTCTTTTATGATTTTTGGGTCATTTTATTGTGCTTTAATGTTTATTTTGTAGGAAATGGTTGATTGGAGCCAAAATGCAATAATGGAGTTAATCGGGCGCTCGGGACGCGAAAAGATGCGAAGGAAGGAAAAGAACCAAAATGGAAAAAAGTCAAAATTCGGTCAAAAGGATTCCATATCAGAACAGGCGTGAAATCGTCGCAGCGTCTCGACGCTGTATAATTTCCTTTCCTAAAACGCGCGTTTTGAAGGCAGCGTCGAGACGCTGTCTTGACAGCGTCTCGACGGTAAGACGAAAAAACAGAATAAAGGCTTATTTTCGGCTAGGTTTTTGGGGAGTTCGATTTGGGGACCCTTGGGAGCCGAAAACAGGGCAGAACAGAGCACTTGGAGGCTGAAAACAAAGGGAGAGATTTGGAAATCAACCCATTGTTCGTGGGGATCGTGACGGGGACGTCGGACTCGGCCTACATTGAGTTTTCTTTTCCCTTTCCTTTCTTTAGATAGATTTATGGCTTTCATATGTTTAGTTGAGCTTGTATTTACATTCATGAGTAGCTAAACTTGTAGCTTAGGGATTGATGTAGTCAATTAAGTTTATGGATTGATTTATGGTTTAAGTTGTGCAATGTTATTATGTTTGTAATCTTGATTTAATGCTTTCAATTAATTGGCCATTAGTTGAATGATTTAAGTTTCGAATCTAGCTCGGGAGAGGGGATTTGATTTAGACTTACTCAAGATTGCATGACTAAAGTTTATTTTCTAATTCGTGACGGTTTTAGATTAACTTTAGAATTGGTTAAAAGATCTCATTGCCTTGCATGTTAATAAACTTAGATAGGGATATCAAGTTGGTTAATTTGCATGAGAATCAATTATACTCGGGAGAGGTAGTTGTGATTAAAGGGTCTTTGGCTCATAATTTCATTGTGCATAATAACTTATTCCTTAAAATCAATCCTAAACTAAATCGGTGAAATCAATTCCCTAAGTAGTTTTCCCAATTGAATTTCCATTCTTTTTACTTGCTTTGATTTGGTTTTATTATCATTCATTCATCACTTTTTGATCCCTAAATAAAATTGGACAAGATAATTCACAATACTTGATTTGCCTAAAAATCCAATCCAGAGGACGACATTCGATTGCATAATCACTATATTATTACTTGACCCGTACACTTGCGGTTAGCAATTTGCACATCACCTACTCTCAGAAAATTCCCCTAAAGGCTCCCTCTAGACTCCCACCAGTCTCCTGCCTCTAGAAGTCTCAGAGTCATATCGGTGTAGCCATAGTGGTGATGTTCGTAGTAGTTCGTGATTATTTCACAAGCAATTGGTGCATTTAATATGAATCGTCAACGAGAGTAAATAATTTGTTACTATATAAATTAGATTTAGATCTAATATTTTTTTTTATGCTTAGCCTTAATATAAATTTATAATAGTTCTAAGATTATTGCCAATGTATTAGTATTTTAGATTAAACAAAATTAATTATGAATCGGTCCCAATCACGCTTCCGCTTTACGGAATTACGGAATTCTAATCCTTCAATTGGTATAAAAGCTGATCGTAGATCTAATTTTGTTTCTCTAAAATTTGCATTGGCTATTGGTGGGATTGATTAATGCATAATGTATGTATGGTTTGCATTGGATTGTTTAGGTTAATTTTAGGAGACTTTGCACAGATAACAAAAACCGGCAAAAGAATTGCAAAAATAGCAAAAAATTAAAATTATTTGCGGAAATAGCAAAAAATACGTTAAATTACAAAAATACCCCTAATATCTCCAATAGTCTATCAGTCCCTATTATTGATAGTCACTGATAGACTTCGATTAATCGAAGTCTATCAATGATAAATACGGATAGACTTTAATGATAAGTTTCAATTAATCGGAGTCTATCAGTGATAGACACTGATATACTTTGATTAATCGAAGTCTATCAGTGTGTATCACTGATAGACTTTGATGATCATAATCTATAAGTTTTTATCGTGTTTAATTCAAGGCTATTAGTTCAGTTTAATTCAAGGCTATCAGTTTCTATCCGTCAGTTTAATTTAAGTATATCAGTGATAATCACTAATAGAAAACCATTTAATTCAAGGTTATCGATTTTTGTCACTGATAGAAATCAATTTAATTCAAGACTATTAGTTTCTATCACGGATAGAAACCAATTTAATTGAAGTTAATCAGTTTCTATCAGAAATCAATTTAATTAAAGTTTATTGACTTGTATCACTGATGTAAATCTGTTTAATTCAAATCTATCATTTTCTATCGAGGATAGAAATCAGTTAATTGAAGTCTATCAGTTTCTATCTCGGATAGAAATCAGTTAATTATCAATTAATTGAAGTCTACATATGAGTGTTACTAATAGAAATCAATTTAATTGAAATCTATCAGTAAAGTACTTTGCATTGCAATCATCTCGGTAATTAGAAACTCATCCAAAATTATTATACTACAATCATAAATTGAACAAAAAATTTAAGTCTCTTGTGGTAATTAGAACATAAAATCCAAAAATAACCATTACAAACAAGGGACTCTCAATCAACAATATAATTTTTAAAGCCTAGCACACAAGCTCCGTGACCACCACCATAAAATTGCTATTCTTGTATTCTTTGTATTTCATTATCTATCAATTATAGCCCTGATAGACTCCGACCAGTGATAGTCAGTGATAGACTACGATTAACCGGAGTATATCAGTGATATACTTTGATATACCTATACAAACACTCACCAAAATTTCTATTTTTGTATTCTTGGCATTCTTGAATTTAAACAAAAAAAAAAAAAAAAAAGGCCAACAAGAGCTTAGCTCAATTGGCATAAAGTTGTACTGATAACCACAAGGTCTGTGGTTCGAATCCCCCACCTAACATATTATCAAATATATATATATATTTGCAGGATTTCACTATTGGGTGGGTAAATCTTTGGTCGGACATACCCTAAAACACATTAATCACAAAATAACTCCACCCTCATAAATGCACAAAAAATAAAAAAAAAATTAAAAATGGGAATATTATAAATTTTTTTTTGCCACATTTGCAATTCTTTTTACTTGGTGCTAAATTTTCTATTATAGATAATTAATTTGCCACCCACTGCAATTACTCTTAATTTTATGGTCATATATTTTACTATTTTTATTTTATTTGATCATGTAAGGGCCTGGTGTTTCGGGTATTTTATGTAAAAACGATTCCTTTGTAAGTCTGGGTCTAGATTAAGTTTTTTATGAGACGAAAAATGTTCAATTCACGGTTGAAATCGAAGAAAAAGACGAAGAACAGACGTTTTTTGTCCAAAAAAGTGCTCCAGACGCAACAGCGTCGCGATGCTGTCACAATTCACAGACGCAGATGGTGAGAAGAGGTCACGACGCTGCGTTGCAAGCGTTGCAATGCTGTCACGATGTGCGGCGCGCGTTAGGGTTTCGCGAGGACGTGTTTCAGGCGGTTCAAGGTAGCTGGCGGTCTGGTTCGTACTGTCCATCTGAGCTGGGACCGATTTGGTCAGAATCAGTTGGAATTTGGCTCGGTTCGTGGTTTTCGTGGCTGGCCCGAAGTGGTTCGTGTCGGTTTGGGCGGTCTAGACCAGTATTTGGAGTTGCAGAAGGACTTTTAGGATAGAATTTAGCTATAATTATTGTGATTTATGCTTTATCTTATCCTTGGGGCCAAAATTAACCGGTTCAATTGCTATTTATTTGTTTTATGGATGTCATATAGCTTAAATTCCCACCTTTGGTTAAACATATTCATGTATATTTATTATTATAAATGTTATAGTGTATGAAATATGTATGAATTTTATTTTCATAGATGTTTAATATAAAGTGTTATATTAAATGGATGAAAATTAAAATGCATTAAGCATGACATTATCTTAGATTAATATAATTGTTATATTGATGTATGTCATAAATGCTATTGTATGGTTATAAATTAATTGGAATACGATTCTTAATTTATGTCACCATAGTAGCAAGTTATAGGATTAATTCATTAAAATTTTATAAGTGTTATAAAATTTAGAATCCGTTAACATATAACAAAGAATTGTATGCAAACATAGGATCTTAGGAAAATTAGATTAATTTTAAAATGTTTAAAATTAATTAAACCTAAGATCATATTTCTAATAGGATTAGAATTATTCTTACTTAGAATTAAAAATAGTTTTAATTGACTAAGTAGGAAAAACATTACTATGATTATAAGGGAACTCCACTGGTTAAGTTCTGTCTAAGGCTGACGGTACTTAAGATGATGGTTTACGGAACACCTCCTACCTGGGAACTAAATCGGAATACCGGAGTTGAATTAATCATTGTTAAATGTTAGCATGCAATGACACTAGTTTTTTTTTAAAGAGTTTAATTCACCTAGATCTTTAGAGTAAAGAGTTTACATTACTATAGTTATAAGGGAACTCTCCCGATGAAGTTCTGTCTAAGGCTGGAGGTACTTAAGATGACGGTTTACGGAACACCTGCTACCTGGGAACTGACCCAGAACTTGAGTTGAATTAACAATAGTTATGTTAGCATGCAATGTTGCCAGGTTAATTAAAAGAGTTTAATTCACCTAAGACATTAGATTAAAGACCTCCATATAAGAGTTATACAAGGCATAAACTTAGATAGATTCATTTAGGCTGAATTTATCTAAGTAATGGACCCTATAATTATAAAAATACTTAGTGGGAGGAAATATATCAGAACAAGATTTTCATAAATTAACTTTTGCTCTCACGTCCTCAAAAGTTTAGAACGTGAGGTCCATGCTTGGCCTCGAGTCACCTTGGGCTACCCCCTACGGATGGTGTTTGCATGGATAAATATCAAGGTGAATGAAGGAGTATTTTATAGTAAGTGGGAGCAGAACACATGTCAACGTATCCTACGGTCTCCTCCATTAGGTTGCACCATGAGATCCCCATGATCTGCCTGCTAGTCGTCCTGGGAGCGATCACCCTACGGAGGGCTTGATCATGGGTGTCGGAACAATGCAAACTCCAGAAATGGATAGGGTTTCTTAGGTCCATTTCCAACTATGACTTTCCCTACGGTAGCATTGTTGGGGCCGGCCTCTGAGATCTGAAAAATGGAGGGTCACATTTACGGGAAATTGTTAATGTGTTAAAAATTTCCTGACAAAAAAAAAAAAAAAACGATAGCTAAGAACTGTTGGAATATGAGTTATTCTGGGAATAGGGATTGACTGAGATTGTCTCAATTCAGAGGAGGAGTAGTTGACTACCCTACGGTAGCTGTTGTTCTAAACCTCTGAAGTATCTTTGCAAAATGAATGTTTACTCTATGGGTCAATCATTACTTTTTCTAAATTGATTGGATTAAAATAATACTATTATTTTGTAATGGGTTAATGCAACATCACTTATTAAGTTAATTTGTTTGTTCTCAGCATAAAACGTTCTTTATATGCCTCGAATAACGCCAATTACAAAACTGGTGTTTCTAATAGAACTAAGAAAATGAACATAAACATTAATTGCATGGAATTGGTCTTAACTGAGGACGGTCCTCTAGCCCACATGTCTAATTGATCTGAAATTGTTCATGATGAATATGGCATAGACTGCTTAGCACATCTCAATGAAAATAAATTTGATTTATTGGTCAGTGAAACATGTATAGTGGAAAATGATGATACAACTTGGATCCTTGATTCAGGTGCCACTCATCACGTATGCTCTTCCTTTGAGGGAATGAGCTCCTGGTAACAGTTGGATGCTGAGGAAATGACTCTCAGAGTTGGGACTGGGGAGCTCATTTCAGCTAAAGCAGTGGGATATATTAAAATGTTCTTCTCCAGGGAACGTTATATGTTATTAGATAATGTATATATAGTTCCCAAAATAAAAAGAAATTTGAATTCTATTTCTTGTTTGGTAGAACAAGGATATTCAGTGTCCTTTTTTTATGAATGAAGCTTTAATTACTAAATGGGGTACTGATATCTATTCTGCAAAAATGGAGAACAATTTGTATGTTTTAAGACCAATAGAGTCTAGGGCTATTTTGAACAATGAAAATTTTAAAACAGCTGAGACTCAACCAAAAAGGCAGAAAGTTTCTCAAAGTACCTATCTTTGGGACTTGAGACTTGGCCACATAAATCTCAATAGGATTGGGAGATTGGTTAAGAACGGACTTCTAAGCCAGTTAGAAGATGGTACTTTACCTCCATGTGAGTCATGTCTCGAAGGTAAAATGACCAAACGATCTTTTACTGGAAAAATGTTATCGTGCCAAGGAGCCCTTAGAACTCGTACATACAGATCTCTGTGGTCCGATGAATGTAAAAGCTTGAGGATGGTATGAATATTTCATCTCTTTCATAGATGATTATTCAAGGTATGATTATTTATACCTAATGAGTCATAAGTCTGAAGCCCTTGAAAAGTTCAAGGAGTACAGGACTGAAGTTGAGAACTTGTTAGGTAAGACCATTAAAACACTTCGATCTGATTGAGGTGGAGAGTATTTGGACTTAAAATTCCAGAACTATTTGATAGAACATGAAATCTCATTTCAGCTCTGTTCACACGTAACTTCGAAGATGGAGACACGTGGAATAAACAATATATTGTATTGATGTTTGTATGCGTGTGGGTGTACAATCTCTAACTTTAATCCTCTGATTCTCTCTCTTATGTGTGTGGGTGTGTTTCACTCGAGGGCTGGAACGCTTGATCTCGAGTCTGAAGCTTCAATGGATTCTTGGAGCTTGAAGTCTTCCAGTCTTGAAGGAGTCTTCAATCTTCAAGAAGTGTTGATGTCCTGAAGAGTCTTTGATCTTCAAGGAGTGTTGAAGTCTTGAAGAGTGTTGGGTCTTCAAGAAGTGTTGAAGTCTTGAAGAGTGTTTGGTCTTCAAAAAGTGTTCAACACTTGGACTTCTGGATTGCAGAGAGTCTTCGGTCTTCAGACTTGGTGGAGTCTCTCTGAATTCTCTGGTTCTGCTTGAGAGCTTTGAAACTCTAAACTCTTGTCTTTGTGGGAGTGTAGAATTTCTGAACCCCAGAAATAGAGGAGAACCCCTCTATTTATAGAGTTCTCGCTGGATGGGCCCTGGTGACTTTTGGGCCTAACAACTTGGGCTTGGGCTTTTATTGGGCTTGGGTCTGGTTTATATTTGACCCAAAACCATATGACCCAAATATTTAAAAGACCCAAATTTGATCCAATTAATTATTTTCTTTAATTAATTGGTCAAATCAATTAATCTGATCAAAATAATTTATTTTTAATTAATTGATCAAATGGACATTTGACCCTAAAAATTTATAATTGACCAACTTTGTCTTCAAATTAAATTTGGGACACATGTCGATTTATAATTGGTCCCAAATTTAATTAATTATAATTTTGTCATTAATTTTAAATAATGACGTGGCAATTTGTCATTGGCCAAAATTTCTCCTTCAACAAGCTCTCAGCACCAGGTACAATTCAACAGAATGGTGTATCTGAAAGGAGAAATAGAACCTTGTTGGACATGGTTCGATCTATGATGAGCTATGCTCAACTGCCTAGTTTTTTTTTTTGGGTTATGTAGTAGAGACTGCAGTTTATATTTTTACTGTAATTCCCTCAAATAGTGTTTTTGAAATACCATTTGAGCTCTGGAGAGGGCGTAAAGCTAGTTTACATCATTTCAGAATTTGGGGCTGTCCTGCACATGTGCTAGTAGCAAACCCAAAGAAATTGGATTCACGTTCAAAATTATGCCTATTCGTAGGCTACCCAAAAGAAACAAGAGGTGGATACTTCTTCGATCCACAAGAAAATAAAGTGTTTCTTTCGACAAATGCTACTTTCTTAGAAGAAGACCACGTTAAAAAACACAAGCCACACAGTAAATGGTGTTACGTGAACTTTCTGGTGAAGCTCAAATGAATCAACAAGAGTTGTTGATGAGGCCGAACCTTCAACAAGGGTTGTTGATGAGCGTAGTACACAGACTTAACATTCAACAAGGATTGTAGATGAGCCCAGTACATCTGGTCAAGTCTATCCTTCTCAACAGTTGAGAATGCCTCAACGTAGTAGGAGGGTTGTTACTCAACCTGAACGCTATCTGGGCTTAGCAGAAAATTCAGCTATCATACCTGATGATGGAGCTGGGGATCCATTGACCTTTAAACAGGCAATGAATGATGTGGACCTTGACCAGTGGGTCAAAGCTATGGACCTAGAGATGGAGTCTATTGGTGCGGTAGAGGCTGAATGATGGATGTGAGTTAGATAACAAATAATAATAAAGATAAATTCAGCCAACCTTAGTGCAAGTATACACTATCGCCCGTAGTAATAAAAACCTTAGAAGTATTCCAAGGTTATCGATCCCACGAGAACTAAATTGGAAATTCATATTTGAAGAAGAAACTACTCAATTGATTGCTTAAAAATAGGTAACCAAGAAATGATTGATGATTGATTTTTAGAAAAAAAAAATAACAGAAGTAAATAAACAATAACAACAATAAATGAAACGAGGTATTCAACATGGATTCATCCCAAAGGCAATAACTTTAATCATGGATCATTCGACTTAAGTCTATTTAATGCATTGGGTCAGATTTAACTTCTATTTGGCCTTGCTCCTAAGAACAGTTAGAAGGTAGAGTACCGTTATGCACATTTCTGTGAGTCAACTCCGACATAGATAATTCAC
The DNA here is from genome assembly GCA_036850905.1 of Luffa acutangula. Classification (NCBI taxonomy): domain Eukaryota; kingdom Viridiplantae; phylum Streptophyta; class Magnoliopsida; order Cucurbitales; family Cucurbitaceae; genus Luffa; species Luffa acutangula. The sequence continues at coordinate 27,089,275 of CM072099.1, forward strand.
GAATGCAATCTATAACCCTATAATTGATATAGGGTGCCTTAGGCAGCTTGCCCTATACCACCGAACAATCTCTTTCGAGCTTTTCCTCATATATCACCTTTGTGAGAACCGATATCGTCTGTCCCTTTCGAGATCAAACTCACATAGCATGCAAAGTCTAAGTGATCAATTTAAACTCAGCAAGATCAAAATGCTAATCAATAAAGAATGACATGCAATGAAGAATACTTAAGCAAATAAAACACTTTCAAGCTATTGAACCATAAGGAAATTCACCATATTGAACACCTCAACGGAATTTAGCTACTCATGGTGAGATAAAGTGCAAATGAATACCTTTTCATTGAAAATAAGATGTAAAGAATACAGATAAATGAAAGGTAACAAAAGCTGGAAGTAATGACAGTAGCTAAATACTATGATTTTTTCTATTTTATCCAATCCTTCTAGAGTTCACTTAGACACTCGACTCTCTCGCTTTTACAAAGGGGGAATGGGTGAAAAACCCTACAAACCCTAAGGTTTGATGTCTAACTAAGGTTAGAATTTAGTCATCTAAGAAGGACTTCGAGCATTCCTACTCATAGGCATCAACTAGGGTTTTGTCACCACCATCTTCTTCCAAATGAGTTCTGCTTGAATTTCCCTTCGAATCGAGGCCTTTTATAGTATGGGAAGTGGTTAAGGAGTCACAAAAATGGTGTTGGTAGGTAGCCCAGTCAGTTTCAGAGTCAAAACAGTCGGTTAGTTGCATGAAAAGCTCGTTTAAAACGACCCGCGACGGACTCAGACTTTTCTGTTTCTGCCAAGAAATGCGGTCGCATTTCATTTTGCCTTCCCAGAAATGCAGTCGCATTTTTGGGAAAATTCCAGCTTTTCCTCTCTTTTGCTGCACAACAACAAACTTAGTCAAATTCCTTTAAAATTGAGTCTTTTTAAGCAAAAATGAGCATAATTTGACAAAAGTGACTCTCAACTCCCTTACTTAGCGACTTTAACATATTTTGAGCTTGGGAACAGTAAAACAGATCTAAAACATATAGTTTTGACAAGATAATGAGCTAGATATAAGGGTAAAATAGGCATATTTTTTACCCTTATCATCTATGTACTTCAGTCAAGTCTGGGATCTTGTAGACCTACTTGAAGGGGTTAAACCCATAGGGTGTAAATGGATCTACAAGAGAAAACGAGACGCCTTTCAAAACTCGACTTGTGGCAAAGGGTTATACCTAAAAGGACGGGGTGGACTATGAGGAAACCTTCTCCCCAGTTGCCATGTTAAAGTCGACAAGGATTCTCTTGTCCATTGCCACGTTTTATAATTATGAGATTTGGAAAATGGACGTCAAAACTGCTTTTCTGAATGACAAATCTTGATAAGAACATCTTTATGTCTCAAACAGAGGGGTTTATTGCTCAAGGTCAGGAGTAATAAGTTTGCAATCTTAGACGATCCATTTATGGGTTGAAGCAAGCTTCCACATCTTGGAATATAAGGTTTGACACTATTGTTAAATCTTATGGCTTTGACCAGATCGTTGATGAGCCTTGTGTTTACAAAAGGATTATCAACAATTCAGTAGCTTTTCTGGTGTTGTATGTAGATGATATTATTTTCAATGGGAATGATGTAGGATATCTAGCTGACATTAAAAAATGGCTATCCATTGATGACGGAAGAGATTGTCGCGGTCTCTTGTCAAATAAATTTATAATCCACGATTCCTAAAGCTAACTTGTAGCAGTAGTGGTCGGGGTCGATCACAGGGAACAATCGGTTTACTTCTAAATTCTTTTGTGTTTTGAGGTAACCAAAAGGGGGGTTTTATAGATAAAAGATTAAGACATAAAGTAAAGGCGGGAAAATAAATAAGGAAAATTAAATGCAAGGAAAGTAAAGGCGGAGTTAGTTGATCTTACCACGAGGATGACTGTAATCGGGGTTGAACTTGGTGTTAAGTTTGATTAATTTCATTCATCGATTATCAATTGATATTTAATTAACTATGTAAGTCTGGTGTACTCCGGCAACAAACGGAGAGCCATGATCCAACTATCACAAACATGCAAACGCTAAGCTTGATTCAAGTTTAAATTAATTAATAGGCCTATTAACTAATCTACACCGCATTGGGATCTAGTTGAATTAATTCACATGCAACGGGCAACAAACCACAATTGCAATTGATTAAATCATTTAGTTCTAGGGACGCATGCGTAATATCATAACGTTAACCTATATGCTACTTAGATTTAACAAGTAAATTTAGACAGGACGCGATCAAGGTTGTCAATCTTTCCTACCACAATCTAAACTTGTATGCAAAGAACTAAAATTACAAAGACAAATAACTAAGTAATTAAGAATAGAAGTCTCATAAAATCGAATCAAACTTCCAAACCGAGGTCCCGATTACAACGATCTGAGCTTAGTTGGCCATAGACAAACACCTCCAAGCTCGAGGCTCGATCAACCGACCCTTAGACTAAGAAAACTTAAAAGAACTTTTGAAACTAAAGAGAAATGTGCTACAAAATTGTAGTGATGGATGAATTGAGGGATGATTCTAAACCTACACCATGGCCCCCTATTTATAGTGATTCTTGGCCTTCGATTCGTGGTCATTAGGTGCTGAATTGGGTCTTCTAACAAGGAAAATTTCCAGCCAAAATAGGAAAAATTCGATTCTGGAAAACTGCCTAGCGTCGCTACGCTGTGGAGAGCGTTGTGACGTTGTCCCTTCAATTTTGGAAAATATATCTCGGATTGCCCTAGTGTCGCGACGCTGTTCGCCAGCTTGATATCCAAGTAGTTTCCTTATTTGGCTAGCGTCTCGACTTTGATGATGGGAGTCTAGACGCTGATGAGACTCCAGGGGCAAAATGGTCATTTTATGCTATGGTTTCGCTCGTTAAAGCCCTTAATTGCTTCCAAAGCTCTGGCGCGGACCTATAGACATATTATACTCATTTTAAAGCATTTTTCGCAAGAAATTTAACTAAGATAAGAAAATTGGGAGATTCTAAGTGTATAAAAAATTAGACCGATCAACTGAGTTCCAAATGAAAGATTTGGGTGAAGCTTAATATGTTCTAGGGATTCAAATTATCAGGAATCGTAAGAACATAACGTTAGCTCTGTCTCAAGCATCATATATAGACAAGATGTTGTCTATATATAAGATGCAAAATTCCAATAGGGGTTTACTACCCTTCAGGCATGAAGTTCATTTGTCTAAGGAACAATGTCCTAAGACACCTCAAGAAATTGAGGATATGAGACGAATCCCTTATGCTTCAACTGTGGGCAGTCTTATGTATGTCATGTTGTGTACTAGGACTGACATTTGCTATGCAGTTGGGATAGTCAGCAGGTACCAGTCCAATCCAGGGTTAGACCACTAGACTCCAGTTAAAAACATCCTCAAGTATCTTCGAAGAAAGAGGGACTATCAACTTGTGTATGGCTCTAAGGATTTGATCCTTACAGGATACACAGACTCTAACTTTCAGACTGGTAAGGAGTCTAGGAAATCCACATTAGGGTCAGTATTTACCCTCAACGGGGGAGTGTTTGGTATCCGCAAGTGCACGGGCCACAAGTAATATAAAACGGAAAGTATTCCGAGTATCGAATCCTCAGGGAGGCGAAGCGAAACTTAAGCAATTAATTAAAATTCTCTTGAGCACTGAAAATACTTAGGTAAAATAATATTTAGGGACTACACTCATGTGATAAAAAGAATTTGATTTTAAAACGACTAATGAAAACAAATTTGATCAATCAAAAATAAAATGTGGAGAAAGAGTTTTCTTTAAGCGGGAAGAGGGGTCTTGAAAATCAATGATTAGCTAAATAATTGCTATAATTAGCCTATCTCATTGCCCAACTAATTATAATCCTAGAATCTCCGTTAATCACATAGGTTCTCCTGTCGGTTTCCCCTAATTGTAATTAATTCATTTTAACAACCTAAGTGTCCTTAGCGCTATTAAAAATCATTAATTATTACGCTCTGATTCATTTTAGGAATCTAAGTTTAATCAACTAATCCCGGTGTCACAACGGGCAATTAAACTAGTTGCATGGATTATGATCTATCCTAATTTCTCTCCGTCGAGTTTCCATTAAGAAACGAATCATTACACAATTGGCCAGATTGAGTAAAGCATTAAGCACATCCATACAAATAATTAGGACATGGGCAAGAGACAAGAAATTATAACAATATTTCCACTATCATTTCATTTCAAGACCCCAAATTGGGGTTTAGCTACACATAATATCCACAATAATTACAAGGGAAAGCATATTAAAAGACATAAAGGAAAAGGAATTGACCGTCGAAAAACCCCTTGCTGACGCTTGGAGCCCCCGCTGACTACTCCTCGAGCCTCTAGAATTGCTTCCCAAAATTCCCAAAAATTCCCACTAGATGAACCCTCTCAAAAAGGCTCAAAAGCCTTGAGAGGGGCTCCAAAAAAGGAGTCTTAAGAAAGGAAAGGAAGGAATGAGTGGTGGATGATCGAGTGATGATTGATTGATCCAAAATGAGGCACCAAGGGCGCCTATTTATAGGCCTGGAAAAGGGGTAGCGTCGCGACGCTGCCTTGCCAAGCGTCGCGACGCTGCTGCGCACGCGGCTTGGGCAACAAGAAAGGGCAGCGTCGCGACGCTGCCTTGCTAAGCGTCTCGACGCTGTCCAGATTTTCCAGAAAAATCAGCTTCCTTTTGGGCTGATTTTTTGGCCTTTTTCTTCATTTCTCTTGGTCTATTCTTCATGGATGTCTTCTTTGGGCTTCCAAATGCTTCATACTTTGATTTGGGCTATAATTACTTCAATTATGGCTCTTTTTCTCCCAAAATCATCATTTATGCTCCTAAAGACAAAATAACAAAATTCCTTAAATATATTCATTAAAAACACAATTAAAGCACCAAAAAGCTTAATAAATTGAGACTAAAATAGCGACATTTCTGCTCGCTATCACACCCCCAAACTTAAGCTTTTGTTAGTCCCGAGCAAAATAAATTCTAAAGATGCATGAAATAGAATCGCTCAACCCTCAATGATTTTTGAATTCTTAGGATCAAATGGAAAACATGCAAGTGGAATAAGCAAGCACCGCATACTCTTGAAGAAATCTTAAACTAGTTTGAACTTAAGATTAATGAATAGCATGCTCAAGACTTATCTATTGATTCTTTTACTAACCTAGATTAGTTTTATGGCTTTCTCCATTTGTTTTCCCCCTACACTGGCTAAGAGCCCCTAATACTTCGGAGTCCTTCTATCATGCAAAAAAAAGTAACTAGGGTGCCTGTCATCTTTTTCTTTTTTCATGGGGGAGCAGAATTCTCACATGATTTTTCTTTTTCTCTTCTTTTTCTTTTCTTTTCTTTTTCTTTTGCTCATCCCCCAAACTTGCATTTTGATATCTAATGGTACTAGCTTTCACACTACGGTGCAGGGACCCTTAACCCAAATTTTATTCTCTGGTTGGCCTAACTGATCACACCGCAGGTCTTTTTACCCCTAGGCTTTTTTTTTTTTTTTTTTTTTTTTTTTTTTTTTTTTTTTTTTTTTCTTTTGAGCAAGCAAAAATTCTTTTTCAACAGATTTTCTTTTTCTCACATTTTCTTTTGTTGCTTTTGCTTTTCTCTCAGCAGGCATAGCATTTTTTCTACCTAGTTCTTTAGAGCAATCAAGCATGAACTTCCTGATATTAGAAACTAAGCCTATCGGGGTGACAACAATTTTGAAAACCATAATAAGAATCTAGATTTTCAAAGACGTCATTAGATAAGACTATTGCATGCTTTAGACATCAAAACTAAGTATCAAAAAATTTTAAAATTTCACAATTTCTGCCGTGCTCCCAGATTCCACAACATATAAACCATTTTCTCCCAAAATTTCAAAAATCACATCCTTGGCTATCATGGCTATCTATTCATGCATCCTACAAAATTTAAATATGCTCAGCACAGCGGAAGCCTCCCCCCAAACTTAAACTAAACATTGTCCCCAATGTTTTAAAACAGAAAAGCATAAAGAGGGATACTGAGACTTCCCTGAGCTAGGAGCGCTTCATCCTCTTCCTTTGGATCCATGAAAAATGGGAAATGTGGAGTTTTGGGATTTGCTAAGGTGATCCTGCAAAACAAAATTGGATCACGGAGCAAAGAAAATTATTTACCGCAAAAACAACTAACTACTTTAATCCTTGGGTTGCCTCCCAAGCAGCGCTTTCTTTAACGTCTTTAGCTAGACTAGGCTCGGCACGCTTACAGAGGCTCAAAATAAAAATTTTCATCATCCTCCGGGCCCTGCAAGAAATCACGCACCGAATTGCAAACTACAAACAGGGGAGAAAAAAAACTTTCCCCTGGCCCATCTTCACTAAAGAGATTCTCATAATAACATTTTAGAAAATAATCAGCCGCATCAAATCTCTTTTCTAAATCTCTATTTTCAAAACAGTTGTTAACAGAGTCATCAAGCGTTATAATATCTACTGGTCTAGGATCTATAGGTGGCCTATCAATCAAGCCAGTCCATTCATCAGAAAAAATATCTACATGCTCAGCAGATCCTTCAGACTCAGAATTAAAAAATGATTCAACTAAGCTATCACATGACTCATCATCAGAAGAATTAAAGAATTCAAGAATTTCAGGATCAGATTCTATACTATTCACAGATTCAAGTTCTTCTGGTCCAGTTTCTATGCTATACACATCATCAGGACATGAAAAGAAAGTATTCACATTGTCAGGATTCATGCATTCAGGAATGTCAAGATCAGACTCAATAGATTCACTGTAATCATGGTCAGACTCAAAATCATCTATCGAGCAATCTTTTTTATGCCTTTTATGTTCATGCTCAATGTCAGGCAATTCAATATCATCATCAAAATTATCCATCTCAGGCAAATCTAATTCATTTTCAAAGGAAGGTAAATCATCAACTGCAGATCTTTCATTATCACAAGCAGGCAAGTCTAATTCATTTTCAAAGTCAGGCAGATCCAAATCATTTTCAAACAGAGGATTATCCATATATACATCATGATCAAAATTCACATTATCAATAAGCATTTCTCCTAAGCCTAAGCCAAGATTATAGTCTACCTCTTCATCGTCATCAGTCAAGTATTCAGGCCCAACAGAAAAACATGTATGTAAGCTACAAACAGATTCATCTTGGCCAAAAATACTAAACACGACTTTTTCATCATCAATGTTCAAGGTAAGCTTACCTGTATGCACGCTAATCTCGGCCTTACCAGTGGCTAGGAAAGGTCTGCCTAAGATAATTGGCACCTCTTTGTCCTCCTTCATGTCCAGTACCACGAAATCTACAGGGAAGATGAATTTGTTGACTTTCACCAACACGTCCTCCACAACACCCATCGGGTGGGTAATCGATCTATCAGCAAGCTGGAGAGTGACGTCAGTGTCTGTCATACCTGATAAACCAATCTTCCTGTATACAGAGTAGGGCATCAAATTTATACTTGCTCCTAAATCACATAAGGCCCTATCGAAGGATACTTTTCCTATGGTACAGGGAACAGTAAAACTCCCTGGGTCTTTCTGCTTAGAGGGTATCCTACCAGAAATAATGGTACTGCTACTCTCAGATAAATTAAAAACTTCTTTTTTCAGACTTTTCTTTTTAGAAAGCATTTCTTTCATGAATTTTCCATAATTTGGCATATTATACAAAGCTTCTACCAATGGAATATTCACAGACAACTTTTTAAACATTTCTAAAAATTTTTGAAATTGTTCATCTAATTTGACATTCTTAAATCTTTGAGGAAAAGGTAACTCCCTGTAATCAAAGGTTGGACATTCGCCCCTCCGCTTGGGCGGGCTAATATGCGAACCTCTGTCATGGTGGTTGCATGGAACCACTTCTTCCTCAGTCATCTTTTTATTGTCATTCTGCTTCTCTTCTTCTTTTTTACCTGCACAGCTGTTAGAAAAATCACATTTTAATTCAATAGAGTTAGGAGGATGTTGGAACCTTTCAGAGGAGGCTTTTTGTGCCTCAGCCCCTTCATCTTCATCCCTTCTCTTTTCTTCTTCCTTTTTCTTCTCTAAACTGTCCTCCAGTCTTCTGCCACTTCTTAGAACCACCATCTTACACTGCTCTTTCGGGTTAGGCTCAGTATCGCTTGGAAATTTTCCCTTCTGCAGGGCATTTACTGCTGAAGCAATTTGACCTATCTGCACTTCCATATTCTTTAGAGCTGCGTCGTGGTTGTTTACTGATGTCTGGAGACTCACATTCAATATCCTTTGTTCCTTGATGAATAAAGCCATCATCTCCTCCAGATTATTTTTCTTCTCAGGAGTACTCGTTGATGCAAAACCTGGGGGTGGCTGCAAAACATTCTTCGTATTCGCATATGAGAAGTTCTCGTGATTGCGCAGACTGGGGTGGTAGAAGTTTGGTACTCCTTGAGTATATGATCTATTTCCTATGTATTGAACTTCTTCCACATCTTGACCTTCTTTCTTCGAATGACCTTCAGCTAAGGTGGAAATGGACTTAACCACCTCAGATGACGTCAATTTGTTTAGTGCATTGGTCAGAGATGCCAGTTGCGCTTTCAGTGAACTTGACTCATCTAATTCATATAATCCAGCCTTCTTTGTAATTGTTCCTCTCTCCGTCGGCCATTGATAACTTGTTGCCGCCATTTCCTCAAGCAGGTCTTTGGCTTCTGTCACTGTTTTTCAGAGAAAACTCCCTCCTGCTGATGTGTCAAGGACTGTCTTCGTGGAGGGGTTTAATCCATTATAGAATAACTGTACCTGAAGCCAATCAGGATATCCGTGTTGGGGGCATCGCCTAAGCATTTCCTTATATCTTTCCCACGCTTTGTACAACTGCTCCTCGTCAAGCTGTCTGAATGTTCCAATTTCAGTCCGCAGCTTGGTAGTCTTAGCTGGTGGAAAAATTTTTGTCAGAAAAGCCTGGGCAAGCTCGTCCCAAGTACTGATGTTGCCCGTCTCGACTGATTCGAGCCAATCTTTTGCTTTATCCTGTAGGGAAAACGGAAACAGCCTTAATCTGATCGCGTCGGCCGGAACTCCGTTCATCTTTACTGTCCCGCATATTTCTAGGAATGATCGCAGATGAGAGTAGGGGTCCTCGGAAGGATGTCCCTTGAACGAGTTATCGCGCGCCATTTGAATCAACCCTGTTTTTAGCTCAAAATTTGTAGCTTGGATGGGTGCGTAAACAATTCCAGAATTCTCGGTAGGAAGAACTGGCTGCAGAAAATCTCTAATTGCCTTGGGAGCTTCTTCTTGGTGGGCCATCGTTTCTGTTAATCTTTTTTCTCTTCTAATGAATTTAAGAGTCCTGTTAATCTCAAGATCTAACGGAAACAGATCAACCACCTTGTTTCTTCGCATACAATGCTCCCAGATAACAAAAAGAACCAAACAAAAATAAAAATAAAATAATATTCACAAAATGATGAAAGAAAAATATTTACACCTAAATTACCATTTATCCTTTTCTTTTCGATGTCAAGAAAAATTAATTTTTTCTTTTTTTTGCTTAAAAATCAAGCCTCCCCGGCAACGGCGCCAAAAACTTGTTTGGTATCCGCAAGTGCACGGGCCACAAGTAATATAAAACGAAAAGTATTCCGAGTATCGAATCCTCAGGGAGGCGAAGCGAAACTTAAGCAATTAATTAAAATTCTCTTGAGCACTGAAAATACTTAGGTAAAATAATATTTAGGGACTACGCTCATGTGATAAAAAGAATTTGAATTTAAAACGACTAATGAAAACAAATTTGATCAATCAAAAATAAAATGTGGAGAAAGAGTTTTCTTTAAGCGGGAAGAGGGGTCTTGAAAATCAATGATTAGCTAAATAATTGCTATAATTAGCCTATCTCATTGCCCAACTAATTATAATCCTAGAATCTCCGTTAATCACATAGGTTCTCCTGTCGGTTTCCCTTAATTGTAATTAATTCATTTTAACAACCTAAGTGTCCTTAGCGCTATTAAAAATCATTAATTATTACGCTCTGATTCATTTTAGGAATCTAAGTTTAATCAACTAATCCCGGTGTCACAACGGGCAATTAAACTAGTTGCATGAATTATGATCTATCCTAATTTCTCTCCGTCGAGTTTCCATTAAGAAACGAATCATTACACAATTGGCCAGATTGAGTAAAGCATTAAGCACATCCATACAAATAATTAGGACATGGGCAAGAGACAAGAAATTATAACAATATTTCCACTATCATTTCATTTCAAGACCCCAAATTGGGGTTTAGCTACACATAATATCCACAATAATTACAAGGGAAAACATATTAAAAGACATAAAGGAAAAGGAATTGACCGTCGAAAAACCCCTTGCTGACGCTTGGAGCCCCCGCTGACTACTCCTCGAGCCTCTAGAATTGCTTCCCAAAATTCCCAAAAATTCCCACTAGATGAACCCTCTCAAAAAGGCTCAAAAGCCTTGAGAGGGGCTCCAAAAAAGGAGTCTTAAGAAAGGAAAGGAAGGAATGAGTGGTGGATGATTGAGTGATGATTGATTGATCCAAAATGAGGCACCAAGGGCGCCTATTTATAGGCCTGGAAAAGGGGTAGCGTCGCGACGCTGCCTTGCCAAGCGTCGCGACGCTGCTGCGCACGCGGCTTGGGCAACAAGAAAGGGCAGCGTCGCGACGCTGCCTTGCTAAGCGTCTCGACGCTGTCCAGATTTTCCAGAAAAATCAGCTTCCTTTTGGGCTGATTTTTTGGCCTTCTTCTTCATTTCTCTTGGTCTATTCTTCATGGATGTCTTCTTTGGGCTTCCAAATGCTTCATACTTTGATTTGGGCTATAATTACTTCAATTATGGCTCTTTTTCTCCCAAAATCATCATTTATGCTCCTAAAGACAAAATAACAAAATTCCTTAAATATATTCATTAAAAACACAATTAAAGCACCAAAAAGCTTAATAAATTGAGACTAAAATAGCGACATTTCTGCTCGCTATCAGGGAGCTGTAATCTGGCGTAGCCTCAAGCAAGGAAGCATTGCAGACTCCACCATGGAGGCCGAATATGTTGCTACTTGTGAAGCAGCTAAGGAGGTTGTATGGCTACGAAAGTTCTTGATGGATTTGGAAGTTGTTCCAAATATGAACTTGTCAATCACCTCGTAGTCACAAAAGAGGCAAGCACATAAAGCACAAATATCATCTCATCAGAGAGATCGTGCAACGAGGGGACGTAATCGTCACGAAGGTAGCCTCTGAGCACAATATTGTTGATCCATTTACGAAGGCTCTCACGGCTAAAGTGTTTGAGGGTCATCTAGAGGGTCTAGGTCTGCGAGATATGTACATAGGATAATCTAGGGCAAGTGGGAGAAGTGTAATGGGTATTGCGAATGCCCTTGTTTATTGTATTTATCTGTATTTGTACATTTCATGTATTATACAGTATTAATACAAACCACTATTCCTACTTCAATGATTATTCATTCTATTTTGATTGTTGATGTACATTGCCCACTAGAGTTTTAGTTCAAGTGGGAGTTGTTGGGTTTTATGCCCTAAAACTAGTAGATAGTAAATGAAACAAATTAATCGATCTCAATAAAGCGTTATTTGAGTGATTCAGTAATTTGGCTATTGAATAATCGAGTTTGCATTAATAAATTCTAAATCCAATAAACTAAGATCCAAGGTTATTTAAATGAAACTTGGACTAGTATGTGGGGACATACGAGGAGCGGTGTCCAAGTAACAAACTAAAAGGTCTATAGGGATAAGGTTGGGTATCTTATCCTGGTGACACTATGTGATACGACCCACCTTGTATTCGATACAAATGCAATGATCCAAAGCATCCATGTAGGAGACATGCAAGTGGGGGTATCCTATGCAATGAGTTTGCATAAGACCGGACTACGAAATAGTAACCACTAGATGTAACGTCGTTAACTTGTTTAGATTTCTATTTCAATAGGATGACCGAGGTAACTTAATCTCAATCCTGAGTCTGTTATGAACTCCTTCTAGGAGGATTGTCCTTAGATTTGTATGGGTGAGAGTGGCCAGTTCGCCGACTCAATAATCCTACCATTTTAGGGGCAAGACCGAATGGGGGCTTGGAACATAACAGTACAAGATGGAATTCACTCCTTCCTCTATTGGGGTAAGTAGATGTGTGTTCCCTTAAGGACTAATTCTGGGGCTTGAACAAAAGCGCACTGTCCTCTCCTGGCCCGAGAGTAACTCCTGTTTAGTGGTTGGACCATAAACAACTTGTTCATTAGAAGGATTTGTGGTACTTAAGGAACCAGAGGTAACCCAGGGGTAAAACGATAATTTGACCCAACAGGTGTTACGAACACACATGAATGATTGACTTACTGCATTGGTCGATATCCGTGGATATAGAAATATTCTACAGTGAGAAGAGTGCAGTTGTGGGTCTTTAGTGGAATGACCCACAGTTAACGAATGTTGACTAACTAGGTTAATGAGTCTAGCCAATTAGTCTCGTATCGTTGGAGCTTCTGATCTGTAGGTCCATTAGGTCCCACTAGTAGCTCGTAAAGAGACTTGAGGCAATTAAGTATAAATTGTAAATTGAAAGTGTTCAATTTATTTAGGGGAATCATATAATGTATATTGATACATTATAATATTGAGTTTATGAAACTTTATAATATAATTTTGAATTAATTTCAAAATTAATTCTTGAGAGAGTTCAAATAATTAATATGAATTGGATTCATATTATTATAAATAATTTAATAAAGTCCCTAAGATTAAATATGTGATATTTAATTGGATAATTAATTAATTATGAAATTAATTAATTATTTATTAAAATCAGATATGAATAAGATAATAGATTTGATCTTATTCATGACATTTTCCTATAAATAGGACCCCTAGGGTGGGGTGAAAGACATCTCATTCATTCTCCTACTCTCTGAGAGTTCCCTAGAAGGCTCCCTCTAGACTCCCACCATTCTCCTGCCTTTAGAAGTCTCAGAGTCATACCGGTGTAGCCATAGTGGTGGTGTTCGGAGTAGTTCATGATTATTTCAGAAGCAGTTGGTGAATTTAATCTGAGTCGTCAACGAGAGTAAGTAATTTGTTACTATATAAATTAGATTTAGATCTAATATTTTTGTATTCTTAGCCTTAATATAAATTTAGAATAGTTCTAAGATTATTGTCAATGTATTGGTATTTTAGATTAAACAAACTTAATTACGAATCGGTCCCAAGTACACTTCCCCTTTAGGAATTACGAAAAAGGTCTATAGTACCCGAGGTTGGGTACCTTATCCTGGTAACACTATGTGATACAGCCTGTTTGTATTTGATACAAACGTATTGATCCTAAGCGTCCATGTAGTAGACATGCAAGCAAGGGTATCATATGCAATGAGTTTGCATAAGACCGGACCATGAAATAGTAAACCACTAGATATAACAACGTTAATTAGTTAGGTTATTGTTTCAATAGGATGACCTAGGTAACTCAGTCTTAATCCTAAGTGTGTCATGAACTCCTTCTCATGAAAAATTGTCCTTTGATTAGCATGGCTGCGAGTGGCCAATACACACCGACTCAATATGCCTTCCTTTTTGGGGACAAGACCGAGTGGGAGGCTGAGGACATGACAACACAAGAAGGAATTCACTCCTTCCCACTTCTAGGAGAAGTAGATGAGTGTTCCATTAAGTGGTGACTCCGGGACATGAACAAAGGAATCCCGCTCTCTCACTGGCCCGAGAGGGACTTTCTGTTCATTCGGTTGACCATAAATAGGTTGTTCATTAAATGAGCACTGGTACTTAAGGAGCAGATGTAACAAAGGGGTATAACGATAATTTGACCCAGTTGTGATTATAGACACTCGTGAAGGATTGACTTACCGGTATAGGTCTATATCCATGGACACAGAAATGTTCTACAGTGAGAAGAGTTCAATTGTGGGTCTTTAGTGAAATGACTCATAGTTAATGAATATTGGTTAACCTGATTAATGAGTTTAATCAATTAACCTCATATCATTGGAGCTTCAGATCTGTAGGTCCATTAGGTCCCCCTGCTAGCTTGTAAAGAGTAAGTAGGAACAAATATATCTTGAGAGAATTTGAATAGTTCAAATTCATATTGGGAATTAAGTTAATTGTATGAGATACAGATTAATATAATGTATAGTGATACATTAAAATGTAAAGTCTAACTTGAAATTAAACTTTATTATTATGAGAGAAATAAATATTTGAGTAAGTTCAAATATTAATATGAATTTGAATCATATTAAATTTATAGGATATAAGAGAATTTGAAGGAGTTCAAATTTTAATATGAATTTGATTCGTATTATAAAATTAATTAATTGAAGGTCTGAAGTTAAATATATGATATTTAATTGGGTAATTAATTATTTAAATAATAGAATGTCTGAAATTAAATATATGATATTTAATTGGTGATTAATTAATTGGAAATTAATCAATTATGGAAATGATTAATCACTTATGGAAATAATTAACCATTTATGGAAATGATTTAATCACTTATGGAAGTTGATAGCATGCAAATATGCTATCTTTTTCCTATATATTTTTGCTAGTTTTGTGCGTTAATTGTGAGCTTTAATGTCTTTTTATGTTGATTGTGTAGAAAATCGAGCTCGTGATGCAAAACTGAGAATTTTACAAATTTTGGGTATAAAAAGAAGATTTTGGATCATAAAAGATGAAAAGAAAAGAGAACATTTGAAGTGGAGGCCCAAAAGCCCAAAGGAATGGGGAAACAAAGGCTAAAATCCGTAAAGAAGGCTTCTAGAAGGCCTAGCGTCGCGACGCTAGGGCTAGAGTGTCGCGATGCTGGATGCAGTGCTCGACAAGAAAAGGCTGACGTCACAGCGTCGCAACATTAAAGGTTGCCTTTATTGTCGTTTTTAGGGATTTTTTTAAAAAAAAACCATTTATGCCCTCTCTCCTTGAATAACTTGAAAACCTTCACGATCTCCCCTGTCTCGATACACCCTCTCCTCTCCATTAGCTGTCGTCGCTCTCCCCTCGTTCTTCGATCACCATCTCCGTCGACTGTAACCCTGAGGCCCCGATTGACCACGCAGTGGCGACAGCGTGATCTTGCTAACGGCTTGGCAGTGGGAGCAGGTATCTCTCTCTCAATTTCCTTTCCCCTCTCTCTATCTCCGACTACTCTCTCCCTCACCGCAGCTCCCTCTGGTCACCAACCACCCTCCATCGAGTGTTGAGGCCACAGACGTGTGCCAGCAGTGATGATTTTGGAGTCGATCTCGAAGAAGTCGCACAACTGATGGAGTTTTCCTTTCTATTTTAATTCAATCTCTGACTTCAAGTTGCTTTGCTCCCAGTCTTTGATCTTCGGGGCGAAGGTTTAAGAGTTGAGAAACCTGAAATACTCAATAATTTGTAACCTTTTCCCTTAATTATGTTGTTTAGATCTTCTGCTTGCTTGTTGCTCTTCTTTGAATGAACGAGTGTGGCATGCAGGATTTTGGTTCCAATCGAGTTTGAGGTATGATTTTCTACTTGATAAGAAATACTTAGCTTTAGGGATGAAGAGGTCCAGAGAAGATGTAAACATGGAACCACAACTCCAACGTCCAATATTTCCCTCTTGAGGAGAATCGTATATCCATCTTTGATATGTTTAATGAATTTGGTTTGTCAGTATTTCAATTTTTTTTTCTGAATATTGATTTTTTTTAGGAGTAAGCTTTTGTTTGTTGAGTTTGGTTTATCCCTTAGCTTTGTTTTTTGCGTGTTTAACTTGATGCAAAATATATTGATTTATGCTTGAAGATTTTCATTTAATGCATCCATCTGAATGAAAATTAAGGATTTGATTCTTGCTGGATACACTGACTCTGATTTTCAAGCAGATAAGGATTCAAGGAAATCTACATCAAGGTCAGTATTCACCCTCAATGGAGGAGCAGTAGTTTGGAGAAACATCAAACAAGGATGCATAGCAGACTCAACCATGGAGGCTGAGTATGTAGCAGCTTGCGAAGCAACTAAGGAGGCAGTCTGGCTTAGAAAGTTCTTGACTGATTTGGAAATTGTTCCGAATATGAACGTGCCCATAACACTATACTGTGACAACAGTGGGGCTGTAGTCAACTCAAAAGAACTTCGAAGCCACAAACGAGGTAAACACATCGAAAGGAAGTATCACCTGATACGAGACATTGTGCAACGAGGAGATGTGATCGTCACTAAGATCGCTTCAGAGCACAACATCGCTGATCCATTTATGATGGCTCTCACGACTAAAGTGTTTGAGGGTCATCTAGAGGGTCTAGGTCTACGAGATATATATGCCATCTAATCTAGGGCAAGTGGGAGAAATGTATAATGGGTATATGGATGCCCTAGTCCATTGTATTATTTTAGTATACATGACATTTCCAGCTTTAGATTATTGATTTACATCCCACTAACTAGTGTTTTAGTTCAAGTGGGAGTTTGTTGGATTTTATGCCCTAAAACTCATAGATAGTGAATGTAACTGTTGACCGGATATTAATGAAATAATATTGATATATTTTTCCATTAAATTTTATTAGTTATTTTATATTTGTCTTTGCCTAAAATAACCATAATCCAATAAACTAGACATCCTAGGCTGTAATATGAGTCTTGAACTATACGTAGCAACATATGGGATCATTGTTCAAGAAACAACCTAAAGGGTCTATAGTATAGGGATAAGACTGGGTACCTTATCCTAGTGAAATTATGGATACGACCTACTTTGTATTTGATAAAAACGCTATGATCCCCTTCAGTTGGGCCATGTATATGTCCTCCTCAAGTTTTCCATATAGAAATGCAGTGGTTACGTCCATCTGCTCAAGCTCCAAGTCAAATTGTACAAAAATTGAAAGTAATATTCGAATAGAAGTGTGTCTCACCACCGGGGAAAACACTTCATTGTAGTCGATCCCTTCTTCTTGTGAGAATCCCTTTGCGACCAGCCTTGCCTTAAATCTTGGAGGATCCTTGTCATTTATACTCGGTTTCAATTTAAAGATCCATTTGCAATCTACTATCTTCTTGTTTGGTGGCTTTTCTACAAGTTCTCAAGTTTTGTTGTAGTGTAAGGACTCAATTTCCTGATTCATGGCTTCTATCCAGTGGTGTCTATCTTCAGAATTTACAGCTTGATTGTAAGTACATGGCTCGAAACTAAAACTGTCAGTGTAGCAGTTAAAGGTGTATCCCACGAAATCACCACTATATCTAGCTGGAGGTCTAATTGTCCTTCTAGTCCTATCTCTTGTCAACTGATAGCCATCAAGGTCACTGGATTCAGCTGTTGTATTTTGCAATGTATTCGAAATATCAGCTTGCTCAAGACCAGTATTTTGGTCACCAAACGTGTCTAATTGCTGATTCTCAGCGATGCTCATTAAACTGCCTTCACTTGAGGACAATAACTGATAACTTGAAAATATCAAGTTATTAGGTGTCTAATTTAAGCTTATTGTGAGCCTCAAGAAAGTGAAAATACCCAAGTTTTAATTAATTTACATGCTAGATATAGTAATATTGATTTATTTATATTATTGTGCTCATATTGATTATTATCTTTAAAATTCATACAAAACTGCATTAATTCTTATTTATTGTTGCATGTCAAGCTTGGAAGCTTATGCACTAGAACATGACAAGCATGGAAAGCTTGTTGTTGTAGCAAGGAAAGCTTGTTGCTGTAGCAGTCTGTAGCAAGGAAAGCTTGTTGTTGTAGCAAAGGAAGCTTGATGTTGTAGCAAGGGAAGCTTGATGTTGTAGCAGTCTGAAGCATGGAAAACTTGTTGCTGTAGCAAGGGAAGCTTGATGCTGTAGCAAGGAAAGCTTGTTGCTGTAGCAGCTGGCGTATGGAAAACTTGTTGCTGTAGCAAGGGAAGCTTGATGTTGTAGCAATGGAAAGCTTGTTGTTGTAGCAGCTGTAGCATGGAAAGCTTGCTGTTGTAGCAGCTGAAGCATGGATGCATGATGATGCTACAACAAGTTTCTATCCATGAGATGATGCTTTGGCTCCAAGCAACATGCTTTGGCTCAAAGCAATACATGCTTTAGCTCCAAGCAAGAAAAGTTTATACATAGAGGGGAGATGAAGAATCAAAGGCATCTAGGGATCCAAGGATCCAAGTCTTTCTTAGAGTCTTTTGTTTTATTGTATGTTATAGCATGAACTAATTTAGAGTTTTATGTTTTATTATATGCTATAGCATGAACTAAATTCTTTTTATCAAGGCTTAGCCTAGGCGCCCATGAGGCATTAAGATTATTTTTTGTATGCAATGCAATGACTCAATGATATTGATGCTTTCTACTTAGATGTGATAATTCTTTCATTACTAATATCCGTCTGATCAACCGATAGAGGTAGTAGCATGATAAATCCCAGAAGGGTAATGCATGTGGAAATATCTAAGTAGATCAAGATAATACATTACATGTAGTCTGGTTGTGTTAGGAATAGCTCAGTCGCTTAGGATATTTCATGAATGTGTTTGGGTTGCTTTAGGGATAATTCAACCACTTGCAAGCATATAGAGAACTGATTAAACGCATGAATTAAGCAATAGGAATATTCTTAGTTCATCGCATGTGTAATACCGGAAGGGAATCACATGTTTATTTCTCGCTTAGGCATCAATATTCTGTCGATTCATTGTTATGCGCTACATTAATATCTTATCTGTCGCATGTGGTTGCTGCGGCAAAAGTCTTGATAGCTCATCATCCATTGTATCATTCTATCGCATTATTATTGTTTTTCTTTATCGCATGTTCAACCTGTCGCATCCATATTTTATTCTTATTACCCTAGCACAACATCATTAGAATAGGTTCTAATTTGAGATATTTTTACTACTCGCTCCCTTCCCTGTGGATTCGACCCTGGAATACTCCAGGTATTACTTTGTAGTGCATAATTTATACTTGGATTAATGCACAACAACGATATATTCTTTAGTTAATTCAAGGTAATTAGAAGCGATTAAATTACCTATCAATAACTCAATTTCGAATGAGGTTTCTTGTTGGTCCCTTTTGTCACTTGTTGCTGCTGTTTTCCAAGGCATATCATGCTTGTTGAAGGTCACATCTCTGCTGATGATGCACCTTGATTCCCCTTTCTCTAAGCACCATAATTTGTAGGCTTTGACACCCTTTGGATATCCCAAGAATAAACATTTTTTAGCTCTTAGCAGGGCCGGGTCTTGGTTGATGTGAGCATATGTTGCACATCTGAAAACCTTCATGTGTCTAAGGTTTGGAGCTTGGCCTGTCCAAACTTCATGAGGTGTTTTGAGGTCAAGGGCTGAGGATGGACTGTGATTGATAATGTAAGTGGTTATGCTGACTGCTTCACCCCAAAAAGTTCTTGGCATTTGAGCATTTGACAGCATGCACCGAACCTTCTCAAGGATAGTTCTATTAAATCTCTCGGCTAGTCCATTCTGCTGGGGCGTTCTAGCTGTGGTTAGATGCCTTTTAATGCCTGTAGATTTACAAAGACTTGAAAACTCTTCGTTTAGAAATTTCAATCCATTATCAGTTCTTAGGCATTTAATTTTACTTCCAAACTGATTTTCAACCAAAATTTTCCATCCTAAGAAATAGTCAAACACTTCATATTTAGTTTTTAACATGAAAACCCACAACATTCTAGAAAAATCATCAATAAGAGACAAGAAATACTTAGCACCTCCATGTGTAGCTATTCTAGCAGGGCCCATAAATTCAAATGCACATATTCTAACCTCTCCTTAGTGACATACGTTGCAGGTTTAAAAGACTTTCTAGCAGATTTACCCAACACACAATGTTCACAAAAGGTAATATCAGTAGGTTTGTTCTTACCAACTAGCCCTTGTTTATAAAGACACTTCAAACATTTTTCACCTATATGTCCAAGCAGCTTGTGCCAAAGGTAGGTTTCTGAATTGATTTGATTTTCGACAACATTTGCTTTTCCTGATAGAGTCTTTCCCTGCAAAACATATAAGCCACTACAAAGCCTACCTGTTAGTTTCAAAGAATCTTCCTTATAGACTTTTAAAATGCCACGGTCCGACTCATAACTATAACCATCCTTATCAAGAGTTCCTAGGGATATTAGGTTTCTTTTCAAATTTGGTACATACCTCACTGATTTTAACAATTTAACAGACTCGTCATCTAGTTTGAACTTCACTGTTCCAATACCTTTAACTAAACAATGTTGGTTTTTTCCCATTACAACCTTACCCCCATCAAATTTAGTTAGATTAGTGAAGTATTCTTTCAAAGGAGTCATGTGGAATGAACAACCAGAGTCAAGTATCCATTCCTCTTTACTATCAACAACTGAAGCTACAAGAACTTCTGCAGATTCATAACTCTCATGTATATTAGCCGAGTTTTTAGTCTCCTTATTATTTGGCTTCTTATTCTTTCTCTTCAATTGAGGACAATCCCATTTATAGTGGCCCTCTTTATGACAATAGTTACAAGTAATATTACTTTTGTCACTAGATTTCACACTACTGCTAGATTTTCCATGTTGTCTATGATCCTTTTGTTGGGAATTTTGGGAGTTTTGGCCTCTAGATCTTGAACCTCTACCTCTACCTCTATAACCCCTTCCCCTCGAGTTATGAGAGTTCGTCTGTTTACCTCTCCCAAACAGAACATCACCATCCTTTTTTTCGAGTTTAAATTTATGTTCTTTCATCCTTAAAGCATCAAGAACCATGTCAACAGTAAGGTTATCCCTACCATACTTAAGTGCAGCCTTTATTTCATTGTATGATTCAAGTAAAGAGTTTAATAGAATCACTGCTTGGTCAACCCCCTTTACTTCTTCCCCAGAGTTAGCAAGTTCTGTACAAACAGTATTAAAATTATCTAGGTTATCGTCAAGGGTCTTAGAGGGATCCATCTTGAAACCAAAGAAGTGTTCCTTTAAGTAGATTTTACTTGATAATGATTTAGGCATATACAACTCTTCTAATTTGCCCAAAAGTTCATCTACTTTTTTGATTTTGCCAACTCTTCTAAGGACATTATCAGAAAGATGCAAGATAATCGAGTTGTGAGCAATTTCACGCATTTCTTGTTTATCATCTTCAGACAGAGTTGTAGGGAGCTTACCTGAATCGAGGAGAGCTTTAGCTACCTTTTGTTGAATCAACAAGACTTTCAGTTTTTGTCTCCAGAGTCCGAGATCGCTCCTCCCATCGAAACGCTCGAGTTCAAACTTCGCGGACATGGCGCGAAGACAGTACAAAAAACCTTCTTGGAATTTCAAGAAGAAGGTGTTGAGATCTTGCAGACGGATTGAAAACAATCCTTCAAAGTTTCAAGGGAGTTTAGACTAGCGAGTTCTTGAACCCTATCTTCAAGCTTTGATACTAACTGTTAGTTTCGAATACGAACAAAGACGACAAGACTAATCAAATCACAGGTCCAATAAGAGATTAAGTAGGAGAAGAAGGAGAGACAAAAGATTTATAGTGGTTCACCCAATGGGTGTACATTCACTCTTCAAACACAGGAGATAACACTTTTATTAAAGGATCAACAAAACAAGCCAAGAAAGGGATTACAAAGTCTGAGGCTAGGACGAGTGTACAGAGAACTCTGTTTTCAACATTGATTAGCTACAGAGATGAAGAGTGTACTTATACTATGCGGTACACTAAGAAGCTAACTGCCACCACGTGATGTGGACGCTTCTTCTTCAAATAATGAATTTCAAAGTTTAACAAGTATTTTTGTACTTCAAAATATGTAATGGCATCAGTAAGAAAAGGAAATAAAAGAGAGTAGTTAATAGCAATCTTAAAAAATGTTTTCAATGATAATAATGTCGGGTCATCAATTAAATTTTGTAGTTGAAACATAAATCTGTGTGATTAAATTTACAAGCTGCAACATGATTGTGTTCATCTTCAAAGTCAAAAGTTAGTTTCAAAAATAGTGTGCAAGTATAAATTAAAGATGAAATATAGTGAATTTTTATATCAATTCAACAAATATGCAAAAAGAAAAGAAAAAGAAGTCCACTGACGGACAATGTTTAATTTTTATTCATATAAAGAAACAAATTAAATTAGAAAAAATTTGGTGAATTATTTTTGTACTTGTTATAGGTAATTTTGGACCACACAGACACACAAGGAATTGACGAGGACGATCAGACAGAAGTAGGACCAGAAAACCGACCCAGAGGGAGACCGGACCAAAGGGTCGGGCCAACATGGCCCGACCCATGCCGAGGCCGACCATTCAGCCTGCTTGTGCGGGCCGAGCTCGGTCACCTCCTTTCAGTCCCTGATGCCCCGGATCGTCTCGGTTCCGCCTGGTTCGTCCCGAAACACCTCTGAATTCCTAAAAACCCTAGGAGGATGAACAAGTATTTAAACCCTTATTCACCATTGAAGAAGGGTTCCGAAACTCTATTCTCGACTTCTCCCTTTACTCTCTAGCTTCTCCTCGGTTTTCTGACTTAAGCATCGGTGTGGCCTACACCACACCGGTGTACAGCGGTTTTCGCTGGTCTTGCAGGTCACATCTTTCCCAGCTTCTACAAATTCACTGTTGGTGTCACGTGAAGGTTAGGTGAGTCCTCCGTCCAGATTTTGGCATCGAGAGTACTTATGAGCTTGATTATGATGCATTGATAGGTGGAAGAAATATATTCAAGTTCTAGTGATTAAACGACATGACGGATTAGGGTTTTAAGCAATTCCACAATGAAAATTTCCCAAAAAAAAAAAAAAAAAGACGGCAAGTCAATGACAGCTCGACAGAAATAGGGAATTGCCCTTTTGGAATAATTTTGTGCACTGGAAAGAAAGATTATGACATTTAAATTCCTTCGTTTGACAAAAGAACAAAATTAATACAATTAAAATGATTTATACTTACTTCCAAAATGAATCCGTACAGGTTTGGATGAGCAAAAGAGTCTGCATCTATCATTTTCCGCATTAATAAAATAATGCAGAAAAAAGACGTTGACTTCCAACAAAATATGTGCACGAATCATGTTTCTGGCGGCAGCTCTAACCCAATTTGGTCTTTCAAACTTCAAAGCCAATTTTGTTTTTTCTTACTTGGTTGTCGCTTTTGTTTGCTTTAGTTCTACAACTGTTTTAATTCTTTCATAAATTCATTATTTCGACTTTGACCAAAACCAATCCGTCTAAACCTTTACCCCTACCTTCAACATGAGGTTAAAAATCAATTTATATTCCTAAAACTTCAGTTTAATTGTATCAATTAAAACTCAAACCTTTCATAATTGTATCAATTTTCCTATGTTATGATTCGGTTTTAAAAATTTTTACTGCATAAGTTTTATATCAGTACAAGACTTCTTTAAATCCAAAGATTAAACATAATATTATAGATCAAAAAGGAAAAATCAATTATACCCCTAAATTATTTCGATTCCGTTTAAAATCAACTCAAAATGATCTAAATAAAAATATTCATCTCCCAAAATCTTACCAAAATAGTTAGAAAATTTATCACATAATTCTTCCTAAATAAGTCGAGAAAAATAGAGAAAGACAAGAAGACAAAAAACCATTCATATTAATAAAAAACCACTACTATCCATACAATTAATTCATATATTTTCTTTAATATTATGTTAATGCTTGCATTTAAAGAAATCTTCTACACTTATAAAAGTTTAAGGTTTAAAATCATTATTATAAAAGAGGGTTTAAATGGATTGGATTATAAAAGTTCATGTTTTAATTGATATAATAATTAGTTTGAGATTTTAAGTGATACAACCTCCAAAATTTAGGGACACAAATTGATTTTTTCCCTTAAAGAAAATGTCAGAATCAAATGAATAGTAACAATTTTTCATTAATATGAGTGGTTTTTCATCTTTGGTAGCATAGATCAACTGGCATAAGACTTATATTAATAACCGAAAGGTCTGTGGTTTGAATCCCTCATCCCCTACATGTTGTCAAAAAAAAAAAATGATTGAATAAAAATAGTTATAAATCATTAACGAATAGTCTAAATTAATTAATTTATGAAAATTTAGGTTTAAATTGAAATAATTATTAGTTTGAGGTCTTAATTGATACAACTCTTGGGTATAACTTGATTTTTTTTCCCTAAACATCATATATTGAAACCTCGGCAAGTATTTAAAAATTATTATACATTGGTTGTTTCAAAACCTGAGATTAATTAAGGCTAAGCCAATGTACTTATGGAAAGTGAGAATAACTTTGGATTTCCTTGCATGCATGGCATTAGTTCAATATTCTTGTATGGGACATGAACTTGAATTGTATGTCAATGATGTTACAAAAAGAGCACATATACAACATGTTATGATCCAATATTTATTTATTAGCTAATGGCACGAGCTTGTTATGGGCTCAAACTCAAAGCTTCCAATGAACATCTCCATTGTTAAAATACCTTCTATTTAGGAGAGCTCTAACGAAAGCAAGAAAGCTAAGAGACATGATGGAAAATTTAGGGCCCGTTTGATAACGTTCTCGTTTCCTGTTTCTCGTTTCTTGTTTCTTGTTTCCTGTTTCTTATTTCTTGTTTTTTAAGAACTAGAAACAGAAACATGTTTGATAACTGTTATAGGTGATTTTGGACCACACAGATGGACAAGGAGCTAATGAGGACAATCGGACAGAGGTAGGACCAAAAGACCGACCCAGAGGAAGACTGGACCAACGGGTCGGGCCAGGCCTCGGCAAAAGGCCGAGGCCGACCATTCGGCCTGTTTGCGCGGGCCGAGCCCGGTGACCTCTTTCCGGTCCCTGATGCCCCGAATCGCCCCGGTTTCGCCTGGTTCGTCCCGAAACACCACCGAATTCCTAAAAACCCTAGGAGGGCAAACAGGTATAAAACCCCCTCTTCACCACGGAAGAAGGGTTCCGAAACTCGATTCTTGACTCTCCCCTTTACTATCTGTAGCTTCTCCTCGGTTTTCTGACTTAGGCATCGGAGGCGGTGTGGCCTACACCACGCCGGTGTGCAGCGGTTTTTGCTGGTCTTGCAGGTCACGTCTTCCCCAGTTTCTACAAATTCACTGTTGGTGTCACGTGAAGGTCAGGTGAGTCTTCTGTCCGGATTTTGGCATCAACAGTTGGCGCCGTCTGTGGGGAAGGAGTGCTTGCCAGTTCAGACCGCGCATCGGTGGTGTTTTGTAGGATGAATCGAGTTGAGAAACTAGAAGGAAACCTCGGGTATGAGCAGAAAACGCCGAACCAGACTGAGGTCGGCCTCGGTATGGAAAAGGCCGACCCTAACCCCGAAGGCTGCTGCGAGCAGAAAGCGCCGAATCAGGTTGAGGTCGGCATCGGTATGGAAAAGGCTGACCCTAACCCCGGAGGCTGTTGCGAGGTTCCGCATGTCAGCGATGCTGCTGGACTTGACCCAAGGGGACAGCCCGCGGAGGAACTGGAATCTGTACCATTAACGTCTGAGGAAAGGAGAGTGAACATCGACACCAAATTGGGGGCTGAGCAGAGGGGCAGACTGGTTGATTTCTTGAGGGCTAACGCGAATCTGTTTGCGTGGTCACACGAGGATATGCTAGGAATTGACCCGGGAGTGATGGTCCACCAGTTGAACGTGGATAGGGATTTCAAGCCAGTAAAGCAGAGGCGAAGGGCATTTAACTCGGAGAGGAATGAGGTTGTGGCCAGTCAAGTAGATGAGCTGCTTAAAGCAGGGTTCATCAGAGAAGTTCATTATCCCCAATGGTTGTCCAATGTGGTACTAGTAAAGAAGGCTAACGGGAAGTGGCGGATGTGCATCGACTTCACCGACCTGAATAAGGCGTGCCCAAAGGACAACTATCCTTTGCCCATGATCGACCAGTTGGTTGACGCAACAGTAGGGCACGAGATGCTGAGTTTTATGGATGCATATTCAGGGTACAACCAGATTAGAATGCACGAGCCCGATCAGGAAAAGACTTCATTCATCACCAGCCGAGGGTTGTATTGCTATAAGGTCATGTCGTTCGGTTTGAAGAACGTTGGGGCGACATACCAGCGAATGGTAAACCGCATGTTTGCTCCGTTACTGGGAAAGAACATGGAGGTGTACGTGGATGATATGCTGGTAAAGAGCTTGAAGTCTCAATGCCATGAGTCTGACCTTAATGAAGCTTTCCAGATCCTCCGGAAGTATCGGATGAAACTAAACCCGAGTAAGTGCGCTTTTGGAGTGACATCAGGAAAATTCCTAGGGTTCATGGTGCATCAGAGGGGGATAGAAGCAAACCCAGACAAGATCAGAGCAATCATGCAAATGTCCTCCCCGACCAATCTCAAGCAACTTCAAAGCTTGAACGGGAGGATCGCCGCCTTGAACAGGTTTGTTAGTAGATCAACTGACAGGTGTTTACCCTTCTTTAAAATTTTGAGACAGGGATCACGTTTCGAATGGACTGGAGAATGTGAAAAGGCTTTCCAGGAGCTGAAGGACTATTTGAGCTCGGCCCCGCTCTTGGCCAAGCCGCTCCCTGGCGACGAGCTGTTGCTCTATGTCACGGCCTCGGATACGGCAGTAAGTTCTGCACTGATCAAAGAAGAAGAGAAGCTCCAACGACCTGTGTATTACACCAGCAAGTCGATGGTTGGGGCAGAGACTAGATACCCCCAAGTGGAGAAGCTCGCTCTGGCCCTAGTTACGTCGGCCAGAAGGTTACGTCCGTACTTCCAAGCCCATAAGTGTCACACCCCCTCCCGGACCACCTCTAGCTTAGCCCGAAAGACGGCGTGAAGCCAACAGACATCATCACCTCTAACGATCCCTATTGACCCTACTGAAACTTTGAACCTGATAAACATACTAATCATGGACATAAAATATATTCCATATGAACCACAGCATAACGGAAACCCCGAAACCATATCAACATATACGAGGTGTCGCCATGACATATCTCGGTTTGGAAATAACCTGGTATAGATATCATAACCAAAGACATGTTCAACTAGGATTTATACAACCACGACCTCTAGGACTATATTATCCAATCCTTACAAAACATTTACAATATGAACGGACTCAATTTACAACTCCACCCACGTACTGAAGCTTGATCCGGAACTTTCAGCAGACGTTGGC
This sequence comes from Luffa acutangula, assembly GCA_036850905.1. Taxonomy (NCBI): domain Eukaryota; kingdom Viridiplantae; phylum Streptophyta; class Magnoliopsida; order Cucurbitales; family Cucurbitaceae; genus Luffa; species Luffa acutangula. Next base: position 27,116,497 of record CM072099.1, read on the forward strand.
AGTGTATCAGGCACCGGGAGCTCGATCTCTACCTGAAAAGTGGAAAAACATTTTGAAAGAATGAGCTACGAAGCCCAGTGAGTGACTAACTTTAAAACTCTAAATCCGGAAGTCAAAAACACGAGATAAACCTTTGTACGTATAAATATGCTCAATCAAAGCGTTTAACATAGACGTGTAATGGAAAAGGTTGTCTAAAATATCTCGCAAGTTCATCAATAAAAATCTAGCAAGGCATATCAAATACATCAAACGTTTTAACTAACATGACCGATCTACGTTGTGTAGGGCACGCCCAGTACAACCAACGTTACTAGTCCTACAATGTAGTGGGGCCCGCCCAGCACTCCCATCGTCTTTGTCGTAGTGGGGCCCGCCCAGCACTCACGACAGCATCATTGTCACGGAGTACACTCAACGTCAACAACGGAACATAACCTGTGTGCACACGGTACCATATAGCCTCGGGCTCAATATCTCAGTCATGTAGTCAATAGAAATCTCGGAAATCACATGAAAACATTAAAACATGCCTGCTTATCGGTATCTTTCGTAAAACTCAAGCTTACTCAGCTTGCTCGTGAAAAACTTTAAATCATTAAACAATATTTGCTAACACATGCTTTACTTTAAAAGATATCGTTTCAACTACTTTTCATAAAGCCATTAGCCACGTGCTCGTATATAAACCTTATTAGAAAATCTAAGCTCAAAACTCATGTTTGAAACCGTTCACAAAACCATGTATCATTCATAGAAAAGCATGTAAAACATATAATCATGAACAACCGTTTAAGAACATTTTCGAAATTCATTTTGTCACTCACAGTCTTATCTAGTTCCCCGGTCTGTAGACTCGACCTATTTCCTCTTGGCCTGTCAAATAATCAAAACCGAGCATTAGAACCATAGATAGCTTTGTTTTTCCATGCTCATGAATTCTCGACACTTGAATTAAAAACCACATCCACATTCTACTTTTCCAGATTTTCCAGATTCTATACCCTAACTTCCAACACCCATAACCTTCTCAATACTTAACCAAAATTAATGAAATACACATCAAATTCTTCATTTTTGAACACTCTACAACTTACCTGAAGAAATGAAAACGAGATTCTCAACCAATTTCTCCAGAAACGCCCCGAAATCAGACAACACAGATTCGAGCTTCTCTGTTACCCTTTATATTTCTCCTGACATTAAACATACATACAGTCATTTGTGGCTCACAGAATCTTCACAAAAGTTGTAGAAATTTGAATAAGCTTTCCAACCATACCAAATAGAGCTTCTGATTCAACTTGTGCACTCCAGAATACTCAAAACATCAGACAACACCAGAGATCCTCCTGGTTTGCTCGAAAATCCTGTGCTCTGTTTTCCATTCCAAAAACCATCAACTTCCCATTCGATTTAGGTCAAGCTTACTTCATGAAGTTTGTTAGAAAATGAACTAACGTTCAAGAAAATCAAACCTCACCTCTTGATTCCTTCTGTGTAGCCCAAACCGACTAAAACACCAGAGGTTGACAGGTTGAACACAGATTCTGCAATGGCTGGCTTTGCATGAGCTTTTCTCTATCTTCTTCAACCTCAAACCACGAAATTCTTCTTCTTCCTCCTTCTTCCCTCTCTCCTTAAAGTTCTCTCAAAGTTTCAATGGAAAAGGATGAAAAATGAGATGGAAATTGGCTGATAAAACATGTAGTCGGTGGTGGGCTTTGTGCTGTCCAATTCCACTTGCTTTCTTTTTCTTTTGTTTTTTTTTTTTTTTTTTTTTTTTTTTTTTTTCCCCTTTTTCCTTTTCATTTTCCTTTTCCATTTATTTCCTTTTCTTTCTTCTTTCAACTTAGTAATCCCAACAATTTAAACCAACAATAGATGACAAGAGAAAATTATCTAAGGGAAAGTCCCGGGTTTACAACTTACCTCCCCCTTTTCAAATTTCGTCCCTGAAATTTAGAAGTCCTTAGGTGAAGAGTGTCGGGTAACTCCTCCTCATCTGATCTTCGGACTCCCAAGTTGCCTCCTCAACTCCGTGATGCCTCCAAAGAACCTTCACGAGTGGGATCGTTTTGTTCCTCAAAACTTGCTCCTTTCTGTCGAGGATCTGAACTGCTTCTTCCTTATAACTCAAGTCTTCCTTCAGCTCAATTGGTTGCACTTTCAACACATGGGATGGATCTGGTATATATTTCCTCAACATGGACACATGAAAAACATCATGTATTCGAGCGAGTTCCGCTGGCAACTCAAGTCTATAGGCTGCTTGTCCAACTCGTTCCATTATCTGGTAAGGGCCAATATATCTAGGACTCAGCTTACCTTTCCTCCCAAAGCGAAGAACACCTCTCCACGGAGATAACTTCAAGAAAACCCGATCTCCAACCTGGAACTCTAAGTCTCTTCGTCGCTTATCTGCATAGCTCTTCTGTCGATCCTGTGCTATTTTCAGATTCTCCCTAATTAGCTTAACATTGTCTGACGTAACTTGTACCAACTCAGGACCAACTAGCTTTCGCTCTCCCACTTCGTTCCAGCACACAGGAGTCCTGCATGGTCTGCCATACAAAGCCTCGAATGGTGCCATGCCTATACTAGACTGATAGCTGTTATTATAAGCGAACTCCATAAGTGATAAGTGAGTATCCCAACTTCCCTTAAACTGGAGGACACATGCTCTCAACATGTCCTCTAAGGTTTGGATGGTCCTCTCAGACTGACCATCTGTCTGGGGATGGAACGCTGTACTGAACTTCAACTTTGTTCCCATTGCTTTCTGCACACTAGGCCAAAACTTAGAAGTAAACCTTGGATCCCTATCTGAAACTATGGACACTGGCACTCCATGTTGACTTACAATCCTGTCGACGTATAGTTTAGCTAGCTGATCTAGTGTAGACGTCGTTTTAACCGGTATAAACCGTGCTGTCTTGGTGAGTCTATCTACTATTACCCATATACCATCATGTCCGCTAGAAGTACGGGGTAATCCAAATAGAAAATCCATGGTAATATGCTCCCACTTCCACTCCGGCACTGGCAGTGGATTAAGGAGTCCTCCTGGCCTCTGTCTCACTGGTTTAACCTGTTGACAGATCAAGCATCTATCGACATATTCAGCTATCTCCCGCTTCATACCAGGCCACCAGTAAGTTTTCTTCAGAGTTCTATACATCTTGGTGCTTCCTGGATGCATAGCGTAAGCTGAACTGTGAGCTTCCTCTAATATAGCACTCTTAAGCTCACTAATACTCGGAACGCATAGTCTTCCCTGTTTAACTATGGCTCCGTCTGCTCTCAACTCATATTCTGCCTCTGGGCCTTGCTTGGACTTTATAAGCATCTTCTGTATGTTACTATCCTCTGGCTGTCTTCTCACGATCTCTGCTACTAGAGAAGACCTAACTTGAAATTGAGCTAAAAGACTCCCTGAGCTTCCTGCAGTCATAACTGCCTTGAAACCTCTTAACGCACTTAGCAAGCTCGCTCGAATACCACACAAGGCATTCTTCGGAAGTCTCGACTTCCTACTTAACGCATCTGCTACCACGTTAGCCTTACCCGGATGATATTCTATGGTACAGTCATAGTCTTTAATTAGTTCTAGCCATCGCCTCTGCCTCAGATTCAGCTCTTTCTGATCAAAGATGTACTTCAAACTCTTATGATCTGTGAAAATATGGCACTTCTCACCGAATAAATAATGTCTCCAGATTTTCAGTGCGAAAACAACTGCTGCTAGCTCAAGATCATGGGTAGGGTAATTACACTCATGCTTCTTCAACTGCCTTGAAGCATAAGCTATTACCTTTCCTTCCTGCATCAGCACACAACCTAATCCTTGCCTCGAAGCATCACAATAGATCACATACTCCTTCCCTGTTACTGGAAGTGCTAGAATAGGCGTTGTCACCAATCTCTTTTTCAGCTCCTGGAAACTTTGTTCACATTTGTCTGACCACTCAAACTTAGCATTCTTCCTTGTCAAGGCTGTCAAGGGTAACGCTAACCGTGAGAAATCCTCAACAAAACGTCTGTAGTATCCTGCTAGGCCGAGGAAACTACGTACCTCTGTTGCACTAGCTGGTCTTTCCCAGTTGACAACAGCTTCCACTTTCTGCGGATCAACACTAACTCCGTCCGCTGAAACTACATGCCCTAAGAACACCACTTGATTCAACCAGAACTCACATTTGCTGAACTTAGCGTATAACTGTTTTTCACGTAGTGTCTGCAGAACAATCCTTAGATGTTCCTCATGGGCTTCCCTATCAATTGAGTATACTAGAATGTCATCGATGAACACTATCACAAACTGATCTAAATACTGGTGGAAGATACTGTTCATGAGGTCCATGAAAACTGCTGGCGCATTCGTTAAACCGAATGGCATCACTAAAAACTCATAGTACCCATACCTCGTCCTGAATGCTGTCTTAGGAATATCTGATTCTCTAACCTTCAACTGGTGATATCCTGACCTCAGATCAATCTTAGAGAACACTGCTGCTCCCCTTAACTGGTCAAACAAGTCATCGATGCGTGGTAGAGGATACTTGTTACGTATCGTGACCTTGTTTAACTGCCTATAATCAATACATAATCTCAGGGTACCATCTTTCTTCTTCACGAATAACACTGGAGCTCCCCACGGTGATACACTTGGCCTGATGTATCCCTTGTCAACTAGTTCTTGCAACTGCACCTTCAGCTCCTTAAGCTCGCTTGGAGCCATCCTGTATGGTGCCTGTGAAATAGGTGCTGTTCCTGGTAACAATTCAATAGTGAACTCCACCTCTCTATCAGGCGGCAAACCCGATAGATCAGCTGGAAAAACATCAAGATATTCATTCACCACCGGAACATCTTCTGGTTTTAGCTTTTCTTCTTGCACCTTTACTACGTGTGCAAGAAACGCTGTGCAACCTTTCCTCAACAACTTCTCAGCTTTAAGAGCTGAAATCAAACACGTAGGAATAATCTTCCTCTCACCCCTGAAAACCACTTCAGTCAAACCTGGTTTCTTAAAAGTCACGTCCTTCGTATGGCAATCCATAGAAGCATAATGAGTGAATAAGAAATCCATTCCCAAAATCACATCCAACGCCTGTAACTCTAGGGGAAGAAGATCCACTAACATACAGAGACCTTCTACTACAACCTCACAATCACGCAACACTTCCTTGACTAACAAAACGTCACCAACTGGAGTGCATATGACTAATTCCTCAGATAAAGGCTCTAGCATCCTATTCAGCTTAGTTAAAAACATGCTAGAAACAAAGGAATGCGTAGCGCCTGGATCTAATAAAACACGTGCAGGTACATTACATATCAAAATCGTACCAGTGATCACATCTGGTGCATCCTCTGCTTCCTGTTGAGTCATGGCGTAGACTTTTCCCTGCTGCCTGGGTCTCCCAAAAACTCCCTTTTGCCTTGCACCACTAGTGCCTTCTCCTACGCCTGCTAAGACTCTCGGCTGCTCAACTGTGTGGGACTCAACTCCCGGGTCCCTCTGAACTGTTGCCTTCAACTGTGGGCAATCCCTCTTGAAATGCCCTGGTTGTCCACATTGATAACACACACCAGCGCCAACAAGACACTGACCTCGATGATTCTTGCCACAACTTGCACATGATGTTCTCCTGGATTCACTAGCAACGGATTCCTGACCCGTCCGCGGTCTTGCTACTGAACTCGCAGACTGACTGGGGGCTCTCTGACTCTGCCTCTGATAGGCACTACCCGAACTCATTTGTCTCGATAATTGGCCACCAGATCGACGCTTGAAGTCTTGACGGCCTGAAACATTCACTCCAGGTGCAAACCTCCGCTGCTCACGACCTCGAAAACCACTTGCTGTTGGAGCTCCACGACTAGGCTCCGCAACCGACCTTTCCTCTATAATACTCTGCTCCACACGTAAGGCAGTCTCTACTAGCTGAGAAAAATCCGTCCACTTTGCAATAGCAGTAACTGGGGTACGTATCTCAAAACGTAGCCCTCTCTCAAACCTGCGACACCTGTCACTCTCAGATGCCACAATCACTTCAGCATACCGAGAAAGCTCGGTATACTTCCTCTCGTACTCAGCCACTGAAAGTGACCCTTGTTTCAGCTCCAGAAACTCATCTCTCTTTGCCTCACAATATGTGGCGGGATAGTACTTTTCCTCAAATATGCCTCTGAATGTCTGCCAATCTAACGTACGCGCATCACTGCGCCTGGCTATAATAGACTTCCACCATCCCTCTGCCTCCTTCTGCAAAAGGAATGTGGCTAATTTGACTTTTCGCTCCTCAGGACAACTCATCACGTCGAAGCATTTCTCCAACATATTCAACCAGACCTCTGCGTCAGCTGGATCTGTGGAACCCTCAAACACTGTGGCTCCCAACTTCTTCAACCGTTCAATCCCATACGTCTTTTCCGGATCACTAGGCCCTGCTCTCTCTGGCCTACCGATCTCCTGCGCAGATCTAGCAAATTGCTCACTCCCTGCCTCATTCTGACCTCTCGGGGTACTGGATCCCCTTTCCGATTGACTTTGGGTAGGATCCTGCGTCCCGTCCTGATTCTGCCTGCGTCGTCTGCTGGTACGTGGTGGCATGACTCCTATAACATATCATCACATCAGACATATTATAGATACTTAACTCAGATGCATGATACTAAACTTATACACACATTCTAGTCCTGACTAGACTCACTCTCAGCAATACTCGGACCATACTCTGCTAGTTCTATATGAACTGACCCAACGTGTAACTATTTACTTCCTGGATTCTTCTTAGCACTAACTACCATGTCTCTTTTCCCATGGAGCTAACTGCTCTGATACCAAGTTGTCACACCCCCTCCCGGACCACCTCTAGCTTAGCCCGAAAGACGGCGTGAAGCCAACATACATCATCACCTCTAACGATCCCTATTGACCCTACTGAAACTTTGAACCTGATAAACATACTAATCATGGACATAAAATATATTCCATATGAACCACAGCATAACGGAAACCCCGAAACCATATCAACATATACGAGGTGTCGCCATGACATATCTCGGTTTGGAAATAACCTGGTATAGATATCATAACCAAAGACATGTTCAACTAGGATTTATACAACCACGACCTCTAGGACTATATTATCCAATCCTTACAAAACATTTACAATATGAACGGACTCAATTTACAACTCCACCCACGTACTGAAGCTTGATCCGGAACTTTCAGCAGACGTTGGCAGTGTATCAGGCACCGGGAGCTCGATCTCTACCTGAAAAGTGGAAAAACATTTTGAAAGAATGAGCTACGAAGCCCAGTGAGTGACTAACTTTAAAACTCTAAATCCGGAAGTCAAAAACACGAGATAAACCTTTGTACGTATAAATATGCTCAATCAAAGCGTTTAACATAGACGTGTAATGGAAAAGGTTGTCTAAAATATCTCGCAAGTTCATCAATAAAAATCTACCAAGGCATATCAAATACATCAAACGTTTTAACTAACATGACCGATCTACGTTGTGTAGGGCACGCCCAGTACAACCAACGTTACTAGTCCTACGATGTAGTGGGGCCCGCCCAGCACTCCCATCGTCTTTGTCGTAGTGGGGCCCGCCCAGCACTCACGACAGCATCATTGTCACGGAGTACACTCAACGTCAACAACGGAACATAACCTGTGTGCACACGGTACCATATAGCCTCGGGCTCAATATCTCAGTCATGTAGTCAATAGAAATCTCGGAAATCACATGAAAACATTAAAACATGCCTGCTTATCGGTATCTTTCGTAAAACTCAAGCTTACTCAGCTTGCTCGTGAAAAACTTTAAATCATTAAACAATATTTGCTAACACATGCTTTACTTTAAAAGATATCGTTTCAACTACTTTTCATAAAGCCATTAGCCACGTGCTCGTATATAAACCTTATTAGAAAATCTAAGCTCAAAACTCATGTTTGAAACCGTTCACAAAACCATGTATCATTCATAGAAAAGCATGTAAAACATATAATCATGAACAACCGTTTAAGAACATTTTCGAAATTCATTTTGTCACTCACAGTCTTATCTAGTTCCCCGGTCTGTAGACTCGACCTATTTCCTCTTGGCCTGTCAAATAATCAAAACCGAGCATTAGAACCATAGATAGCTTTGTTTTTCCATGCTCATGAATTCTCGACACTTGAATTAAAAACCACATCCACATTCTACTTTTCCAGATTTTCCAGATTCTATACCCTAACTTCCAACACCCATAACCTTCTCAATACTTAACCAAAATTAATGAAATACACATCAAATTCTTCATTTTTGAACACTCTACAACTTACCTGAAGAAATGAAAACGAGATTCTCAACCAATTTCTCCAGAAACGCCCCGAAATCAGACAACACAGATTCGAGCTTCTCTGTTACCCTTTATATTTCTCCTGACATTAAACATACATACAGTCATTTGTGGCTCACAGAATCTTCACAAAAGTTGTAGAAATTTGAATAAGCTTTCCAACCATACCAAATAGAGCTTCTGATTCAACTTGTGCACTCCAGAATACTCAAAACATCAGACAACACCAGAGATCCTCCTGGTTTGCTCGAAAATCCTGTGCTCTGTTTTCCATTCCAAAAACCATCAACTTCCCATTCGATTTAGGTCAAGCTTACTTCATGAAGTTTGTTAGAAAATGAACTAACGTTCAAGAAAATCAAACCTCACCTCTTGATTCCTTCTGTGTAGCCCAAACCGACTAAAACACCAGAGGTTGACAGGTTGAACACAGATTCTGCAATGGCTGGCTTTGCATGAGCTTTTCCCTATCTTCTTCAACCTCAAACCACGAAATTCTTCTTCTTCCTCCTTCTTCCCTCTCTCCTTAAAGTTCTCTGAAAGTTTCAATGGAAAAGGATGAAAAATGAGATGGAAATTGGCTGATAAAACATGTAGTCGGTGGTGGGCTTTGTGCTGTCCAATTCCACTTGCTTTCTTTTTCTTTTGTTTTTTTTTTTTTTTTTTTTTCCCTTTTTCCTTTTCATTTTCCTTTTCCATTTATTTCCTTTTCTTTCTTCTTTCAACTTAGTAATCCCAACAATTTAAACCAACAATAGATGACAAGAGAAAATTATCTAAGGGAAAGTCCCGGGTTTACAATAAGGTAACAGTTTTGACCAACTTTCCTCTAAAACAGGTGTTGCAGAGGCCAGAAGCCTCGGGTCGTCTCATGAAGTGGGCAGTTGAGCTGAGTGAGTATGACATCCATTACAAACCTCGAACTGCCATGAAAGGGCAAGCTGTGGCAGATTTCCTGGCAGAATTAACGACTGCTGAGGAGAAGGCCGACCCTCAGAGGTCCGAGGCCGAGCAGAGCAAGTCAGGTACAGAGGTCAATATGCTGAGTGTAAGGGAGGTGAAACAGACTTGGACACTCTTTGTAGACGGGTCTTCTAACACCAAGGGTTGTGGAGCAGGAATTTTGCTAGAATCCCCTGATGGAGGAAGATTTGAGTATGCCCTGAGATTCAATTTCAAGGCCTCGAATAATGAGGCTGAATACGAGGCACTCCTGGCAGGATTGAAGTTGGCAAGGGAGATCGGAGTTTCAGACATCATGGTTCAAAGCGATTCACAGCTAATCGTGAAGCAGGTGTTGGCAGAATACCAGACTAGGGAACAGAGAATGAGTAGGTACTTATCCAAGGCCAGGGAACTGCTGTCCCACTTTGAGAAGTGGGAGATCAAACAAATCCCGAGGTCTCAGAACGCCAACGCAGATTCACTGGCTCGCTTGGCGGCTGCCTATGATACAGAGTTGAGCAGGACTGTGCCAGTTGAGGTTTTGTCAGAGCCTGCGGTATGTGCAGAGGAGATTCTCGAGACAGATGGCCGAGCAGAGGCTGAGGCCGAGCCTAAGGACAAGCCCGAGGCCGAGGCCGAGCCTGAGGATAAGTCCGAGGCCGAGCCTGAGGATAAGTCTGAGGCCGAGGCGGAAGGTCCGAGGCTTGAGGTCGGTAATCCTGCAGATGGGGAGGGTATCCCATCAATTGAAACTAAGCCCTCCCCAGAAGCAGGGGAAGCTTCATGGATGGATCCGATCCTTGATTACTTAGGGAAAGGCGAGCTGCCAACAGAGAGGACAGAGGCTAAAAAGGTTCAGAGGCGAGCATCGCATTTTGTGTTTAGGGAAGGGAGACTGTATAAAAGAGGCTACTCGATGCCGTTGTTGAGGTGGCTTCCCCCTAGTGATGCTAACTACGTTATGAGAGAGATACATGAGGGGGTGTGTGGAAATCACTCAGGAGCAAGGTCGTTGTGTCACAAGATAGTCAGGCAAGGTTACTATTGGCCAACCATGTTGCAAGACGCTAGGCACTTCACTAGATCTTGCGATCAATGCCAAAGGTTTGCACCCACACCAAGGCAACCACCTGAGCCTTTAACGAGCATTATCAGCCCGTGGCCGTTCGCGCAATGGGGAATCGATCTGATCGGACCTCTCCCCCAAGGTAAAGGGCAGACCAAGTATGCAGTTGTGGCTGTGGATTACTTCACAAAATGGGCAGAGGCAGAACCACTAGCTACTATAACTGAAAAGAAGGTCACTGACTTTGTATGGAAGAATATTGTGTGCCGTTTTGGGATTCCTAACACCATTATATAGAATAATGGTAGGCAGTTCGACAATGTCGCTTTCAGAAAGTTCTGCTCAGATTTGGGCATAGCACATCGTTGTTCATCTCCAGCCCATCCGCAAGCTAACGGCCAGGTGGAGGCTGTAAATAAAATAATCAAGCAGAATCTTAAAACGAAGCTTGAAGGACTAAAAGGGGCATGGGCCGAAGAGCTCCCACGTGTACTGTGGGCGTATCGGACCACAGCACGAACCTCAACAGGAGAAACACCATTTTCCCTTTCATTCGGGGCAGAGGCGGTAGTCCCAGTGGAGGTCGGCATCCCCTCCCCCAGGACAGAACAGTTTAGTGTGCGAGGGAATGATGAAGCAATGAGGTTGAACCTGGACCTCCTAGACGAGCATCGTGAAATGGCTCAACTCTGGGTCGCAGAGTATAAAAACAGGGTTGCCAGATATTATAACGCAAGAGTGAAAAGGCGCACCTTTAAAGAAGGAGACCTAGTACTGAGGAAAGTCATGCAAAACACCAGAGATCCCAATGCAGGTGCGTTGGGACCAGCATGGGAAGGACCTTATCAAGTTAGCAAAGTGGTCCGCCCCGGCACCTATGCCTTGGTTGATGAAAACGGGAAACCAACTCCACACCCATGGAATGCAGAACACTTGAAGATTTACTATCAGTAGCCATAGCAGAAACAAGTGGCAGGCAACGCCACCACTGCAGGAAGGCCGAGGCCGACCAGGAACAATGGCTTTCTCTACTTATGTTTACTTTACATAGAAACTGTCTGTCATTTATCTCATTGTAAAACACACAAACATTTGCAAATTCAATAAAAACTATTATATTGTGTTTTGCATAAGAATGATTCTTGCAGAGACAAAATTCTTGCAGAGAGGTTGACACATGCCCTCAACCTCCCAGGGTCCCCAACAGAATGTATGCACCTCCTGGGATGAATACAACAGCTTGAAGAGAGGCTCGGAAATTTCCTCGACCTCCCCAAGTTTTCTCCGACTAAGTGCATGCACCCTTGGGATGGAAAACAAGCAAACGAACAGCACAGAGGAGTTGGTCGGCCTCATGCCAAGGCCGAGGCCGACCATCCAGAGGCCAAGGCCGAGCTCCACCCTTAGAGGCTCAGGTACGAAGTTAGTTTTTCCTTACTCAAAAAATGCATGTCCAAGATATTGAATGCACATTTTGAGTGGGGGGTAGGGGTAAGGACAGGTCGAGTCCATGGTCATGTGGCGACAGTTTTGATTTTCCTTTCGTTTTGTACAACACATGTCCATGGCGCTTCTTCGTGGTACGATGTCGACGCTTGCGAATTTAATGAAGTTCTTTGCATTGTGTTTCGCATAAAGTGCTTTTTCCATAGGATGTAACGCGTGTGGCCAGACGAGAATGATCCTTGTAGAGGCCAGACTTCCGCACTTCCCCCGACTGAGTGTACGCACCCTCGGGATGAATACAGCAGCTTGAAGAGAGGCTCGGGAATTTCCTGGGCCTCCCCAAGCTTTTCCCCAGAAGAGTGTACGCACCCCTGGGATGACCATGACGCTTGAAGAGAGGCTCGGGAATTTCCTAGGCCTCCCCAAGCTTTTCCCCAGAAGAGTGTACGCACCCCTGGGATGACCGTGACAGCTTGAAGAGAGGCTCGGGAATTTCCTGGGCCTCCCCAAGCCTTCCCCCAGAAGAGTGTACGCACCCCTGGGATGACCATGACGCTTGAATAGAGGCTCGGGAATTTCCTAGGCCTCCCCAAGCTTTTCCCCAGAAGAGTGTACGCACCCCTGGGATGACCGTGACAGCTTGAAGAGAGGCTCGGGAATTTCCTGGGCCTCCCCAAGCCTTTCCCCAGAAGAGTGTACGCACCCCTGGGATGACCATGACGCTTGAAGAGAGGCTCGGGAATTTCCTAGGCCTCCCCATGTTGAGTGGAGGCTGGGAATAAGGGATAGGTTAAAGCTATTCCATTCCTTTGTTGTAATCGTCGTGCAACTTTCCCATTATTTTCCAGTAAGGACTGACATATGAATGCAGGGGGCTAAGCACTGAGCTAACAGGAGCTAGAGGCCAAGGCCGATCCTGGCCTCCTCCCTCGTTTTTCTTTTGCAGAATTTAACTTTTCAATGCATGGTTGTGAAGTTTTCTGTTTTTCCTATTGTTAATTATGGACAAGCCCTAGATCTGGAATGAAGCACTCCGAATGACCAAGCTAAAATGGAAAATGTTGTGCTCAGCCTCTTACCGAGGCCGAGGCCGACCAAAGAGGCCCTCCAGCCACTTCTGTAACTTCTCACTCTTCTCATTTCCGTTTCACCTAACCCCTACTCAGGGAGTTTCTACTTTGCATAGTTCGCCCTGTCTTGCAGGATAACAAAGAAGTCATACGAAAGTCAGCACGAGACGAGAGTTGTACTCTTAAATTGGGCTTAAGGAGCTCGATCTATAGCATTAAAGTCGCACCTGAATCCCAATTCAAGAGTGGGGGCTTAATGTTATAGGTGATTTTGGACCACACAGATGGACAAGGAGCTGATGAGGACAATCGGGCAGAGGTAGGACCAAAAGACCGACCCAGAGGAAGACTGGACCAACGGGTCGGGCCAAAATGGCCCGACCCATATGGTCGGCCTCGGCAAAAGGCCGAGGCCGACCATTCGGCCCGTTTGCGCGGGCCGAGCCCGGTGACCTCTTTCCGGTCCTTGATGCCCCGAATCGCCCCGGTTTCGCCTGGTTCGTCCCGAAACACCACCGAATTCCTAAAAACCCTAGGAGGGCAAACAGGTATAAAACCCCCTCTTCACCACGGAAGAAGGGTTCCGAAACTCGATTCTTGACTCTCCCCTTTACTATCTGTAGCTTCTCCTCGGTTTTCTGACTTAGGCATCGGAGGCGGTGTGGCCTACACCACGCCGGTGTGCAGCGGTTTTTTCTGGTCTTGCAGGTCACGTCTTCCCCAGTTTCTACAAATTCACTGTTGGTGTCACGTGAAGGTCAGGTGAGTCTTCTGTCCGGATTTTGGCATCAACAATAACTATTTTTGTTTCTTGTTTCTCTGAAAAAAGAAATAGAAACACAAATGTGTTTGATAACCGGTTCTTGTTTCTTGTTTTTTTAGTTAAAATAAAATTTAGTACATATAATATAAAAATATAGGGAAAAATACACTTTTGGTCCCTGAGGTTTGGTTTAGGTTTCGTTTTGGTCCCTAAGGTTTCAAACTTAGCATTTTAGTCCCCGAGGTTTGCATTTAGTAGCATTTTAGTCCCTCCATCTATTTTTCCGTTAGTTTCAAACAGAAATGTGACATCACACTATTTTTTTATTAAAAAAATTAATTTGTTAGTTTTTTAAAATAAAAATAATAAATATATTATTTTTCTTTTATTTTCTTTATTTCTTTTTTATCATAGACTTCTTTTTCTTCTTCCTTAATAATTTCTTTCCTTCTTTCTTCTTCTTTAGACTACCACCTCGCCGGAGCTGCGCTGACTACTTTTTTTTTGTTTTTCTCTTTTCCTTTCCTTTCTTTCCCCTTTTCCTTCCTTTCTTCTTCCCTTTCCTCTTCTCCTTTCCCCCATAAAGAAATCAGATCTGAAAAAGCTAAAGTCGTAGAACCTGCCGTTTGAAGTCGTCAAGCAGTCGAATATGAAAACGCTTCAGATCTGAAGTAGTCGACCACGAAAACACGGTCGTCGAACACGAGAATGCCGCCATCAAACCCCGCACGCGGTAGATCTGAAATCTTTGAACACGAAAACACCACCGTCGTACCCCACACGCGGTGGATCTAAAGTCTCTGAACACGAAAACGCCGTCGTCGAACCCCGCACACGGCAGATCTGAAGTTTTTGAACAAGAAAACGCCGCCATCGAACCCCACACGCGACAGATCTGTAGTTGTCGAACACGAAAACACCGCCGTCAAACCCCGCAAGCATCAGATCTGAAGTCGTTGGCTCTAACGCATTGGAACCACTGTCGAACCTGTCCTCTTTCCGTTGCTGCCATCCATTTGTTCGTCGGGGATCGATTTTTTCAGATCTGAAAACAGGGGAAAAAATAGGGAAAAATAAGATAGAAAAGGAGGAAGAAGAAGAGGAAAGGGGAAGGGAAAGAAAGAAAATGAAAAAAAAAAATTTGCTCCGACGGCGGCGGCGGCAGTCCATCGACGATGGTGGTGGTGGTAAGAAGGCCAGTGGTGGTGGTGGTTGTAAGAAGGTATGTGATGGTGGTGGTGGCACGAAGGAGGCGATGAGAGAATAAAAGATAAAAAAAGAAAAATAAATACAAAATAATAATATTTTTATTATTTTAATGTATTTTTATTTTAAAAATTTTAAAATTGCTTTTTCAATAAAAAAAAAATAGTGACACGTCAGCAATCCGTTAGTAATTAACGGAAAAATGGATGGAGAGACCAAAATGCTACTAAATGCAAACCTCAGGGACTAAAATGTTGAGTTTGAAACCTCAAGGACCAAAACGAAACCTAAACCAAACCTCAGGGGCCAAAAGTGTATTTTTTCCAAAAATATATTATTTTTAAACGATTATTTTTTTTATTTTTCCTTCTTCTTCCTCATCACTACCACCATTGTTACAGGTCACCCCCGCGTCGTTGATCATCGACCATCACTACCGACCTCCGACCACTGAGCGAATGTTGGAAAAGTCGTCGGCGGGTGGCGGCGGTCGTCGAAAATAAGAAAAAAAGGAAAAAGTTTCGGTCGACGACGATAGTGGCGGCCGGTAGTCGGAGATCGAAGGTGGCATGTAGTAGTCAAAGGTCTAGTATAGCAGCTGGTCGACGGAGGTCGGTGGTGGTCAGTCGGCGAAGGCCGATCAACGGAGGTCGATGACGATCGGTACTTAGAGGTCGATGGAGGTCGGTGACAACTGGTAGTCAGAGGTCGACGGTGGCGGTCGTTCGGTGGAGGTCGGCAGCTGTTGGTAGTCAGAGGTCGACGGTAGCGGTCAGTCGGCGGAGGCTGGTCAGTGGGGGTCGACGACGGCTGGTAGTTGGAGGTCGACGGTGGCGGTCGTTCGGTGGAGGTCGATGGCGTCCGTTAGTCTGAGGTCGACGATAGTGGTAAGTCGACGGAGGCTGGTTAGCAGGGGTCGACGACGCCCGGTAGTCGGAGGTCAACAATGGTGGTTAGTCGACAGTGCCAATAATCGGAGCTCAATAGTAGCAGTCGACCACAACTTGTTATCAGAGGTCCATGGAGGTCGACGACGATCGGTAGTCAGAGGAGGACGGTGGTGGTCTATCGGCGAAGGCCGATCAGTGGAGGTTGATAGCGGCCCGTTATCGGAGGTCAACTGATAGCGGCCCGATAGTGGGAGGTGCATGGTGGCAATCGGTTGGCAGAGATCGACAGCGGTTGGTCGACGCTTGCGGTCCGTCGTGGCCAGTAGTCGACGGTTGACCATGATGGTCGATCGATGAAGGTCTGTGATGACCGGTAGTTGGAGGTGGATGGTGGCGGTCGGTCGGTGGAGGTCGACGACAACCAATAGTCGAAGGTCGACAGGGCTAGTCAGTCAGCGGAGGTCGACAATGGTTGCCGGTCGACGGTGACCAGTAGTGGGAGGTGGGAGGTGGATGGTGGTGGTCGGTTAGTAGAGGTCGACGGCGGCCGGTCGTCGGAGGTGGACGGTTGCGGTTGGTCGCGACAGGTAGGCAGAGGTGGACAATGGCGGTCGGTCGGCAGAGGTCGACGACGACCGGTCATCGGAGGTCGACAGTAGCGATCGGTCGCGGGCGGTATTTGGAGCTCGACGATAACGGCCCGTCGGCGGAGGCCGGTAGTCGAAGGTTGACGATGGCGGTCGACCGCAATCGGTAATCGCAGGTCAACGATGGTGGTTGGTCGACGGAGGTCGACGACGATCGGTAGTAGGAGGTGGATTGTGGCGGTCGGTCGGTGGAGGTCGACGGCGATCAATAATCGGAGTTCAATGGTAGTGGTCGGTCGGTCGAGGTCGACAGCAGCCGGTCATCGGAGGTCGACGGTAGCGGTCGACTGCAACCAGTATTCGAAGGTCGACGGAAGTTGGCGACGACCGATAGTTCGAGGTCAACTGTGGTGGTAGATCGAGGGAGGTCGGCTGCAGCCGGTAGCCAAAGGTCGACGAAGGCGGTCAGTCGGTGACAGCTGATAGTTGGAGGTTGACAGTGACGACTTGTCGGCGGCGATCGATAGTCGGATGTCAACGATGGTGGCCGGTAGTCTGAGATCGTGGAGGTGATAATAAAAGGAAAAAAGGAAAGAAATAACATAAATAATAAAAAAATTAAAGAGAAAGAAATAACAAAAAAAGAAAAAAATAAAAAAAAAAAGAAAGAGAACAAAATAATGGAAAAAGATTAAAAAAAAAGACGAGGAAGTGGTTAAAAAAATAGAGGAAGAGAAGAGATTAGTATAGGAATGAGAAGGAGAGATGGATACATGCATGAAAGATAGAGAAAAAAAAAAAAAAAAAAACAGAAACAACATTTTGTAGTTTCTCAAATTTGGCCTCTTTTTTAGAAACGTTTCTAGAAATTTAGAAACAAGAAACAAGGATGAGTTATCAAACAAGTCTGTTTCTTAAAAAATGAAAAACAGGAACGTTATCAAACGACTCCTTAATAAGTCGAGAGAAGACATTACTGTTCGAAGGGGACACATTCTCGAATTGTAGTAAGTGCAAAAACTGCAAAGAATGAATCACATAGATTAGTGGCTTTTAACTGCATATATATATATATATATATTTTAATATTCAATGGCATATATATATTTGGGGAATTGCAATGGGTAGCAAAAAATATTAGGATATTTGCAAATTTAGCTATGATTTTTCAGGTTTGCAAATATAGCAAAATTTTTAAAATTTGATTTCCGATTTTTTTATTATTCCAATTTTACCCTTGTTGATATATCAATAGGTATATTAGTAGTATATCTGATATACTTTATATTTACTGATATATGAAATATAAAGTATACCAAATTTGATATACTCGAATGAATACAATGATATACCTAATATACTAATGATATATCTAATATATACTTGATTTGATAAACATAATATTTGATATACCAATGATGTACTTGACATGTTACTTTCTTTACTTATATTTGTTATATTTTCTTTTCTATTTATTGAATTATGTTGTATTATTTACATATTTTAAATGACATGCTTGTCTCTTCTAAAATAAATGTTTGTCTTTATGAAAGTTGATACACCGTTGATATACTTTTTTTTACTACTCAAATAATTAATAAATATATAGTTAAATACATCAATGATATGCTTGTTATTAAAAAAAAATCACTGATATATACACATTCAACCAAGAGGTTAGAGGTTTAAATCTTCTACCACACATATTGTCCCAAATTAAAGCTAATATATCTAATTCTTTATTAATGTAGTATATCGAAGATATCTAAACTAATGAAAGCTCATGTGTAAAATATATTATATTCACGAAATATACATCTGATATACTATATATTTAGTATATCAGTTGATTGATATACCAAATATCTAGTATATTTTTAGGGTTTAATATACCAGATATTTGGTATATCAGTGGACGCCGAGCTGAGGTTAAGTCTTTTTACGTTATTGTCTAGGGCGGGTCAAATTTTTTTTGCTATATCTGCAAAACCAATAAATGAAAGACACGCTTGCAATTACCATTTTATTTTTTGCTATTGATGCAAATGCCCCTATATATTTTAATATTCAACGGCTACCTATTTTTAAATTATGTTGATATTTATTATTTTCATCACAGTTTTAACTACATAATTATTTCTTTGCGTTGTTTTGTTTTAGTTTGGTAATAAAGTTTTATTTTTAGTGCTTGAGTTGACAGAAAGACAACAATGAGATTTTTTTTTTTTTTTTTGTGACGACAATATGTAGGTGTGGGAGAATTCGAACCACAAACGACGTCTTGATCATTAGTACAAGCTTGCTAGGATCATATTGGCGACAACAAGGAGATACTTGAAGATGTTAATATGCTACAACAAATTCAAAAGCAAGGAACCAATATGGGTAATTGCCCTTCTTGGGAGGAGAAATTTTTAGGTGCTCCGGTGCAATGAGGTCTGTAGTTTTGCACCGTTGGATGTGAGAGAGAGAAATAGCAACAGTACATCGATTTTGTATCTAGCGGTTATTAGGGACAGACAAATTTGAAGAATTTTATCCGATAATTTAAAAAATGGGGTCTTCATTACATCGGAAACACCTAATGATTTTTCGCTTAAGAGACATCATAATTGAAAGATGTTTAAAGGTGTTTGTGTTCATGGGCTTGGTTTGGGGTGGTTGGTGTTTCTAAACCTTTCCCAGGTTTGGGATAAGAAACATTTCCATGGGGTTATATAGTAAAATACTAATTAACCCCATGAGTTTTCCTCCTTTAATTTATTTTTTAATTAATTTTTTTACAATAATATTTATTTTATTTTTTTATTACTCTTTCTCTCTCTTCACTTTTCTTTCTTTTGGATTTTATTATTATTATTATTATTAGTTTATCTTTTTTAAATATTCTCTATTTTATTTTTTTTTTTATTCTTCATTTTTCATCCATCTCTTATCTTCCTTAGTATTTGGACTTAGTTTATATTTGATTTGTGAAAATCAAAAGTGACATATTTGGTCTCCAAAGTTTAAATTTGATTTTTAATTGGTTCCTAAAGTTTTAAATTATTTCTAAAATGAAGGAGTGAATATCACTCATGCGAAAGCAATTAGGATTTTAGGCACTCTAATTGCATCAATTTAATCATCTAAGCATGCTTGTTTAAAGAGAGAAAAACAGAGGGTCTTGGGTACCAACCTTTTGGGCAAAATTGAAGTAAATCGTTGGCTGTTTTTTAACATAAACTCAACGTGGACCACCGCTAGAGTCTTCCCCGCTATTCTCCGACCTTAGAACAGCTTGTGGGAACCGTTTGTGATGTGAATTAGGAGTAAAAAGAGAGAGCTTGTGAGTTGGGTGCTTATGGCTTTTGAGAGAGTTCTTGGAAAAATTTCACCAACATTTCACTAAACGTTCAAGCTCACTTTTCTCACCTTCCAATCCTCTATATATAGAGAAAAACATGCAAACTAAGTTGCTATGAGGAAGACACCAAGACATGAGTCAATAAGGTGGGGATTAGGTGTTGAAATGTGGTGTTAAGCATGAGATTACACAAATTATCTCCCCCACCTCCAAAAATTAAGACATTTTCTTAATTTTCTATAATTTTCAAAATTCAAATTTAAATAAAATTAATTCTATTAATTAATTTTAAATAATTAATTTAACATTTTAATTAATTATAATATCAAATATTAAATTAATTATTTGCACCAATCCTGATTTCTCCCGAAACTGATCTCTCGAATATGAATCTGTATTCATATATACAATATTTAAATCATATTTAAATACTTCCAACTCTCTTAAATTATAGTTTAATTTCTAATTAAACTATTATGGCAATAATATCGTATATAATTGACGTTAACTCCCTAAATCAAATTTGAACATTTCAAACTCTTCCATCACATTGTTATAAGGTTTAGTCTGATATGAGCTAGCAGTGGGACCTAATGGACCTACAAATCACGACTTCCAACGATCCGAGATTAACGGACCAAACTCTTTAACCTAATTAACCAACATTTGTTAACTACTAGGAGACTCCACTATACCCCTACAGTTGCACCCTCCTCACTGTAGGTATATTTTCGTCCACTTGATATAACCATGATTAGTAAGTCAATCCTTCTGATACCGCTCATTTAGCCTTAAAAACTTAGGTCATTGCTAGGAAAACAAGAACTTTGTGCTTAAAATCATATCATTTAGAGTCAAGTTAGCAAAAGCCTTTGGTTTATGATAGAATTCTTCAAATATAGAATTTATGCTTAAAGTGTTGAAAAATAAAGTATTTTTGGAAGAATTTATCAAAGTTAATGTTTTGTGTAGGAGGCCAATTTGCGTTTGTAATGCACCCATAAATGGAGATGAAGAAGTTAGCGGGGCAAAATGAAATTGAAGATTTGCGCCCACATTTGGTCCTGAAGATGTAGAAAATGCATTTGAATTGCACCTGCAAACTGATAAGGAAAGTGGTCCTAACTGAAGGCAATTTTTGTCAAGACAGTGAATTGAAGGAATTTGCACCCGAATTGCGGCCACAACTGGGCTTTTTCGACATAATTTCAGGGTTTGCAGGATTTGCATAGAATCATCAGAAAATTAGAAATCTCGTATCAAATCTCCAAGGATCGTGGATTTTCACTCTCAAGGGTCTTCTCACACTGATCTCGACAACTAACCCTACCTTCTAAGTGCCAAAAATGAGCTTGATTCAGAGAAGTAGGAAGCTAGGGATCGATAGCAAGAAAGAAGAAAGCGCACTATATTTCGTTTATCTTTCTTGATGTTTACATAGCTCATTCACAAGCAATAAATAGGTACAAGAGCAAGAAGATGACCAAAATCAAGGCTCAAAATAATTGCCATTGATTTTAGGTTAAATTATCAAAAATACCCCTAAACTTTAGGGTTTGTTTCAATTATGCCCCTAGACTTTCAAAAGTTTCAATTATGCCCTTGAAGTTTCAAAATTGTTTCAAAACTACCCTTGAAGGCTTTTTTTTTTTGTTAAATTCATGGATGTAAAATGACGTGTTTGCATATATATTGTTGCTTATGTGAATAGATTTGAACACATACGTGGAAAAAACGATAAAAACACATGCAAACGCATCAATTTTTGTTGATAAATTTAACGGAAAATGTCTCCAAGGGTAGTTTTGAAACAAATTTGAAACTTCAAGGGCATAATTGAAACTTTTGAAAGTCCAGGGGTATAATTGAAACAAACCCTAAAGTCGAGGGGTATTTTTGATAATTTAACCTTGATTTTATTGAATACAAGGAAACTTACTAAATATACCAAAACAAATAATTAAACAAAGAATTGTGGAAGAAGAAAATGAAGTACAGGTATGGAGATTGAGATAAAAAAGGAAATGGGAGACCGTTGGCAGTGATGACAGAGAGGTGCAAGGCTGACATGATTACCTTCACACAGTTGGAGGATTTGTTTGAATGGGGGATGGTTCATCAATATGTTTTACATCATTTCTCAAACTTAAGGTAGTGGTGGAACGAACGTCAAGTTTGTCTCGTAATCCCCTGAAAACAACTTTGGTGAGAGGCTTGGTGAAGATGTCGGCAATCTGTTGCTTAGAGGGCACAAATTTAGTTATGAGTGAACCAAGGGCTACCTTCTCACGAACGAAATGATAATCCATTTCAATATGTTTTGTTCGAGCATGGAAGACCGGATTAATGGACATGTGAAGGGCGCTCATATTGTCACAATATAGTTGAGGTGTATTGGTAAGAGGAATGCCAATATCACGGAGGATAAAGGTAATCCATGTCAATTCGACTGTTGTGCTGGCCATGACACGATATTCTGCTTCAGAGCTCGATCTGGCTACTGTTGGTTGTTTCTTTGAAGACCATGAGATGCAATTTGAACCAAGGAAGACACAGTATCCTGTGGTACTTCGTCTAGTTGTTTGACATCCACCCCAATCTGCATCACAAAAACCATATAAATTATTAGAACTATGTTTATATAAAGAGATACTGTGGTTTATTGTTCCTTGGACATAGCATAGGATACACTTTACAACCTTGAGGTCTTTGATCGTTGGGTTTTGTAGTTGTTGGCAAACTTTGTTTACTGCTTGAACTGAAGGGAATAAAAGTCCCCACGCAGCGGAAGCGCATCGATTGGACCTTACGCCGTATATTAATTAACATTAAAATACCGTTACGATAACTCAAACAAAACTTTAAACTAACTTTAAAGTCGCTGTAAAACCGGTTTAAACATGCTAAAATAAATCTAAATTTATTTTAAAACTTTTCTAACGGAAAGAGGAAGAACCATTACAAACCTCCGTTGTAGACTTGACCGTTCTTCGCCAACGACACTCCAACGAACGAAAACGCAGCAGCCTCCTCGCCTATTGATCGCTGGAATTTTCTTCTTTGAATGACACAATAACCACAAAGGTTACACCGGTATGTCTCTAAGTCTAGGAGGCAAAAGACTTGTGGGAGTCTTTCTCTAAGAGGGAGGCTAGAGAGAATTCTAGGTCTTGTCTTTCAAGAGTGTCAAGTATCAAAAGTGTCATGACCAATTAGGTCTAGTGTTCTATTTATAGAAGAGAGGCCATGAATAAAATAATCAATTAAATCAATCTTTTCCATAATTGATTCAATCTTATTCCTTAATTAATCAATCATGATCAATCAATTCCCCAATTGATTAATCTTTTCCACAAATGACTAATTACTTCCATAAGTGATTAGATCATTCCCATAAATGATTAATCACTTCCTTAAGTGATTAATTATTTACATAATTGATTAATTCCCGGTTAATGAATTCTTTAATTAATTAACCACCAATTAAATATCACATATTTAATTCCCGGCCTAGAATTAATTAATTTTGCCCAAACACATTTTAGGCCTTAATTTAATTAATTCATTATTTTGAACTCTTTCAAACTTCCATAAATTTATATTTGAACTTTTCAAATATTAATTTCTCTCATAATAATATATCAATATATATTACATTTGTTTCCTTTAATAAATTGAACATTTTCAATTTACTTTTATTACTTAGTTGCCTCAAATTACTTTACGAGCTACCAGTGGGACCTAATGGACCTGCAGATCAGAAGCTGCAACGATGTGAGATTAATTGGTCAAACTCATTAACCACATTAATCAATATTCGTTAACTGTGTGTACATTCCACTATAGACTCACAGTTGCACTCTTCTCACTGCAGACATAATTTCTGTGTCCACGGATCTAGACCAATATCGACTAGTCAGTCCTTCATGAGTGTCCGTAACACCAGCTGGGTCAAATTACCGTTTTACCCCTGGGTTACCTCTATTTCCTTAAGTACACCAATTCTCCTCTAATGAACAACCTGTTTGTGGTCCAACCATCAAACAGAAAACCCTCTCGTGCCATTGAGAGGGTAGGGCCCTTTGTTCAAGACTCGGAGTAACCACTTAAGGGAACACTCATCTGCTTCCCTAAAGTCGGGAAGGAGTGAATTCCTTCTTGTACGATTATGTTCCCAGCTCCCCATTCGGTCTTGTCCCCAAAGTGGTAGGCTTATTGAGTCGGCGTATTGGCCACTTTCACCCATACAAATCAAAGGACAATCTCTCATGAGCAGGAGTCCATAATCAACTCAGGATTAAGACCAAGTTGTCTAGGTCATCCTAGTGAAATAGAAAACCAACTAGTTAACGGTGTTATAACCAGTGGTTACTATTTTGCGGTCCGGTCTTATGCAAACTCATTGCATAGGATACCCCCACTCGCATGTCTCCTACACGAACGCGTTGGATCGCAGCGTTTGTATCAAATACAAAGTGGGTCGTATCCATAGTGTCACCAGGATAAGGCACCCAGTCTTATCCCTATACTATAGACCCTTTAGGCTGTTTCTTGAACAATGATCCCATATGTCGCTACATATAGTTCAAGACTCATATTACAGCCTTGGATGTCTAGTTTATTGGATTAGGGTTATTATTAGGCAAAGACAAATATAAAATAACTAATAACAATTAATGGAAAAATATATCAATATTATTTCATTAATATCCGGTCAACGGTTACATTCACTATCTACGAGTTTTAGGGCATAAATCCCAACAAACTCCCACTTGAACTAAAACACTAGTTAGTGGGATGTAAATGCAATAATCTAAAGCTGGAAATACAATGAACTAGGGCATCCTTATACCCATTATACATTTCTCCCACTTGCCCTAGATTAGATGGCATACATATCTCGTAGACCTAGACCCTCTAGATGACCCTCAAACACTTTAGCCGTGAGAGCCCTCGTAAATGGATCAGCGATGTTGTGCTCCGAGGCAATCTTAGTGACGATCACATCTCCTCGTTGCACAATCTCCCGTATCAGGTGATACTTCCTCTCGATGTGTTTACCTCGTTTGTGGCTTCGAGGTTCTTTTGAGTTGACTACAGCCCCACTGTTGTCACAGTATAGTGTTATGGGCACGTTCATATTCGGAACCACTTCCAAATCAGTCAAGAACTTTCTGAGCCATACTGCCTCCTTAGCTGCTTCGCAAGCTGCTACATACTCAGCCTCCATGGTTGAGTCTGCTATGCATCCTTGTTTGATGCTTCTCCACACTACTGCTCCTCCATTGAGGGTGAATACTGACCCTGATGTGGATTTCTTTGAATCCTTATCAGCTTGAAAGTCAGAATCAGTGTATCCAGTAAGAATCAAATCCTTAGCTCCATACACAAGCATGTAGTCCCTTGTTCTCCGAAGATACTTGAGGATATTCTTAACCGCTCCCTAGTGGTCCAATCCTGGATTAGACTGATACCTACTGACTACTCCCACTGCATAACATATGTCAGGCCTAGTGCAGAGCATAGCATACATTAAGCTGCCCACAACTGAGGCGTAGGGAATGTGTCTCATGTTCTCAATTTCTTGAGGTGTCTTAGGAGACTGTTCCTTAGACAGGTGTACCCCATGTCTGAAGGGTAGTAGTCCCTTCTTGGAGTTTTGCATCGAATATCGAGACAACATCTTGTCAATATACGTTGCTTGAGACAGAGCTAGCGTTTTGTTCTTACGATCCCTAATGATTTGGATTCCCAGAACATATTGAGTCTCTCCCAGATCTTTCATTTGGAATTGGGCTGCTAGCCATTTCTTAATGTCAGTGAGGTATCCTACATCATTCCCAATGAGTAGGATATCGTCTACATAAAGTATTAGAAAAGCTACTTTCCTTTTGTTGATTTTCTTGTACACACAAGGCTCATCAACGTTTTGGTCAAAGCCAAAAGATTTGATTGCAGTATCAAATCTAATGTTCCATGATCTGGATGCTTGTTTCAATCCATAAATGGATCGATTGAGCTTACAAACCTTTTGTTCCTGACCTTGGCCTATGAACCCTTCGGGTTGAGACATGAAGATATTCTCTTCAAGATTACCATTCAGAAAGGCAGTCTTGACGTCAATTTGCCATATTTCATAGTCATAATATGTGGCTATGGATAAGAGAATTCTTATGGACTTTAACATGGCTACAGGAGAAAAGGTTTCCTCATAGTCAACCCCTTCCTTTTGGGTATAACCCTTTGCCACTAGTCTAGCTTTGAAGGTCTGTACCTTTCCAGCTGCATCTCTTTTTCTCTTATAGATCCATTTGCACCCTATGGGTTTTACCCCATTTGGTAGATCTGTAAGTTCCCATACAGAATTGGAGTACATTGACTCCATTTTCAGGTTCATGGCTTTGACCCATTCATCCTTATCTTTGTCATTCATTGCCTGTCGATAGGACAATGGATCCTCAATGCCATCATTAGGTATGACAACCTGAGTTCAGTTAAACCCAAGTAGCGGTCAGGTTGTAATACAACCCTCCCACTGCGTCGAGGCATTCCCAACGTTTGAGATGGACGGGATGGATCTAAAGAACTAGTTCCTTCATCAACCCTTGTTGAAGGTCCAACTTCATCAAAAACTCTTGATGATTCTTCAGTAGCTTCTCCTAATATTATTTTGCTGCATGGTTTATGATCTCTCATGTGGTCTTCTTCTAAGAAAGTGGCGTTTGTCGATACAATCACCTTATTTTCTTGTGGGTCGTAGAAATAACCACCTCTCGTTTCTTTAGGGTAACTAACAAATTGGCACAGTTTTGAACGAGGTTCCAGTTTCTTAGGATTTGTCACAAGCACGTGTGCTGGACAACCCCAGATCCGAAAGTGATGCAAACTAGGTTTACGCCCCTTCCATAATTCGAAAGATGTTTCAAAAACACTTTTCGAGGGAACATTGTTCAAGATGTATACTGCAGTCTCTACTGCATACCCCCAAAACGAGCTAGGCAATTGAGCATAGCTCATCATTGATCTAACCATGTCTAACAAGGTTCTATTTCTCCTTTCTGACACACCATTCTGCTGAGGTGTACCAGGGGCTGAGAGTTGATATTGGATTCCATGTTCTATCATATATAATCCTGGAATCTTTGATCCATATACTCCCCTCCTCGATCAGATCGAAGTACTTTAATAGATTTACCTAATAGGTTTTCAACTTCAGCCTTAAACTCCTTAAACTTTTCAAGGGCTTCAGACTTATGTCCCATTAGGTATAAGTAACCATATCTTGAATAATCATCTATAAATGAGATGAAATATTCGTACCCTCCTCGAGCTTTTACATTCATTGGACCACATAGATCTGAATGTATTAACTCTAAGGGTTCTTTGGCTCTGTGACCTTTTCCAGTAAAGGGTCTCTTGGTCATTTTTCCCTCGAGACAAGATTCACAAGGTGGTAGTGAATCATCTTCTAACTTGCTTAGAAGTCCATTCTTTACCAAACGACCGATCCTATCGATGTTTATATGACCAAGTCTGAGATGCCAAAGATGAGTATTGTTACTTGATGGAGAAATCTTTTGCCTTTTACTTTGAGTTTCAGCAGTTTTAAATAATTCGTGATTTAAAAGTGCTTTGTTTTCGGTTGGTCTTAAAACGTACAAGTTATTTTCCAATTTGGCTGAACAAATAAGTACACCATTTTTATAAATGATCGCTTCATTCATATCAAAAGTAACTGTATATGATTGTTCAATCAAACATGAAATAGAAACTAAGTTCCTCTTAATCTTGGGAACGATTAACAAACTTTCTAAAAGTAAGAATCTATTTCTAAAAAATAACTTCGCAGCTCCCACTGCTTTAGCTGAAATGACTTCTCCAGTTCCGACCCTGAGTGTCATTTCCCCATCGTTCAACTGCCGAAAGGAACTATTTTCCTGAAAAGAAGAGCAAACATGATTAGTTGCTCCTGAATCAAGTATCCAGGTTAACTCATCATGTTCTACCAGGCATGTTTCTAAAACAAGTAAATCAAATTTACCTTCCTTTTCCTTCTTTTTCTCAGCAAGGTACTTTGGGCAGTTTCTCTTCCAAAGTCCATCTACATTGCAGTGGAAACACTTGCCCTTGTCTGCCATAGCTTTGGCTTTTCCCTTGCTTTTAGCAGCAGTGCTGGGAGCTTTCCCCTTGTTTCCTTTCTTCTTCTGAGTTTTCTTTGAAGAAGTGGCTACAGATTTAGTTCCAGAGGATGAACCCTTCTCGAACTTTCTTTTAGAGTGGACAACGTTTGCCTCTCCTTCTATCTGTCCCTTGTTCTTAAGAAGAGACTGATAGAGTTGTAGCTCATTCAGGAGGCTAGTCAGGTTGAATGTTATTTTATTCATCATTGCATTGCTTCTAAACTGTAGAAAACTCTTCGGAAGAGATTATAAGATGAATGCAACCTGACTACGCTCATCTATGACTGCCCCGTTTGCCTCTGCCACGTTGAATTGGACCATCATATCCAGGACATGCTCCCGAACAGACGTGCCCTCTTTCATGCGACAGCTATAAACGTATTTGAGAGCGTCATGGTGGAGTTGATAGGACGGTTGTCCAAACATCTCCTGGAGAGAGTTCATAATCTCCCTCGCTGTTACCATGCTCTCATGCCTTTTAGACAAAACTTCAGATAAGCTGGCTAGGATATAGACGCGAGTCTTATCATTGGCCTTTGTCCAGCGGTCATAAGCATCCTTAACTGCTTGGGATGCATTACGAGAAGGGGCTAGAGGACAATCCTCTGTTAAGACGAACCGCAGATCATCGACAACAAGAATCGTATTCAGGTTCGACTTCCACGTAGCATAATTTTCGCCGGTTAATTTCTCATTTTTAAGCAGAGAGACAATTGAGGAAGACATTGCTGAAATTTAAACAAACAATGACCGTATTAGTTATCTTTGCCTTAACCCATCATACAAGCAAACAATTGCACACAATCCAATCAATTTAGCAAAACAGACAATCACAGAACCCTAAAACTATCGATTTAGTTTTGCAACGACGTTTCAGAGGTTTAGAATGTCAGCCACCGAAGGGTGATCAGGCACTCCTCCTTTGAAATGAGACACCTCTCAGCTAATTCTAATTCTAGAATAACTCATATTCCTATAGACATTAGCCACCGTTGTTCGGTCAAGGATTTGTTAACACTTTTAACTCATCCTCGTAAGTGTAACCCTCCCACTTTCAGATCTCAGAGGCACGTACCAACAGGCTACCGAAGGGAAAGACAATTGTTGGTGATTAGCCTAAGAGCTCCTATCCGTTTCAGGAGTTCACGATGTTCCGAATCCTATGACCAGGCCCTCCGAAGGGATGGTTGCGCCAGGACAACCTGCAGGCGGATCATAGGACTCTCACGGTGTGAACTATGGGCGGAGACCGAGGGATACGTTGACATGTGTCCCGCTCCCACTTACTCTAGACATTTTTCCCATTCACCTTGATATTGATCCATGCAAACACTTTCCGAAGGGAGGCCGCTCATAAGGCGACTCGAAGCCGAGCATGAATCTCACGTTGTGAATATAGGGACATAGGAGCAAAACTTGATTTAAATCTTGTTTTGTAATTTTCCTCCCACTGAAAATGTCCTAAGGTTAATATAGGGTTATTTAACTTAGATAGTATTCGGCTAAGTCAATCTATCTAAGTCTGATCCTATTATAACAATTATGGAAAGGATTCAACTGCAATCTTTTGGGTGAATTAAACTTCTTTTAATAAACCCAATATTGCAAGTCAGCATTACTATGGTTAATTCAACTCAATGTTCGGGTCAGTTCCCAGGTAGGAGGTGTTCCGTAAACCGTCAACTTAAATACCCCCAGCCTTAGACAGAACTTTACCGAGAGATTTCCCTTATAACCTCAGTAATGTAAGGTCTTTACTCTAAAGATCTAGGTGCATTAAACACTTTTAATAAACCTAGTGACATTGCATGCTAACATTTAACTATGATTAATTCAACTCCGGTATTCCAGGTCAGTTCCCAGGTAGGAGGTGTTCCGTAAACCGTCAACTTAAATACCCCCAGCCTTAGACAGAACATTTACCGGTGGAGTTCCCTTATAATCATAGCAATGTTTTTCCTACTTAGTCAATTAAAACTATTTTTAAATACTAAGTAAGAAAAGATTCTAATCCTATTAGAAACTGATCTAGGTCTAATTAATTTTAAACAATTTAAAATTAATCCAATTCATCCTATGATCTTATGTTTGCATGCAAATCTTGATTATAGATTGACGGTTTCTAATCATTAATATTGAAGAACTATTTCAAATTTTAATGATTAATCCTATAATCAAGAATCTAGGGTTTAATTCATTCAACAATCTCATTCAAATTAAATAATTAAACCACATCTAATTGCATGAATAATATAACAATTATATTATTAACTATGGATGTTTCATGCTTCATGCAATTTTTGATTTTCTTTTATTATAACAATTATAAGCCAATCAAGAAAATCAAACAAGCATGCTTCATTCATCACATTAAACATAACTATTTATATTTAATTTAAGTAATGACATGCTTCATGCTTTCCAATTTTTCATATAATTAATATACACTTATATTAAAAATATGAAAACAAAACCATGCATTTAAACATACATTATAACAATTTATAATATATAAAAATGCATGAGCATGTTTATAACCTAAGGTGGGATTAAATAATCTATATGACATCCATAAAGCATATAAATAGCAATTGAACCGGTTAATTTTGGCCCCTAGGATAAAATAAAGCATTAAATTACATTAATTTAGCTAAATTCTATCCTAAAAAATCCATGTACAGCTCCGAAATTAGTCTAGACAGCACGAACCACCCCGAACCACCTCGAACCGGCCTTCAAAATCACGAACCATGCCAAAAATTGGCTGAACCGGACCAAATAGGTCCCAGCCCAGCCGAACCGGTCCGAACCGGACCGGTCACACCTTGAACCGTGCCTTTTGAAACCCTAATGCGCGCCTCTATCGTAACAACGTCGAGACGCTGTGTTGATAGCGTCCCGACGCTGTGCGTTTTCCATATCTGGCGCCTGCATAATCGAGACAGCGTCGAGACGCTGTTGAGGTAGCGTCCCGACGCTGTGTGCTTTCCTTACCGAGCGCCTTCGGTGTCGAGACAGCGTCGAGAAGGAGCGTCTCGACGCTGTTGCGTCTGGAGGCAGAATCTGGGCAAAACAGCAACGATTTCTTCGGTTTTGGCTTCAATTTCAGCGGCGATTGCTTCGATTTTCATCTCATAAAAACCTATTCTAGACCCGGACTTACATAGGACTCGATTTTACATAAAATACCTGAAACATCGGGCCTTACATGATCAAAATCACATAAAAATAAAATCTATGGCCATAAAATTAACCCTAACAGTTCAATGCAAACCAAACATACATTATGCATAAATCCCACCTATTAGAGCCTATCGCAACTTTTAAAATTAATTAATAGGGACAACGATGGCTCTGATGCCGATTGAAGGGAATAAAAGTCCCCACGCAGCGGAAGCGCATCGATTGGACCTTATGCCGTATATTAATTAACTTTAAAATACCGTTACGATAACTCAAACAAAACTTTAAACTAACTTTAAAGTCGATGTAAAACTGGTTTAAACATGCTAAAATAAATCTAAATTTATTTTAAAACTTTTCTAACGGAAAGAGGAAGAACCGTTACAAACCTCCGTTGTAGACTTGACTGTTCTTCGCCAACGACGCTCCAACGAACGAAAACGCAGCAGCCTCCTCGCCTATTGATCGCTGGAATTTTCTTCTTTGAATGACACAATAACCACAAAGGTTACACCGGTATGTCTCTAAGTCTAGGAGGCAAAAGACTTGTGGGAGTCTTTCTCTAAGAGGGAGGCTAGAGAGAATTCTAGGTCTTGTCTTTCAAGAGTGTCAAGTATCAAAAGTGTCATGACCAATTAGGTCTAGTGTTCTATTTATTGAAGAGAGGCCATGAATAAAATAATCAATTAAATCAATCTTTTCCATAATTGATTCAATCTTATTCCTTAATTAATCAATCATGATCAATCAATTCCCCAATTGATTAATCTTTTCCACAAATGACTA
Source organism: Luffa acutangula (assembly GCA_036850905.1). Classification (NCBI taxonomy): domain Eukaryota; kingdom Viridiplantae; phylum Streptophyta; class Magnoliopsida; order Cucurbitales; family Cucurbitaceae; genus Luffa; species Luffa acutangula. The sequence goes on from CM072099.1 coordinate 27,148,333, forward strand.
ATTACTTCCATAAGTGATTAGATCATTTCCATAAATGATTAATCACTTCCTTAAGTGATTAATTATTTACATAATTGATTAATTCCCGGTTAATAAATTCTTTAATTAATTAACCACCAATTAAATATCACATATTTAATTCCCGGCCTAGAATTAATTAATTTTGACCAAACACATTTTAGGCCTTAATTTAATTAATTCATTATTTTGAACTCTTTCAAACTTCCATAAATTTATATTTGAACTTTTCAAATATTAATTTCTCTCATAATAATATATCAATATATATTACATTTGTTTCCCTTAATAAATTGAACATTTTCAATTTACTTTTATTACTTAGTTGCCTCAAATTACTTTACGAGCTACCAGTGGGACCTAATGGACCTGCAGATCAGAAGCTGCAACGATGTGAGATTAATTGGTCAAACTCATTAACCACATTAATCAATATTCGTTAACTGTGTGTACATTCCACTATAGACTCACAGTTGCACTTTTCTCACTGCAGACATATTTTCTGTGTCCATGGATCTAGACCAATATCGACTAGTCAGTCCTTCACGAGTGTCCGTAACACCAGCTGGGTCAAATTACCGTTTTACCCCTAGGTTACCTCTATTTCCTTAAGTACCAATTCTCCTCTAATGAACAACCTGTTTGTGGTCCAACCATCAAACAGAAAACCCTCTCGTGCCATTGAGAGGGTAGGGCCCTTTGTTCAAGACTCGGAGTAACCACTTAAGGGAACACTCATCTGCTTCCCTAAAGTCGGGAAGGAGTGAATTCCTTCTTGTACGATTATGTTCCCAGCTCCCCATTCGGTCTTGTCCCCAAAGTGGTAGGCTTATTGAGTCGGCGTATTGGCCACTCTCACCCATACAAATCAAAGGACAATCTCTCATGAGCAGGAGTCCATAATCAACTCAGGATTAAAACCAAGTTGTCTAGGTCGTCCTAGTGAAATAGAAAACCAACTAGTTAACGGTGTTATAACCAGTGGTTACTATTTCGCGGTCCGGTCTTATGCAAACTCATTGCATAGGATACCCCCACTCGCATGTCTTCTACACGAACGCGTTGGATCGCAGCGTTTGTATCAAATACAAAGTGGGTCGTATCCATAGTGTTACCAGGATAAGGCACCCAGTCTTATCCCTATACTATAGACCCTTTAGGTTGTTTCTTGAACAATGATCCCATATGTCGCTACATATAGTTCAAGACTCATATTACAGCCTTGGATGTCTAGTTTATTGGATTAGGGTTATTATTAGGCAAAGACAAATATAAAATAACTAATAACAATTAATGGAAAAATATATCAATATTATTTCATTAATATCCGGTCAACGGTTACATTCACTATCTACGAGTTTTAGGGCATAAATCCCAACATGAACAATATCAGGACGTGTGAGCGTGAGGTATTGCAATGACCCCACAATGGTCCTATATTGTTTTGCATCCGAGGTTGACCATCTCTAGGTAGTTCTCGAGTTGATGTGGCCATAGGTGTTGCAACTGATGATGCTCCCATCATTTTTGACTTGTTGAGAAGATCTTGAGCATATTTGCCCTGTGTTAACAAAATGCCCTGTGATGTACGTTTGACCTCTATGCCTAGGAAGTAATGCAAGTTTCCTAAATCTTTTAGAGTGAATTCAGTGCTTAAGGTATGTATGAGTTTTTGAATGTGGGCGAAAGTTATTTCCTGTAAGAATGATATCATCAACGTAAATAAGCATCAGAGTCAAATTAGATTCATTTCTCAAGATGAAGAGGGAAGGATCAGAATGACTACATATGAAACCAATATGAAGGAGATGGTTAGCCAGTCTATCAAACCAAGCCCTAGGGGCTTGTTTTAAACCATAAATTGATTTCTCTAGCTTACATACATAGTTAGGTAGGGATGCATGAGTAAAACCTGGTGGTTGTTCCATGTATATGAAGGGAATAAAAGTCCCCACGCAGCGGAAGCGCATCGATTGGACCTTACGCCGTGTATTAATTAACATTAAAATACCGTTACTGTTGGGTTCCTAGAGTGAGTACAAATGTAGTATAAAAAGACTCTAGAATTCCTGTGCAAGTATACACAGTCTGCAGCAAGTAATATTATCAATCCAAGGTCTGAATAAATCTCCACTTTACCTATTTTGTGCAATTTGTCTAATGGTTTCAAGAATAATAAAATGATTGGGTTTTATCGGAATTATGCTGAAGCAAAATAAATGACAGAACAACGAGTAAACAAATAGACAGAAAGATTAAAGACAGGCGCTGGTTAGGTTTTAGTGATTGTTATAAAATATGCTCTAGCAATATTATTGATCATGCATTTCCCGCATTATTATTAGCGGATTCCTCCCGGAACTCCGAATCTTTTGGGATGTGTTTCAACCCCAATGAAGTGCGACCGATCAGGCACTAGGCAACTGGCTATCCCTAGCTCAATCACTGGCGTTCATCAATACACAATGATCGTAATGTGGAGAATTGCCACACACTCTCTAAATCATCCCTGAAACTAGAGAGAGTTATCCATACCGGCTGGCCAGACGGGCACAAAATAAGAATAAGCACAACAATTAACCAAAATGCTATAGTCAATTTATTACTAGAGATGAAGCACAATAATCACATTATTCCTAACCAACACCCTATCTACTTAGTTCATAATAGGCATGGGAATACGAATTACAATCTGAGTATGCATGTCCATAACTACAAGTTAAATAAGAAGGTAAACAAACTCCCTAATCAGCTTGCGGATGATGGTGTTCTTGATGATCTTCAATCCCTATACTATTCGGCTTCCAAGGGAAAACATGGAATACTTTTGACTTTGACGGCTACTTCCTTTTATAGAAGGATGGGAGGCTTGAATTAGGTCAACTAGGACACGTGTAAGGCTCTCCTTGATCCTTTATCTCAAAAATATCTCAATAGAAGTCGGTTCATGAAGTTGGCTAACGAGCTGTGATGTGGCAGTTTCTGCTCTCAGTTTTGCTGCAGCATAGAATTTGCTCCCTCCAATTGCTCAGCAGCATAATCTGCATAAAGTGATTTCCAAAGCTTCCATTCTTCCAAATGGGTTAAATCATGTAATATCTCTCTAAAACCAACCCTATTAAGCATTAAAGACACACAAATCCTTATATAAATGAAGCCTAAATAACTACCTTTTGGGCAGTTATCATACCCCCAAACTTGAACTATTGCGCGTCCCGAGCAATACTAACCAACCTTCCTTCAAGAATTTCAGAACATTAGACAAAGAATTAGCTTAATCAAACCAGACAGTCCAACACTACCTTTAACCTTTACTTGAGCACTCTGCAAAACCAAGCTCTGCTGCAGCAAAATGATTCCTTCAGTAGGGACAAATAATCACCACTTTTCAACTTAATTCTAAGAACTTTCAACAGCCTAGCTCTATTATCAGACATTTCAAAACATATTTTTAAAGGGGTTTATAACATTATTTACCAGACTTAAAGTAGCCTTAAAGTCATAAGCTCTTAAGCATGGGATGACCCACTTTATGGTGCAGTATACCCTTGCCTCAAGCTCATCACCAACTAGGCTCAATACTCATTATAAAGCTCAGAAATCCTTAGTTATTCCATCTCTTGCCCCTCAGAATGGCGACATTTTATGATGAAGCTCACCTAAGTTCTGGAAGACAGAAAACTGCTGGTTCATCATTCATCCCTCAAAACTTTTGATCTGTCAATTTTTTTCAGCAAAATCTTCAACAAATAATTTTTTTTTCAGCAAATAATTTTTCTTATTTTTCTCATTTCCTAGGTCATCTTTTGACGCGAAGACAAACTGTGGGTATCACAAATGTCCCCGGTTACTCAATAACCTAGCAAGTTTTAATTTTGAAGGAGAGGAATGCTCGAGCAAAATAATTGGAGTAGCAAAAAGTCCCCCAAACTTGAATTATTCATTGTCCTCAATGAATCATTAATTAAGCAATTATACCCCCAAACTTAAATTTTTCTATCTGAATTTTTAAACTAAACATGGGACTAGGATTAAGCTTAAAGTGGATCATATAAGTCAATACTACCGTCAAAATCTTCTTGCCGCAGCAACAGTCCAGGCTAGAAGAAATGCTCAAGCAAAAGGTTTCTGGAGATCAGAATACCTTGATCTAACTAAGCGTAATCAGTCCAAGCTTCAAAAATTCAGAAGAAAACAGTTAAGTTAGAGTTACTCAGTGCTCATGGGATAGAAACATCTAGAAATTTCATTTACAAACATAAGAAAAAGAAATTACATCAGCAAATATATTTTTGTTGAAAAAGCAGAAATATGAAAGAGAAACAAGCATAACATCAATAGAAAAGGAAAGTAGAAAATGCGCGAGCAAACAAAAAGTCAAAACAAAAATCATGCTCGCTAAGGGCCACTTCATCCTTCAGTCCTCTTTGCCCGGTTCATTTTCATCATCCTCTTCTCCTCTTTCAACAGGTGGGGGCGGAATCCAGGGGTTCAACAGATCATCAGGGAATGCTGGAAGGGCTGGATAAGGTTTTGAAAAATTCTCTTGCAGCGCCCTCTTTAAGCCGGCATCCCAATTCTTAACATAGTTCCAGAAGGTTAAAGTTTGCCTCTCAGCAAACTCTTGCCGACTGGCCGAAAGTGCCAATTGTTCTAGAATCGAGTTGATGCCATGGATAAGGCCACCTTGCCGCACCTCCTGCATGCGCTGGAGCCGTGCCAAATTGGGCGTGTCTATGATCCCCATATCAAACAGGATCACATCTCCCTCATCAACCGGAACCCCTGCTCTTCTGCACAGCATCGTGATTGTGTTCGGAAAGAATAGTTTCCCCACCTTCTTTTTCCAACATCCAGAAATCTCATTCGCAATAATCCTTCCTACATTAATACTGAGAGACCGTAAGATGGCAAAAGCTAGGAGAACCCGTTCCCTGGAGATTGTCGAGTCATGTGTTGTTGGAAGCATCTTCTGTCTAATAAATCCCATCCATGTGTTCGCTTCCCTTTTCAAATAAGCCGACTGGAATGTCCTCTTCTGAGTCTTGGATAACTGCCACTGTGCCCCTTCAATTCCTGCCTCCCTTACAGCCTCACTTAGTTGCTCATCAGATGGCGCCACAGCCATCTCATTATATGCCGCATGGGGGAAATTCTGAAGGTTGTACAGTGCATTGATAGCACTTGGACTCCAATCCACCTCGACTCCTCGGACAATTACCTGGAAACCATCCTCATTGACAATGTTAGCATAAAATTCACGCACCACCTGTGCGTTTACAGATTCAGGCTTCGCACAAAACAGCTCCCAGCCGTGGTCTGCAATACCGGTCCTCAGAAATTGTGGAAGATCACCACTGAAACCGCGCTCGAACAAGAAATCCCTTTTCAGAAGCTCAGCGTATTTTGCTCCGGCAAAATTGTTGACGAAGCGATCAAATGGAACCTGCTGTTCTTCTATCGCCTCGTGTTCTTCCGATGCTTCAGCAATATTTTTGCCCTTCTCTGCTCTGCGCCTGAGCAACTGCTCTTCCTCGGTCTTCTTCTCTGTTTCTTCTCTTTCTTTGTCCTCAGCTTCTTTCCTCTCTCTTTCCTCGCGCTCTGCCTTTTCTCTCTCAGAATCTGATGATGGTGGTGATGGGGTATCAGTCCGAATCACCTGAATACGACCGGCCTTCCTTTTTATGCGGCGGCGTTTCTGTGGTTCGGGTATGATTACCTCAACACGAGCTCCTTGGTCCTGCTCGTTTCCTCTTTCAGACACTGTGTTTACCTGTTCGTCTCTCACCATCTCAGCCTATTGTTCTTGATTTTTCTCAACATTTTCCTCTCGAGCCGTATCTGTAAGTCTCTGATCAGTCTCACCTGGGGTCTGTTCTTGCAGTTCTTCCAGGTTTTCTTCAACCACTGCAGCAGCCTCATCCTCTGCCACTCTTTCTTGTTCTTCCGTCCTCTGTTGTCGCCTTCTTCTTTTAGCCTCTTTCTCCTCCGGTGTTCTTTTCTTCTTAGTTTTCACTTTCGAAACTTCGGGGGTAATGGGTATTTCCTCTTCACTCTCTCTCTCTCTTTTTCTTTCCTCGCTCTTGTTTTGGCCATGGATAACTCAAAGGGTGTTGCAAAGAATGAAAAAGGAGAAAGAAAGAATGTAGATGGCAAGAATCAAGAAGACGAAGTAGAACGAAGACTTACCAATGTCTGCAAATAAATAAGGCTCCAGCAATTTGAAATCCTAACCGAAATGATTTGCTCCGTAATAAATGGTTTTACCGTTCACAATTAAGTTGCAATTCGAATCCTTAACGGTAAAATTGTGGAACTCCAATCATCTATGGGAAATAATGGCAGGCTGTCAACGGCTAAACCGTTGGATTGCCCCTGCACGACATGTGGCAGCATCCCTGCAATGCACCTGCCCATAGAAATTCAAAAATCCCAACGGTAAAAATAATTACTCACACTAAAATCCTTCCTATGCATACGAGAAATTTGCTCCCGCATTATCTTTGCTGCAACAATCTTCTGAACCTGCCGAATCTTAGATACGGACTTTTAAATTTCAAAATAGGAAAATCAAATCTTTCAAATTCAAATTGAACTTTAACCGATCAAATGAAACTTAATCTTTTATTCTCAAAAGAAGCCGAATAAATTAGAGAAAATCTCTATTAATTAAAACTAGAATTCAAATAACTCAAAATAAAATCCAGATAAAATCTAATAAAATCTAACTAATTAAAAGATAATCCAAAGATAATCTAAATGAATAACCCGAAAATCAAATCAAATTAAAAAATAGATAAGATCTAATCAAATATTTAAAGACAAGATCTAATAAACCATGCAAAATCAAATCTACCCTAACCGAAATTAAAATTAAATCAACGAAAAATAAAATAAATACAAATCCTGGGAGCTCAAAATTTTGCTCTGTGAAATGCTCCCGCAAAAGTCCTGCTCTCTCAATCATCAACCAATCGTAGGGAAGGAAATTTCGACTGAAATTCCTCACCCCAATAATGCTTCACACGCTGACCATTCACCTTGAACACTCTCCCATCTTTTTCATCCTGCAAAGTAATTGCTCCATTGGGAAAAACCTCAATCACAAAAAACGGTCCTGACCATTTAGATTTTAATTTTCCAGGAAATAATTTTAATCTAGAATTATAAAGCAAAACTTTCTGACCCTTGACAAACTTCTTAGATTTAATTTTTTTGTCATGCCACAGCTTAGTCTTCTCCTTATACATTTTCGCATTCTCGTAAGAAAATTGGCGAAATTCCTCTAACTCATTAAGCTGCAGCATTCTTATTGCTCCTGCACGACTCAGATCAAAATTTAACTTTTTCAAAGCCCAAAATGTTTTATGCTCAAGCTCTAATGGTAAATGGCAAGCTTTCCCATATACTAACCTGTAGGGAGACATACCTAAAGGAGTCTTATAAGCTGTCCTATAAGCCCAAAGAGCCTCATCCAACCTAAAGGACCAATCCTTTCTAGATGGATGGACTACTTTCTCTAAAATAGCTTTAATTTCCCTATTACTAATTTCAGCTTGACCAATTGCTTGTGGGTGATAAGGGGTAGCTATCCTATGCTTAATCCCATACTTAGCTAAGAGCTTAGTTAAGATATTATTAACAAAATGTGTACCCTCATCACTCACTAAAGCCCTAGGTGTCCCAAACCGCGCAAAGATGTGCGATTGAAGAAACCTTGCTACTGTCTTGGCATCACTCTGATGACATGCGATGACCTCCACTCACTTGGACACATAATCAACTGCCAATAAGGTAAAAACATTGCCATTAGAAGGGGGAAATGGTCCCATAAAGTCAATACCCCATACATCAAATAATTCAACTTCTAAAATGTAAGTAAAAGGCATTTCATCTCTAGGCCCCAAATTTCCTCTCCTTTGGCAAGCGTCACATTGCTTGTAGAACCAATGGGCATCCTTAAATAACGTAGGCCAGAAAAATCCGCAATGCAAAATCCTCATAACCGTCCTCTGTCCACTGAAATGACCTCCATACGGCGAAGAGTGACATTGCTCCAGAATTTCTTTTGCTTGAGCACCTGAAACACACCTACGAATAATACCGTCAGAGCATTGCTTATACATAAACGGCTCATCCCAAAAGAAAAATTTCGCATCATGCTTAAACTTTTTCTTCTGCCTCCAATCCATATCAATATGGGTGACTCCCTTTACTAAAAAGTTGACAATATCAGCATACCAAGGGACATCCCTGACTACCTTTACCTGAACAGCAAAAAGCTGCTCATCTGGAAAAGAATCGGAAATGGCAGATTGCTCCAGCAAAAATGATGATGGATCAAGACGAGATAAATGATATGCAATGACATTCTCTGATCCCTTCTTGTCCTTTATCTCCAAGTCAAATTCCTTTAGTAATAAAATCCAACGAATTAGTCTCGGCTTTGCATCCTTCTTAGACATTAAATACCTTATTGCTGCATGATCCGTGAACACCGTGACTTTAGAGCCAACCAAATATGGCCGAAATTTCTCAAAAGCAAACACAACAGCTAACAACTCCTTTTCAGTAGTTGTGTAGTTGACTTGTGCTTCATTTAAAACCTTGCTTGCATAATATATAAGATGAATAAATTTGCCCTGCTTTTGCCCCAGCATCGCACCTACCGCAGCATCACTCGCATCACACATTACCTCAAATGGTAAATTCCAGTTAGGCGCACAGAGAATGGGTGCTGAGATTAAAGCAACCTTCAACGTTTCAAAAGCCTTCCTACAATCTGCATTAAAGTCAAAAACATGATCAGTGCACAATAAGTTACAAAGAGGTTTACTGATTTTGGAAAAATCCTTTATGAACCTCCTATAAAATCCAGCATGTCCTAAAAAACTCCGAATTCCCTTCACTGAATTCGGTGGCTCTAGCCTTTCAATAACCTCAACTTTTGCTCTATCAACTTCTAGACCATTTTCAGAAATCCTATGACCTAACACTGTGCCCTCCTTCACCATGAAGTGGCACTTCTCCCAATTAAGAACTAGATGGGTATCCTCACATCTTTTTAATACCTTTCCTAAATTTTCTAAACAACTTTGAAAAGACCCTCCAAAAACTGAAAAATCGTCCATAAAGACTTCAACAGTGGACTCAATCATATCAGAAAAAATTGCTAACATACACCGCTGAAATGTTGCTGGAGCATTGCAAAGGCCGAAAGGCATTCTCCTAAAAGCGAATGTCCCATAAGGGCAGGTGAAAGTGGTTTTCTCCTTATCTTCAGGAGCAATAGTAATCTGGTTATACCCAGAATATCCATCCAAGAAACAGTAATAGGCCTGACCAGCCAATCGATCCAACATCTGGTCGATAAACGGTAGAGGGAAATGATCCTTTCGGGTGGCTTTATTAAGCCTTCTGTAATCCATACAAACCCTCCAGCCAGTTACTGTCCTTGTGGGGATCAACTCATTATCTTTATTGCTCACCACAGTGACACCTCCTTTCTTAGGAACACATTGGACAGGGCTTACCCAATTGCTATCGGCAATCGGATAGATGATCCCAGCATCCAACCATTTAATTAACTCCTTTTTAACAACCTCTTTCATTGCAGGGTTAAGCCTTCTTTGTTGCTCAATACTCCTAAAGGATCCCTCCTCTAGAGTGACTTTGTGCATACAAAAAGATGGGCTAATTCCCATTAATATCAGCCAATGTCCAACCTATAGCTTTGCGGTATTGCTGCAGTAATTTTATTAAGGCCTCCTCATGCTCCGGCATTAAATCTGATGCAACAATAATGGACAACGTATCACTCTCCCCAAGATACACGTACTTTAGATGATCCGGTAAAGGTTTCAAATCTAAAGTGGGTGCCTCAATTAGGGATGGCTTAATTGGGGGAGCCTTTCTTTGATCTAAATCTAAAGACTCAAAAACATCCTCACACCTAAACAATTCTTTTTCATTTTTTCTATCTAAAGAACAAAATTCAAAATCTTCTACACTAACCTCTCCATGCTTTTCTGAATGCTTATCAGCTGAATCCCGTATTGCTGTCTCAATAACTATGCTCTCCAGAATCCTAATGAAGGAGCAATCCTCCATTTCATCTGGATATTTCATGGCTTTAAACACATTAAATTTCACTTCCTCATTACAAACTCTCATTGTTAATTCTCCTTTTTGAACATCTATTAATGCCCTACCAGTAGCCAAAAATGGACGACCTAGAATAATTGGGACATCTTTATCAGCCTCATAGTCTAAAATAATAAAATCAACAAGAAATATGAATTTATCAACTTTTACTAAGACATCCTCAATTTTACCCTCTGGATATGTGATAGACCTATCAGCTAATTGGAGCGTAACTGTGGTAGGTCTAGCTTCACCAATACCTAACTTCCGATAGACCGAAAGAGGCATAAGGTTAATGCTTGCACCTAAGTCACAGAGTGCTCTACCTAACTCCTTTCCACCTATAGACACATGTATAGTAAATGACCCTGGATCCTTAGCCTTGGGGGGTAGCCCATTCTTAAGAATAGCACTACACTCCTCAGTAAGAGATACAGTTTCGAACTCATGACCTAACCTTTTCTTTTTAGTCAAAATATCCTTAAGAAATTTAGCATAATTAGGCATTTGCTCAATAGCTTCTACTAAAGGGATATTTATATGCAACTACTTAAGAATCTCTAAAAACTTTTTAAATTGACCATCCTGATTCTTAGGCTTTTGCCTTTGTGGAAACGGTAGAGGTGGTACATAAGGTGGGGGCGGCACATATGGTGGTTCTACATCTGGCACAGAACCAGATGCTCCAGCATTTTCTTTGCTACCTCCAGCACCCTGACCAGACTCCAACTCTTTTTCAACAATAACAATATTATCACTATTACTATTTAAATCCTGGGTCTTTCTAGACTCTTCTAATGGCTTACCACTCCTAAGAGTTACTGCCTTTACCTGCTCCTTACCTTCCCTTCGAGGGTGTTCAGTCTCCGAAGGAAGTTTCCTTTGAGGCCTCGCCTTTAGCTCATTAGCCAGCTGACCCACTTGCAATTCCAGGGCCCTCATCGAAGCTTGATTACTTTGAATCGCGGCGTCTGTGCGAGCCATAAATTCTTTCATCATTGCCTCGAGAGAATTTCCCGAATTTTGCTGGGGCAAAACCGGCTTATTTTGCTGGGGCATTACCTGCGTTTTAGCAAATCCTGGCTGGTTCATCTTCTGTTGCGCTTGTACGTTATTTTCTTGACCTCCCCATGAGAAGTTGGGGTGGTTGCGCCAACCTGGATTATAGAAGTTAGAATAAGGGTTGTTCCTCTGATTACCTACAAAAAACACAGAAGCTGGATTGCTGGGGCAAAACTCATAGTTGTGGTCTTCACCGCAATAGACACATGCTTCGTCCGTGACTTGGTTCACCACTGCTGCAGGCTCCATAGCTGGTGACTGCTGATGACTAATCACTGTCACATTCTTAAGAGTGTTAGCAATCATAGCAAGATCGGCCCTAATGGTGGACACACCATCAACCTCTAGCACACTCTTAACCTTTTTATTTGTGCCTCTAACATCCGACCACTGACAACTATTAATAGATATTCTTTCTAAAATTTCATAGGCTTCAACAAAAGTTTTTGCCAAAAGGGCCCCTCCAGCCGAAGCATCAACCATACCTTGGGTTACTCCATTCAAACCATTGTAAAATGTTTCCATTTGAATACAATGTGGTAACCAATGGTGGGGACAGTTTCGCAAAAGCTCCTTAAACCTCTCCCAAGCCTCACTAAAAGTCTCATCCTCAAGTTGCCTAAACCCTACTATTTCACTCCTTAATTTAGCATTTCTATTAGGTGGGAAATATTTACTCAAAATTTTTTCAGCTAACTCATCCCATGTCCTAATTGATCCTGGAGCAAAAGAGTTTAACCATGATTTTGCTCCATCTCTAAGAGAATACGGGAACAAAGTTAATCTAAGAGCATCTCTAGGCACTCCTTGAATTACAAAAGAATCACTAACTCCTAGAAAAGACTTAAGATGTAAATGAGGGTCTTAAGATGACAAACCATGGAATTGCCCCACGGTTTGCAACATCTGAAACATTACCGGTTTCATTTCGAAATTCGCCGCTTTGATTTGGGGACGTGCAATCCCTGGATTCAACTCATTAAACATCGGGACAGCATATGCTCGAATGGCTCTGGTCCTATCGTTCGCTATCAAGATGGGATTCTCAGCCTGATTATTTTGCTGCTCATTTTGCTCAAACAGTGGGTTTTGCTGCAGCAACGGATTCTGCTGGGGATTTGCTGCTGCTGGACCTTCAGGAACCTGCGGGAGATGCGGGGCGTTCTCCATCTGGTTTCTGCGCTGCTCCCTCCTTCTGTTCCTAAATGTCCTTTCAATTTCTGGATCAAGCTCAAACCGTACCCCAGGCGGATCGCTCATGCACCAAAATCACATCTGTAAAAACAAAAGAAACAATCAAAAAGTTCTAGCACCAAACCACTAAAACACATACACAAAACAGATCAGATAAAAACTTATTCAAGGTCCCTGGCAACGGCGCCAAAAACTTGTTGGGTTCCTAGAGTGAGTAAAAATGTAGTATAAAAATACTCTAGAATTCCTGTGCAAGTATACACAGTCTGCAGCAAGTAATATTATCAATCCAAGGTCTGAATAAATCTCCACTTTACCTATTTTGTGCAATTTGTCTAATGGTTTCAAGAATAATAAAATGATTGGGTTTTATCGGAATTATGCTGAAGCAAAATAAATGACAGAACAACGAGTAAACAAATAGACAAATAGATTAAAGACAGGCGCTGGTTAGGTTTTAGTGATTGTTATAAAATATGCTCTAGCAATATTATTGATCATGCATCTCCCGCATTATTATTAGCGGATTCCTCCCGGAACTCCGAATCTTTTGGGATGTGTTTCAACCCCAATGAAGTGCGACCGATCAGGCACTAGGCAACTGGCTATCCCTAGCTCAGTCACTAGCGTTCACCAATACACAATGATCGTAATGTGGAGAATCGCCACACACTCTCTAAATCATCCCTGAAACTAGAGAGAGCTATCCATACCGGCTGGCCAGGCGGGCAAAAAAATAAGAATAAGCACAACAATTAACCAAAATGCTATAGTCAATTTATTACTAGAGATGAAGCACAATAATCACATTATTCCTAACCAACACCCTAGCTACTTAGTTCATAATAGGCATGGGGATACGAATTACAATTTGAGTATGCATGTCCATAACTACAAGTTAAATAAGAAGGTAAACAAACTCCCTAATCAGCTTGCGAATGATGGTGTTCTTGATGATCTTCAATCCCTATACTATTCGGCTTCCAAGGGAAAACATGGAATACTTTTGACTTTGACGGCTACTTCCTTTTATAGAAGGATGGGAGGCTTGAATTAGGTCAACTAGGACACGTGTAAGGCTCTCCTTGATCCTTTATCCCGAAAATATCTCAATAGAAGTCGGTTCATGAAGTTGGCTAACGAGCTGTGATGTGGCAGTTTCTGCTCTCAGTTTTGCTGCAGCATAGAATTTGCTCCCTCCAATTGCTCAGCAGCATAATCTGCATAAAGTGATTTCCAAAGCTTCCATTCTTCCAAATGGGTTAAATCATGTAATATCTCTCTAAAACCAACCCTATTAAGCATTAAAGACACACAAATCCTTATATAAATGAAGCCTAAATAACTACCTTTTGGGCAGTTATCAGTTACGAAAACTCAAACTAACTTTAAACACATTTTAAAGCTGCTGGAAAATTGGTTTAAACATGCTAAAAATAAATCTAAATTTATTTTCATGCTTTTCTAAAGAAAGAAAGAAGAACCGTTACAAACCTTCGTTGTAGACTTGACCGTTCTTCGCCAATGACGCCCCACGAACGAAAACACAGAAGCTGCCTTTGATTTTCTTCGCTGGAAATTCCTTCTTTGAATGACACAATAACCACAGAGGTTACACCAGTATGTCTCTAAGTCTAGGAGGCGAAAGACTTGTGGGAGTCTTTCTTTAAGAGGGAGGCTAGAGAGAATTCTAGGTCTTGTCTTGAGAGTCTAAGAGCAAGAACAAAGTGTCAAGTGTCTTGGACCGATTAGGTCTAGTGTTCTATTTATAGAAGAGATGCCATAAATAAAATATTCAATTAAATCAATCTTTTCCAAAATTGATTCAATCTTATTCCTTATTTAATCAATCATGATCAATCAATTCCACAATTGATTAATCTTTTCCATAAATGACTAATTACTTCCATAAGTGATTAGATCATTTCCATAAATGATTAATCACTTCCTTAAGTGATTAATTATTTCCATAATTGATTAATTCCCGGTTAATGAATTCTCTAATTAATTAACCACCAATTAAATATCACATATTTAATTCTCGGCCTAGAATTAATTAATTTGCCCAAACACATTTTAGGCCTTAAATTAATTAATTCATTATTTGAACTCTTTCAAACTTCCATAAATTTATATTTGAACTTCTTCAAATATTAATTTCTCTCATAATAATATATCAATATATATTATATTTTTTTCCCTCAGTAAATTGAAAATTTTCAATTTACATTTATTACTTAGTTGCCTCAAATTACTTTATGAGCTACCAGTGGGACCTAATGGACCTGCAGATCAGAAGCTCCAACGATGTGAGATTAATTGGTCAAACTCATTAACCACATTAATCAATATTCGTTAACTGTGTGTACATTCCACTATAGACTCACAGTTGCACTCTTCTCACTGCAGACATATTTTCTGTGTCCACGGATCTAGACCAATATCGACTAGTTAGTCCTTCACGAGTGTCCGTAACACCAGCTGGATCAAATTACCGTTTTACCCCTGAGTTACCTCTATTTCCTTAAGTACCAGTTCTCCTCTAATGAACAACTTGTTTGTGGTCCAACCATCAAACAGAAAACCCTCTCGTGCCATTGAGAGGGTAGGGCCCTTTGTTCAAGACTCGGAGTAACCACTTAAGGGAACACTCATCTGCTTCCCTAAAGTCGGGAAGGAGTGACTTCCATCTTGTACGATTATGTTCCCAGCTCCCCATTCGGTCTTGTCCCCAAAATGGTAGGCTTATTGAGTCGGCGAATTGGCCACTCTCACCCATACAAATCAAAGGACAATCTCTCATGAGCAAGAGTCCATAATCAACTCAGGATTAAGACTAAGTTGTCTAGGTCGTCCTAGTGAAATAGAAAACCAACTAGTTAACGGTGTTATAACCAGTGGTTACTATTTCACGGTCCGGTCTTATGCAAACTCATTGCATAGGATACCCCCACTCGCATGTCTCCTACACGAACGCGTTGGATCGCAGCGTTTGTATCAAATACAAAGTGGGCAATATCCATAGTGTCACCAGGATAAGGCACCCAGTCTTATCCCTATACTATAGACCCTTTAGGCTATTTCTCGAACAATGATCCCATATATCGCTACATATAGTTCAAGACTCATATTACAGCCTTGGATGTCTAGTTTATTGGATTAGGGTTATTATTAGGCAAAGACAAATATAAAATAACTAATAACAATTAATGGAAAATATATCAATATTATTTCATTAATATCCGGTCAATAGTTACATTCACTATCTACGAGTTTTAGGGCATAAAACCCAACAATATACTTCCTCTTTTAAATGACCATGTAAGAAAGCATTTTTAACATCTAACTGACGTAAGGGCCAGTTTGAACTAGTGGCTAAGGAAAGAATCAACTTGATTGTTGTTGGTTTGATCACCGGACTGAATGTCTCGTTGTAGTCTAGTCCTTCAACTCGAGTGTAGCATTGTGCAACTAAATGAGCTTTGTAACGATCAACAATCCCATTCTCCTTATACTTGGTTTTAAAGATCTATTTTGATCCCACAATGTTGAGATCTTGAGGTCTTGGCACCAACTTCCAAGTTTGGTTCTGTTGAAGAGCATTCATTTCGTCCTCCATAGCTTTCTTCCAATGACTTTGAGATAACGTCACTTTGAAGTTCTTAGGTTCTTTGTCTATATAATTAGCTAGGTAAGAGAGATGTCGCTTTGAAGTTCGTAGTTGATTGATCTCTCTAGAGAGGTTAAGATCAATGTTAGGATTTCTGCTTAGCTTTTGTCTAGTAATCATCGGGTGTTCATTTTCATTTTGAGGTGATGGAGTTGGTCCCACATTTGGAGCACTGGATTTTGCTTTATCAAGTGGTTGCTCCTTACTTTGGGTTGAGTGATTGACTATGGCCTCATTTATTGTTCCTGTAGGAGACAAACACAAATCAATGTGAAGATTTTTGCTTATATCAGGAAGAGAAGAGAAACTAAATGGATTGGGATGATTATGTCAAGAGGAGAGCAAATCAGTTATGGTATTGTTGCTTGAAGTGAGATTTTGTTCTTCTGCTTCAGTAGTTTCATCACCCTTATTGTTGTCAATGTGGTTTTGTTGACCACTCACTATTAGATCCACTGGTGAGTTTGTGATAATGTGAGTATTTGCTTTTGACTGAGGGTTGTAGGGGCAAGGATTGGAGTTGATTTTTGTCCCTCGATCATACTCATTTTCGCTTCTTTTATCATCATTGTGTTGCATTATACACGGCCCAGTTGAGGACGCCATAATAGGTGGATGAGCTTTTGTTTGTGGGCTTGCATTGCCAATATGCCTATGTAGGGAGGGACTCAAATGCATCTGAGTTAAAGGATCAATTTCCTCTGTGAGGGAAAAATGCTTGACATCTTTTTCTTCCTTACTTGGGGAACCTGCAAAATCAATGAGTTCAAGAGGAAAAACACTTTTGATGGTGTTGTTAGTAACAATTTTTTCAAAAGGATAACAATTTTCATCAAAAGTCACATGTCGAGAGATATAAATTCGATTGTTTATTGGGTCAAGACAACGATAACCTTTGTGTTCCATACTATATCCAATAAAAATGCAAAGATAAGTTCTTTTTGAAAACTTGTTTGTGTTAGGATGGCTTCTAAGACAAGGAAAACAACTACAACAAAAAATTCTTATATTAGAGTAGGTGGGTTGTTTTCCATGAAGTTTTTCAAAAGGAGACATCATATTAAGCACATTTGAAGGCATACGATTTATAAGAAAGACATCAGTTAGAAAACTATCAACCCAATATTTTAAAGGCATGTGAGATTGAAAAAGAAGAGATAAACCGGTTTCTACAATGTGTCTATGTTTTCGCTCAACAACTCCATTTTGTTGAGGTGTATAAGGACAAAAGTATTGGTGGTGTATGCCATTTTGTTCTAGTAAAGTTTTGAAAACATTTGAATTAAATTCTCCACCACCATCACTTTGGAACACTTTAATCCTTCTTTCTAGTTGATTTTCTACTAAATTTTTGAATTTCACAAAGGTAGTAAGAAAATCAGATTTTTTCTTTAACGGGTAAATCCAAGTATAACGAGTATGATCATCTATGAAACTAACATAATATTTAAACAATTGACAAGAAGCAATAGGAGCTGGCCCCCAAAGATCACAATGTATCTTATCTAAAGGATTTAAGGCATGATTCTCATTATATTGAAAAGGAAGCTTACAGTTTTTTCCAAGTTGACAACTAGTACATACTTGTTCCTTTTTCCAACTAGATGTTGGGTTTTATGCCCTAAAACTCGTAGATAGTAAATGTAAACAAATTGTATACTTGTTTCAATAAAGTGTTATTGAGTTTCTACAATAGAGTGTTATTGTTAAATATTGCACAATTTGACCCAAATCCAATAAACTAAGATCCAAGGTTGTTTGTATGTAACTTGAACTAGTATGTGGGGACATACGAGGATCGATGTTCAAGTAACAACCTAAAAGGTCTATAGTACAAGGATAAGGTTGGGTACCTTATCCTGGTAACACTTTGAGATACGGCCCGCTTTGTATTTGATACAGACGTATTAATCCAAAACGTCCATGTAGTAGACATGCAAGTGGGGGTATCCTATGCAATGAGTTTGCATAAGACCGGACCACGAAATAGTCAACCATTAGTTATAACACCGTTAACTAATTAGGTTATTGTTTCAATAGGATGACCTAGGTAACTCAGTCTTAATCCTGAGTGTGTCATGAACTCCTTCTCATGAGGGATTGTCCTTTGATTAGCATGGGTGAGAGTGGCCAATACGCCGACTCAATATGCCTTCCTTTTTGGGGACAAGACCGAGTGGGAGGCTGGGGACATAACAACGCAAGAAGGAATTCACTTCTTCCCACTTATAGGAGAAGTAGATGAGTGTTCCCTTAAGTGGTGACTCCGGGACTTGAACAAAGGGATCCTGCCCTCTCATTGGCATGAGAGGGACTTTCTGTTTATTGGTTGGACCATAAACAAGTTGTTCATTAGAGGAGCACTGGTACTTAAGGAGACAGATGTAACACAGGGGTAAAACGGTAATTTGACCCAGCTGTAGTTACGGACACTCGTGAAGGATTGACTTACCGGTATAGGTCTATATCCGTGGACACATAAATGTTCTACAGTGAGAAGAGTTCAACTGTGGGTCTTTAGTGGAATGACCCACAGTTAATGACTATTGGTTAACCTGATTATTGAGTTTAATCTATTAACCTCATATCATTGGAGCTTCTGATCTGTAGGTCCATTAGGTCCCCCTTCTAGCTCGTAAAGAGTAATTAGGAACAAATATATCTTGAGAGAATTTGAATAGTTCAAATTCATATTGGGAATTAAGTTAATTGTATGAGATACAAATTAATATAATGTATAGTGATGCATTAAAAAATAAAGTCTAATTTGAGATTAATCTTTATTATATTGAGAGATTGATATATTTGAAAGAATTCAAATATATGTCTAATTAAATATATTGTATTTAATTAGAAGATGAATTAATTAATTATGAATTAATTAATTATTCAATTTGGTTTAAATTAAATGAGATTTAATTAAACTATAGTCTATGAGAGAAATAAATATTTGAAGAAGTTCAAATATTAATATGAATTTGATTCATAATAAATTTATAGGATATAAGAGAATTTGAAGGAGTTCAAATTTTAATATGAATTTGATTCATATTATAGAATTAATTAATTGAAGACCTGAAATTAAATATATGATATTTAATTGGGTAATTAATTAATTAACTAATAGAAGGTCTGAAATTAAATATGATATTTAATTGGTGATTAATTAATTAAAGAATTAATTAATTGGAAATTAATCAATTATGGAAATGATTAATCACTTATGGAAGTAATTAATCATTTATGGAAATGATTTAATCACTTATGGAAGTGATCAATCATTTATGGAAAAGATTAATCAATTGTGGAATTGATTGGTCATGGAATTGATTAATTATGGAAAAGATTAAATCAGTTATGGAAATAATTGATTTTAAATGAATATTTTATTCATGGTCTTTCTCCTATAAATAGAACACTAAACCTAGGGTTTAGGTACTACAACTTATGGCCACCATAAGGCCCTCTCATATTCTCTCAACTCAAGAACTCTAGGGAGAATTTTCTCTCTAGAGTTTTTCCCATTCAAGATTAGGTAGTCCCACAACTACGTTCCTAATCTCAGAGTTATAGCGGGGAAGATCAAATGGGGGTGTTCTTCGTTGTTGCAGAGCAATCAAGAATCTTTCGTTTAAGTATTCAGAGTCGTCAATGGGGGTATGTTTTTCATCGCTTAACATTTTTCCAATGAATTGATATTTTGTAGAACAAAATTAATTTACGAACGGCCCAATTGCTTCCGCTGTAACGGAATTGGGGAATTCCAATCCTTCATTAGAGACATCAATAAGTCGTTTATTTGCTAGAATTTTTAAAAAATGGTCATTAAGGTGACCCATCCTTTTATGCCATAGTGAGGAGGAGGCTTTATTAGACAACAAAGCAATATGAGAATTTTGAATGGTAGTAGTAGAATCATTTTTAGAAACCAAAGCAGTAGGATTGCAACTAGCAGAATCTATTTTGGAGAGTAAAGCAGTAGGACAACAACTCAAAGGAGCAAGGTTACTTTGGGCTGGTTGTAACTTATACAGCCCCTTGTTCTCACATCCTTCAGCTAGTACCTGTCCCTGTTGATTCTTAATGACAAATTTATCAGCAAAGAAAGAGACACAACAATTATTATCTTTTGTTATTTTACTAATTGACAGCAGGTTTTTTGTCATTTCAGGAACAATTAAGACATTTTTTAGAGAAAGTTGACCTTGTTTTGTTTTAAGAAAGGTGTTGCCAGTATGTGTGATTTGTAAACCTTGTCCATTACCTACATATAATCTATCATGACCTTTATAGACATGTTTAGTTAGGATATTACCTGGATTGTTCACAATGTGGGTTGTTGCGCTTGAGTCAACATAAACGTTGTTGTCGCTTATTTCATTAAGTGTGAGGGAAGCTAGTGCTTCAGGAATTTCCTCGCTTTGATAGGCATGATCAAAGCGGTTCCAACACTCAAGGGCAGAGTGGTTGTTTTTTCCACAAATTTGACAGGTAATTCCCTTCTTTGATGTGGGTTGATTACTTCCTGTGAGAGAATTTCCTTGTTTTTGATTTTGAGAAAACTTAAATTGGTGAAAGTTTTGCTCTTTGGGATGTTTGCTATGATAAAACCCCCTGCCTTTTGAGGAAGAATGTCTTCCTCTCCCTCTGTTTCTTCCACGGTTTGAGTAGAAGGCTTGGTTGAGATTGATTTGATTAGCCTTCTCTTCTTCTTCGTCATTGATCACAAGCTGCTCATGTGCTTTTAAGGCAAGTACAAATTCATTGTAGGTAGGATAAGGTGCCTTTGAAAGCATGACAATCTTAAATTCTTTGTATTTTCTCCCTAAGCCTCTTGCTAAATGAAACACCTTTGTCAAGTCATCTAAAGGTTTTTTCAAGGCGGCTAATTTGTCACAAATAGCTTTAAACTTTCTAATGTACTCATCAATAGATAAAGATCCAAGTTTCAGAGTGAGCAATGCCTCATTGAGATGTATTTCATTCTCTTTTGTCATGGTCAAGAGTATGTTCTCAAGAGAATTCCATACCTGTTTAGCAGTCTCAGTACCTTCGATTAGGGCTAGCACATCTTCACCAATGATTCCTCATAACCATGAGGTCAAGAGGCCATCTGTTGGGTTTTATGCCCTAAAACTCGTAGATAGTGAATGTAACCGTTGATCGGATATTAATGAAATAATATTGATATATTTTTCCATTAATTATTATTAGTTATTTTATATTTTTCTTTGCCTAATAATAACCCTAATCCAATAAACTAGACATCCAAGGCTATAATATGAGTCTTGAACTATATGTAGCGACATATGGGATCATTTTTCAAGAAACAACCTAAAGGGTCTATAGTATAGGGATAAGACAGGGTGCCTTATCCTGGTGACACTATGGATACGGTCGACTTTGTATTTGATACAAACGCTGCGATCCAACACGTTCGTGTAGGAGACATGCGAGTGGGGGTATCCTATGCAATGAGTTTGCATAAGATCGGACCGCGAAATAGTAACCACTGGTTATAACACCTTTAACTAGTTGATTTTCTATTTCACTAGGACGACCTAGACGACTTAGTCTTAATCCTGAGTTGATTATGGACTCCTGCTCATGAGAGATTGTCTTTTGATTTGCATGGGTTAGAGTGGCCAGTACGCCGACTCAATAAGCCTACCATTTTGGGGACAAGACCGAATGGGGAGCTGGGAACGTAATCGTGCAATATGGAATTCACTCCTTCCTGACTTTAGGGAAGTAGATGAGTGTTCCCTTAAGTGGTTACTCCGAGTCTTGAACAAAGGGCCCTACCCTCTCAATGGCACAAGAGGGTTTTCTGATTGATGGTTGGACCACAAACAGGTTGTTCATTAGAGGAGAACTGGTACTTAAGGAAATAGAGGTAACCCAGGGGTAAAATGGTAATTTGACCCAACTGGTGTTACAGACACTCGTGAAGGACTAACTAGTCGATATTTGTCTATATCCGTGGACACAGAAAATATGTCTGCAGTGAGAAGAGTGCAACTATGAGTCTATAGTGGAATGAACACACAGTTAACGAATATTGATTAATGTGGTTAATGAGTTTGACCAATTAATCTCACATTGTTGGAGCTTCTGTTCTGTAGGTCCATTAGGTCCCACTGGTAGCTCATAAAGTAATTTGAGGCAACTAAGTAATAAATGTAAATTGAAAATGTTCAATTTACTTAGGGAAAAAAATATAATATATATTGATATATTATTATGAGAGAAATTAATATTTGAAGAAATTCAAATATAAATTTATGGAAGTTTGAAAGAATTCAAATAATGAATTAATTAACTTAAGGCCTTAAATCTTTTTGGGCGAGTTAATTAATTCAAGGCTCGAAATTAAATATGTGATATTTAATTGGTGGTTAATTAATTTAAGAATTCATTAACCGGAAATTAATCAATTATGGAAATAATTAATCACTTAAGGAAGTGATTAATCATTTATGGAAATGATCTAATCACTTATGGAAGTAATTAGACATTTTTGGAAAAGATTAATCAATTGTGGAATTGATTGATCATGATTGATTAAATAAGGAATAAGATTGAATCAATTTTGGAAAAGATTGATTTAATTGAATATTTTATTTATGGCCTCTCTTCTATAAATAGAACACTAGACCTAATTGGTCCATGACACTTTGCTCTTGCTCTTAGACTCTCAAGACAAGACCTAGAATTCTCTCTAGCCTCCCTCTTAGAGAAAGACTCCCACAAGTCTTTTGCCTCCTAGACTTAAAGACATACCGGTGTAACCTTTGTGGTTATTGTGTCATTCAGAGGAGAAATTTCCAGCGATCACAAGAAAAGGAGGCTGTTGCGTTTTCGTTCGTGGAACGTCGTTGGCGAAGAACGGTCAAGTCTACAACGAAGGTTTGTAACGGTTCTTCCTTCTTTCTTTAGAAAAGCATGAAAATAAATTTAGATTTATTTTTCCAGCATGTTTAAACCAATTTTCCAGCAGCTTTAAAGAGTGTTTAAAGTTTGTTTGAGTTTTCGTAACGGTATTTTAATGTTAATTAATATACGGCGTAAGGTCCAATCGATGCGCTTCCACTGCGTGGGGACTTTTATTCCCTTCAATTGGTATCAGAGCCATCGCTGTCCCTATTAATTAATATTAAAAGTTGCGATAGGTTCTAATAGGTGGGATTTATGGATAATGTATGTTCGGTTTGCGTTGAACTGTTTGGGTTAATTTTATGGCCATATATTTTATATTTATGTGATTTTGATCATGTAAGGCCCGGTGTTTCGGGTATATTATGTAAAATCGAGTCCTATCTAAGTCCGGGTCTAGAATAAGTTTTGATGAGATGAAAAACGGAGCAATCGCCGCTGAAATCGAGGCCAAAATCGAAGAATCAATGCTGCTACTGCCCAGATGCTGCCTCCAGACGCTACTCGAACAGCGTCTCGACGCTGTCTCGCTACCGCAGGCGTTCAGATATGGAAAACGCACAGCGTCGGGACGCTATTAACACAGCGTCTCGACGCTGTCACGATCGAGGTGCGCATTAGGGTTTCAAAAGGCGCGGTTCAAGGGAAGGCCGGTCCGGTTCGGCTGGGCTGGGACCTATTTGGTCCGGTTCAGCCAACTTTTGGCATGGTTCGTGATTTTGGAGGCCGGTTCGAGGTGGTTCGAGGCGGTTCGTGATGACTAGACAAAATTCCGGAGGTGTACAAGGATTTTTAGGATAGAATTTAGCTAAATTAATGTAATTTAATGCTTTATTTTATCATAGGGGCCAAAATTAACCAGTTCAATTGCTATTTATATGCTTTATGGATGTCATATAGAATATTTAATCCCACCTTAGGTTATAAACATGCTCATGCATTTTTTATATATTATAAATTGTTATAATGTATGTTTAAATGCATGGAATTGTTTTCATATTTTTAATATAAGTGTATATTAATTATATGAAAAATTGGAAAGCATGAAGCATGTCATTACTTAAATTAAATATAAATAGTTATGTTTAATGTGATGAATGAAGCATGCTTGATTGATTTTCTTGATTGGCTTATAATTGTTATATTTAAAGAAAATCAAAATTGCATGAAGCATGAAACATCCATAGTTAATAATATAATTGTTATATTATTCATGCAATTAGTGTGGTTTAATTATTTAATTTGAATGAGATTGTTAAATGAATTAAACCCTAGATTCTTGATTATATGATTAATCATTAAAATTTGAAATAGTTCTTTAATATTAATGATTAGAAACCGTCAATCTATAATCAAGATTTGCATGCAAACATAAGATCATAGGATAAAATTGGATTAATTTTAATTGTTTAAAATTAATTAGACCTAGATCAATTTCTAATAAGATTAGAATCTTTTCTTACTTAGAATTAAAAATAGTTTTAATCGACTAAGTAGGAAAAACATTGCTATTATTATAAGGGAACTCCACCGGTAATGTTCTGTCTAAGGTTGGGGGTATTTAAGTTGACGGTTTACGGAACACCTCCTACCTGGGAACTGACCATGACTACCGGAGTTGAATTAATCATAGTTAAATGTTAGCATGCAATGTCACTAGGTTTATTAAAAGTGTTTAATGCACCTAGATCTTTAGAGTAAAGACTTTACATTACTGAGGTTATAAGGGAACTCTCTCGGTAAAGTTCTGTCTAAGGCTGGGGGTATTTAAGTTGACGGTTTACGGAACACCTCCTACCTGGGAACTGAACCGAACATTGAGTTGAATTAACCATAGTAATGTTGACTTGCAATGTTGGGTTTATTAAAAGAAGTTTAATTCACCCAAAAGTTTGCAGTTGAATCCTTTCCATAATTGTTATAATAGGATCAGACTTAGATAGATTGACTTAGTCGAATACTATCTAAGTTAAACAACCCTATATTAACCTCAGGACATTTTCAGTGGGAGGAAAATTACAAAACGAGATTTAAATCAAGTTTTTCTCCTATGTCCCTATATTCACAACGTGAGATTCATGCTCGGCTTCGAGTCGCCTTAGGAGTGGCCTCCCTTCGGAAAGTGTTTGCATGGATCAATATCAAGGTGAATGGGAAAAATGTCTAGAGTAAGTGGGAGCGGGACACATGTCAACGTATCACTCGGTCTCCGCCCATAGTTCACACCGTGAGAGTCCTATGATCCGCCTGCAGGTTGTCCTGGCGCAACCATCCCTTCGGAGGGCCTGGTCATAGGATTCGGAACATCGTGAACTCCTGAAACGGATAGGAGCTCTTAGGCTAATCACCAACAGTTGTCTTTCCCTTCGGTAGCCTGTTGGTGCGTGCCTCTGAGATCTGGAAGTGGGAGGGTTACACTTACGAGGATGAGTTAAAAGTGTTAACAAATCCTTGACCGAACAACGGTGGCTAATGCCTATAGGATATGAGTTATTCTGGAATTAGAATTAGCTGAGAGGTGTCTCATTTCAAAGGAGGAGTGCCTGATCACCCTTCGGTGGCTGATATTCTAAACCTCTGAAAGATCGTTGCAAAACTAAATCGATAGTTTTAGGGTTATGTGATTGTCTGTTTTGCTAAATTGATTGGATTGTGTGCAATTGTTTGCTTTTATGATGGGTTAAGGCAAAGATAACTAATACGGTCATTGTTTGTTTAAATTTCAGCAATGTCTTCCTCAATTGTCTCTCTGCCTAAAAATGAGAAATTAACCGGCGAAAATTATGCGACGTGGAAGTCGCACCTGAATATGATTCTTGTTGTCGATGATCTGCGGTTCGTCTTAACGGAGGATTGTCCTCCAGCCCCTGCTCGTAATGCATCCCAAGCAGTTAAGGATGCTTATGACCGCTGGACAAAGGCCAATGATAAGACTATATCTTAGCCAGCTTATCTGAAGTTTTTGCTAAAAGGCATGAGGGCATGGTAACAGCGAGGGAGATTATGAACTATCTCCAGGAGATGTTTGGACAACCGTCCTACGAACTCCACCATGACACTCTCAAATACGTCTATAGCTGTCGCATGAAAGAGGCATCTGTTCGGGAGCATGTCCTAGATATGATGGTCCAATTCAATGTGGCAGAAGCAAACGGGGCGATCATAGATGAGAGTAGTCAGGTTGCATTCATCTTAGAATCTCTTCCGAAGAGTTTTCTGCAGTTTCGAAGCAATGCAATGATGAATAAAATAACATTCAACCTGACTAGCCTCCTCAATGAGCTACAACTCTATCAGTCTCTTCTTAAGAACAAGGGACAGATAGAAGGAGAGGCAAACGTTGTTCACTCTAAAAGAAAGTTCGAGAAGGGTTCATCCTCTGGAACTAAGTCTGTAGCCACTTCTTCAAAGAAAACTCAGAAGAAGAAAGGAAATAAGGGGAAAGCTCCCAGTACTGCTGCTAAAAGCAAGGGTAAAGCCAAAGCTATGGCAGATAAGGGCAAGTGTTTCCACTGCAATGTAGATGGATATTGGAAGAGAAACTACCCAAAGTACCTTGCTGAGAAAAAGAAGGAAAAGGAAGGTAAATTTGATTTACTTCTTTTAGAAACATGCCTGGTAGAACATGATGAGTTTACCTGAATACTTGATTCAGGAGCAACTAATCATGTTTGCTCTTCTTTTCAGGAAAATAGTTCCTTTCGGCAGTTGAACGATGGGGAAATGATACTCAGGGTCGGAACTGGAGAAGTCATTTCAGCTAAAGCAGTGGGAGCTGTGAAGTTATTTTTTAGAAATAGATTCTTACTTTTAGAAAGTTTGTTAATCGTTCCCAAGATTAAGAGGAACTTAATTTCTATTTCATGTTTGATTGAACAATCGTATACAGTTACTTTTGATATGAATGAAGCGTTCATTTATAAAAATGGTTTACTTATTTGTTCAGCCAAATTGGAAAATAACTTGTATGTTTTAAGACCAACCAAAAACAAAGCACTTTTAAATCACGAATTATTTAAAACTGCTGAAACTCAAAGTAAAAGGCAAAAGATTTCTCCATCAAGTAACAATACTCATCTTTGGCATCTTAGACTTGGTCATATAAACATCGATAGGATCGGTCATTTGGTAAAGAATGGACTTCTAAGTAAGTTAGAAGATGATTCACTACCACCTTGTGAATCTTGTCTCGAGGGAAAAATGACCAAGAGACCCTTTACTGGAAAAGGTTACAGAGCCAAAGAACCCTTAGAGTTAATACATTCGGATCTATGTGGTCCAATGAATGTAAAAGCTCAAGGAGGGTACAAATATTTCATCTCATTTATAGATGATTATTCAAGATATGGTTACTTGTACCTAATGGGACATAAGTCTGAAGCCCTTGAAAAGTTTAAGGAGTTTAAGACTGAAGTTGAAAACCTATTAGGTAAATCTATTAAAGTACTTCGATCTGATCGAGGAGGGGAGTATATGGATCAAAGATTCCAGGATTATATGATAGAACATGGAATCCAATCTCAACTCTCAGCCCCTGGTACACCCCAGCAGAATGGTGTGTCAGAAAGGAGAAATAGAACCTTGTTAGACATGGTTCGTTCAATGATGAGCTATGCTCAATTGCCTAGCTCGTTTTGGGGGTATGCAGTAGAGACTGTAGTATACATCTTGAACAATGTTCCCTCGAAAAGTGTTTCTGAAATACCTTTCGAATTATGGAAGGGGCGTAAACCTAGTTTGCATCACTTTCGCATCTGGGGTTGTCCAGCACACGTGCTTGTGACAAATCCTAAGAAACTGGAACCTCGTTCAAAACTGTGCCAATTTGTTGGTTACCCTAAAGAAAGGAGAGGTGGTTATTTCTACGACCCACAAGAAAAGAAGGTGATTGTATCAACAAACGCCACTTTCTTAGAGGAAGACCACATGAGAGATCATAAACCACGAAGCAAAATAATATTAGGAGAAGCTACTGAAGAATCATCAAGAGTTGTTGATGAAGTTGGACCTTCAACAAGTGTTGATGAAGGAACTAGTTCTTCAGATCCATCACATCCATCTCAAACGTTGGGAATGCCTCGACGCAGTGGGAGGATTGTATTACAACCTGACAGCTACTTGGGTTTAACTGAAACTCAGGTTGTCATACCTAATGATGGCATTGAGGATCCATTGTCCTATCGACAGGCAATGAATGACAAAGATAAGGATGAATGGGTCAAAGCCATGAACCTAGAAATGGAGTCAATGCACTCCAATTCTGTATGGGAACTTACAGATCTACCAAATGGGGTAAAACCCATAGGGTGCAAATGGATCTATAAGAGAAAAAGAGATGCAGCTGGAAAGGTACAGACCTTCAAATAAAGACTAGTGGCAAAGGGTTATACCCAAAAGGAAGGGGTTGACTATGAGGAAACCTTTTCTCCTATAGCCATGTTAAAGTCCATAAGAATTCTTTTATCCATAGCCACATATTATGACTATGAAATATGGCAAATGGACGTCAAGACTGCTTTTAAGAATGGTAATCTAGAAGAGAATATCTTCATGTCTCTGATAGCAAGCATAGCTAGCTATGTTTACTTATCTAATTTAGCTAGTCTTTGATGATTATTGGCTATTTTATTGCACTTAATTGTTTATTTTGTAGGAAATTGTTGATTGGAGCTAAAATGTAATATTGGAGTCAATCGGGTGTCGGAACGCGAAAAGATGCAAAGGAATGAAAAAGCTTCAAAGAGAAAAAAGTCAATTTCGGGTCAAATATAGACCAGCGTCGAGACGCTGCTTCTTTAGCGTCTCGACGCTGGCATTCCATATCGAATCAGGAGCAATAAGGTCACAGCGTTGAGAAGTTGTGACAATAGTGTCTCGACGCTACCGCATTTCCTTTCCAAACACGCGCGTATAAGCGGCAGCGTCGAGACGCTGTCTTGATAGCTTCTCGACGCTACGACGAAATTTTGCTATATAAGCATCCTTTCGGCTAGGTTTTTGGGGGATTCAATTTTGGGAGTTCTTGGAGCCGTAAAGAGGGCAGAAACAGAGGAATTGAGGGCTGAAGAAAAGGGAGAAGGTCGAAAATCAACCCATTGCTCGTGGGGATCGTGACGGGGACGTTCGGTCTCGGCCTACATTGAGTTTTCTTTTTCCTTTCCTTTTCTTTAGCTAGAGTTTATGGCTTTATTATGTTTAGTTGAGCTTGTAATTACATTCATGAGTACCTAAACTCATAGCTTAGGGATTGATGTAGTTGATTTTGTTTATGGATTGATTTATGGTTTAAGTTGTGCAATGTTTATTATGTTTGTAATCTTGATTTAATGCTTTCAATTAATTGCCCATTAGTTGAATGATTTAAGTTTTGAATCTAGCTCGGGAGAGGGGATTTAATATAGACTTACTCAAGATTGCATGACTAAAGTTTATTTTCTAATTCGTGATGGTTTTAGATTACTCTAGAATTGGTCAAAAGACCTCATTGCCTATCATATTAATAAACTTAGATAGGGATATCAAGTAGATTAATTTGCATGAGAATCAACTATACTCGGGAGATGTAGTTGTGATTAAAGGGTCTTGGGCTCATAATTCCATTGTGCATAATAACTTATCCCTTAAAATCAATCCTAGACTAAATCGGCGAAATCAATTCCCTAAGTGTTTTTTCCAATTGAATTTCCACTTTTTACTTGCTTTGAATTAGTTTTCATATCATTCACTCATTACTTTTTGATATCTAAATAAAATTGAGCAAGATAATTAACAATACTGGATTTGCTTAAACATCCAATCCAGAGGACGACACTCGTTTATAAGAACACTTTATTATTACTTGACCCGTGCGCTTGCGGTAAGGAAAATTCCACATCAAGTTTTTGGCACCGTTGCCGGGGATTGGCACATTTAGCTAGATTGATATTGTGAAAAAATTGTTTGATCTTAATTTAGGGTGTATTTTTACTTTTCTAGGTTGATTGCATTTTGTCCTTATTTGCTTTCTTTCCATATTTGTTTTCTAGTTTAATTTTTCTTTACTTGTTAGTTTCCTTATTTGTGTTCAGTCATATTTATTTTTGCATTCCATATTAGGTCATTTTGTTTCCTTGTCTAGATTATAGTTTCCATATTTAGATTAGTTGTCTTCTTTTCTTTGCTGCTTTCCATAATTGTTTTCTTTCCTTTTTTTTAGGGTAGTTTAGTGTTGTATGCGTAGTAATAAAGATTTAATTTTAGCACCATTTGATCCCGAGATAGAAAGAACAATTCATAGGCTTCGAAGGGAGAATAGAGAAATTATTCAAATGGCAGACCAAAATCCACCTGAGGAGCCTAGGCCTATTAGAGATTATTTTCAGCCTGTGTTTCAGGGACAACAATCGGGGATTGTCTATGCCCCGATTAATGCCAACAACTTTGAGCTGAAGACCGGTCTCGTTCAGATGGCTCGAGACTGTGCATATAGAGGATCGCTCACCAAGGATCCAAATTCTCATCTTAAATCATTTTTGGATATTTGTGGGACGGTAAAGATTAATGGTGTTTCTGAGGATGCAATTCGCTTACGTTTGTTTCCTTTTTCTTTGCAGGATAAAGCACGAGATTGGTTGCAGTCTATTGCCCCTGGGAGCATCACCACCTGGGATGTTTTGGTCCAGGCCTTTTTAAAGAAATTTTCCCTCCTGCAAAGATGGTCAAGCTAAGGACCGAGATTGGGACATTCCAACAACAATTTGATGAGCAGCTGTTCGAAGCTTGGGAGTGATTTAAAGAGTTACTGAGGAAGTTCCCTCAGCATGGATATCCCGACTGGCTTCAGGTTCAATTGTTTTATAATGGTTTAACTCCTACTACAAAAACTATTGTTGATGCTCGCACACTTTTAGAGGATATGGCCATCAACAGCTATCAGTGGCCATCGGAGCGGTCTGCACCTAAAAAGATTGCTGCTGGAGTGTTTGAGGTTGATAAAGTAAGTGCACTCCAGGCCCAGATGACCTCCCTTGCTAATGCTTTTATGAAATTTTCAAGTACAGGGAGTGCACAGTCAATTGAATCAGCTGCTGCTTTAGCATCTAGACCTCAGGAGGAGACCATTGAACAGGTTCAATATGTATCAAATTCTAATTTTAGAGGATATAATAATAATTCTACACCTACACATTATCACCCTAACAATATGAACCATGAAAATTTCTCTTATGCTAAAACTAAGAATGTTCTTAATCCCCCTGGTTTTGCCCCTCAAACTCAAGATAATAAAAAGTTAGAAGATCTTGTTGGATCTTTCATTGCAAAGTCTAGTAACAGGATAACCAAATTGGAGGAGGCAGTCATTGCCATCAACTCAATAGTGAACGGCCACAATGCAGTTATAAAGAACATTGAGACTCGGCTGGGACAGTTGGTAAGTATTGTAAGTACCATGAATAAAGGTAAG
Source organism: Luffa acutangula (assembly GCA_036850905.1). Lineage (NCBI taxonomy): Eukaryota > Viridiplantae > Streptophyta > Magnoliopsida > Cucurbitales > Cucurbitaceae > Luffa > Luffa acutangula. Next base: position 27,179,799 of record CM072099.1, read on the forward strand.
GCCCCAGCTGAACAGGAGAAAACTCAGATGGAGTACTGTAAGGCAATCACTGTGCACCAGGAGGAAGTTGACGAGGAGCCTGAGTCTGAGGATTATGAAACGCTTACAGGAGAAGCTGAGGAGGACACATCAGTAGATGAGGCTGAAAAGCCTAACCCTGAGCCTCCTATTCCTTCTTCCACACTGATGGTTCCCAAGGAAAAGAGAAAGAAAAAGAAAAAAAAAAAGAACAATCAGGTTCAGTTTGATAAATTTATGAATGCTTTTATGAATCTGAACATTAATATTCCTTTTGCAGAGGCATTAGAGATGCCCCAATACAACAGGTTCATGAAGGAGTGGTTAGCAAAGGAGCGAAAGGAAAAGAAGGTTGACACTGTATATCTTGCTTCCACATGCAGCACCAGAGTACAACAGAAGGTACCTGAAAAGGTAGCAGATCCAGGGAGTTTTTCTGTTCCTTGTAGTTTTGGTACTTATTCTTTTAGAGCATTATGTGATTTAGGTGCTAGCATTAATATTATTCCTTTGTCCTTGTGTAAAAAGTTAGACATAGGTGAGATTAAATCTACTCCTGTAAAGCTCCAATTGGCCGATCAATCTGTGGTTAGACCAGTTGGCATTGTAGAAAATGTTTTAATCAGAGTAGGTAGACTTTTCCTCCCTATTGACTTGTATGTTATGGACATGATAGAAAATCCTTCGATACCTGTCATATTAGGAAGACCATTCCTCGCTACTGGACGAGTGATTATTGATATTGAGTGCAGGGAGCTCACTATTAGAGTCAGGAACGAAAAAGAAAATTTTAAAGCAGTTGAAGACTCTAAAGATGAAGTGCTTTTCATGGGTTACAAGAAAGGTGCAAGAAAGAGCACTTCTGTTGGATTCACAGAAAAGAAGCCTCCTTGAAGCACGGTCAACACGTCGAGCTAATGACGTTAAACAAGAGCTTTTGGGAGGCAACCCAAGTCTTGTTTTCTTTCTCTCCTTTGCTTTCAAGCTTTCAAGATTCCAAGCTTTCAGTCAAGAAGTCAGCATCATTCCAGGCCAGTATTATTCACTCCTATCATTCTTTTATTGTTCTCATGCTTGTTTGTGCCTTATTTTCTTTATACACTGAGGACAATGCATGTTTTAAGTTTGGGGGTGGATTAGCATGTTTGTGGAGCCCTTGAGCATCTGAGTTTGGGCTATAGTTTTGAGCTTTCTTTGAATTATGTATATGGTTGTTTTCTGGATGCTACTTTTGCATGATTATGATATTCTAGGATAGGCTTTCTTGTCAATTTTCAAGCTTGTGATGAGTTGTAAGCATGATTGCCCAAAAGGGAGACTTTTTAAATTTTTTCTAGGAGATGGCTTGCATGAGTAGAGTATTTGTCTTGGCTAGATTTGGATTTGAATGCTTAGGAGCGAATTATTGGGTTCATATGCTTGTTGTCACCTCGATAGGTGTAGGGTAGAGCTAAAGAGTTAATTTTTTGCAAATTAACATGTTTGATATTGCTTAGGAGAAAAGAAAAGAATATCTGCTCATCATGTTCATAACGAAAAATCATTCTTGTTGTTATTGTTGAAAAAGAAAAAAAAAAGTCATAACTTATGCGCGCAATATGCAATGGTTAATAAAGATTAAGGCAAAAAGAGCTACCCCTGTTGTGATCAGTTAGGCCAACCAAAGAAAACTCAGGTTAAGGGTCCCTGCAATGGGTGTGTGAAAGCTAGTGCCACATATAAATGCTTAATTCAATTGTTAATTAGAAGCACCTAAGTATGGAGATAAACAAACTAATTTGTTCCATTAACTCATTAGTGAAACCTTAGTGTCAGTGTAGAGGGAAGATGAGCTGAGAGATTAATAAATCAACCCCGGGCTAGTAGAGTCTGATCTTGTTGAGTTAGATCTCGCTTGTGCAAGTTAATTTTGGAAAAAATTAAATTTGTCTCCCTCATTGGTCCTTGTGTGCATGTCTCTTGCTTGCTTGGTTATTGACTTTTGAGCCTTGAGGATTGAGTTATGATTGTTGCATCCATACTTCTACTGTATGTTTGATTTTTAGTTTGTTCGAGGACTAGCAAAAGCTTAAGTTTGGGGGTATTTGATAGCAAGCATAGCTAGTTATCTTTACTTATCTAATTTAGCTAGTCTTTGATGATTATTGGCTATTTTATTGCACTTGATTGTTTATTTTGTAGGAAATTGTTGATTGGAGCTAAAATGTAATATTGGAGTCAATCGGGTGTCGGAACGCGAAAAGATGCAAAGGAATGAAAAAGCTTCAAAGAGAAAAAAGTCAATTTCGGGTCAAATATAGACCAGCGTCGAGACGCTACTTCTTTAGCGTCTCGACGCTGGCATTCCATATCGAATCAGGCGCAATAAGGTCACAGCGTCGAGACGCTATGACAATAGTGTCTCGACGCTACCTCATTTCCTTTCCAGACACGCGCGTATAAGCGGCAGCGTCGATACGCTGTCTTGACAGCTTCTCGACGCTACGACGAAATTTTGCTATATAAGCATCCTTTCGGCTAGGTTTTTGGGGGATTCAATTTTGGGACTTCTTGGAGCCGTAAAGAGGGCAGAAACAGAGGAATTGAGGGCTGAAGAAAAGGGAGAAAGTCGAAAATCAACCCATTGCTCGTGGGGATCGTGATGGGGACGTTCGGTCTCGGCCTACATTGAGTTTTCTTTTCCCTTTCCTTTTCTTTAGCTAGAGTTTATGGCTTTATTATGTTTAGTTGAGCTTGTAATTACATTCATGAGTACCTAATCTCATAGCTTTGGGATTGATGTAGTTGATTTTGTTTATGGATTGATTTATGGTTTAAGTTGTGCAATGTTTATTATGTTTGTAATCTTGATTTAATGCTTTCAATTAATTGTCCATTAGTTGAATAATTTAAGTTTTGAATCTAGCTCGGGAGAGGGGATTTAATATAGACTTACTCAAGATTGCATGACTAAAGTTTATTTTCTAATTCGTGACGGTTTTAGATTACTTTAGAATTAGTCAAAAGATCTCATTGCCTTGCATATTAATAAACTTAGATAGGGATATCAAGTAGATTAATTTGCATGAGAATCAACTATACTCGGGAGATGTAGTTGTGATTAAAGGGTCTTGGGCTCATAATTCCATTGTGCATAATAACTTATCCCTTAAAATCAATCCTAGACTAAATCGGCAAAATCAATTCCCTAAGTGTTTTCTCCAATTGAATTTCCACTTTTTACTTGCTTTGAATTAGTTTTCATATCATTCACTCATTACTTTTTTATCCCTAAATAAAATTGAGCAAGATAATTCACAATACTTGATTTGCTTAAACATCCAATCCAGAGGACGACACTCGTTTATACGAACACTTTATTATTACTTGACCCGTGCGCTTGCGGTAAGGAAAATTCCACATCAGTCTCAACCTGAAGGGTTCATAGCCCAAGGTCAGGAACAAAAGGTTTGTAAGCTCAATCGATCCATTTATGGATTGAAAAAAGCGTCCAGATCATGGAACATTAGATTTGATACTGCAATCAAATCTTTTTGCTTTGACCAAAACGTTGATGAGCCTTGCGGGTACAAGAAAGTCAACAAAAGGAAAATAGCGTTTCTAATACTTTATGTAGACGATATCCTACTCATTGGGAATGATGTAGGATGCCTCACTGACATTAAGAAATGGCTAGCAGCCCAATTCCAAATGAAAGATCTGGGAGAGGCTCAATATGTTCTGGGAATCCAAATCATTAGGGATTGTAAGAACAAAACACTAGCTTTGTCTCAAGCAACGTATATTGACAAGATGTTGTCTCGATATTCGATGCAAAACTCCAAGAAGGGACTACTACCCTTCAGACATGGGGTACACCTGTCTAAGGAACAATCTCCTAAGACACGTCACGAAGTTGAGAACATGAGACACATTCCCTATGCCTCAGCTGTGGGTAGCTTAATGTATGCTATGCTCTGCACTAGGCCTGACATATGTTATGCAGTGGGAGTAGTCAGTAGGTATCAGTCTAATCCAGGGTTGGACCACTGGGGAGCGGTTAAGAATATCCTCAAGTATCTTCGGAGAACGAGGGACTACATGCTTCTGTATGGAGCTAAGGATTTGATTCTTACTGGATACACTGACTCTGACTTTCAAGCTGATAAGGATTCAAAGAAATCCACATCAAGGTCAGTATTCACCCTCAATGGAGGAGCAGTAGTGTGGAGAAACATCAAAAAAGGATGCATAGCAGACTCAACCATGGAGGCTGAGTATGTAGCAGCTTGTGAAGCAGCTAAGGAGGCAGTATGGCTTAGAAAGTTCTTGACTGATTTGGAAGTGGTTCCGAATATGAACGTGCCCATAACACTATACTGTGACAACAGTGGGGCTGTAGCCAACTCAAAAGAACCTCGAAGCCACAAACGGGGTAAACACATCGAGAGGAAGTATCACCTGATACGAGAGATTGTGCAAAGAGGAGATGTGATCGTCACTAAGATCGCCTCGGAGCACAACATCGTTGATCCATTTACGAAGGCTTTCACGGCTAAAGTGTTTGAGGGTCATCTAGAGGGTCTAGGTCTACGAGATATGTATGCCATCTAATCTAGGGCAAGTGAGAGAAATGTATAATGGGTATAAGGATGCCCTAGTTCATTGTATTATTTTTAATATACATGACATTTCCAACTTTAGATTATTGCATTTACATCCCACTAACTAGTGTTTTAGTTCAAGTGGGAGTTTCTTGGGTTTTATGCCCTAAAACTCGTAGATAGTGAATGTAACCGTTGACTGGATATTAATGAAATAATATTGATATATTTTTCCATTAATTATTATTAGTTATTTTATATTTGTCTTTGCCTTATAATAACCCTAATCCAATAAACTAGACATCCAAGGCTGTAATATGAGTCTTGAACTATATGTAGCGACATATGGGATCATTGTTCAAGAAACAACCTAAAGGGTCTATAGTATAGGGATAAGACTGGGTGCCTTATCCTGGTGACACTATGGATACGGCCCACTTTGTATTTGATACAAACGCTGCGATCCAACGCGTTCGTGTACGAGACATGCGAGTGGAGGTATCCTATGCAATGAGTTTACATAAGACCAGATCGCGAAATAGTAATCACTGGTTATAACACCGTTAACAAGTTGGTTTTCTATTTTACTAGGACGACCTAGACGACTTTGTCTTAATCCTGAGTTGATTATGGACTCCTGCTCATGAGAGATTGTCCTTTGATTTGCATGGGTGAGAGTGGCCAGTACGCCGACTCAATAAGCCTACCATTTTGGGGACAAGACCGAATGGGGAGCTGGGAACGTAATCGTGCAAGATGGAATTCAATCCTTCCCGACTTTAGGGAAGCAGATGAGTGTTCCCTTAAGTGGTTACTCCGAGTCTTGAACAAATGGCCCTACCCTCTCAATGGCACGAGAGCGTTTTTTGTTTGATGGTTGGACCACAAACAGGTTGTTCATTAGAGGAGAACTGGTACTTAAGGAAATAGAGGTAACCTAGGGGTAAAATGGTAATTTGACCCAGCTGGTGTTACGGACACTCGTGAAGGAATAACTTGTCGATATTGGTCTATATCCGTGGACACAGAAAATATGTCTGCAGTGAGAAGAGTGCAACTGTGAGTCTATAGTGGAATGAACGCACAGTTAACGAATATTGATTAATGTGGTTAATGAGTTTGACCAATTAACCTCACATCGTTGGAGCTTCTGATCTGCAGGTCCATTAGGTCCCACTGGTAGCTCATAAAGTAATTTGAGGCAACTAAGTAATAAATGTAAATAGAAAATGTGCAATTTACTTAGGGAAACAAATATAATATATATTGATATATTATTATGAGAGAAATTAATATTTGAAGAAATTCAAATATAAATTTATGGAAGTTTGAAAGAGTTCAAATAATGAATTAATTAATTTAAGGTCTTAAATCTATTTGGGTGAGTTAATTAATTCAAGGCCGGAAATTAAATATGTGATATTTAATTGGTGGTTAATTAATTTAAGAATTCATTAACCGGGAATTAATCAATTATGGAAATAATTAATCACTTAAGGAAGTGATTAATCATTTATGGAAATGATCTAATCACTTATGGAAGTAATTAGACATTTGTGGAAAAGATTAATCAATTGTGGAAGTGATTGATCATGATTGATTGAATAAGGAAAAAGATTGAATCAATTTTGGAAAAGATTGATTTAATTGAATATTTTATTCATGGCCTCTCTTCTATAAATAGAACACTAGACCTAATTGGTCCATGACACTTTGCTCTTGCTCTTAGACTCTCAAGACAAGACCTAGAATTCTCTCTAGCCTCCCTCTTAGAGAAAGACTCCCACAAGTCTTTTGCCTCCTAGACTTAGAGACATATCGGTGTAACCTCTGTGGTTATTGTGTCATTCAAAGGAGAAATCTCCAGCGATCACAAGAAAAGGGGGCTGCAGCGTTTTCGTTCGTGGAACGTCGTTGGTGAAGAACGGTCAAGTCTACAACGAAGGTTTGTAACGGTTCTTCCTTCTTTCTTTAGAAAAGCATGAAAATAAATTTAGATTTATTTTTCCAGCAGCTTTAAAGAGTGTTTAAAGTTTGTTTGAGTTTTCGTAACGGTATTTTAATGTTAATTAATATACGGCGAAAGGTCCAATCGATGCGCTTCCACTGCGTGGGGACTTTTATTCCCTTCACCATCATTGTTGGTCCATATGCTGATTTGAGTGTTTGATTCTTCTGCACCATCTTTTTTGTCAGTTGTGTTCTTTGCCTTTGGAGGATCTTCATGTAGGTGATGCTCCATTCCAAGAGTCCTTATTAACGGCAAGACTTGGGACTTCCACAAGAGATAGTTTGTGGAGTTGAGTTTGATGGAAATCAAATTGCACATTGGTGAAACACTTGGATCGCAAGTGAGGTCTCAAATTTAGCCTTTTTTTTTTATACAATCGAGAGAGCAGGAGGATAACAAAAAAAAAAAAAAAAAAACTCTTTAATCTTCTGTCCTGCAAAGCTCTGATACCATGCCAAAAATGAGCTTGATTCAGAGAAGTAGGAAGCTAGGGATCGATAGCAAGAAAGAAGAAAGTGCACTATATTTCTTTTATCTTTCTTGATGTTTACATAGCTCATTCACAAGCAATAAATAAGTACATGAGCAAGACGATGACCAAAATCAAGGCTCAAAATAATTGCCATTGATTTTGTTGAATACAAGGAAACTTACTAAATATACCAAAACAAATAATTAAAGAAAGAATTGTGGAAGAAGGAAATCAAGTACATGTATGAAGATTGAGATAAAAAAGGAAATGGGGGACCGTTGGCAGTGATGATAGAGAGGTGCAAGGCTGGCATGATTACCTTCACACAGTTGGAGGATTTGTTTGAATGGGGGATGGTTCATCAATCTGTTTTACACTAAGGTCTATATGAAAATGACCAAGGTGCAAGAAGTAAAGGAAGCTTGGATTCTCGTCCTATGATAGTTCTTATGCTTTTCTTTCTTCTCATGTTGTAACTGTTGGGTTTTATGCCCTAAAACTCGTAGATAGTAAATGAAACAAATTAATCGATCTCATCAAAGCGTTATTTGAGTAATTCGGTAATTTGGTTATTGAATAATCGTGTTTGCATTAATAAACCCTAAATCTAATAAACTAAGATCCAAGGTTGTTTAAATGAAACTTGGATTAATATGTGGGGACATACGGGGATCGGTGTCCAAGTTACAACCTAAAAGGTCTATAGTATAGGGATAAGACTGGGTACCTTATCCTGGTGACACTATGTGATACGACCCACCTTGTATTCGATACAGATGCAATGTACCAAAACATCCATGTAGGAGACATGCGGGTGGGGGTATCCTATGCAATGAGTTTGCGTAAGATCGGACCGCGAAATAGTAACCACTAGATGTAACGTCGTTAACTAGTTTAGGTTTCTATTTCACTAGGATGACCTAGGTAACTCAATCTCAATCCTGAGTCTGTTATGAACCCCTTTCAGGAGGGATTTTCCTTAGATTTGTAAGGGTGAGAGTGGCCAGTCCGCTGACTCAATAATCCTACCCTTTCAGAGGCAAGACCGAATGGGGCTGGAAACATAACAATACAAGATGAAATTCACTCCTTCCCCTATTGGGGTAAGTAGATGTGTTCCCTTAAGGGCTGATTCCGGGGCTTGAACAAAGGCGCGCCGTCCTCTCTTGGCCCGAGAGGAACTCCTGTTTAGTGGTTGGACCCTAAACAACTTGTTCATTAGAGGGATCAGCGGTACTTAAGGAACCAGAGGTAACCCAGGGGTAAAACGGTAATTTGACACAGCTGGTGTTACGAACACACGTGAAGGATTGACTTACTGCATTTGTCGATATCCGCGGACACAGAAATATTCTACAGTGAGAAAAGTGCAGCTGTGGGTCTTTAGTGGAGTGACCCACAGTTAAGGAATGTTGACTAACTTGGTTAATGAGTGTAGCCAATTAGTCTCGTATCGTTGGAGCTTCTGATCTGTAGGTCCATTAGGTCCCACTGCTAGCTCATAAAGAGTCTTGAGGCAATTAAATATAAATTGTAAATTGAAAGTGTTCAATTTATTTGGGGAATTGTATAATGTATATTGATGCATTATAATATAAAGTTTATGAAACTTTATAATATAATTTTTGAATTAATTTCAAAAATTAATTCTTGAGAGAAAATATTTGAAAAAGTTCTAATAAATTTAATATGAATTGGATTCATATTAATTTTAATTTTAATAAAATTCCTTAGATTAAATATATGATATTTAATTGGGTAATTAATTAATTATATATTAAAATTAGAGACATTTTCCTATTAGGAAAAAAACCTTCCTTTTCTTATTAGGAAAAAGTCTTGGCCTTTTCCTATAAATAGGACCCCTGGGGTGGGGTGAAAGGAATCCCATTCATTCTCCTACTCTCACAGAATTCTCCCAAAGGCTCCCACTAGTCTCCTGTCTCTAGTAGTCTCAGAGTGATACCGGAGTAGCCATAGTGGTGGTGTTCGCACTAATTCGTGATTATTTCATAGACAATTGGTGAATTTAATCTGAGTCGTCAATGAGAGTAAGTAACTTGTTCCTATATAAATTAGATTTAGATCTAATTTTTTTTGTATGCTTAGCCTTAATATAAATTTAGAATAGTTCTAAGATTATTGTCAATGTATTGGTGTTTTAGATTAAACAAAATTAATTACGAATCGGTCCCAATCACGTTTTCGCTTTACGGAATTATGGAATTCCAATCCTTCAGTAACCAATCCGAGTTTCGGTTCTTCTAACCTCTCTCGGCTCCTCCATTTGAAAGAAGAAGAATAGAAAGACTTGTCTCCCCTTTATAAAGGCAAGAGCAAGTTAGATAGAGAGGAGAAAGAACCTTACTTGAGTCTAGAGTCATTTTCTTTCTGTTTTATTTTCATTGTAAGTTGTTGATAGGACTAATTTTTTATACATTTATATACTCCCAATTTTCTTATCTCTATTGAATTCCTTGCACAAAATGCTTTAAATTGAGTATAATATGTGTATAGGTCCTTAACGGAGGTTCGGAGCCAATTCGGAGCTAAATTGAGCTAAACCAAAGCTTAAAATGATCGAAATGCCCTTGACTCAAATCCTAGCATCTCAACCCTTGAAATCAACATCTCAACGCTTTGCAGATGAAGATTTAGCGCCAAAAACCCAAAGACAGAACGTCTAGACGCTCACTTTTAGCGTCTCGACGTTGGCTATTTCACACGTGCAAATTCTGAAACCAACAGCATATCGTCGCGACTCTACGCTTGCGCTATAAAATCGTTTTTTCCGTAGCTAGGTCATCCGAACTCCGTTTTTAGTGATTATTTCACCATTCTTCTCGTTTTTCTCTCTACCTTTCAATTCTCCCATGTTTAGGTTAGTTTTGTGTAATAGCCAAATAAAAATGTGGGTTTTTATACCCGATCGAAGAGGGAGGAAAAAAGGGGGGAACTTTCACCTTCCCCCCCCCCCAAATTTTCGGTTAAGGGATTTAAAAACAAATCTCTCTCTCCCCGATATCTCCCTCTCTCCCATCCCTCTATTGGGTTTTATGTCCTAAAACTCGTACATAGTGAATGTTAATGAATTATACACTTGTATCAATAAAGTGTTATTGAGGTTTATGCAAAAAAATGTTATTGTCATATTAAGTTTAAAATTGCGAAATATGACCCAAATCCAATACACTAAGATCCAAGGTTGTTTACATGTAACTTGAACTAGTATGTGTGGACATACGAGGATCAGTGTTCAAGTACAATCTAAAAGGTCTATAGTACAGGGATAAGCTGGGTACCTTATCCTGGTAACACTATGTGATACGACCCGCTTTGTATTCGATACAGACGTATTGAACCAAGGTGTCCATGTAGGAGACATGCGAGCGAGGGTATCTTATGCAATGAGTTTGCATAAGACCGGACCACGAAATAGTAAACCACTTGATGTAATACCGTTAACTAGTTAGGTTACTGTTTCAATAGTTTCACCTAGGTAACTCAGTCTTAATCCTGAGTGTGTCATGAACTCCTTCTCACAAGGGATTGTCCTTCAATTAGTACGGGTGAAAGTGGCCTGCACGCCGACTCAATAAGCCTACCTTCTTGGGGCGAGACCGAGTGGGGGGCTGGGGACATGACAACACAAGATGAAATTTACTATTTCCCACTTCTAGGAGAAGTAGATGAGTGTTCCCTTAAGTGGTGACTCCGGGTCTTGAACAAAGGGATCCCGCCCTCTCACTGACCCGAGAGGGACTTTCTGTTTAATGGTTGGACCATAAACATGTTGTTCATTAGAGGAGCATTGGTACGTAAGGAGCCAGAGGTAACTCAGGGGTAAAACGGTAATTTGACCCAGGTGTAGTTACGAACACTCGTGAAGGATTGACTTATCGATATTGGTCAATATTCGTGGACAATGAAACATTCTACAGTGAGAAGAGTGCAATTATGGGTCTTTAGTGGAGTGACCTACAGTTAATGAATATTGGTTAACTCGATTAATGAGTTTAGTTAGTTAACCTAATATCATTGAAGCTTCTGATTTGTAGGTCCATTAGGTCCCCTTGCTAGCTCGTAAAGAGTAATCGAGAATAATTAATCTTGAAAGAATTTGAATAGTTCAAATTTATCTTGGGAATCAAGTTAATTGTATGAGATACAATTAATATAATGTATTGTGATACATTATAATATAAAGTTTAATTTGAGATTAAACTTTATTAATTGAGAGAATAATATATTTGAAAGAGTTCAAATATATGGCTATTTAATTAGTAAATAAATAAATTAATTATGAAGTAGTTAATTATTAAATTTAAGTTGAATTAAATGTGATTTAATTGAACTATATCATATGAGAGATATATTAGAATATGATTCTAATATGTAATTGATTAAATATCATTAATTAAATATGGTTGATATTTAATTAATTTTTGAATTAATGAATGGTTCAATTTAATTTAGTTAAATGTGATTTACTTAAATTAATATCTATAGATTAATTTTAATGTGAATGCGATTCGTATTAAAACTATAGGTTATAAAAGAGATGCACATTTGAATAAGATTCAAATGTATGATTAATTAAATACGAGATATTTAATTGGTCAAAGAATTAATTAATTTTTTAGTTTAATTAATTTAATTAAATGCGATTTAATTAAATTTAATTAAAACTATATATTCAGTGAGGGATGTGCATTTAATTTGATTTAATGCACATCTAATTAAATATTAGATATTAATTACATTATTAATTAATTAAATTGTTAATTAATTAATTAATATATTTAATTAATTATTATATTAATTTTTTCTCTCTCTCACTTAAACACACACTTGAGGGGTCAAATGAGATCTTCTCATTTTTGTTTTCCTGCAAAATCTCTCCATCTCTCTCACTCTCATATTCTCTCTCAAGCCAAAATGAACACAAACAATTAAGTCTCTTCTCTGTTTTCATTCCCTTCAAGATAAAGATCCCACCATCTTGCTCCCAATCTTAGAGTTATAGTTGGGTAACTAAATGGTGGTGTCTGATGAAGAATTCAGAGTTGTCAACGGAGGTATGCTTCTCAAATTCTTGTTAGATTAGATCTAAGTACGCTTAGCCTTAAATTTTCTATAGAATTGTTCTTGTTGCCAATGTATTGGTATTTTGGCAAACCTAATTAAAATACGATTCGGTCCAATTGTGCTTCTGCTTTAATGAAATTGGGAATTTCAATCCTTCACCCTCATCTTTCACGACCACACACTCTCTCTCTCGTCTTCGGGAGCCAGCCGCTGCCGCCTCCGTCTCTTCTTCGGTCACCGTCAGCCGCACGCCTTCGGTCACCGCCAGTGTCGTCGCCGTCGGTCAGTCACTCTCTTTCTCTCTCTCTCTCTCTCTCTCTCTCTCTAATGGGTCAGTCTCTCGATTTCCCTCTCTCTCTTCTTTAGATCCACCACCACGAACGCCGCCACCGCTCAGACCTGTTCGCCGTGATATCAAGCATAACAAGCTATTTTTCCCTATCTATTTTAGTTAGTATTTGAAATTAAATTAGCAAAAATTATGTATTTTAAGGTTTTATTTGTAGGAATCAATTATTGGAGCTAAATCAAGAAAACAGAGTTGATTGGGTGTTCGGGACACAAAAGGAGGCCAAGGAAACGAAAAGAATCAAAGTTGGAGGCTTCTTAAATGAGGCAGATCTGAGAGCTAGCGTATCGACGCTGTTCTCTAGGCGTTAGTAGTTTCCATATCTGATTCAGGCGGCAAAAGTCATAGTTTCGAGACGTTGTGACTATAGTGTCGAGACGCTCTCAGTTTTTCCTTGAACAAAATAGATCACGGTAAAGGGACAGCGTCGCGACGCTGCCCATAGCATCTCGACGCTGTCGAGAGATTTCCTAAAAATAGAAAGCGATTCGCTACGGCCAAGAGGAGTACTTTTGGTGATTTTTTAGCACTAATTTCGATTAGAGACCTCTTGTGGGAGCCAGAGGAAGCTTGGAGAGCGGGATTGAAGACAATAGCTCGAGGATATCGTCACGGGAACGTACAACATCGACGGGATTAGAGTTTTTATCTTTCTCTTTCCATTCTGTAGTTGTTGTTGTGGATTTTATCGTATCTAGCTTATATTGTAACGAGAATCATGAGTAGCTACACCTTTAATTCTTAGGGATTGATGTAACCTTTGGGCGTTATGGATTAACTTTGGATGTATGTTTTGATTTCATTTATGCATAGTCTTTTCTTGGTGCTTTCAATTTATTGGGCATGAATTGAATGATGCTTTGTCTAAATCTTGTTTGGGAGAGGGGGTTTAACTTAGATCTTGTTATGTATAACTAGGATAGTCTTAAGATCGGGAGATTTAAGATAATCTTAGAAATCGTTAAAAATTATTAGACTTAAGGCCTTACATGTTAATGAGTGTAGATAGGGATATTGAATTCATTGCATGTGAGAAAATTATTTATGCTCGATAGAGATAAATATGAATCTTGTTATTCCTAGATTTATTAAATATAGCATGTTAAATCTGAAGGGATAAATAACCCTACGCAGTGGAAGACGTCAGAGACTTTTTCGAATAAAAACGTCGATTGGGATACCAATATGACGGCAAAACAAATTTACAGCAGAAAATAAAATTATCATGTTGTAAAACTGATATAACACATGCTTAAAACAGAAAAATAAATTAGATCTTATCTAAGAATTGGATCCTAATGATCCTAGATCAAGAACCACTTACCCTTGAAGAGTTTCTTGATCGTTTCGCCAAGTTTTTCCTCGAAATATTCTGAAAAATAGCAGCAAAAGGGACCTTGTTCTCGCTGTAAAATAACCACGAACACTACCACTTGATTGCACCGGTATTCTCCTTGGAACTAGTGTTGAGCGGCTTGTGGGAACCAAAAATTCTAAAGAGTTGGGAGTAATCTCTTCTCTGTAATCTTGTGAGAAAAAAATGCAGAGAGTTTTAGAGGGAAAAAAAAAATAAGAGAGAGAGCGTGATCTTTTTTTTTTCCAGAAAACCACAACACACGTATTGAATGAACGGTGAGGGAGTTATCTAACTGATGGAGAAACTCCCTCCTAAAAAACCTCTTAATCACGCATAACCCTGGGTTAGTGGGCTGAATATTTCTTATCAGATATACTGATAAGATAATTAATTATTAATTTTAATAATTAATTAATCAAATTAACAATTAATTTAATTAATACTCATATAAATCATATTTATACAAATATTACCACTTAACCCATAGTTTTAATAAAATTCAATTAAATCAAATTTAATTAAAGTTATTAAAACTAATTATCAATTAATATAACAACTAATTAATATATTAATTAATATTATAATTAAATATCTCATATTTAATTATATCTCTCTCCAAATAAACTATAGTATTAATGTACATCTAATGTGCATTAATTATAACCTATAGTTTTAAAATGAATCAAATTCATATTTAAGTTTAATATTCGAACACCTTCGAATATTCAATTCTCCCTTAGAATTTTACCTCAACGCCCCTAGTGAGCTACCGATGGGACCTAATGGACCTACAGATCAGAAGCTCCAACGATATGAGATCAATTGGCTAAACTCATTAACCAAGTTAATCAATGTTCGTTAACTGTGGTTCACTCCACTAAAGAGCCACAGCTGCACTCTTCTCACTGCAGATATATTTCTGTGTCCACGGATATCGACCGTCAACAGCAAGTTAGCCCTTCACGTGTGTTCGTGCCCCAGCTAGGTCAAATTACCGTTTTACCCCTGGGCTACCTCTTGGTCCTTAAGTACCAGTGCTCCTCTAATGAACAACCTGTTTGTGGTCCAACCAACAAACAGAAATCCCTCTCGTGCCATAAAGAGGGTAGGGCCCATTGTTCAAGACCCGGAGACACCACTTAAGGGAACACACCTCTACTTACCCTAATATTGGGAAGGAGTGAATTCCATCTTGTGAGACTACGTTCCCAGCTCCCCACTCGGTCTTGTCCCCAAAATGGTAGGCTTATTGAGTCGACGAACAGGCCACTCTCACCCGTACAAATCCAAGGATAATCCCTCATGGATAGGAGTCCATAATCCACTCAGGATTAAGGCCAAGTTGCCTAGGTCATCCTAGTGAAATAGAAACCGAGCTAACTAACGGTGTTACAGTTAGTGGTTAACTATTTCGCGGTCCGGTCTTTGTGCAAACTCATTGCACAGGATACCCCCACTCGCATGTCAACTACATGAACGCGTTGGATCAGTACGTTTGTATCAATATACAAAGCGGGTCGTATCCATAGTGTCACCAGGATAAGGTACCCAACCTTATCCCTATACTACAGACCCTTTAGGCTAAAACTTGAACATTGATCCCCATATGTCCCTACATACTCGTTCAAGCCTCATTCTATTAGCCTTGGATGTTTAGTTTATTGGATTAGGGTTAATAAGACAAGATATAATACAAACACTGAATAATACATCACTTTATTAATGTTCGGTCAAATGTACATTTACTATCTACGAGTTTTAGGGCATAAAACCCAACAAAATCATCCAATTAATTAATTCATAACCTCAATAGGTGAAGTCAATTCCCTAAGAGTTTGCTCTCCAATTGAATTCACAATCTTTTAAATTCTTGCATTAGATTTCCTTGCATCACTAAATCTTGATCCCTAAATAAAATTGAGCGAAATTATTAATGGTTATTGATCTAGTTAGAAACTAATCCAGAGGACGACACTCGTTTTACACGAAAACACTATATTATTACTTGACCCGTACACTTGCGGTAAGAAAATTGTGCATTACGCTGCCGTCACTCGCATTGTTGTGAGCCACCGCCATCCCTCTTGTCATTCGATAAAGACCTCTCTCCCGCTGTTTGCATCACTTCGTTTCTCTCTCTAACCCTCTGTGTTTTTTCTCTCACTCTCCAATCACCTCCAGCGAGTTCGAGCCACTTTGGATCTTGAATGTTCAACGATTTTGACTAATCAATCAGTGGGTAAGGAGTTTGTAAGTTTCAGATCTATTTTTTCTTTTGTACCTTAATGGAATACCAATTGATGTTCATATATTAATCTAAGGTACCCATAGTAATTAGTGGTTGAATCTTTAAAGGCGGAGCGAAATTTGAACCTGGGCGGCAAGCATTAGTTTCGTTGGGTGAGATTCGACCTTCTCAAATCATGTCGTTTAGGAAAATTATTGGAATTGAATGCCTCTATTGTTAAAACCTTGTGTGTGATATTATTATTTTTTTTTCGCATAACGTGATTGGCGCCATATCAAATTAATTGGAGTTAATCAAACTTTAGTTACGCCAAGGTAAGTAACTTACTGTGTTAGACTGTAGTTATATATTGAAATGACTAATTAGGCCTTAAGCTTAAGAATTTGCTATTTATTTGGTTGTACTGAATTGTTTGGGGAAAATAGTATGAATGTTGTTTCAAATTTTCAATTGAGAGTATGAAAACACGAATTAATTGTTCTGGACCAAGTTTATGTGAATGCCTGATTGTTGGGTGTTATGGGAGGTTGGTATTGAATGTTGTCAATTGGAAGGTTGTGGTGTTTCTATTTGGAGTTTTGGATGCTAGTCATGATTCTGTTTTTTGTATGCTTGAATGAGATGAGATGTGATGTGGTGAAAGCATGACAGTTTAGCCTTCAGAAACACTTTAGGGGAAGAAACTGGTTGGTTAGTGCAGTTAAGTCATGTTGTGTGCAAAGGGTCCTAATAGGGAAAAGAACAAACTTTTTACACTGTAGGGGTCATGGCAATTAACCTCCAAGGACTGAGATGTTTATAGATTGAGATGAGGAGCGATATGGGCGGGACTCAGCTTTGTAGACTAGGTGCCTGTTGGGCTCCTAGAGTGAGTAAAATTATGATTTAAAAAGACTCTAGAATTCCTGTGCAAGTATACACAGTCTGCAGCAAGTAATATTATCACTCCGAGTCCTGAATTAGCTTCCACTTTATCTATTTCGTGTAACTTTCTAATGGTTTCAAAAGATGGTAAAAATAATTGGTTTTTATAGGAATTATGCTGAAGCAAAATAAATGACAGAACAAAGAATAAACAAATAGGTAGACAGATTAAAGACAGACGCTGGTTAAGTTTAGTAATTGTTTTAAAAGATGCTCTAGCAATATTGTTGATCATGCAAACTCTCGCAGTATTATTAACGGATTCCTCCCAGAACTTCGGATCTTTTGGAATGTGTTTCAACCCCAATGAAGTATTACCGGTCAAACACTAGGCAACTGGCTATCCCTAGCTCAGTCACTAGCGTTCACCAATACACAATGATCGTAGTGTGATTAATTGCCACACACTCTCTAAATCATCCCTGAAACTAGAGAGAGGTATTCACACCGGCTGGCCAAGCGGGCATAAAATAAGAATAAGTACAACAATTAATCAAGATGCAATAATCAATATATTATTAGAGATAAAGCACGACAACTACATGCACCTAACCAATGCCTAAAGCTACTTAGTTCATAATAAGCATGGAAACACGAATTACAATCTGAATAGGCATGTCCATAATCACAAGATAATAAAGAAAATAATAATCTCCTTAATTAGCTTGTGGATGATGGTGTTCTTGGTAATATCCAATTTCTCTATACTACTCGGCTTCCAAGGCAAGTTGGAATCCCCTTTTGACTTGGACGGCTACTTCCTTTTATAGAAGGATAGGAGGCTTGAATTAGGTCCATTTAGACACGTGTAGGGCTCTCCTTGCTCCTTTATCCCGAAAATAACTCAACAGAAGTCGGTTCATGAAGTTGACTAACGAGCTGTGATGTGGCAGTTCTCCTCCCAGTTTTGCTGTAGCACAGAATTTGCTCCCTCAAGTCGCCCAGCAACATAATCTGCACAAAATGATTTCCAAAGCTTCCATTCTTCCAAATGGGTTAAAACATGTAATATCTATCTAGAACCAACCCTATTAAGCACAAAGGATACACAAATCCCTATATAAATGAGGCCTAAATAACTACCTTTTGGGCAGTTATCACACCCCCAAACTTAAACTATTGCGCGTTCCGAGCAATACTAACCGACCTTCCTTTCAAGAATTCAAAACATTAGACAAAGAATAGGTTAATCCAACCAGACAGTCCAACACTACCTTTAACCTTTACCTGAGCACTCTGCAAAACCAAACTCTGCTGCAGCAAAATGATTCCTCCAGCATGGACAAATAATCACCACTTTTAACTCAATTCTAAGATCTTTGCCACAGCTTAGTTTTTATTACCAGATATCTTAAAACATATTTTCAAGAGGTTTATATTTCTATTCTTCAGACTTTAAGCAGCCCTACAGTCATAAGCTCTTAAGCATGGGATGACCCACTTTGTGGTGCAGTATACCCTTACCTCAAACTCATCACCAACTAGGCTCAATACTCATTGTAAAGCTAAAAAATCCTTAGTTATTCTATCTCTTGCCCCTCAGAATGGCAACATTTTATGATGAAGCTCACCTAAGTTATGAGAGACAGAAAAACTGCTGGATCATCATTCATCCTTCAACACTTTTGCTCCATGAATTTTTAGCAAAATTTTCAACAAATAATTTTTTTAACAAATTTTTTCTCATTTTTCTTATTTCCTAGGTCATCTTTTGACGCGCAGACAAACTGTGGGTATCACAAATGTTCCCGGTTACTCAATAACCTAACAAATTTTTACTTGAAGGAGAGGAATGCTCGAGCAAAACAATTGGAGTAGCAAAAAGTCCCCCAAACTTAAATTATTCATTGTCCCCAATGAATCATTAATTTAGCAGTAGGCCCAAGCGCCTTAGAATAATGAAGCACTGTCGCGAGAGGCAAGATGTTTAAGGGACTTTAGGAGGTGGAACGCCCGTCCGTTTAATGGAGCATCAAGGGACCCCACAGTGGCAGTGATAACTGCCCAAAAGGTAGTTATTTAGGCCTCAATTATATAGGGATTTGTGTGTCCTTTATGCTTATTAAGGTTGGTTTTGGATAGATATTACATGTTTTAACCCATTTGGAAGAATGGAAGCATTGGAAATTATGTTGTGTAGATTATGTTGTTGGGAGACTGGAGGGAGCAAATTCTGTGCTGCAGCAAAACTGGGAGCAAGAAACTGCCACATCACAGCTCGTTAGCCAACTTCATGAACCGACTTTTGTTGAGTTATTCTCGTGATAAAGGATCAAGGAGAGCCTACGTGTCCTAGTTGACCTAATTCAAAGCCTCCCATCCTTCTATAAAAGGAAGTAGTCGTCAAAGTCAAAGTCATTCCATGTTCTCCCTTGGAAGCCGAAAAATATAGAGAGATTGAAGATCTTCAAGAACACCATCATCCGCAAGCTGATTAAGGAGTTTATTTTCTTTATTAACTTGTGGTTATGGATATGTCTACTCAGATTGTGATTTGTATTTTCATGCCTATTATGAACTAAGTAGCTAAGGTGTTGGTAGGAATAATGTGATTGTCGTGCTTCATCTTAAGTAATATATTGACTATCGCATTTTGGTTAATTGTTGTGCTTATTACCATTTTATGCCCGCCTGGCCAGCTGGTGTGAATAGCTCTCTCTAGTTTCAGGGATGATTTAGAGAGTGTGTGGCAATTATCCACACTACGATCATTGTGTATTGGTGAACGCCAGTGACTGAGCTAGGGATAGCCAGTTGCCTAGTGCTTGATCGGTCGCACTTCATTGGGTTTGAAACATATCCCAAAAGATCCGGAGTTTCGGGAGGAATCCGCTAATAATACTGCGAGAATTGCATGATCAATAATATTGCTAGAGCAATCTTTTAAAACAATCACTAAATCCTACCAGCGCCTGTCTTTAATCTGTCTATCTATTTGTTTACTCGTTGTTTTGTCATTTATTTTGCCTCATCATAATTCTTATAAAACCAAATCATTTTACCATCTTTGAAACCATTAGAAAGTTACACAAAATAGGTAGAGTGGAAACTAATTCAGGACTCGGATTGATAATATTACTTGTTGCAGACTGTGTATACTTGCACAGGAATTCTAGAGTCTTTTATACCATATTTTTACTCACTCTAGGAACCCAACAAGTTTTTGGCTCCGTTGCTGGGCACTTGGATAAGTTTTTATCTGATCTATTTTTTTGTATGTGTTTTAGTGGTTTGGTGCTAGAACTTTTTTATTGTTTCTTTTGTTTTTGCAGGTGTGAATTTGGTGCATGAGCGATCCACCTGAGGTATGGTTTGAGCTTGATCCAGAAATTGAAAGGACATTTAGGAACAGAAGGAGGGAGCATCGCAGAAACCAAATGGAGAACGTGCCACGTCTTCCGGAGGTTCCTGAAGGTCTAGCAAACCCCCAACAGAATCCGTTGCTACAGCAAAACCTGCTGTTTGAGCAAAATGAGCAGCAAGATAATCAGACTGAGAATCCTATCCTGATTGCGAACGATAGGACCAGAGCCATTCAAGCGTATGCTGTCCCGATGTTTAATGAGTTGAATCCAGGGATTACACGTCCCCAAATCCAAGCGGCAAATTTTGAAATGAAACCGGTAATGTTTCAGATGTTGCAAACCGTGGGACAATTCCATGGTTTGACATCTGAAGACCCTCATTTACATCTTAAGTCTTTTCTAGGAGTTAGTGATTCTTTTGTAATTCAAGGAGTGCCTAGAGATGCTCTTAGATTAACTTTGTTCCCGTATTCCCTTAGGGATGGGGCAAAGGCATGGTTAAACTGTTTTGCTCCGGGATCAATTAGGACATGGGATGAGTTAGCTGAATATTTTTTGAGTAAATATTTCCGACCTAATAGAAATGCTAAACTAAGGAGTGAAATAGTAGGGTTTAGGCAACTTGAGGATGAGACTTTTAGTGAGGCTTGGGAGAGGTTTAAGGAGCTTTTGCGAAAGTGTCCCACCATGGTTTACCTCATTATATTCAAATGGAAACATTTTACAATGGTTTAAATGGAGTAACCCAAGGTATGGTCGATGCTTCGGCTGGAGGGGCCCTTTTGGCAAAATTTTTTGATGAAGCTTATGAAATTTTAGAAAGAATATCTATTAATAGTTGTCAGTGGTCGGATGTTAAAGGCACAAATAAGAAAGTTAGGAGTGTATTAGTAGTTGATGGTGTGTCCACCATTAGGGCTGATCTTGCTATGATTGCTAACGCTCTTAAGAATGTGACAGTGATTAGTCATCAGTAGCCACCAGCTATGGAGCCTACTGCAGTGGTTAACCAAGTGGCAGAGGAAGCATGTGTCTATTGTGGTGAAGACCACAACTACGAGTTTTGCCCCAGCAATCCAGCTTCTGTGTTTTTTGTAGGTAATCAGAGGAACAACCCTTATTCTAACTTCTATAATCCAGGTTGGCGCAACCACCCCAACTTCTCATGGGGAGGTCAAGGAAATAACGTACAAGCGCAACAAAAGATGAACCAGTCGGGATTTGCTAAAGCGCAGGTATTGCCCCAGCAAAATAAGCAGGCTTTGCCCCAGCAAAATTCAGGGAATTCTCTCGAGGCAATGATGAATTAATTCATGGCTCGCACAGATGCTGCAATTCAAAGTAACCAAGCTTCGATGAGAGCCCTAGAATTGCAAGTGGGTCAGCTAGCTAATGAGCTAAAGGCAAGGCCTCAAGGGAAACTTCCATCAGATACTGAACACCCTAGAAGGGAAGGCAAGGAGCAGGTAAAGACAGTAACTCTTTGGAGCTGTAAGCCATTAGAAGAAAGAATTGAGCCTAGTAAAACCCAAGTTATAGAGAAAAATGGTGATAAAAATGATATTGTTGAGAAAGAGTTGGAGTCTGGTCAGGGTGCTGGAGGCAACGATAAAAATGCTGGAGCATCTGGTTCTGTCCCAAATGAGGAACCACCTTATGTGCCGCCCCCACCTTATGTACCACCTCTACCTTTTCCACAAAGGCAAAAGCCTAAGAATCAGGATGGTCAATTTAGGAAGTTTTTAGAGATTCTTAAGCAATTGCACATAAATATCCCTTTAGTAGAAGCTATTAAGCAAATGCCTAATTATGCTAAATTTCTTAAGGATATGTTAACTAAAAAGAAGAGGTTAGGTGAGTTTGAAACTGTATCTCTTACTGAGGAGTGTAGTACTATTCTTAAGAATGGGCTACCCCCCAAGGCTAAGGATCCAGGGTCATTTACCATACCTGTGTCTATAGGTGGAAAAGAATTAGGTAGAGCACTCTGTGATTTAGGCGCAAGCATTAACCTTATGCCTCTTTCGGTCTATCGGAAGCTAGGTATTGGTGAAGCTAGGCCTACCACAGTTACACTCAAATTAGCTGATAGGTCTATCACATATCCAGAAGGTAAAATTGAGGATGTCTTAGTAAAAGTGGATAAAGTCATATTTCCTGTTGATTTTATTATTTTAGACTATGAGGCTGATAAAGATGTCCCAATTATTCTAGGTCGTCCATTTTTGGCTACTGGTAGGGCATTAATATATGTTCAAAAAGGAGAATTAACAATGAGAGTTTGTAATGAAGAAGTGAAATTTAATGTGTTTAAAGCCATGAAATATCCAGACGAAATGGAGGATTGCTCCTTCATCAGGATTCTGGAGAGCACAGTTATTGAGACAGCAATACAGGATTCGACTGACAAGCATTTGGAAAAGCATGGAGAGGTTAGTATAGAGGATTTTGAAGTTTGTTCATTAGAAAGAAAAAATGAAAAAGAGTTGTTTAGGTGTGAGGATGTTTTTGAGTCTTTAGATTTAGATCAAAGAAAGGCTCCCCCAATTAAGCCATCCCTGATTGAGGCACCTACTTTAGATTTGTAGCCCTTGCCGGATCATCTAAAGTATGTGTATCTTAGGGAAAGTGAGACGTTGCCCATTATTGTTGCATCAGATTTAATGCTAGAGCATGAAGATGTTGGGTTTTATGCCCTAAAACTCGTAGATAGTGAATGTAACTGTTGACCGGATATTAATGAAACAATATTGATATATTTTTCCATTAATTGTTATTAGTTATTTTATATTTTATATTTGTCTTTGCCTAATAATAACCCTAATCCAATAAAATAGACATCCTAGGCTGTAATATGAGTCTTGAACTATATGTAGCGACATATGGGATCATTGTTCAAGAAACAACCAAAGGGTCTATAGTATAGGGATAAGACTGGGTGCCTTATCCTGGTGACACTATGGATACGACCCACTTTGTATTTGATACAAACGTTGCGATCCAACGCGTTCGTGTAGGAGACATGCGAGTGGGGGTATCCTATGCAATGAGTTTGCATAGGACCGGACCGCGAAATAGTAACCACTGGTTATAACACCGTTAACTAGTTGGTTTTCTATTTCACTAGGACGACCTAGACAACTTAGTCTTAATCTTGAGTTGATTATGGACTCCTGCTCATGAGAGATTGTCCTTTGATTTGTATGGGTGAGAGTGGCGAATACGCCGACTCAATAAGCCTACCATTTTGGGGACAAGACCGAATGGGGAGCTGGGAACATAATCGTACAAGATGAAATTCACTCCTTCCCGACCTTAGGGAAGCAGATGAGTGTTCCCTTAAGTGGTTACTCCGAGTCTTGAACATAGGGCCCTACCCTCTCAATGGCACGAGAGGGTTTTCTGTTTGATGGTTGGACCACAAACAGGTTGTTCATTAGAGGAGAATTGGTACTTAAGGAAATAGAGGTAACCCAGGGGTAAAACAGTAATTTGACCCAGCTGGTGTTACGGACACTCGTGAAGGACTAACTAGTCGATATTGGTCTATATCCGTGGACACAGAAAATATGTCTGCAGTGAGAAGAGTGCAACTGTGAGTCTATAGTGGAATGAACACACAGTTAACGAATATTGATTAATGTGGTTAATGAGTTTGACCAATTAATCTCACATCGTTGGAGCTTCTGATCTGCAGGTCCATTAGGTCCCACTGGTAGCTCATAAAGTAATTTGAGGCAACTAAGTAATAAATGTAAATTGAAAATGTTCAATTTATTAAGGGAAACAAATATAATATATATTGATATATTATTATGAGAGAAATTAATATTTGAAAAGTTCAAATATAAATTTATGGAAGTTTTGAAAGAGTTCAAATAATGAATTAATTAATTTAAGGCCTAAAATGTGTTTGGGCAAAATTAATTAATTCTAGGCCGGGAATTAAATATGTGATATTTAATTGGTGGTTAATTAATTAGAGAATTCATTAACCGGGAATTAATCAATTATGGAAATAATTAATCACTTAAGGAAGTGATTCATCATTTATGGAAATGATCTAATAACTTATGGAAGTAATTAGTCATTTGTGAAAAAGATTAATCAATTATGGAATTGATTGATCATGATTGATTAATTAAGGAATAAGATTGAATCAATTTTGGAAAAGATTGATTTAATTGAATATTTTATTCATGGCCTTTCTTCTATAAATAGAACACTAGACCTAATTGGTCATGAGACTTGACACTTTGCTCTTGCTCTTAGAATCTCAAGACAAGACCTAGAATTCTCTCTAGCCTCCCTCTTAGAGAAAGACTCCCACAAGTTTTTTGCCTCCTAGACTTAGAGACATATCGGTGTAACCTCTGTGGTTATTGTGTCATTCAAAGAAGGAATTTCCAGCGAAGAAAGACAAAGGCGGCTGCTGCGTTTTGATCGTTGGAGCGTCGTTATCGAAGAACGGTCAAGTCTACAACGAAGGTTTGTAACGGTTCTTCCTTCTTTCTTTATGAAAGCATGAAAATAAATTTGGATTTATTTTTCAGCATGTTTAAACTGATTTTTCAGCGACTTTAAAGTATGTTTAAAGTTTGATTGAGTTTTCGTAACTGTATTTTTATGTTAATTAATATATGGCGTAATGTCCAATCGATGCGCTTCCGCTGCGTGGGGACTTTTATTCCCTTCAGAAGAGGCCTTAATAAAATTGCTGCAGCAATACCGCAAGGCTATATGTTGGACGTTGGCTGATATTCAGGGAATTAGCCCATCTTTTTGTATGCACAAAATCACTCTAGAGGAGGGATCCTTTAGGAGTATTGAGCAACAAAGAAGGCTTAACCCTGCAATGAAAGAGGTTGTTAAAAAAGAGGTAATTAAATGGTTGGATGCTGGGAACATTTATCCGATTGTCGATAGCAATTGGGTAAGCCCTGTCCAATGTGTTCCTAAGAAAGGAGGTGTTACAGTGGTGAGCAATAAAAATAATGAGTTGATCCCAACCAGAACAGTAACTGACTGGAGGGTTTGCATGGATTACATGAGGCTTAATAAAGCTACCCGTAAGGACCATTTCCCTCTACCGTTTATTGACCAGATGTTCGATAGATTGGCTGGTCAGGCCTATTACTGTTTCTTAGATGGTTATTCTGGGTACAACCAGATTACTATTGCTCCTGAGGATCAGGAGAAAACCACTTTCACCTGTCCTTATGGGACATTCGCTTTTAGGAGAATTCCTTTCGGCCTCTGCAATGCTCTAGCAACATTTCAGCGGTGTATGCTAGCAATTTTTTCTGATATGATTGAGTCCACTGTTGAAGTATTTATGGATGATTTTTCAGTGTTTGGAGGAGGGTCTTTTCAGAGTTGTTTAGATAATTTAGGAAATGTGTTAAAAAGATGTGAGGATACCCATCTAGTTCTTAATTGGGAGAAATGCCACTTCATGGTGAAGGAGGGCATAGTGTTAGGTCATTGGATTTCTAAGAAAGGTCTAGAAGTTGATAGAGCAAAAGTTGAGGTTATTGAAAGACTAGAGCCACCGAATTCAGTGAAGGGAATTCGGAGTTTTTTAGGACATGCTGGATTTTATAGGAGGTTCATAAAGGATTTTTCCAAAATCAGTAAATCTCTTTGTAACTTATTGTGCACTGATCATGTTTTTGACTTTAATGCAGATTGTATGAAGGCTTTTGAGACTCTGAAGGCTGCTTTAATCTCAGCACCCATTCTTTGCGCACCCAATTGGAATTTACCATTCGAGGTAATGTGTGATGCGAGTGATGTTGCGGTAGGTGCAATGCTGGGGCAAAAGCAGGGCAAATTTATCCATCCTATATATTATGCAAGCAAGGTTTTAAATGAGGCACAGGTCAACTATACAACTACTGAAAAGGAGTTGTTAGCTGTTGCGTTCGCTTTTGAAAAGTTCCGGCCATATTTGGTTTGATCCAAAGTCACGGTTTTCACGGATCATGTAGCAATAAGGTATTTAATGTCAAAGAAAGATGCAAAGCCTAGACTAATTCGTTGGATTTTATTATTGCAGGAGTTTTACTTGGAGATAAAGGACAAGAAAGGATCAGAAAACGTCATTGCAGATCATTTATCTCGTCTTGATCCGTCATCATCTTTGCTGGAGCAATCTGCCATTTCCGATTCTTTTCCAGAAGAACAGCTCTTTGCTGTTGAAGTAAAGGTAGTTAGGGATGTCCCTTGGTATGCTGATATTGCCAACTTTTTGGTAAAGGGAGTCACTCCTATTGACATGGATTGGAGGCAGAAGAAAAAGTTTAAGCATGATGCGAAATTTTTCTATTGGGATGAGCCATTTATGTATAAGTAATGCTCTGACGGTATTATTCATAGGTGTGTTTCAGGTGCTGAAGCAAAGGAAATCCTGGAGCAATGTCACTCTTCGCCGTATGGAGGTCATTTCAACGGTCAGAGGACAGCTATGAGGATTTTGCATTGCGGATTTTTTTGGCCTACATTATTTAAGGATGCCCATTGGTTCTACAAGCAATGTGATGCTTGCCAAAGGAGAGGAAATTTTGGGCCTAAAGATGAAATGCCTCTTACTTACATTTTAGAAGTTGAATTATCCGATGTATGGGGTTTTGAGTTTTGATAGCGAGCATAGCTAGCTATCTTTACTTATTTAATTTAGCTAGTCTTTTATGATTTTTGGGCCATTTTATTGTGCTTTAATGTTTATTTTGTAGGAAATGGTTGATTGGAGCTATAATGCCATATTAGAGTTAATCAGGTGCTCGGGGCGTGAAAAGATGCAAAGGAATGGAAAGAGTAAAAGAGGAAAAAAGTCAAATCTCGGTCAACAGCAGGCTAGCATCGAGACGCTAGCTCTTGAGCGTCTCGACGCTCACATTCCATATCAGATTAGGCGCGTAAAGCTCACAGCGTCGAGACGCTGTGATAGGAAGCGTCCCGACGCTACCGTTTTTCCCTTATTTAGAACGCGCGTATAAGAGGCAGCGTTGCGACGCTATCTTGAGAGCGTCGAGACGCTAAGACGAAAAAACAGAATAAAAGCTTATTTTCGGCTAGGTTTGAGTGGAGTTCGATTTGGGACCTTGGATAGCCGTAAACAGGGCAGAACAGAGCACTTGGAGGCTGAAAACAAAGGGAGAGTTTTGGAAATCAACCCATTGTTCGTGGGGATCGTGACGGGGACGTCCGATTCGGCCTACATTGAGTTTTCTTTTCCCTTTCCTTTCTTTAGTTAGATTTATGGCTTTCACATGTTTAGTTGAGATTGTATTTACATTCATGAGTAGCTAAACTTGTAGCTTAGGGATTGATGTAGTTGATTAAGTTTATGGATTGATTTATGGTTTAAGTTATGCAATGTTATTGTGTTTGTAATCTTGATTTAATGCTTTCAATTAATTGGCCATTAGTTGGATGATTTAAGTTTCAAATCTAGCTCGGGAGAGGGGATTTGATCTAAGACTTACTCAAGATTGCATGAATAAAGTTTACTTTCTAATTCATGACGGTTTTAGATTAACTTTAGAATTGGTTAAAAGATCTCATTGCCTTGCATGATTAATAAACTTAGATAGGGATATCAAGTTGGTTAATTTGCATGAGAATCAATTATACTCGAGAGAGGTAGTTGTGATTAAAGGGTCTTTGGCTCATAATTTCATTGTGCATAATAACTTATTCCTTAAAATCAATCCTAAACTAAATCGGCGAAATCAATTCCCTAAGTAGTTTTCCCAATTGAATTTCCATTCTTTTTACTTGCTTTGATTTGGTTTTATTATCATCTTTTCATCACTTTTTGATCCCTAAATAAAATTGGGCGAGATTATTCACAATACTTGATTTGCTTAAAAATCCAATCCAGAGGACG
Organism: Luffa acutangula; assembly: GCA_036850905.1. Lineage (NCBI taxonomy): Eukaryota > Viridiplantae > Streptophyta > Magnoliopsida > Cucurbitales > Cucurbitaceae > Luffa > Luffa acutangula. The sequence goes on from CM072099.1 coordinate 27,208,045, forward strand.
ACATTCGAATTTACTTTCACTATATTATTACTTGACCCGTGCGCTTGCGGTAGGAAAAGTCCACATCAAGTTTTTGGCGCCGTTGCCGGGGATTGACACATTTAGCTAGATTGATATTGTGAAAAAATTGCTTGATCTTAATTTAGGGTGTATTTTTATTTTTTTGGTTGATTGCATTTTTTTTCCTTATTTGTTTTGCTTTCCATATTTGATTTTCTAGGTTAGTTTTTCTTTTAGTTGTGTAATCTTTTCCTTTCTTGTTCTTGTTTTTCCTTTTCTAGATTAGTTTCCTTATTTGCATTTTGCCATATTTATTTTTGCATTCCATATTAGGTTACTTTGTTTCCTTTTCTAGATTATATTTTTCCATTCTTAAATTAGTTGTTTTCTTTTCTTTATTTATTTCCATAATTTTTTTTTTCTGTTCTTTTTAGGTAGTTTTAATTTTGCATGCGTAGTAGTAGAGAAGTGATACCATTTGATCCCGAGATAAAAAGAACAATTCATAGGCTTCGAAGGGAAAATAGAGAAATTATTCAAATGGCAGATCAAAATCCACTTGAGGAGCCTAGGCCTATTAGAGATTATTTTCAGCCTGTGTTTCAGGGACAGCAATCGGGAATTGTCTATGCACCGATTAATGCCAACAACTTTGAGCTGAAGACCGGTCTCATTCAGATGGCTCGAGACTGTGCATACAGAGGATCGCCCACTGAGGATCCAAATTCTCATCTTAAATCATTTTTGGATATTTGTGGGACGGTAAAGATTAATGGTGTCTCTGAGGATGCTATTCGCTTACGTTTATTTCCCTTTTCTATGCAGGATAAAGCACGAGATTGGTTGCAGTCTATTACTCCTGGGAGCATCACCACCTGGGATGCTTTGGTCCAGGCCTTTTTAAAGAAATTTTTCCCTCCTGCAAAGACGGTCAAGCTGAGGACCGAGATTGGGACATTCCAACAACAATATGATGAGCAGTTGTTCGAAGCTTGGGAGCGATTCAAAGAGCTACTGAGGAAGTGTCCTCAGCATGGTTACCCCGATTGGCTTCAGGTACAGTTGTTTTATAATGGTTTAACTCCTAGTACAAAAACGATTGTTGATGCAGCTGCAGGTGGGACTCTGTTGTCTAAGACCGTGGAAAACGCTCGCACACTTCTAGAGGATATGGCCACCAACAGCTATCAGTGGCCATCTGAGCGGTCTACACCTAAAAAGATTGCTGCTGGAGTGTTTGAAGTTGATAAAGTAAGTGCACTCCAGGCCCAGATGACCTCCCTCGCTAATGCTTTTATGAAATTTTCAGGTACAGGGAGTGCACAGTCAATTGAATCAGCTGCTGCTTTAGCATCTAGACCTCAGGAGGAGACCATCGAGCAGGTTCAGTATGTATCAAATTTTAATTCTAGGGGATATAATAATAGTTCTACACCTACACATTATCACCCTAACAATAAGAACCATGAAAATTTCTCTTATGCTAATACTAAGAATGTTCTTAATCCTCCTGGTTTTGCCCCTCAAACTCAAGATAATAAAAAGTTAGAAGATCTTGTTGGAGCTTTCATTGCAGAGTCTAGTAACAAGACAACCAAATTAGAGGAGGCAGTCATTGCCATCAACTCAACAGTGAATGGCCACAGTACAGCTATAAAGAACATTGAGACTCAGCTGGGACAGTTGGTGAATGTTGTAAGTACAATGAACAAAGGTAAGGCCCCAGCTGAACAAGAGAAACCCCAGATGGAGTATTGTGAGGTAATCACTGTGCACCAGGAGGAATCTGAAGAGGAACCTGAATCTGAGGACTATGAAACGCCTACAGGGGAAGCTGAGGAGGACACATCATCTGATGAGGCTGAACAGCCTAACCTTGAGCCTTCTATTCCTTCTCCCACACTGATGGTTCCCAAGGAAAAGAAAAAGAAAAAGAAGAAAAAGAATAATCAGGTTCAGTTTGATAAATTTATGAATGCTTTTATGAATCTGAATATTAATATTCCTTTTGCAGAGGCATTAGAGATGCCCCAATACAACAGGTTTATGAAGGAGTGGTTAGCAAAAAAGCGAAAAGAAAAGAAGGTTGACACTGTTTATCTTGCTTCCACATGCAGCACCAGAGTACAACAGAAAGTACCTGAAAAAGTAGCAGATCCAGGGAGTTTTTCTTTTCCTTGTAGTTTTGGTACTTATTCTTTCAGAGCATTATGTGATTTAGGTGCTAGCATTAATATTATCCCATTGTCCTTGTGTAAGAAGTTAGACATAGGTGAGATTAAATCTACTCCTGTAAAGCTCCAATTGGCTGATCAATCTGTGGTGAGACCAGTTGGTATTGTAGAGAATGTGTTAATCAGAGTAGGTAGATTTTTCCTCCCTATTGACTTGTATGTTATGGACATGATAGAAAATCCTTCAATGCCTGTCATATTAGGACGACCATTCCTCGCTACTGGGCGAGTGATTATAGATATTGAGCGCAGGGAGCTCACTATTAGAGTCAAGAACGAAAAAGAAATCTTTAAAGCAGTTGAAGACTCTAAAGATGAAGTGTTTTTCATGGGCTACAGGAAAGGTGTAAGAAAGAGCACCTCTGTTGGATTCACAGAACAAAAGCCTCCTTGAAGCACGTGCAACACGTCGAGCTAATGACGTTAAACAAGCGCTTATGGGAGGCAACCCAAGTAAGTTAGTGTGTTTTCTTTTTATTGTTTGTTTTTGTTTTGTAGGTCTTGTTTTCTTCCTCTCCTTTGCTTTCAAGCTTTCAAGATTCCAAGCTCTCAAGCAAGAAGTCATCATCATTCCAGGCCATTATTATTCACTCCTGTCATTCTTTTATTGTTCTCATGCTTGTTTATGCCCTATTTTCTTTATACATTGAGGACAATGCATATTTTAAGTTTGGGGGTGGATTAGCATGTTTGTGGAGCCCTTGAACATCTGAGTTCCGGCTATAGTTTTGAGCTTTCTTTGAATTATGCATATAGTTGTTTTCTGGATGCTACTTTTGCATGATTATGATGTCCTAGGATAGGCTTTCTTGTCAATTCTCAAGCTTGTGATGAGATGTAAGCATAAGTGCCCAAAAAGGGAGACTTTTTAAATTTTTTCTAGGAGATGGCTTGCATGAGTAGAGTATCTGTCCTGGCTAGATTTGGATTTGAATGCTTAGGAGCGAATTATTGGGTTCATATGCTTGTTGTCACCTCGATAGGTGTAGGGTAGAGCTAAAGAGTTAATTTTTTGCAAATTAGCATGTTTGATCTTGCTTAGGAGAAAAGAAAAGAATATTTGCTTATTATGTTCATAACGAAAAATAATTCTTGTTGTTATTGTTGAAAAAGAAAAAGTCATGACTTATGCGCGCAATATGCAATAGTTAATAAAGATTAAGGCAAAAAGAGCTACCCCTGTTGTGATCAGTTAGGCCAACCAGAGAAAACTCAGGTTAAGGGTCCCTGCAATGGGTGTGTGAAAGCTAGTGCCACATTTACATGCTTAATTCAATTGTTAATTAAAAGCACCTAAGTATGGAGATAAACAAACTAATTTGTTGCATTAACTCATTAGTGAAACCTTAGTGCCAGTGTAGAGGGAAGATGAGCTAGAGTTTAATAAATCAACCCCGGGCTAGTAGAGTCTGATCTTGTTGAGTTAGATCTCGCTTGTGCAAGTTAATTTTGGAAAAATTTTAATTTGTCTCCCTCATTGGTCCTTGTGTGCATATCTCTTGCTTGCTTGGTTATTGACTTTTGAGCCTTGAGGATTGAGTTATGATTGTTGCATCCATTCTTCCATTGTATGTCTGATTTGGAGTTTGCTCGAGGACTAGCAAAAGCTTAAGTTTGGGGGTATTTGATAGCGAGCATAGCTAGCTATCTTTACTTATTTAATTTAGCTAGTCTTTTATGATTTTTGGGCCATTTTATTGTGCTTTAATGTTTATTTTGTAGGAAATGGTCGATTGGAGCTATAATGCCATATTAGAGTTAATCAGGTGCTCGGGGCGTGAAAAGATGCAAAGGAATGGAAAGAGTAAAAAAGGAAAAAAGTCAAATCTCGGTCAACAGCAGGCTAGCGTCAAGACGCTAGCTCTTGAGCGTCTCGACGCTCACATTCCATATCAGATTAGGCGCGTAAAGCTCACAGCGTCGAGACGCTGTGATAGGAAGCGTCCCGACGCTACCGTTTTTCCCTTATTCAGAACGCGCGTATAAGAGGCAGCGTCTCGACGCTAAGACGAAAAAACAGAATAAAAGCTTATTTTCGGCTAGGTTTGAGTGGAGTTCGATTTGGGACCTTGGATAGCCGTAAACAGGGCAGAACAGAGCACTTGGAGGCTGAAAACAAAGGGAGAGTTTCGGAAATCAACCCATTGTTCGTGGTGATCGTGACGGGGACGTCGGATTCGACCTACATTGAGTTTTCTTTTCCCTTTCCTTTCTTTAGTTAGATTTATGGCTTTCAGATGTTTAGTTGAGATTGTATTTACATTCATGAGTAGCTAAACCTCTAGCTTAGGGATTGATGTAGTTGATTAAGTTTATGGATTGATTTATGGTTTAAGTTATGCAATGTTATTGTGTTTGTAATCTTGATTTAATGCTTTCAATTAATTGGCCATTAGTTGGATGATTTAAGTTTCGAATCTAGCTCGGGAGAGGGGATTTGATCTAGACTTACTCAAGATTGCATGAATAAAAGTTTACTTTCTAATTCATGACGGTTTTAGATTAACTTTAGAATTGGTTAAAAGATCTCATTGTCTTGCATGATTAATAAACTTAGATAGGGATATCAAGTTGGTTAATTTGCATGAGAATCAATTATACTCGGGAGAGGTAGTTGTGATTAAAGGGTCTTTGGCTCATAATTTCATTGTGCATAATAACTTATTCCTTAAAATCAATCCTAAACTAAATCGGCAAAATCAATTCTCTAAGTAGTTTTCCCAATTGAATTTCCATTCTTTTTACTTGCTTTGATTTGGTTTTATTATCATCTTTTCATCACTTTTTGATCCCTAAATAAAATTGGGCGAGATTATTCACAATACTTGATTTGCTTAAAAATCCAATCCAGAGGACGACATTCGAATTTACTTTCACTATATTATTACTTGACCCGTGCGCTTGCGGTAGGAAAAGTCCACATCAACTTTATGGGGCCATTTCCTCCTTCTAATGGCATTTTTTTTTATCTTATTGGCAGTTGATTATGTGTCCAAGTGGGTGGAGGCCATTGCATGCCATCAGAGTGATGTCAAGACAGTAGCAAGGGTTCTTCAATCGCACATCTTTACGCGGTTTGGGACACCTAGGGCTCTAGTGAGTGATGAGGGTAGACAAGAAAATTAAATCTAAGGAGTTTGTCAAGGGTCAAAAAGTTTTGCTTTATAATTCTAGATTAAAATTATTTCCTGGAAAATTAAAATCTAAATGGTCAGGACCATTTATTGTGCTTGAGGTTTTCCCCAATGGAGCAATTACTTTGCAGGATGAAAAAGATGGGAGAGTGTTCAAGGTGAATGGGCAGCGTGTGAAGCATTATTGGGGTGAGGAGTTTCAGTCGAAATATCCTTCCCTAAGGTTAGTTGATGATTGAGAGAGCAGGATATTTGTGGGAGCATTTCACAGAGCAAAATTCTGAGCTCTCAGTGTTGTAGTAATTTTATGTTTCGCTGTTTTGTTTTTAATTGCGGTTAGGTTAGATTTGATTTTGCATGGTTTATTAGATTTTATCCATCAATATTTTATTCTTGGTAGTTTAGATTTTATTTTTGAATTTGATTTTATTTTATTTTCGGGTTATTTATTTAAATTTGGATTATCTTTTCATTAGTTATATTTTGTTTTATTTGGATTTTATTTTCAGTTATTTGAATTTTGTTTAGTTCAAATTAATAAAGATTTTCTCTAATTTATTCGGCTTCAAGAAAGATTAAAAATTTATTTGATTGGTTATTTGGTTTTCTATTTTGAAATTTGAATTTTGTATCAAAGATTCTGCAGGATCAGAAGGTTGTGGCAGCAAAAGTTATGGTGGAGCAAATCGTCCGAATAGGAAGGGTTTGTTGGAGTAATTATTATTTTTACCGTTGGGATTTTTCTTTGAATTTTTTGCAGGTAAAATTTGCATGAGTCATCTGATGAGGCCACGTGTCAATCAACAATCATCTAAAGGCTTCAATGATGGACAACACATCAATTTTTACCATGGGCGTTTTGGAATCCACGATTTTACCGTTGCTAGATTCAAATTTTCAGGCTACATTAAACGGTAATATTATTTAATAGGAGCAAATCTTTTCAGTTGAGATTTCAATTTGCTGAAGCCCTATTTATTAGCAACCTCTGGTAAGCACGTTTCACTTCAAATTCTCGATCAAATCTTTGTTGCGTGCATTATTCTTTCTTTCTTTGTATTCTCTGACAAAACCCCCCTTGCACCTTCAATGGGAAAGACAAGAGCTAGAAAAGAGAGGGAGAATGAGGAGGAAGAGATACCTGTAACCCCCGAAGTTCAGAAAGTGAAAACCAAGAAGAAAAGAACACCGGAGGAGAAAGAAGCTAAAAGAAGAAGACGACAACAGAGAGCTGAAGAACAAGAAAAGGCAACAGAGGATGAAGCTGTTGCAATAGAAGAAGGAGACCCAAAAGAATATGATAAACAGAATCCAGAAGAGGATGAGCAGGGAATGACGGCTACAGAAGAAGTTCGAGAGAAAATTCAGGAGAAACAACGTGAGGATGTACAGGCAGAGGCTGAGATTGAAAGAGAGCCAGTTCAGGAGGCTCGTGTTGAGGTTATCATGCCTGAACCTTCGAGACGGCGCCGCATTAAGCCGAAAGCTGGGCGCGTTTAGGACTGATACCCCGTCGCCTCCATCATCGGATTCCGAGAAAGAAAAGGCAGAGCGAAAGGAACGAGAGAAAAAAAAAGGAAGTTGAAAATAAGGCAAATGAAGAAGAAGCAAGGAAGGCAAAAGAAGAGTGTTTGCGCGAACAAAGAGAAAACAAGGGCAAAGGAATTGCCGAAGCATCGGGTGAGATTGAGGAGCCAAGGGTACCGTTCATTCGCTTCGTCAACGAACTTGCCAGAGCAAAATATCAGGAGGTACTGAAGCGTGATTTCTTGTTCGAGTGGGGATTGGGCAGTGATTTGCCTAGGTTCTTGGAGTCTGGAATAGCGAGCCTTGGGTGGAGGCAGTTTTGTGCGAAGCCTGATCCTGTCAATGCCAACATCGTTCGGGAATTCTACGCTAATCTTGACGTTAAGGATAATTTTGAAGTTATAGTGCGAGGAGTGCCTGTACAATGGAGCCCAGAAGCCATTAATAGTTTGTTTGATCTCCAGGATTTTCCGCATGCAGTTTTTAATGAGATGATGGTTGCCCCATCGAGCGACCAATTAAGTGCGGCGGTCCGAGAGGTAGGTGTTGAGGGGGCTCAATGGAGGGTGTCGTAGACGCAGAAGCACACATTTCAAGCTGCATATTTAAAGAGTGAAGCCAACGCTTGGATGGGCTTCATTAGACTCCACTTACTGCCGACAACGCACGACTCCACTGTATCTCGGGACAGAGTGTTGCTTGCCTTTGCCATCCTTCGCTCAATGAGTATAGATGTTGGAAAAATAATTTCTACTGAGATTGCTGACTGTTGGCGCAAGAAGGTGGGGAAGCTGTTCTTTCCAAACACGATTACAATGTTATGCAGCAGGGCAGGAGTGCCCACGGTTCTAGAAGATATGATCATGCTTGATAAGGGAATCATTGACACACCTAATCTGGCGCAGCTTCAGCGTACGCAAGAGGCTCGCCAGGGTGGGCTTGTGTATGGAGTTCATCAGATCCTAGAGCAACTGACATTGTTGGCCAGTAGGTTAGAGTTTGCTGAAAGGCAAGCTCAGACCTATTGGACTTATGCTAAAAGGAGAGATGATGCGTTCAAGGGGGCCTTGCAGACCAATTTCTTAAAACCATATCAGGCCTTCCCAGTGTTTCCCGATGACTTATTTAATCTTTGGATACCACCCCCACCTGTTGAACAAGAAGAGGATGATGAGGAGGAGCAGGGTCAGGAAGACTGACTGATGAACAATTTTGTTGAAAATTTTTCTGAAAAAAATTGACAGAGCAAAAGTTTTGAGGGATGAATGATGATCCAGCAGTTTTTCTGTCTCCCAGAACTTACGTGAGCTTCATCATAAAATGTCGCCATTCTGAGGGGCAAGAGATAGAATAACTAAGGATTTTTTAGCTTTATAATGAGTATTGAGCCTAGTTGGTGATGAGCTTGAGGCAGGGGTATACTGCACCGTAAAGTGGGTCATCCCATGCTTAAGAGCTTATGTAAGGCTGCTTTAAGTCTGATAAAGAAGGATATAAACCCCTTTAAAAATATGTTTTGAAATGTCTGATAATAGAGCTAGGCTGTGGTGAGTTCTTAGAATTAAGTTTAAAAGTGGTGATTATTTGTCCGTGCCGGAGGAATCACTTTGTTGCAGCAGAGCTTGGTTTTGCAGAGTGCTCAGGTAAAGGTTAAAGGTAGTGTTGGACTGTCTGGTTTCATTAAGCTAATTCTTTGTCTAATGTTTTTAAATTCTTAAGGGAATATTAGTTAGTATTGCTCGGGACGCGCAATAGTTCAAGTTTGGGGGTATGATAACTACCCAAAAGGTAGTTATTTAGGCCTCAATTATATAGGGATTTGTGTGTCCTTTATGCTTATTAGGGTTGGTTTTGGATAGATATTACATGTTTTAACCCATTTGGAAGAATGGAAGCATTGGAAATTATGTTGTGTAGATTATGCTGCTGGGCGACTAGAGGGAGCAAATTCTGTGCTGCAGCAAAACTGGGAGCAAGAAACTGCCACATCACAGCTCGTTAGCCAACTTCATGAACCGACTTTTGTTGAGTTATTCTCGTGATAAAGGATCAAGGAGAGCCTTACACGTGTCCTAGTTGACCTAATTCAAAGCCTCCCATCCTTCTATAAAAGGAAGTAGCCGTCAAAGTCAAAGTCATTCCATGTTCTCCCTTGGAAGCCGAATAATATAGAGAGATTGAAGATCTTCAAGAACACCATCATCCGCAAGCTGATTAAGGAGTTTATTTTCTTTATTAACTTGTGGTTATAGATATGTCTACTCATATTGTGATTTGTATTTTCATGCCTATTATGAACTAAGTAGCTAAGGTGTTTGTAGGAATAATGTGATTGTCGTGCTTCATCTTTAGTAATATATTGTCTATCGCATTTTGGTTAATTGTTGTGCTTATTACCATTTTATGCCCGCCTGGCCAGCCGGTGTGAATAGCTCTCTCTAGTTTCAGGGATTATTTAGAGAGTGTGTGGCAATTATCCACACTACGATCATTGTGTATTGGTGAACGCCAGTGACTGAGCTAGGGATAGCCAGTTGCCTAGTGTTTGATCGGTCGCACTTCATTGGGTTTGAAACATATCCCAAAAGATCCAGAGTTCCGGGAGGAATCCGCTAATAATACTGTGAGAAATGCATGATCAATAATATTGCTAGAGCAATCTTTTAAAACAATCACTAAATCCTACCAGCGCCTGTCTTTAATCTGTCTATCTATTTGTTTACTCGTTGTTCTGTCATTTATTTTGCCTCAGCATAATTCTTATAAAACCAAATCATTTTACCATCTTTGAAACCATTAGAAAGTTACACAAAATAGGTAGAGTGGAAACTAATTCAGGACTCGGATTGATAATATTACTTGTTGCAGACTGTGTATACTTGCACAGGAATTCTAGAGTCTTTTATACCATATTTTTACTCACTCTAGGAACCCAACACAGAGCTATGGCTATCTTCCATTGAAACTATCTTTCGCCACATGAATTGCTCGGAAGACCATAAAGTTTATTGTGTTGTATTCCTGTTGCAAGACAATGCTTTAATTTGGTGACAGTCGGCCGAGAGATTTATAAACATTAGAAAAGGACCTTTTACATGGACCTAGTTCAGGGAGGAGTTCTTTAGGAAGTATTACCCTGCGACCTCCCGTTTTAGGAAACAAGCAGAGTTTGTGGCTCTCAAGCAGGGGAGTCGAACTGTAGAGGAATACGAGGCGGAGTTCGCTACACTGTCTAGATTTTCTCCTGCCATGGTAGCTACGGAGGTTGATAAAGTGGAACAATTTATCAAGGGCTTAAAAGAAGAGATACAAGGTAGTTTGGCAGCCCATTGACCACAAGATTATGCCACAACGGTCAGGGTGGCAGAGTTGATTGATCGTTGACCGACAGTTGTCCCTCCAGAACCTTCTTCAGGTCAGAACCGAAGATTCGATCAGTTGAATTCAAACACATAGTGGGGTCAGCGTTACCCTAAAAGAGGTCAAACTCAGGATCGTCGACAGTAGGGCACAAAACTAACAGGGGCCTAATCAGGATAAGCCGTTGTGTCAGTCATGCTGGAAATACCACTGGGGTCGTTGCCTAGCACGGACCCACATATGTTTTAAGCGTGGCCAAGAAAGGCACATCGCTCTGAACTGCAAAAAGAGGAAATCTAATTATGCCAACCAGCCGTCTAGCTCAAACCAGGCATCTGAGGTAAGAACAGCGCAGCAGCAGGGCAAAGTATTTGCCACCACCCAACAGGAGGAAGAGAATCTGAATGAAGTAGTGACAGGTACCATCCCTATTCTCGATCATTACGATTTCGTGCTGTTTGATTCAGGTTCAACCTATTCCTTTATTTCTGCCACATTTGTTAATCAAGCCAACTTAGAGTTAAAGCCATTGGGTTATGTTTTGTCGGTCTCAACCCCTGCGGGGGTAACATTGCTAGCTAGTGAAGCAGTGAAAGTTTGTCAAATGTTAGTGTCCGATCGACTGATGGATGTGACATTGATTGACCTTGACATGAGCGATTTCGATGTGATCTTGGGAATGAAATGGTTGACTTCTAATTATGCCAACATAGATTATTATGGTAAGGATGTTTTCTTCAACCGTCCATCAAAGGCGAGCTTCAAGTTTAAAGGATCAATGATCAAGGGTGCTCCTAAAGTAGTCTCTGCAATGAAGGCAAGGAAATTGATCGGCAAAGGAGCTTGGGGCCTACTGGCTAATGTGGTTGACACAAGGGGCACCAAGGTATCGGTGACCTCAATACCTGAAATGAGGGAATTCACAAATGTATTTCCTGAGGATCTAACAGGACTACCGCCAGCACAAGAAGTTTACTTTTGTATTGAGCTTGAGCCAGAGACTAATTCGATTTCTAAAGCCCCATATAGAATGACTCTAGCATAATTTAAAGAGCTTAAGGTGCAAATTCAGGAGCTACTAGATAAAGGTTATATATGAAGGTGTTAATATCTAACATGCGGAAGCAATTTTGGTTCTTAGGCACATAATTACTTCAATTTGATCATTCAAAGCATGTTGTCCAAAAGGGCAAAAACAGAGACAGTGGGTACAAACCTCTTTTATCTTGAAATTAAACGAATTGGTTGGTTGTTTTTCCTCACCAACTTGTCACGAACCACCACTTGATCTTCCTTGCTATTCTCAGGACTTTGGAATGGATTGTGGGATCCTCTAGTGATGAAATTTGAGAGGGAAAGAGCTTGAAACACAAGCTTGAGAGAGTTTTGAGTAAATGAGTTTGAGTTGGGATTTTGGCAGCATAACACTATCATTTCCAGCACCCTTTCTTCAGCAATCTAACCTTTATTTAAAGAGGAAACTTAGCTGAGAAGAGGCACCAAAAATTGACACCAATTGGCTTAATGAAGTCGAGTGCATGGGTTTAGTCACCATGCACTCCACCTCCTAAAATTCAATTTCTTTTGAATTTTCATAATTCAATTGAAAATTATTAATAATATGAAAATTAAATTCTAAAATTTTACTTTTCAATTTTAAATTAATTCATAATTCATTTTAAATAATTATTAATTAAATAATCTGTAGGTGTTAATATCACACAAGCAGAAGCAATTTTGGATCTTAGGCACACAATTTGATCAATTTAATCCTAGAAGACATGTTGTCCATAAGAACAAAAATTAGAGTAATAAGGTACCTACCTCTTGTAGCTCCCAATTCGTATAATGTGATGCTTTATAATTCACACAAATGGCTTTTGGACAACCACTTGGATCTTCTCTACTATCCTCAGGCCTTGGAATGGATTGTGGGGTCCTCAATTGATAGGAATTGGAAAGGAAAGCTTATGGGTATAAGCAAACTTGAGAGTTTGAACATGAAAGTTCTTGGGAGAATTTTGATAGCATTTTAGGTTGAAGAATTACCCTAATTTTCATCAGCTCATCCTCTATATATAGAGGAAAATCATGCAAAAAAAATTGACCTACAGATCATGGGATTAGGTGGTGCAAGAAGGCTAATCTAAGGTGATTAGTCATTAAGCACCACCTCCAAAAATTACCAACTTTTTAAATTTCTTTTAAATTCAAAATTTTTAATTTTAAATATAAAATATGAATAATCCCACTCAATTATAATTTTATTTTAATTTAAATAAAACTTATTTAATTTAAAATAAAATAATTTAATTTAATATCTTATATTAAATTAATACCATTGTGCAATATTGGTTTTTCTCCCAACGAAATTTCTCGAACATGAATCTTTATTCACATGTTTAATATTTAAATCATATTTATCCAACTCTCATTTTTAATTCATAATTAAACTAATAAGTCGTTAAATATCGTATATAACCGACTTTTGTATCCTTATCCGAATTTGAACGTTTCAAATTTTATCTTATCATATTGTTCGAAGTTTTATTCCTATTGAGCTAGTAGAGGGACCTAATGGACCTACAGATCATGGGATCCAACGAAATGGTGATAACCGATTAATCTCATTAACCTAGTCATTCATCATTTGTTAGCTTCCGGGACACTCCACTATAGGCCGTAGTTGCACTCCCCTCACTGTAGATATATTTCTTGTCCACTTTAGATAACCATGATTTGTAAGTTGACCCTTCACTGGTTTTTCGTAACTAGAGCTAGGTCAAATGTCTGTTTTACCACTATAGTTACATCTTGTTCCTTAAGTTCCACTGATCCTCTAATGAACAACTAGTTCGCGATACAATCACTGAACCAAGTCCCTCTCAAGGTTATGAGAGGGCGTGGCCCCTTTGTTCAAGACTCTGAGTCAGCACTTATGAGAACAACCTTTACTAACCCTAAAACGGGTAGTAGTGAATTCCATCTTGCAAAGCTATGTCCCCAGCTATCCATTTAGTCTTATCCCCAAAATGGTAGGTTTATTGAGTCGGCAATGTTTGGCCACTATCACCCATGCAAATCAAAGGATAATCCTAAATAAACAGGAGTTCATAGTTAGCTCAGGATGAAGATCGAGTTACCTAGGTTATATGTATGAGATGTTCAATTTCAACAGTAAACGGTGTTGTAAAGTGAAAGTGACTTATCTCCTGGTCTGATCTCTGTGCAAACTCTTTGCATAGGACGCCCTCACTCACATGTCTTATACATGAACGATTAGGATCACATCATCTGTCTTTAAAAGGACAAAGCGAGCAGCGCCAATAGTGTCCCCAGAATTAAGGTACCCAACCTTATCCATATACTATAGATCGTTTAGACTATTTACTTTAACTTGATCCATACTTATGTCACACATAAACTTCAAGTATACATAATATAGTCATGGGTTCTTAGTTTATTGGATTTGTGGTTATATTTAGGCAAAATAAATATATAGAAATAATACTTCACTGAAGCAAGTAAAATGTTACATTTACTATCTACGAGTTTTAGGGCATAAAACCCAACATAATCAAATATAATTAATTTAATATCTAATATTAAATTAATATTTTTTGCTACCAATCCCGATCATTTCCGAAACGTAATTTTCTAACCATGAATCCCTATTCACGAGCTCAATATTTAAATCATATTTAAATATATTAAACTCTTAAAATTAGGTTTAACCAAAACCCGACATGTAGGTAATATCCAATATGACCAATCATTTCCCTAAATTGAACATTTACTTATTTGAAATCTTTCAATCATATTGTTCCAAAGTTTATTCCTTAAGCTAGCAAGGGGACCGAATGGACCTACAGATCATGGGCTCCAACGGTTCGAGGTTTAACCTATTAAACTCTTTTAACCTAGTTAACCAACAACCGTTAACTACCGGGTCACTCCACTATAGCCTAGTAGTTGAAATCCCCTCACTGTAGATATATTTCTGTCCACTCGATATAACCATGATTAGTAAGTCAATCCTTCACAGGTCGTTCGTAACTATAGCTAGGTCAAAAGGTTCGTTTTACCCCTATAACAATTCTTGATTCCTTAAGTCCACTGGTCCTCTAATGAACAATTTTTTTATGGTCCTACAACTAAACAGTCCCTCTCAGGCCAATGAGAGGGTGGAGCCCCTTGTAAGCCTTGGAGTCAACACTTTTTCTTTTTGAAACTGAATATATCATTAAAAGAGGGAAAGGTTAGTTACAATAGCTTATTTCTCAATAAATGAGGATAGCCACAAAGGGGAATTATCATTCCTACAAAAAAAACTCTTCTTCCAGCATGGAAGGAAGACCAAAATCAGATGAACCAAGACCATGAACGTTGTTGTCAACTTCGACGGACGATAGAGGGGGCTCCGACATGAACCCTGCCATAGGTCGTGCAAGGGAATCCGCAATCCGATTGCCCGTCTTAGGGCATTTTGAGAAGGAGATAACTCCTACTTCAGACGCAAGCTCTTCCACCTCGTTGAGGATCACTCCAGTATCTGAGATGCATGGGGCTTCATGATTTAACGCTTTCACGACCTCAAGGGCAACAATTTCAATAGTTAACGGTAAGAACCTTGCCTGATCCTCCGATTTAATCGCTTTTAGACCTTCTCGAATGGCTAGCGCTTCTAGGAATTTCATTTGCCATTTGTGATTGACTCTTTTGTAACCAACCTGAATTAGAGATCCTGAGGAATCACGGACGATCCATCCAACTCCACCAATCCTCTGACTCTCGAACCACGAAACATCCGAGTTCATCTTCAGACAGTTAGTAGGGGGTCCAAGCGTCGTGATTCTAGAGGCTCTCCAATCTTGGGTTCGGAAGGTTTTAGAGTCTTTTTTTTCTCTTCCAAATTATTTTTAATCCATTTGCTTAGGTATTGAATGTATGCCTTTTCCTTGTTGACTGATACTTTGTTTCTATAGCTCCAAATCGTCCATATAGTGATTGCTATTTGCTCCAATTCTTCCTTATCATTCGCTGTTGCCAATTCTTTCCAGTTCTCCGGGGAGAAGATTCCATCCCTGCAAAATCCAGGACTAAGCTTTAGATTAGGGAAGAAGTCTGCCCAAATTTGACTACCCTTTTTGCAGCTCCAAAATATGTGTTTTGAGTCTTCCCTTAAGCACCTGCAAAAATCACATAAAGGGTTAATATCCAAACCTTTATTGATTAGATTTACTTTAGTAGGGATGAGGTTTTTTAGGATTTTCCAAATGCTGATCTTAGCCTTAGAGGGATGAGGTTTAGGCTCCAAATATTGCGCCAAATTGCTTTTAAGTTGATAGTATCTGACCCTCATGCCTCTGAAGCAACCTGGAGGTTACTAGCAAGATGGTACGCACTTTTGACACTAAACATTCCTTTGGGATCAACATTGATAGCGAGCATAGTTAGCTATTTTTCTCTTATTAATTAAGTTAGTCATTTACAATTATTTGTCCAAACTTATGCATTTTTATGTTTTATTTGTAGGAAGTATGTGTTTGAAGCTTAATTCAACAATTGGAGTCAAATGGAGTTCAATCCTTAAAAAAAATAAAAAAAAATAAAAAAACAATAGCGTCGCGACGCTATAGAAAAATTTCCAAAAATGCAGATCGCGACAACGTCTCGACGCTATGACGAAATTTTGCTATTTAAGCATCCTTTCGGCTAGGTTTTTGGGGGAACCAATTGTGGGACTTTTTGGAGCCGTAAACAGAGGAAAAACAGAGGAATTCAAGGCTGAAGCAAAGGGGAAAATTCGGAAATCAACCCATTGTTCGTGGGGATCGTGACGGGGACGTTCGGTCTTAGCCTACAACGAGTTTAAATCTTCTTTCCCTCACTTTAGTTAGATTTTTATGGCTTTTACATGTTTAGTTGAGCTTGTAATTTTGATCATGAGTAGCTAAACTTGTAAGCTTAGGGATTGATGTAGTTGATTGTGTTTATGGATTGATTTATGGTTTAAGTTGTGCAATGGTATTATGTTTGTAATCTTGATTTAATGCTTTCAATTAATTGGCCATTAGTTGGATGATTTAAGTTTCGAATCTAGCTCGGGAGAGGGGATTTGATTTAGACTTACTCAAGATTGCATGACTAAAGTTTAGTTTCTATTTCGTGACGGTTTTAGATTAACTTTAGAATTGGTTGAAAGATCTCATTGCCTTGCATGATTAATAAACTTAGATAGGGATATCAAGTTGGTTAATTTGCATGAGAATCAATTATACTCGGAAGAGGTAGTTGTGATTAAAGGGTCTTTGGCTCATAATTCCATTGTGCATAATAACTTATTCCTTAAAATCAATCCTAAACTAAATCGGCGAAATCAATTCCCTAAGTAGTTTTCCCAATTGAAATTCCACACTTTTTACTTGCTTTGATTTGGTTTTCTTATGATTCATTCATCACTTTTTGATCCCTAAATAAAATTGGGCAAGATAATTCACAATACTTGATTTGCTTAAAAATCCAATCCAGAGGACGACACTCGTTTACACGAAAACACTATATTATTACTTGACCCGTACACTTGCGGTAAGCAAATTGCACATCAAACATTCCACACTATCTCATCTCTTTCGTAAGGCCTTCCCAATGGAATGGAGAGGATATCTGATAACTGCCCAAAAGGTAGTTATTTAGGCCTCATTTATATAGGGATTTGTGTGTCCTTTATGCTTATTAGGGTTGGTTTTGGATAGATATTACATGATTTAAACCATTTGGAAGAATGGAAGCATTGGAAATTATTTTGTGCAGATTGTGCTGCTGAGCGACTAGAGGGAGCAGATTCTATGCTGCAGCAAAACTGGGAGCAGAAACTGCCACATCACAGCTCGTTAGCCAACTTTATGAACCGACTTCTGTTGAGTTATTTTCGTGATAAAGGATCAAGGAGAGCCTTACACGTGTCCTAGTTGACCTAATTCAAGCCTCCCATCCTTCTATAAAAGGAAGTAGCCGTCAAAGTCAAAGTCATTCCATGTTTTCCCTTGGAAGCCGAATAGGATAGGGAGATTGAAGATCATCAAGAACACCATCAACCGCAAGCTGATTAGGGAGTTTACCTTCTTTATTAACTTGTAGTTATGGATATGCATACTCAGATTGTAATTCGTATTCCTATGCTTATTATGAACTAAGTAGCTTAGGGTGTTGGTTAGGAATATTGTGATTACTGTGCTTCATCTCTAGTAATAAATTGACTATCGCATTTTGGTTAATTGTTGTGCTTATTCTTATTTTATGCCCGCCTGGCCAGCCGGTATGGATAGCTCTCTCTAGTTTCAGGGATGATTTAGAGAGTGTGTGGCAATTATCCACACTACGATCATTGTGTATTGGTGAACGCCAGTGACTGAGCTAGGGATAGCCAATTGCCTAGTGCTTGATCGGTCGCTCGTCATTGGGTTTGAAACATATCCCAAAAGATCCGGAGTTCCGGGAGGAATCCGCTAATAATACTGCGAGAAATGCATGATCAATAATATTGCTAGAGCATATCTTAGAACAATCACTAAAGCCTAACCAGCGCCTGTCTTTAATCTGTCTATCTATTTGTTTATTCGTTGTTCTGTCATTTATTTTGCTTCAGCATAATTTTTATAAAACCCAACATTTTTATTATCTTCGAAACCATTAGAAAGTTATACAAAATAGGTAAAGTGGAAACTCATTCAGACCTTGGATTGATAATATTACTTGTTGCAGACTGTGTATACTTGCACAGGAATTCTAGAGTATTTCATATCATATTTTTACTCACTCTAGGAACCCAACAATATCCTTGACATCCATGGGAATAAAGATGCTTTTTATTAGTAGCTCGTCCCATTCACCATTATCCTTGATCAATTCTCTCACTCGTTTACCATGCCAACCCAAGGGGATAACAAGAGGAACTCTTCTTTGTTGTCTTGGAAGACACGGATCCGAGTCAATGTTTGAGCAAAACCCACTGTTTGAGCAAAATGAGCAGCGAAATAACCAGGCTGAGAATCCTATCTTGATAGCGAACAATAGGACCAGAGCCATTCGAGCATATGCCGTTCTGATGTTTAATGAGTTGAATCCAGGGATTGCACGTCCCCAAATCCAAGCGGCGAATTTTGAAATGAAACCAGTAATGTTTCAGATGTTGCAAACCGTGGGGCAATTCCATGGTTTGTCATCTGAAGACCCTCATTTACACCTTAAGTCTTTTCTAGGAGTTAGTGATTCTTTTGTAATTCAAGGAGTGCCTAGAGATGCTCTTAGATTAACTTTGTTCCCGTATTCTCTTAGAGATGGAGCAAAGTCGTGGTTAAACTCTTTTGCTCTAGGATCAATTAGAACGTGGGATGAGTTAGCTGAAAATTTTTTGAGTAAATATTTCCCACCTAATAGAAATGCTAAATTAAGGAGTGAAATAGTAGGGTTTAGGCAACTTGAGGATGAGACTTTTAGTGAGGCTTGGGAGAGGTTTAAGGAGTTTTTACGAAAGTGTCCCCACCATGGGTTACCTCATTGTATTCAAATGGAAACATTTTACAATGGTTTAAATGGAGTAACCCAAGGTATGGTCGATGCTTCGGCTGGAGGGGCCCTTTTGGCAAAAACTTTTGATGAAGCCTATGAAATTTTAGAAAGAATATCTATTAATAGTTGTCAGTGGTCGGATGTTAGAGGCACAAATAAAAAGGTTAAGAGTGTGTTAGAGGTTGATGGTGTGTCCACCATTAGGGCTGATCTTGCTATGATTGCTAACGCTCTTAAGAATGTGACAGTGATTAGTCATCAGCAGCCACCAGCTATGGAGCCTGCAGCAGTGGTGAACCAAGTCACGGACGAAGCATGTGTCTATTGCGGTGAAGACCACAACTACGAGTTTTGCCCCAACAATCCAGCGTCGGTGTTCTTTGTAGGTAATCAGAGGAACAACCCTTATTCTAACTTCTATAATCCAGGTTGGCACAACCACCCCAACTTCTCATGGGGAGGTCAAGGAAATAACGTACAAGCGCAACAGAAGATGAACCAGCCGGGATTTGCTAACGCACAGGTAATACCCCAGCAAAATAAGCCGGCTTTGCCCCAGCAAAATTCGGGAAATTCTCTCGAGGCAATGATGAAAGAATTTATGGCTCGCACAGACGCCGCAATTCAAAGTAAACAAGGTTCGATGAGGGCCCTTGAATTGCAAGTGGGTCAGCTAGCTAATGAGCTCAAGGCGAGGCCTCGAGGGAAACTTCCTTCGGATACTGAACACCCTCGAAGGGAAGGTAAGGAGCAGGTAAAGGCAGTAACCCTTAGGAGTGGTAAGCCACTAGAAGAGTCTAGAAAGACCCAGGATTTAAATGGTAATAGTGATAATAATGTTGTTGTTGAGAAAGAGTTGGAGTCTGGTCAGGGTGCTGGAGGCAGCAAAGAGAATGCTGGAGCATCTGGTTCTGTGCCAGATGTAGAACCACCATATGTGCCGCCCCCACCTTATGTACCACCTCCACCTTTTCCACAAAGGCAAAAGCCTAAGAATCAGGATGGTCAATTTAAAAAGTTTTTAGAGATTCTTAAGCAATTGCATATAAATATCCCTTTAGTAGAAGCTATTGAGCAAGTGCCTAATTATGCTAAATTCCTTAAAGGATATTTTGACTAAAAAGAAAAGGTTAGGTGAGTTTGAAACTGTATCTCTTACTGAGGAGTGTAGTGCTATTCTCAAGAATGGGCTGCCCCCCAAGGCTAAGGATCCCGGGTCATTTACCATACCTGTGTCTATAGGTGGAAAGGAGTTAGGTAGAGCACTCTGTGATTTAGGTGCGAGCATTAACCTTATGCCTCTTTCGGTCTATCGAAGGTTGGGTATTGGTGAAGCTAGGCCTACCACAGTTACACTCCAATTAGCTGATAGGTCTATCACATATCCAGAGGGTAAAATTGAGGATGTCTTAGTACAAGTTGATAAGTTCATATTTCCTGTTGATTTTATTATTTTAGACTATGAGGCTGATAAAGATGTCCCAATTATTCTAGGTCGTCCATTTTTGGCTACTGGTAGGGCATTAATAGATGTTCAAAAAGGAGAATTAACAATGAGAGTCTGTAATGAGGAAGTGAAATTTAATGTGTTTAAAGCCATGAAATATCCAGACGAAATGGAGGATTGCTCCTTCATTAGGATTCTGGAGAGCACAGTTATTGAGACAGCAATACAGGATTCGGCTGATGAGCATTCAGAAAAGCATGGATAGGTTAGTGTAGAAGATTTTGAATTTTGTTCTTTAGATAGAAAAAATGAAAAAGAATTGTTTAGGTGTGAGGATGTTTTTGAGTCTTTAAGATCAAAGAAAGGCTCCCCCAATTAAGCCATCCCTAATTGAGGCACCCACTTTAGATTTGAAACCTTTACCGGATCATTTAAAGTATGTGTATCTTGGGGAAAGTGAGACGTTGCCCATTATTGTTGCATCAGATTTAATGCCGGAGCATGAGGAGGCCTTAATAAAATTGCTGCAGCAATACCGCAAAACTATAGGTTGGACATTGGCTGATATTCAGGGGATTAGCCCATCTTTTTGTATGCACAAAATCACTCTAGAGGAGGGATCCTTTAGGAGTATTGAGCAACAAAGAAGGCTTAACCCTGCAATGAAAGAGGTTGTTAAAAAGGAGGTAATTAAATTGTTGGATGTTGGGATCATTTATCCAATTGCCGATAGCAATTGGGTAAGCCCTGTCCAATGTGTTCCTAAGAAAGGAGGTGTCACTGTGGTGAGCAATAAAGATAATGAGTTGATCCCCACAAGGAGAGTAACTGGCTGGAGGGTTTATATGGATTACAGAAGGCTTAATAAAGCCACTCGAAAGGATCATTTCCCTCTACCATTTATCGACCAGATGTTGGATCGATTGGCTGGTCAGACCTATTACTGTTTCTTGGATGGTTATTCTGGGTATAACCAGATTACTAATGCTCCTGAAGATCAGGAAAAAACCACTTTCACCTGCCCTTATGGGACGTTTGCTTTTAGGAGAATGCCTTTTGGCCTTTGCAATGCTCCAACAACATTTCAGCGGTGTATGTTAGCAATTTTTTCTGATATGATTGAGTCCACTGTTGAAGTCTTTATGGACGATTTTTCAGTTTTTGGAGGTTCTTTTCAGAGTTGTTTAGATAATTTAGGAAAGGTATTAAAAAGATGTGAGGATACCCATCTAGTTCTTAATTGGGAGAAGTTCCACTTCATGGTGAAGGAAGGCATAGTGTTAGGTCATAGGATTTCTAAAAATGGTCTAGAAGTTGATAGAGCAAAAGTTGAGGTTATCGAAAGACTAGAGCCACCGAATTCAGTGAAGGGAATTCGGAGTTTTTAGGACATACTGAATTTTATAGGAGGTTCATAAAGGATTTTTCCAAAATCAGTAAACCTCATTGTAACTTGTTGTGCACTGATCATGTTTTTGACTTTAATGCAGATTGTAGGAAGGCTTTTGAAACATTAAAGGCTGCTTTAATCTCAGCATCCATTCTCTGCGCACCTAATTGGAATTTGCCATTCGAGGTAATGTGTGATGCGAGCGATGCTGCGGTAGGAGCGATGCTGGGGCAAAAGCAGGGCAAATTTATTCATCCTATATATTATGCAAGCAAGGTTTTAAATGAAGCACAGGTCAACTACACAACTACTGAAAAGGAGTTGTTAGCTGTTGTGTTTGCTTTTGAGAAATTCCGGCCATATTTTGTTGGATCCAAAGTCACGGTGTTCACGGATCATGCAACAATAAGGTATTTAATGTCAAAGAAAGATGCAAAGCCTAGACTAATTCGTTGGATTTTATTACTGCAGGAATTTGACTTGGAGATAAAGGACAAGAAGGGATCAGAGAATGTCGTTGCAGATCATTTATCTCGTCTTGATCCATCATCATCTTTGCTGGAGCCTGACATTTCCGATTCTTTTCCAGATGAGCAGCTTTTTGCTGTTCAGGTAAAGGTAGTCAGGGATGTCCCTTGGTATGTTGATATTGCCAACTTTTTAGTAAAGGGAGTCACTCCTATTGACATGGATTGGAGGAAGAAGAAAAAGTGTAAGCATGATGCAAAATTTTTCTTTTGGGATGAGCCATTTATGTATAAGCAATGCTCTGATGGTATTATTCGTAGGTGTGTTTCAGGTGCTGAAGCAAAGGAAATCTTGGAGCAATGTCACTCTTCGCCGTATGGAGGTCATTTCAGTGGTCAGAGGACGACTATGAGGATTTTGCATTGCGGATTTTTCTGGCCTACGTTATTCAAGGATGCCCACTGGTTCTACAAGCAATGTGACGCTTGTCAAAGAAGAGGAAACTTGGGGCCTAGAGATGAAATGCCTCTTACTTACATTTTAGAAGTTGAATTATTTGATGTATGGGGTATTGACTTTATGGGGCCATTTCCCCCTTCTAATGGCAATGTTTTTATCTTATTGGCAGTTGATTATGTGTCCAAGTGGGTGGAGGCCATTGCATGCCATCAGAGTGATGCCAAGACAGTAGCAAGGTTTCTTCAATCGCACATCTTTGTGCGGTTTGGGACACCTAGGGCTCTAGTGAGTGATGAGGGTACACATTTTGTTAATAATATCTTGACTAAGCTTGTAGCTAAGTATGGGATTAAGCATAGGATAGCTACCCCTTATCACCCACAAGCAAATGGTCAAGCTGAAATAAGTAATAGAGAAATTAAATCAATTCTAGAAAAAGTAGTCCATCCATCTAGAAAGGATTGGTCCTTTAGGTGTGATGAGGCTCTTTGGGCTTATAGGACAGCTTATAAGACTCCTCTAGGTATGTCTCCCTATAGGTTAGTACATGGGAAAGCTTGCCATTTACCATTAGAGCTTGAGCATAAAACATTTTGGGCTTTGAAAAAGTTAAATTTTGATCTGAGTCGTGCAGGAGCAATGAGAATGCTGCAGCTTAATGAGTTAGAAGAATTTCGTCAATTTTCTTACGAAAATGCGAAAATGTATAAGGAAAAGACTAAGCTGTGGCATGACAAGAAAATAAAATTTAAGGAGTTTGTCAAGGGTCAGAAAGTTTTGCTTTATAATTCTAGATTAAAATTGTTTCCTGGAAAATTAAAATCCAAATGGTCAGGACCGTTTATTGTGATTGAGGTTTTCCCCAATGGAGCAATTACTTTGCAGGATGAAAAAGATGGGAGAGTGTTCAAGGTAAATGGACAGCGTGTGAAGCATTATTGGGGTGAGGAGTTTCGGATGAAATATCCTTCCCTAAGGTTGGTTGATGATTGAGAGAGCAGGATATTTGCGGGAGCGTTTCACAGAGCAAAATTTTGAGCTCCCAGGATTTGTAGTGATTTTATTTTTTCGTTGATTTGTTTTTAAGTCCGATTAGGTTAGGTTTGATTTTTGCATAGTTTATTAGATCTCAGTGTTTTTAATATTTTAGATTTTATTTCGTTTTGAATTTGATTTGATTTTATTTTCGGGTTATTTATTTAAATTATCTTTTAATTATCTTTTAATTAGTTAGATTTTATTAGATTTTATCTCGATTTTATTTTCAGTTATTTGAATTCTAGTTTTAATTAATAGAGTTTTTCTCTAATTTATTCGGCTTCTTTTGAGAATAACAGGTTAAGTTTGCTTTGATCGGTTTAATTTGTATTAAAAAGATTTGATTTGTCTATTTTGAAATTCGAATTCCGTATCTGAGATTCTTCAGGTTCAGCAGGTTGTTGCGACAAAGATATTGTTGGAGCAAAATATTCCGAGATAGAAGGGTTTCCGTTGGAATTTATTATTGTTACCGTTAGCTTTAAATTCTCGCAGGTAAATGTGAGTGCATCATCTGATGAGGCCACGTGTCGCAGAGTAATTATCCAACGGCTTCAATGATGACAGAGCATTAATTTTTACCATGGCCATTTGGAATTCGCAATTTTACCGTTGGTAATTTTTGAATTTCAGGTTTGCATTTTTAATTGCAACGGTAATATTAGTTATGGCAAGGCAAATCCTTTCGGTTAGGATTCTTGTTTGCTGCAGCCCTATTTATTCGCAATCTCTGGTAAGTACATTTCACTTCGTTTTCTTGATCAAATCCTTGTGTGTGTGTTATTCTTTCTTTCTTTGCAAAACCCTATTATACCTTCCATGGCTAAAACAAGAGCGCGAAAAGAGAGGGAGAGTGAGGAGGAAGAGATACCCGTCACACCGGAAGTACAAAAAGGGAAAATTAAGAAAAAAAGAACGCCAGAAGAAAAGGAGGCAAAGCGAAGACGGAGGCAGCAGAGGGCTGCGGAACAAGAAGTCATCCAAGAGACAGCGGCTGTGCAGGATCTTGAGACATAACCGATAGTTTCTGCTACGGTTCAGGAAGGGAATGTTGAGAAGGAACATGAGACAGAGGTCGGAGGGCAAGTCGCAAGTGTGCCTGAAAAAGAGAAAACACCGGAGCCGGTGCAGGAGGCCCATGTTGAAATTATTATGGCTGAACCACCCAAGCGCCGCCGCATCAAGAGGAAGGCGGGTCGCGTGAGGGTGGTTCGGAACACTCCATCACCTCCGACGTCGGACTCTGAGGAAAAAAGAAGGGAAGCTGAGAATAAAGAAAAAGAAGAAGAGGCAAGAAAGGCATAAGAAGAGTGTTTGCGTGAACAGAGAGAAAGCAAGGGCAAAGGAATTGCCGAAGCATCAGGAGAAATTGAGGAGCCGAGGGCGCCATTCATTCGCTTCGTCAACGATCTTGCTCGAGCAAAATACCAGGAGGTGCTGAAACGGGACTTCTTGTTCGAACGAGGATTTGGCAGTGATTTGCCCAAGTTCTTGGAGTCTGGAATAGTGAACCTCGGATGGAGGCAATTTTGTGCGAAACCAGAACCTGTCAATGCCAACATTGTTCGAGAATTTTATGCCAATCTTGATGTTAAGAATGATTTTGAGGTTATCGTTCGAGGAGTGCCTGTACAGTGGAGTCCTGAGGCCATTAATGAACTGTTCGATCTCCAAGATTTTTCCGCATGCCGTTTTTAATGAGATGGTGGTTGCACCATCTAGTGATCAACTGAGTGCGGCTGTCCGGGAGGTAGGCATTGAGGGGGCTCAATGGAGGGTGTCGCAGACGCGGAAGCATACGTTTCAAGCTGCTTATTTGAAGAGTGAAGCCAACACTTGGATGGGATTCATCAGGCTACGCTTGCTGCCGACAACACACGACTCCACAGTATCTCGGGACATGGTATTGCTTGCTTTTGCCATTCTTCGCTCAATGAGTATTGATGTAGGAAAAATTATTTCTTCTGAGATTGTTGATTGCTGGAAAAAGAAGGTGGGGAAGTTGTTCTTTCCGAACACTATCACGATGTTATGCAGCAGGGCAGGAGTGCCCAGGGTTCCAGAAGATATGATCATGACTGATAAGGGAATCATTGACACACTTAATCTGGCGCGACTTCAGCATATGCAAGAGGTTCGCCAGGGTGGGCTTTTGTATGGCGTTAATCAGATCCTAGAGCAACTGGCAGTGTTGACCAGTAGGTTAGAATTTGCTGAAAGGCAAGCTCAGACCTACTGGACTTATGCTAAAAGGAGAGATAATGCGCTGAGGGGGGCCTTGCAAACCAATTTCTCAACACCGTATCCGGCCTTTCCAGTGTTTCCCGATGATTTGTTTAATCTTTGGATACCACCCCCGCCTGTTGAACGAGAAGAGAATGATGATGAAGACCAGGGTCAGGAAGATTGATGGATGGAATGATCTTCAACGAGCATTATTTTTGTCTTATCATTTTGTTTGCTCGCGCATATCTGACCCCATTTTGCTAAAAATATTTGATTGTCTTTCTTTTTAATTTTTTCTGCGTTAAAAATATATCTCTGTAATGTTTTTTTCTATGATTTTAATGAAATTTCTGAATGTTTCTATTCTATGAGCACTGACTAACTCTAACTTATTACGCTTAATTAGATCAAGGTATTCTGATATCCAGAAACCTTTTGCTTGAGCATTTCTTCTAGCCTGGACTGTTGTTGCGGCAAGAAGAGTTTGACGGTAGTATTGACTTATATGATCCACTTTAAGCTTAATCCTAGTCCCATGTTTAGTTTAAAAATTCAGATAGAAAAATTTAAGTTTGGGGGTATAATTACTTAATTAATGATTCATTGGGGACAATGAATAATTCAAGTTTGGGGGACTTTTTGCTACTCCAATTATTTTGCTCGAGCATTTCTCTCCTTCAAAATTAAAATTTGCTAGGTTATTGAGTAGTCGGGGACATTTGTGATACCCACAGTTTGTCTTCGCGTCAAAAGATGACCTAGGAAATGTGAAAAAATGATGAGAAAAATTATTTGCTGAAAAAAATTATTTGTTGAAGATTTTGCTGAAAAAATTGACAGAGCAAAAGTTTTGAGGGATGAATGATGATCCAGCAGTTTTCTGTCTTCCAGAACTTAGGTGAGCTTCATCATAAAATGTCGCCATTCTGAGGGGCAAGAGATGGAATAACTAAGGATTTTTTAGCTTTATAATGAGTATTGAGCCTAGTTGGTGATGACCTTGAGGCAGGGGTATACTGCACCATAAAGTGGGTCATCCCATGCTTAAGAGCTTATGACTGTAAGGCTGCTTTAAGTCTGATAAACAAGGATATAAACCCCTTTAAAAATATGTTTTGAAATATCTGATAATAGTGCTAGGCTGTGGTGAGTTCTTAGAATTAAGTTGAAAAGTGGTGATTATTTGTCCATGCCGGAGGAATTATTTTACTGCAGCAGAGCTTGGTTTTGCAGAGTGCTCAGGTAAAGGTTAAAGGTAGTGTTGGACTGTCTGGTTTGATTAAGCTAATTATTTGTCTAATGTTTTGAAATTCTTGAAGGAAGGTTGGTTAGTATTGCTCGGGACGCGCAATAGTTCAAGTTTGGGGGTATGATAACTGCCCAAAAGGTAGTTATTTAGGCCTCATTTATATAGGGATTTGTGTGTCCTTTATGCTTATTAGGGTTGATTTTGGATAGATATTACATGATTTAACCCATTTGGAAGAATGGAAGCATTGGAAATTATTTTGTGCAGATTATGCTGCTGAGCGACTAGAGGGAGCAGATTCTATGCTGCAGCAAAACTGGGAGCAGAAACTGCCACATCACAGCTCCTTAGCCAACTTCATGAACCGACTTCTGTTGAGTTATTTTCGTGATAAAGGATCAAGGAGAGCCTTACACGTGTCCTAGTTGACCTAATTCAAGCCTCCCATCCTTTTATAAAAGGAAGTAGCCGTCAAAGTCAAAGTCATTCCATGTTTTCCCTTGGAAGCCGAATAGGATAGGGAGATTGAAGATCATCAAGAACACCATCAACCGCAAGCTGATTAGGGAGTTTGCCTTCTTTATTAACTTGTAGTTATGGACATGCATACTCAGATTGTAATTCGTATTCCTATGCTTATTATGAACTAAGTAGCTTAGGGTGTTGGTTAGGAATAATGTGATTACTGTGTTTCATCTCTAGTAATAAATTGACTATCGCATTTTGGTTAATTGTTGTGCTTATTCTTATTTTATGCCCGCCTGGCCAGCCGATATGGATAGCTCTCTCTAGTTTCAGGGATGATTTAGAGAGTGTGTGGCAATTATCCACACTACGATCATTGTGTATTGGTGAACGCCAGTGACTGAGCTAGGGATAGCCAGTTGCCTAGTGCTTGATCGGTCGCTCGTCATTGGGTTTGAAACATATCCAAAAAGATCCGGAGTTCCGGGAGGAATCCACTAATAATACTGCGAGAAATGCATGATCAATAATATTGCTAGAGCATATCTTAGAACAATCACTAAAGCCTAACCAGCGCCTGTCTTTAATCTGTCTATCTATTTGTTTATTCGTTGTTCTGTCATTTATTTTGCTTCAGCATAATTTTTATAAAACCCAACATTTTTATTATCTTCGAAACCATTAGAAAGTTATACAAAATAGGTAAAGTGGAAACTCATTCAGACCTTGGATTGATAATATTACTTGTTGCAGACTGTGTATACTTGCACAGGAATTCTAGAGTATTTCATATCATATTTTTACTCACTCTAGGAACCCAACAATATCCTTGACATCCATGGGAATAAAGATGCTTTTTATTAGTAGCTCGTCCCATTCACCATTATCCTTGATCAATTCTCTCACTCGTTTACCATGCCAACCCAAGGGGATAACAAGAGGAACTCTTCTTCGTTGTCTTGGAAGACACGGATCCGAGTCAATGTATATATGGTTCCCATTCCCTACTTGCCACCTAAAGCCTTCTTTGAACAATTCTTTTCCCCAAACATACTCTTCCATGCTCAAGATGCATTTGATCCCACAAGGGCGTTGAAAAAGTCTTTGTTTCTAAAGTATCGACCTCTAAGGACTTTACTTAGTAGGCTTTCAGGATCCTTTAATATTCTCCAACTTTGCTTGGCTAGGAGTGCTTGATTGAAAAGCGCTAGATCTCTGAATCCTAACCCTCCCTGGTCTTTGCTTTTGCATAGCTTTTTCCAGCTGGCCCAATGGATTTTCTTTTTATCACCCATGTCTCCCCACACAAATCTAGCA
Source organism: Luffa acutangula (assembly GCA_036850905.1). Classification (NCBI taxonomy): domain Eukaryota; kingdom Viridiplantae; phylum Streptophyta; class Magnoliopsida; order Cucurbitales; family Cucurbitaceae; genus Luffa; species Luffa acutangula. The sequence continues at coordinate 27,236,930 of CM072099.1, forward strand.
TAGACCTTTGGAGAGTTTGAAACAACTCATGTTGTATGTGGGAATGACTTGGATGACTGCCTTGATAAGAATTTCTTTACCACCGACTGAAAAAGTCTTTCGTCCCAACCTTGAAGCTTCTTAGACACTGTCACTCTAAATTTTTCAAACATCCTATTCTTATTTCTACTATTATGAGAGGGCATGCCTAAGTATTGATCCAGGGAGCTAGTTCTTTTTATTCCCAGGGTATCCTCAATTTTCTTTGCTTCATCCATCTTCACATTTTTGCTTAGCATGAAGGTTGGTTTATCTAAATTGATCTTCTAACCGGATGCATCATATTTGCTGAAAACATCTTTAATTGCTTGACACTCCTTGTCGTTTGCCCTACAAAATAAAAGGCTATCATCAACAAAAAATAAATGCGAGATGGTGGGACAACGATTATTTATACTGGAACCCTTTAGATTGTTTGAGTTCACATCCCTAGTCAAGAGGCTTGAGAAACCTTCAGCACAAATGAGGAAGATATAGGGGGAGAAGGGGTCTCCTTGTTTGATTCCCCAGCTGGGTGTAAACTATTCCTGTGGTGAGCCATTTATGATGACAGAGAATGAAACTGATTCCACACATTTCATTATGTTGTTGATCCATTTTTCGCTGAAACCCATCTTTAGCATCATTTCCCTGATAAAACTCCATTCCACCTGATCATAAGCTTTGCTCATGTCGAGCTTTATGGCTAATTGACCTTTTTTGCCTCTTATCCTGTTCTTTATAGCATGTATACATTCAAAGCCAATTATCAGAAATTAGTCTACCGGGAACAAAAGCGACTTGTGTGGGGAAAATAATCAAGTCCAGCACTTTGTTGAGTCGGTTAGCTATAGCCTTTGCTATAATCTTATAGCTTACATTTCACAAGCTAATCGGTCTAAATTCATGCATGTTTTTTGCCTCTTTTACCGTGGGAATGAGGGTGTTGGGTTCCTAGAGTGAGTAAAAATATGATATAAAACACTCTAGAATTCCTGTGCAAGTATACACAGTCTGCAGCAAGTAATATTATCAACCCAAGTCCTGAATTAGTTTCCACTCTACCTATTTTTGTGTAACTTTCTAATGGTTTCAAGAATAGAAAAATGATTTGGTTTTATCGGAATTATGCATAAGCAAAGTAATTGACAGAACAACAAGTAAACAAATAGATAGACAGATTAAAGACAGGCGCTGGTTAGGATTTAGTGATTGTTCTAAAATATGCTCTAGCAATATTATTGATCATGCATTTCTCGTAGTATTATTAGCGGATTCCTCCCGAAACTCCGGATCTTTTGGGATGTGTTTCAACCCCAATGAAGTGCGACCGATCAAGCACTAGGCAACTGGCTATCCCTAGCTCAGTCACTGGCATTCACCAATACACAATGATCGTAGTGTGGATAACTGCCACACACTCTCTAAATAATCCCTGAAACTAGAGAGAGCTATTCACATCGGCTGGCCAGGCGGGCATAAAATGGAAATAAGCACAACAATTAACCAAAATGTGATAGACAATATATTACTAGAAATGAAGCACAGTAATCACATTAGTCCTAACCAACACCTTAAAATACTTAGTTCATAACATGCATAGGAATACGAATTACAATCTGAGTAGGCATGTCCATAACAACAAGTTAATAAAGAAAATAAACTCCCTAATCAGCTTGCGGAAGATGGTGTTTTTGATAATCTTCAATCTCTCTAAAATATTCGGCTTCCCAGGGAAAACATGGAATCCATTTGACTTGGATGGCTACTTCCTTTTATAGAAGGAGAGGAGACTTGAATTAGGTCAACTTGGACACGTGTAGGGCTCTCCTTGCTCCTTTATCTCGAAAATTACTCAACAGAAGTCGGTTCATAAAGTTGGCTAACGAGCTGTGATGTGGCAGTTTCTGCTCTCAGTTTTGCTGCAGCATAGAATTTGCTCCCTCCAGTCGCCCAGCAGCATAATCTACACAAAATAATTTCCAATGCTTCCATTCTTCCAAATGGGTTAAAACATGTAATATCCATCCAAAACCAACCCTAATAAGCATAAAGGACACACAAATCCTTATATAATTGAGGCCTAAATAACCACCTTTTGGGCAGTTATCAGAGGGCTATAAGTGTCTTGTTTAGAGGACTCATATCAGCTTCCTCATTCAGAATTCGTAGGCAAACATCTACTGTATCTTCCCCCACAATATCCCAATATGATTGATAGAAAGCAACGTGCGTTCCATCTAACCTCGGAGCTTTACTTGGGTTTATACTTTTCATGGTCGCCTCCACCTCCCCCCTTGTGTATGGTTGATCCAACTCTCTTTGCACATTCTTGGGGATCTTTGGTTGAATATAATCGGTATTTCTCCTAATGGCTTCATCTTTGGGTTTGGAGGATTCAAAAAGGTCTCTGAAATATGCAGTAGCTATTTTTCCTATGTTGTCTTCATCTTCCACCCATTCATTTTTTTGTTGAGAACAACCCTTCAATTCTGTTCCTTTTCCTCCTCTGCGATGCTTTGGAATGGAACCATTTTGTATTACGGTCCCCACTTTTTAGCCAGTCTTCTCTTGATCGGATTCCACAGTATTCTTCTTCCTCAGCCAATAGTTCTTTGAGTTCTACTTCAGCTTCATTAATTTTCTCCCAATTTTGTTCACTGTCTTCCGAGTATAGCCTCTGAATATCTTCCTCTTTAGACTTTATGGCCTTCTGTATACTTCCCTTTAGACGAGTTTTATTCCACTTATGGAGTTTTTTTTATGCACCTCATGATTTTAGCACTAAAAGTTTGCTCCCCTCTACCACTTCTCCCATACCAGCTGTTAGCAATCACCCCTGGTCTCTTTTAACTTTGTCCAGCTATCTTCGAATCTCAAAATTCTGTCTTTTCTGGACCAATTGAAAGGGTTGGTGTTGTCTTCCCAGCTTGCAACTATGGGCCTATGATCTGATCCATGGTAGTTTAAATGGTTTACTTTGATATTGGGGGCCATTAGTGCCATCTGGTAATTCATACAGAAATGGTCCAACCTCTCTTTTATTTGATTGTCTTTCCTCTTCCCCCTTTTCCAGGTGAACTTGTCCCCCCTAATAGCCCACATCCATCAAACCACATATGTTAAGAGTGTCCTAAAAATGGTCCATTTGCCTCTGGTTTCTTCTAGCTCCTCCGCTTTTCTCATCGGCCGACGTAATCTCGTTGAAGTATCATTCGACTAGCCAAGGGGAATTGTCCTCACTTTTGATCCTTTCAAGAAGATCCCAAGAGTGATGCCTTTTCTCAGTGTCCGGGTTACCATAAAAACCTGAGAATCTCCAACACCCTATTTTACCTTTCATGCTAGCGTCAATATGGCCCTCAGAATACGATTAAGCTCTCACATTAGTTTTTTTATTCCACAAGAGCATAATACCACCACTTTTACCTTTGCTCCAAATGCATAAAAAGTGGTCAAACTTCAACTCCAGCTTTATTATGTTACCTTTGTTCTCATCACATTTAGTTTCCGAAATGAACACCAATTGAAGTGTGATACTTCCCAGAATATGGCGAAGCGCTCGGACCGCTCAAGGATTCCCCAAACCTTGAACGTTCCAACATAATGTTTTCATGGCGTCCGACGGGGCTGTTCTTCAACCTCCGCCGATATCCCTCCGAGCACTTCCGAGTAAGTTGTTTTAGTTCTTTTTGGATCTTCCTCATCTGCTATCTCTTCTCTCCCATGCCTTTTACCTTTTTGGCAGGCTAGAAATTCCAAGGTATCTTGTTGCATAGGTTCGCTTCTAGCCAGCCTTTTCCATTTTTTGGAGGATTTTTGGGTTCCATTTGTGCTCTTACTTTGCTGGTTTTGATCCCTTACTTCGCTTCTCTGATTAGCACTGTCTTTGTCATTACCTTGGTGTGGGACTTGGGCTTTTATACTAACAGTGTTTGGGCCCATACTGTAGTTATTTTAATTTCTTTTCCCTGACTTTCCATGAGGGCCCACTGCTTTTCCTCTTTGATAACGAAAAAAAAACAATCAAGAAGAGCTTGAAAAAAAGAATTCCAAGCTCCGCCAGCTCAAGAAGAAGAATTTGAAGCTCAACTAGCTCAATCAAGCTTGAATGAAGTTTCATGAGTGTCAACTTCAATTAAATCCAATCATGAGGCAATCATTATGCCACAAGCTCCAATGACCAAGAGTTGCATCCATTCAAGCTTGGAAAGGCAACTATTCAACCAAAAGACACAATGAATCTAAAATCCATATTCATTCACATATTTAATGTATTATGTATCTTGTGAATTCCTGAACTTGTATTTATGAAGCTTCATGTATGGATTTGAAGAGTTAGGGGTTGAATTTAGACCACATAGATGAAAGGTTGTGTCCTTTCATGGTATCTTTACAATTAGTATAAATATGGATGTAATTTGTCATTTGAAGTAGAAGTTGAATTTGAATGAAATCTCAGATTGAGTTTAGTCTCTCTCAAGCTTTTATGCTTTCTTTGTGTTCTTGTGTTTAGAATGCATGCTTAGAACTTTCAATCTAGTTTGATCAATTAGACTGTGAAGAGTTCGAAATCTTGAAGTTAGGAACGAGTTCTCCTTTCTTCTTGATCTTTGATCAACCTTCCAAGCCAAATCTGTTTAGCTTTCTTGGGGTTGTCTATCATTTTTGTTAAATGAGGTTATTCTTATTATTGTTGTGGGGGTTCACCTAAACTAAGGGGAGTTCTCAAACATAATTGAGGTAGTTCCTTTATCATTTGGTATCAGAGCTTTGGCTCTAAACAGATGATATCTTTACTTGCTTTCCATTCTATCTAACTTTTATTTCTTTCAAATTTCTTTCTATCCATTTCGTGTGACTCTTCATCTTCTTACCTTTGCTTCATTTTGTTTCTTATCGTGCCTGCTGAAAAAAAAAAGAAAAAAAAACTTGTTTATTGCATCTTTCCAAACTTGTTTTTCTAACTTTAAGATTTTTGTGACTTTTCACATTCTTGGTTATATTGACGTGTTCTAGCATGATTCTCATAAGAATACTATAAGACTTGCTGAAGTTGGAGATTTAAGAAGTCTTTTGAATGCAAACACGAGTGACCTTTCATCTTCCAAGAGAGTAAATACGCGAGGGAGTGCTTGTGAGGCTCATTTCTTCTTTTCAGCCATGTTTTTCCAAAGAAGAAGTCAACGTGAAACCTACAAAATTGATGCTGAATTTTGGAACAGTGTTCGACATAATTTGGCCGAGATACGTCAAACCATGAATGATTATATTCAAATATGCAAAGAGATGGATTTACGAGACGAAGCCAAGAAGGCTCAAGCGGCACAATCCAATCAAATTAATGGAGATTGTTTAGCACCTCATGATGATGGCTACCAACACATTCAAAATCGGGGAGATCATCAAAATCAAGAAGAGGAAGGGACAAAAGATGAGGTTAGTATAAAAGACGATGGTATGGTTGATGTATGTGTTGAGAATGAGGTTGAGGTAAAATCTCAAGAAAAAAGTGATGTGAGTCAAGAGAGTGAGAAAAACGAGAAAATAGCGAAAAGTGAGGTGAATCTAGAGATTTAGAAAATCGAAGAAAGTGTCAAAAGTAAGAACATAGAGAAAAGAGGGGAAACTGTGAACAGTAAAGTGATTAAGAAAAAGGAGGAAAATGAAAAAGAAATGAGTGAATGTGAAAAAAAGTGTTTAAGTAAAAAAAGTCATGAGTGTGGGGTTTGTTTTCCAAGTGTTTTTGATGTATCAATCAAATCACGTTGGATTATCAAGTTTGAAAATTTTGATCAACGACGAAGGGGAAGTTGTCCTCTAAAAAGAACATACACATTTGATCCGAGAAGAGATGATTCCTTCAAACTCATTTTACGAGATCGAGATGATGACTACAAAGCTGCTTTACAAGGAGAGCGTTTAGATTCGAGGACGAATCTTCTCGAAGAAGGAGAGAATGATAATGAAATAAGTGATGAACCAGCTCAATCAATTACAATGGTGAAAAGTTGCATCCTTTCAAGCTTAACAAGTAGGAGTTGAATTTGAATGAAATTTCATATTGAGTTTAGTCTCTCTCAAGCTTTTAAGCTTTCTTTGTGTTCTTGTGTTTAGAATGCATGTCTATGACTTTCAATCTAGTTTGATGAATTAGATTGTGAAGAGTTTGAAATCTTAAAGTTAGGAACGAGTTCTCCTTTCTTCTTGATCTTTGATCATCCTTCCAAGTAAAATCTGTTTAGCTTTCTTGGGGTTGTCTATCATTTTGTTAAATAGGGTTATTCTTATTATTGTTGTGGGGGTTCACCTAAAATAAGGGGAGTTCTCAAACATAATTGAGATAGTTCCTTTTATCATTTGGTATCAGAGCTTTGGCTCTAAACAGATTATATCTTTACTTGCTTTCCATTCTATCTAACTATTATTTCTTTCAAATTTCTTTCTATCCATTTCGTGTGACCCTTCATCTTCTTACCTTTGCTTCATTTTGTTTCTTATCGTGCTTGCAGAAAAAAAAAGAAAAAAGAAAGTTGTCTATTGCATCTTTCCAAACTTGTTTTTATAACTTTAAGATTTTGTGACTTTTCACATTCTTGGTTATATTGTCGTGTTCTTGCATGATTCTCATAAGAATACTATAAGACTTGCTGAAGTTTGAGATTTTAGAAGTCTTTTGAGTGCAAACACGAGTGACCTTTCATCTTCCAAGAGAGTAAATACGTGAGGGAGTGCCTGTGAGGTTCATTTCTTCTTTTCAGCCATGTTTTCCCAAAGAAGAAGACGTCGTGAAACCTACAAAATTGATGCTGAATTTTGGAACGGTGTTCGACATAATTTTGCCGAGATACGTCAAGCCATGAATGATTATATTCAAATATGCAAAGAGATGGATTTACGAGACCAAGCCAAGAAGGCTCAAGCGGCACAATCCAATCAAATTAATGGAGATTGTTTAGCACCTCAGGATGATGGCGACCAACACATTCAAAATCGAGGAGATCATCAAAATCAAGAAGAGGAAGGGACAAAAGATGAGGTTAGTATAAAAGACGATGGTATGGTTGATGTATGTGTTGAGAATGAGGTTGAGATAAAATCTGAGGAAAAAAGTGAGGTGAGTCAAGAGAGTGAGAAAAACGAGAAAATAGCGAATAGTGAGGTGAATCTAAAGATTGAGAAAATTGAAGAAAGTGTCAAAAGTAAGAAGATAGAGAAAAGAGGGGAAACTGTAAACAGTAAGGTGATTAAGAAAAAGGAGGAAAATGAAAAAGAAATGAGTGAACGTGAAAAAAAGTGTTTAAGTAAAACAAGTCATGAGCATGGGGTTTGTTTTCCAAGTGTTTTTGATGTATCAATCAAATCACGTTGATTATCAAGTTTGAAAATTTTGATCAGCAACGAATGGGAAGTTGTCCTCTAAAAAGAACATACACATTTGATCCGAGAAGAGATGATTCCTTCAAACTCATTTTACGAGATAGAGATGATGACTACAAAGTCGCTTTGCACGGGGATGCGTTAGATTCGAGGACGAATCTGCTCGAAAAAGGGGAGAATGATAACGGAAAAAAAAACAATCAAGAAGAGCTTGAAAAAAAGAATTCCAAGCTCCGCCAGCTCAAGAAGAAGAATTCGAAGCTCAACCAGCTCAATCAAGCTTGAATGAAGCTTCATGAGTGTCAACTTCAATTAAATCCAATCATGAGGCAATCATTGTGCCACAAGCTCCAATGACCAAGAGTTGCATCCATTCAAGCTTGGGAAGGCAACTATTAAACCAAAAGACACAATGAATCTAAAATCCATATTCATTCACATATTTAATGTATTATGCATCTTGTGAATTCATGAACTTGTATTTATGAAGGTTCATGTATGGTTTTGAAAAGTTAGGGGTTGAATTTAGACCACATAGATGAAAGGTTGTGTCCTTTCATGGTATCTTTACAATTAGTATAAATATGGATGTAATTTGTCATTTGAAGTAGAAGTTGAATTTGAATGAAATCTCAGATTGAGTTTAGTCTCTCTCAAGCTTTTATGCTTTCTTTGTGTTCTTGTGTTTAGAATGCATGCTTAGAACTTTCAATCTAGTTTGATCAATTAGATTGTGAAGAGTTCGAAATCTTGAAGTTAGGAACGAGTTCTCCTTTCTTCTTGATCTTTGATCATCCTTCCAAGTAAAATCTGTTTATCTTTCTAGGGTTACTTTCCCCTTTCGCTCATGAATCCCTTCCCCGAGAGAGAAAGTGCTCAGAGCCATCCCCTAATATTATAGTTTGGAGTCAGTACTTAAGGGAACAGTCTTTCTGCTATCCCTGATTCGGGTAGGAGTGAATTTCATCTTGCGATACTATGTCCCCAACTATTCATCCAGTCTTATCCCCAAAATGGTAGGCTTATTGAGCGGCACTGTTTGGCCACTCTCACCCATGCAAATGAAAGGATAATCATGAACAAGCAGGAGTTCATAGTAAGCTCGGGATTAAGATCGAGTTACCTAGGTCATCGCATGAAATAGCCAGTCTTAACAGTAAACGACATTATAAAGTAAGAGTGACTCATTTCATGGTCCGGTCTTGTGTAAACTTCTTTTACACAGGATGCCCCTACTCACATGTCTTGTGTAAACTTCTTTTACATAGGATCACGTCGTTTGTCTTGTTTGCAAAGTAGGTCACATCCATAGTGTCACCAGGATAAGATACCCAACCTTATCTCTATACTATAGATCATTTAGGTTATATACTAGAACTTGTTCCCTGTCTATATTCATAATATAGTTCGAGTATTTCATATTATAACCAAGGATGTTACTATTGGATTTAAAGTATATAAACATGAAGGGATAAAAGCCCTTTTTGCAGCGGAAACTTACAAAAACCTTAACTCAGTTTTTAATTCGGATTAAAATACCAATACGTTTGGCAAACAAAATACAGCAGTATAATTAAATAAAAACTACTGAATTTTAATTATAAAACATGCATATAAAAAAAAATTCTAGATCCCAATCTAGAAGTGGATCCTAATGATCCTAGAATTCAAGAATGACTTACCCTTGAAGATTTCTTGAATTGCTTCGCCAAAATTCCTTGGTTCTCCGCTGGAAAATAGTCACGAACACCACCAAAATGGTTGCACCGGTATTCTCTTGAAGGATGTGCGAAAAGTGCTTGTGGGAGCGAAATTTTCTAAAGGGTTGGGAGAATTTTTCTTCTCTGTATTCTTGAGAGAAATTGCAGAGAGATCTTGAGAGTGAGAGGGAGAGAATGGCGTGTGAAAGAGATACGTAACCAACTCAACAAATGGGATTAAATTGGGGAGTGGTTATTTTACCGATGAAACTTCCCACTCCCTAATTTAACTCCCCTTCACACGTACACACTTATCAGTTCAACTAACTGATAATTAAAATAATTAATAATTCTAAATTATTAACCAATTTATAATAATATAATTAATTTAACAATTAAATTAACTAATTATTATAATTAATGTAAATCATATATTTACATAACATTCCCACATAACCTAAAATTTTAATCTAATTCAATTAAATCAAATTTAATTGAATTGAATTAAAACAATAATTAATTAATTCTCTAATTAATTAATATCATAATTAAATATCTCATATTTAATTATATTCCTCTAAAAAATAAACTATAGTATTAATGTACATCTAATGTGCATTAATTATAACCTATAGTTTTATAATATGAATCAAATTCATATTTTATTTTACTATTCAAACCACTTCGAATATTCAATTCTCCCTTGGAAATTTACCTCAACGCCCTTATAGAGCTACCGGTGGGACCTAATGGACCTACAGATCAGAAGCTCCAACGATGTGAGATTAATTGGCTAAACTCATTAACCAAATTAATCAATGTTCGTTAACTGTGGTTCACTCCACTATAGAACCATAGCTGCACTCTTCTCACTACAGATATATTTCTGTGTCCACGGATATAGACCGTCAACAGCAAGTTAGCCCTTCACGTGTGTTCGTACCCCAGCTAGGTCAAATTACCGTTTTACCCCTGGGCTACCTCTTGGTCCTTAAGTACCAGTGCTCCTCTAATGAACAACCTGTTTGTGGTCCAACCAGCAAACAGAAATCCCTCTCGTGCCATAAAGAGGGTAGGGCCCATTGTTCAAGACCCGGAGACACCACTTAAGGGAACACACCTCTACTTACCCTAATATCGGGAAGGAGTGAATTCCATCTTGTAAGTCTACGTTCCCAGCTCCCCACTCGGTCTTGTCCCCAAAATGGTAGGCTTATTGAGTCGGGGAACAGGCCACTCTCACCCGTACAAATCAAAGGACAATCCCTCATGGACAGGAGTCCATAATCCACTCAGGATTAAGGCCAAGTTGCCTAGGTCATCCTCGTGAAATAGAAACCAAGCTAACTAACGGTGTTATAGTTAGTGGTTAACTATTTCGCGGTCCGGTCTTTGTGCAAACTCATTGCACAGGATACCCCCTCTCGCATGTCAACCACATGAACGCGTTTGATCACTACGTTTGTATCAATATACAAAGCGGGCCGTATCCATAGTGTCACCAGGATAAGGTACCCAGCCTTATCCCTATACTATAGACCCTTTAGGCTAAAACTTGAACATTGATCCCCGTATGTCCCTACATACTAGTTCAAGCCTCATTCTATTAGCCTTGGATGTTTAGTTTATTGGATTAGGGTTAATAAGACAAGATATAATACAAACATTGAATAATACATCACTTTATTAATGTTCGGTCAAATATACATTTACTATCTACGAGTTTTAGGGCATAAAACCCAACAAAACAAACAATTCACTGAATAACATCTTTATTTACAAAAGGATTACAAACTTTGAGTTTTAGGACATAAAACCCAACAAACTCCCACTTGGACTAACACTCAAGTGAGGTTACAAAATGTTAGGTAATTTAGCAATTACATCAAATGCTAAAAACTCGTAGTCCTAACTTCTGGAGATGTCCCTCAAACACTTGAGGGCTTTTGTAAATGGATCGGCCATGTTTTGCTCTAAGGCTATCTGTTTGACGATCACATTTCTTCATTGTACAATCTCTAGATGAGATGATATTTGCGTTTAATGTGCTTTCCTCATTTATGGCTTCGAGGTTCCTTCGAATTTGCAACTGCTCCACTATTATCACAATAAAGAGTGATAGGCAGATGCATTTTAGGAATTACTTCTAACTCAGTTAGAAATTTCCCAAGCCAAACTACTTCTTTTGACACTTCACATGCTGCAACGTATTCAACTTCCATCGTGGAGTCAACAGTACATCCCTGCTTGATACGTCTCCACACAATCGCTCCTCCATTAAGAGTGAACATAGATCCTGATGTAGACTTCCTTGAATATATATCGGTTTGAAAATCTGAGTCAGTGTATCGAAATATGTGTATCGAATACATGATTCTAATATGTATATCTTATTTAAATATTCGTGACTCTCTAATATAGTTTATTTCGTCATTTATCTTTTAATGTTAAATATATCAAATATAATTTAAGGACAACACCCTAATATGAATTTGAACGTTTCAAATTCTCTCATCACTTTAGTTCTAAGGTTCATTCCGGTATGAGCTAGCAGAGGGACCTAATGGACATACAGATCATGGGCTCCAACGATCCGAGATCAATCGACTAAACTCTTTTAACCTAGCTAACCAACATTCGTTAACTACCGGGACATTCCACTATAGCCCGATAGTTGAACTCCCCTCATTGTAGATATATTTCTGTCCACTCGATATAACCATGATTAGTAAGTCGACCCTTCACAGGTTCTTCGTAACTACAACTGGTTCAAATGTCCGTTTTACCCCTGAAGTTACATTTGGTTCCTTAAGTCCCTACTGAGTCCCTAATGAACAATTGGTTTGTGGTCCAACTGATGGGACCTAATTGCCCATGAATATTTGTGCTTAATTTTTTTAGTTTTACGATGATTATTTCGCTTAAAGTTATGTTTTGTAGGAATTTAACGTCAACTGTTTCAACGAAGCCCATATTCAATTTTGGTGTTAATCAAGGATTTTAGCGCGATTTTGATCCATCTTGAACTCCATGGGACGCCGAGGCGGTGAAAAGACCTTAGTGGAGCGCTCAGGACTCGAAATCAGCGCCAAAAGGATCAAGTTTTGAAGTAGCCTATTCTTGAAGACCCGAGTGATGGCGTCGAGACGCCATCTCCCGACGTCGAGACGCTTCAGATGCGGGACCACGAAAACTAGCATCGGTGTCTCGACGTCGGTGCGTTTATTTAAACAGTTGCTGCTGTTTTAGGACAGCAGCTGGGGAGAGGGAGAAAAGCGACCGTATTTTTGGAAAAACAGAGGTAGTTTCGAGTCGTCCGCGGGTCGTTTCAAACGAGACTTCTTCGCACCTAACCGGCTGTTTTGACCCCAAAACCGATTGGGCTACCTACCAGCACCTATTTAGCAGCTCATCAACCAATTCCAACACCATATAAGCTCGAGATTCGAAGTCGAATTCAAGCAGAACTCATTTGGAAGAAGAGGGTGGTGACAGAACCCTAGTTGACGCCTATGAGTAGGGATGTCCGAGCTCCTTCTTAGTTGACTAAATTCTAACCTTAGTTAGACATCAAACCTTAGGGTTTGTAGGGATTTTCACCCATTCCCACTTGTAAAAGCGAGAGAGTGGAGTGTCTAAGCGAACTCTAGAAGGATTGGATAAATAGAAAAACCCATAATATTTGGCTACTTCCATTATTTCCAGCTTTTGATACTTTTCATTTATCTGTATTCTTTACATTTTTATTTCAATGAAAATGTATTCATTTGCACTTTACCTCACCATGAGTAGCTAAATTCTAACCTTAGTTAGACATCAAACCTTAGGGTTTGTAGGGATTTTCACCCATTCCCACTTGTAAAAGCGAGAGAGTGGAGTGTCTAAGCGAACTCTAGAAGGATTGGATAAATAGAAAAACCCATAATATTTGGCTACTTCCATTATTTCCAGCTTTTGATACTTTTCATTTATCTGTATTCTTTACATTCTTATTTCAATGAAAATGTATTCATTTGCACTTTACCTCACCATGAGTAGCTAAATTCCGTTGAGGGGTTTAATAAGGTGAATTCCCTTATGGTCCAATAGCTTGGAAGTGTTTTATTTGCTTAAGTTTTGTTCAATGCATGTCATTCTTTATTGAATATCATTCTGATCTTGCTAAGTTTAACTTGATCGCTTAGACTTTGCATGCTATGTGAGTTTGATCTTGAAAGTGACAAATGATATTGGTTCTCATAAAGGTGATATAGGAGAAAAAAGCTCAAAAGAGATTGTTCGGCGGTATAGGGCAAGCTGCCTAAGGCACCCTATAATGACTATAGGGTTATAGATTGCATTCGTGAATTATCTATGTCGGAGTCGAGTCATAGAAATGTGCATAACGGTACTCGCTTAGCCTTCTAACGGTTCTTGGGAGCAAGGCCAAATAGAAGTTAAATCTGCCCAATGTATTGAATAGGCTCAAGTTAAATACTCCATGATTAAGGTTATTGCCTTTGGGATGAATCCATGTTGAATACCTTGTTTTATTCTTATTGTTATTGTTGGGTTCCTAGAGTGAGTAAAAATGTAGTATAAAATACTCTAGAATTCCTATGCAAGTATACACAGTCTGCAACAAGTAATATTATCAATCCAAGGTCTGAATGAGTTTCCACTTTATCTATTTTGCGTAACTTCCTAATGGTTTCAAAGATAATAAAATGATTGGGTTTTATCGGAATTATGCTGAAGCAAAATAAATGACAGAACAACGAGTAAACAAATAGATAAACAGATTAAAGACAGGCGCTGGCTAGGCTTTAGTGATTGTTCTAAGATATGCTCTAGCAATATTATTGATCATGCATTTCTCGCAATATTATTAGCGGATTCCTCCCGGAACTCCGGATCTTTTGGGATATGTTTCAAACCCAATGAAAAGCGACCGATCAAGCACTAGGCAACTGGCTATCCCTAGCTCAGTCACTGGCGTTCACCAATACACAATGATCATAGTGTGGATAATTGCCACACACTCTCTAAATCATCCCTGAAACTAGAGAGAGCTATCCATACCGGCTAGCCAGGCGGGCATAAAATAAGAATAAACACAACAATTAACCAAAATTCAATAGTCAATTTATTACTAGAGATGAAGCACAGTAATCACATTATTCCTAACCAACACCTCAAGCTACTTAGTTCATAATAGGCATAGGAATACGAATTACAATCTGAGTATGCATGTCCATAACTACAAGTTAATAAAGAAGGTAAACTCCCTAATCAGCTTGCGGTTGATGGTGTTCTTGATAGTCTTCAATCTCCCTAACTATTCGACTTCCAAGGGAAAACATGGAATGACTCTGACTTTGACGGCTACTTCCTTTTATAGAAGGATGGGAGGCTTGAATTAGGTCAACTAGGACACGTGTAAGGCTCTCCTTGATCCTTTATCACGAAAATAACTCAACAGAAGTCGGTTCATGAAGTTGGCTAACGAGCTGTGATGTGGCAGTTTCTGTTCCCAGTTTTGCTGCAGCATAGAATTTGCTCCCTCCAGTCGCTCAGCAGCATAATCTGCACAAAATAATTTCCAATGCTTCCATTCTTCCAAATGGGTTAAATCATGTAATATTTATCCAAAACCAACCCTAATAAGCATAAAGGACACACAAATCCCTATACAATCGAGGCCTAAATAACTACCTTTTGGGCAGTTATCATACCCCCAAACTTAAATTATTGCGCGTCCCGAGCAATACTAACTCACCTTCCTTCAAGAATTCAGAATATTAGACAAAGAATAGCTTAATCAACCCAGACAGTCCAACACTACCTTTAACCTTTACCTGAGCACTCTTCAAAACCAAGCTTTGCTGCAGCAAAATGATTCCTTCAGCAGGGACAAATAATCACCACTTTTCAACTTAATTCTAAGAACTCACCACAGCCTAGCTCTATTATCAGACATTTCAAAACATATTTTTAAAGGGGTTTATATACTTGTTTATCAGACTTAAAGCAGCCTTACAGTTATAAGCTCTTAAGCATGGGATGACCCACTTTATGATGCAGTATACCCCTGCCTCAAGCTCATCACCAACTAGACTCAATACTCATTATAAAGCTCAAAAATCCTTAGTTATTCCATCTCTTGCCCCTCAGAATGACGACATTTTATGATGAAGCTCACCTAAGTTATGGGAGACACAAAACTGCTGGATCATCATTCATCCCTCAAAACTTTTGCTCTATCAATTTTTTCAGCAAGATCTTCAACAAATAATTTTTTTTCAGCAAATAATTTTTTTTCAGCAAATAATTTTTCTTATTTTTTTTTTTCATTTTTTCACATTTCCTAGGTCATCTTTTGACGCGAAGACAAACTGTGGGTATCACAAATGTCCCCGGTTACTCAATAACCTAGCAAATTTTAATTTTGAAGGAGAGGATGCTCAAGCAAAATAACTGGAGTAGCAAAAAGTACCCCAAACTTGAATTATTCATTGTCCCCAATTAATCATTAATTAAGTAAATACACCCCCAAACTTAAATTTTTCTATCTGAATTTTTAACTAAACATGGGACTAGGATTAAGCTTAAAGTGGATCATATAAGTCAATACTACCGTCAAAATCTTCTTGCCGCAGCAACAGTCCAGGCTAGAAGAAATGCTCAAGCAAAAGGTTTCTGGAGATCAGAATACCTTGATCTAATTAAGCGTAATCAGTCCAAGCTTCAAAAACTCAGAAGAAAAATTAGTTAAGTTAGAGTTAGTCAGTACTCATAGAATAGAAACATCTAGAAATTTCATTTAAAATTAAAGAAAAAAAAAACATTACAAAGTAGAGATATATTTTTAACGCTGAAAAATTAAAAAGAAAGACAATAAAATATTTTTTAGCAAAATGGGGTCAGATATGCGCGAGCAAACAAAATGATAAGACAAAAATAATGCTCGCTTAAGATCATCTCATCCATCAATCTTCCTGACCCTGGTCTTCATCATCATTCTCTTCTCGTTCAACAGGCGGGGGTGGTATCCAAAGATTAAACAAATCATCGGGAAACACTGGAAAGGCCGGATACGGTGTTGAGAAATTGGTTTGCAAGGCCCCCTTGAGCGCATCATCTCTCCTTTTAGCATAAGTCCAGTAGGTCTGAGCTTGCCTTTCAGCAAATTCTAACCGACTGGCCAACATTGACAGTTGCTCTAGGATCTGATTAACGCCATACACAAGCTCACCCTGGCGAACCTCTTACATACGCTGAAGTCGCGCCAGATTAGGTGTGTCAATGATTCCCTTATCAGTCATGATCATGTCTTCTAGAACCGTGGGCACTCCTGCCCTGCTGCATAACATCGAAATAGTGTTCGGAAAGAACAGCTTCCCCACCTTCTTCTTCCAGCAATCAACAATCTCAGAAGAAATAATTTTTCCTACATCAATACTCATTGAGCGAAGAATGGCAAAAGCAAGCAATACCCTGTCCCGAGATACTGTGGAGTCGTGTGTTGTCGGCAGCAAGCGTAGCCTGATGAATCCCATCCAAGTGTTGGCTTCACTCTTCAAATAAGCAGCTTGAAACGTATGTTTCCGCGTCTGCGACACCCTCTATTGAGCCCCCTCAATGCCTACCTCCCGGACAGCCGCACCCAGTTGATCACTAGATAGTGCAGCCACCATCTCATTAAAAACGACATGCGGAAAATCTTGGAGATCGAACAGTTCATTAATGGCCTCAGGACTCCACTGTACAGGCACTCCTCGAACGATAACCTCAAAATCATTCTTAACGTCAAGATTGGCATAAAATTCTCGAACAATGTTGGCATTAACAGGTTCTGGTTTCGCACAAAATTGCCTCCATCCGAGGTTCACTATTCCAGACTCCAAGAACCTGGGCAAATCACTGCCAAATCCTTGTTCGAACAAGAAGCCCCGTTTCAGCACCTCCTAGTATTTTGCTCGAGCAAGATCGTTGACGAAGCGAATGAATGGCGCCCTCGGCTCCTCAATTTCTCCTGATGCTTCGGCAATTCCTTTGCCCCTGCTTTCTCTCTGGACACGCAAACGCTCTTCCTCTGCCTTTCTCGCCTCTTCTTTTTTTTCCTTATTCTCAGCTTCCCTTCATTCTTCCTCAGAGTCCAACGTCGAAGGTGATGGAGTGTTCCGAACCACCCTCACGCGACCTGCCTTCCTCTTGATGCGGCGGCGCTTGGGCGGTTCAGGCATAATGATTTCAACATGAGCCTCCTGTACCGGCTCTGGTGCTTTCTCTTCCTGCATAACCTCACTATGTTTCGTCTGAATTTCCTCTCGAGCCTCGTCTATAGTCGCCACTTCCTGTCCATCCTCTTCTTGATTCGGTTTGTCAGATTCTTGTGGGTCTTCGTCTTCTTCTGCAACAACCTCCTCCTCTCTCGCTCTTTCTTGTTCTTTAACTCTCTGTTGTCTTCTTCTTCGCTTAGCCTCCTTCTCTTCTGGCGTTCTTTTCTTTCTGATTTTTCCTTTTTGAACTTCAGGGGTTACGGGTATTTCTTCCTCCTCACTCTCCCTTTCTTTTCGAGCTCTTGTTTTAGCCATTGAAGGTGTAAAAGTGTTTTGACAGAGAATGCAGAGAAAAGAAAGAATAACACTTGCACGAAGATTTAAGAAGACAAAGTGGAAAAGCTTACCAGTGTTTATGCATAAATAGGGTTGCAGCAAACAAGAATCTTAACCGAAAAGATTTGCCCTGCCATAACTAATATTACCGTTGTAAATTTAAAAATGCAAACCTGAAATTCAAAAATTACCAACGGTAAAATTGCGAATTCCAAACGGCCATGGTAAAAATTAATGCTCTGTCATCATTGAAGCCGTTGGATAATTACTCTGCGACACGTGGCCTCATCAGATGATGCACTCACATTTACCTGCGAGAATTTAAAGCTAACGGTAACAATAATAAATTCCAATGGAAACCCTTCTATCTCAGAATATTTTGCTCCAGCAATATATTTGTCGCAACAATCTGCTGAACCTGAGGAATCTCAAATACGGAATTCGAATTTCAAAATAGACAAATCAAATCTTTTTAATTCAAATTAAAGCGATCAAAGAAAACTTAACCTGTTATTCTCAAAAGAAGTCGAATAAATTAGAGAAAATCTTTAAAAACTAGAATTCAAATAACTGAAAATAAAATCTAATAAAATCTAACTAATTAAAAGATAATTGCAAGATAATTTAAATAAATAACCCGAAAATAAAATAAAATCAAATCAAAAATAAAATCTAAAATAATAAAAACACTGAGATCTAATAAACTATGCAAAAATCAATACCTAACTTAATCGGACTTAAAAACAAATCAACGAAAAAAATAAAATCACTACAAATCCTGGGAGCACAAAATTTTGCTTTGTGAAATGCTCCCGCAAATATCCTGCTATCTCAATCATCAACCAACCGTAGGGAAGGATATTTCATCCGAAACTCCTCACCCCAATAATTTTTCACACGCTGTCCATTTACCTTGAACACTCTCCCATCTTTTTCATCCTGCAAAGTAATTGCTCCATTGGGGAAAACCTCAATCACAATAAACGGTCCTGACCATTTGGATTTTAATTTTCCAGGAAACAATTTTAATTTAGAATTATAAAGCAAAACTTTCTGACCCTTGACAAACTCTTTAGATTTTATTTTCTTGTCATGCCACAGCTTAGTCTTTTCTTTATACATTTTCGCATTTTCATAAGAGAATTGGCGAAATTCTTCTAACTCATTAAGTTGTAGCATTTTGATTGCTCCTGCACGACACAGATCAAAATTTAACTTTTTCAAAGCCCAAAATGTTTTATGCTCAAGCTCTAATGGTAAATGGCAAGCTTTCCCATATACTAACCTATAGGGAGACATACCTAGAGGAGTCTTATAAGCTGTCCTATAAGCCCAAAGAGCCTCATCCAACCTAAAGGACCAATCCTTTCTAGATGGATGGACTACTTTTTCTAGAATTGATTTAATTTCCCTATTACTTATTTCAGCTTGACCATTCGCTTGTGGGTGATAAGGGGTAGCTATCCTATGCTTAATCCCATACTTAGCTACAAGCTTAGTTAAGATATTATTAACAAAATGTGTACCCTCATCACTCACTAGAGCCCTAGGTGTCCCAAACCGCGCAAAGATGTGCGATTGAAGAAACCTTGCTACTGTCTTGGCATCACTCTGATGGCATGCAATGGCCTCCACCCACTTGGACACATAATCAACTGCCAATAAGATAAAAAACATTGCCATTAGAAGGGGGAAATGGCCCCATAAAGTCAATACCCCATACATCAAATAATTCAACTTCTAAAATGTAAGTAAGAGGCATTTCATCTCTAGGCCCCAAGTTTCCTCTTCTTTGACAAGCGTCACATTGCTTGTTGAACCAGTGGGCATCCTTGAATAACGTAGGCAAGAAAAATCCGCAATGCAAAATCCTCATAGCCGTCCTCTAACCGCTGAAATGACCTCCATACGGCGAAGAGTGACATTGCTCCAGGATTTCCTTTGCTTCAGCACCTGAAACACACCTACGAATAATACCGTCAGAGCATTTCTTATACATGAATGGCTCATCCCAATAGAAAATTTTTGCATCATGTTTAAACTTTTTCTTCTGCCTCCAATCCATATCAATAGGGGTGACTCCCTTTACTAAAAAGTTGGCAATATCAGCATACCAAGGGACATCCCTGACTACCTTTACCTGAACAGCAAAAAGTTGTTCATCCGGAAAAGAATCGGAAATGGCAGATTGCTCCAGCAAAGATGATGATGGATCAAGACGAGATAAATGATCTGCAACGACATTCTCTGATCTCTTCTTGTCCTTTATCTCCAATTCAAATTCCTGCAGTAATAAAATCCAACGAATTAGTCTAGGCTTTGCATCCTTCTTAGTCATTAAATACCTTATTGCTGCATGATCCGTGAAAACCGTGACTTTGGATCCAACCAAATATGACCGGAATTTTTCAAAAGCAAACACAACAACTAACAACTCCTTTTCAGTAGTTGTGTAGTTGACCTGTGCTTCATTTAAAACCTTGCTTGCATAATATATAGGATGAATAAATTTGCCCTGCTTTTGCCCCAGCATCGCACCTAATGCAGCATCACTCGCATCACACATTACCTCGAATGGCAAATTCGAATTAGGTGCGCAGAGAATGGGTGCTGAGATTAAAGCAGCCTTCAATGTTTCAAAAGCCTTCCTACAATCTGCATTAAAGTCAAAAGCATGATCAGTGCACAATAAGTTACAAAGAGTTTTACTGATTTTGGAAAAATCCTTTATGAATCTCCTATAAAATCCAGCATGTCCTAAGAAGCTCCGAATTCCCTTCACTGAATTCGGTGGCTCTAGTCTTTCGATAACCTCAACTTTTGCTCTATCAACTTCTAGACCATTCTTAGAAATCCTATGACCTAATACTATGCCCTCCTTCACCATGAAGTGGCACTTCTCCCAATTAAGAACTAGATGGGTATCCTCACATCTTTTTAATACCTTTCCTAAATTATCTAAACAACTCTGAAAAGAACCTCCAAAAACTGAAAAATCGTCCATAAAGACTTCAACAGTGGACTCAATCATATCAGAAAGAATTGCTAACATACACCGTTGAAATGTTGCTGGAGCATTGCAAAGGCCGAAAGGCATCCTCCTGAAAGCAAACGTCCCATAAGGACAGGTGAAAGTGGTTTTTTCCTGATCTTCAGGAGCAATAGTAATCTGGTTATACCCAGAATAACCATCCATGAAACAGTAATAGGCCTGACCAGCCAATCGATCCAACATCTTGTCGATAAATGGTAGAGGGAAATGATCCTTTCGGGTGGCTTTATTAAGCCTTCTGTAATCCATACAAACCCTCCAGCCAGTTACTGTCCTTGTGGGGATCAACTCATTATCTTTATTGCTCACCACAGTGACACCTCCTTTCTTAGGAACACATTGGACAGGGCTTACCCAATTGTTGTCGGCAATTGGATAGATGATCCCAGCATCCAACCATTTAATTACCTCCTTTTTAACAACCTCTTTCATTGCAGGGTTAAGCCTTCTTTGTTGCTCAATACTCCTAAAGGATCCCTCCTCTAGAGTGATTTTGTGCATACAAAAAGATGGGCTAATCCCCTGAATATCAGCCAATGTCCAACCTATAGCTTTGCGGTATTGCTGCAGCAATTTTATTAAGGCCTCCTCATGCTCCGGCATTAAATCTGATGCAACAATAATGGGCAATCTCTCACTTTCCCCAAGATACACATACTTTAGATGATCCGGTAAAGGCTTCAAATCTAAAGTAGGTGCCTCAATTAGGGATGGCTTAATTGGGGGAGCCTTTCTTTGATCCAAATCTAACGACTCAAAAACATCCTCACACCTAAACAATTCTTTTTCATTTTTTCTATCTAAAGAACAAAATTCAAAATCTTCTACACTAACCTCTCCATGCTTTTCTGAATGCTTATCAGCCGAATCCTGTATTGCTGTCTCAATAACTGTGCTCTCCAGAATCCTGATGAAGGAGCAATCCTCCATCTCGTCTGGATATTTCATGGGTTTAAACACATTAAATATTACTTCCTCATTACAGACTCTCATTGTTAATTCTCCTTTTTGAACATCTATTAATGCCCTACCAGTAGCCGAAAATGGACGACCTAGAATAATTGGGACATCTTTATCAGCCTCATAGTCTAAAATAATAAAATCAACAGGAAATATGAACTTATCAACTTGTACTAAGACATCCTCAATTTTACCCTCTGGATATGTGATAGACCTATCAGCTAATTAGAGTGTAACTGTGGTAGGTCTTCACCAATACCTAACTTCCGATAGACCGAAAGAGGCATAAGGTTAATGCTTGCACCTAAATCACAGAGTGCTCTACCTAATTCCTTTCCACCTATAGACACAGGTATGGTAAAAGACCCTGGATCCTTAGCCTTGGGGGGTAGACCATTCTTGAGAATAGCACTACACTCCTCAGTAAGAGATACAGTTTCAAATTCACCTAACCTTTTCTTTTTAGTCAAAATATCCTTAAGAAATTTAGCATAATTAGGCATTTGCTCAATAGCTTCTACTAAAGGGATATTTATATGCAATTACTTAAGAATCTCTAAAAACTTTTTAAATTGACCGTCCTGATTCTTAGGCTTTTGCCTTTGTGGAAAAGGTAGAGGTGGTACATAAGGTGGGGGCGGCACATATGGTGGTTCTGTTGGGTTTTATGCCCTAAAACTCGTAGATAGTGAATGTAACCGTTGACCGGATATTAATGAAATAATATTGATATATTTTCCATTAATTGTTATTAGTTATTTTATATATGTCTTTGCCTAATAATAACCCTAATCCAATAAACTAGACATCCAAGGCTGTAATATGAGTCTTGAACTATATGTAGCGACATATGGGATCATTGTTCAAGAAACAGCCTAAAGGGTCTATAGTATAGGGATAAGACTGGGTGCCTTATCCTGGTGACACTATGGATACGGCCCACTTTGTATTTGATACAAACGCTGCGATCCAACGCGTTCGTGTAGGAGACATGCGAGTGGGGGTATCCTATGCAATGAGTTTGCATAAGACCGGACCGCGAAATAGTAACCATTAGTTATAACACCGTTAACTAGTTGGTTTTCTATTTCACTAGGACGACCTAGACAACTTAGTCTTAATCCTGAGTTGATTATGGACTCCTGCTCATGAGAGATTGTCCTTTGATTTGTATGGGTGAGAGTGGCCAATACGCCGACTCAATAAGCCTACCACTTTGGGGACAAGATCGAATGGGGAGCTGGGAACATAATCGTGCAAGATGGAATTCACTCCTTCCCGACTTTAGGGAAGCAGATGAGTGTTCCCTTAAGTGATTACTCCGAGTCTTGAACAAAGGGCCCTACCCTCTCAATGGCACGAGAGGGTTTTCTGTTTAATGGTTGGACCATAAACAGATTGTTCATTAGAGGAGAATTGGTACTTAAGGAAATAGAGGTGACCCAGGGGTAAAACGGTAATTTGACCCAGCTGGTGTTACGGACACTCGTGAAGGACTAACTAGTCGATATTGGTCTAAGTTCCGTGGACACAGAAAATATGTCTGCAGTGAGAAGAGTGCAACTGTGAGTCTATAGTGGAATGTACACACAGTTAACGAATATTGATTATTGTGGTTAATGAGTTTAACCAATTAATCTCACATCGTTGGAGCTTCTGATCTGCAGGTCCATTAGGTCCCACTGGTAGCTCGTAGAGTAATTTGAGGCAGCTAAGTAATTAAATTGAAAATGTTCAATTTACTAAGGGAAATAAATATAATATATATTGATATATTATTATTATTATGAGAGAAATTAATATTTGAAAAGTTCAAATATAAATTTATGGAAGATTGAAAAGAATTAATTAATTTAAGTCCTAAAAGTGTTTGGGCAAAATTAAATTAATTCAAGGCCGAAAATTAAATATGTGATATTTAATTGTTGGTTAATTAATTAAAGAATTCATTAACCACGAATTAATCAATTATGTAAATAATTAATCACTTAAGGAAGTGATTAATCATTTATGGGAATGATCTAATTACTTATGGAAGAAATTAGTCATTTATGGAAAAGATTAATCAATTGGGGAATTGATTGATCATGATTGATTGATTAAGGAATAAAGATTGAATCAATTTTGGAAAAGATTGATTTAATTGAATATTTTATTCATGGCCTCTCTTCTATAAATAGAACACTAGACCTAATTGGTCATGACACTTGACACTCTTGAAAGACAAGACCTAGAATTCTCTCTAGCCTCCCTCTTAGAGAAAGACTCCCACAAGTCTTTGGCCTCCTAGACTTAGAGACATACCGGTGTAACCTCTGTGGTTATTGTGTCAATCAAAGAAGAATTTCCAGCGAAGAATACCTTGAAGCGGCTGCTGCGTTTTCGTTCGTGGAGCTTCGTTGGCGAAGAACGATCAAGTCTACAACGGAGGTTTGTAACGGTTCTTCCTCTTTTCTTTAGAAAAGTTTTAAAAATAAATTTAGATTTATTTTAGCATGTTTAAACCGATTTTACAGCAGCTTTAAAGTTAGTTTAAAGTTTTGTTTGAGTTTTCGTAACGGTTTTTAATGTTAATTAATATACGGCGTAAAGTCCAATCGATGCGCTTCCGCTGCGTTGGGACTTTTATTCCCTTCAGGTTCTACATCTGGCACAGAACCAGATGCTCCAGCATTCTCTTTGCTGCCTCCAGCACCCTGACCAGACCCCATCTCTTTCTCAATAACAACATTATTATCACTATTACTATTTAAATCCTGGGTCTTTCTAGACTCTTCTAGTGGCTTACCACTCCTAAGAGTTACTGCCTTTACCTGCTCCTTACCTTCCCTTCGAGGGTGTTCAGTATCCGAAGGAAGTTTCCCTTGAGGCCTCGCCTTGAGCTCATTAGCTAGCTGTCCCACTTGCAATTCCAGGGCTCTCATCGAAGCTTGATTACTTTGAATTGCGGCGTCTGTGCGAGCCATAAATTCTTTTATCATTGCCTCGAGAGAATTTCCTGAATTTTGCTGGGGCAAAGCCGGCTTATTTTGCTGGGGCATTACCTGCGCTTTAGCAAATCCCGGCTGGTTCATCTTCTGTTGCACTTGTACGTTATTTCCTTGACCTCCCCATGAGAAGTTGGGGTGGTTGCGCCAACCTGGATTATAGAAGTTAGAATAAGGGTTGTTCCTCTGATTACCTACAAAAAACACCGACGCTGGATTGCTGGGGCAAAACTCGTAGTTGTGGTCTTCACCGCAATAGACACATGCTTCGTCCGTGACTTGGTTCACTACTGCTGCAGGCTCCATAGCTGGTGGCTGCTGATGACTAATCACTGTCACATTCTTAAGAGCGTTAGCAATCATAGCAAGATCAACCCTAATGGTGGACACACCATCAACCTCTAACACACTCTTAACCTTTTTATTTGTGCCTCTAACATCCGACCACTGACAACTATTAATAGATATTCTTTCTAAAATTTCGTAGGCTTCATCAAAAGTTTTTGCCAAAAGGGCCCCTCCAGCCGAAGCATCGACCATACCTTGGGTTACTCCATTTAAACCATTGTAAAATGTTTCCATTTGAATACAATGAGGTAACCCATGGTGGGGACACTTTCGTAAAAGCTCCTTAAACCTCTCCCATGCCTCACTAAAAGTCTCATCCTCAAGTTGCCTAAACCCTACTATTTCACTCCTTAATTTAGCATTTCTATTAGGTGGGAAATATTTACTAAAAATTTTTTCAGTTAACTCATCCCACGTCCTAATTGATCCTGGAGCAAAAGAGTTTAACCACGACTTTGCTCCATCTCTAAGAGAATACGGGAACAACGTTAATCTAAGAGCATCTCTAGGCACTCCTTGAATTACAAAAGAATCACTAACTCCTAGAAAAGACTTAAGATGTAAATGAGGGTCTTCAGATGACAAACCATGGAATTGCCCCACGGTTTGCAACATCTGAAACATTACCGGTTTCATTTCAAAATCCGCCGCTTGGATTTGGGGACGTGCAATCCCTGGATTCAACTCACTAAACATCGGGACAGCATACGCTCGAATGGCTCTGGTCCTATCGTTCGCTATCAAGATAGGATTCTCAGCCTGATTATTTCGCTGCTCATTTTGCTCAAACAGTGGGTTTTGTTGCAGCAACGGATTCTGCTGGGGGTTTACTGCTGCTGGACCTTCATGAACCTGCGGAAGTTGCGGGGCGTTCTCCATCTTGTTTCTGTGCTACTCCCTCCTTCTGTTCCTAAATGTCCTTTCAATTTCTGGATCAAGCTCAAACCGTACCCCAGGCGGATCGCTCATGCACCAAAATCACACCTGCAAAAACAAAAGAAACAATCAAAAAGTTCTAGCACCAAACCACTAAAACACATACACAAAACAGATCAGATAAAAACTTATTCAAGTCCCCAGCAACGGCGCCAAAAACTTGTTGGGTTCCTAGAGTGAGTACAAATATAGTATAAAATACTCTAGAATTCCTGTGCAAGTATACACAGTCTGCAGCAAGTAATATTATCAATTCAAGGTCTGAATGAGTTTCCACTTTATCTATTTTGCGTAACTTTATCCTAATGGTTTCAAAGATAATAAAATGATTGGGTTTTATATGAATTATGCTGAAGCAAAATAAATGACAGAACAACGAGTAAACAAATAGATAAACAGATTAGAGACAGGCGCTGGCTAGGCTTTAGTGATTGTTCTAAGATATGCTCTAGCAATATTATTGATCATGCATTTCTCGCAGTATTATTAGCGGATTCCTCCCAGAACTCCGGATCTTTTGGGATATATTTCAAACCCAATGAAGAGCGACCGATCAAGCACTAGGCAACTGGCTATCCCTAGCTCAGTCACTGGCGTTCACCAATACACAATGATCATAGTGTGGATAATTGCCACACACTCTCTAAATCATCCCTGAAACTAGAGAGAGCTATCCATACCGGCTGGCCAGGCGGGCATAAAATAAGAATAAGCACAACAATTAACCAAAATGCAATAGTCAATTTATTACTAGAGATGAAGCATAGTAATCACATTATTCCTAACCAACACCTCAAGCTACTTAGTTCATAATAGGCATAGGAATACGAATTACAATCTGAGTATGCATGTCCATAACTACAAGTTAATAAAGAAGGTAAACTCCCTAATCAGCTTGCGGTTGATGGTGTTCTTGATAGTCTTCAATCTCCCTAACTATTCGGCTTCCAAGGGAAAACATGGAATGACTTTGACTTTGACGGCTACTTCCTTTTATAGAAGGATGGGAGGCTTGAATTAGGTCAACTAGGACACGTGTAAGGCTGTCTTTGATCCTTTATCACGAAAATAACTCAACAGAAGTCGGTTCATGAAGTTGGCTAACGAGCTGTGATGTGGCAGTTTCTGTTCCCAGTTTTGCTGCAGCATAGAATTTGCTCCCTCCAGTCGCTCAGCAGCATAATCTGCACAAAATAATTTCCAATGCTTCCATTCTTCCAAATGGGTTAAATCATGTAATATTTATCCAAAACCAACCCTAATAAGCATAAAGGACACACAAATCCCTATACAATCGAGGCCTAAATAACTACCTTTTGGGCAGTTATCAGTTATTCTTTTATTTATTTGTTTGTTTTATCTATTTCTCTAAAATCAATCATTAATCTTATTTCTTTTGTTACCTATTCTTTAAGCAATCAAGTTGAACAGTTTCTTCTTCAAATCTGAATTCCCAATTAGTCCTCGTGGGATCGATACCCTTGGAATGCTTCTAAGGTTTTTAATACTACGTGCGACAGTGTATACTTGCACTAGGGTTGGCTGAATTTATCTTATTTATTATCATTCATCTTATCTCACATCCATCCATTCAGCCGACGATGCACTAAGTTTTTGGCGTCGTTGCCAGGGAGCAAAAGTGAAACCAGTTTTTTTTTTGAAATTGCGATCAGATTGCGACTGAATTTCTGTCTCTAAGGTAATTTGACTTTGATTTGCATTTGTTTTGCTTTTACAGGTTAGAGTTAGTGCATGAACAAGGGGTGTCCACTCCTTGACATTGATCCTGAGAGAGAAAGAACCTTTCGTCGTCGAATGAAGGAAAAAAGACGAAAGAGAAGGGAACAACAAGAGTTCAGCGCACAGGAACCTCTAGAAGAAGCTTCTTACATACAAGAGTTTCCAATGGAACCTCCTGGAGTCGATCCTCAAGTTGATCCATAGAATCGTGGAAGGGAGAAAAATGGTGGGAGAATTCCTTTAGTTCCTCCAGTTCCACCGGTGCCACAACAAGAAAATCAAATTTTTATTGCTGAAGACTGCAATAGAGCAATAAGGGGCTATGCTTTACCAGTTTTTCAGACTTTAAATCCAGGAATTTTGGAGCCAACGATAGATGCTCCACAGTTGAACTCAAACCAGTGATGTTCCAAATGTTGAATACCAAGGACGAATTCTCTAGACTTCTAAATGAAGATCCACACAAACACATTAAGCTATTTTTGAGAGTTTGCAATTATTTTAAGGTTACATGAGTGCCTGAAGATACTTTGAAGCTAAAACTTTTTCCATTTTCTTTGCAGGGAGATGCTGAAACTATGTTGGATTCATTCCCTCCAAACTCCATCACTTCTTGGAATGATTTGGCAGAGACATTCTTAGAGAAGTTTTTTCCTTCTAATAAAAATGCCAACTATAGAGCTAAAATTATTGATTTCAAACAATCTTACAATGAACCTCTGGATGCAGCTTGGGAAAGATTTCAAAGGCTAGTTCGGAAGTGTCCACACCACGGATTGCCAGCTTGCATCATCCTGGAGCATTTTTATAGTGGATTAGATCAAGATGTTAATGCATCTGCAAACAGATCTTTCTTGAAGAAGCCTGCAAATGAGGCACATGCTATCTTGGACACCATAGCCACAAACAATCGACATCGGGGAGAGACTGAGCCAACAACAATCATTAAGAATCTAGTTAAAGCAGTGGAAACAGAGGCTAATTCTACTATGCAAGCTCAAATCAAGGCTATTCACAGCATGATGATGGGCATGACTATGAAAAAACAAGCCAATATAGACCCTGCCAATGCTATTTCTTCTCCCTGTTGTTAAATTTGTGGTGAGGAACACATTGCTGATAATTGTCCACTGAATCTCGCGTCTGTCTTTCATGTAGGTCAACAAGGAAACCAGAACCAGAATAGATGGAATCCATATTCGGCCACGTACAACCCAGGTTGGAGACAACATCCAAACTTCTCTTGGGGAGGACAAGCCAACTCAAGTAATTCCAACACAAATCAATTCAGGAAACCTCCTACACAAATTTGTTTTGACGCGTGGACTATAAATTTGTTCTGACACGAACTCCGTGGCACCCACGTGCCTAAGTCTGTGAACGTAAGTTCATTCTGATTCAGGTCGTCGATTAACAAGCTAGCACCTCTCCGACCAAACTGGCGTCGTTGTCAGGGAACACGATGTTTGCTTCTAATTAATTTTGTCTTTTTCACCTTTTTCTCGTCTCTTGTGTTAGTTTGTTTCTTGCAAGTCTAGTGAAAAATCTTTACAAGAGCAAACTCCTCCTTGCCAAGGACAAGGAAAAGCGTCAAGCTTCATGGATATCTAGCAAGCTCTCAGTCTAATATCCGCTTGGATAGATAAAGCTGAGAGAGCAGTGCAGAACAATTTTTCAGCTCCCAATTATCCACCACCCCCTGTTGCATAAATCACAAAGAAGGTAATTTTGTCTCCCTATCTGAATTTATTTTCTTAGTTCCTTCCTTTTGTGGTGAGTCAGGAACATGTGCCTACTTTCATGTATCTGAGTTCTTCTCAAATTGTTCCGAAAAGAAGCCCCCTGAGGTAATTGAAGATCAATTAAAGTTGAGGGTGTTTCCATACTCACTACAAGGAGAAGCTAAGAGGTGGATCTTCTCTCTGCCTCCAAGGTCGGTATCTTCCTGGAGAGAGATGGGGAGAAGTTTCCTGAAGAAGTACCACCCCATTGCGCTGCTGATAGAAGCCACCAGAAGGATCGTCAACGTTGCGCAAGCACCTGAAGAGTTGTTCTACGAGTTCGTGAACCGTGGCCATTTCAATGTTTACTGCATGGAACACCACACCCCACTCTCAGAGGAGTACTTGATAGAAAGCTTCTAAAGAGGGCTAACACCTGACAATAGAAGTATGCTTGACTCAGGTAGTGGAGCTGATGTGCTTGCAGCAACACCTGGTAAGGCATGGGAGATTATTGCAAAGCTAGCGAAAGTCACTAGATTCCGAGCCAACTCCCCAGATGAGCTAGAGAGCAAAATCTCAGAGCAACAAGAAGGTAAGATAGAAGAAGATCCCATCAAGGTTAGTAAACTTGAACTCAATTTTTCCTTTAATTCTAGGTCTGATTTAATTAGCGCACCAAGCATGTTAGAAGAGTTAAGGATTAGGAATGCTAAGCTAAACTCAGATTATTATGCACCTAACTCCTTTATGCCTGATGTCCTTGTTCTTTAGAGCATGATTTAAGCCTAGATAATCAAGTGGCTGACCAAGTTAGGCCTAAAGTGTTTAGAATTAGCTTTAATTGGGCGGATGAGGATATACTATTTAAATTTTCTTACGCTGTGCACTCTGTGTGCAAGTTGAGTTTTCCTGTGCAGGAGCTGATAAAGAAAAAGAAGAAGGATCCTCTGTGGATCAAAGAAGTAGATTTCAGATGAATACTGGAAATCCCGTCGAGTAATCGACGTTAAATATCTGCGATCCTTAGAGGCAACAAAGTTTTCAAATTATTTTTATTCCTTCTCTTTATTTTCCAGTTATTTTCTTCTTGTCAGTTTTTATTTGTTTTGCTTTCTTGTCTTTAGGAGTTTGTGACCCTATTTCAGCAAGTTGCTACCTCTCAAGTCATGGTGAATCATTCCCTTCCAACCATTCAGTTTAAAATCATGGAGATTTTCTGTTCCCTTATTCTTTGTCCCTTTTACATTTTCTTGATTAGATTCATTAAAAGGGGATGCATGATTCTAGGTTGGGGGTGGGATTGGTCTTGCATGCTTGTTTTGGTTGAGTCTTGATACACCTGAGTATCAGACTATTTCTATTATGCATGATTTTGTTTTAGAACTCTATGTCTTCTGGATTGAGGCCATGCATCTAAGCATTGGGCCTATATTTGAACAAATTTTAATTGATTGAGTGTTGATGTATGGATGGTCTAGTTGCTTTTTCTCTGATTATGAAAATCAACGATGTGTCATCTTGCCAACTTTATTGCTTTTATTGAATGATAAGCATGTTGCCCAGAAATTGAGCCTTTTTAAAATTTTTCTAGTACTTTTCTTGTAAGAGTAAACCTTATCATGTCTAGGATTAGTTTGAAAGCTTAGGAGCGAATTATAGATCCATATGCTTTTTGTCACCTCGATAGGTGTAGGGATGAGTTAGTGAGTCAAATGTCCACAAATTAGCATGTAATATCTTGCTTAGGAGAAAAGAAAGAACATGCCTAAGAAAATGAAAGAAAAAAGAAACAAAAAAGGCGCAAGCTTAAAAAGAAAAAAATCATATGCTCGTTTATATTTTATTTTCAAGAAAAAGCATGCTATAAACGGGGTAAAAAGACCTACCTGCGGTGTGATTATTTAGGCCAACCAAGAGTATAACTCGGGTTATGGGTTCATGCACTATAGTGTGAAAGCTAGTGCCCCACAAAAAAAAAGAGAGAAAAACAACAACATAGAAAGAAAATGTCTTTTATTTCTCAGGCACCTAAGTAAAGAGAAAAGCAGTCTAATTTGTCTTGTTTGCTCCTTGGTAAGTTCCTAGTGCCAGTGTAGAGGGAAGATGAGTTAAGGATTATATAATCCAATCCCGAGCTAGTAAAACAGACTTTAGGTAGACCAAGTGTGAGCTTAAGCAAGAAACCTCGTGAAAACTTTTGAGCGCATCCATTTTTAAGGTCAACGCATCAATCTTTGCGTTTACCGAAGTCATAAGATCTACTTCAAAACCTCTAGAGTTGGTCTTAATGGGTCTCCGTCTTCTATCTTCCGCAGTACCCCACTCATAGTTATTGCGCGCAATTCGATCTAAAATTTCGTGGGCTTCGTCATAAGTCTTTCTGAGTAACGCACCATTTGCGGATGAATCTACCAGAACCTGCGAATTCTTGTTAAGACCTACATAGAAGGTCACTAGCTAAATGCATAGTGGTAAACCATGGTGTGGGCATCTCTGCAGCAGGCTCTTGAATTGTTCCCAAGCTTCGCTAAACGTTTCATCTTCCAGCTGAGTGAATGTCATGATTTCCTTTCTCAATCTAGAGTTTGCGGTGGGTGGAAAGTATTTTTCTAGGAACTTTTCTGCCAGATCATTCCATGTTGCGATGGAGTTCGCAGGTTGCTGATTTAACCATACCTTAGCAGAATCTCGTACAGAGTAAGGAAATAATATGACTTGAAGTTGTTATGGCGTAACTCCTGGAATGATAAACTTGTTGCAAATGTCGAGGAATGACTTGAGGTGAGAGTGAGGATCTTCCGATGCACTTCCCCCAAATTGTCCTGCAGCTGTCAACATTTGAAACATAACAGGTTTTAGCTCAAACCTTTTTGTTTCTAGAGTTGGCTGAACAATCCCCGGATTGAAATTGCAATTTGCAGGGGCTGCATAATCTCTAATTCCTCTGCCCCTATCATCGGCCATCTGGATGGAGTTTAATGGTCTGTTTGGTTGATTTGGTGCTGCCATTTCTCCTGGTTGCCTTCCAGGTCTTCGATTTCTTCTTCTTCTGTGGTATGAGCAATATTATTGATCATGCAAACTCTCGCAGTATTATTAGCGGATTCCTCCAGGAACTCTGGATCTTTTGGAATGTGTTTCAACCCCATTGAAGTGCAACCGATCAAGCACTAGGCAACTGGCTATCCTTAGCTCAGTCACTGGCGTTCACCAATACACAATGATCGTAGTGTGGATAATTGCCACACACTCTCTAAATCATCCTTGAAACTAGAGAGAGGTATTCACACCGGCTGGCCAGGCGGGCATAAAATGTAAATAGGCACAACAATTAACCAAGATGCAATAATCAATATATTATTAGAGATAAAGCACGACAACTACATGCACCTAACCAACGCCTAAAGCTACTTAGTTCATAATAAGCATGGAAACACGAATTACAATCTGAGTAGGCATGTCCATAATCACAAGATAATAAAGAAAATAATAATCTCCTTAATCAGCTTGTGGATGATGGTGTTCTTGGTAATCTCTAATCTCTCTATACTACTCGACTTCCAAGGCAAGTTGGAATTCTTTTGACTTGGACGGCTACTTCCTTTTATAGAAGGATTGGAGACTTGAATTAGGTCAACATGGACACGTGTAGGGCTCTCCTTGCTCCTTTATCCCGAAAATAACTCAACAGAAGTCGATTCATGAAGTTGGCTAACGAGCTGTGATGTGACAGTTCTGCTCCCAGTTTTGCTGCAACACAGAATTTGCTCCCTCAAGTCACCCAGCAGCATAATCTACACAAAAGGATTTCCAAAGCTTCCATTCTTCCAAATGGGTTAAAACATGTAATATCTATCTAGAACCAACCCTATTAAGCACAAAGGATACACAAATCCCTATATAAATGAGGCCTAAATAACTACCTTTTGGGCAGTTATCAGCGTTACAGACGGGTTTCTTAAATTTCTGTGTCGAAGTGGATTCATTGAGGCTGGTTCGAATTCTACATGGGGAGTTGGCTGACTCTTCAGAGGTTGGCCTGTTGATGGATGATGTCTGACGTCTTCTCCATCCTTGTGTGAGTGGAAAGGTTCTTTTTACGCCACGGAAAGGGAACAAAGTGGTGCATGCTCTAGCCTGTTTGACCTTCTCCTATTCTGATCGTGTTTGGCTGGAGGAGTGGCCAAATGAAATCTCTGTTGTGCTGTCTTGTGATGTGGCGTTGTGTCAGGGACGAGCCCCCTAAATTGGAAAGTAAGCAGTCTAAGCAGTTTCCAGTCGGCGCCCAACCACTATGCCTGAAATTAGGGAAGGTTTTCTGTTTCCCTTTACCTTGATAATTATGTGTGCATGTCTGGTTTACTTTGAGGAGTTTGTATGATTTTAGTTGGGGTTGGTGTTTGCATGCTAGTTGATCATAGGCTGAAGCTGGTTGCAACTGAGCGCTAGTTCATTTCTTTCCTCATTTTTAGTTGTTTGGTTGTCTTGCCTGGTTTGGTTTGAGACCATGCACGTGAGCATGGACCTGCTTTCCTTTGGAATCAAAGGAAGTTGTTTATATTCTAATAGCGGAGGTTTAGGTGTTGGGTTTTAATCATGATAATGTTTCCTTGTGCTCTCTCTCTCTTTCTGGTTTGGTTGAGGATGTTTCGCTTGTTAGCATGATTTTGTGGCCTGTTTGAATCTTTCATGATTTTCTTGCATATTTGGGCACATGGCCTTCCTTTAGTTAGGCTTGAAGGGCTAGTTCTGCTTTATGGGGTTCATAAATCTGTTGTCACTCCGATAGGGGCTGGGTTAGCTTGGGAGTCTGACTTGATGCATGTTAGTTTGTGGGTCTTGCCTTTGGGGAGTTGAGTGTCTTTGCAAAAAAAAAAAAAAAAGGAAAAGGAAAAGAAAATGGTAAAGGAGCGGAAAAAGAAAACAAAATGGAAAGGAATGAATGAGTTTGAAAAGAAGTGGAAAGCTTGAATGAGGCTTGAGTATAGGGGCCTATATGGGGGGGTACTGCACACCTTTGTGATTCCATTTTAGCTCTCCTGTTTCTAAGGGATGAGCGGTGGGGGGGTAAAAAGAGCTACCTGCAGTGTGCTCAGTTAGGCCAGCCTCGGGCTAAGCCTGGGTTAGGGGTCCCTACTCTGTAGTGTGAAAGCTAGTACATTGCAATATTATCAATGGTGTGCTTAAGGATAAGGAAGAGGAAAGTGAATCCTTTTTTGGCTCTTGGGCTAAACGACAACATTCTAATGTTGCATTAGTTGGTTTCTTTATCGAAGCCTAGTTTCTAGTGTAGGGGGAAGATAGGTGGAGGATCCCATAAATCTGCTTCTGGTCCATTAGAGACTTTCCTCAGGAAGGCTAATCACACACTCACGCGAGAGAATCTTGGAATGATTTGTTTTGGTTCATATTTTGCTAGCTTGTGGTAATGTCTCCTAGGCTAAAGGATGAGTAGATGTAGTGCGGGTTTGTTTTGCATGATTAATGGCCCGAATGAATCCCAGCTGTTGGTATCTCACTTATTTGTTCTGGGTTCATGAGGATTGTTGGGTTTAGCGTGGAGGTGATTGAACAGTCCTTCCCCTACTCAAATTGGTTCCTTGTTGATGTTTTAAACTGCTATATTTTGGGTGATCTTGTTGCAGGTAGCAGGTCTAAGTTACCAAGTCTGCTCGGGACAGTCTAGCAACTGGACTTGAGTTATGGATGATGGAGGTTTGGAAATTAAGCTAATTTTCAGTTGAACCCTCTGGTTGCCTGCTTAACTCTCAGTTCCTACGTTTCCAGGAGGGGACAGTTTTCTTTCTGGCTAGCGTTGTTTGGTTATGAGGGAGGACGTCCATTAGGGTGCTTAGATTTTGGTCTTCTGGTTTCCTGTCTGATGTAATGCTTGCTTTTGAGTGATTTGTCTTGTGTGCGTGAGAGGTTGTTGTTATCAAAAAAAAAAAAAAAAAAAAAAAAAAAAAAAACTCAATTTGTTATGCTATTGTACCACTCTAAATCTAGAAACTTTGAGAGAAAGAAGTTGGGGAAAAATATCAATTAAGAAAAGATATTCTTTTTTTTTTAGAAAATAATTGAATTAAGCACTCTTTATATAAAATTATTATTATATATATGAAGGTTAAATTATTTATAAATCTCTTTTCAAAAAAAATTATTTATAAATCTAACTTTTGCTTTATCATATACTTTGTGCCTTCTTTTTTCTTCCAATTTTCCATCCACGGTTGAAAGTTCAAATTTGAATCTCTGCAACTTAGTTAAGATTGTTTTTTTATTTGGATTTGATCTTTGTTTTGTTAGATATAATGATCATGATTCTTTCTTGATAAATTTTCAATTTCAATTTATTTTGATCTAAAACCAAGAAACTCACATTTGTTTGCAATTTCTTTTGTTTATGCACTCAGTATCAAGTCAAACCTTTTATATTATATAGTAACTATTGAAGGAGAAATTTTGACCAATCACAAATTGCCACGTCATTACACGAAATTAATGACGAAATTA
Source organism: Luffa acutangula (assembly GCA_036850905.1). NCBI lineage: Eukaryota > Viridiplantae > Streptophyta > Magnoliopsida > Cucurbitales > Cucurbitaceae > Luffa > Luffa acutangula. The sequence goes on from CM072099.1 coordinate 27,272,885, forward strand.
TAATTAATTAAATTTGGGACCAATTATAAATTGACATGTGTCCAAATTTAATTTGAAGACAAAGTTGGCCAATTAATTTGATCAATTAATTAAAATTAAATTGTTTTGATCAAATTAATTAATTTGACCAATTAATTTAAAAAAAAATAACAATTAATTGGATCAAATTTGGGTCTTTTAATATTTGGGTCATATGGTTTTGGGTCAAGTAAACAAAACCCAAGACTAAATAGTTGAGTCCATGACCAATAAAGTCAAGTCCAAGTTGTTAGGCCCAAAAGTTACCAGGGCCCATCCAGCGAGAACTCTATAAATAGAGGGGTTCTCTCCCATTTGTGGGGGTCAGAATTTTGAAGCTCGAAGCCAGAGTCAGAGAATTCAGAGAACTTCATAAAGATTGAAGACTGAAGACTGAAGACTCCTTGAAATCCACAAGTTTCAAAGTGCTGAACACTTCCTGAAGACTGAAGACTCCTTCAAGATTTGGAAGACTTCAAGCTCCAAGAATCCGTTGAAGCTCCAGACTCGAGATCAAGCGTTCCAGCCCTCGAGTGAAACACATCCACACACAAGAGAGAGAATCAGAGGATCAACATTAGAGATTGTATATCCACATGCATACAAATATTAATACAAGTATATCGTTTATTCCACGTGTCTCCATCTCTGAAGTTACGTGTGAACAAATTGGCATGCCCAGTGGGACCATCTCTACCTCTCATCTCTTTCTCTTGTTTAAAGATCCAACCAACGTGATGGCACCAAAGAAAGCTCCCGCGAAGGTTACCACATCAAGCGACTCTTACACTGGTCCTGTCACTCGTAGTCGCTCCCAAGGAATTGAGATCAAGGAGGATCATACTCCTCTGGCTGTTGCAAGCAAGATCTCAAAGTTGATTGAAGAATCCTCTAAGGATAAGGTTGCAGTCAAAGACAACCCATTGTTCGAATATGTCGTTCCAACATTTAAGCAGCCAAAGGATACACTAAATCTTGATGTGATGTCTGTCATGATGGCTGATGTAGACCAAGATGAAAGAATGGCAGAGATGGAAAGGAAACTCAATCTCTTAATGAAGGCAGTTGATGAGAGAGATCTTGAGATTGCCTATTTGAAGAACCAGCTGCAGAGCCGAGAAGTGGCTGAGTCTAGCCAGACCCCTGCTGTAGGAAAGAATGATAAAGGGAAGGCTGTCGTGCATGAGGATCAACCGCAACACTCCGCGTCAGTTGCTTCTTTGTCTGTCCAACAACTGCAGGACATGATCATGAATTCCATTAGGGCTCAGTATGGTGGACCCACTCAAAGTTCCCTCTTGTATTCTAAACCTTATACAAAGAGGATTGATAATCTCAGACTACCCACTGGGTTTCAGCCTCCCAAATTCCAGCAGTTTGACGGAAAGGGCAACCCAAAGCAACACATTGCCCACTTTGTTGAAACTTGTGAGAACGCCGGTACTCGGGGAGATTTGCTTCTTAAGCAATTTTTCCGAACACTGAAGGGAAACGCGTTCGATTGGTACACTGACCTGAAGCCTGATACAATTGACAGTTGGGAACAGATGGAGAGAGAGTTTCTGAATCGCTTCTACAGTACGAGGCGAATAGTTAGTATGACAGAACTCACGAGCACGAAGCAGCGAAAGGGTGAGCCAGTCATTGATTACATCAATCGTTGGAGAGCCTTGAGTCTTAACTGTAAATATAGACTCTCCGAGGTGTCCTCTGTTGAAATGTGCACCCAACGTATGCACTGGGGACTTCTTTACATCTTGCAGGGGATAAAACCTCGGACCTTTGAAGAATTGGCGACTAGCGCTCATGATATGGAGTTGAGCATCGCTAGTAGAGGGGGCAAAGATCCTGTAGTCCCAAACATTAGGAAAGAAAATAAGGAAGTCAAGGGCACTGAGAAAGTTGCAAAGAGTGCCACGAAAGAATCCATGGTCGTCAACACGACCCCGTTTAAATTTTCCTCCAAAGGAAAAGAAAGTAAATCCAGCAAGCAAATAGAGACAGGCGAGAGACGTCCCCTAACTTTAAAAGAAAGACAAGAAAAGGTATATCCATTTCCAGACTTCGACGTTCCAGATATGTTGGAACAGCTGTTGGAGAAGCAGCTGATTGAACTACCTGAATGCAAACGACCGGAAGAGTTAGGAAAAGTCAATGATCCTAACTACTGCAAGTATCACCGAGTTGTTAGTCATCCAGTGGAAAAATCTTTTGTATTGAAAGAGCTAATCCTTAAGTTGGCCCGTGAAAGGAAAATTGAGTTGGACCTTGATGAGGTGGCTCAAACAAATCATGCAACCATAATGGCAAATGTAGGGAATGAAAATCCCCTAATCTCCTCATGTGATTATGAAGAAAGATTAATTCAATTTGGGACCCTTGATCCTGTAGTGGTTCGATTTCAAAAAGAAGCCACAATGAGGGGACCCCAAGGAAAATATAATTCCGTTGAAGATGAGAACGAAGGCTGGACCCTTGTCATTCGCCGCAAAAAGCAAAAGCAAAGTTACGCACGGAAAGAGTCCCGCCTATATCGAGATAGTAAAAGAAAAGTTAAGTCTTAAAGGAAGAAAGGAAAAAAGAAGTCAAGGAGGTCAAAGCATGTCGTGGAGGAAAGTGAAGATTTCTTTTGCCCTCCACAACCCATAACTTTGGCAGAATACTTCCCAAGGAGCTTTCTCGATGATAGTAAAGAGGAGGCACTTGAAACTATCACGTGTCACGTTGTGGACGTGGTGGAAGATGATGACGTCCTCGCTAGCTCCTCGGGAGTAGCGACAGGTTCAGGAGACTTATCCTCTTTCAGCATAAAGGACTTACTGTCACTTCCTCAAGAAGCTAAAAACGTCCTTATTAACGCATTGATAGAGTCCGATGGTACAAAGATTCCAACCTCTGAGGCACGCACATGTGCTTCGTGTTGCGTGACTATAGGGTTTTCCAATGAAGATTTGCTGCTAGGGTCAAAGCCTCACAATAGACCTTTATTCGTCTTGGGATACATACGAGAACAGAGGGTAAGTCGGATCCTCATCGACGATGGATCAGCTGTCAATATAATGCCTAAGTCAACCACGAAGCAATTAGGCATCTCGATGGAAGAATTATCAAACAGTAAATTGGTGATTCAAGGTTTCAATCAAGGCGGGCAACAAGCGATTGACATGATACGTCTCGAGCTCATCATTGGAGATTTGAAGGCCGATACTTTGTTTCATGTGATAGACTCCAAGACCACTTATAAGTTGCTATTAGGTCGTCCTTGGATCCACGGCAATGGAGTGATAACTTCTACATTGCACCAGTGTTTCAAATTCTATCGAGATGGCATTAAGAAAGTTGAAGCTGACACTAACCCATTTTCAGAAGCTGAATCCCATTTCGCTGATGCAAAATTTTATATGAAGAGCGACAACACAGGGGAAACTATACCTACAGAAATCCCCTTGATAAAAAAGAATGATAAACTCGATTTAGAGCCACAAGCAGATGCAGGGAAGGAAGTTGTTGAGAATGTGAAGGCATCTAACCCGAAGAATGGTGAAGCATCTACAAGCCTTGAGAAATCTAAAGTTGTAGAAGATGAGAAATGTTCACCTGTTCTACGATACATCCCTTTATCCCGGCGTAAAAAGGGTGAATCACTGATAACTGCCCAAAAGGTAGTTATTTAGGCCTCAATTATATAGAGATTTGCGTGTCCTTTATGCTTATTAGGGTTGGTTTTGGATAGATATTACATGATTTAACCCATTTGGAAGAATGGAAGCATTGGAAATTATTTTGTGCAGATTATGCTGCTGAGCGACTGGAGGGAGCAAATTCTATGCTGCAGCAAAACTGGGAGCAGAAACTGCCACATCACAGCTCGTTAGCCAACTTCATGAACCGACTACTGTTGAGTTATTTTCGGGATAAAGGAGCAAGGAGAGCCCTACACGTGTCCAAGTTGACCTAATTCAAGTCTCCTGTCCTTCTATAAAAGGAAGTAGCCGTCAAAGTCAAATTCATTCCATGCTTTCCCTTGGAAACCGAATAGTATAGGGAGATTGAAGATCATCAAGAACACCATCTACCGCAAGCTGATTAGGGTGTTTATTTTCTTTATTAACTTGTGGTTATGGACATGCATACTCAGATTGTAATTCGTATTCCTATGCCTATTATGAACTAAGTAGCTTAAGGTGTTGGTTAGGAATAATGTGATTATTGTGCTTCATCTCTAGTAATAAATTAACTATCGCATTTTGGTTAATTGTTGTGCTTATTTCCATTTTATGCCCGCCTGGCCAGCCGGTATGGATAGCTCTCTCTAGTTTCAGGGATGATTTAGAGAGTGTGTGGCAATTATCCACACTACGATCATTGTGTATTGGTGAACGCCAGTGACTAAGTTAGGGATAGCCAGTTGCCTAGTGCTTGATCGGTCGCTCTTCATTGGGTTTGAAACATATCCCAAAAGATCCGAAGTTCCGGGAGGAATCCGCTAATAATACTGCGAGAAATGCATGATCAAGAATATTGCTAGAGCATATCTTAGAACAATCACTAAAACCTAACCAGCGTCTGTCTTTAATCTGTCTATCTATTTGTTTACTTGTTGTTCTTTCATTTATTTTGCTTCAGCATAATTCTTATAAAACTCAACATTTTTATTATCTTCGAAACCATTAAGAAGTTACGCAAAATAGATAAAGTGGAAGCTCATTCAGACCTTGGATTGATAATATTACTTGCTGCAGACTGTGTATACTTGCACAGGAATTCTAGAGTATTTTATACTATATTTTACTCACTCTAGGAACCCAACAAGTTTTTGGCACCGTTGCCGGGGTTTTGAATAAGTTTTTATCTGATCTGTTTTGTGTATGTGTTTTAGTGGTTTGGTGCTAGAACTTTTTTATTGTTTCTTTTGTTTTTGCAGGTGTGATTTTGGTGCATGAGCGATCCGCCTGGGGTACGGTTTGAGCTTGATCCAGAAATTGAAAGGACATTGAGGAACAAAAGGAGGGATCAGCGCAGAAACCAGATGGAGAATGTGCCACAACTTCCACAGGTTCATGAAGGTCCAGCAGCAGCAAACCCCCAGCAGAATCTGTTGTTGCAGCAAAACCCACTGTTTGAGCAAAATGAGCAGCAAAATAATCAGGTTGAGAATCCTATCTTGATAGCAAACGATAGGACCAGAGCCATTCGAGCGTATGCTGTCTCGATGTTTAATGAGTTGAATCCAGGGATTGCACGTCCCCAAATCCAAGCGGCGAATTTTGAAATGAAACCGGTAATGTTTCAGATGTTGCAAACCATGGGGCAATTCCATGGTTTGTCATCTGAAGACCCTCATTTACATCTTAAGTCTTTTCTAGGAGTTAGTGATTCTTTTGTAATTCAAGGAGTGCCTAGAGATGCTCTTAGATTAACTTTGTTCTCGTATTCTCTTAGAGATGGAGCAAAGTCATGGTTAAGCTCTTTTGCTCCAGGATCAATTAGGACATGGGATGAGTTAGCTGAAACATTTTTGAGTAAATATTTCCCACCTAATAGAAATGCTAAATTAAGGAGTGAAATAGTAGGGTTTAGGCAACTTGAGGATGAGACTTTTAGTGAGGCTTGGGAGAGGTTTAAGGAGCTTTTACAAAAGTGTCCCCACCATGGGTTACCTCATTGTATTCAAATGGAAACATTTTACAATGGTTTAAATGGAGTAACCCAAGGTATGGTCGATGCTTCGGCTGGAGGGGCCCTTTTGGCAAAAACTTTTGATGAAGCCTATGAAATTTTAGAAAGAATATCTATTAATAGTTGTCAGTGGTCGGATGTTAGAGCCACAAATAAAAAGGTTAAGAGTGTGTTAGAGGTTGATGGTGTGTCCACCATTAGGGCTGATCTTGCTATTATTCCTAATGCTCTTAAGAATGTGACAGTGATTAGTCATTAGCAGCCACCAGCTATGGAGCCTGCAGCAGTGGTGAACCAAGTCATAGACGAAGCATGTGTCTATTGCGGTGAAGACCACAACTACGAGTTTTGCCCCAGCAATCCAGCGTCTGTGTTTTTTGTAGGTAATCAGAGGAACAACCCTTATTCTAACTTCTATAATCCAGGTTGGCGCAACCACCCCAACTTCTCATGGGGAGGTCATGGAAATAACGTACAAGCGCAACAGAAGATGAACCAGTCGGGATTTGCTAAAACGCAGGTAATGCCCCAGCAAAATAAGCAGGCTTTGCCCCAGCAACATTCGGAGAATTCTCTCGAGGCAATGATGAAAGAATTTATGGCTCGTACAGATGCCGCAATTCAAAGCAATCAAGCGTCAATGAGAGGCCTGGAATTGCAAGTGGGTCAGCTAGCTAATGAGCTCAAGGCAAGGCCTCAAGGGAAACTTCCATCAGATACTGAACACCCTAGAAGGGAAGGTAAGGAGCAGGTAAAGGCAGTTACTCTTAGGAGTGGTAAGCCATTAGAAGAAAGAATTGAGCCTAGTAAAACCCAGGTTATAGATAAAAAAGGTGATAGAAATAATAATGTTGTTGTCGAGGAAGAGTTGGAGTCTGGTCAGGGTGCTGGAGGCAGCAATAAAAATGCTGGAGCATCTGGTTCTGTGCCAGATGTAGAACCACCATATGTGCCGCCCCCACCTTATGTACCACCTCTACCTTTTCCACAAAGGCAAAAGCCTAAGAATCAGGATGGTCAATTTAAAAAGTTTTTAGAGATTCTTAAGCAGTTGCATATAAATATCCCTTTAGTAGAAGCTATAGAGCAAATGCCTAATTATGCTAAATTTCTTAAGGATATTTTGACTAAAAAGAAAAGGTTAGGTGAGTTTGAAACTGTATCTCTTACTGAGGAGTGTAGTGCTATTCTTAAGAATGGGCTACCCCCCAAGGCTAAGGATCCAGGGTCATTTACTATACCTGTGTCTATAGGTGGAAAGGAATTAGGTAGAGCACTCTGTGATTTAGGTGCAAGCATTAACCTTATGCCTCTTTCGGTCTATCGGAAGCTTGGTATTGGTGAAGCTAGGCCTACCACAGTTACACTCCAACTAGCTGATAGGTCTATCACATATCCAGAGGGTAAGATTGAGGATGTCTTAGTAAAAGTGGATAAATTCATATTTCCAGTTGATTTCATTATTTTAGATTATGAGGCTGATAGAGATGTCCCAATTATTCTAGGACGTCCATTTTTGGCTACTGGTAGGGCATTAATAGATGTTCAAAAAGGAGAATTAACAATGAGAGTTTGTAATGAGGAAGTAAAATTTAATGTGTTTAAAGCCATGAAATATCCAGACGAGATAGAGGATTGCTCCTTCATCAGGATTCTGGAGAGCACAGTTATTGAGACAGCAATTCAGGATTCGGCTAATAAGCATTTGAAAAATCATGGAGAGGTTAGTGTAGAGGATTTAGAAGTTTGTTCTTTAGATAGAAAAAATGAAAAAAAAAAATTAGGTGTGAGGATGTTTTTGAGTCTTTAGATTTAGATCAAAGAAAGGCTCCCCCAATTAAACCATCCCTGATTTAGGCACCTACTTTAGATTTGAAGCCCTTACTAGATCATCTAAAGTATGTGTATCTTGGGGAAAGTGAGACATTGCCCATTATTGTTGCATCAGATTTAATGTCGGAGCATGAGGAGGCCTTAATAAAGTTGCTGCAGCAATACCGCAAGGCTATTGGTTGGACATTGGCTGATATTCAGGGAATTAGCCCATCTTTTTGTATGCACAAAATCACTCTAGAGGAGGGATCCTTTAGAAGTATTGAGCAACAAAGAAGGCTTAACCCTGCAATGAAAGAAGTGGTTAAAAAGGAGGTGATTAAATGGTTGGATATGCTGACATCATTTATCCGATTGCAGACTGCAATTGGGTGAGCCCTGTCCAATGTGTTCCTAAGAAAGGAGGTGTCACTGTGGTAAGCAATAAAGACAATGAGTTGATCCCAACTAGGACAGTAACTGGTTGGAGGGTTTGCATGGATTACAGGAGGCTTAACAAAGCCACCCGTAAGGACCACTTCCCTTTGCCATTTATTGACCAGATGTTGGATCGATTGGCTGGTCAGGCCTACTAATGTTTCTTGGATGGTTATTCTAGGTATAACCAGATTACTATAGCGCCTGAAGATCAGGAAAAAACCACTTTCACCTGCCCTTATGAGACGTTTGCCTTCAGGCGAATGCCTTTTGGCCTTTGCAATGCTCCAGCAACATTTCAGCGGTGTATGTTAGCAATTTTTTCTGATATGATTGAGTCCACTGTTGAGGTCTTTATGGACGATTTTTCAGTTTTTGGAGGGTCTTTTCAGAGTTGTTTAGATAATTTAGGTAGGGTGTTAAAAAGATGTGAGGATACCCATCTAGTTCTTAATTGGGAGAAGTGTCACTTCATGGTGAAGGAGGGCATAGCGTTAGGTCATAAAATTTCTAAAAATGATCTACAAGTTGATAGAGCAAAAGTTGAGGTTATCGAAAGACTACAGCCACCGAATTCAGTGAAGGGAATTCGAAGCTTCTTAGGGCATGCTTGATTTTATAGGAGGTTCATAAAGGATTTTTCCAAAATCAGTAAACCTCTTTGTAACTTATTGTGCACTGATCATGTTTTTGACTTTAATGCAGATTGTAGGAAGGCTTTTGAAACATTGAAGGCTGCTTTAATCTCAACACCCATTCTCTGTGCACCTAATTGGAATTTGCCATTCGAGGTAATGTGTGATGCGAGTGATGCTGCAGTAGGTGCAATGCTGAGGCATAAGCAGGGCAAATTTATTCATCCTATATATTATGCAAGCAAGGTTTTAAATGAGGCACAGGTCAACTACACAACTACTGAAAAGGAGTTGTTAGCTGTTGTGTTTGCTTTTGAGAAATTCCGACCATATTTGGTTGGATCCAAAGTCACGGTGTTCACGGATCATGCAGCAATAAGGTATTTAATGTCAAAGAAAGATGCAAAGCCTTGACTAATTCGTTGGGTTTTATTACTGCAGGAATTCGACTTGGAGATAAAGGACAAGAAGGGATCAGAGAATGTCATTGCAGATCACTTGTCTCGTCTTCATCCATCATCATCTTTGCTGGAGCAATCTGCCATTTCCGATTCTTTTCCAGATGAACAGCTTTTTGCTGTTCAGGTAAAGGTAGTCAGGGATGTCCCTTGGTATGCTGATATTGCCAAATTTTTAGTGAAGGGAGTCACCCCTATTGATATGGATTGGAGGCAGAAGAAAAAGTTTAAGCATGGTGCAAAATTTTTCTATTGGGATGAGCCATTTATGTATAAGCAATGCTCTGACGGTATTATTCGTAGGTGCGTTTCAGGTGATGAAGCAACCGAAATCCTGGAGCAATGTCACTCTTCGCCGTATGGAGGCCATTTCAGCGGTCAAAGGACAGCTATGAGGATTTTGCATTGCGGATTCTTCTGGCCTACCTTGTTTAAGGATGCCCACTGGTTCTACAAGCAATGTGACGCTTGTCAAAGGAGAGGAAACTTGGGGCCTAGAGATGAAATGCCTCTTACTTACATTTTAGAAGTTGAACTATTCGATGTATGGGGTATTGATTTTATGGGGCCATTTCCCCTTCTAATGGCAATATTTTTATCTTATTGGCAGTGGATTACATGTCCAAGTGGGTGGAGGCCATCGCATGCCATCAGAGTGATGCCAAGACGGTTTCAAGGTTTCTCCAATCGCACATCTTTGCGCGGTTCGGGACACCTAGAGCTCTAATAAGTGATGAGGGTACACATTTTGTTAATAATATCTTAACTAAGCTTTTAGCTAAGTATGGAATCAAGCACAGGATAGCTACCCCCTATCACCCACAGGCTAATGGTCAAGCTGAGATAAGTAATAGGGAAATTAAATCAATTCTAGAAAAAGTAGTCCATCCATCTAAAAAGGATTGGTCTTTTAGGTTGGTGATGTGGACTTTTCCTACCGCAAGCGCACGGGTCAAGTAATAATATAGTGAATAGTAAATTCGAATGTCGTCCTCTGGATTGGATTTTTAAGCAAATCAAGTATTGTGAATTATCTTGCCCAATTTTATTTAGGGATTAAAAAGTGATGAATAGGTGATGATAAAAACAAATCAAAGCAAGTAAAAAGAATGGAAATTCAATTGGGAAAACTACTTAGGGAATTGATTTCGCCGATTTCGTTTAGGATTGATTTTAAAGAATAAGTTATTATGCACAATGAAATTATGAGCCAAAGACCCTTTAATCACAACTACCTCTCCCGAGTATAATTGATTCTCATGCAAATTAACCAACTTGATATCCCTATCTAAGTTTATTAATAAGCAAGGCAATGAGATCTTTTAACCAATTCTAAAGTTAATCTAAAATCGTCAAGAATTAGAAAGTAAACTTTATTCATGCAATCTTGAGTAAGTCTATATCAAATCCCCTCTCCCGAGCTAGATTCGAAACTTAAATCATCCAACTAATGGCCAATTAATTGAAAGCATTAAATCAAGATTACAAACACAATAACATTGCACAACTTAAACCATAAATCAATCCATAAACTTAATCAACTACATCAATCCCTAAGCTACAAGTTTAGCTACTCATGAATGTTAATACAAGCTCAACTAAACATGGGAAAGCCATAAATCTAACTAAAGAAAGAAAAGGGAAAAGAAAACTCAATGTAGGCCAAGTCCCGACGTCCCCGTCACGATCCCCACGAACAATGGGTTGATTTCCAAGTTCCTCCTTTGTTTGCAGCTCCAAAAGTGCTCTATTCTGTCTTCTTTACGGCTCCAAAAGGTCCCAAATTTATCTCCCCTAAAACCTAGCCGAAGTGAAGCTTTTATTCTGATTTTTCGTCTTAGCGTCGAGACGCTGTCAAGACAGCGTCGCGACGCTGCCTCTTATACGCGCGTTCTGAATAAGGAAAAACGGTAGCGTCGGGACGCTTCCTATCGTAGCGTCTCGACGCTGTAAGCTTTACGCGCCTAATCTGATATGGAATGTGAGCGTCGAGACGCTCAAGAGCTAGCGTCTCGACGCTAGCCTGCTGTTGACCGAGATTTGACTTTTCTCCACTTTTACTCTTTTCATTCCTTTGCATCTTTTCACGCCCCGAGCACTCGATTAACTCTGATATTGCATTATAGCTCCAATCAACCATTTCCTACAAAATAAACAATAAAGCACAATAAAATGGCCCAAACACCATAAAAGACTAGCTAAATTAAATGAGTAAAAGTAGCTAGCTATGCTCGCTATCAGTTGGATGAGGCTCTTTGGGCTTATAGGACAGCCTATAAGACTCCTCTAGGTATGTCTCCCTATCGGTTGGTATATGGGAAAGCTTGTCATTTACCATTAGAGCTGGAACATAAGACGTTTTGGGCTTTGAAAAAGTTGAATTTTTATCTGAGTAGTGCAGGAGCAATGCGAATGCTGCAGCTCAGCAAATTGGAAGAATTTCGCCACTTTTCTTATGAAAATGCAAAAATTTATAAGGAAAAGACTAAGCTGTGGCATGACAAGAAAATAAAATCTAAAGAATTTGTCAAGGGTCAAAAAGTTTTGCTTTATAATTCTAGATTAAAATTGTTTCCTGGGAAACTAAAGTCCAAATGGTCAGGTCCGTTTGTTGTGATTGAGGTTTTCCCCCATGGAGCAGTTACTTTGCAAGATGAAAAAGATGGGAGAGTATTCAAGGTGAATGGTCAGCGTGTCAAGCATTATTGGGGAGAGGAGTTTCAGTCAAAATATCCTTCCCTAAGGTTGGTTGATGATTGAGAGAGCAGGATTTTTGCGGGAGCATTTCACAGAGCAAAATTTTGAGCTCCCAGGATTTGTATTGATTTTATTTTTCGTTGATTTGTTTTTTATTTCGGTTAGGTTAGATTTAATTTTGTATGATTTATTAGATTTTGTCTTTAAATATTTGATTAGATCTTATCTATTTTGTTTTGAATTTGATTTGATTTTCGGGTTATTTATTTAAATTATCTTTCAATTATCTTTTAATTAGTTAGATTTTATTAGATTTTATCTAGATTTTATTTTCAGCTATTTGAATTCTAGTTTTAATTAATTGAGATTTTCTCTAATTTATTCGGCTTCTTTTGAGAATAACAGATTAAGTTTGATTTGATCGGTTAAAGTTTAATTTGAATTTAAAAGATTTGATTTTCCTATTTTGAAATTTAAATTCCATATATAAGATTCAGCAGGTTCAGAAGATTGTTGCAGCAAAGATAATGCTGGAGCAAATTTCTTGTACGAATAGGAAGGATTTTAGTGTGAGTAATTATTTTTACCGTTGGGATTTTTGAATTTCTATGGGCAGGTGAATTGCAGGGATGCTGCCACATGTCGTGCAGGGATAATCCAACGGTTTAGCCATTGACAACATGCCGTTATTTCCCATAGATGATTGGAGTTCCACAATTTTACCGTTAGGGATTTGAATTGCAACTTAATTGTGAACGGTAAAACCATTTATTACGGAGCAAATCCTTTCGGTTAGGATTTCAAATTGCTGGAGCCTTATTTATTTGCAGACATTAGTAAGTCTTCGTTCTACTTCGTCTTCTTGATTCTATCTTGCCATCTACATTCTTTCTTTCTCCTTTTCATTCTTTGCAAAACCCTTTGAGTTATCCATGGCCAAAACAAGAGCGAGGAAAGAAAGAGAGAGAGAGTGAAGAGGAAATACCCATTACCCCCGAAGTTCCGAAAGTGAAAACTAAGAAGAAAAGAACACCGGAGGAGAAAGAAGCTAAAAGAAGAAGGTGACAACAGAGGGCGGAAGAACAGGAAAAAGTGACAGAGGATGAGGCGGCTGCAGTGGTTGAAGACAACCTGGAAGAACTGCAAGAACAGACCCCAGGAGAGGCTGATCAGAGACTTGCGGATACAGATACGGCTCGAGAGGAAAATGTTGAGGAGAATCAAGAACAACAGGCTGAGATGGTGAGAGACGAGCAGGTAGACGCAGTGTCTGAAAGAATAAACGAGCAGGACCAAGAAGCTCGTGTTGAGGTAATCATGCCCGAACTGCCGAAACGTCACCGCATAAAAAGAAAGGTCGGTCGTATTCAGGTGATTCAGACTGATACCCCGTCACCACCATCATCAGATTCTGAGAGAGAAAAAGCAGAGCGAGAGGAAATAGAGAAGAAAGAAGCTGAGGACAAAGAAAGAGAGGAAACAGAGAAGAAGACTGAGGAAGAGTAGTTGCTCAAGCGCAGGGCAGAGAAGGGCAAAAATATTGCTGAAGCATCGGAAGAAAACGAGGCAATAGAAGAACAGCAGGTTCCATTTGATGCTTCGTCAACAATTTTGCCAGAGCAAAATACGCTGAGCTTCTGAAAAGGGATTTCTTGTTCGAGCGCGGTTTCAGTGGTGATCTTCCACAGTTTCTGAGGACCGGTATTGCAGACCACGGCTGGGAGCTGTTTTGTGCGAAGCCTGAATCTGTAAACGCACAGGTGGTGCGTGAATTTTATGCTAACATTGTCAAGAAGGATGGTTTCCAGGTAATTGTCCGGGGAGTCGAGGTGGATTGGAGTCCAAGTGCTATCAATGCACTGTACAACGTTCAAAACTTCCCCCATGCGACATATAATGAGATGGCTGTGGCGCCATCTGATGAGCAACTAAGTGAGGCTGTAAGGGAGGTAGGAATTGAAGGGGCACAGTGGCAGTTATCCAAGACTCAGAAGAGGACATTCCAGTCGGCTTATTTGAAAAGGGAAGCGAACACATGGATGGGATTTATTAGACAGAAGATGCTTCCAACAACACATGACTCGACAATCTCCAGGGAACGGGTTCTCCTAGCTTTTGCCATCTTACGGTCTCTCAGTATTAATGTAGGGAGGATCATTGCGAATGAGATTTCTGGATGTTGGAAAAAGAAGGTGGGGAAACTATTCTTTCCGAACACAATCACGATGCTGTGCAGAAGAGTAGGGGTTCCGGTGGATGAGGGAGATGTGATCCTGTTTGATAAGGGGATCATAGATACGTCCAATTTGGCACGACTTCAGCGAATGCAGGAGGTACGTCAGGGTGGGATGGTCCACGACATCAACATGATTTTAGAACAACTCACACTTTCGACCAGCAGGCAGGAGTTTGCTGAAAGGCAAGCTTTGACTTTCTGGAGCTATGTTAAAAATCGTGATGCCAATCTCAAGAAGGCGCTGCAAGAGAATTTTTCGAAACCATATCCAGCCCTTCCAGCATTCCTTGAAGATTTATTCAACCCCTGGATTCCACCCCCACCAATGGAAGGAGGAGGAGAGGAAAATGAAAATGAACCGGGCCAAGACGACTGAAGGATGAAGTGGCCCTGAGCGAGCATGATTTTTGTTCTGACTTTTTGTTTGCTCGCGCATTTTCTACTTTCCTTTTCTGTTGATGTTATGTTTGTTTCTCTTTCATATTTCTGCTTCTTAAACAAAAATATATATGCTGATGTAATTTCTTTTTCTATGTTTTTAATGAATTTCTGGATGTTTCTGTTCTATGAAGCACTAAGCAACTCTAACTTAACTAATTTTTCTCTGAATTTTTGAAGCTTGGACTGATTACGCTTAATTAGATCAAGGTATTCTGATCTCCAGAAACCTTTTGCTTGAGCATTTCTTCTAGCCTGGACTGTTGCTGCGGCAAAGAAGATTTTTGAGGTAGTATTGACTTATATGATCCACTTTAAGCTTAATCCTAGTCCCATGTTTAGTTTAAAAATTCAGATAGGAAAAAAATAAGTTTGGGGGTATAGTTGCTTTATTAATGATTCATTGGAGACAATGAATAATTCAAGTTTGGGGGACTTTTTGCTACTCCAATTGTTTTGCTCGAGCATTCCTCTCCTTCAAATTAAAATTTGCTAGGTTATTGAGTAACCGGAGACATTTGTGATACCCACAGTTTGTCTTCGCGTCAAAAGATGATATAGGAAATGTGAAAAAATGAGAAATATGAGAAAAATTATTATTTGCGGAAAAAAGATTATTTGTTGAAGATTTTGCTGAAAAAATTGACGGAGCAAAAGTTTTGAGGGATGAATGATGATCCAGCAGTTTTTCTGTCTCCCAGAACTTAGGTGAGCTTCATCATAAAATGTCGCCATTCTGAGGGGCAAGAGATGGAATAACTAAGGATTTTTTAGCTTTATAATGAGTATTGAGCCTAGTTGGTGATGAGCTTCAGGCAAGGGTATACTGCACCATAAAGTGGGTCATCCCATGCTTAAGAGTTTATGATTGTAAGGCTGCGTTAAGTCTAATAAACAATGATATAAACCCCTTTAAAAATATGTTTTGAAATGTCTGATAATAGATCTAAGTTGTGGAGAGTTCTTAGAATTGAGTTGAAAGTGGTGATTATTTGTCCCTGCTGAAGGAATCATTTTGCTGCAGCAGAGCTTGGTTTTGCAGAGTGCTCAGTTAAAGGTTAAAGGTAGTGTTGGATTGTTTGGTTTGATTAAGCTATTCTTTGTCTAATGTTCTGAATTCTTGAAGGAAGGTGAGTTGGTATTGCTCGGGACGCGCAATAGTTCAAGTTTGGGGGTATGATAACTGCCCAAAAGGTAGTTATTTAGGCCTCAATTATATAGAGATTTGTGTGTCCTTTATGCTTATTAGGGTTGGTTTTGGATAGATATTACATGATTTAACCCATTTGGAAGAATGGAAGCATTGGAAATTATTTTGTGCAGATTATGCTGCTGAGCGACTGGAGGGAGCAAATTCTATACTGCAGCAAAACTGGGAGCAGAAACTGCCACATCACAGCTCGTTAGCCAACTTCATGAACCGACTTCTGTTGAGTTATTTTCGGGATAAAGGAGCAAGGAGAGCCCTACACGTGTCCAAGTTGACCTAATTCAAGTCTCCTATCCTTCTATAAAAGGAAGTAGCCGTCAAAGTCAAATTCATTCCATGCTTTCCCTTGGAAGCCGAATAGTATAGGGAGATTGAAGATCATCAAGAACACCATCTACCGCAAGCTGATTAGGGAGTTTATTTTATTTATTAACTTGTGGTTATGGACATGCATACTCAGATTGTAATTCGTATTCCTATGCCTATTATGAACTAAGTAGCTTAAGGTGTTGGTTAGGAATAATGTGATTACTGTGCTTCATCTCTAGTAATAAATTGACTATCGCATTTTGGTTAATTGTTGTGCTTATTTCCATTTTATGCCCGCCTGGCCAGCCGGTATGGATAGCTCTCTCTAGTTTCAGGGATGATTTAGAGAGTGTGTGGCAATTATCCACACTACGATCATTGTGTATTGGTGAACGCCAGTGACTGAGCTAGGGATAGCCAGTTGCCTAGTGCTTGATCGGTCGCTCTTCATTGGGTTTCAATCATATCCCAAAAGATCCGGAGTTCTGGGAGGAATCCGCTAATAATACTGCGAGAAATGCATGATCAATAATATTGCTACAGCATATCTTAGAACAATCACTAAAACCTAACCAGCCCATGTCTTTAATCTGTCTATCTATTTGTTTACTTGTTGTTCTGTCATTTATTTTGCTTCAGCATAATTCTTATAAAACTCAACATTTTTATTATCTTCGAAACCATTAGGAAGTTACGCAAAATAGATAAAGTGGAAGCTCATTCAGACCTTGGATTGATAATATTACTTTATGCAGACTGTGTATACTTGCACAAGAATTCTAGAGTATTTTATACTATATTTTACTCACTCTAGGAACCCAACAATCACCTTTCACTGAATGTTCGAAAAGCATAAAGGTCGGTGACGTTGAAATTCTGAAGGAAGGTTTCACTATGCCTCTTACAAAGATCACAGAGCAAAAGATTAGGAAACCTGAGGATGACCAGATAAAAGCGATTTTTCCTGAAAAACGAACTAAAGACGGGTTCGACCCGAAGGCATACAAACTTCTAGCGAAAGCAGGTTATGACTTCACAGCTCACACTGAGTTTAAAAGTCTGAGGGTTTTTTATGGAAGATCTGAGCTCTCTGCAACACAGAAGAAGCTTCTAAAGGAAGGCTATAGTCTGCCTACGACGAGAAAAGGACTTGGATATAAGTCGCCTGAACCAGTTCGCATAACAAGAAAAGGGAAGGCGAAAGTGGCAGACATAAATCATATAACAGTAGAGGAGGTCGATGACTCAAAAGAAGAAGAGAACGTCAACAAACGAGCTTCTGTTTTTAGGGGCATCTGGCCACCAGTTGCTCGTGCTTCAGTATTTCAAAGATTAATTGTGAATGAAATAGAAGAAGAAAGCGTACAGCCTACAAATAACTCCACGCGACCTTCAGCTTTTCAAAGGTTAAATATGTCTGTTGGGGAAGAAGAGAGTACACTTTCAATTCCGGATATCACACGACCTTCAGCTTTTAGAAGATTAAATATGTCCATTGGGGAAGAAGATAGTACACTTTCAATTCCGGATATCACACGACCTTCAGCTTTTAGAAGATTAAATATGTCTGTTGCGGAAGAAGATGGCACATTTTCAAGTCTGGATGTGACTCGACCATCAGTTTTTCAGAGGTTAAGTGTTACCACGAGAAGAAACCAAAAGGAGCAGCCTGCTTCGTCAACTTCTCACCAACTTCAACATGAAGACGTGATGAAAATTGAAAAGATCGCGAAGGCTAATGGAGAAATTCGATGTGCAGTTCCTTCACGAATGAAAAGAAAAACCTTTGTTACTGTCGATACAGATGGTTCTTTAAAGGTAAAGAGACGTGATGTTGTCATCACCAATCCTTCAGAAGAAAATAGTGACCAGGAAGAAGAACAAGCCTCTTGCCTTCACATCATGGTTGAAGAAGAAACAGAGGTCGAAATGTCTGAAGTAGATGAAGACGAAGCACCTTTATCACTTAAAGACGGCAGCGAGTCTACAGTTGATGAGCTTAAAGAAGTAAACCTGGGTACACCAGAAGAGCCACGCCCAACTTTTATAAGCACATCACTGACTCCCGAAGAAGAAGGTGAATATATGAATTTACTCGCTTCATATAGAGATATCTTCGCCTGGTCATATAAAGAGATGCCTGAACTTGACCCAAAAAGTAGTTGTCCATCATCTCGCAATTAAATAGGGGTATCGGCCGGTCAAACAGGCTCAACGACGCTTTCGCCCAGAACTTATCCCTCAAATCGAAATAGAGGTCAATAAGTTGATAGAAGCAGGATTCATCCGTGAGGTAAAATACCCTACGTGGATAGCCAACATCGTTCCTGTTAGAAAGAAGAATGGACAGCTTCGTGTTTGCGTTGACTTTCGTGATTTAAATAATGCATGTCCCAAAGACGATTTTCCATTGCCAATCACAGAAATCATGGTGGATGCCACCATAGGGCATGAAGCTTTGTCTTTTATGGATGTCATCAGGCTATAACCAGATTCGAATGGCTCTTGCAGATGAAGAAATGAAAGCCTTCCGAACTCCAAAAGGGATATACTGTTACAAAGTGATGCCCTTTGGATTAAAGAACGTTGGAGCTACTTATCAACGTGCTATGCAAAAGGTTTTCGATGATATGCTACATAAACATGTCGAGTGCTATGTCGATGATCTTGTTGTTAAGTCGAAGAGACGACAAGATCACTTGAAGGACCTAAAAGTGGTCTTTGATTGTTTGAGAAAGTATCAATTGAGGATGAACCCTCTCAAATGTGCATTCGGTGTTACTTCTGGGAAGTTCCTGGGGTTCGTTGTTAGACATCGAGGAATCGAAATAGATCAATCAAAAATTGACGCCATTCAAAAGATGCCAAGACCTCAAAACTTACATGAGTTGAGAAGCCTGCAAGGTCATCTGGCCTACATTCGAAGATCCATCTCTAACTTAGCCGGTCGATGCCAACCTTTTCAAAGGCTAATGAGGAAAGGAGAAAAATTCGAGTGGGATGAAACATGTCAAAACGCCTTTGAAAGCATTAAGAAATATTTGCTTAACCCTCCTGTCTTAGGAGCTCCCATAGCTGGAAAGTCATTGATTCTGTACATCGCTGCTCAAGAAAGATCACTGGGAGCGTTATTGGCACAGGAAAGTGAGAAGGGAAAGGAACGAGCCCTTTATTACTTAAGCAAGACCTTAAATGGAGCTGAGATAAATTACTCACCTATTGAGAAAATGTGCCTTGCTCTTTTCTTCGCTATTGACAAGTTAAGGCATTACATGCAAGCTTTCATAGTGCACCTGGTCGCGAAAGCTGATCCTATCAAGTATGTTTTATCAAGGCCAGTTATTTCTGAACGCTTAGCTAAGTGGGCCATCATACTTCAACAATATGATATCATGTATGTACCTCAAAAGGCAGTCAAGGGGCATGCATTAGCCGACTTCCTGGCGAATCATCCAATTCCTTCAGATTGGAAGTTATGTGAAGACCTTCCTGATGAAGAAGTCTTCTATGTTGAAATTACGGAGCCCTGGATTATGTACTTTGATGGTGCAGCACGAAGAAGTGGAGCAGGGGCCGGAATCGTCTTTGTTTCGCCTGAGAAACACATGCTCCCCTATAGCTTTGTGCTTGGTGAATTGTGCTCAAACAATGTTGCTGAATATCAAGCGCTAATAATTGGCCTCCAAATGGCCTTGGAGATTGGCATAAGATATATAGAGGCCTATGGTGATTCAAAATTTGTCGTTAGCCAACTTTTACTCCAGTATGAAGTGAAGCATAAAGACTTGAAGCCTTATTTCATCTATGCAAGACAACTGCTAGAAAGGTTTGACAGTATAGTACTGGAGCATGTTCCAAGATCAAAAAATAAAAAGGCAGATGCTCTAGCAAATTTAGCCACTGCCCTAACAATTCCGAAAGATATGTCGATGAACATCTCACTTTGTCAGAGGTGGATCGTGCCGCCAATAGAAGACCAATGCCAAGAAGTAAATATGTTTTTTGTCTTTGCAATTGAAGAAGAGGACTGGCGACAACCCATTATAGATTATCTTCAACATGGAAGACTGCCCACAGATCCCAGGCGTAAGGCCGATATACGAAGAAGAGGTGTCCGATTTATCTACTACAAGGAGATCCTTTATCGTCGTTCTTATGAGGGACTCTTCCTTCGATGCCTTGGAAAGGAAGAAGCAACAAAGGCATTAAATGAGGCACATTCAGGTGTTTGTGGCGCCCATCAATCGGGTCCAAAACTCCAGTTTCAATTAAAAAGGATGGGTTATTATTGGCCTACAATGATTCAAGATTCAATGGAATATGCAAAGAAGTGTGAAGCCTGTCAATTCCATGCAAACTTCATACATCAGCCGCCGGAGCCTCTTCATCCGACTGTAGCTTCATGGCCTTTTGAAGCTTGGGGACTTGACCTTGTTGGCCCTATAACACCTAAGTCTTCAGCAGGGCATTCTTACATTCTTGCAGGGACAGATTACTTCTCAAGATGGGCTGAAACTGTCGCATTGAAAGAAGCCAAGAAAGAAAATGTTGTGGATTTCATTCGAACTCATATAATCTATCGGTACGGTATCCCTCGTCGTATTGTGACAGATAATGGAAGACACTTCTCCAACGGCCTAATGGACAAGTTGTGTGAGAAATTTAACTTCAAACAATACAAGTCCTCTATGTACAATGCTGCGGCAAATGGGTTGGCAGAAGCATTCAATAAGACGTTGTGTAACCTATTGAAGAAAGTAGTCTCCAAGACAAAGAGAGATTGGCAAGAAAAGAACGGTGAAGTGTTGTGGGCCTACCAAACTACTCATCACACTCCTACAGGAGTCACACCTTATTCACTCGTCTATGGGGTAGAAGCTGTGCTCCCGTTAGAAAGAGAGATTCCTTCATTAAGGATGGTTGTCCAAGAAGGGTTGACAACAAAAGATAATGCTAGGTTGCGCCTTCAGGAGTTAGAAGCACTTGATGAAAGAAGGTTAAAGGCTCAACAAGCATTGGAATGCTACCAAGCACGGATGTCTAAAGCCTTTGACAAGAATGTGAAGCTTCGATCTTTTCAAGTTGGTGATCTTGTGCTAGCTGTTCGAAGACCCATCATCACGACACGACACACAGGGAACAAGTTCACACCTAAATGGGATGGACCCTACGTCGTCAAAGAAGTCTACACAAATGGAGCGTACAAGATCGTGGATAAAGACGGATTAAGAATAGGCCCGATAAATGGCAAATTTCTTAAAAAGTTTTATGCGTGAAATGTAATGCTCCATATCGCAAGAGCCTAAACTGCATGATACTTCTGGCCCGCATGAGTTAAAAAGGTGAACGACCAAAACATAAAAAAAAAAAATCAAATTTGTATTCTAAACTACGTTATGACTTGATCCCGTTTATTAATGGGTACGTAGGCAACTTAAAGGAAACTTTAAGCTCAGTCCATAAAATTAAAAAAAAAAAATCATTATTCCTTTATGCGAAACAAGTATGATAATGAATAAAAAAAATCTTGCCTATTACAAAAAAAAATGGAGATATCTTCGATAAAAAATATAATGATAAAAAAAATGAAGTCTGATTATGGTATCCACTTGTAATTCTTCAGCTCTTCTTGTGCATCTTCCAACATTTCAAGAAGTATCGTCAGAGTTTTAGCATCAGCATCAGTAAGAACAGGGGCATCTTCAATGCTACTTATAGTTCCTCGCAGTTTGGAAGCCTCAAGTTGATTTTGTTTTAGAAGATCCTCCTTCTCGATAATCGACTTAGAAATCTCAACTCGCTTAGTTTTCACAGTTTCAAGCCTAGCTTCCAATTCTTCTTCTTCTCGCAATGCTTGCAGATGTTGTTGTTGAAGTGAACCTTTCGCGGTGAGTAGTTCACTTTCACTGTATAGTATCTTCTCCAACCTAAACCTAGTCTCTTCCAGTTGGCGATTCTTACTCTCCAAAGTTAATTGAGAAGAAAATGACGACTGCAGCTGGTTATACTTCTCTACCTTCTTGAAATACGCACTTACAATTTCTTTAAGAGAATCCAAGCCGGGTACACGAATCTCAGAAATTGTATGAAGTATTTTGACTGCCTCTTGTTTAAGGTGAGGTATTTTGTCGAACGGAGTGCGTATGATCTTCTGGTGTATGCTCTCCCACAGGGCAAGGGAAGATTGTTTCCTATAGTTGGAAATAACATCGTCAGCAAAGTAATCAGAGATCTCAGACGCAGTTGCATGGGTCGTTGTCTTCTTTTGTTCAGGAACTTCATCAATTGCAGGATGACAAGATTGAATCGCGACTCTATCTGTTGGCGCTTTGGAATTGTCCACACGCGCAGCTACAGAGTCAAAGACGTCTGGACTCACAAAAGAAGGAGGACTATGATGCCCTTTGACTTCTATAAGGGGATCATTTAAAGGTGACTGCAAAGAAAAGGGGGAAACAATGATGATAATAATAATAGTAAAATATTATAATGAAGAAAAAACAACACTTACCAGTGGTGTGGGGAGTTCAGGAAATTGTGATGATCTAGGGACTCCATCAAAATATTCATCTTCACATACTGATGGTTGTTTGGACTTTTTAGACCTTTTCCAATGACGATCGTCGCTACTGCTCTGACTACCATCATTGTTCTTAGAGCGAAATTCACCAGGATCAAACATGCGAATCCTTTTGCCTCCGTTGTCATTACCAACCTTTTTGGGAAATTTCGGCTTATGAGGAAGAGGAATAGCACTAGCCACCAATTTATCTCTGCCTTCTTCAAGGTAATTTCCATTTTTTGCCGACCACCAACTCCTGTAGCATTGGGTAATTTGGATGTGTGGCTTCATCGCGTGTGCTGGAAGAAAAACTTGGGACAATTTTTTTGCTGGAACGCATATCATCCAAAGGCACAATACATTATCTAAGTTGACCTCAGGAACTTCTTCACTTAGATCGTTTGGCACATCTTGGTAAAATCTGAATTGTCGACTAAATCGACAAGGACTATAAGATTCAATGACCATAGAAGACCCACATCGGGAAGATAAGAAGCATGATCGAATACTTATAAAGAATGAGGAATGCCAAAATGATAGCTGGTCATCATCTGTCAGAACCATGCCTTTGTTGCGGGGAGGGAGATTTGCATACCACGATATATATTTACCTTTATGAATATGTACACGAGCTTCAAAATCATCGAAGTACTTAGCTCCACCCTCTCCGGAAAACTCAACCATCATAGGGCCCCTAACTTTCTCTGGAACTGCATAGTGCGTGTTAAAATAATAAGCAAGCCAAGCGTAAACATAATGCACTGGAAAACAGGCCTCTGAACGTCCTGCCGAAGGAGACGCTTTATAAATCTGGCCCAAGCCATGATAGATATTGGCCAAAACTGGGACAACAAGACTAAAAGCATAGCCTTCTGCCATAAGGCTTGCAATTTTGAAGACCTCTGGACGAAGAGAAACCTGCTTATTAGGAAACACAAATACACATAACCAACAAGAAAGAAAAGCAGCCAAGTAAGTCTTTTCTATCAAATCGTCTTCTACACCTAGCTCATGAAAAAACTCGAGTTCTGTCTCAGACCAGTCAGAACATTTGATAGGAACTCCATTTGGATTATGAGTTGAACGAGGACGACTAGCTTTCTTCGCTTTTCGAGAAGGAGGCTTCTCATACTTCAAATCTCTCTTAAACCAAAAAGAAATTCATGAACTAATGGAAATCTGGAAATGATCACGGTTCTGAGAGGCTATATGATAATAAGCAGCAAAAAGATATTCACAACTTTTCGGGAGGCCTTCGTTGTTTTGGTCAGATGACGCTAACAATTCCTTGCAGCAAGGAATAACTTCATCATAGAACTTCCCTTTAATGGAAAGGCCCCCTAATCTCCACATGTCCCATAAGGAGATGGATAATTCTCCAGACGATGTATGAAGAGTATTTGTTGAGGGACACCATGCCTCAAAAAAGGCTCGAATTATATCAGTGTTGCGATCATAGGTGTATAGGGAAGCCATCACAACATCAAATAGACGAGCCTTCTTAAGTGTTGGCTCATTGCGGGCAGCCACAATTTCCAACCATTCCCAATAATGGCGAGTGTAACTGAATTCTCCATGGATTTTAAACGATGAACTCCAGCGAGCTTTACCCTCAATAATTTGACGACCTAGTGTTGACTCTGGATTCTGACTTGGCTCTTTATTATGTATTGGTGATGCTAGGAACAACATTTTTTGGGATGATTCTCGATTCATGGACCTTCCTTCTGACCATCTAGATAGGACTCTAGAACTATCTAAGGAAGGCTCCAATGTCCTAAAGTTTCCATGCACCGCCTCTCCTACATGAAGAATGACTCCATTTTCAACAGATTGATCTCTATCCTTCAAGATGACTAAGCAGTTCTTCTCAGGATCAGGATGCTCAGTGAAATACACCATGATGGAGATAAGTTTTTCTACACAAGGAAAAAAATTATGTCAATCTTTTCCAATAGGCTATGAAAGCAAGAAGGTGATGCAAAAATAATCAATCATAAAAAAAAAGGGGCAAGTGAAGCTGATGACGACTGTGGTAACTGAAGGGAATAAAAGTCCCCACGCAGCGGAAGCGCATCGTTTGGACCTTACGCCGTATATTAATTAACATTAAAAAACCGTTACGATAACTCAAACAAAACTTTAAACAACCTTTAAAGCCGCTGTAAAATTGGTTTAAACATGCTAAAATAAATCTAAATTTATTTTTAAAATTTTTCTAAAGAAAAGAGGAAGACCTGTTACAAACCTTCGTTGAAGACTTGACCGTTCTTCGCCAACGACGCTCCACGAACGAAAACGCAGCAGTCGCCTTTTCTTTTCTTCGCTGGAAATTTCTTCTTTGATTGACACAATCACCACAGAGGTTACACCGGTATGTCTCTAAGTCTAGGAGGCAAAAGACTTGTGGGAGTCTTTCTCTAAGAGGGAGGCTAGAGAGAATTCTAGGTCTTGTCTTTCAAGAGTGTCAAGTGTCATGACCAATTAGGTCTAGTGTTCTATTTATAGAAGAGAGGCCATGAATAAAATATTCAATTAAATCAATCTTTTCCATAATTGATTCAATCTTATTCCTTAATTAATCAATCATGATCAATCAATTCCATAATTGATTAATCTTTTCCACAAATGACTAATTACTTCCATAAGTGATTAGATCATTTCCATAAATGATTAATCACTTCCTCAAGTAATTAATTATTTCCATAATTGATTAATTCCCGGTTAATGAATTCTTTAATTAATTAACCACCAATTAAATATCACATATTTAATTTCCGGCCTAGAATTAATTAATTTGCCCAAACACATTTTAGGCCTTAAATTAATTAATTCATTATTTTGAACTCTTTCAAACTTCCATAAGTTTATATTTTAACTTTTCAAATATTAATTTCTCTCATAATAATATATCAATATATATTATATTTGTTTCCCTTAATAAATTGAATATTTTCAATTTACTTTTATTACTTAGTTGCCTCAAATTACTTTACGAGCTACCAGTGGGACCTAATGGACCTGCAGATCAGAAGCTCCAACGATGTGAGATTAATTGGTCAAACTCATTAACCACATTAATCAATATTCGTTAACTGTGTGTACATTCCACTATAGACTCACAGTTGCACTCTTCTCACTGCAGACATATTTTCTGTGTCCACGGATCTAGACCAATATCGACTAGTTAGTCCTTCACGAGTGTCTGTAACACCAGTTGGGTCAAATTACCATTTTACCCCTGGGTTACCTCAATTTCCTTAAGTACCAATTCTCCTCTAATGAACAACCTGTTTGTGGTCCAACCATCAAACAGAAAACCCTCTCGTGCCATTGAGAGGGTAGGGCCCTTTGTTCAAGACTCGGAGTAACCACTTAAGGGAACACTCATCTGCTTCCCTAAAGTCGGGAAGGAGTGAATTCCATCTTGTACGATTATGTTCCCAGCTCCCCATTCGGTCTTGTCCCCAAAGTGGTAGGCTTATTGAGTCGGCGTACTGGTCACTCTCACCCATACAAATCAAAGGACAATCTCTCATGAGCAGGAGTCCATAATCAACTAGGGATTAAGACTAAGTTGTCTAGGTCGTCCTAGTGAAATAGAAAACCAACTAGTTAACGGTGTTATAACCAGTGGTTACTATTTCGCGGTCCGGTCTTATGCAAACTCATTGCATAGGATACCCCCACTCGCATGTCTCCTACACGAACGCGTTGGATCGCAGCGTTTGTATCAAATACAAAGTGGGTCGTATCCATAGTGTCACCAGGATAAGGCACCCAGTCTTATCCCTATACTATAGACCCTTTAGGCTGTTTCTTGAACAATGATCCCATATGTCACTACATATAGTTCAAGACTCATATTACAGCCTTGGATGTCTAGTTTATTGGATTAGGGTTATTATTAGGCAAAGACAAATATATAATAACTAATAACAATTAATGGAAAAATATATCAATATTATTTCATTAATATCCGGTCAACGGTTACATTCACTATCTACGAGTTTTAGGGCATAAAACCCAACAAACTCCCACTTGAGCTAAAACACTTAGTTAGTGGGATGTAAATGCAATAATCTAAAGCTGGAAATGTCATGTATATAATACAATGAACTAGGGCATCCTTATACCCATTATACATTTCTCTCACTTGCCCTAGATTAGATGGCATACATATCTCGTAGACCTAGACCCTCTAGATGACCCTCAAACACTTTAGCCGTGAGAGCCTTCGTAAATGGATCAGCGATGTTGTGCTCCGAGGCGATCTTAGTGACGATCACATCTCCTCGTTGCACAATCTCCCGTATCAGGTGATACTTCCTCTCGATGGGTTTACCTCGTTTGTGGCTTCGAGGTTCTTTTGAGTTGGCTACAGCCCCACTATTGTCACAATATAGTGTTATGGGCACGTTCATATTCGGAACCACTTCCAAATCAATCAAGAACTTTCTGAGCCATACTGCCTCCTTAGCTTCTTCGCAAGCTGCTACATACTCAGCCTCCATGGTTGAGTCTGCTATGCATCCTTGTTTGATGCTTCTCCACACTACTGCTCCTCCATTGAGGGTGAATACTGACCCTGATGTGGATTTCCTAAAATCCTTATCAGCTTGAAAGTCAGAGTCAGTGTATCCAGTAAGAATCAAATCCTTAGCTCCATACACAAGCATGTAGTCCCTCGTTCTCTGAAGATACTTGAGGATGCTTTTAACTGCTCCCCAGTGGTTCAACCCTGGATTAGACTGATACCTACTGACTACTCCCACTGCATAACATATGTCAGGCCTAGTGCAAAGCATAGCATACATTAAGCTGCCCACAGCTGAGGCGTAGGGAATGTGTCTCATGTTCTCAATTTCTTGAGGTGTCTTAGGAGACTGTTCCTTAGACAGGTGTACCCCATGTCTGAAGGGTAGTAGTCCCTTCTTGGAGTTTTGCATCGAATATCGAGACAACATCTTGTCAATATACGTTGCTTGAAACAGAGCTAGCGTTTTGTTCTTACGATCCCTAATGATTTGGATTCCCAGAACATATTGTGCCTCTCCCAGATCTTTCATTTGGAATTGGGCTGCTAGCCATTTCTTAATGTCAGTGAGGTATCCTACATCATTCCCAATGAGTAGGATATCGTCTACATAAAGTATTAGAAAAGCTACTTTCATTTTGTTGACTTCCTTGTACACACAAGGCTCATCAACGTTTTGGCCAAAGCCAAAAGATTTGATTGCAGTATCAAATCTAATGTTCCATGATCTGGATGCTTGTTTCAATCCATAAATGGATCGATTGAGCTTACAAACCTTTTGTTCCTGACCTTGGGCTATGAACCCTTCGGGTTGAGACATGAAGATATTCTCTTCAAGATTACCATTCAGAAAGGCAGTCTTGACGTCCATTTGCCATATTTCATAGTCATAATATGTGGCTATGGATAAGAGAATTCTTATGGACTTTAACATGGCTACAGGAGAAAAGGTTTCCTCATAGTCAACCCCTTCCTTTTGGGTATAACCCTTTGCCACTGATAGCGAGCATTGCTAGCTACTTTTACTTATTTAATTTAGCTAGTCTTTTATGATGTTTGGGCCATTTTATTGTGCTTTATTGTTTATTTTGTAGGAAATGGTTGATTGGAGCTATAATGTCATATTAGAGTTAATCGGGTGCTTGGGGCGTGAAAAGATGCAAAGGAATGAAAAGAGTAAAAGAGGAAAAAAGTCAAATTTCGGTCAACAGCAGGCTAGCGTCGAGACGCTAGCTCTTGAGCGTCTCGACGCTCACATTCCATAACAGATTAGGCGCGTAAAGCTTACAGCGTCGAGACGCTGTGATAGGAAGTGTCCCGACGCTACCGTTTTTCCCTTATTCAGAACGTGCGTATAAGAGGCAGCGTCGCTTGACAGCGTCTCGACGCTATCGGCAGATTTTCCCTATTTAATCTTTCTTACTTGCTACGGATTTGGGGAGGCCAAATTGAGAGAATTGAACCCTAATTTCGACTAGAGACATACTGTGGGAGCTGAAGCAAGGACGAGGACCGGGAATTTCACTTGGTGGCATGGATATCGAGACGGGGACGTGTCGGGATCGACGACATTAAGTGTTTCCTTTCATTTTACTTCTCTCTAGCTAGATTTTATGGCTTTTACATGTTTAGTAAAGCTTGTAATTCTTTTCATGAGTAGCTAAACTTGTAGCTTAGGGATTGATGTAGTTGATTAAGTTTATGGATTGATTTATGGTTTAAGTTGTGCAATGTTATTATGTTTGTAATCTTGATTTAATGTTTTTAATTGATTGGCCATTAATTGAATGATTTAAGTTTCGAATCTAGCTCGGGAGAGGGGATTTGATTTAGACTTACTCAAGATTGCATGAATCAAGTATTTTCTAATTCGTGACGGTTTTAGATTAACTTTAGAATTGGTTGAAAGATCTCATTGTCTTGCATGTTTAATAAACTTAGATAGGGATATCAAGTTGGTTAATTTGCATGAGAATCAATTATACTCGGGAGAGGTAGTTGTGATTAAAGGGTCTTTGGCTCATAATTTCATTGTGCATAATAACTTATTCCTTAAAATCAATCCTAAACTAAATCGGCGAAATCAATTCCCTAAGTAGTTTTCTCAATTGAAATTCCACATTCTTTACTTGCTTTAATTTGTTTTTCTTATCATTCGATCATCATTTTTTAATCCCTAAATAAAATTGAGTGAGATTATTCACAATACTTGATTTGCTTAAAAATCCAATCCAGATGACGACACTCGTATTTACGAACTCTTTATTATTACTTGACCCGTGCGCTTGCGGTTAGGAAAAGTCCACATCAACCACCAGTCTAGCTTTGAAGGTCTGTACCTTTCCAGCTGCATCTCTTTTTCTCTTATAGATCCATTTGCACCCTATGGGTTTTACCCCATCTGGTAGATCTGTAAGTTCCCATACAGAATTGGAGTACATTGACTCCATTTCCAGGTTCATGGCTTTGACCCATTCATCCTTATCTTTGTCATTCATTGTCTGTCGATAGGACAATGGATCCTCAATGCCATCATTAGGTATGACAACCTGAGTTTCAGTTAAACCCAAGTAGCGGTCAGGTTGTAATACAACCCTCCCACTACGTCGAGGCATTCCCAACATTTGAGATGGACGGGATGGATCTGAAGAACTAGTTCCTTCATCAACCCTTGTTGAAGGTCCAACTTCATCAACAACTCTTGATGATTCTTCAGTAGCTTCTCCTAATATTATTTTGCTGCGTGGTTTATGATCTCTCATGTGGTCTTCCTCTAAGAAAGTGGCGTTTGTCGATACAATCACCTTATTTTCTTGTGGGTCGTAGAAATAACCACCTCTCGTTTCTTTAGGGTAACCAACAAATTGGCACAGTTTTGAACGAGGTTCCAGTTTCTTAGGATTTGTCACAAGCACGTGTGCTGGACAACCCCAGATGCGAAAGTGATGCAAACTAGGTTTACGCCCCTTCCATAATTCGAAAGGTGTTTCAGAAACACTTTTCGAGGGAACATTGTTCAAGATGTATACTGCAGTCTCTACTGCATACCCCCAAAACGAGCTAGGCAATTGAGCATAGCTCATCATTGATCGAACCATGTCCAACAAGGTTCTATTTCTCCTTTCTGACACACCATTCTGTTGAGGTGTACCAGGGGCTGAGAGTTGAGATTGGATTCCATGTTCTATCATATAATCCTGGAATCTTTGATCCATATACTCCCCTCCTCGATCAGATCGAAGTACTTTAATAGATTTACCTAATAGGTTTTCAACTTTAGCCTTAAACTCCTTAAACTTTTCAAGGGCTTCAGACTTATGTCCCATTAGGTACAAGTAACCATATCTTGAATAATCATCTATAAATAAGATGAAATATTCGTACCCTCCTCGAGCTTTTACATTCATTGGACCACACAGATCCGAATGTATTAACTCTAAGGGTTCTTTGGCTCTGTAACCTTTTCCAGTAAAGGATCTCTTGGTCATTTTTCCCTCGAGACAAGATTCACAAGGTGGCAGTGAATCATCTTCTAACTTGCTTAGAAGTCCATTCTTTACCAAACGACCGATCCTATCGATGTTTATATGACCAAGTCTGAGATGCCAAAGATGAGTATTGTTACTTGATGGAGAAATCTTTTGCCTTTTTCTTTGAGTTTCAGCAGTTTTAAATAATTCGTGATTTAAAAGTGCTTTGTTTTCGGTTGGTCTTAAAACGTACAAGTTATTTTCCAATTTGGCTGAACAAATAAGTACACCATTTTTATAAATGAACGCTTCATTCATATCAAAAGTAACTGTATACGATTGTTCAATCAAATATGAAATAGAAATTAAGTTCCTCTTAATCTTGGGAACGATTAACAAACTTTCTAAAAGTAAGAATCTATTTCTAAAAAATAACTTCGCAGCTCCCATTGCTTTAGCTGAAATGACTTCTCCAGTTCCGACCCTGAGTGTCATTTCCTCATCGTTCAACTGCCGAAAGGAACTATTTTCCTGAAAAGAAGAGCAAACATGATTAGTTGCTCCTGAATCAAGTATCCAGGTTAACTCATCATGTTCTACCAAGCATGTTTCTAAAACTAGTAAATCAAATTTACCTTCCTTTTCCTTCTTTTTCTCAGCAAGGTACTTTGGGCAGTTTCTCTTCCAATGTCCATCTACATTGCAGTGGAAACACTTGCCCTTGTCTGCCATAGCTTTGGCTTTTCCCTTGCTTTTAGCAGCAGTGCTGGGAGCTTTCCCCTTGTTTCCTTTCTTCTTCTGAGTTTTCTTTGAAGAAGTGGCTACAGATTTAGTTCCAGATGATGAACCCTTCTCGAACTTTCTTTTAGAGTGGACAACGTTTGCCTCTCCTTCTATCTGTCCCTTGTTCTTAAGAAGAGACTGATAGAGTTGTAGCTCATTCAGGAGGCTAGTCAGGTTGAATGTTATTTTATTCATCATTGCATTGCTTCTAAACTGTAGAAAACTCTTCGGAAGAGATTCTAAGATGAATGCAACCTGACTACGCTCATCTATGACCGCCCCGTTTGCCTCTGCCACGTTGAATTGGACCATCATATCCAGGACATGCTCCCGAACAGATGTGCCCTCTTTCATGCGACAGCTATAAACGTATTTGAGAGCGTCATGGTGGAGTTGATAGGACGGTTGTCCAAACATCTCCTGGAGAGAGTTCATAATCTCCCTCGCTGTTACCATGCTCTCATGCCTTTTAGCCAAAACTTCAGATAAGCTGGCTAGGATATAGACGCGAGTCTTATCATTGGCCTTTGTCCAGCGGTCATAAACATCCTTAACTGCTTGGGATGCATTACGAGCAGGGGCTGGAGGACAATCCTCCGTTAAGACGAACCGCAGATCATCGACAACAAGAATCGTATTCAGGTTCGACTTCCACGTAGCATAATTTTCGCCGGTTAATTTCTCATTTTTAAGCAGAGAGACAATTGAGGAAGACATTGCTGAAATTTAAACAAACAATGACCGTATTAGTTATCTTTGCCTTAACCCATCATACAAGCAAACAATTGCACACAATCCAATCAAATTAGCAAAACAGACAATCACAGAACCCTAAAACTATCGATTTAGTTTTGCAACGATGTTTCAGAGGTTTAGAATATCAGCCACCGAAGGGTGATCAGGTACTCCTCCTTTGAAATGAGACACCTCTCAGCTAATTCTAATTCCAGAATAACTCACATTCCTATAGACATTAGCCACCGTTGTTCGGTCAAGGATTTGTTAACACTTTTAACTCATCCTCGTAAGTGTAACCCTCCCACTTTCAGATCTCAGAGGCACGCACCAACAGGCTACCGAAGGAAAAGACAACTGTTGGTGATTAGCCTAAGAGCTCCTATCCTTTTCAGGAGTTCACGATGTTCCGAATCCTATGACCAAGCCCTCCGAAGGGATGGTTGCGCCAGGACAACCTACAGGCGGATCATAGGACTCTCACGGTGTGAACTATGGGCGGAGACCGAGGGATACGATGACGCGTGTCCCGCTCCCACTTACTCTAGACATTTTTCCCATTCACCTTGATATTGATCCATGCAAACACTTTCCGAAGGGAGGCCGCTCCTAAGGCGACTCGAAGCCCAACATGAATCTCACGTTGTGAATATAGGGACATAGGAGCAAAACTTGATTTAAATCTTGTTTTGTAATTTTCTTCCCACTGAAAATGTCCTAAGGTTAATATAGGGTTATTGAACTTAGATAGTATTCGGCTAAGTCAATCTATCTAAGTCTGATCCTATTATAACAATTATGGAAAGGATTCAACTGCAATCTTTTGGGTGAATTAAACTTCTTTTAATAAACCCAACATTGCAAGTCAACATTACTATGGTTAATTCAACTCAATGTTCAGGTCAGTTCCCAGGTAGGAGGTGTTCCGTAAACCGTCAACTTAAATACCCCCAGCCTTAGACAGAACTTTACCGAGAGAGTTCCCTTATAACCTCAGTAATGTAAGGTCTTTACTCTAAAGATCTAGGTGCATTAAACACTTTTAATAAACCTAGTGACATTGCATGCTAACATTTAACTATGATTAATTCAACTCCGGTATTCCAGGTCAGTTCCCAGGTAGGAGGTGTTCCGTAAACCGTCAACTTAAATACCCCCAGCCTTAGACAGAACTTTACCGGTGGAGTTCCCTTATAATCATAGCAATGTTTTTCCTACTTAGTCAATTAAAACTATTTTTAACTCTAAGTAAGAAAAGATTCTAATCCTATTAGAAAACGATCTAGGTCTAATTAATTTTAAACAATTTAAAATTAATCCAATTCATCCTATGATCTTATGTTTGCATGCAAATCTTGATTATAGATTGACGGTTTCTAATCATTAATATTAAAGAACTATTTCAAATTTTAATGATTAATCCTATAATCAAGAATCTAGGGTTTAATTCATTCAACAATCTCATTCAAATTAAATAATTAAACCACACTAATTGCATGAATAATATAACAATTATATTATCAACTATGGATGTTTCATGCTTCATGCAATATTGATTTTCTTTTAATATAACAATTATAAGCCAATCAAGAAAATCAATCAAGCATGCTTCATTCATCACATTAAACATAACTATTTATATTTAATTTAAGTAATGACATGCTTCATGCTTTCCAATTTTTCATATAATTAATATACACTTATATTAAAAAATATGAAAACAAATCCATGCATTTAAACATACATTATAACAATTTATAATATATAAAAAAATGCATGAGCATGTTTATAACCTAAGGTGGGATTAAATATTCTATATGACATCCATAAAGCATATAAATAGCAATTGAACCGGTTAATTTTGGCCCCTAGGATAAAATAAAGCATTAAATTACAATAATTTAGCTAAATTCTATCCTAAAAATCCTTGTACAGCTCCGGAATTATGTCTAGACATCACGAACCGCCCCGAACCACCTCGAACCGGCCTCCAAAATCACGAACCATGCCAAAAATTGACTGAACCGAGCCAATAACACAGAAAATCAGGCTGATCCAGCAAAAATAAACCGAACCAGACCGATTTCCCGATCTGGATCCCGGTTGGGATCCCGGTCTCGATCCCGGTCTCGATCTTGAAGGTGTACATATTACACATGTGGAAGCAATTGAAGATCGAAAGCACTTAAGACATTCAATTTTACTCCTAAAGCATGCATGTTCTAGAAAAGACAAAATAGTGAGTTTAGAAAACACCAACCTTTGTAGCTCACTTATGTTGAACTCCTTGTGGTGTTTGCCTCTCCTATGCTCCTTGGAAAACCTCTAGAGTCTTCCCTACTATACTCCGGGCCAAGAACGACTTGTGGGAGTCTATATAAGATAGGGAATGGGAAGGGAATGCTTGAAGCATCAAGCAATGGAGAAGAATGAGAGATGAGAGAACTTTGAGTCCAAATTCCAGCAGCATAACCTTAAGGAAATGGCTCTCTTATGTTTGAATCTGATTCAAACTCCTTTTAAAGACATTCTCCATGCAAAGCCAAGCCTCAAGACACAAGACACATGGTGTATTTGCAAGCTCAAGTGGATTCTAGGTGTACATTACACAAGACATGCAATAATGCATGAGTGAGTTGTCTTTCCACTTTGAATGATCATGCATTAAGTGGATTTCCAACTAAATCCACTAAATTCAATTTGAAATCAAATTTCAAGCTTGCAAATTACCCCCAATTTCAATTCTAAATTGAAATTGATTACTTGGCAATTAATTTGAAAATTTTCAAATTAATTTTGATATGATTAATCTAATTAATCTTTGTTATCTTGTGCAATTCCATATATATGATTCCTAATACACACATATATATAGTATTCAAAACACTTTTAAATACTTCATCTCTCATTTTCTAATTTAATTCATAATTAAATTATTGTGTCAAACACAATTTACGATAATACCCTTTTTCCCGATTTTGAACGATTCAAAGCTTCCTATCTTTTGTTCTAGGCTTAATTCCGATATGAGCTAGTAGGGGGACCTAATGGACCTATAGATCATGGGCTCCAACGATTCGAGGCTAACCGACTAATCTCATTGTCCAAGCTAGCCAACATTCGTTAACTATCGGGACACTCCACTATAGCCCGATAGTTGCACTCCCCTCACTATAGATATATTTCCGTCCACTTGATTTAACCATGATTAGTAAGTCGATCCTTCACAGGTTGTTCGTAGCTATAGCTAGGTCAATAAGCCGTTTTACCCCTATAGTACTTCTAGTTCCTTAAGTCCCACTGATCCTCTAATGAACAATTGGTTTATGGTCCAACCAATAAACCGAGTCCCTCTCGGGCCAATGAGAGGGCGGGATCCCTTTGTTCAAGCCCCGGAGTCAGCACTTAAGGGAACAACCTCTCTACTATCCCTTATTCGGGTAGGAGTGAATTCCTTCTTGCACGACTATGTCCCCAGCTATCTACCCGTTCCTATCCCTGAAATGGGAGGCTTATTGAGTCGGCGATACTGAGCCACTCTCACCTATGCAGATCTAAGGATAAGCCCGAATAAACAGGAGTTCATAGTTAGCTCAGGATTAAGATCGAGTTACCTAGGTCATCACATGAAATAGTCAGTCTCGTCAGTAAACGGTGTTCTAAAGCGAGAGCGACTTATTTCTCGGTCCTGGTCTTATGCAAACTCATTGCATAGGACACCCCCACTCGCATGTCTCTACATGGACGATTTAGGATCACATCGTCTATACCATCTATAAAGTGGGCCGCGTCTCATAGTGTCTCCAGAATAAAGTACCCAACCCTATTCCTATACTATAGACCGTTTTGGCTATTACTCAAGCTTGATCCACTTTTATGTCTCTACATAAAGCTCAAGTGTTCATCCTATAGCCATGGATCTTAGTTTATTGGATTTGGGTTATATATGTGCAATTTAATTTATTCAGTAATGACTTTTACTGAATCAATCTCGATAACACCTTTATCGAATAAGTATATAATTCGTTTAACATTCATTATCTACGAGTTTTAGGGCACCAATCCCAACAAACCTCGATCTCGGTCTCGATGTCGGTCGCAATTTTGGTCACAATCTCGGTCACGATCTCGGTCGGGATCTTGGTCATGATCCCGGTCTGGATCTCGGTCATAATCCCGGTCTGGATCTCGGTCTCGATCCCCGGTCTGGTTTTCAGTCACGATCTCGGTCGGAATCTCGGTCACAATCTCGGTCACGATCTCGGCCGTGATCCCGACTGGGAAATTTTCCAGCAACCCTAAAAACGTCGATTCCTCTGTTTTTCCGATTTCCAGCGCCGTTCTTTATGATTTTCGCCCAAAATCATCTCGATCTCCATCGATAACAGCCCTAAATCTAGACACGGACTTACGAGGACTCAATTTACATAAAATATACCCGAAACACCGGGCCTTACATGATCAAAATCATATAAAATAAAATCTATGGCCATAAAATTAACCCAAACAATTCAACGCAAACCGAACATACATAATGCATAAATCCCACCTATTTGAGTCTATCGCAACTTTTAATATTAATTAATAGGGACAGCGATGGCTCTGATGCCGATTGAAGGGAATAAAATTCCCCACGCAGCGGAAGCGCATCGTTTGGACCTTACGCCGTATATTAATTAACATTAAAAAACCGTTACGATAACTCAAACAAAACTTTAAACAACCTTTAAAGCCGCTGTAAAATTTTTTTAAACATGCTAAAATAAATCTAAATTTATTTTTAAAACTTTTCTAAAGAAAAGAGGAAGACCCGTTACAAACCTTCGTTGAAGACTTGACCGTTCTTCGCCAACGACGCTCCACGAACGAAAACGCAGCAGCCGCCTTTTCTTTTCTTCGCTGGAAATTTCTTCTTTGATTGACACAATCACCACAGAGGTTACACCGGTATGTCTCTAAGTCTAGGAGGCAAAAGACTTGTGGGAGTCTTTCTCTAAGAGGGAGGCTAGAGAGAATTCTAGGTCTTGTCTTTCAAGAGTGTCAAGTGTCATGACCAATTAGGTCTAGTGTTCTATTTATAGAAGAGAGACCATGAATAAAATATTCAATTAAATCAATCTTTTCCATAATTGATTCAATCTTATTCCTTAATTAATCAATCATGATCAATGAATTCCATAATTGATTAATCTTTTCCACAAATGACTAATTACTTCCATAAGTGATTAGATCATTTCTATAAATGATTAATCACTTCCTTAAGTGATTAATTATTTCCATAATTGATTAATTCCCGGTTAATGAATTCTTTAATTAATTAACCACCAATTAAATATCACATATTTAATTTCCGGCCTAGAATTTATTAATTTGCCCAAACACATTTTAGGCCTTAAATTAATTACTTCATTATTTTGAACTCTTTCAAACTTCCATAAGTTTATATTTGAACTTTTCAAATATTAATTTCTCTCATAATAATATATCAATATATATTATATTTGTTTCCCTTCATAAATTGAACATTTTCAATTTACTTTTATTACTTAGTTGCCTCAAATTACTTTACGAGCTACCAGTGGGACCTAATGGACCTGCAGATCAGAAGCTCCAACGATGTGAGATTAATTGGTCAAACTCATTAACCACATTAATCAATATTCGTTAACTGTGTGTACATTCCACTATAGACTCACAGTTGCACTCTTCTCACTGCAGACATGTTTTCTGTGTCCACGGATCTAGACCAATATCGACTAGTTAGTCCTTCACGAGTGTCCGTAACACCAGTTGGGTCAAATTACCGTTTTACCCCTGGGTTACCTCAATTTCCTTAAGTACCAATTCTCCTCTAATGAACAACCTGTTTGTGGTCCAACCATCAAACAGAAAACCCTCTCGTGCCATTGAGAGGGTAGGGCCCTTTGTTCAAGACTCGGAGTAACCACTTAAGGGAACACTCATCTGCTTCCCTAAAGTCGGGAAGGAGTGAATTCCATCTTGTACGATTATGTTCCCAGCTCCCCATTCGGTCTTGTCCCCAAAGTGGTAGGCTTATTGAGTCGGCGTATTGGCCACTCTCATCCATACAAATCAAA
This sequence comes from Luffa acutangula, assembly GCA_036850905.1. Lineage (NCBI taxonomy): Eukaryota > Viridiplantae > Streptophyta > Magnoliopsida > Cucurbitales > Cucurbitaceae > Luffa > Luffa acutangula. The sequence goes on from CM072099.1 coordinate 27,311,000, forward strand.
GGACAATCTCTCATGAGCAGGAGTCCATAATCAACTCAGGATTAAGACTAAGTTGTCTAGGTCGTCCTAGTGAAATAGAAAACCAACTAGTTAACGGTGTTATAACCAGTGGTTACTATTTCGCGGTCCGGTCTTATGCAAACTCATTGCATAGGACACCCCCACTCGCATGTCTCCTACACGAACGCGTTGGATCACAGCGTTTGTATCAAATACAAAGTGAGCCGTATCCATAGTGTCACCAGGATAAGGCACCTAGTCTTATCCCTATACTATAGACCCTTTAGGTTGTTTCTTGAACAATGATCCCATATGTCACTACATATAGTTCAAGACTCATATTACAGCCTTGGATGTCTAGTTTATTGGATTAGGGTTATTATTAGGCAAAGACAAATATAAAATAACTATTAACAATTAATGGAAAAATATATCAATATTATTTCATTAATATCCGGTCAACGGTTACATTCACTATCTACGAGTTTTAGGGCATAAAACCCAACAGTAACCACCCTTGCAGGAAACTACAGTCATCAAAGTGACTGGTCTAGACAGGTGGTGAAATCACTGCAAGTGAAGCTGATGACGACCGTGGTGACCACCCCTGCAGGAAACTACAGTCATCAAAGTGACTGGTCTAGACAGGTGGTGAAATCACTACAAGTGAAGCTGATGACGACCGTGGTGACCACCTCTGCAGGAAACTACAGTCATTAAAGTGACTGGTCTAAACAGGTGGTGATATCACTGCAAGTGAAGCTGATGACGACCGTGGTGACCACCCCTGCAGGAAACTACAGTCATCAAAGTGACTGGTCTAGACAGGTGGTGAAATCACTGCAAGTGAAGCTGATGACGACCGTGGTGACCACCCCTGCAGGAAACTACAGTCATCAAAGTGACTAGTCTATACAGGTGGTGAAATCACTGCAAGAGAATTTGGTGACGACTGTTGCATGAAGCTTGTACATTCAAGTAAGAAAGGAACAAATTGCAATAATATATGTGCAAAAAAAAAATAGGAGACAAAAAAATCTATGGCACAATCAAAGCAATTCATATGTACACATCCAAAAGGACACCGATGGAATATATATGCATATTCAAAAAAAAAAAAAATTGAATATCTATATACCTTTGAGGTAGTGGACAAAGATTGATGTTGTGTCCCAGGAGATCGTTAAACAACTGTGTTAATTCCAAATCCTACAAAGGAAAGACTGTTATTAACAAAAAAAAAAAACAAACACAAAAAATAATAATGGTAAAGCAAGTTTTTGATTAAGGAAAGAGAGATGCAAATGGCAAAAAATCGGGGGTTGCAAAGCAAAAAAAAAATGCCCAAAGAAGAATGTAGAGGTTGCTCATCATGTAGAAGAATGAATCCTTAATCACCTAGTATACTCAAATTCCAGAACTTGAAGTATGGAATTCCAAAAGTCATGCAAACGCCCAAAGAAGAATGCAGAAGATTGAGACAAAATGTGGATACTGTGAAGTATGGGAACAGAGCTTGAAAGACTATACATTTGAATAATGATGGGTGCTTTCAAGAGTAAAGATAAAGGAGAGGCAAGGATGATCTTAAGCATTCAATCTTAAAGATTTGATTGAAATTTGCTGAGGATGAGTCTATTTCTTTTTAATGATTATTATTACTTTACTATCAATAAATCCTTAACAAACTAAAAAAATGAAGAAGGTATTGAACAACTTGCAACTGGGATACAAATGCTTTTTTTTTAAAAAAAGTGGTTAATGCTTTACATATATGGAAATTAAAAATAATAATAATAAAAGAGGAGCCAAAAGTTATTGCGGCATATGTATATAAGAAAATTATGTAATCTTGCCTATATGTGTTGCAGCCAAATTGAAGTTGAAATTGGAAAAAAAAAAAAAAAAGAAAAAAAAAGAGTCAAAGTTTGCGGCTGGTTCGTAAAACCTAAAGAAAATATATGTATTCATGGGTGTTTTAGGTGCAAAACATGAAGCGATGAAAAAAAAAATTCACTTGTATATTTTCAAGACGGCAGCAACAAGAATCTTATAAAAAAAAAAAAAACAGAAGCTTACGACAGTAGCCAAAATAGAGGGTTTCAGTTTTTTTTACTTACCAAGGGCGCAACAAAGAGGCACGAAGGGGATTTTCGTTCAAACTCGAGACCTACACAAAGAAGAAAATAAATGAGCATTTGAAGTTGAATGAAAGAAAGAAAAGAGAAATTAAAGAGAGAATTTTTCTTACCTAGACCTTTTGCTTGAGTGGCTTTGTGTCTTGGCCTATGCAAACTCTTTTATTTATAAAGAAGGGGATTAGGTCAAACCTATAAGGAAAAGGTATTATGAAATTTGATTTTAAATTGAATTTTATCTAATTAGATCCTTATCAAATTAGGAGATCCAATTCAAATCGTAATCCAAGTGGGAAATTTGATTTAAATCAATAAAAATTCGAATTGATCCAATTTTAAAGTAAGATAAATTGGATAAATTTCAAATTCGATTTGATTTAAATTAAATTAAAATCGGTAAAGTTAAATTCTTAGCTGAATCTAAATTAAAGGGGCATATTTTTAGAATTCTATTCCTCAAACCAAATTTTGGATAGAATTTAGCATTACTCCAACTAATTTTTTTCCAGGCTTATTTGAAATTCAAAGTGTTTAAGGTTGGGTGATGCGCAATTTGTTTACCGCAAGTGTACGGGTCAAGTAATAGTATAGTGTTTTCGTGTAAACGAGTGTCGTCCTCTGGATTGGATTTTTAAGCAAATCAAGTATTGTGAATTATCTTGCCCAATTTTATTTAGGGATCAAAAAGTGATGAATGAATGATAGGAAAACCAAATCAAAGCAAGTAAAAAGTGTAGAATTTCAATTGGGAAAACTACTTAGGGAATTGATTTCGCCGATTTAGTTTAGGATTGATTTTAAGGAATAAGTTATTATGCACAATGGAATTATGAGCCAAAGACCCTTTAATCACAACTACCTCTCCCGAGTATAATTGATTCTCATGAAAATTAACCAACTTGATATCCCTATCTAAGTTTATTAATCATGCAAGGCAATGAGATCTTTCAACCAATTCTAAAGTTAATCTAAAACCGTCACGAAATAGAAACTAAACTTTAGTCATGCAATCTTGAGTAAGTCTAAATCAAATCCCCTCTCACGAGCTAGATTCGAAACTTAAATCATCCAACTAATGGCCAATTAATTGAAAGCATTAAATCAAGATTACAAACATAATAACATTGCACAACTTAAACCATAAATCAATCCATAAACACAATCAACTACATCAATCCCTAAGCTTACAAGTTTAGCTACTCATGATCAAAATTACAAGCTCAACTAAACATGTAAAAGCCATAAAAATCTAACTAAAGTGAGGGAAAGAAGAATTAAACTCGTTGTAGGCCGAGACCGAACGTCCCCGTCACGATCCCCACGAACAATGGGTTGATTTCCGAATTTTCCCCTTTGCTTCAGCCTTGAATTCCTCTGTTTTTCCTCTGTTTACGGCTCCAAAAAGTCCCAAAATTGGTTCTCCCCAAAAACCTAGCCGAAAGGATGCTTAAATAGCAAAATTTTGTCGTAGCGTCGAGACGCTGTCAAGACAGCGTCACGACGCTGTCGCGATCCGCATTTTTTGAAATTTTTCTATAGCGTCGCGACGCTATGATTTTTTTTTTTTTTTTTTAGGATTGAACTCCATTTAACTCCAATTGCTGAATTAAGCTTCAAACATATGCATCCTACAAATAAAACATAAAAATGCATAAATTTGGGCAAATAATTGTAAAAGACTAGCTTAATTAATAAGAGAAAAATAGCTAGCTATGCTCGCTATCATTGGGATTATCTTGAGATAATTTGGGCCTAGCCATAATTCAGCTCCGAGTTAAACTCAAGTTAAATTCAAAATAGAGAGAAGTCATTCCAAATTCAAAGTTACATAGAATTTGGACACGACTGAAATTCAATATGGAATTAAAATCCAATTGAGGTTCAAATTGTAATTTGTTGCATCAAGCGGAGTAAAAAAAATGATTCCAAATAATTTCTTTTCGAGATTCATCCACACATAATCTGTGCCTAAATCTCGAAAAGGGGGCATTTGTTGAAGGAGAAATTTTGACCAATCACAAATTGCCACGTCATTACACGAAATTAATGACGAAATTATAATTAATTAAATTTGGGACCAATTATAAATTGACATGTGTCCAAATTTAATTTGAAGACAAAGTTGGCCAATTAATTTGATCAATTAATTGAAATTAAATTGTTTTGATCAAATTAATTAATTTGACCAATTAATTTTAAAAAAATAACAATTAATTGGATCAAATTTGGGTCTTTTAATATTTGGGTCATATGGTTTTGGGTCAAGTAAACAAAACCCAAGACTAAATAGTTGAGCCCAAGACCAATAAAGTCAAGTCCAAGTTGTTAGGCCCAAAAGTTACCAGGGCCCATTTGTGGGGGTCAGAATTTTGAAGCTCGAAGCTAGAGTCAGAGAATTCAGAGAACTTCATTAAGATTGAAGACTGAAGACTGAAGACTCCTTGAAATCCACAAGTTTCAAAGTGCTGAACACTTCCTGAAGACTGAAGACTCCTTCAAGATTTGGAAGACTTCAAGCTCCAAGAATCCGTTGAAGCTCCAGACTCGAGATCAAGCGTTCCAACCCTCGAGTGAAACACATCCACACACAAGAGAGAGAATCAGAGGATCAACATTACAGATTGTATATCCACACACATACAAATATTAATACAAGTATATCGTTTATTCCACGTGTCTCCATCTCCGAAGTTACGTGTAAACAGTAACAACTAATGAATATAAATATATTTAAATTATTTAATTTAAATAATGATTTCTTTAAAAGTTAATAAACTATACTTTTAAATAAATTTGAGAGTTGTTTATAATTTTTTTTGAATTCGAGAGTTGTTTATAATTTTTTTTGAATTCGAGAGTTGTTTATAATAGAAGATAAAGAAGTCTAGCTTTTAAAAATCGATTATTCATTATTAATTATTATTAAAAATAGACTCATAATTTTTTTGGGTGAATTTTTAAAAATAAAGAGAAAAGATTTTTAGTTTTCAACCTATGAAAACAAAAATTTCAAATCATGCTTAAACTTATAAAATAAAAATAAGATAACAATGGTAAGAATTGATATCTATACTAAAGGACTTTCTTTCACGGCAGGAAAACAAGTAAATTATTGCGGCGCTTTTTGAGCAGTAGTTTAGAAAGTGCAGCACGACTTGATAAAATCGCAATGGTTTCTAGCAACATATAAACAAATCGCTCCAAATGTATATATTGCAGCAATTTGCCTGTAGCAATTTTAAAATTGTTGTAAATCTAGGTAAAATTGCAATAGTTTTATAGCAACATATTTATAAATTGTTGCAAATTAAAATATGTCTATTGTAGCAATTAATTTACAACACTTTGGTTAACCGCTACAAAAGAGTGTATTACAATAATTATCTTGCAGCATTTGCGATACCAAATGGGCTAATTTAAAATTTTTAAAATTATAGCGACCAGTTCAAATTGTAGAGACTAAATTGATAATAATAAACCTTAAATTTGGAGTTGAATAAACTTAATTAAGAATAAATTTTAATAATCTTTTTCTTATTAACAAAGTGGTTACAAAAAATTTTGATGATACGAACTTTTTGGTAAAGTAAATCTATTTGATATATTTATTTTACTCAACCTCAAGAATGAAACAAGATATTTTTGTTTATTTTGAATACACAATTTTTTTAGTTTTCATTTTCCGCCCAATGTCTCCTAAAAAATAGGCCCAATTTTTGCTTTGCCACTCCACTTCAAAGACTTTTTCTTCCCTCTCAAATCTCTCCCAAATTCCTACTCCCAATACTTTCCTAAAAAATCGCCTTTCATCTCAAATCTCTCAAATCTTAATATATTTTTAGTTTCTTCTTCCAAGTGTTGTGAGCAGTATATGACAGGCCATGGAAGATCCAACATAAGGTAACCCATCTTATTCAAACTTTGGGTTTTTTTTAGAAATTTTTAGAAATTAGGTGTTCTCCTAAAATCTCCTTTTATTTTTTTGCTTGCTGAAACAAGTAAGAAAGCAGAGGAAAGTTTCAACCTTTGTTTCTCGATTCTTATTACTTTACCAATTATCAAATTTCTTCTATTATCCTTAACTTCTGAGCTTGCTTTAAAAAATTATAACTCATTTGTTCTTGAAATTACACAGTATAACAAGAGATATACAGGGAGGGAGAGGTTTGTTGGGGAGGTTTGTTAATATTTAATTAATGGTTCTTTTGACCTAGTTTCTTAAGATACCCCACTAATTTGTATTTAATTATTCATTTGAATTTTGTAATTATTAATTCTTATTATGTTGGATATTTATAGTCTTTTGTTTGAAGTTTTGTTATTTTCTATTTGCGGCAGCCTAATCATTGTGGAGAGAAGAAACTCTATAGCGATAAAAAAATTCTTCTTATTTCTCTAAACTTTATGTTTTCTTTTTATCTCTTATTTTTGTAATGGTTTAGTAATGAATACCTTGAAAATATTTACTTTGTTTTAGGCTTCTTTTTTACTCTTTTTAGTTAGTATAGTATTTACTTCGTTATTGTTATTTGTACCTTTTTTTTAAATTAAACCACATTCTTTTTGTATTTGCCGCTTGTTCTAATTTTCAGTTTTATTTCATTTGAATGTGTCTTGTTTCTTGACAACAAACATGTGCTTATTTTCAGGTACCCTGTGAAAGTACTTACAAAAGATTTGCTTGCTTATAAAACTGAAGGTATCATGAGTTATTGATACTTTTTAAGTATTACTCCACTACTCTAGTATTGTAGATATGCTAATCTTTACAAAGTCTTTTTTTTTTTTAATGGTAATTCCAATGTTTTTCTAGACTTATTTGAGCTTTGCTTGGTTTATTCATGTCATCTATGTCATATTATTTTTTATGATAGGTGGAACATTTGTTGCTAAGAGGTATTGATCATGGTTTTATTGAGTTCAATATGTTATCTACAAGTTTTAAGATTTAATTCTAAATTATAGTGTGTTGGCTAACATTATATGTTATATTGATCTATGATGTGATGATATATATAGTCAATCAAATCATCTTTTTTGTAGTTAAACTTTGTTTGCACTTCTATGACTAAGAATAACTAATCTATTCTTTTGCTTTTGTTTGACAGGAAAGTTAGCCTGTCAAGGATAGACATATATGGCGCACATGGAACAAGTAGTTTGAGTTATCTTTTCATTACTTAGTTTGTTGTTTTGATTTTTTTATAATAGGTTAACTTTACTTCATTCCTTATATTTGTGTTCCTTTACATTAGTATAAAATATACAATAACTTCTTATTTATTTATTTATTTTGTTAATAGGATCAAAGCTTCTATGCATCAAGGAATAACCTATCAAGGTCAAGTTTGTACGAACTTCTTTAATGACACGTCGTCTGAACCGAAGAGGTGTTCTTTGGGATTGGAAGGACGTTTTTCATAGATAGAGGGGTTTTTTTTCTTTTTCTTCTTTAATGTTTGTAAGGGATAAATGTCCTCTCTCAAATTTTGTCAAGGTTGTGGTTAGATTTTTTTTTTTTCTTTGTAAACATTTGAGTTTAGTTATCTTTTATTCTCATTTGTAATTGTTCACAACATTAATAAAAAAAAATTGTTTCATTATTGTTAAACTTTCAATTCAAATATTCAACTTTGGTGTATTTTAATTTAATTTAGAAATATTTGCATGCATTATAGTGGATTACATTTTTACTTCCAACAGTTTTTCAAATTGCTAGTATTGGACTTTCCAATGATACTTTTTGTTCTTTGGTTCGACTTGTTTCAATGTAGCATAAAGAATTGTTGCAATATGTAAAGACCACGACTAATGCCGATCATGATCTATACGACTATTATAAAGATCATGATTAACATCAATCATGGTATATCAATAAAGACCATGGCTAATGTCAGTTATTGTCTATACTATAGACCACAATTAACATCACCCATAGTCTATAATATCAACCATGGTTAACGTCAACCATGATTTATATAGTTATAGACCAGACTGACATTACTATATAAACCACGGCTGACGTTAGTTGTAGTCTATAGTATAGACCATGGTTAACGTCAGCCATGGTTTATATAGTAATAGACCACGATAGACGTTACTTATAGTCTATAGTATAGACCATGACTAACGTCAACCATGATCTATAATATAAACTATGGCTAACGTCACAGCTGATGTTAGTTGTAGTCTATAGTATAGACCACGGCTAACGTTAGCCATGGTCTATAGTATAGACTACACTGAAGAAGACCATGGTCGCAAAACCGTAGTCTAATAGAATAAACCACGGTCATATGACTGTGGTCTATATCAATATTTGTAGTAGTGGTTTATGTACATTTGATGCACATTAAAACTATAGGTTAAATGAGAGAGATACAATTGAATATGATTCAATTGTAAAATTAATTAAATATTTGATATTAATTAGTGTGGGAATCAATTCATTAAGAATTAATTGAATGACCTATTTAGTTCAATTGAATATGATTTAATTGAATTAAAACTATATGTTATAATTGATTTAATTAAATTAATTATAATTCATTAGATAATTAATTATTATTTAAACGCCCTGGATCGCGTTGATTATGATCAACGGTAGAGATCCTATAGGAAAGTTAACTTCCCTCATTCCCATATATCAGTTAGGGTATGGTGTGCAGTTTTGGAATGACAATTCACTCTTTGGCTTTTGCATTTTTTTACAGAAAAAAAAAAATCTCTCTCAACCAAGCAAAAATTCAGTAACCTTCTTGCTGAATTTCTTCCCTTCCAAGACCAAGGGCAATACCACGATTGTAATCTCAAAGGGTGCCATGAGATATAGCGGGTGATCCCACGTGGTGGTGTTCGTTGGGAGATCAAAGAATACTTTTTGGAGCATAGTGCAGTATTTTCAAGTAACAACCCATGTAAGTGTTCTTGATCTAAATAAGTTTAGATCTAAGTTTATGCATGCTTAATCTCGTTTAGAAAATTTTTTCTGTTTTGCCCAACGTATTGGTACTCTGTAAAATGGAAATTAAATCACGCCCGATTAATTTTGCTTCCGCTTAAGGATTCAATTCCTTCAATTCGATGGGTTAACGCTCTAGGGGTATATAGTTCTTAATGCAATCGCTTGATTAATTGATTTTAACGGGTTTGTTGGGGCTAATTAATTAGTGGTTAGTAATTGAATCGATGGACGTTGGGATCGAGTCAATTGATTTAGAGTACCTATAGACACCATGCATATAAATCATTATTTGCTAATCAATGAGTAAAAAGTGAATGTACTGATCCCGAGTGTCTTCAACTTCAACGAGCGGCAAGGTGAGATTGACCAACCTCCCCATTTACTTTTCAGCTATTTACTTTTCTGTCATTTAATTTTATGTCAGTTTATCTTCTTATCCGCTAACTTTCTGTCAGTTTACCTTCTTATGACCATCCTTCACCCTCAATTTTCTCCATCTGTCTCAAACCCCCTTTTCTTTGCAACCCCACAACATTAAAGAGATTAAGAGTGAACCTCCCTGTGATCGACCTCGGCCACTACTACTGCAAGGTATCTTCGTGTTCGTGGACTATAAATTTGTTTTGACATGAGCTCTGCGGCATCGACGCGCCTAAGTCTGTGAACATAAGTTGATTCTGATTCAGGTCGTCGATTAACAAGCTAACACCGCTCCGAGACCACCAACCACTAAACCTAAAACCTCTCGGGCAATGAGAGGGTGGGATCCCTTTGTTCACGTTTTGAAGTCAGCACTTAAGGGAACAACCTCTCTACTATCCCTAAATTGGGTAGGAGTGAATTCTATGTTGCAGGACTATGTCCCAAACTATCTACCCGGTCTTATCCCCAAAATGGTAGGCTTATTTATTCGGCAATGATGAGCCACTCTCACTCATGCAAATCAAAAGATAATAGAGTGGATTATAGACTCCTGTTCACGAGAGATTGTCCTTTGATTTGTATGGGTGAGAGTAGCCAGTACGCCGACTCAATAAGCCTACCATTTTGGGGACAAGACCGAGTGGGGAGCTGGTAACATAATCACACAAGATGGAATTCACTCCTTCCCAATTTTTTAGGAAGTAGATGAGTGTTCCCTTAAGTGGTGTCTTCGGGTCTTGAACAAAGGGCCCTACTGTAACACCCGTAATTTGAGAAAATCTCAAATTTTATTAGTTTGAGATTAATTTGGAATTGGGGGGAAATTAGAAGAATTGAAAAAATTGGTGAGATTTTGAATATTTGGGCTGGAGTGGCAATTTCGTAAATAAGCAGATGCTTAAGTCAACCCTAGTTTCTTTTTATAAGTGGCACGCAACCCTAGGCAAAAAGCATCTCCATCTCTACACTCCTTCTCCCTCTCTCTCACCCGCCGGTGAGCCTCATCTTCAGCAACCTTCTTCGGCTTCGTCTTCTTCTCGTCTCCGGCGCGTTTAACTCCGACCAGCAGCAGTCCGGCGACACCACGGTGCTCCGGCGCGACTCCACGCAGTGCGCGACACTTCCGGCGAGTTGCGATTCCAGTCCTCGCGGCGGCGGCAGCAGACGAAGAGCGGTCGAGCAGCGGTGGCAGCGTCTCAGCTTCAGCAGGCGGCGGCGTCTTGGAGTTAGCGGCGGTTCGTGGTCGACGTGAGCAGGAAGGTCGGCGGCGGCTTTCTCCGATCAGCGGCACGCGTTCCAGTAGGAGTGGGTGTCGATTCTTAGTAATTTTCCAGCGAGTTTTGAGGTCCTTTGGCTGTTTTCGTGAGTTCCGGTTGCTGGGTTGTTGGGCGCGCGGACAGCAGCGACTTTGGATCCTTATCGACGTCTTTCCAGCGATATTTAGTGTGGGTAAGTGAAATAGTTAAAGTTTTGGTTCATACAAGTATATAGGAAGGTTACCCATGAGTTTTCGTCTTTGATTTCAAGGTACCCATAGCGCTGGGAGGATTAATCGTCGAGTTCGATCGATAATAGAATCCGGTCAGCAAGCTTAAATTCTGTTAAGGTTGAGTTTGCCTTTGGTGATTTGATTAGGCGGCTTGGAATAGAGTCCACTAAGCCGAGGTAAGTGAACTTGCTGTTGAACTTTTAATTGGGTGCATGCGTGCGATTTTTCTAAAATTCTCGTGTTTGGAATAATTGATTTTCTATAATATTCGTGTTTATGAGTAGCTCCTGAAATTATTATTATAGTCTATAAGCATGAGAATTATGCATAAGAAGTTTATATTTTTCATTATGCATGAGTTCATGAAAATTATTGTTTGCTGTTTAAAATAGTTGAGTTGGTGGTCTCATTAGTTTAAATTATTTATAAGTGTAGTCTAGCGTGCATGAAATTGATGTACGTTCAGAGATGCCTACAAAGGGCTTAGGGACATGAAATTGATGTGCCTAAGTCGAGGGTTGTGAAATTGACGCCCTCGAGGTTTCGTGAAATTGACGGCCTCTGTAGGAGACATATGAAATTGATGTGTCTAGAATATGTATGAAAGTGATGCATATTCTCTCTCATTAGAAGTACACATGAAATTGATGTGTTTTAGGTTATGCATGAAATTGATGTATATCCTAAGTTTGCAAATAAAGTTTAGAGTTACCAAAATTGTATTTGATGTTATTTTTAAAATGTTTTTAAAGCGTGACCCAATCTCAATAGTAGGGTCTCTTACTGGGTATTTAAAATACTCATTCTTTTCAAAAATATTTTTTTTTCAGGTAAGGACAAGGGCAGATGAAAGGCGAATGATGAGAAATCGATAGATGGCCATGGAAGGACTCGAGTTCATGATTTATTTTTTTTTCCGCGTTAAGAACCATGTTTTACTTTTGTAAATTATTTTAAGAAGATTTTTTAGAGGCCTTGTACATTTATGTTTCAGAAATTATCTAAGCTCGTTTAAAATCTTTGAAACAAGGGATCCCGAATAAAAGTTTTCTTTAAAGTTTTGTTTAAATTAGTGTGTTTGTTCCAAATTGTTTTCATTTAAAAATGCCTCCAAACATGCATTGTCGTAACGGTTCCTTTAAGACTTATTAAGAAGTCGGGTCGTTACACCTACCCTCTCACTGGCTCGAGAGGGGTTTCTGTCTGATGGTTGGACCATAAACAGGTTGTTCATTAGAGGAGTACTGGTACTTAAGGAGGTAGAGGTAACTCAAGGGTAAATTGGTAATTTGACCCAGCTGGAGTTACGAACACTCATGAAGGCCTAACTTGCTGTTATTGGTCGATATCCGTGGACACATAAATATTCTGCAGTGAGAAGAGTGCAGTTGTGGGTCTTTAGTGGAGTGACCCACAGTTAACGAATGTTGACTAACTTGGTTAATGAGTTTAGCCAATTAGTCTCGTATCATTGGAGCTTCTGATCTGTAGGTCTACTAGGTCCCACTGGTAGCTCGTACAGAGACTTGAGACAATTAATTATAACTTGTAAATTGAAAGTGTTCAATTTATTTAGGGGAATCATATAATGTATATTGATACATTATAATATAAAGTTTATGAAACTTTATAATATAATTTTTGAATTAAATTCAAAATTAATTCTTGAGAGAAAATATTTAAAAGAGTTCAAATAATTAATATGAATTGGATTCATATTAATATAAATAATTTAATAAAATCCCTAAGATTAAATATATGATATTTAATTGGGTAATTAATTAATTATGGAATTAATTGATTATTTATTAAATTAAATATGAATAAGATAATAGATTTAATCTTATTCATGACCTTTTCCTATTAGGAAAAGGTTTTCGCCTTTACTTATAAATAGGACCCTTGGGGTGGGGTGAAAGGCATCACATTCATTCTACTTCTCTTAGAGATCTCTCCTAAAAGACTCCCAACAGTCTTCTACCTCCAGTAGTCGCAGAGATATACCACTGTAACCAAATGGTGGTGTTCTTCGTTATTGCAAAGCAATCAAGAATCATTCTTGATTTTCAGAGACGTCAACGGATGTTTGCTTCTCTTTTCTTTATTATAGATTTAGATCTAATTTTTGTATGCTTAGCCTTAAGTTTCTATAGAATTTGTTCTATGATTTTTGCCAATGTAATGGTATTTTTGGATAAACAAAATTAACTACGAATCGGTCTCAATTACGCTTCCACTTTAACGAAATTAGGGAATTCCAAATCCTTCATTTTCGTGCTGGCATCGAGACGCCAATGCCATAGTCTCGACGCCGGCTCTCGAGAATACACAATTTGAATGATCTTTTGGTCCTTTTGGCTCCGATCTTGAGGCTCGAACACTTCGGTCACGTCCTTTAGCTCCATGTCATCTTGGGAACTCCAAATTAGCCCGGAAACGTCCTAAAATTCTCGAATTTGTGCCCAATTGACAAATTGGCCTAATTATCCTCTTGTGCTCGAAATCCTACAAAATAAACAATTAAACCATAAAACACAAACTAACAAGATTAAATTAAAGGTAATTAAATAGCACATTTCAAGTGTTATCATCTGGTCTTATGCAAACTCATTTGCATAGGACGCCCCCACTCGCATGTCTCTACATGAACGATTCAGGGTCACATCGTTTGCACTATATACAAAGTGGGCTCCGCATCGCATAGTTTTTCTAGGATAAGGTACACAGCCTTATCCCAATACTATAGACCGTTTAGGTTATTACTTGAACTTTATCCAGTTTTATGTCACTACATAAAGTTCAAGTTTTCATAACATAGCCCGGGGTTACTAGTTTATTGGATTTGTGGTAATTTAGGCAATACTAATCATTCATAAATCAATAACGCTTTATTGAATGGAAATAACTCTTTATTTACAAACAGTCATCAAATGTTACATTTATTATCTACGAGTTTTGGGGCATAAAACCCAACATAAAATTCTTCTAACAAGGTTAGATTAGAGGTAATAAAATAGCACGAATCATGTGCTATCAATGACTGCTAATTGTGGAGGCAAGGAGGTGGAATCCTTTTCTTTAAGAGGGAGGCTTGACAGGCTAGAATGAGGTTCTTACTAAACCCTAGGTTTAGTGACCTATTTACAGGGGAGAGCCATGAATAAAGTATTAGTTAAAAAATAATATTAAATTCATATTTGATTTAATAAATAATCATTTAATTCTATAATTAATTAATTACCCAATTAAATATCATATATTTAATTTTAGGCCTTTATTTAAATCATATGAAACAAATTCATATTATCATTTCAACTTTTTCAAATTCTCTCACGTCCGATAAATTTAATATGAATCAAACTCATGTTGATATTTGAACTCTTTCAAATGTCTATTTTTCTCATAATTTTGAATTTAATTCAAAATTATATTATAATGTATCACCATATATTATATTCTTCCCTTTAGACTTAGTTGTCTCAAATCACTTTACGAGCTACCAGTAGGACCTGATGGACCTGCAGATCAGAAGCTCCAACGATATAAGATTAATCGGCTTAACTCATTAACCAAATTAATCAATACTCGTTAACTGTGGATACACTCCACTATAGATCCACAACTGCACTCTTCTCTCCACAGATGTGTTTTTATGTCCACGAATATAGACCAATAACAACAAGTTAGTCCTTCACGAGTGTCCGTAACTCCAGCTGGATCAAATTACCGTTTTACCCTTGAGTTTCCGCTACATCTGATATCACCAAATTGGTGCTAATTATTTCCGTAAATTTTGCTTATCCTAATGTTATTGTTTGTGAAAATTGACTAATCTTGAGTCTTATTGATGTATAGGTCAATTTGGTGTTATCGGGATCAAGAAGAGCACTTTGGTAATTAAAAGTCAACCTAAGCAAAGAATTCACCAATTTTTCCGAGACACTACCTCACGGCGTCTCGACGCTACGAATGCAAGACATGGCCAATTTAGCGTCAGTGTCTCGACGCTGTCGCGTTTTTATAAAATGGACCTTTTCGCATTTTAGGTCTTTTCATGTTCGTCTTTAGCTGATTTTCACCGCAACACCTCATCACTCTCTGTATTTTTCGCGTTTCCATTGCATTTGCATTAGATTATATTAGTTGTTAGATATAGCAATGGCTAATCGAGCCTCGATGCTTAGTTGGAGCATTGCAATGTCCTGCTAAGTGTAGATCGTCGTAGTTGGGGACTCCGAATGTAAGTTTAGCATTCCTTTGAGACCTTGTATCTAAGATTTCAGTGTATTATTGTTTAATTGTGTTCTTAATTCCAATTTATATTACAATTGATTTGAATCTTTGGATTGACAACCTATTGTGTTTTTATCAATTGCTTCGCTAGAATTGGTAGCGAATAAATCTAATGTTAATCTTGATTAAAGGACGTTTTATCCCTATTGGACAAGATTGCATGAGAGATTTAGGAGTTAAGGCTTAGAATCGTATGAATTTAGGCTTTTCCTAGTTTATGCATTCTTTCTAACAATCCAGCGATTAAAATCTAATTAGTGAGACGTCATTAGTTAGATTCTTAATTAGGTTCTGGCCTCGTTGCATTGGTCGGGTTAGAAATAACTAGGACCATTAATCCCGCTGGCTTTTCCAATGGGTAGTTAGACAATTAACCAATAATTTGTTAAATAAGAGAGTCTATTGTTGCACGATTTTCAATCCGCAAGCGAATGGGTCGTCACAAGTAATATAGTGATTTTGAGTATAGAGTATCGTCTCCACAGGGATTGGATTTATTCAATTAATTACCAAAAATAATCTTGCTAAACTTTATTTAGAGAACAAAATCTAATGCCGAAAAGATATGGAGGGATAATTGTAGAGTTGTTAATTTCGACAATTTGACCTTTAATCATAATCAATTAACTAACTTGGATTAATCAATCATTTGATTCATAAGTCTAGAAGCCTAATGACAAGGACTCTCCTGTCGGTCTCATCCTATCTCATACCTTTCAATAAAAAATCTCATTTCAGTCTCATCTTTATTTACTTAGCATGGCATTACGATCCTTCAGTACAACCTCTAACGTTATTTATCTTATCCCGTGTCACCCGGGTAAATAATCATCAGTCATGCATTCAGTTCTAGTCTAAGCTTCTCTCCGTCGAGTTTCCACTTAGTAACGATTCATTTAATCAATGATCAGTTGATTAAAAGCATTACGGACAAAATGCACAAATGAACAATAATGACAATTAAACCAAATCAATTCATTAATTCACCAAAGGTTCAACATCTAAATCAATCTTCAACAAAGCTCCAAAACTCTCCCAAAAATCCCCAATTTTAGTGTGGATTCTAGAATGGGGTGAAAACCCACAAATTGGCACACAAACTTCATTTCAAAAGGCTCCTTTTATAGGCTCCCAACAGGCGTAGCGTCGCGACGCTCTAACGTCATCTTTTCTTGGGCTCCAAGACGTCGCAGTCTCAAGACGCTATCTGGACAGCGTTGCGACGCTGTCACGATTCCAGAACTCTCCACGCGGCTGCCTAGCGTCGGGACGCTCCAGGCTTAGCGTCTCGACGCTAGGCCCTGAATCTTCAATAATGGCCCGATTTTGATTTCAATTTTGGGCTTCCAACTTTCTTTTGGCCCAACTACTTCATGTAATGGATTTTGGGCACTTTTCTTGACCCAAGTTGATAATTTAAGACTTGGAATTCATGAATTTGGGCTTCTAACTCATTCTTCTTGGCTTTTTTGGATTTGGGTCTTCAATGTAGTTCTCCAAATTGCTCCAAAAGCCTCCAAAATCATCCAAAATCTCTCAAAATTCCAGTTTTTCTTCTTTGACTCGGTTTTCTGAAATTTAAACATAAAATTGCATTAAAGCACACAATTCATACACAAAACTAGCTAAAATTAATAAGAAAATGATGACATTTATGCATGTCATCATCTATGATTTGGAATTGCCAAATTGAACTAGGACAACCAACTGCGTGATCCTGAGGTAAGATTAGCCAGTCCATTCTTCTATTTTCTAGTTATTTAACATTTTGTAATTTAATTTCTGGTATTTTTATTTGTTTCTTCTTCAAATTCTTCCATGCCAAACCCCCCTCCGGTTACCAATTGAAAAAAATCTTAAGTCAAGATAATTAATTCGATTGCTCCCTGCGTTCGACCCCAACCACTATTTCTACAAAATAGTTTTAGTGTCGTGGATTATAAATTTTATTTGACAATTCGGAGCCTCGACAACTCCGACCCCGTCAACATCCTTGAGTGTCAGTGCTCCTCTATTAAACAACCTGTTTGTGGTCCAACCACAAAAAAGAAACCCCTCTCGTGCTAGTGAGAGGGTAGGGCCCTTTGTTCAAGACTTGGAGTCACCACTTAAGGGAACACTCATCTACTTTTCTAAAGTCAAGAAGGAGTGATTCCTTCTCGTGTGATTATGTTTCTAGCTCCCCACTCAGTCTTGCCCTGAAAATGATAGGCTTATTGAGTCGACGTACTGGCCACTCTCACCCATACAAATCAAAGGACAATCCCTCGTGAACAAGAGTTCATAACCCACTCAGGATTGAGACTAAGTTGCCTAGGTCATCCTAGTGAAATAGAAACCTAACTAGTCAACGGTGTTAGGACTAGCTGTTACTATTTCGTGGTCCAATCTTATGCAAACTCATTGCATAGGATACCCTCACTCGCATGTCCCTACACGAACGCGTTGGATCAATGCGTTTGTATCAAATACAAAGTGAGTCATATCCATAGTGTTACCAAGATAAGGTACTCAACCTTATCCCTATACTATAGACTCTTCAGGCTATATCTTGAACAGTGATCCCTGTATGTCTCCACATACAGTTCAAGACTCATACCACAACCAATGATGTTCTGTTTATTGGATTATGGTTATTTATGCAAGACAAACATAATACAAACAACAATAATTTATTGAGTAATACATCAATATCATTTTATTAATGTTCGGTCAATTGTTACATTTATTATCTACGAGGTTTACGACATAAAACCCAACAAGTTAATCAAGCCTTGGGACTTAGATTAGGCTCGTCTATGTAGTCTAAGCATGGATTGTTGTAATCAGAACCTCAATTCGTAAGTATGTTTAATTTCTATGATATTTCAACCATTTAATGCATGATTTGAATGTGGTTTGTGATTTAGATTCCTATTTTACTCGTAATTGCAATGGGTAGAGTAGCGGGCGAACGATTTGCAATCATTGTAATTAGCTTAGCTAAGTAGAGTTAAGTTTCACGTAGCGAACGAATCCTTGATTTGAAAGTAGTAATAGGTTGTATCTTGCCTTTGACCACTCTTTAGGAGATTTTCGGAGTTCGCATGATAGGTCTAGAGTCTAAATCGATGTTTATAATTAATCTAGGGTTTACCTATTTAATTCATGAGCATTCTTGCCTCAAACACCAATTGGTTATTTATTAATCACGATCGAGTTAGCTAATTAATCAATTAGATGTTAGCTTTGATGGAGGATCGATTAACGCTCTAGGAGTATCTTTTGTTCTTAATGCAATTGTTTAATTATTAATCATGATGGAGGGTCGAGTTAATTAATTAGTAATTAAGAATTGGCTTAGATGGAGGATCAGGTTAATGGATTTAGGGATACCAATTAGACATCCATGTGTTAAAATCAATCTTTAGAAAATCGTTGACTGAAATTAAATATACTGAACACCGAGAGTTTTTTATTGCAAGAAATACCGAGGTACGATTAACCTACATGCCATTTAATTTCCTGCTTTTCTGCCATTCATTTTCTTGCTTTTATTTTCCAACATTATTTTATTTTTCTCGCATTAACTCTTCGCATTCAACCCCCTCCATTAGTCGGGTCGTCATAATAAACCTGATCTAGACAAATTAATAACCACGCTCCCTATGGACGACCCGACCACTACCTACTGCAAAGTAGTATAAGAGATTATAAATTTTAATAGTTCCTTAGAGAACTAGGAGAGACACTTCTTACCCTTCCTTTTCTTACTTTGATGTATTTACGTAGATTGCTACTTTGTTTTACTTTTTGAATTTTTCTTACCTATAGTTTCCTAACATCTTGGCACATATAACATTTATTTAACCGCATATTAAGCATGTTTGGTTTTACACATACTTTTCATATTGTTTCTCTAAAATCCCTCAATGATGAGACTCAAAGTTTTTCTCTACTTAAGATAGCATAACGTTTATTTTTCCAAGCATGAGATGTGAGGTAGGATGAAAGAATGAATAACATACATAACATATATATATATATATATATATATATATATATATTATTTGACAATATGTGAGATAAGAGATTCAAACTCTTGACCTCTTAGCTTGATTGAAGGTATTGAACACTTTGTATAATCTCAAGGTTTGTACACTCCAAAATCAATATTAGAAACACTGTATTCAACTCAATTAAGATTATACAAAGATTGATCCTATTTAACATGCACCTCTTGGAGAGAGATAAACGGAACGAATGAATGAAATTTTAAAAATAAGGAAAGGTCATAAGAAATTAAACCTATATGGAAATAAGAGAAAATCATAAAAGGAAATGGGTAAACATGGCAACGGTAGAATATTGTGAAAAAGGTATTTCTTTAAGGTGGTTGTCAATCACCTATAATATTGGTGATTGATTGTTGCCCTGCTGTTTTGAAGAGAATTATTCTGCTTGTTGAGCTGTTGGATCTTGTTCATTTGCATCATTTCTCAAATGGAGGTAGGGATGTCATGAACCCCAAGTTTGTTTGTTAAATCTTTGAATGTTGCCTTTGTAAGCGGTTTGGTAAATATGTCTGCAAGTTGTTGATGTGAGGGTACATATCGTGTAATCAAAGAACCTAGAGCTACCTTTTCTCGCACAAAATGATAGTCTAGTTCTATATGTTTTGTTCTAGCATGGAATACTGGGTTTTTGGACATTTGAATTGCACTCATGTTATCACAAAATAGCTCAAGAGTTTTGTGCAATGGCATTCCCATATCACGAAAAAAAAAATGAGATCCATGTGAGTTCAGCTGCTGCATTTGTCATTGCTCTATATTCTGCTTCTGAACTTGAGCGAGAGACAGTTAGTTGATTCTTTGAGGATCAGGATGAAGGAGTGTACGAGACACTAGCTGAAACAATTTGGATCTAGATGTTGGGTTTTATGCCCTAAAACTCGTAGATAGTAAATGTACATTTGACCGAACATTAATAAAGTGATGTATTATTCAGTGTTTGTATTATATCTTGTCTTATTAACCCTAATCCAATAAACTAAACATTCAAGGCTAATAGAATGAGGCTTGAACTAGTATGTAGGGACATACGGGGATCAATGTTCAAGTTTTAGCCTAAAGGGTCTGTAGTATAGGGATAAGGCTGGGTACCTTATCCTGGTGACACTATGGATACGACCCGCTTTGTATATTGATACAAACGTAGTGATCCAACGCGTTCATGTGGTTGACATGCGAGTGGGGGTATCCTGTGCAATGAGTTTGCACAAAGACTGGACCGCGAAATAGTTAACCACTAACTGTAACACTGTTAGTTAGCTCGGTTTCTATTTCACTAGGATGACCTAGGCAACTTGGCCTTAATCCTGAGTGGATTATGGACTCCTGTCCATGAGGGATTGTCCTTTGATTTGTACGGGTGAGAGTGGCTTGTTCGCCGAATCAATAAGCCTACCATTTTGGGGACAAGAACGAGTGGAGAGCTGGGAACGTAGTCTTACAAGATGGAATTCTCTCCTTCCCGATATTAGGGTAAGTAGAGGTGTGTTCCCTTAAGTGGTGTCTCCGGGTCTTGAACAATGGGCCCTACCATCTCTATGGCACGAGAGGGATTTCTGTTTGCTGGTTGGACCACGAACAGGTTGTTCATTAGAGGAGCACTGGTACTTAAGGACCAAGAGGTAGCCCAGGGGTAAAACAGTAATTTGACCTAGATGGGGTACGAACACACGTGAAGGGCTAACTTGCTGTTGACGGTCGATATCCGTGGACACAGAAATATATCTGCAGTGAGAAGAGTGCAGCTATGGTTCTTTAGTGGAGTGAACCACAGTTAACGAATATTGATTATCTTGGTTAATGAGTTTAGCCAACTAATCTCATATCGTTGGAGCTTCTGATCTGTAGGTCCATTAGGTCCCACTGGTAGCTCATTTAGGGCGTTGAGGTGAAATTCTAAGGAAGGATTGAATATTCGAAAGTGTTCGAATATTAAACTGAAATATGAATTTGATTCATATTAAAACTATAGGTTATAATTAATGTGCATTGGATGTATATTAATAATATAGTTTTGATATTGAAAATAATAATTGAATATGTGATGTTCAATTTTATTATTTTTATATTAATTAATTTTGAATTAATTAATTGATTAAGTTTAATTAAAATTGATTTAATTAAACTATAGGTTAAAGAGGGATTAATTTAAATAAGATTTAAATTTATGATATTTCAATTAATATTGATTAATTGAATTTTAATTAATTATAATTTAAAATTTTGTTTTTTAAATTGATAATTAATTATCTGGTAACTGAACTTCAGTTACCAGAAATTAGGCGTGCAGTTATCCTCCTGATCGATAGGTAAGGGGTTGAATTTCAGTTTTAGAGGGGATCACTCTCAGTCTCACGCCTCCCTCCCTCTCTCTCGTTCTGCTCTCTCTCTGAGAATACAGAGTGTTTTTTCCAGAAAAATCCTTAGAGTTTTCGGTTCCCACAAGCTCTCAACGTGTACCCCTTTGAGAATACCGGTGAATCCTCGTGGTGGTGTTCGTGGCAATTTTTCCAACGAAAACAAGGATCGCTAGCTGCTGTTTTTGGGAGCAATTCGGAGAAAATTTGGCGAAACGATCAAGCGTTTCTACAAAGGTAATTATCAATAGGATCCTTTTATATAGATTAGATCTATATTTTAGGGCTGTATTAGCATGTTTTATAAGCAATTTCCAGCATGTTTAAACTTATTTAAATTGCTGTAATTTACCCAACGTATTGGTATTTTGTTCTTAAATTAATTCGGGGTTAAAGGTTCTGTTTGTTTTTCCACTGCGCAAGGGCTATTATCCCTTCACTAGAACCTCTCAATTTCATTAATTTTGCTTTATAAAACATGCTGAAAATTAAACTGAAAAACAAAGTTTCGTGAAACCAACCTTTAGATGAGAAATTCGAGAGCTCCGAGGATGAATTGAGATCACGAACACTTCTAGGAGAACCACGAGAGTCTTTCCTGCTATTCTCAGGCCTTAGAACGAGTTGTGGGACTCAAGAAAGTGATGAATTCGGGAGAGAAGCTAGATAACTCAACACAAAATATGAGAGAAAATTAGCAATCCTTTTGAGAGAGTTTTCAGCTTCTTTTGTACTATTTTTTTCATAGCTTTCAGCCAACCTTCTTGAGGAATGTAATACACATATATATACCAAGAGGTAAAGGAGATGGGATGATGTTAAGTCACCTAATTAGGTGTCTTGAATATGGAGTTTTGCATGAACTAAACTCACATAAAATTGCCACACAAATATTGAATTTCAAAATTAAATTTGAATTTCAATATTAACTTTAATTTTAAAAACAAATTCAGATAATTCATTTTTATAATTAACTTTTAAATAAACATTTTATTTATTATATAATTTAATATCCAATATTAAATATATAAATGACATTACTCCCAATTTCTCTGTCAAACCTAGTTTTCGAAATGTGAATCTCTATTCATGTTCAAAACGAAAATATGTATTACATACACGCTTGTAATATTTAAATTATATTTAAATATTACTATTTCTCACAAATATAGTTTAATCTCAATTAAACCATTTCATTGAATATAACGATAACTTCCCTAATAGGAGTTTAAACGTTTCAAACTTTCTCATCACATATGTTCTAAGGTTTATTCCGTATGAGCTAGCAGGGGGAGCTAATGGACCTACAGATCATGGGCTCCAACGATTCGAGGTTAACTAGTTGAACTCTTTTAATCTAGTTAACCAACATTCGTTAACTACCGGGACACTCCACTATAGTCCGATAGTTGAACTCCCTTCACTGTAGATATATTTTTGTCCACCTGATATAACCAAGATTAGTAAGTCGACCCTTCACAGGTTATTCGTAACTTGAGCTAGATCAAATGTCCGTTTTACCCCTGAAGTTACATCTTGTTCCTTAAGTCTCTAGCTGAGTCCCTAATGAACAATTGGTTTGTGGTCCCACCACTAAACCTAAAACCTCTCAGCCAATGAGAGGGTGGGATCCCTTTGTTCACGTTCCAGAGTCAGTCACTTAAGGGAACAACCTCTGTACTTTCCCTAAACTGGGTAGAAGTGAATTCTGTTTTGCAAGACTACGTCCCCCAGCTATCTACCCGTTCGTATCCCTGAAATGGGGGGTTTATTGAGTCGGCGATATTGAGCCACTCTCACCCATGCAAATATAAGGATAAGCCCGAATAAATAGAAGTTCATAGTTAGCTCAGGATTAAGATCGAGTTACCTAGGTCATCGCATTGAAATGATAGTCTTGTGAGTAAACGGCGTTATAAAGCAAGAGTGACTTTTCTCGGTCCTGGTCTTATGCAAACTCATTTGCATAGGACGCCCCCACTAGCATATCTTTACATGAACGATTCAGGATCACATCGTTTGTACCAATTGTACAAAGTGGGCCGCATCGCATAGTGTTTCCTAGGATTAAGGTACCCAGTCTTATCACTATACTATAGACCGTTTAGGCTATTACTTGAACTTGATCCGTCTTTATGTCACAACATATAGTTCAAGCACTCATGTCATAGCCAAGGATACTAGTTTATTGGATTAGGGTTATTTAACGTACAATTCACTCATTTTAATAACTTGAGTAAACAAAAACTCAATAACGACTTTATTGAACAAGTATATAACTATTTGTTTCATTCTCTATCTACGAGTTTTAGCGCACCAACCCCAACAATCTCCCACTTGCACTAAAACTCTAGTTTAGTGGGATGTATAATAATCTATAATAGTAGTGAGTGAATAAATACTTGTATTAATAACAATTTACAAATAGAATAAACTAGGGCATCACACAATACCCAGTACATCACGGTTTTGAATATCGGTTTACATTCCTCCCACTTGCCCTAGACCCATACCCTCTAGATGACTCTCGAACACTTTAGCCGTGAGAGCCTTCATGAATGGATCAGCAATGTTGTGCTCCGTCACTATCTTTGTGACGATCACGTCTCCTCGGTGCACTATTTCCTTGATGAGATGATATTTTCTTTCAATGTGCTTGCCTCTCTTATGGCTTCTAGTTTCTTTCGAATTTGCAACTGCACCGCTATTATCACAGTAAAGAGTGATGGGCAGATGCATATTTGGAACGACTTCCAAATCGGTCAAGAACTTCCTAAGACATACTGCTTCTTTCGCTGCTTCGTATGCAGCTACATATTCGGCCTCCATGGTCGAATCTGCTATGCATCCATGTTTGATGCTACGTCATACTATAGCTCCTCCATTCAGCGTGAAGGCTACTGTAGTGGGAGACATAAAATTATTCTTCTCGAGGGAACGTTACATAATATTAGATAATGTATACATAGTTCCTAAAATTAAAAGAAATTTGATTTCTCTATCTTGCTTAATTGAACAAGGTTATTCAATATCATTTTCTTTCAATGAAGCGTTCATAACTAAAAGAGGTATTGATGTTTTCTCTGCAAACATGGAGAATAAATTTATATGTTTTAAAACCAATTGAGTCTAAAGCTATTTTAAATCATGAGATGTTTAAAACCGCTGAGACTCAACCTAAAAGACAGAAAGTTTCTCAAGATACCTATCTCTGGCACTTGAAGTTAGGCCATATTAATCTCAATAGGATTGAGAGATTGGTTAAAAATGGACTTCTAAACAAATTAGAAGATAACTTCTTACCTCATTGTGAGTCATATCTTCAAGGCAAGATGACTAAACGACCTTTTTCCGGAAAGGGTTATTGTGCCAAAGAGCCCTTAGAGCTCATACATTCGGACCTCTGTGGATCGATGAACGTTAGAGCTCGAGGAGGGTATGAATATTTTATCGATTTCATTGATGACTATTCAAGGTATGGTTATCTTTACCTAATGCATCATAAGTCTAACGCCCTTGAGAAATTCAAGGAGTTGTGAAGGAGATGGGATGATGTTAAGTCACCTAATTAGGTGTCTTGAATATGGAGTTTTACATGAACTAAACTCACATAAAATTGCCACACAAATACTGAATTTCAAAATTAAATTTGAATTTCAATATTAACTTTAATTGTAAAAACAAATTCAGATAATTCATTTTTAAAATTAACTTTTAAATAAACATTTTATTTATTATATAATTTAATATCCAATATTAAATATATAAACGACATTATTCCCAATTTCTCTTTCAAACCTAGTTTTCGGAACGTGAATCTCTATTCATGTTCAAATCAAAAATATGTATTACATACATGCTTGCAATATTTAAATTATATTTAAATATTACTATTTCTCTCAAATATAGTTTAATCTCAATTAAACCATTTCGTTGAATATAACGATAACTTCCCTAATACGAGTTTGAACGTTTCAAATTTTCTCATCACATATGTTCTAAGGTTTATTCCGTATGAGCTAGCAGGGGAACCTAATAGACCTACAGATCATGGGCTTCAATGATTCGAGATTAACTAGTTAAACTCTTTTAATCTAGTTAACCAACATTCCTTAACTATCGGGACACTCCATTATAGCCCGATAGTAGAACTCCCCTCACTGTAGATATATTTTTGTCCACCCGATATAATCATGATTAGTAAGTCGACCCTTCAAAGGTTGTTCGTAACAAGAGTTGGGTCAAATGTTTGTTTTACCCCTGAAGTTACATCTTGTTCCTTAAGCCTCTAGTTGAGTCCCTAATGAACAATTGGTTTGTGGTCCCACCATTAAACCTAAAACCTCTCGGGCCATTGAGAGGGCGGGATCTCTTTGTTCACGTTCCGGAGTCAGTCACTTAAGGGAACAACCTCTCTACAATCACTAAATTGGGTAGAAGTGAATTCTGTTTTGCAAGACTATGTCCCCAACTATCTACCTGTTCCTATCCCTGAAATGGGGGGTTTATTGAGTCGGCGATGTTGAGCCACTCTCACCCATGCAGATCTAAGGATAAGCCCGAATAAACAGGAGTTCATAGTTAGCTCATGATTAAGATCGAGTTACCTAGGTCATCGCATTGAAATAGTCAGTCTTGTCAGTAAACGACGTTATAAAGAAAGCGTGACTTTTCTCGGTCCTAGTCTTATGCAAACTCATTTGCATAAGACGCCCCCACTCGCATGTCTTTACATGAACGATTCAGGATCACATCATTTGTACCATTTGTACATAGTGGGCCGCGTCTCATAATGTTTCCTAGGATTAAGGTACCCAGTCTTGTCCTTATACTATAGTCCGTTTAGGCCATTACTCTAACTTGATCCGTCTTTATGTCACAACATATAGTTCAAGCACTCATGTCATAACCAAGGATACTAGTTTATTGGATTACGATTATTTAATGTGCAATTCACTCATTTTAATAACTTGAGTGAACAAAAACTCAATAATGACTTTATTGAACTAGTATATAACTATTTGTTTCATTCTCTATCTACGAGTTTTGGGGCACCAACCCCAACACAGTATATTATGTTTGACCATAAAGAATATACAATATCCTGAGGTACTCCTTCTAGTAATTGGACATCCACCCCAATCTGCATCACAAAAACCATATAAATTTAATGAGCTATTTTTGAAGAAGGTAATGCCATGATTCATGGTCTTTTTAAGATATCTAAGTATTCTTTTAACTTCCCTAAAGTGCTTTACTTGAGGTTCCTACATGTGTTGGCAAACTTTGTTCACAACATGTACGATGTCAGGTCTTGTTAGCGTGAGGTATAGAATGTAGGGATAAAAGCCCTAGCGCAGCGGAAGCGCATCGGGAGGATCTAACACTGTATATTAATTAACATTAAAATACCAATACGAAAAGGCAAAACACTACTTTAATCATGCTTTAAAGTCGTAAAATCATTATAAACATGCTGAAAATAAAGAAAAATAAAACTACTTTGTTTTTCATATTTTTCTAAAGAAAAGAGTAACCGTTACAAACCTTCGTTGTAGACTTGAACGATTTTCGCCACCGACGCTCTAACGATGAAAAATGTCGCAACCCTTAAAAGTCTTCGCTGGAATTTTCTTCTCCAAGAACACAAAACCATAGAGGTTACACCAGTATATCTTTAAGTCTAGGAGACAATGGACTGGTGGGAGTCTTTCTCTAAGAAGGAGGCTTGAGAGAATGCAAGAGTCTTGTTGTGAATCTAAGAGCAAGAGGGCACCCTAACCTTTAGGTCTAGTGTTTTATTTATAGGAGAAAAACCATGAATAAAATATTCACATAAAATCAACTATTTCTATAACTCATTTAATATTTTCCATAATTAATCAATTCCATGACCAATCAATTC
The DNA here is from genome assembly GCA_036850905.1 of Luffa acutangula. Lineage (NCBI taxonomy): Eukaryota > Viridiplantae > Streptophyta > Magnoliopsida > Cucurbitales > Cucurbitaceae > Luffa > Luffa acutangula. Next base: position 27,338,621 of record CM072099.1, read on the forward strand.
CATAATTGATTAATCTTTTCCATAAATGATTAATTACTTCCCTAAGTGATTAATCATTTCCATAATTGATTAATTTCAAATTAATTAATTCTTTAATTAATTAATCACCAATTAAATATCACACATTTAATTTTCGACCTTGAATTAATTAATTGCCCAATTTAATTTTAGGTCTTAAATTAGTTAATTCATATTTGAACTCTTTCAATTTCCTATAAATTTAATATGAATTAAATTCATATTAATATTTGAATTTATTCAAATATTTATTTCTCTCATAATAATATATCAATATATATTATATTGTTTCCCTTACTAAACTGAACATCTTCAATTTACATTTATTACTTAGTTTCCTCAAAATACTTTATGAGCTACCAGTGGGACCTAATGGACTTGCAGATCAGAAACTCCAATGATGTGAGATTAATTGGTCAAGCTCATTAACCAAATTAATCAATATTCGTTAACTGTATGTATATTCCACTATAGACTCACAGTTACACTCTTCTCACTGTAGCCATATTTTTGTGTCCACGGATATAGACCAATAACGACTAGTTAGTCCTTCAGAGTGTTCGTAACACCAACTGGGTCAAATTACCATTTTACCCTTGGGTTACTTCTATTTCCTTAAGTACCAGTTCTCCTCTAATGAACAACCTCAACCTGTTTGTGGTCCAACCATCAAACAGAAAACCCTCTCATGCCATTGAGAGGGTAGGGCCCTTTGTTCAAGACTTGGAGTCACCACTTAAGGGAACACTCATCTGCTTCCCTAAAGTCGGGAATGAGTGAATTTCATCTTGTGTGATTATGTTCCCAACTTCCCATTCGGTCTTGTCCCCAAAATGATAAGCTTATTGAGTCGGCGTACTGGCCACTCTCACCCATACAAATTAAAGGACAATCCCTCATGAGCGGGAGTCCATAATCAACTCAAGATTAATACTAAGTTGTATAGGTCGTCCTAGTGAAATAGAAACCTAACTAATTAACGGTATTATAACTAGTGGTTACTATTTCGCGGTCCGGTCTTGTGCAAACTCATTGCATAGGATACCCCCACTCGCATGCCTCCTACACGAACGCGTTGGATCATGACGTTTGTATCAAATACAGAGTGAGTCGTATCCATAGTGTTACCAGGATAAGGCACTCAGTCTTATGATCCCTATATTATAGACCCTTCAGGCTATATCTTGAACAGTGATCTCCATATGTCTCAACATACAGTTCAAGACTCATACTACAACCTAGGATGTCTAGTTTATTGGATTAGGGTTATTTAGGCAAAGAAAAACATAATATAACTAACAACACTTAATGGAAAAAAATATAACAATATTATTTCATTAATATTCGGTCAACCGTTACATTCACTATCTACGAGTTTTAGGGCATAAAACCCAACATAGAAGAGACCCTACCAAGCTTCTATAAAGTGTAGGGTCAATTATCTCCTCATCCTTTTTGGACCATTTGAGGTTCAAGGCCATTGGTGTAGCTAAAGGAGAAGCAACCATCTTTTTCCGACCTTAACAAGAGGTCTTTGATGTATTTCTTCTGACTGATGTGGTAGCCATTTGATAGTTCTTGTACTTCAATTCCCAAGAAGTAGTGAAGTTGACCTAAATCCTTGATTGCAAACTCAGTACCAAGCCTCTCAATGAGTATTTGGATAAAGTTTAGTTCATTTCCTGTGATTATAATATCATCTACATACACTAACATTAGAACAAGAATATTCTCATGTCTATATAAAACGAAGGATGAATCTGAGGAACTACAATGAAATCCTATGTGGAGCAAAAAGTGAGAAAGGCGATCAAACCAAGCTCTAGGAGCTTGTTTGAGACCATACAGTGGCTTATTCAACCTACATACATGACTAGGAAATTTTGGATTAGTAAAACCTGGTGCACTACAAAAAAGTTGACCTATTTCGACCATATTTTATCGAAGGTTATAAAAAACCTTTGAAAAATATATACATTTATCGAAGGTATTTAAATAACCTTTGATAAATATTTACGTTTATTGAAGGTTATTAAAAACATTTGATAAAAGTATAATATTTATCAAAGAACCTTCAGAACCTTTGAAAATTATATTATCTTTTATCGAATGTATTTAAAAAAACCTTTGATACATATCTATTTTTTATCAAATGTTTTTAAAAACCTTTGAAAAAGATATAATATTTATCAAAGAACATTGAAAACCTTTGAAAATTGTATTATCCTTTATCAAAGGTATTTAAAAAACCTTTGATAAATATTTACATTTTATCAAAGGTTATTAAAAACTTTTGAAAAAGATATAAAATATATTATCCTTTATCGAAGGTATTTAAAAAACCTTTGATAAATATCTACTCTTTCTTGAAGGTTCTTAAAAACCTTTGAAAAAGATATAGTATTCATCAAAGAATATCAATAACCCTTTGAAAATTATATTATCCTTTAATGAAGGTTATTAAAAACCTTTGAAAAAGATGTGTATTTTTTTAGTTCAAAAAGATGTGTTTTATCAAAGGATATGAGAAGCTTTGAAAATTATATTATTTATCAAAGATTTTAAAAAAACCTTTGAAAAATATATACTTTTTTATCGAATTTTGTTGGTTTAAGCTTCGGTGTCCTTGTTTTGGTCGTACTGTGTTGGGATCTGAGTTGTTGTTAAATTATTAGGAAACGTGGAATTGCTAGAAAGACTTGTGAGCTAAGTTATTCTATTTTATACTGAGTTGTTAAGGTAAGATAACTTGCTGAATTTTTATGTAATTATGCTTTGGTGTGGCAATTGTGTTTCTGGCATATGAAATTACTATGTATGAGTTGAGACTGAAATGACTTGAGAATATTATGAACGCTGTTGTTTACAAGAGTATGGATTTAGTAAGTTTTTGGGTTATGAGGTGGATGGGAATGCATGTTTTTGGTATGTTGCAGTTGGCTGACATTGTAAGTAGACGACGGGAAGTTTGTGGTTTCTCTGATTAGAAGTGTTGTTTGTCGTTCTCGTTTCTGTAATTGACTGAGTTGGGATGGTGCATATCAGTTTAGCCTGTCAGTAACGTCTGAAAAAGAAAAGAATTTTATTAAGTAGGTTGTAGTTATAATTAGCTTGTGTGCTAAGAGGCCTTAAAGGGAAAAGAGCAAGAAGGGGAAAAGATTAGGCTAGTTACTCTGGTAGGGGGTCATGTCAGTTAATCACCTAGGACTGAGATGTATTAGACTGAAATGAGGAGCTAAATGAGCGGAACTTGGCTTCACAGACTAGGTATCATTTACTAATTACTGTGGAAGTTAAATTCCAACTTAAAACCCATGGACGCCCCACCAGCTGTGAAATGGTAGTTTAGAGCGCTACGCGCACCTTAGTTCCTTGATGGGTGAGACTTGGCTTCACTGATTAGGTGCCATCTACTTTCAGTAGGAGTAGAGATCTCCCAAAATACCCACCTCAGCGAGTTGGTAAACTTAAGTAGGTGACCTAATTGATCACGAGACCCAAACTACAAAATGATTGAAATGAAATGGAATGGAACATGATGACATAACCTTTAGGCCCTTAGCCCAAATAACCTCTTGAATCCTTGGTTCTTGCATGTCTAACAGTATTGTTACAACTTACTGAGTATTTTTCTTAAATACTCATTCTTTTCCCTAACATGTAATTGCAGGTAAAGGCAAAGGTGTACAGAATGCGTGACGAAATGTTGCTGAACGAGCCATGGATTTCCTTAGGATAGACTTCCGCTTATTATGTTTTCGAACTTTTTCTTTTTGCATTTGTCATGTGATGTCTTAGGATTTATTCCGGTTTGAGATTTTTGTTGAAATGACTAAAATTTCTTCTCTTTCTGTTTTAACTGGGATCCCAGGCTGAAAAGTTTCACTGATTTTCTAAGCATGTTTTACTCTAAATGTTGTTCCATCGTCATTACTTGTAAGTAAAATGTCACATGTAGTAATGGCCCTAGGATCTAGACATGAAATGTGGGGTCGTTACATTTTGAGTTGGAACCCCATGTTATCAAATATCAATCACCTATAATATTGGTGATTGAATGTTGCTCTGCTGTTATGGAGAGAATTATTCTGCTTGCTAAACTGTTGGATCTTGTTCATTTGCAGGTATATGTTTTATGCCAGTTGAACTAGGATTGTATTGTCATGAAGGAGTGAAATAGGAATATAGGCCGTAAAATATTGCTTAAACATTAATGCTCAGCTCGGTTGTAGACTTCAACTTATTAAAATTTAGAAATACACGAGAAAATGAGACGAATACAAGTTTTGTTGTTACATTTGAAAATGAGAGTAGGTATTTAATATATTCCTTCCTATAAAAGTTGACCTTTTCTATAATATATATTATCTCTATCTATAGAAACATCCTCTATAAGGTGTCCAATAGTCAGATCCTGTGTTCTCTCTGTAGACTTGAGGCGTACATGAAATTGGAACTAAACACAGCCCTCTGCTCCTTAGGTCAATCTTACCATCTCCTTTTGGTTCTTTTCTCTCCAAGCTTTGCCATGGATCCTGAAGAATTAGCCAAAACAGATCATAACATGTTTACTTCTATTCAAATTTGCTTCACATGTTTTTTTTTTTTTCTGTTAGTTGAATATGTAATCTTAGTTATTTTCAATCTTGACATTTTAGTTGAGGCTATAATACTTTAATCATGTTCAAGTTAGTATATATATTCTACTTATAATATAATAAATGTAAACTTCAACATAGTTTTAGTGTGTAATTTCAAAAATTTTAATTATTTTCTTAAAAGCAATCTTCACCTTGTTGTTTGTAAAAGAAGATGAAAAATATAATAAGTACCTTATAGGAATTCGTCTTCATGTAGGGATTGCTCAGTAGCTGAAATAATGGAAGAGGAAAAAAACAATTATAAACTCGTACGTACTTTATATTTTATGAACAAGTTATCGAGATTGACTATGGTAACCTTTTATCCAAAGTGGTATCTCATAAGTTTTCAATCATTACTTAATTCCAAGTTGATATCATAGAGATTAAATTTACATATCCAAGTACCAACATAAAACCAATAAAAGCGCTTAAACAAAACATCGAAAGTGGCACGAAACAGAAGCTATAACTACAATAGTAGCTACAAGAACGAAATATTTTGAAACAGTTTAAAGCAAATAATGCTCTTGAAGATTTTTTGTTTTTAATACATTTTATTTATTTTGTTTGAAAACGGAAAAAAAAAAAAAAAAGTTTGTTATGGAACTGAAGTAATAGGACAAAAAAGAACGATGCAAGAACCTGGACTTGCTCTTGTAGGAACTTTATGTATCCAATGGTTTCGGTTAGAACCGAGGCCGTATCAGTCTGAAATGAAATCATAGAGAAAAAATAAAGTTGATGGAAAAAAAAAAACAAAAAAAACAAAAAGAAAAAAAAAGTGAAAAATAACAGAAAATTAAAATTAATCGAAAGTCAAAGAATGTGTATGTCTGTGTTTCCCCTTTAAATTCACCTTTCCAAATGGCGACACAATTTGCTGAAGGGCCGTTATCCTGTCTCCAATTTTGACCTTTGGTTGCTGCATCTTTTAATTATAACAAAATAATTAGCATTATATATATATATATATTCATAAAATAATATAATTACATATAAATAATTGAATAAAATAAGTTGAATTACCATATTGATCGTTATAATTTCGACTCAAATTTATAGTTTCAGTTTAACTTCAACTAAGTCCTTACAATTTAAAAATAATAAAATTCTCATCATTTCATGAATTTATCAAGTTTCACAAATCATCCATATCATTACTATATAATTTACATGACAATTATTTACATAATAATGACTTATATTTATATTTTGTAAATTATATTTCAGTCAGGCTTTATGTAGAGTAAAAAAATAAATGAAAATGCAACTTTTTGAATGGATTGCTTTTGTAACCATGAGTAAGATTTTAACTAACATCCTAGAGTCCAAATTGAAACCATTGGAACTATTAAAAATTATTGAATCTAATAACCGTTTGATATAGATTTGAAAATAGGTGTGCACTCCTATAATAGATGGATATAGATTTAAAATATTTTTTATAATTTATTTATCATAAATTTAATAGTGTAAAACTAACCGCAAAAGTATAATGATCTCCTTCAATAATTTTTCATAAAACAACATAGATTAGCTTAAAATTAAACTAAACTTAAGAAAATCTTAAATAAATTAGCCTCTAAAATGTGTATATTTGTGAAATAATATTTATATTTATGATTGTGATTAGCGATGGGTCAAAATTGAGTTGAAATTTATATGCATAAAATAATATTTAGATATATACCTTATTAGATGCAGCTGTTGAGTTATCTTGCTTTGTCTTTTTTGTGGCAGTTTCAGAAGATTCTTCAGATCTTTTCTTCTTCCCTTCGCTCGAAACTCCACTTCCTCGTCCACTAATTCTTGTCTGCAATATCATTGAGTAAATACAAAGAATTTAAAACTTCCACTCCTCATATTTTCCTTCTAGTTCATATTCACATTTGGAACAGAAGTCAAATATTAATATAATATCATTACAGGCATTATATAATAACATAACTAAAAAGAAACTTTTTAAAAAAAATCTGATTTTTCATTTCAATGGATCGACTATACCAGTGAAATTTGACTTATTTTAAACAGTTAAATTAAATGTACATAAATTTATTAAAAATTGAACAAAATAAACGCAATTCCTACTCAATCCAATAAAATTAAGGTTGGTGTTTGGCAATTGCCATGTTTCTTCTTCTTTTAGAAATAAATGTATTTAAGTGGAACACTGGTTATATAAACATGTTTAAAAAGGAAAATGAGTTAAACGCTTTCTCTTAAAACACTTTAAGTTATTTTTTTTTTATCTAAATTTAGAATTTCACAAGCCACTTTTCATTATAAAAATTATGAAAAGGACTACGTACGGAATTTTAATAAACCATTACAAAGGAAGCTATTTGTAATAAAGCATGAGTACAAGGTGCCAAACACACTACCAAGTCGATCATATAAGGGAGATGAACTAGGCCAAACCAAGAGTTCGGCGGAAAAATAATAATATTCAAGGTTTCATTTGATAATCAATAAAACAAAAGTATAGAAATCTTATTTTAATTTCAAATATAAAAAAACAAGATTGTTGAAACCACTTGCTTGAATTTCTAAAGTTCCACTAAGATTTAAAAGGGAAAAAAAAACAACTTTTTAATTAAGAAATAAATAAATTGTCACAAACTCGATTAAAAGAGGGGGAAAAAATGTCATTTTAATTTGCTTACCGGCGAAGAAATTTGGTGAATCTGCTTCTTACTATCAGCAGACAAATTCAAGGACTTAAAACAAGGATTACTCGAACCGTTAATACCGACCACCGGCTTACCCAGTCGCCCATTAAACGAAATATAATCACCAAAGTTCCTCGTACTCGCGGTTTCGTAAAACTGCTTCACACCAATCTGATTATGAAACGACCTCCTAAACAAGCCCGACCCACCGGCGCCACATGGCTCGAGATCAGGTTGAGCCACCGCCCCATCAGGCTCGAGCCCCCCATGGCTGGGGACCGAGGCGGCTCGGAGATGATCGTGTTCCTCGTCCATCAGGTGCCTTAGATGGGCCTCTGGGCTCGGCAGAGCAATGGACCACGTGTTCACGAGATTCGAAAGCTTCAGTAACCTCTCGTTTTCGAGCACGTGGCTGTGGGCTGTAATTAGACCGTTGTTGTTGAAGGTTTGATAAGTATCCCAATTATTGTTGTTGTTATTGGTGTCCATTTTTTTAAGGTAATCGCTACATGCGGTGGGTTCGAAGATTCCGGTGGTCGACATGCTTTTCGAAGATATTGTCTCGAGGAAATTTGCTCCTATGTCTTGTTCGTTGCTTTGCAATTCCACCCCGTTTCCTATGTTCCTGTACATTAAAAATATCCAAATCGATTTTTGAATAGTAAAACATGGTCGAAACGGGTTAAGATATTATATTTTTGATTAGTAGATTAAAAGTTCGAATTCTCACTTGTACCCAGAATAGAGAAGAAAACTTACAGCAAAACTTGGGTCCAGAGGTGATTATCAGAAGCATGATCAGCAAGAAGGTGGTTGGAGGAGTGAAGAGTGAGGGCGGAGTGATTGGAAGCGTTGGTAAAGGAGGAGGCTGAGAGGGAAACATCTTCATCACAAGAGGAGTTGGAATTAGGGTTTTGGTGAAGCCAGTGGGAATTATAGGAAAGAGAAGCATGATGATGATGATGATGATGGTTATCCCACCAGTTGGGCGGAGTGGAGGAGGTCGCAACAGAGCTCTCAGTGCACTCGTCTGCCATGAAATCGCCGCTTCAAAGTGCGATTTCTTCTGCTTCGTTAAATTTCTTTCTGTTGTTGGTTTTTTGCTGGAAAGGGGAATATAGAAGAATATAAGGAAGAAGAATGAGAGGGGATTGGTGTGGTATATCCAATGGTGGTGACGTACGTGCGTGTTTGTGTGTAGGTTAAATCAATTATAGAGGGGACAATTAAATATGCTCATTGAGTTATTCCACTTACTTTCGTGGGGGATATTATAATATTAATGCTAACTGGGGGCCAGCAAAAGAGACTGTGCCCTTTCCACACTTGCTATTGTTTGTTCGACCAACCTTTTTTTTTTTTTTTTTCTTGCGCGTGTAAATGTAAAGCATTTTTTTTTGTGGATAAGGACATTGCCACTACTGCTTAATTCTAAAGTCGCCCCAACTAAATTAACACTTGCTTTGAAATTTGTATAACTTTTCAAATAATTGCCCTTAACTTTACTTTTTGAAAACTGAGAGGTATAAGGTAAATTGGTATTTGATAAATTTCAATCTTTAATTTTAAAAAATAAGGTCCCATATGATTTTTTGTTTTTGGTTTTTGAAAATTAAGTCTATGAACACTACTTTCCGTTATAAATTTTTGTTTGTCTTTTTCTCTACCTTCTTTCCTTATTTTCAAAACCAAGTCAATTTTTGAAACCTATTAAAAAAAAAAAATAGTTCTCAAAGACTTGTTTATTTTGTTTTTGGAATTTGGTTAGCAATGCAAATGAGTTTTCAACAACATTGTAAACTGAGATAAAACAAGCATAATTTTTAAAAAACTAAATGGTTATCAAACGGTGTCTAAGTTATAGTATAATATGGTAAATTAATACTAAGTTATTGAGATTTAGCTTTAATATTTTAATTTGTTATAAGATATTATATATAAATTTATATGATTTAGATGAAGGCTTCGTTACAATTTAAATACCAAAATAATAGATTATAGAGGGAAACATATGTGAGACAACATACGTTTAAAAACCGACATGAAACAACAAAGTTTTAGAAAAGATGATTTCAATTTTCAAAACAAGCTATCGAATTAATTTTGCATGTAAGAGTAAATGAATTTTAATAAAGAATCAGTATTACAAAATATGAATTTTAAAAATTTCTTTTGATTCTTCCCAAAGTAATCTCAAACCCACCCTATGTGAGGGTAAAAGATTAAGATGCTACCTATTTCAAGGAACAAGGAAACTCTTTATTCTCTCCCTATGTCATAATTTTTTACTTGTGAAAGATTGAGGAAGTCAAAGAGCTTATTGTTATTTTAAAGTGAAATGAGATTGTGCATTTAGTACTTGAAGAAGTTTTGGTTCACTTCTAATTTCTAAAGTAAATTATATCATATTATTCTTTGTTTTCGAGTAGAATTTTTCCGTTCCTTGTTCCTCTCCCCACTTCAAAGTTTAAATTAGTATGGCTAAGAAAACATAGAATTATATAGGGCAGTTGCCTAGATGGCAAATTGGACCAAATTAATAGCAAATAGGTAGCAGAACACTCCACGTCAATGCTCGTTTCCACATCAGCTTCATGTGTGTCAAAGAGAACCCAAAATGACCAAGTCAATGTGTGAAGCAAAACCTCTCAGCCAACCCATTTGGACAAGACAACTCATGAATTAACATAAATGAGCTGTCAATCAAATTCAAATCAATCCTAGAAAAACCCAAATTGGAAGGTCACGCATTCAGCTCTCCTAATTCCTACCATTGAAGATCTTCCTTCCATATTTTCCTTCTTCTTGATTTTCCTCCAAAAAATCTTGCCCATTAATTTAGCCTTCAAATCCTCTGCCCTTTTGAATTTCCTCTCTCTGTTTTTCACAAACCGTATGTATAAATGTATTTGTTCACACGTAACTTCGGGTATGGAGACACGTGGAATAAACTTTGATTTGTATTAATGTTGTATGCGCGTGAGTATACAATCTCTAGTACATAATCCTCTGATTCTCTCTCTTGTGTGTGGATGTGTTTCACTCGAGGGCTGTGATGCTTGATCTCGAGTTTGCAGCTTCGATGGATTCTTGGAGCTTGAAGTCCCTTGAGTTTGAAAGAGTCTTCAGTCTTCAAGAAGTGTTTAGTACTTGGAAACTTGTAGATTCAAAGAGTCTTCAGTCTTCCGTTTTGAGGAAAATTTCTCTGAATTCTCTAAGTCTGGTTGAGAGCTCCAAAATTCTGAACCCTTGAAATGGTGGTGAACCCCTCTATTTATAGAGTTCTCGCAGGATGGGCTCTGGTAGCTTTTGGGCCTAACAACTTGGGCTTGGGTTTTATTGGTCTTGGGTTTGGTTTATATTTGACCCAAAACCATATGACCCAGACATTTGAAAGACCCAAATTTGATCCAAATAATTATTATTTTTAATTAATTGGTCAAATTAATTAATTTGATCAAAATAATTTAATTTTAATTAATTGATCAAATATAAATTTGGCTCTATAAATGATTAATTGGCAAACTTTGTCTTCAAATTAAATATGAGACACATGTCAATTTATAATTGGTCCCAAATTTAATTAATTTTAATTTTGTCATTAATTTTATGTAACGACGTGGCAATTCGTGATTGGTCAAAATTTCTCTATCAACAGTATTCTTTGGTTTTTCAGCAGAAAGTGAATAAGATTGATTTCTGGTATAGCTACTTTTTACTCAAAGGATCAGGTTCTAATTCTTTCTTAAAAGGCTGTAAACTGTTTATGGTATCAGAGCCTACGGTAGAAAGCAGAAGAGGGGAAAGAAATTAGACTACGCTGCAATGGCTAAGCAAGAAACGCCTTTGACGATTGAAAGCTTCCATCAATGTGCCAGTCTTATATCCATCAAGCTAAACTCATCCAATTACTTGCTTTGGAAATCACAAGTGTTGCCCCTAGTGAGAACACTCGGTCTTGAGCAACACCTCACAGATGAAGCATCGATGGCAAAAGAAAACAAAGGAAAAGATGTAACCTTGATCAAGGAGAAAGATGAAGTCACGACTGATGAGACTCAACTAGACACATGGAACAACAATGATGGCCTATTAACATCTTGGTTATTGGGGATCATAGGTGAAGATGTGCTTGTTGGGTTTTATGCCCTAAAACTCGTAGATAGTGAATGTAACCGTTGACCGGATATTAATGAAATAATATTAATATATTTTTCCATTAATTGTTATTAGTTATTTTATATTTGTCTTTGCCTAATAATAACCATAATCCAATAAACTAGACATCCAAGGTTGTAATATGAGTCTTGAACTATATGTAGCGACATATGGGATCATTGTTCAAGAAACAGCCTAAAGGGTCTATAGTATAGGGATAAGACTGGGTGCTTTATCCTGGTGACACTATGGATACGGTCCACTTTGTATTTGATACAAACGCTGCGATCCAACGCGTTCGTGTTGGAGACATGCGAGTGGGGGTATCCTATGCAATGAGTTTTGTTCGCACGATTTTAATCCGCAAGCGCACGGGTCGTCACAAGTAATATAGTGATTTTGAGTATAGAGTATCGTCTCCACAGGGATTGGATTTATTCAATTAAGTACCACGAATAATTTTGCTTAGCTTTATTTAGAGAACAAAATCTAATGCTGGATAGAATAACAAAAAGCTAATCTAGAAAGCAAAAGATAAATGGTGACACAATTTGATGGGATAATTCTAGAGTTGTTGATTTCAACAATTGGACCTTTAATCGCTTAATCAATGAACTAATATGGATTAACTAATCATTTGATTCATAAGTCTAGAAGCCTAATTTCAAGGATTCTCCTGTCGGTCTCCTCCTATCTCATACCGTTCAATAAAGAATCTCCTTTTAGTCTCATCTTTATTTACTTAGCATGGCATTACGACCCTTCAGTACAACCTCTAACGTTATTTATTTTATCCCGTGTCACCCGGGTAAATAACCGTTAGTCATGCATTCAGTTCTAGTCTAAGCTTCTCGGCGTCGAGTTTCCACATAGTAACGATTCATTTAATCAGTGATCAGTTGATTAAAAGCATTACGGACAAAATGCACAAATGAACAATAATGACAATTAAACCACATCAATTCATTAATTCAGCAGAGGTTCAACATCTAAATCAATCTCATAGAATTTAGGAATTTGCTACTCATAATCACTAAAATTCAATAATTCCTAATCACAACAATTCTAGAAACTAAAACATAAAGGAAAAGGGAAGAGAAATGCTCATAAAAGTGTCGATCTCCTCGATCCCGCGCCGACCTCCTTCGATCCCGAGCTCCAAAGATCTTCAACAAAGCTCCAAAACTCTCCCAAAAATCCCAAATTTTAGTGAAACTCTAGAATGGGGTGAAAACCCACAAATTGGCACACAATCTTCATTGCAAAAGGCTCCTTTTATAGGCTCCCAGCAGGCACAGCGTCGAGACGCTACAAGGACAGCGTCGAGACGCTCTGACGTCATCTTTTCTTGGGCTCCAAGACGTCGCAGCGTCGAGACGCTACTTGGACAGCGTCGCGACGCTCTCGCGATTCCAGATTTCTCCACGCAGCTGCCTAGCGTCGAGACGCTCCAGGCTTAGCGTCGAGACGCTAGGCCCTGAATCTTCAATAATGGCTCGATTTTGACTCAATTTTTGGGCCTCCAATTTCTTTTGGCCCAAATACTTATTGTTATGGATTTTGGGCACTTTTCTTGACCCAAATTGATACTTTAAGACTTGAAATTCATGAATTTGGGCTTCTAATTCATTCTTCTTGGCTTTTTGGACTCGGATCTTCAATGTAATTCTCCAAATTGCTCCAAAAGCCTCCAAAATCATCCAAAATCTCTCAAAATTCCGGTTTTGCTTCCTTGACTCGGTTTTCTGAAATTTAAACAGAAAATAGCATTAAAGCACACAATTCAAGCACAAAACTAGCTTAAATTAATAGGAAAATGATGACATTTTTGCATGTCATCACACCCCCAAACTTAAATCTTTGCTAGTCCCGAGCAAAGCTAAAACCTTATATATGAATCAACTATTGCAAATGCATGACTCTAAGCTCAATAATTAAAATAATGAACTATAACAATTAAAGGAAATATTAAAACATAATCATTCATCGCGAAATTTAAATCTAAACTTTTCATCCCTTGCGTGTGTGTGTGCGAGCTTCCTTATTAGGTCTTTACTAGCCTAGAAAAGGTTTATAGAATCCTCAGTTCATCTTCCCCCTACACTGGCTCTAAGCTCTAATTATCCAGCTTCCCAACAATCAAGAAAGCAATATCCCACTAAGGTGCCTGAAACAACGGGGTATGCCTCCCCGAAACTTGCATTTTTTTTTTTTTAATGAGAATCCTTTTAGATGTAGCGCCTTCGTTCTGGCTTGCCAACATTGGTGATGAAAGCATCCAACTACGAGCGCCTCATCTTTCAGGTTGCCGAAGCATGCTCATTTCTTTCCAGCGTTTTCATGCAAAGGCAAACGATGGGTGTCATGAATGCCCCTGGTTACTAACGCTCTCAAGAAAGTGGAACATTCTTTCTTTTTTTTTTTTCATTTTTTTTTTATTTTTTTTTCATTTTCTTTCTTTTTTTTTCATATATTTTTTTTTCACACTTTTCTTTTCTTTGCAGGCTAATAAACATGCTTTTTCTCCCAAGTAAAACATTACAGACTCTCATGTCGTTCATCTTTCAAATTAGATCTTAAGCCTATCGGAGTGACAACAAACATCTAGATAATATAATCCAGTTCTAAGCATTCAAAACCATATAAGTAGGCTAAGTGCTCAACATGTGCAAGGAAATCAAAGCAAAAATTTAAATTTACATGAATCTTGAACATGCTTTGATATTTCACAAAAATTGAACAAAATTCATTATCTAGATCATATCATAGACCGTCCTCATCAAAACAGATGCAATAGAATCATCATGAAAATTTTTTTTGCTCAAATCAGAACAGCAAAGCCTCCCCCCCAAACTTAAATCATACATTATTGCCCTCAATGTATCAATTATTCAGACTAATTAGGCATGCATAAGGACAATTAAAAAATAAAGGGGGAACGGTACTGCCCTGAAGTGCGAGAGAAACCATGGACGTTAGCCTTCAACATTCATTGGGGTTGTTTTTGGAAGAAAATGTGGTCTCGAGCTCCTTCAAAAATTGATCAACCGGAACGAAAGACCAACATGCTCTAACTACAAAAAACTGAAAAACAAAGAAAAGAAAATTAACGGAAAAATAAACTTGGGTTGCCTCCCAAGAATCGCTTGTTTAACGTCTCTTAGCTAGACGAGTTTGTGCGGTCTTTCAAGGCACATAAAAATTCTCGTATTTCTTCGGGCCCTTCTTCCTTGAATCAATGAAGCAGACTATTGCTAGCAAGCTTACTAGCTTTTCATGGGACCCTGAAGCAGAAATATTTTTGGGATTTTTTAATAATAAAAGCATAAAAGGAGAAAGATCAAAATAAAAAGACTCTGACTCTAACATGTGAGAACAAGAAAAAGAACACTCATTATCAAGAGAGGATGGAGGGGATAGAACAGACAAAGGCCTTTCAACCTTAAACTCTACCTCAAGAAACTCCTCAAACATTATAGGCTCATTTTCTTTTTCTTCCTCGCAAACTTGTTCTTGATGGGTGCTAGAACTATCCAATCCTTCCTCACTGCCTAAACAACTCACCCCTATATGCTCATCTCTAGCCAAATCGAAAGAATTAGGCTCCTGAATGGGCGCTAATGAATCAGTGGCCACATGACTCACTAGACACTCTATGGAAGTGGATCCTACTTCCTTTTCTTCCTTTTGGGTTTGGAGTCTCTCCATAGATTTTTCTAATTCTAAATTCATGGCTCTCGACTCCTGGATAAAACTTTCAAGCAAGCTCTCTAAGGAAGATTTTTCTTCTATGGAAGCGGATTGCACTTCACTCTCATCCTCTTGGGGATGCAGTCTCCGTAGGGATTTTTCTAGAGCTAAATTAATGGCTCTAGTATCCTCAATAGAATCTTGAAGCAAACTTTCTAGGGGAGATTTTTCTTCTAAAGGGGGATAATTTGAATAAAAAAAATTGGATGATGGTGTTGGTTCTTTGGGCTCAGATTCCCTAAAGGGCCACCCGAAACTATTAAAAGCCATTTAAAATAATTAAATCAACAATAATCAGGCTTTCAATCGGATGCAAACACCAATTAAATGCACAACAAGAACAATGGACCAGGATAAAAATAAAACAAAGAAAGCAAAATAAAACCTCTAATCTAAAGCAAGCAATTTCTTCACAATATTAATTGAATGAAATTAGCCAATCCCCGGCAACGGCGCCAAAAACTTGTTCGCACGATTTTAATCCGCAAGCGCACGGGTCGTCACAAGTAATATAGTGATTTTGAGTATAGAGTATCGTCTCCACAGGGATTGGATTTATTCAATTAAGTACCACGAATAATTTTGCTTAGCTTTATTTAGAGAACAAAATCTAATGCCGAATAGAATAACAAAAAGCTAATCTAGAAAGCAAAAGATAAATGGTGACACAATTTGATGGGATAATTCTAGAGTTGTTGATTTCAACAATTGGACCTATAATCGCTTAATCAATGAACTAATATGGATTAACTAATCATTTGATTCATAAGTCTAGAAGCCTAATTTCAAGGATTCTCCTGTCGGTCTCCTCCTATCTCATACCGTTCAATAAAGAATCTCCTTTCAGTCTCATCTTTATTTACTTAGCATGGCATTACGACCCTTCAGTACAACCTCTAACGTTATTTATTTTATCCCGTGTCACCCGGGTAAATAACCGTTAGTCATGCATTCAGTTCTAGTCTAAGCTTCTCGGCGTCGAGTTTCCACATAGTAACGATTCATTTAATCAGTGATCAGTTGATTAAAAGCATTACGGACAAAATGCACAAATGAACAATAATGACAATTAAACCACATCAATTCATTAATTCAGCAGAGGTTCAACATCTAAATCAATCTCATAGAATTTAGGAATTTGCTACTCATAATCACTAAAATTCAATAATTCCTAATCACAACAATTCTAGAAACTAAAACATAAAGGAAAAGGGAAGAGAAATGCTCATAAAAGTGTCGATCTCCTCGATCCCGCGCCGACCTCCTTCGATCCCGAGCTCCAAAGATCTTCAACAAAGCTCCAAAACTCTCCCAAAAATCCCAAATTTTAGTGAAACTCTAGAATGGGGTGAAAACCCACAAATTGGCACACAATCTTCATTGCAAAAGGCTCCTTTTATAGGCTCCCAGCAGGCACAGCGTCGAGACGCTACAAGGACAGCGTCGAGACGCTCTGACGTCATCTTTTCTTGGGCTCCAAGACGTCGCAGCGTCGAGACGCTACTTGGACAGCGTCGCGACGCTCTCGCGATTCCAAATTTCTCCACGCAGCTGCCTAGCGTCGAGACGCTCCAGGCTTAGCGTCGAGACGCTAGGCCCTGAATCTTCAATAATGGCCCGATTTTGACTCAATTTTTGGGCCTCCAATTTCTTTTGGCCCAAATACTTATTGTTATGGATTTTGGGCACTTTTCTTGACCGAAATTGATACTTTAAGACTTGAAATTCATGAATTTGGGCTTCTAATTCATTCTTCTTGGCTTTTTGGACTCGGATCTTCAATGTAATTCTCCAAATTGCTCCAAAAGCCTCCAAAATCATCCAAAATCTCTCAAAATTCTGGTTTTGCTTCCTTGACTCGGTTTTCTGAAATTTAAACAGAAAATAGCATTAAAGCACACAATTCAAGCACAAAACTAGCTTAAATTAATAGGAAAATGATGACATTTTTGCATGTCATCAAGTTTGCATAAGACCGGACCGCGAAATAGTAACCACTGGTTATAACACCGTTAACTAGTTGGTTTTCTATTTCACTAGGACGACCTAGACAACTTAGTCTTAATCCTGAGTTGATTATGGACTCCTGCTCATGAGAGATTGTCCTTTGATTTGCATGGGTGAGAGTGGCCAATACGCCGACTCAATAAGCCTACCACTTTGGAGACAAGACCGAATGGGGAGCTGGAAACATAATCGTACAAGATGGAATTCACTCCTTCCCGACTTTAGGGAAGCAGATGAGTGTTCCCTTAAGTGGTTACTCCGAGTCTTGAACAAAGGGCCCTACCCTCTCAATGGCACGAGAGGGTTTTCTGTTTGATGGTTGGACCACAAACAGGTTGTTCATTAGAGGAGAATTGGTACTTAAGGAAATAGAGGTAACCTAGGGGTAAAACGGTAATTTGACCCAGCTGGTGTTACGAACACTCGTGAAGGACTAACTAGTCGATATTGGTCTAGATCCGTGGACACAGAAAATATGTCTGCAGTGAGAAGAGTGCAACTGTGAGTCTATAGTGGAATGTACACACAATTAACGAATATTGATTAATGCGGTTAATGAGTTTGACCAATTAATCTCACATCGTTGGAGCTTCTGATCTGTAGGTCCATTAGGTCCCACTGGTAGCTCGTAAAGTAATTTGAGGCAACTAAGTAATAAAAGTAAATTGAAAATGTTCAATTTATTAAGGGAAACAAATATAATATATATTGATATATTATTATGAGAGAAATTAATATTTGAAAAGTTCAAATATAAATTTATGGAAGTTTGAAAGAGTTCAAAATAATGAATTAATTAATTTAAGGCCTAAAATGTGTTTGGGCAAATTAATTAATTCTTGACCGGGAATTAAATATGTGATATTTAATTGTTGGTTAATTAATTAAAGAATTCATTAACCGAGAATTAATCAATTATGGATATAATTAATCACTTAAGGAAGTGATTAATCATTTAAGGAAATGATCTAATCACTTATGGAAGTAATTAGTCATTTGTGGAAAAGGTTAATCAATTATGAAATTGATTAATCATGATTGATTAATTAAGGAATAAAGATTGAATTAATTATGGAAAAGATTGATTTAATTGAATATTTTATTCATGGCCTCTCTTCTATAAATACTATAAATAGAACACTAGACCTAATTGGTCATGAGACTTGACACTTGACACTCTTGAAAGACAAGACCTAGAATTCTCTCTAGCCTCCCTCTTAGAGAAAGACTCCCACAAGTCTTTAGCCTCCTAGACTTAGAGACATACCGGTGTAACCTCTGTGGTGATTGTGTCAATCAAAGAAGAAATTTCCAACGAAGAAAAGAAAAGGCGGCTGCTGCGTTTTCGTTCGTGGAGCGTCGTTGGCGAAGAACGGTCAAGTCTTCAACGAAGGTTTGTAACGGTTCTTCCTCTTTTCTTTAGAAAAGTTTTAAAAATAAATTTAGATTTATTTTAGCATGTTTAAACCAATTTTACAGCGGCTTTAAAGGTTGTTTAAATTCTTGTTTGAGTTATCGTAACGGTATTTAATGTTAATTAATATACGACGTAAGGTCCAATCGATGCGCTTCCGCTGCGTGGGGACTTTTATTCCCTTCAATCGGCATCAGAGTCATCGCTGTCCCTATTAATTAATTTTAAAAGTTGCGATAGACTCTAATAGGTGGGATTTATGCATAATGTATGTTCGGTTTGCATTGAACTGTTTGGGTTAATTTTATGGCCATAGATTTTATTTTTATGTGATTTTGATCATGTAAGGCCCG
This sequence comes from Luffa acutangula, assembly GCA_036850905.1. Taxonomy (NCBI): domain Eukaryota; kingdom Viridiplantae; phylum Streptophyta; class Magnoliopsida; order Cucurbitales; family Cucurbitaceae; genus Luffa; species Luffa acutangula. The sequence goes on from CM072099.1 coordinate 27,357,633, forward strand.
GTGTTTCGGGTATTTTATGTAAAATCGAGTCCTATGTAAGTCTGGGTATAGAATAGGTTTTTTATGAGATGAAAAACGGAGCAATCGCCGCTGAAATCGGGGCCAAAATCGGAGAATCGATGCTGCTGCCGCCCAGATTCTGCCTCCAGACGCAACAGCGTCGGGACGCTACTTCAACAGCGTCTCGACGCTGTCTCGATATCGAAGGCGCTCGGTAAGGAAAGCACACAGCGTCGGGACGCTACCTCAACAGCGTCTCGACGCTGTCTCGATTACGCAGGCGCCAGATATGGAAAACGCACAGCGTCGGGACGCTATCATCACAGCGTCTCGACGCTGTCACGATGGAGGCGCGCATTAGGGTTTCAACAGGCGCGGTTCAAGGCGTGACTGGTCCGGTTTGGACCGGTTCGGCTGGGCTGGGACCTATTTGGTCCAGTTCAGCCAATTTTTGGCATGGTTCGTGATTTTGGAGGCCGGTTCGAGGTGGATCGGGGCGGTTCGTGCTGTCTAGACCAATTCCGGAGCTGTACATGGATTTTTTAGGACAGAATTTAGCTAAATTATTGTAATTTAATGCTTTATTTTATCCTAGGGGCCAAAATTAACCGGTTCAATTGCTATTTATATGCTTTATGGATGTCATATAGAATATTTAATCCCACCTTAGGTTATAAACATGCTCATGCATTTTTATATATTATAAATTGTTATAATGTATGTTTAAATGCATGGTTTTGTTTTCATATTTTTAATATAAGTGTATATTAATTATATGAAAAATTGGAAAGCATGAAGCATGTCATTACTTAAATTAAATATAAATAGTTATGTTTAATGTGATGAATGAAGCATGCTTGATTGATTTTCTTGATGGGCTTATAATTGTTATATTAAAAGAAAATCAATACTCCATGAAGCATGAAACATCCATAGTTAATAATATAATTGTTATATTATTCATGCAATAAGTATGGTCTAATTATTTAATTTGAATAAGATTGTTGAATTAATTAAACCCTAGATTCTTTATTATAGGATTAATCGTTAAAATTTGAAATAGTTCTTTAATATTAATGATTAGAAACCGTCAATCTATAATCAAGAATTGCATGCAAACATAAGATCATAGGATAAATTGGATTAATTTTAAATTGTTTAAAATTAATTAGACCTAGATCAGTTTCTAATAGGATTAGAATTATTTCTTACTTAGAATTAAAAATAGTTTTAATTGACTAAGTAGGAAAAACATTGCTATGATTATAAGGGAACTCCACCGGTAATGTTCTGTCTAAGGTTGGGGGTATTTAAGTTGACGGTTTACGGAACACCTCCTACATGGGAATTGACCTGGAATACCGGAGTTGAATTAATCATAGTTAAATGTTAGCATGCAATGTCACTAGGTTTATTAAAAGTGTTTAATGCACATAGATCTTTAGAGTAAAGACCTTACATTACTAAGGTTATAAGGGAACTCTCTCGGTAAAGTTCTGTCTAAAGTTGGGGGTATTTAAGTTGACGGTTTACGGAACACCTCCTACTTGGGAACTGACCCGAACATTGAGTTGAATTAACCATAGTAGTGTTGACTTGCAATGTTGGGTTTATTAAAAGAAGTTTAATTCACCTACAACGTTGCGGTTGAATCCTTTCCATAATTGATATAATAGGATCAGACTTAGATAGATTGACTTAGCCGAATTCTATCTAAGTTAAACAACCCTAAATTATCCTTAGGACATTTTCAGTGGGAGAAAAATTACAAAACGAGATTTAAATCAAGTTTTTCTCCTACGTCCCTATATTCACAACGTGAGATTCATGCTCGGCTTCGAGTCATCTTAGGAGCGGCCTCCCTTCGAAAAGTGTTTGCATAAATCAATATCATGGTGAATGGGAAAAATGTCTAGAGTAAGTGGGAGCGGGACACGTGTCAACGTATCCCTCGGTCTCCGCCCCTAGTTCACACCGTGAGAGTCCTATGATCTGCCTGCAGGTTGTCCAGGCGCAACCATCCCTTCGGAGGGCCTGATCATAGGATTCGGAACATTGTGAACTCCTGAATAGGATATGAGCTCTTAGGCTAATTACCAATGGTGGCTAATGTCTATAGGAATATGAGTTATTTTGGAATTAGAATTAGTTGAGAAATGTCTCACTTCAGAGGAGGAGTGCCTGATCACCCTTCGATGGCTGATATTCTAAACCTTTGAAACATCGTTGCAAAACTAAATCAATAGTTTTAGGGTTCTGTGATTGTCTGTTTTGCTAAATTGATTGGATTGTATGCAATTGTTTGCTTGTATGATGGGTTAAGGCAAAGATAACTAATACGGTCATTGTTTGTTTAAATTTCAGCAATGTCTTCCTCAATTGTCTCTTTGCTTAAAAATGAGAAATTAACCGGCGAAAATTACGCTACGTGGAAGTCGAACCTGAATACGATTCTTGTTGTCGATGATCTGCGGTTCGTCTTAACGGAGGATTGTCCTCCAGGCCCTGCTCATAATGCATCCCAAGCAGTTAAGGATGCTTATGACCGCTGGACAAAGGCCAATGATAAAACTCGCGTCTATATCCTAGCTGATGACATGCAAAACAGTCATCCTTTTCCTATTAATTTTAGCTAGTTTGGTGCATAAGTTGTGAGTTTTAATGTATTTTTATGTTGATTTTACAGAAAACCGATTCGAGCAGCAAAACTAAGATTTTAAGAGAATTTGGGTAAATTTGGAGACTTTATGGGCAATTTGAAGAATAATCATTGAAGATCAAAGCCCTAAGGTCCAAGAAAGGAAGACAATTGAAGTGGGAGGCCCCAAAAGCCCAAAACATTGAAGAAAAGAGGCAAAAAAAATCTGCAAATAAAGCTTCTAGAAGGCCTAGCGTCGAGACGCTAGGTGGTCAGCATAGCGCGTGCCAAAATCGCAACAGCGTCGCGACGCTACGACGACTTCTGCCACAAGACATCATGACGTCACAGCGTCTCGACGCTGTCGACTTGTTCAACAAGAAATTTCCAGCCCCTTTCCCTATAAAAAGCCCCTTCTCCCAAGGTGAAAATCATCCCATTTTTGGGGAGCTCTCCCCTAGCTCAATAGAAAGAAAAAGTAAGAAGAATTGTGAGGAAAAAAGAAGAATTGAGCGAGATTCCAAGGATCGGGATTCGAGATGTTCGTGACGGGAGCTTGGGATCAATTTATCGGTTATTTATTCCTTACTTCTTTGTAATTTTTTAGTTTAATTTGAGTTAGGCCTATGGATCAAGATCATTTTGGCACAATTATTTTCATTTGTGAGTAGATCTTGAGACCTAGGGTCGTTATTCTAGTTAATTGGATATTGTAGCGCAATTACTTGGATTATGTAATGAATGTCTTCAAAGTTCATCTATGCAATTTTTGCTTAATACTTTTAATCTCTTGATCACAGATTAATTGTTATGATGGTCTAAATTGATACTCGACAGAGAGAAATTAGATTAGATCCTAATTGCATGGCTAACAATTGCTTGGAACACGAGAGTGAAAGAGAATTATCAGAAATTGATTATGAAGTTGCTTAATGCCATACTATGATTAACTAAGGAGATGGACACATAAATTAGTTATGTTAGTATGAGATGTGGAGGAGCTTGAAAGAGAAATCCACTTGTAATTACTTCTAGATTTATGGGATTGTTGATTATTAGTTACATGGATCCATGTATTTGAGCTACAAATCCAAGAAAGCTAGATAACACCCTAGGTCAAGCCCCCCCTAGTTGGATATTTTCATTTCATTATTACATGTTTATTTTTATTAATTCCTTTAGTTTTCACACTATAATTCGAGTTGATCTTCTAAATAACATTAAAACATGATGATTCTTGGTACTTAATGGAATTAATTCAATTTCCCTGAGGATTCGATACTCGGTATTACCTACCGTTTTATACTTGTGACGACCTGTGCGCTTGCGGAAAATCGGCTAACACTAGCCAGCTTATCTGAAGTTTTGGCTAAAAGGCATGAGGGCATGGTAACAGCGAGGGAGATTATGAACTCTCTCCAGGAGATGTTTGGACAACCGTCCTACCAACTCCACCATGACGTTCTCAAATACGTTTATAGCTGTCGCATGAAAGAGGGCACGTCTGTTCGGGAGCATGTCCTGGATATGATGGTCCAATTCAACGTGGCTGAAGCAAACGGGGCGGTCATAGATGAGCGTAGTCAGGTTGCATTCATCTTAGAATCTCTTCCGAAGAGTTTTCTACAGTTTCGAAACAATTCAATGATGAATAAAATAACATTCAACCTGACTAGCCTCCTGAATGAGCTACAACTCTATCAGTCTCTTCTTAAGAACAAGGGACAGATAGAAGAAGAGGCAAACGTTGTTCACTCTAAAAGAAAGTTCGAGAAGGGTTCATCCTCTGGAACTAAATATGTAGCCACTTCTTCAAAGAAAATTCCAAAGAAGAAAGGAAACAAGTTGGACATTGGAAGAGAAACTGCCCAAAGTACCTTGCTGAGAAAAAGAAGGAAAAGGAAGGTAAATTTGATTTACTGGTTTTAGAAACATGCCTAGTAGAACATGATGAATTTACCTGGATACTTGATTCAGGAGCAAGTAATCATGTTTGCTCTTCTTTTCAGGAAAATAGTTCCTTTCGGCAGTTGAACGATGGGGAAATGACACTCAGGGCCGGAACTGGAGAAGTCATTTCAGCTAAAGCAGTGGGAGCTGCGAAGTTATTTTTTAGAAATAGATTCTTACTTTTAGAAAGTTTTTTAATCGTTCCCAAGATCAAAAGGAACTTAATTTCTATTTCATGTTTGATTGAACAATCGTATACTGTTGGGCTCCTAGAGTGAGTAAAAATATAGTATAAAATACTCTAGAATTCCTGTGCAAGTATACACAGTCTGCAGCAAGTAATATTATCAATCCAAGGTCTGAATGAGTTTCCACTCTACCTATTTTGTGCAACTTTCTAATGGTTTCAAAGATAATAAAAATGTTGAGTTTTATCGGAATTATGCTGAAGCAAAATAAATGACAGAACAATGAATAAACAAACAGACAGACAGATTAAAGACAGGCGCTGGTTAGGCTTTAGTGATTGTTATAAAATATGCTCTAGCAATATTATTGATCATGCATTTCCCGCAGTATTATTAGCGGATTCCTCCCGGAACTCCGAATCTTTTGGGATGTGTTTCAACCCCAATGAAGTGCGACCGATCAGGCACTAGGCAACTGGTTATCCCTAGCTCAGTCACTGGCGTTCACCAATACACAATGATTGTAGTGTGGATAATTGCCACACACTCTCTAAATCATCCCTGAAACTAGAGAGAGCTATCCATACCGGCTAGCCAGGCGGGCATAAAATAAGAATAAGCACAACAATTAACCAAAATGCTATAGTCAATTTATTACTAGAGATGAAGCACAGTAATCACATTATTCCTAACCAACACCCTAAGCTACTTAGTTCATAACAGGCATAGGAATACGAATTACAATCTGAGTAAGCATGTCCATAACCACAATTTAAGAAGGAAAATAAACTCCCTAATCAACTTGCGGATGATGGTGTACTTGATGATCTTCAATCTCCCTATATTATTCGGCTTCCAAGGGAAAAACATGGAATGAATTTGACTTTGACGGCTACTTCCTTTTATAGAAGGATGGGAGGCTTGAATTAGGTCAACTAGGACATGTGTAAGGCTCTCCTTGATCCTTTATCACGAAAATATCTCAATAGAAGTCGGTTCATGAAGTTGGCTAACGAGCTGTGATGTGGCAGTTTCTACTCCCAGTTTTGCTGCAGCATAGAATTTGCTCCTTCCAGTCGCTCAGCAGCATAATCTGCACAAAGTGATTTCCAAAGCTTCCATTCTTCCAAATGGGTTAAATCATGTAATATCTCTCTAAAACCAACCCTATTAAGCATTAAAGACACACAAATCCTTATATAAATGAGGCCTAAATAACTACCTTTTGGGCAGTTATCATACCCCCAAACTTGAACTATTGCGCGTCCCGAGCAATACTAACTCACCTTCCCTTAAGAATTTCAAAACATTAGACAGAGAATTAGCTTAATCAAACCAGACAGTCCAACACTACCTTTAACCTTTACCTGAGCACTCTGCAAAACCAAGCTCTGCTGCAGCAAAATGATTCCTTCAGCTGGGACAAATCATCACCATTTTTCAACTTAATTCTAAGAACTCACCACAGCCTAGCTCTATTATCAGACATTTCAAAACATATTTTTAAAGGGGTTTATAACATTATTTATCAGACTTAAAGCAGCCTTATAGTCATAAGCTCTTAAGCACGGGATGACCCACTTTATGGTGCAGTATACCCTTGCCTCAAGCTCATCACCAACTAGGCTCAATACTCATTATAAAGCTAAAAAATCCTTAGTTATTCTATCTCTTGCCCCTCAGAATGGCGACATTTTGTGATGAAGCTCACCTAAGTTCTGGGAGACAGAAAAAACTGCTGGATCATCATTCATCCCTCAAAACTTTTGCTCTGTCAATTTTTTTCAGCAAAATCTTCAACAAATAATAATAATTTTTTTTTTCAGCAAATAATTTTTCTTACTATTTCTCATTTTTTCATATTTCCTAGGTCATCTTTTGACGCGAAGACAAACTGTGGGTATCACAAATGTCCCCGGTTACTCAATAACCTAGAAAATTTTAATTTTGAATGAGAGGAATGCTCGAGCAAAATAATTAGAGCAGCAAAAAGTCCCCCAAACTTAAATTATTCATTGTCCCCAATGAATCATTGATTAAGCAATTATACCCCCAAACTTAAATTTTTCTATCTGAATTTTTAAACTAAACATGAGACTTAGATTAAGCTTAAAGTGGATCATATAAGTCAATACTACCGTAAAAAATCTTCTTGCCGCAACAACAGTCCAGGCTAGAAGAAATGCTCAAGCAAAAGGTTTCTGGAGATCAGAATACCTTGATCTAACTAAGCGTAATCAGTCCAAGCTTCAAAAATTCAGAAGAAAATAGTTAAGTTAGAGTCAGTCAGTGCTCATGGAATAGAAACATCTAGAAATTTCATTAAAATCATAGCAAAATATTACAAAGCAGATATATATTTTTGTCAAAGAAGCAGAAAATTAAAAAGAAAGACAAGCAGTTATAACAATGAGCAGGGTCAATTATGCGCGAGCAAACAAAAATGAAAAAACAAAAGTAATGCTCGCTCCAGGTCATCCGATCAATCACTCTTCCTGACCCTGCTCCTCATCAACATCCTCTTCTCGTTCAACAGGCGGGGGTGGTATCCAAAGATTAAACAAATCATCGGGAAACACTGGGAAGGCCTGATACGGTCTTGAGAAATTGCTTTGCAAGGCCCCCCTTAGCGCATCATCTCTCCTTTTAGCATAAGTCCAATAGGTCTAAGCTTGACTTTCAGCAAATTCTAACCTACTAGTCAACACTGTCAGTTGCTCTAGGATTTGATTAACGCCATACACCAGCCCTCCCTGGCGAACCTCTTGCATACGCTGAAGCCGCGCCAGATTAGGTGTGTCAATGATTCCCTTATCAGTCATGATCATATCTTCTGGAACCGTGGGCACTCTTGCCCTGCTGCATAACATCGTAATCGTGTTCGGAAAGAACAGCTTCCCCACCTTCTTTTTCTAGCAATCAACAATCTCAGAAGAAATAATTTTTCCTACATCAATACTCATCGAGCGAAGAATAGCAAAGGCAAGCAATACCCTGTCTCGAGATACTATGGAGTCATGCGTTGTTGGCAGCAAACGGAGCCTAATGAAGCCCATCCAAGTGTTGGCTTCACTCTTCAAATAAGTAGCTTGAAACGTATGCTTCCGCGTCTGCGACACCCTCCATTGGGCCCCCTCAATGCCTACCTCCCGGACAGCCGCACTCAGTTGGTCACTAGATGGGGCAACCACCATTTCATTGAAAACTGCGTGTGGAAAGTCCTGAAGATTAAACAAATTATTAATGGCCTCTGGGCTCCATTGGACAGGCACTCCTCGCACTATGACTTCAAAATCATCCTTCACATCAAGATTAGCATAGAATTCCTGAACGATATTGGCATTGATCATAGCGAGCATAGCTAGCTATTTTTCTCTGATTAATTAAGCTAGTATTTTTCAATTATTTGCCCAAATTTATGCATTTTTATGTTTTATTTGTAGGAAGTATGTGCTTGAAGCTTAATTCAACAATTGGAGTCAAATGGAGCTTCCAATCTTAAAAAAAAAAAAAAAAAAAAAAAAATCATAGCGTCGCGACAGTATAGAAAATTTTCCAAATTTGTGGATCGCGACAGCGTCTCGACGCTACAACGAAATTTTTCTATTTAAGCATCTTTTCGGCTAGGTTTTTTGGGACTTTGAATGGGGGACTTTTGGAGCCGACTTTAGAGCAAAAAGAGGACAGAATTGAGCTGAAGCAAAGGGGATTAGTTGGAAATCAACCCATTGTTCGTGGGGATCGTGACGGGGACGTTCGGTCTCGGCCTACAACGAGTCTATTTCTCTTTTCCCTTACTTTAGACATTTTTTATGGCTTATTTAGACTTAGTTTATATTGTAACGAGGATTATGTGTAGCTAAGTTTAATTCTTAGGGATTGATGTAGCCGTTGGGCAAGTTTTGGATTGATTTACGGTATTTATGCTATTGATGTCATTTATGCATATGTTGTATGTTTAAGGCTTTCGATTTACTGGCCATAAATTGATTGATGTTTATATTTGAATCTAACTCGGGAGAGAGGATTCAAATTAGTAATCAATATGCATAACTAGAATTTAGCTAAAAATCGGGAGATTAAGGTTAATTCTAGAAATTGTCATAAAGGTTAGCCTTATTGCCTTGTATGTTTATTGGATTTAGATAGGGATATCGGGTTCAATTGCATATGGGAGAATCATGTATGCTCGGGAGAGATATGTGTGATTTTAGTTGCCAAGATTTATGAATCATAGCATGTGTTAATCCGTTTATTAATCCATAACTCCAATTGGTGAAATCAATTCCCTAAGACCAATTATTCCCATTTAATTGTCACTTTTTACTTTAGTTTTGTGTTGATTAATTCATATTCTCATTTTATTTGATTCCCTAAATAAAATTGGCCAAGAGTATTTTCGATAATTAAAACTTGGCTAGACACCAATCCAGAGGACGACATTCGATTGCATAATCACTATATTATTACTTGACCCGTACACTTGCGGTTAGAAATTTGCACATCAATTGACAGGATCAGGCTTCGCACAAAACTGTCTCCACCCAAGGCTCGCTATTCCAGACTCCAAGAACCTGGGCAAATCAGTGCGAAATCCTCGCTCGAATAAGAAATCACGCTTCAGTACTTCTTGATATTTTGCTCTGGCAAGTTCGTTGACGAAGCGAATGAATGGTGCCCTCGGCTCCTCAATTTCTCCCGATGCTTCGGCAATTCCTTTGCCCTTGCTTTCTCTCTGTTCGCGCAAACGTTCTTCTTCCGCCTTTCTTGCCTCTTCTTCTTTTTCCTTATTCTCAGCTTCCCTTTTTTCTTCCTCAGAGTCCGATGCCGGAGGCGATGGCGTGTTCCGAACCACCTTCACGCGACCCGCCTTCCTCTTGATGCGGCGGCGCTTTGGTGGTTCAGGCATAATGATTTCAACATGAGCCTCCTGCTCCTGTGTTTTCTCCTCGCCAGGCTCACCTTCGACCTGCTCTTCACCCTTTGTTTCTTGATTTTTCTCGACATTCCCTTCTTGAACCGCAACAGAAATTATCGGTCCTGTCTCAGGATGTGTAGTTCCCTCTGTATCCGCGACATTCACCGTCTCTTCTTGAATCGTTTCTTGCTCCGCAGCCCTCTGCTGCCTCCTTCTTCGTTTAGCCTCTTTTTCTTCTGGCGTTCTCTTTTTCTTCGTTTTTCCTTTCTGCACTTCCGGTGTAACCGGCACCTCCTCCTCTTCACTTTCTCTCTCTTTTCGAGCTCTTGTTTTAGCCATTGGAGGTGTAAAAAGGGTTTTGACAGAGAATGCGAAGAAAGAAAGAATAACACTCACACGAAGATTTGATTAAGAAGACGAAGTGGGAGAAGCTTACCAGCGTTTGCGAATAAATAAGGCTCCAACAAACAAGAATCCTAACCGAAAAGATTTGCCCTGCCATAACTAATATTACCGTTGTAAATTTAAAAATGCAAACCTGAAAGTCAAAAATTACCAACGGTAAAATTTTGGATTCCAAACGCCCATTGTAAAATCGACGTGCTTTCATCATTGAAGCCTTCGGATAATTGCTCTGGGACACGTGGCCTCATCAGACGATGCACGCACATTTACCTGCAAGAATTCAAAGCTAAATCTAACGGTAACAATAATAAAGTCCAACGGAAACCCTTTTAACTCGGAATATTTTGCTCCAGCAAAATCTTTGCCGCAACAATCTGCTGGTCCTGAAGAATCTTAGATACGGAAGTCAAATTTCAAAAACAAAAAAAAAAAAAAATCAAATTTTTTTTCTTTAAATTAAATTTAACCAAACATCCCAATCTCTCATTTTCAAAAGAAGCCGAATATATTAGAGAAAATCTCTATTAATTAAAACTAGAATTCAAATAACTGAAAATAAAATCTAGATAAAATAAAATCTAACTAACTAAAAGATAATCCAAAGATAATTTAAATAAAGAACCCGAAAATAAAATAAAATAAAATCAAAAATAACTCAAATCTAATCTACCAACAAAAATGCTTAAAAGATAAAATCTAATAACTCATGCAAAATTAAATCTAACCTAACCGAAAAATAAAATCAAATTAACGGAAAATAAAATCAATACAAATCCTGGGAGCTCAACATTTTGCTCTGTGAAATGCTCCCGCAAAAGTCCTGCTCTCTCAATCATCAACCAAACGTAGGGAAGGATATTTCGACTGAAATTCCTCACCCCAATAATGCTTCACACGCTGTCCATTCACCTTGAATACTCTCCCATCTTTTTCATCCTGCAAAGTAATTGCTCCATTGGAGAAAACCTCAATCACAATAAACGGTCCTGACCATTTAGATTTTAATTTTCCAGGAAATAATTTTAATCTAGAATTATAAAGCAAAACTTTTTGACCCTTTACAAACTCCTTAGACTTTATTTTCTTGTCGTGCCACAGCTTAGTCTTCTCCTTATACACTTTCGCATTCTCGTAAGAAAATTGGCGAAATTCCTCTAACTCATTAAGCTGCAGCATTCTTATTGCTCCTGCACGACTCAGATCAAAATTTAACTTTTTCAAAGCCCAGAACGTCTTATGCTCTAGCTCTAATGGTAAATGGCAAGCTTTCCCATATACTAACCTATAGGGAGACATACCTAGAGGAGTCTTATAAGCTGTCCTATATGCCCAAAGAGCCTCATCCAACCTAAAGGACCAATCCTTTCTAGATGGATGGACTACTTTCTCTAAAATAGCTTTAATTTCCCTATTACTAATTTCAGCTTGACCATTTGCTTGTGGGTGATAAGGGGTAGCTATCCTATGCTTAATCCCATACTTAGCTAAAAGCTTAGTTAAGATATTATTAACAAAATGTGTACCCTCATCACTCACTAGAGCCCTAGGCGTCCCAAACCGCGCAAAGATGTGCGATTGAAGAAACCTTGCTACTGTTTTGGCATCACTCTGATGACATGCGATGGCCTCCACCCACTTGGACACATAATCAACTGCCAATAAGATAAAAACATTGCCATTAGAAGGGGGAAATGACCCCATAAAGTCAATACCCCATACATCGAATAATTCAACTTCTAGAATGTAAGTAAGAGGCATTTCATCTCTAGGTCCCAAATTTCCTCTCCTTTGGCAAGCATCACATTGCTTGTAGAACCAATGGGCATCCTTAAATAACGTAGGCCAGAAAAATCCGCAATGCAAAATCCTCATAGCCGTCCTCTGTCCGCTGAAATGACCTCCATACGGCGAAGAGTGACATTGCTCTAGGATTTCTTTTGCTTCAGCACCTGAAACACACCTACGAATAATACCGTCAGAGCATTGCTTATACATAAACGGCTCATCCCAAAAGAAAAATTTTGCATCATGCTTAAACTTTTTCTTCTGCCTCCAATCCATATCAATAGGGGTGACTCCCTTTACTAAAAAGTTGGCAATATCAGCATACCAAGGGACATCCCTGACTACCTTTACCTGAACAGCAAAAGCTGCTCATCTGGAAAAGAATCGGAAATGGCAGATTGCTCCAGCAAAGATGATGATGGATCAAGACGAGATAAATGATCTGCAATAACATTCTCTGATCCCTTCTTGTCTTTTATCTCCAAGTCGAATTCCTGCAGTAATAAAATCCAACGAATTAATATAGGCTTTGCATCTTTCTTAGACATTAAATACGTTATTGCTGCATGATCCGTGAACACCGTGACTTTAGATCCAACCAAATATGGCCGAAATTTCTCAAAAGCAAACACAACAGCTAACAACTCCTTTTCAGTAGTTGTGTAGTTGACCTGTGCTTCATTTAAAACCTTGCTTGCATAATATATAGGATGAATAAATTTGCCCTGCTTTTGCCCCAGCATCGCTCCTACCGCAGCATCACTCGCATCACACATTACCTCGAATGGCAAATTCCAATTAGGCGCGCAGAGAATGGGTGCTGAGATTAATGCAGCCTTCAATGTTTCAAAAGCCTTCCTACAATCTGCATTAAAGTCAAAAACATGATCAGTGCACAATAAGTTACAAAGAGGTTTACTGATTTTGGAAAAATCCTTTATGAACCTCCTATAAAATCCAGCATGTCCTAAAAAACTCCGAATTCCCTTCACTGAATTCGGTGGCTCTAGTCTTTCGATAACCTCAACTTTTGTTCTACCAACTTCTAGACCATTTTTAGAAATCCTATGACCTAACACTATGCCCTCCTTCACCATGAAGTGGCACTTCTCCCAATTAAGAACTAGATGGGTATCCTCACATCTTTTTAATACCTTTCCTAAATTATCTAAACAACTCTGAAAAGACCCTCCAAACACTGAAAAATCATCCATAAAGACTTCAACAGTGGACTCAATCATATCAGAAAAAATTGCTAGCATACACCGCTGAAATGTTGCTGGAGCATTGCAAAGGCCAAAAGGCATTCTCCTAAAAGCGAATGTCCCATAAGGGCAGGTGAAAGTGGTTTTCTCCTGATCTTCAGGAGCAATAGTAATCTGGTTATACCCAGAATAACCATCCAAGAAACAGTAATAAGCCTGACCAGCCAATCGATCCAACATCTGGTCGATAAATGGTAGAGGGAAATGATCCTTTCGGGTGGCTTTATTAAGCCTTCTGTAATCCATACAAACCCTCCAGCCAGTCACTGTCCTTGTGGGGATCAACTCATTATCTTTATTGCTCACCACAGTGACACCTCCTTTCTTAGGAACGCATTGGACAGGGCTTACCCAATTGCTATCGGCAATTGGATAAATGATCCCAGCATCCAACCATTTAATTACCTCCTTTTTAAGTACCTCTTTCATTGCAAGGTTAAGCCTTCTTTGTTGCTCAATACTCCTAAAGGATCCCTCCTCTAGAGTGATTTTGTGCATACAAAAAGATGGGCTAATTCCCTGAATATCAGCCAATGTCCAACCTATAGCTTTGCGGTATTGCTGCAGCAATTTTATTAAGGCCTCCTCATGCTCCGGCATTAAATCTGATGCAACAATAATGGGAACCGTCTCACTTTCCCCAAGATACACATACTTTAGATGATCCGGTAAAGGTTTCAAATCTAAAGTGGGTGCCTCAATTAGGGATGGCTTAATTGGGGGAGCCTTTCTTTCATCTAAATCTAAAGACTCAAAAACATCCTCACACCTAAACAATTCTTTTTCATTTTTTCTATCTAAAGAACAAAACTCAAAATCTTCTATACTAACCTCTCCATGCTTTTCTGAATGCTTATCAGTTGAATCCCGTATTGCTGTCTCAATAATTGTGCTCTCTAGAATCCTAATGAAGGAGCACTCCTCCATTTCATCTGGATATTTCATGGCTTTAAACACATTAAATTTCACTTCCTCATTACAGACTCTCATTGTTAATTCTCCTTTTTGAACATCTATTAATGCCCTACCAGTAGCCAAAAATGGACGACCTAGAATAATTGGGACATCTTTATCAGCCTCATAATCTAAAATAATAAAATCAACAGGAAATATGAATTTATCCACTTTTACTAAGACATCCTCAATTTTACCTTCTGGATATGTGATAGACCTATAAGCTAATTGGAGTGTAACTGTGGTAGGTCTAGCTTCACCAATACCTAACTTCCGATAGACCGAAAGAGGCATAAGGTTAATGCTTGCACCCAAATCACAGAGTGCTCTACCTAACTCCTTTCCACCTATAGACACAGGTATGGTAAATGACCCTGGATCCTTAGCCTTGGGGGGTAAACCATTCTTGAGAATAGCACTACACTCCTCAGTAAGAGATACAGTTTCAAACTCACCTAACCTTTTCTTTTTAGTCAAAATATCCTTAAGAAATTTAGCATAATTAGGCATTTGCCAATAGCTTCTACTAAAGGGATATTTATATGCAATTGCTTAAGAATCTCTAAAAACTTTTTAAATTGACCATCCTGATTCTTAGGCTTTTGCCTTTGTGGAAAAGGTAGAGGTGGTACATAAGGTGGGGGCGGCACATATGGTGGTTCTACATCTGGCACAGAACCAGATGCTCCAACATTTTCTTTGCTGCCTCCAGCACCCTGACCAGACTCCAACTCTTTTTCAATAACAACAATATTATCACTATTACTATTTAAATCCTGGGTCTTTCTAGACTCTTCTAATGGCTTACCACTCCTAAGAGTTACTGCCTTTACCTGCTCCTTACCTTCCCTTCGAGGGTGTTCAATATCCGAAGGAAGTTTCCCTTGAGGCCTCGCCTTTAGCTCATTAGCTAGCTGACCCACTTGCAATTCCAGGGCCCTCATCGAAGCTTGATTACTTTGAATTGCGGCGTCTGTGCGAGCCATAAATTCTTTCATCATCGCCTCGAGAGAATTTCCCGAATTTTGCTGGGGCAAAGCATGCTTATTTTGTTGGGGCATTACCTGCGCTTTAGCAAATCCCGGCTGGTTCATCTTCTGTTGCACTTGTACGTTATTTCCTTGACCTCCCCATGAGAAGTTGGGGTGGTTGCGCCAACCTGGATTATAGAAGTTAGAATAAGGGTTGTTCCTCTAATTACCTACAAAAAACACAGAAGCTGGATTGCTGGGGCAAAACTCGTAGTTGTGATCTTCACCGCAATAGACACATGCTTCGTTCGTGACTTGGTTCACCACTGCTGCAGGCTCCATAGCTTGTGGCTGCTGATGACTAATCACTATCACATTCTTAAGAGCATTAGCAATCATAGCAAGATCAGCCCTAATGGTGGACACACCATCAACCTCTAACACACTTTTAACTTTTTTATTTGTGCCTCTAACATCCAACCATTGACAACTATTAATAGATATTCTTTCTAAAATTTCATAGGCTTCATCAAAAGTTTTTGCCAAAAGGGCCCCTCCAGTCGAAGCATCGACCATACCTTGGGTTACTCCATTCAAACCATTGTAAAATGTTTCCATTTGAAAACAATGAGGTAACCCATGGTGGGGACACTTTCGCAAAAGCTCCTTAAACCTCTCCCAAGCCTCACTAAAAGTCTCATCTTCAAGTTGCCTAAACCCTACTATTTCACTCCTTAATTTAGCATTTCTATTAGGTGGGAAATATTTACTAAAAAATTTTTCAGCTAACTCATCCCATGTCCTAATTGATCCTGGAGCAAAAGAGTTTAACCATGACTTTGCTCCATCTCTAAGAGAATATGGCAACAAAGTTAATCTAAGAGCATCTCTCGGCACTCCCTGAATTACAAAAGAATCACTAACTCCTAGAAAAGACTTAAGATGTAAATGAGGGTCTTCAGATGACAAACCATGGAATTGCCCCACGGTTTGCAACATCTGAAACATTACCGGTTTCATTTCAAAATTCGCCGCTTGGATTTGGGGACAGCATATGCTCGAATGGCTCTGGTCCTATCGTTCGCTATCAAGATAGGATTCTCAGCCTGATTATTTCGCTGCTCATTTTGCTCAAACAGTGGGTTTTGCTGCAGCAACGGATTCTGCTGGGGGTTCACTGCTACTGGACCTTCAGGAACCTGCGGTAGTTGCGACACGTTCTCCATCTGGTTTCTGCGATGCTCCCTCCTTCTGTTCCTAAATGTCCTTTCAATTTCTGGGTCAAGCTCAAACCGTACCCCAGGCAGATCGCTCATGCACCAAAATCACACCTGCAAGAACAAAAGAAACAATCAAAAAGTTCTAGCACCAAACCACTAAAACACATACACAAAACAGATCAGATAAAAACTTATTCAAGTCTCCAGCAACAACGACGCCAAAAACTTGTTGGGCTCCTAGAGTGAGTAAAAATATAGTATAAAATACTCTAGAATTCCTGTGCAAGTATACACAGTCTGCAGCAAGTAATATTATCAATCCAAGGTCTGAATGAGTTTCCACTCTACCTATTTTGTGCAACTTTCTAATGGTTTCAAAGATAATAAAAATGTTGAGTTTTATCAGAATTATGCTGAAGCAAAATAAATGACAGAACAATGAATAAACAAACAGACAGACAGATTAAAGACAGGCGCTGGTTAGGCTTTAGTGATTGTTATAAAATATGCTTTAGCAATATTATTGATCATGCATTTCCCGCAGTATTATTAGCGGATTCCTCCCAGAACTCCGAATCTTTTGGGATGTGTTTCAACCCCAATGAAGTGCGACCGATCAGGCACTAGGCAACTGGCTATCCCTAGCTCAGTCACTGGCGTTCACCAATACACAATGATCGTAGTGTGGATAATTGCCACACACTCTCTAAATCATCCCTGAAACTAGAGAGAGCTATCCATACCGGCTGGCCAGGCGGGCATAAAATAAGAATAAGCACAACAATTAACCAAAATGCTATAGTCAATTTATTACTAGAGATGAAGCACAGTAATCACATTATTCCTAACCAACACCCTAAGCTACTTAGTTCATAACAGGCATAGGAATACGAATTACAATCTGAGTAAGCATGTCCATAACCACAATTTAAGAAGGAAAATAAACTCCTAATCAGCTTGCGGATGATGGTGTACTTGATGATCTTCAATCTCCCTATACTATTCGGCTTCCAAGGGAAAAACATGGAATGAATTTGACTTTAACGGCTACTTCCTTTTATAGAAGGATGGGAGGCTTGAATTAGGTCAACTAGGACACGTGTAAGGCTCTCCTTGATCCTTTATCACGAAAATATCTCAATAGAAGTCGGTTCATGAAGTTGGCTAACGAGCTGTGATGTGGCAGTTTCTACTCCCAGTTTTGCTGCAGCATAGAATTTGCTCCTTCCAGTCGCTCAGCAGCATAATCTGCACAAAGTGATTTTCAAAGCTTCCATTCTTCCAAATGGGTTAAATCATGTAATATCTCTCTAAAACCAACCCTATTAAGCATTAAAGACACACAAATCCTTATATAAATGAGGCCTAAATAACTACCTTTTGGGCAGTTATCATATACAGTTACTTTTGATATGAATGAAGCGTTCATTTATAAGAATGGTGTACTTATTTGTTCAGCCAAATAAGAAAATAACTTGTATGTATTAAGACCAACCGAAAAAAAAGCACTTTTAAATCACGAATTATTTAAAAATTCTGAAACTCAAAGAAAAAGGCAAAAGATTTCTCCAACAAGTAACAATACTCATCTTTGGCATCTTAGACTTGGTCATGTAAACATCGATAGAATCGGTCGTTTGGTAAAAAATGGACTTATAAGTAAGTTAGAAGATGATTCACTACCACCTTGTGAATCTTGTCTCGATGGAAAAATGACCAAAAGACCCTTTACTGGAAAAGGTTACAGAGCCAAAGAACCCTTAGAGTTAATACATTTGGATCTATGTGGTCCAATGAATGTAAAAGCTCGAGGAGGGTACGAATATTTCATCTCATTTATAGATGATTATTCAAGATATGGTTACTTGTACCTAATGGGACATAAGTCTGAAGCCCTTGAAAAGTTTAAGGAGTTTAAGGCTGAAGTTGAAAACCTGTTAGGTAAATCTATTAAAGTACTTTGATCTGATCGAGGAGGGGAGTATATGGATCAAGATTCTAGGATTATATGATAGAACATGGAATCCAATCTCAACTCTCAGCCCTTGGTACACCTCAGCAGAATGGTGTATCAGAAAGGAGAAATAGAGCCTTGTTAGACATGGTTCGATCAATGATGAGCTATGCTCAATTGCCTAGCTCGGTTTGGGGGTATGCAGTAGACTGCAGTATACATCTTGAACAATGTTCCCTCGAAAAGTGTTTCTGAAACACCTTTTGAATTATGGAAAGGGCGTAAACCTAGTTTGCATCACTTTCGCATCTATGGTTGTCCAGCACACGTGCTTGTGACAAATCCTAAGAAACTGGAACCTTGTTCAAAACTGTGCCAATTTGTTGAATACCCTAAAGAAACGAGAGGTGGTTATTTCTACGACCCACAAGAAAATAAGGTGATTGTATCGACAAACGCTACCTTCTTAGAGGAAGACCACATGAGAGATCTTAAACCACGCATCAAAATAATATTAGGAGAAGCTATTGAAGAATCACCAAGAGTTGTTGATGAAGCTGGACCTTCAACAAGGGTTGATGATAAATGTGTTTTAGATTTAAAGGAACTTACATAAATGCATAAAACACACTGCACAATGCTCCAAAATTTGTCCCTTGATCTCCAATGGACACCACCACACGAATTCACCCACTATATCTCTTGGATCTCTGAGATTGGCTTTTGGGAACCCAAAATTCGTCTTAGAAGGGAACAAATTCAGCAAAAGGAATGATGTGTTTTCTAAATTCTTTGAGAGAGAGATCAGAGAGTTCCTCTCTGTCTTTTTTGTGAATGAGAGGGATTGAACGAGAGTTGGGGAAACTCCCTCCCAACTTTACGATAAGTGGGGAGGGAGTTATTCCCTACTTGATCTCTACTGTTGATCATAATCAACGCAATCCAGGTCGTCTATTAATTAAATAATAATTATCAATTATCATTTAATTAATTAAATAATTATATTTAATTTAATTAAATCAATATTAATTAAACCAACTATAACCTAAGGTATTTGATTCAATTTGAATCATATTCAATTGAATTAAATTGGCCATTCAATTAATCTCATTTATTGAATCCACATTAATTAAATATCAAATATTTAATTAATTTTATAATTGAATCATATTCAATTTTATCTCTCTCATTTAACCTATAGTTTTAATGTGCATCATAATGAACATTAATATTAACTATAGTATTAATTTGATTAAATCACATTTAACCAAACTAAATTAAATTAATTAATTCCCAATTAATTAATTCATGAATTAATCAAATATCACATATTTAATTAAATTCATCATTCTCTCAATAATTAATTTCGAATCATATCCAAAATTAATTATAAAATTTAATTCTTTAATTAAACTTTATACTATAATGTATTTCCATACATTATATTAATTCCCTTTAATATCAAGACTAGATTATCTCAGAACCCGTTATGAGCTAGCAGATGGACCTAATGGACCTACAGATCAGAAGCTCCAATGATACGAGATTGACTAGCTAAACTCATTAACCGAGTCAATCAACATTCGTTAAGGACCCACAGCTGCACTCTTCTCATTGTAGAATATTTCTGTGTCCACGAATATCGACCAACGCAGTAAGCCAATCCTTCACGTGTGTTCGTAACACCAGCTGGGTCAAATTATCGTTTTACCCCTGGGTTACCTCTGGATCCTTAAGTACCACTGATACCTCTAATGAACAATTTGCTAAGGGTCCAACCTCTAAACAAGAGTTCCTCTCGGGCCAGGAGAGGACAACGCGCCTTTGTTCAAGACCCGGAATCAACCCTTAAGGGAACACACATCTACTTGCCCCAATAGGGGAAGGAGTGAATTCCATCTTGTATTGTCATGTCCCCAGCCCCCCACTCGGTCTTGTCCCCAAGAAGGTAGGCTTATTGAGTCGGCGTTTTGGCCACTCTCGCCCGTACTAATCAAAGGACAATCCCTCATGAGAAGGAGTTCATGACATACTCAGGATTAAGATTGAGTTACCTAGGTCATCCTATTGAAACAATAACCTAACTAGTTAACGGTGTTACATCTAGTGGTTTACTATTTGATGGTTCGGTCATATGCAAACTCATTGCATAGGATACCCCTGCCTCCATGTCTCCTACATGGACGCCTTGGATCAATACGTCTGTATCGAATACAAAGTGGGCCGTATCACATAGTGTTACCAGGATAAAGTACCCAGCCTTATCCCTGTACTATAGACCTTTTAGGTTGTTACTTGAACACTGATCCCTGTATGTCCCCACATACTAGTCCAAGTCTCATGTAAACAACCTTGGATCTTAGTTTATTGGATTTGGGTCATATTGTGCAATTATAGACATAATATGACAATAACACTTTATTGCATAAACCTCGATAACACTTTTTTGTTACAAGTGTTTAATTCGTTAATCATTCACTATCTACGAGTTTTAGGACATAAGAGTGAAAACAAACACTGATGTAGATTTCATCAAATCCTTATAAGTTAAAACATCTGTATCAGTGTATCCTATCAGGATCAAATCCTTAGCGCCATACACGAGCATATAAAACCTCGTTCTCCTAAGATACAGGAGGATGTATGTAACGACACTCCAGAGATCAAATCCTGGAATTGATTGATACTCACAGACAACCCTACTGCATAGGGCATATGTCTCATGTCCTCAACTTCTTGAGATGTCTTAGGACACAGTTCCTTAGACAATATAATTCCATTCCTGAAAAGGTAGTAAACCCTTATTGGAATTCTTCATCTTATATCTAACTAACATCTTGTAGACATAAGAAACTTGAGACAAGACTAACTCAGCTTCTCCCAGATTTTCATTTGGAAATGAGCTGCTAGACTCTTTTAATGTCAGTAAGATAACCTACATCATTCTCAATGATTAGGATATCAATCATATACAACACTAAGTGAGCTACCGAATTATTGATGATTACTTGTAAACACAAGACTCATCAATCTTCTGATTAAAGCCAAAAAAAAAAAAAAATATCACTGTATCAAATCTTAAATTCCAAGATCGAAATGCTTATGTGAATCCATGAAAGGATCATTTAAGCTTGCAAACCCTTTTGCTTTTGATCTTGCTCAATGGACCCTTCTCGTTGAGACCTTAAATGTCTCATTTCCTCTTGTAAATCCACTTGTAACCTTTAGGTGTTAGCCCATCAAGCAAATTTACAAGATCCCAGATGAAATTGAAATGCAAAGACTTCATTTCAAGGTCTATGGCTTTAAACCATTGGTCCTTGTCAACATCATTCATTTTCTTTCTAAAAGATAATGAATCCTCTATGTCATCATCAAGAATGACGACTTGACCTTCAAATAAGCCCATGTAAACGGTCAGGTTATAAAAAACCATCCCAATACATCAAGGCATTCTCAACTCTTGAGATGGATGTGGCTGACAAAAAACACTGGCCTTATCAACAACTCTTGTTGAATAACCAGACTTATCAACAACTTTTGTCGATTCATTAACAACTCTTGTTAATGTTTCTGTAGCTTTATTAGTTAATTCACTTAAACCGACCTTACTTTATGGCTAATGATTTCTAATATATTCTTCTTCTGAGAATGAAACATCTGTCGATACAAATTTTTAATTCTCATATGGATTGAAGAAGTATATTCTCCTCGTTTCCTTTGGGATTGGCTACAATTAGGCATAATCTTGAACGGTATTCCAATTTGTTTTGGATTAGTCATAAGCACAAGTGTTGGACACCCCAAAACATTAAAGGAACGTAAACAATCTTTACGTCCAAACCACAACATAGAAGGTTTTTCATAAACACTTTTGATGGAACGTTGTTCAAAATACACACTGCAGTCACACTGCATGACCCCAAAACGAGTCAGGCAATTGAGCATAGCTCAACATGGATTGAACCATATCCAATAGGGTTCTGTTACTCCTAACTGAGATTTAGGATGTGATTCAATGAACTATCAAATAGCCCTAAAATCTCAAGTCCCTATACTCAACACATTGATCAGATCAAACTTGTTTTATTATCTCACCTAACAAGTTTTCAACTTCAGTCTTAAACCCCTTCGAATATCTCAAGAGCTTCAGACTGAAATTGCATTAGGTAGAGACACGCATACCTTTGAATAATCATCTATAACAAAGATAAATTATTCATACTCTCCTACTACTTTAACATACTAGACCACAAGGATCCAAATGTAAAAGCTCCAAGGGCTCTTTGGCTCTTTTCGCTCTTTTCCAGTAAAAGATCTATCAGCCATATTGCCCATAAGGCATGACTTAATTGGTATTAAAGAGTGTTCTTCTAACTAACTTAGAAGTATACTCTAGACTAAGCTCCCAATCATATTGAGATAAAAAATAGCCTAACACCTTAAGAACCAAAGAAAGGTATTTCCTTTAGGAGATTTCCTTTGCCTTTATTTCTACGAGTATAAGCAATCTTAAAAAACTTAGTGCTCATGACTTGCTTTACTCTCGATTAGTCTTAAAACACATAAGTTATTTTCAATAATGTTGAACTAATGTCAACTCCCTTTCTTAAAATAAAACTACGTTAGCAGAGAAAGGTATAGTAACATTGTTCCAGCATATGCGAAATAGAAATCAAATTTTTGTTAATCTTCGAGAAATTCATACACATTATCCAATAATGTGTATTTTCTCCCACTGGATAAAATAACTTAATGTTCTCTCTGCCAAAGCCGAGACATACTCTCCAGATCAGAATCTGAGAGTCGTCTCACCTAATTGCAACTGTTGCCATGAGCTTATTCCTTAAAAAGAAAAGGAAACGTGATAAGTGGCACCTGAATTAAAAATTCAGGCTGTATCCTCATTTTCCACTATGCACGTTTCAATGACCAATAAATCATATTAATTGTCATTGGTATGGGCTAGGCAGTTAATGTAATAGTCATCATGAACAATTCAAGATAAACTAGACATTTGAGCCTGATGACATTCCTCACTAAAGACTAATCTAAAATCATTTACCACAAGTTTCGTTTAAGCTAGTTGTATCTAAAACCGTTATTAATAAAATGGTGTAAGACAATGCACATAAAGTTTTATATAATTGCTGAAGTAACAAATTACTTGTATTATTAATCGCACTAACCCATTACAAATAATCCAATCAAATTCTGCAAAAACAAACAAGCAATCAAAGAAACCCTTTAAAACTATTGATTTAGTTTTTGCAACCATACTTCAGAGGTTTAGAACAACAGCCACGAAGGGTGGTCAGCTACTCATCCTCTGAATTGAGACAATCTCAACCAAATTCTAACACCAGAATAACTCATATTCCGTTAGCATTTAGTTACCGTTGTTCGGTCAAGGATTAGTTAACACATTTAACTCATCCCCGTAAGTGTAACCCTCCCACTTTCAGATCCCAGAGGTACGGACCAACAGCCTAACAAAAGGAAAGACAACTGTTGGTAATTAACCTAAGTGACCCTATCCATTTCTAGAGTTCGCGGTGTTCCGGAACCTATGATTGAAGGGAATAAAAGTCCCCACGCAGCGGAAGCGCATCGATTGGACCTTACGCCGTATATTAATTAACATTAAAATACCGTTACGAAAAACTCAAACAAACTTTAAACATACTTTAAAGTTGCTGGAAAATTTGTTTAAACATGCTGAAAAATAAATCTAAATTTATTTTCATGCTTTTCTAAAGAAAAGGGGAAGAACCGTTACAAACCTTCGTTGTAGACTTGACCGTTCTTCGCCAATGACGCTCCTACGAACAAAACACAGCAGCCTCCTTTAAGTTTCTTCGCTGGAAAATTCTTCTTTAAAGACACAATAACCACAGAGGTTACACTGGTATGTCTCTAAGTCTAGGAGGCAAAACACTTGTGGGAGTCTTTCTTTAAGAGGGATGCTAGAGAGAATTCTAGGTCTTGTCTTGAGAGTCTAAGAGCAAGAGTAGAGTGTCATGGACCAATTAGGTCTAGTGTTCTATTTATAGAAGAGAGGTCATGAATAAAATATTCAGTTAAATCAATCTTTTCCAAAATTGATTCAATCTTATTCCTTAATTAATCAAT
This sequence comes from Luffa acutangula, assembly GCA_036850905.1. NCBI lineage: Eukaryota > Viridiplantae > Streptophyta > Magnoliopsida > Cucurbitales > Cucurbitaceae > Luffa > Luffa acutangula. Next base: position 27,382,013 of record CM072099.1, read on the forward strand.
CCATGATCAATCTTATTCCTTAATTAATCAATCCATGATCAATCAATTCCATAATTGATTAATCTTTTCCACAAATGACTAATTACTTCCATAAGTGATTAGATCATTTCCATAAATGATTAATCACTTCCTTAAGTGATTAATTATTTCCATAATTGATTAATTCCCGGTTAATGAATTCTCTAATTAATTAACCACCAATTAAATATCACATATTTAATTTCCAGCCTTGAATTAATTAATTTTCCCAAATAGATTTTACGCCTTAAATTAATTAATTCATTATTTGAACTCTTTCAAACTTCCATAAATTTATATTTGAATTTCTTCAAATATTAATTTCTCTCATAATAATATATCAATGTATATTATATTTGTTTCCCTTAGTAAATTGAACATTTTGAATTTACATTTATTACTTAGTTGTCTCAAATTACTTTATGAGCTACCAGTGGGGACCTAATGGACCTGCAGATCAGAAGCTCCAACGATGTGAGATTAATTGGTCAAACTCGTTAACCACATTAATCAATATTCGTCAATTGGGTGTACATTCCACTATAGACTCACAGTTGCACTCTTCTCACTGCAGACATATTTTCTGTGTCCATGGATCTAGACCAATATCGACTAGTTAGTCATTCACGAGTGTCCGTAACACCAACTGGGTCAAATTACCGTTTTACCCCTGGGTTACTTCTATTTCCTTAAGTACCAGTTCCCCTCTAATGAACAACCTGTTTGTGGTCCAACCATCAAACAGAAAACCCTCTCGTGCCATTGAGAGGGTAGGGCCCTTTGTTCAAGACTCGGAGTAACCACTTAAGGGAACACTCATCTGCTTCCCTAAAGTCGGGAAGGAGTGAATTCCATCTTGTACGATTATGTTCCTAGCTCCCCATTTGGTCTTGTCCCAAAAATGGTAGGCTTATTGAGTCGGCATATTGGCCACTCTCACCCATGCAAATCAAAGGACAATCTCTCATGAGCAGGAGTCCATAATAACCTTAGGATTAAGACTAAGTTGTCTAGGTCGTCCTAGTGAAATAGAAAACCAACTAGTTAACGGTGTTATAACCAGTGGTTACTATTTCACGGTCTGGTCTTATGCAAACTCATTGCATAGGATATCTCCACTCGCATGTCTCCTACACGAACGCGTTGGATCATAGCGTTTGTATCAAATACAAAGTGGGTCGTATCAATAGTGTTGCAACGTCATCGCGACGCGGAGCGGCCGACGTCCTTTCCTAAGGGTCTCTTTCGAGGTGAGAGGTTTGGAGTCGCCACCAATCATCTTGGGGTGTGATCGGTCACCCATTTTAAAGAAAAAACCGGTCTTTGAAAACCAAAAATTAGGTTCGGGGGTCAGTTGTGTGTAAGGAAGGTATTAGCACCCTACAACACCCGTTTGAAATCATTTTATTTCATTACTCGAATTCATTAAACAAAGGTCCATGTCTTAACAAAAAAATAAACAAATAAAATTTGGAAGAAAAAAGAAATGAAAATTGAAAATTAAATGTCTCACTAATTTCACCTTATCTTTAAATAAAGTAAGGATTTAATTTTGTGAGTGGGGTTAACCCATAACTTTATTATCACGTATAAATTTCCCAATTAAGGAAAATCTTTCACCTCAAGAATTTGAAAATTATTTCAACTCCGTCATAGGCTATACATGAGCTAATTTGTCTCTCAACTATTACCTCACATTTCAAAAATAAAATGTGAAGTAATAATCATGAGTGGTATGACACCATTCAATGGAAAAATAATTTTTCATTTTTAAATCAAATTCAATTAGAAATTCATTTGGAATTACTAAAGTAAAACTATTTTGAAGTTCATTTGGAATATCCAATTTAGAATCAAATCGAAGTTGATTTGAAAATTTTCTAATTTAAGATCCAATTGAAATTTTGATTGCCAAAATAATTGACTAGTTAAACTTTAGGCTAATTTCCAGGCAGGGTGTTCCCTTTCAGTCAGCTTAAATACCCGTTCTTAGACAAAATTAGCATTAAAGTTTTCATAATCAATCTATTTTAACCATTCAAAATATTAAATAATGTTTTTGAAATTTGATTTAACCTTTCCAAAATCGAAATTGATTTCCAATTTAGTTTAAAATTGAAATTGATTTTCAATCTAAGACCAAAAGACATTGACTTGGAAACTTTAATTTAGAACCAAATTGACATTTATTGAAAAATTCCAAATCACTTTGAAACTCATTGAATTCAAGATTAAAACCAATTGAGGGGAAAATGAAAATTCAAATAAAATTCCAATTGAAATTCATTTGGGCAATTCCAAATTGAAATTAATTTGTAAATGTCAAAATGAAATCAAATTAAAAACAAACAAAAGTTGAAATCCCAAACTAAATTCAATTAAAAATTTATTATAAAATTCCAAATTAATTATTGAAACCAATGGAAGGAAAGTTTAAAATCATCTTTAAAAAAAAAATCAAGTGAAAATCAAATTGAAAATCTTAGTTCAAATGTCATTTGTTTGAAATTCATTTGAGCATTTCAAAACCCTTTGAAATTCATTTGAACAATTCAAATTAAAATAAAATTCAAAACATTAAAATTTCCATTTTAAAGAAAATTGAATTTTCTAATTACAAACTAGTGAACATTTATTAGGAAAATACAAATTCCAATTCAAATTAGAAATTTTATGTTAGAATCCAACTAAAATTAATAAGAAAGACAATTAAAGTTGAAAATGTCATATTAAAATCCAATTGAAATTGGTAATAACAATTCAATTTAAAGCCAATTAAAATTAGTTTGGAAACTCCCAAATAAACTCTAATTGAAATTAGATAAAAAACTTTCAACTAATATCCAATTACAAGTTCTTTAGAAATCTAAAATAAATCAATTTAAATTTCTAATTAGAAAATGAAATAAAATAAATTGCAATTGATTTGGGAAACTCAAATTCATAGCCAAAATGAAAAATGGAAAAATTTGGATACATAAAAAAAAATAAAAATAAAAAAAATAATAAAAGAATTTAAAAATGTGGGACCCACCTTATTCACTTTCCTCTTTCTTCTTCCCCAACTTCCTTCCCTCTCTTTTTCTTTTTTCTCTTCCACTTTTCCTCCCCTTTTACACTTAGCCCTCACTTAGGAGGCTTGTTGGAATCGATGGAAAGCGGTGGCACGGTGGCGGCAGCAGTGGCGGCGGCGGTGGTGCGGCGGTGAGTGGTGGCGGTAGCTTTGGTTTTTTTGAAAATCCTTCTCCAAACTCTATTTTCCTCTCTCAAACTCACTTTCTCTCTCCAAGCTCTTTCACTATTCTTCTCTTTTTTTCTTGTGTTCTTGTTGTTCTTTCCTCCCCTTCCATCCTCCATAAGCTCTCATTATATAGTAGAGCTTGGAGGAAGGGGTTGAGAAAAAAGGGGAAAGAATGGGAGGTTGGGAGAAGGAAGGGGGAAAGTTGAGAAAGAAGGGGAAAGAATGAGAGGTTGGGAGAAGGAAGGGGAACAGTTGAGAAAGAAAGGGAAAGAATGGGAGGTTGGGAGAATGAGGGGGGAATGGAGAAGAAAAGGGAGAGGGAAACGTGAGGGAAGAAAAAAGAAAAATTAAAATTAAAAAAATAAAAATAAAAATAAATAATAAATAAAATAAATAATAAATACATAAATAAAATAAAATGAAAATAATAAAATAAAAATAAAATGAAAATAAAAATATAAAGTAAATAAAAATAAAACGAAATAAAGAAATTAAATTAAATTAAATTAAAAAAATAAAAAGATAAATAAATAAAGGGGAATTGCAATGGGTAGCAAAAAATATTAGGATATTTGCAAATTTAACTATGATTTATTAGGTTTGCAAATATAGCAAAATTTTAAAAATCTGATTTCCTTTTTTTTTATTATTCCAATTTTACCCTTGTTGGTATATCAATAGGTATATTAGTAGTTGTCGCAACGTCATCGCGACGCGGAGCGGCCGACATCCTTTCTTGGGTTTTTTAGAAGAAAGTTGGAGTCGCCACCAATCATTGAAGGTGTGATTGGTCACCTTTAAAACAAAAAACCAGTCTTAGAAAACCAGAAATTAGGTTCGGGAGTCGTTTGAGTGTAGGGAAGGTATTAGCACCCTACAACACCCGTTTAAGAAAACGATTACCACAGTATCTTAAATTGTCCAATTAAATGAATAAAAACAGTCCTTTATTTTTATTTTTCTTAAAAAAAGACTGATAAATATGAAAATATAAACCCAAAATGCAATAATAAACACAAGATGTCTCATTTGTTTTTACCTTAACTTTAGAAATAAAGTAAGGATTAAACATTATGAGTTGGATAACCAATTTAATATAAATCATGTCTAATTTCTCTTTTAATTAAAGGAAATATGGGCGATACATGATTGTGTTTATTAAAAATAAAAAAAAAAAAAAAAAAACAAATAGATGTAAAAGAAGAAAATCATTCAAAGAGTGAATTCTTTTTAGGGAAAATGAGAATTTTCATACGCCTACACGGGAGTTGAACTCCACGAAGACACATTACTCAGTTCCCATAATCCCTTTCAAAAGAAAATCAAAACAATAACAATAATTGAAATTGACCAAACGGAATTAAGGATTAGATTAAAGCAATTTGGAGAATGAAAGGAAAAAACAAATGAATTAGAAAGTTTAAAAAAATGAAGTTGGCAAAGTGCAAAAGTGAACTAAAACAAGAGAGAAATTAAAAATGATAATGATAATGATGATAATAATAATCATAATAATAATAATAACAATAATAACAAAACAAAAAAAAAAAAAAAAACAAAGGAAATAGAAAAACAAAATCCCACCTTTTTTACTTCTCTCTTTCTTCTTTTTTCCTTCTTTCTTACCCAATGTTTCCTCTCCCCGTATACTCCTTCCTCCCCCTCTTTTTTCCTCTTTTCCTCTTCCACTTTCTTTTCTCTCTTTTTCTATCACTCTCTAAGCTAAACTCTTGCTCAAATGCCTAAACTCTCTTAAGCTCACTTTTACTTTAAACTTCTTCTCTTTTTTTCTCTCCTTTTCTATCACTCTCTAAGCTAAACTCTTGCTCAAATGCCTAAACTCTCTCAAATGCCTAAACTCTCTCAAGCTCACTTTTACTCTAAAATTCCTCTCATTCTTCTTGTGTTTCCATCCTCCATCTCCCCCCCCCCCTTTTTATACTTGAAGTGTTACTAATTTAGGGGGAGATGGATGAGAAAATGGTGGGGAAAATAAAAAATAAAAAAAATAAAAAAAATACTAACCATGGAAAAAGCTTTAGAATAGGTAATGGGTGAGTTTTTCATGAAAACTTCCCATTGAATAGGAATGGGGAAGACCAAAAAAAAAAATAAATAAAAAATAATAATAAAAAAAAAAGAGAATGTGTGGGGAAGGGGATTTGAAGCACAGACCTCGTGATTATCAATACGACTTCATGCCAGTTGACCTATGCTCTTGTTGGCATATCATAAAAACAAATTGACCACCAAATATTGGAAAACTTCAAACATTATTACTTAAAATCAAGCCGGACCAAATACGGTGTCTACAGTTTGCCCCCCTTTGTGTATCCTTGAAGGATTGAAAGGGTAGACAAAGGAAAGAGACTAAGTACTGGGGAGGCGAAGATTTGTTCGGTAAAAATTTGAATTTAGAAAGGAAAATGCGCTTGACTTAATCACGTCTCAACCACAATTTAATAGTCAGGTTTGGTTTAACCGTGAGAAAAACTGAAAACGAACACGGATTGACACAGGCTTCGACCTCGACTGAATAGTCGGGTTTGATTTAACCGAGAGAAAAATTGAAAACGGACCTGGATTGACACAGGCTTTGACCTCGACTGAATAGTCGGGTTTGATTTAACCGAGAGAAAAAACTGGAAATTGACCTGGATTGACACAGTCTTTGACCTCGACTGAATAGTCGGGTTCGATTTAACTAAGAGAAAAACTTAAAACGGACCTGGATTGACACAGGCTTTGACCTCGACTGAATAGTCGGGTTCGATTTAACCGAAAGAAAAAACTAGAAATGGACCTGGATTGACACAGGCTTCGACCTCGGCTGAATAGTCGGGTTCGATTTAACCGAGAGAAAAAACATAAAACGGACCTGGATTGACACAGTCTTCGACCTCGACTGAATAGTCGGGTTCGATTTAACCGAGAGAAAAACTGAAAACGGACCTGGATTGACACAGGCTTCGACCTCGACTGAATAGTCGGGTTCGATTTAACTAAGAGAAAAACTTAAAACGGACCTGGATTGACACAGGCTTTGACCTCGACTGAATAGTCGGGTTCGATTTAACCGAAAGAAAAAAACTAGAAATGGACCTGGATTGACACAGGCTTCGACCTCGGCTGAATAGTCGGGTTCGATTTAACCGAGAGAAAAAACATAAAACGGACCTGGATTGACACAGGCTTCGAACTCGACTGAATAGTCGGGTTCGATTTAACCGAGAAAAAAAAACTTAAAAAGGACCTGGATTGACACAGGCTTCGACCTCGGCTGAATAGTCGGGTTCGATTTAACCGAAAAAACTGGAAATGGACCTGAATTGACACAGGCTTCGACCTCGACTGAATAGTCGGGTTCGATTTAACCGAAAATAAATTTTCTTTGCAATGCACGCTAAACTTGAATGCTTGAATACATGGGGTGCGGATTTAGCACTATCCGAAAACTATGATACAAATTTCTTTAAAAGATATTTGATAGCTCGGGCACCCCATTCACATCACCCTTGGTAATAGACCTTAATTGGATCATGAACTCGCTAAACAACTTGTTCTTTGTTTGATGACCAAAAATGTATCCATAACGACTTTGCTCCTGTAATAATAATGGTTTTGCCCCAGTTTGAGAAGACAAAAATAATCGTTTTGCCCCAGTTCAAGACTTTGTCATGTTGAAATGACGGTTTTGTCCTCCATGATGACATTCCATCAACCTTCATGATCACGGTGCTCTTGGAAAAATATTGTCTTTGGATTCTTTGTTTGGACATATGTATTTCACATCGAATCGTTTAAGTTACCACCATTGATTTGAAATATCGCGTTTATGTAACTTTTTGTTTATTCAATTGTAATGATAATAAAGGTAAACATGCCAACATTCATAGTTGAGGAAATACTATGGAGAGTGGGGGAGAAAAATGGACAAGATATGCCATGCTTCGAGAAGGGAGCTTTGATTTATGACTAAAATTCAATAGACATATGTGTCAATGTTAAGGTTCTAGAACTTGAGACAAAAGTAACCTCTTAAACATGATATAGAAATTGAAGCGTAATTCTCCTAGACACTTGTTGAATTCCCGCAACTTTGCCGTATCCTTTGATACACAAGTAGCCTATGCGTAATATCTTCGAACTTGATCTGAATTAACTGGACTTGGCAGCTCATTACCATCCATGTTAGTCAAGACTAAAGCTCCTCCAGAGAAAGCTTTCTTCACCACGAATGGTCCTTCATAGTTTGGGGTCCACTTGCCTCGGTGATCTTTTAGAAAAGGAAGAATTCGTTTTAAGACTAAATCCCCTTCTCTGAATACTCTAGGACGCACTTTCTTATCATAGGCTTTCATCATTCGTCTTTGGTAAAGTTGACCTCTGCACAATGCTGTCAATCTCTTTTCTTCAACAAAGTTGAGCTGCTCATAGCGGTTTTGGATCCATTCAGCATCTTCTAAATTAGTCTCCATGAGGACCCTTAATGATGGAATTTCCACTTCAATGGGAAGAACAACTTCCATACCATAAACTAATGAAAATGGTGTTGCCCCAGTTGAAGTGCGAACCGATGTGCGATATCCATGTAATGCAAAAGGAAGCATTTCATGCCAATCTTTATACGTCACCGTCATTTTTTGCACAATCCTTTTTATGTTTTTATTGGCAGCTTCCACTGCTCCATTCATCTTTGGTCTATACGGAGTTGAGTTGACATGCTTGATCTTGAATTGCTCACATAACTCAGTCATCAATTTATTGTTCAGATTTCGTGCATTATCAGATACTATGGTCTCAGGAAGACCATAGCGACATATAATCTCCTTCTTGATGAATTTGATCACAACTCCTTTCGTCACCTCTCGATAGGACATTGCTTCTACCCATTTGGTAAAATAATCTATTGCCACCAAGATGAATCGATGTCCATTTGAGGCTTTTGGGTCAATAGGGCCTATAACGTCCATTCCCCACATGGAAAATGGCCATGGTGTCGTCATAACGTGCAACTGAGATGCTGGAGCATGAGCTTTATCTGCATAAATCTGACATTTGTGGCATTTTCGGGCATATTTGATACAGTCAGCTTCTATGGTTAACCAGTAATAGCCAGCCCTTAATGCCTGTCTGGCCATCATGTGTCCATTTGCATGGGTGCCGCAAATTCCCTCATGAATTTCTTTCATAATCGCGTTGGCTTCATTTGTATCTACACACCTTAGAAGTACCATATCATGATTTCTTTTGTAAAGTATTTCTCCATTTAGGAAGAACTTCATTGCTAACTTTCTAAGTGTGCGCTTGTCATTTTCTGAGGCATTCAGAGGATAGGTTCCACATTTCAAATAATGTTTGATGTCTTGAAACCACGGCTTGTCATCAAACTCTTCTTCTATATTCATGCAAGAGGCTGAAACATCTACCATTCCCATCTTAATAGGTTGTACCTCGTGATTGGGGTCTATGTTGAACATGACTGCAAGCGTAGCCAAGGCGTCTGCTATTTGATTACTCTCCCTTGGTAAATAGTCAAAAGTGATTTCTTCAAATTTATGAGGCAAATCTAATATAAGCTTTTTATAAGGCAATAGCTTAGTGTCTCTTGTTTCCCATTCTCCTCTCAATTGATGAATCACCAACATAGAATCTCCCAAGACTCGAAGTTTCTTTATCTTCATATCCAATGCAGTTTGGATACCCATAGAACAAGCTTCATATTCAGCCATATTATGAGTACAATCAAAACTTAATTTGGCGGTGAGAGGGAACAACTTTCCTTCAGGCGATATTAATACAACACCTATCCCATGACCTAACTCATTGGAGGCCCCATCAAACAACATGGTCCATGTTTCCAAGTCTGATATTTCTTTTTCCACCATTATAGTGGAGACAAATTCATCAGGGAAATCAAATTTCATTGGTTCATAATCGTCTATAGGTTGCTCGGCCAAATGATCAGCTAGTGCACTTCCTTTTATTGACTTTCGAGTAACATAGGCAATATCATACTCGGATAAAAGAACCTGCCATCTAGCAATTCTACCAGACAAAGACGGCTTTTCAAAGATGTATTTGATAGGATCCATCTTTGAGATAAGCCATGTTGTGTAGTACAACATATATGGTCTCAAACGACGAGCGGCCCAAGCTAGAGCACAACAAGTTCTTTCTAAAAGAGAATATCTGGTTTCGCAATCAGTGAACTTTTTGCTTAAATAATATATGGCTTGCTTTTTTCTGCCTGAACTGTCATGCTGTCCCAGTACACACCCCATTGAATTTTCCGTCACTGTAAGATATAGGATAAGTGGACGATTTGGAGTTGGAGGTACAAGAACAGGAGGGTTTTGTAGGTATTGCTTGATCTTTTCAAATGCTTTTTGACAGTCGTCATTCCATATGCATGTATTGTTCTTACGAAGTAGCTTGAAGATTGGTTCACATGTTGCTGTAAGATGTGATATGAATCTTGCAATATAATTCAATCTTCCCAAGAAACCTCTGACTTCTTTTTGAGTACGTGGTGGTGGCATTTCTAGAATGGCTTTGACTTTGTCTGGGTCAACTTTAATTCCCTCATGGCTTACGACGAAACCCAACAACTTGCCAGAAGTGACCCCAAATGTGCATTTACTCGGATTCAGTTTCAACTTGAATTTCCTCAATCGCTCGAATAACTTTCGGAGAATGGTTGCATGCTCTTCCCCTGGTTTTGACTTAGCAATCATGTCATCAACATAAACTTCGATCTCCTTATGCATTAGGTCATGGAAGAGAGTAACCATGGCCCGTTGGTAGGTTGCCCCAGCATTTTTCAATCCGAACGGCATGACCTTATAACAAAAGGTTCCCCATAATGTGATGAATGTAGTTTTCTCTTGATCTTCAGGTGCCATTTTGATTTGATTGTAACCTGAGAATCCATCCATAAAGGAAAAAGTTGAGAATCCAGCTGTATTATCTACCAGTACATCAATATGAGGAAGTGGGAAGTTATCCTTTGGGCTTGCTCGATTCAAATCTCTATAATCAACACACATTCGGACCTGTCCATTCTTTTTAGGTACTGGCACAATGTTAGCTATCCATTCTGGATAATTAGCAACTGTTAAGAATCCTGCATCAATTTGTTTCATGACTTCCTCTTTTATTTTGATTAACATGTCTGGCTTCATCTTGCGTAACTTCTGTCTCACTGGCTTGCATTCAGGCTTAAGTGGCAAATGATGCACCACAATACTTGTGTCTAAACCAGGCATATCTTGATAAGACCAGGCAAAAACATCAATGTATTCATGAAGCAATGTTATTAACCCTTGACGGCTTTCAGCAGACATGTTGGTCCCGATTTTAACTTCTTTAATCTCTACTTGAGATCCCAAGTTAATCGTCTCTATCAACTCTTCATGTGGTCCCAATATCCTCTCTTCTTCTTCAATCATTCTCAACAATTCAGGAGTAAGTTCTAGATCTTCCTCATTACCACTTGTTCTCTCATCGGACTCAACATCGTATGTAGGAGAATCAAGTTCGTATTTAAGATCATTAACGCTTTCAATCCCAATTTCGCTGTTTAAGAGAAGGATTATTCAGTGTGATGAAAGAAGATAAATGAAGGAATGGAATAAATGAATTCAATGCTAAAAGAAGTAGACACAAGAGAGATTCATTGGATGATAGGAAAGGAAGGAAAAAAAAAATGCTTCTTCATTAACAAATGAAATATTGACATAGAACACATAAATCATCAAAACAAAAAACAAACAAAAAGTTTAAAAATTACTTTGATATCTCATTAACAAATGATGGTAACTCCATTACAGTCCAATTATTGAGTTCGAAGTCTTCTGGGCACAGATAAACTAAGGGACCGGCTTCTTTTTTCTGTTCGATTATAGCCATGACTGCAGGGTCTTGAGATTCTGAATGAATTATTTCAGCAAAGATGAAGGTATCATGAAGATGAGGAATGATATTCATTTGATACTTCGGCTCACGGTTCTCCAATCTAGCCAGTCGTTTTTCTTTCTCCTGCCTGTGTGCTTTAATCATATCTTTTTTGCTTGGTTTATATCCCAAACCAAACCTCTTCATATTTTTCGACATATTCAACAAATTTTCGAGGCTTTGGTTGCTTCCTGTTAAGGAGAGTTTTGAAAGTTGCAGCTCCATTTTCCCTATCTCTCCGTATAAAGTTGTGGCATTTGCAATCTCAAAAGCTTGAAATGATGACTCAAAAACCTCTTCTGCTGCTTCTATGTAGGGCATTGAAGAGGGTCTTGACACTAAGATATCCTCTTGTCCAGATATGATTACTAGTTTGCGGTCGACCACAAATTTAAGTTTTTGGTGTAATGATGATGGGACCACTCCAGCTGAGTGAATCCAGGGACGCCCTAACAAGAAGCTGTAGGCCGAATTAATGTTCATAACCTGAAAGGTTATATCGAAGGTGCATGGACCTATCTGGATGGGCACTTCTATGTCTCCAACAACTTCACTACGTGCCCCATCAAAAGCTCGTACGATCATAGTGCTGGGCCTTATATGAGACATATCAACAGGCAATTTCTCCAACGTGGATTTAGGCATTATGTTCAAGGAGGAACCATTATCAACTAGAACTTTTGCCACAGCAAAATTTTTGCACTTAACTGTAATGTGCAAGGCTTTAGTGTGTCCGGTGCCTTCTGGTGGTAACTCATCATCTGTGAAGGTTACTGAACTGGATGCAGTTATGTTTCCAACAATGTTATCCAAGTTGTCCACCGTAATATCCTGCGGAACATAAGTTTGATTCAAAATGTCCAACAAAGTCTTACGATGCGTATCTGAAGCCAGTAACAAAGCCAATATGGAAATCTTTGCAGGGGTTCGACCTAACTGTTCAACCACTTTATAATCACTTTGTTTAACCAACTTCAAAAATTCTTGGATGTCATCTTCAGATGCTGGCTGTTTAACATCCAGGTTTTTCACTGCAATGGGCTCTTCTGTTTTTCCTTGATATTTTCAGTGATCTTGGCTTTTCCTTTTTCTTTACCCTTGGGTTTCAATAGGTCTTCTGGTGTATAACACTTCCCGCTTCGTGTTAAACCTCCTATCCCACTAATATTATGGATTGGGAGGGGTTCAGAACCAACAGTTACCTTATATTCATAGTTCCAAGGTACTGCTTTTGAACTTTTATATTCAAAGGGAGTCGGAATCTGGATGGTAATCGGTCTTGGCTTGGAATTTGGGGTACTGGGCTTCTCGCGATAAGAAATTGTTAACGGTTTTGGCTTGAGAGACAACCTTGAGCATTCTTCTATAATATCAACTTCCCCATACTGAGGGAGCTGAACCATTTTTTGAGAAACTGTTAAAAAATGTGAATCTAACAACTCCTGGACTTTCAGACGAAAATGAGGACATTGGTCAATAGAATGCTCTTTTGCCCCAGTGTGATAAGAACACATCAAACTGTCATCGTATGCTCTGACACCCAAATCTAATTGGAGGCGTTCTACTCCAATGTATCCATTATTCAATAATATTTCGAATAGTTCTCCCATGGGAGTCACTATGCTCTCAGCATTCTTTCTTAAATTAGCTCCATGAACCTCTATTGCATTTACTTGTGCATTCTGATGGTTTGGCAGAGGATTGTTGTTGACATCTGGACCATTTTCTTTCTTAAAGTTCAACCATCCTGCCTTTATCAATGCTTGCACCCTATGCTTGAGTGCAGTACAGTTTTCAGTGGAATGTCCAATTGCTCCTGCATGGTAGTCGCAACGGGCATTTGGGTCATACCACTTTGGGTAAGGTGGCTTTACTGGGTCTATTGGTACGGGTGCCAGCTGATTATTCTGGAAGAGTTGGGGTAGAAGTTCGGTATATGTCATCGGAATCGGATCAAAATGAGTCTGTCTACGGACGCCTTTATTGTTTTGGTGTCCTTGGACATAAGGAGTGTTATGTTGATTCCGAGGTTGGTAGTCTTGAGTAGGACGAGGATTTTGGACGTAAGGGGATGAATATTGGGCTGACGTATTATTGATATAGGGTTGAGGGTAAACATATGGAGGTGGATAGTGATATTGTGGCACTCCGGCATTAGGGTATGGTTGTCTTGAATTGAAACCAATCATCTGAACTTCTCCCTCTTTTTTCTCCGATGGAACCCCCTTTTTCGTTGTTGATGACCCAGCCGTATCAGTTATCTTTCCATGCTTAATTCCGTACTCGATTCTCTCTCCAATTGTCATTATGTCAGAGAAATTGGTAGAGGCGCTCCCAATCATCTTATCATAGAAAGGAGATTTGAGAGTATTAATAAACATGGTCGACAGCTCCTTATCAGCTAAAGGTGGTTGCACCTGAGCAGCAGTATCCCTCCACCTTTGGGCGTACTCTTTAAAGCTTTCTGTGTTCTTCTTCTCCATCCTCTGGAGGTCTAAGCGGTCAGGAGCCATATCTATGTTGTGCTTATATTGCTTTAAAAATGAATCAGCTAGATTCTTCCATGAACATATATGAGTGCTGTCTAACTGCATATACCATCGAGATGCTGGACCAGTAAGACTGTCCTGGAAGCAGTGAATTAACAGCTTGTCATTTTGGACGTATGCTGCCATCTTCCTACAATACATGATGAGATGGTTCTTAGGACAGGATGCTCCATCATACTTTTCAAACTCGGGCACCTTGAATTTTGGAGGGAGGATTACATCTGGTACCAAGCATAGCTTGGTCGCATCTATATTTCCGAAGACGTCTGTTCCTTCTACTGCCCTTAATCTTTCCTCCAAGACTTCAAGCTTTTCACTAGAAGAAACTTTCTCTCCTCTCGTTAGCTCTTTTCTGATTTCAGGATCATCTAAATTGGGAACTGTAATGGTCACCTTGGGAGGTACCTCTGTGGGTAGTGAAAATCCAGGTTGATTGTGTACAGGCACTTGCTCATTCTTGAAAAATGGAAATGGGTGCTGCTCTACTGGAATATTGTACAATGGATGATATTTTGGAGTAGTACCCTCTGTTGATTGCCGGATTGGAGGGTCGTTCATTGTATTGCTGGACTGAGCAATATCAGGTATTATTTTGCCTCTTTCCAGGGCGACAAGAATGACATCCATTTTTTCGCGTAACTCCTCAATATCTTTCTTTGTTTTCTCCATCTCAGTACTCTGCTCTTCCATGATCCTTGTCTTGTATCTTGTGACGTAGGTGCGGTGGATTCGAGGTGACCGAGCTATCTTATGATTCTGTTTATATTTTTAATGAAAAGAGATTTTAGTGTAAGAAAAGAGAAAGACAAAACGAAACAAAAAAAAGTGATAGAAGAGAAGAAGAAAAAAAAAATGGCTTTGATATTAAATTGGAAAATGATAAAACAATGTAGCAGCAAAATTTGTGCAGAATTGAATTACAAGATATTTCAACTATCTAAATAAAACATAAACTAAAGTAAAGAGTTAATAAAATTGCCCCCAATATTCTAAACTTATACGAAGTTTTGCCAGAAACTTGAGCACATTCTTGCTATTCGGCTGTGTAGGTGCTATGACTTTAGAGAGAGTACGTGCATCTTCTGCTAGTTCATCTGCCCTTCGAGTGACTCTCCTAATCTGAGTGAGCATATGTTCCACTTTACTTCGTAGTGTCGCGTGGTTCTGTCTCGCAAACCCAAAATCATCGCTTAATCTGTCGTACTGCTCCTTTAAATAGGTATAGTCTTTCATTAATCTATCAGTGGCATCCTGATACTTACCGAGGCGAACATTAAGTGACTGAACGGACTCTCTTAGACCCTTGTTGTCGTTGATGAGATCCCCTAGTTGATCTTCTCTAATCTTGAGCGTTAATTGTAGATCGCCAATTGTTCGACATAGCGTTCCATTCTTTTCTTCTACCTCAGTAATCGTTTGGTTCCTCAAACTATTGCAATCTTCGAGCTCTTTCATCAACTCATGAAGTGACGCAATCTCAGATTGTTGCTTCAAAACTTGGTCATTCCTTGACTTGAGAGTTGCTTGGGAGACTTCCTTATCCCTTCTTAATCGATGCATTCTTCTGTTCAGGTCGCGGGCCTCTGTGTCTAATGCTGAAATTTCTTTTTCTAACTGTTCTTGTTTGCTGACACTACCCTTTAATCGGTTTAACTCTTTTTCTAGTTCAACATTGCGCAACAAACCTTGCTTTACCTCCAATTACAGCCTTTCATTTTCTTGAACCAATGATGAATTCGCTTTTCTCAATTCATCACATTCTTTTTCGCGTGCTGCTTGTTCTGTCTGTTGATCTGGTATCACCTTTGCATTAAGTTTTATCTTGGTTTTCATGTTTGGTGACACAAGCACGGTTTTAGCTCTGTTCGCATGCCATGTTTTGTACGCCTCTGTGGTATCATCATGAAACTGACCACTCTGGATTTTAGTAATCATTTTCCATGCTCTCACAATTTTCTGAATTCTATCTTTACAGAAGTCTTTATCATAAGCAAATTCGAAATCCTTCAACTCATGCGTAGCAGGGATGAATTGTCGGACCCAAATTTGGCGTACTACCAATAAAGGAGCATAAGATATACATCCCCAAGGACCCAAAAGAGGTAAACTTTGAAATTTACCACATTTATAGATCATTGGCCTGGTTGACATCCAAGGGCTCTCCACATTACATCTTCTACCTTTAGTTCGGAGAAAAAGGCTTCCCAAGCGCTCCTTTCAGGGGAGGATGAACTCCAACCTGATTGCCCGAACTCTGAAATGGGATTTCGCAGCTTATTCCAGGAACTTGAAAATTTGATCTCTGGACATTTGAATTCGAGTGGACACTTCACATGACTAAGGACCCAAATGTACAATAATGGTGCACACCCTATAAATCTTCCTGTTCCTTTTGTTCTACAATAATTCAATGAACGAAAAGTTTCTGCCAATACAGGAATAATTGGATCAACTCCTATTTCTATCTTAGCAAACAACTTGACCACACGTTCCTCAACATATCCACATACTTTAGGAAACAAAACAACATTAAAGATACACAATGCCAGTAAAGTTAACTCCTTGTCTTCATTTGCAAATTTTTGTTGAAGAGTAAGGATGTAGTCCAGGGGTAGGCATGTGTTCTCTCCTTTTATCTTTACTTGTTTCTCAATGTCGCTCGTACGAATCTTGCCCAAAAGAGTAGATAATGCTCTTTTCATTGTAAGCTCTTGATCATAAGAATAAGCTTCAACCTCTGTTCGTGTTGGCATATGCAGAAGGGATTGATATTCCTCTATTGTAGGAGTCATGTCAATTGAGCCAAATGTGAAACATCTATAGGCTGGATCCCAATGTCGAATCAAAGCTTTTAATACAGAATAATTAACTTGTACATACATGAGCTGAGCTAGATAGCCATATTTGCTTGTAAATTTAGCCTTCCTATCTACAGTTAATTTTTCCCAAGCCTGTTTCACTGCTTCTAATTGACTTTCTGGAAAACTGACATCCTTAAATTGAGAAATAACATTTTCTACTAAAGAATCTCCATGGATTTGTTGTACATTTTCTGACCATTGGCGTACTGTTGCTTGATCTTCTATACCCATTTCTTGTATTGGAGGGGGTGATTTTATTTTACTCATACTTTAGTTTCTGCCAATGCAAATAATCGAAAAATCTTGTTAATTTAATTTGCACAATTTTCTTAACTACATTAAAAGAGATTTCAAAGGATACTTTCAATGAGCGAAAATTGAAAATTGATATAAGATACAAGGGAAAGAAGAAAAATAAATAAATAAATAAACTTTGACAATAATGCATGTAATAAGTCAAATCCTAGAACTATATGAGTGGAGTTTAACTCTAAGGCATCCTAGAAAAGGTCCCCAAGCTTACCCACCGATTTAACGATGTAGTAGGCTTGAGTGGAGAATTTCATGTGCCTGCACGGGAATCGAAATTCCACGAAGGTCACACTACTCAGTCTCCGAGTCTAGTCCTAAGGTAGAGCCCGGGTAGAAGGCTAGTGAAAGTGTGTGAAATGCATGATTAATAAGATGACATACAAATGAATGACATAACAATTACAACATAAAAAAAATGGTAACAATACGATGACATGCAAATGAATGACATAACTAAGATAAAGTAATTACAACATTAAAAAAAATGGTAATAGACAAGTGAATAACAATATGCCAAACAAATAATATTATAAAGTAAGGAAAACAAAATAAATAAATAACAAAACAATAACAAAAGGACCTAAAGAAAAATTCAATTCAAAGGACAATAAAAATATTCATGGCTTGACCCTCAAAAGTCCCCAGTGGAGTCGCCAAGCTGTCGCAACGTCATCGCGACGCGGAGCGGCCGACATCCTTTCTTGGGTTTTTTAGAAGAAAGTTGGAGTCGCCACCAATCATTGAAGGTGTGATTGGTCACCTTTAAAACAAAAAACCAGTCTTAGAAAACCAGAAATTAGGTTCGGGAGTCGTTTGAGTGTAGGGAAGGTATTAGCACCCTACAACACCCGTTTAAGAAAACGATTACCACAGTATCTTAAATTGTCCAATTAAATGAATAAAAACAGTCCTTTATTTTTATTTTTCTTAAAAAAAGACTGATAAATATGAAAATATAAACCCAAAATGCAATAATAAACACAAGATGTCTCATTTGTTTTTACCTTAACTTTAGAAATAAAGTAAGGATTAAACATTATGAGTTGGATAACCAATTTAATATAAATCATGTCTAATTTCTCTTTTAATTAAAGGAAATATGGGCGATACATGATTGTGTTTATTAAAAATAAAAAAAAATAAAAAAAACAAATAGATGTAAAAGAAGAAAATCATTCAAAGAGTGAATTCTTTTTAGGGAAAATGAGAATTTTCATACGCCTACACGGGAGTTGAACTCCACGAAGACACATTACTCAGTTCCCATAATCCCTTTCAAAAGAAAATCAAAACAATAACAATAATTGAAATTGACCAAACGGAATTAAGGATTAGATTAAAGCAATTTGGAGAATGAAAGGAAAAAACAAATGAATTAGAAAGTTTAAAAAAATGAAGTTGGCAAAGTGCAAAAGTGAACTAAAACAAGAGAGAAATTAAAAATGATAATGATAATGATGATAATAATAATCATAATAATAATAATAACAATAATAACAACAACAACAATAACAAAACAAAAAACAAAGGAAATAGAAAAACAAAACCCCACCTTTTTTACTTCTCTCTTCCTTCTTTTTTCCTTCTTTCTTACCCAATGTTTTCTCGCCCCGTATACTCCTTCCTCCCCCTCTTTTTTCCTCTTTTCCTCTTCCACTTTCTTTTCTCTCTTTTTCTATCACTCTCTAAGCTAAACTCTTATTCAAATGCCTAAACTCTCCCAAATGCCCAAACTCTCTCAAGCTCACTTTACTCTAAACTTCCTCTCCTTCTTCTTGTTTTCCGTCACTCTCTAAGCTAAACTCTTGCTCAAATGCCTAAACCCTCTCAAATGCCTAAACTCTCTCAAGCTCACTTTTACTCTAAAATTCCTCTCATTCTTCTTGTGTCTCCATCCTCCATCTCCCCCCCTTTTTATACTTGAAGTGTTACTAATTTAGGGGGAGATGGATGAGAAAATGGTGGGGAAAATAAAAAATAAAAAAAGTAAAAAAAATACTAACCATGGAAAAAGCTTTAGAATAGGTAATGGGTGAGTTTTTCATGAAAACTTCCCATTGAATAGGAATGGGGAAGACCAAAAAAAAAAAAAAAAAAAAAAAAAAAAAAAAAAAAAAAAAAAAAAAAAAGATAATGTGTGGGGAAGGGGATTTGAAACACAGACCTCGTGATTATCAATACGACTTCATGCCAGTTGACCTATGCTCTTGTTGGCATATCATAAAAACAAATTGACCACCAAATATTGGAAAACTTCAAACATTATTACTTAAAATCAAGCCGGACCAAATACGGTGTCTACAGTAGTATATCTGATATATTTTATATTTACTGATATACGAAATATAAAGTATACCAAATTTGATATACTCGAATGAATACAATGATATACCGAATATACTAATGATATATCTAATATATACTTGATTTGATAAACATAATATTTGATATACCAATGATATACTTGATATGTTACTTTGTTTACTTATATGTGTTATATTTTCTTTTCTCTTTATTGAATTATTTTGTATTATTTACATATTTTAAATGAAATGTTTGTCTTTTATAAAATAAATGTTTGTCTTCTATACCTGTTATGAAAGTTGATACACCGTTGATATACCTCATTTTTTTTACTAGTCAAATAATTAATAAATATACATGATTATGAGTAGCTAAATACATCAATGATAGACTTGTTATTAAAAAAAATCATTGATTTATACACATTCAACCGAGAGGTTAGATGTTTAAATCCTCTACCACACATATTGTCCCAAAATAAAGCTAATATATCTAATTCTTTATTGATGAAGTATATCAAAGATATCTAAACTAATGAAAGCTCATGTGTAAAGTATATTATATTCACGAAATATACATCTGATATACTATATATTTAGTATAACAATTGATTGATATACCAAATATCTAATACATTATATTCACGAAATATACATATGATATACTATATATTTACTATATATATAGTATATCAGTTGATTGATATACCAAATATCTAGTATATTTTTAGGATTTAATATACTATATATTTGGTATATCAGTGGACGACAAGCTGATGTTATTTTAGTCTTTTTGCGTTATTGTTTGGGTCGGGCCAAACGTTTTTTGCTATATCTGCAAACCCAATAAATCAAAGACACGCCTGCAATTATTGATTTTTTTTTTGCTATTGATGCAAATGCCCCTTAAATAAATAAATAAAAAGTAAAATGAAAATCAAAAAACAATTTTTTTGATAATATGTAGGGAAAGGGATTCGAACCACATACCTTATGGTTATCCGTACAACTTTATACCAGTTGAGCTAAGCTCTTGTTGGCATACCAAAAAAAACAAAGTGCAACCAAATATTGAAAAACTTCAAACATTATTACTAAAAATCAAGCTGGACCAAATACGGTGTCTACAGTTTGCCCCCCGTTGTGTATCCTTGAAGGATTGAAAGGGTAAACAAAGGAAAAAGACAAAGTGTTGGGAAGGCGAAGATTTTCGTTAAAAATAAAAGAAAGGAAGGGCTTCATGCTTAAACCAAGCATAGCCTAAAATTGGAAAAGGAAAATGAACCTTACTTTGACCAGATTTTCATCTCTAATCCAAGATAAGGTTCAATTTAACCAAAAAGAAACGAAATGGACTTGACTATGACCAGGCTTCGACCTCTAAACAAGAATAGGGTTCGATTTAACCAACAAAATAAAACATGAAATGGACCTGACTCCAACCAGGTTTCGACCTCTACTGACTAGCAGGGTTCGATTTAACAAACAAAATAAAACATGAAATGGACCTGACTCCAACCAAGCTTCGACCTCTACTGACTAGCAGGGTTCGATTTAACCAACAAAATAAAACATGAAATGGACCTGACTCCAACCAGGCTTCGACTTCTACTGACTAGCAGGGTTCGATTTAACCAACAAAATAAAACATGAAATGGACCTGACTCCAACCAGGCTTCGACCTCTACTAACTAGCAGGGTTCGATTTAACCAACAAAATAAAACATGAAATGGACCTGACTCCAACCAGGCTTCGACCTCTACTACCTAGCAGGGTTCGATTTAACCAATAAAACATGAAATCGACCTGACTCCAACCATGCTTCGACCTCTACTGACTAGCAGGGTTCGATTTAACCAACAAAATAAAATAACCATAAAAAAAATCGACCAAATTTGTTTTGGCACTTTACTTTAGAGTTGCAAAATCTCAACATGTAAAGTATGCTTATATGCATGAGATGCAAATTTATGCAATACGAAAATGCGCAGGGCACAAGTTTCAAAAACACAAACTTCAAAATTAGCGAGTTTTGAAAACAAGAACTATAAAGTAGCTCATTTCTTGCATTTCGCCTTTATAGATTGAGAGACATAGATGAAGTGAAGTAAGCTGCTTTGCTGACGATGAACCAAAACACTTTGAGGTCTTGATTTAAAGACTTCCGAACGTCTCATAGAAAAATGTCTTGTGAGTGGAATTTTCCAATGCTCTTCCCACTAAACCCTTTACACTTCGGATTCTCTTCTATCGAAGTCTATTGAATAAATGTCACTACTTTAGATGTCGCAGACATTGAAAACTTTCAATTGGTATTGCATTGACAATAAAGACATTAAGCCACCCATGAATCTAATGAGAGGAAATTAAGATTTATCAGTCAAGGAAGCTTTCAAAATATATAACAATAGACATCTTCGGATCTTGATTGCCTCTCTTTCTCTTTCTTTTCCTTTTTCTTCTCTTTTTTTCTTTTCTTTTTCTTTTCTTATTTCCTTTTCCCTTTTTATGATGCTTTCAACACTCGAAAGAAATTGTATGTGTCAATCAAAGTTGCTCAACCTAAAAGAGATCATGTATGTTAATCAAAGATTGCTCAACCCGAAAGGGATCATGTATGTTAATCAAAGATTGCTCAACCCGAAAGGAAACATATATGTCAACCATAGATTGCTCAATCATATCGAGTATGGTAGGTTTTTTAGAAGTGTCTCATGTGCTAGTTTAGAGAGCTATCAACGGTAATTCATAGCATTAAACATCTTACCTGATTCAAACGCTTCATAACATTAGCCTTGTAGTTGACAAAAAGGTTCGATACAAGAAGATGAATTTGGCCTAGAGACAAATGGGAATGGTAGTCAACAAAGAAAGAGAAAAGGACTGAAGGAAGAAAACATAGGTCACAAATGCCTTCATAAGAAATCTCTTGAACAATAAGAGATTGAACATAATTCAAATGAAAATATTTGTTAAGGTGACCCCAATTCTTTGGACAACCACTACGAGAACAAGGAGTAGCTCCTCAAGGGATTATCTCATATATCTCGTTCTTTCTTTAAGTCAACTCGAAATCTTTGATGAAAAACCCACATTACTGGGATTTTCCTTTCTCTGAATGTGATTCTTCTATGAAAATATAATTCAGCTTTCTAAGAGAAGTGTGACTCTTCATAAGAGAAGTGTGATTCTCTTGACTTGGCATTTGCCCCGATCTAAAACAGTTTACATAAATGGTAAACTGACTTTACTGTAGTATAGTGGTGAAGGCCCTTATCCCAATTTAACAATGACGGTTTTGCCCCAGTATAACGATGAAAGCTTTGCCCCAGTGTAGCAATGAAGATTCTTGCTCCAAATGATGAATGACAAAGAAAATCTTCAAACCGTTTGGAGGTGTGACCTCTTGATCTACATTGATTGCCCCAATCATGCATTTCAAGAATTATCTTGGCCTTGTACCTTTTCCTTTTTCTTTATCTTTTTCATTTCATCTTTTCTTTTTCTTTTCTTTTTCATAACTTTTTTAGGTCAAATATATTTTCATGACTGGCAAAATATAATGCAATCACATGTAGACGATCAAACACCTGTAAGCGATTCGCGACTTCAATAATCACTCCATGTTGTTTCTTTGTCAATGTTTCTCGGTATCATGATAGGGCTATTTCTCAAGCAAAACTCAATGAAAGAATTTGAGACTTCGAGACAATTTGTCTAGTTACTAAGTCCAAGTTCCCAAGATTATCATCCTTAGTCTTGGAGTCACCTTCCAAAAAAGGAGAGAAGACAAATGATAGAAATGGTAGGAAAAGTGTAGATTAAAAAAGTTGAAATTCAGGAATACTCAAAGAACTACAAGTCTTAATTATGAAGCAGTAAATCGTAAGAGTTTAATCCCTATTTCATTACTATTGAAGGTCTCTTGGTAATATTGGGTGGATATTTTGAAATGTTTGCCACATGGTTAGATGTGACAAGCTCAACAAAAGGCTCTCAATTGGGTAGACAAATATGGAGATTTAACGTAGCTATACGCAATGAGTTTAGCAAATGGTTCAATTGTGAATTAGTAATTCATGCTGGCCTACCACAAAAATCACGCGTGGTGGGCTAGGCTCAAGGTTTCATAGTAAGTAGTTTCGAATTCTTACTTCGCGAGGGGGTGTTTTGCCCCAGTGTGATAATTGGAACCTTGTCTGGGGAGAAATGGTAATATGAAACTCTGCACATGGACGATGGGTTGCAGTTGATTGAGAGTATAGCTGATAATAACGAACATACTTCCCTTGAGAAGGGTAAAATAGTCAAGAATTGACCAATTTTCCTCAACGATTATAGTGAAAGCATCTATTTTATTTCTTTTTCTTTTTCTCATTTTCTTTTCTTTTTTTTCTTTTTTGAAAGAGAGCGGAGAGGTTGGACAATGAAATACCCGAACTTGAGATGTAACATGCATAATTTTCATTTGTGATTGACATACAAATAACAACTATACTGGTCAAAATGGAGGAAACAAATCCTTTATTAATCAATAAAGTATACAATGGAAAACATCTCCAAATTGAGGGGTGGAGGTGGTGAGGGATAAAACAATTTTTTAAACAAAATACTGAGACTGAAATGAAACTTTCCAAAACACTTATTGAAATACTCTGCAACTTTGTCTAGCCTTCTTGGGAAAGATAGTCAGGCGATCTATGCATAATACTTCCGAACATAGTCTGAATTGACTGGGCTTGATAATTCACAACCATCCATATTGGTTAAGATTAATGCCCCACCAGAGAAAGCCTTTTTTTACCACAAATGGTCCCTCATAATTTGGAGTCCATTTCCCTCGATGATCCTTTTGAAATGGAATGATCCTTTTCAGTACAAGATCTCCCTCTCTGAATCTTCTTGGGCGAACTTTCTTATCGTATGCTCTCATCATCCTTATTTGGTAGAGTTGACCTCTACTCAATGCTGTTAATTCTTCTCTTCAACGAAATTGAGCTGTTCATAGCGATTCTGGATCCATTCAGCCTCTTCCAATTTAGCTTCCATCAAAACTCTTAGTGATGGAATTTCCACCTCAATTGGGAGCACAACCTCCATACCATATACTAAGGAAAAAGGCGTTGCCCCAGTTGATGTACGAACTGACGTGCGATAGCCGTGTAAAGCGAAAGGGAGCATTTCATGCCAATCTTTGTACCTTATAGTCATCTTTTCAACAATTCTTTTTATGTTTTTGTTTGCAGCTTCAACAGCCCCATTCATTTTTGGTCTGTAGGGGGTGGAATTGAGATGTTTAATCTTGAATTGTTCACATAGCTCACTCATCATCTTATTGTTCAAGTTTCTAGCGTTATCTGATATTAGGGTCTCAAGGAGGCCGTATCGACAAATGATCTCCTTCTTGATGAATTTGATCACGACCCCTTTTGTCACATCACAATAAGAGGCTGCCTCCACCCATTTGGTAAAGTAATCTATGGCCACCAAGATAAATCGATGTCCATTTGAAGCTTTAGGATCAATGGGTCCAATCACATCTATTCCCCACATAGAGAAAGGCCAAGGAGTAGTTAAAATGTGTAACTCGGATGAAGGAGCATGAGTCTTGTCTGCATAAATTTGACATTTATGACATTCTCTTGCATACTTAATGCAATCCGTTTCCATAGTCAGCCAATAATAACTAGCTCTCAAAACTTGTCTAGCCATCATATGCCCATTTGCATGGGTACCACAAATTCCCTCATGGATTTCTTTCATAATCTGGTTAGCCTCTGTGGCGTCCACACATCTTAACAGTACCATGTCATAATTTCTTTTGTAAAGTATCTCCCCATTCAAGAAGAATTTCATTGCCAATCTTCTCAGAGTTCTCTTGTCATTTTCTGATGCATTAGGAGGATAGGTTCCACATTTCATATACTGTTTGATGTCTTGAAACCACGACCTGTCATCTGACTCATTCTCAATATTCATGCAGGAGGTGGGAACATCTCGCTTTTCGATTTTAATTGGCTGGACCCCTTCATCGAAATCCACATTGAACATGACTGCTAGAGTAGCCAATGCATCTGCTATTCGATTATTCTCTCTTGGGGAATAATCAAAAGTAATTTGATCGAACTGTTGAGATAATCTTGTTATAAGTTGCTTGTAAGGCAATAATTTAGCATCTCTGGTTTCCCATTCTCCTCTTAGCTGATGAATCACTAGCAAAGAGTCCCCCAAGACCTGAAGCCTTTCAATCTTCATATCTAGAGCAGCTTGAATGCCCATTGAACAAGCTTCGTATTCAGCCATGTTGTGTGTGCAATCAAAACACAGCTTAGCAGTGAGAGGGAATAATTCTCCTCGAGGCGATATTAATATTGCGCCTATTCCGTGACCCAATTCATTTGAAGCCCCATAAAAGAACATGGTCCACATATCTGGATTCGATATTTCTTTCTCTGTTGCTATAGTGAGGATATGCTCATCAGGGAAGTCGAACTTCATCGGCTCATAGTCCTCTATAGGTTGTTGTGTCAGATAATCAGCTAGAGCACTCCCCTTTACTGACTTTCGAGTTACATATGTGATGTCATACTCGGATAAAAGAACTTGCCACCTTGCAATTCGTCCCGATAAAGATGGCTTCTCGAAGATGCATTTCACAGGATCCATTTTTGAAATAAGCCATGTCGTGTAATACAACACGTATTGCCTTAAGCGACGTGCAGCCCAAGCAAGAGCACAACAAGTTTTTTCCATCGAGGAGTACCTAGTTTCACAACTGGTAAACTTTTTGCTCAAATAGTATATAGCTCGTTCTTTCCTACCAGAGTCATCATGCTGCCCCAATACACATCCCATTGCACTTTCTGTTACGGTGAGATACAAAATGAGCGGACGTCCAGGCACTGGTGGTACGAGGATCGGTGGATTTCGTAAATACTGCTTAATTTTATCAAATGTTGTTTGACAATCTTCATTCCAAATGCCATCATTGTTTTTGCGAAGCAACTTGAAAATAGGCTCACATGTTGTGGTCAATTGCGCTATGAACCTGGCAATATAATTTATTCGACCCAAAATTCCTCTAACTTCTTTCTGTGTTTGCGGAGGCGGCATTTCCAGAATTGCCTTAACTTTGTCAGGGTCGACCTTGATACCTTCTTGGCTAACCACAAATCCTAACAATTTACTAGAGGTTGCCCCGAATATACATTTGCTCGGATTAAGCTTGAGTTGAAACTTTCTCAATCGATCGAACAACTTGCGAAGAACGGTCGTATGTTATTCCTTCTCTTTCGACTTGGCAATCATATCATCTACATACACTTCAATCTCTTTGTGCATCAAATCATGGAATAAAATAACCATGGCTCGCTGGTAGGTGGCCCCAACATTTTTCAGACCAAATGGCATAACTTTGTAGCAGAATGTTCCCCACAATGTAATAAATGTAGTTTTTTCCTAATCTTCAGGTGCCATTTTTATTTGATTGTAGCCTGAAAAACCATCCATAAAAGAAAAGGTAGAAAAACCAGCAGTGTTATCTACCAACACATCAATGTGAGGGAGTGGAAAATTATCTTTAGGGCTTGCTTTGTTTAAATCCCTATAATCCACACACATCCTAACTTGCCCATTCTTCTTCGGCACAGGAACAATGTTTGCAACCCATTTAGGGTAATTGGACACAGTCAAAAATCCAGCATCAATTTGTTTCCTGACTTCATCATTTATCTTAATTAACATATCCGGCTTCATCTTTCGCAACTTTTGCCTTACTGGTTTGCACTCAGGTTTGAGTGGTAAATGATGCATTACAATATTCGTGTCTAGACCAGGCATGTCCTGATAGGACCAAGCAAAGATATCGACATATTCTGAGAGCAAATCAATAAGCTTTTTACGAGTTTCTGTAGAGACATTAGTGCCAATTTGAACCTCCTTAACTTCTGCTTGTGATCCCAGGTTAATTATCTCTGTTAACTCTTCATGGGGGCCCAACGCTTTTTTCCCTTCCTCTATCCTTTCTAACAACTCAGCACTAGGTTCAAAATCTTCTTCTTCCTCGTCAGACTCAACATTGTGTATAGGAATATCAAGTTCGTATTGAGAATCGTTTGCACATTCAATCTCAGTATTACTGCTTAAGATGTTGATAATTTGACATAGAGAGAAAAAAGAAGAAAAGAAGAGTAAATATTTTGCCATGGAGAGTGTAATATGCAATAGCAAAAGGAAATGAACTAAAACCTTCATTGAATGATGAAATTTACTTGAACACATAGAAAGAAGTCTGGAAAATGAAATGAGTAAAATGACTAACCTAACTTGAAATTGAAAATTGATATTGCAAAAAACGATAAAAAGTGGTCAATTACTTTGACATCTTAACAGCAAATGACGGTAATTCAATAGTACTCCAATTGTTGAGCTCGAAGTTTTCTAGGCACGGGTAAATCCATGGACCCAATTCTTCCTCTTTAGTTACTACTGCAACTGCAAAATCACCAGGACGAATTATACCAGCACTTTCAAACGAGTGGTAGAGATGAGGAATGACTTTTTCTCCATATTCTGGTTCACGACTTTCAAATCTGGCCAAACGCCTATCTTTTTCTCGCTTCTGTACCCTGATCATGTCTGCTTTATTCGGCTTATATCCAAGCCCAAATCTTTTTGTATTGTTTGATAAGCTTAAAACGTCATCTAAACGATTGTTGCTTTCTTTGAACGTCATGACTGAAGATCGAGATTTAGATTTCTTGCTCTCCCCATATAGAGTCGTAGCACTTGCTACCTCAAATGTTTGAAATGATGACTCGAAAGCTTCCTCTGCCGCATCAATATATGGCATTGAAGCTGGCCTAGAAACCAAGATATCTTCTTGACCAGATACAATTACTAGGCTCCTTCCAATAGAAAATTTAAGTTCTGGTGCAGCGATGATGGGACAGCTCCTGCAGAATGTATCCAAGGTCGCCTTAATAAGAAACTGTAAGCAGAGGGAATATCCATAACTTGGAAGGTTATGTTAAATGTGCATGGGCCGATTTGTATTGGAATCTCAATGTCACCCACCACCTGATTGCGTGCCCCATCGAAGGCCCTTACTATTACGGTACTTGGCTTCATATGGGACATATCCACTGGCAATCTTTCGAGCGTTGATTTTGGCATTATGTTCAAAGAAGACCCATTATCCACCAGGAATTTTGCTACTAAAAAGTTCTTGCACTTGACTGAAATATGAAGTGCCTTCGTATGTCCTGTGCCTTCGGGCGGTATCTCATCATCAGTGAAAGTTATGGTGTTGTGAGCAGTTATATTCCCCACGATATTATCTAGACCATCTGAAGTGATGTCCTTGGAAACATATGCTTGATTCAAAGCTTCCAATATCGTATCTCTATGTGAATCAGAGGATAACAACAAAGATAATATGGAAATCTTAGCAGGCGTCTGAGCTAGTTGTTCCACTACTTTGTATTCACTTTGCTTAACCAACTTTAGAAATTCTTGAGTTTCTTCTTCGGACACAGTCTGTTTGCCCCTTGATTTCTTCATCACTGTTGTTTCTTTGGGCTTGACATTGCTATCTGTATTATTCTCAACCTTCTCATTCTTCTCTTCTATTGTATTCTTTGAGTACTTCAATAACTGATCTGGAGTGTAACATTTCCCACTCCGTGTTATGCCTCCCGTTCCGAAAATGTTGTCAACTGGAAGTGGTGGCGTTTCTGAGTTAATAGTTACTTTGTACTCATAACTCCATGGTACTGCCTTAGAACTCTTGTACTTGAAAGGAGCCGACACCTGAATGGTGATCGACTTTGGATCATGAGCAGTAGTCTTCTCACGGTAATAGATCGTGAGTGGCTTCAGTTTGAAAGATGAATTCAAATTTTCTTTAGGCAGCAGTTCTTCCACGGCACCTATTTCATTATCTTGGTGATGGGCTTGGGCAACCACAAGAAATTTTGAATCCACCAGATCTTGGATCCTTTTATGAAAACGATGACATTGTTCCAAAGAATGTCCCTTTGCTCCATCATGAAATAGGCAAGTCAGATTATCATCAAAACCTTCTTGAACAAGGTCCTTGCATGCATACTCAATTGATACGTATCCGTTAACGAGGAGAATCTCAAAAAGCTTCTCCTTGGGAGTCTTGATCTCTGTAACATCTGTCTTCTTGATAATATCCTGACACTGCTCTATTGCATTCACCTGGTGATTTGGTAAAGGATTATTATCAACATTGGGCCCCTCCTCCTTTTTAAAATTTAACCATCCAACCTTAATGAGATCTTGCACCCTATACTTCAAAGTAGTGAAATTTTCTGTAGAATGCCCAACAACACCTGCATGGTAATCACACCTTGCATTAGGTGTTGGGTTTTATGCCCTAAAACTCGTAGATAGTAAATGTACTTTTGACCGAACATTAATAAAGTGATGTATTATTCAATGTTTGTATTATATCTTGTCTTGTTAACCCTAATCCAATAAACTAAACATCCATGGCTAATAGAATGAGGCTTGAACTAGTATGTAGGGACATACGGGGATCAATGTTCAAGTTTTAGCCTAAAGGGTCTGTAGTATAGGGATAAGGCTGGGTACCTTATCCTGGTGACACTATGGATACGGCCCGCTTTGTATACTGATACAAACGTAATGATCCAACGCGTTCATGTGGTTGACATGTGAGTGGGGGTATCCTGTGTAATGAGTTTGCACAAAGACCGGACCGCGAAATAGTTAACCACTAACTGTAACACCGTTAGTTAGTTTGGTTTCTATTTCACTAGGATGACCTAGGCAACTTGGCCTTAATCCTGAGTGGATTATGGACTCCTGTCCATGAGGGATTGTCCTTTGATTTGTACGGGTGAGAGTGGCCTGTTCGCCGACTCAATAAGCCTACCATTTTGGGGACAAGACCGAGTGGGGAGCTGGGAACGTAGTCTTACAAGATGGAATTCACTCCTTCCCGATACTAGGGTAAGTAGAGGTGTGTTCCCTTAAGTGGTGTCTCCGGGTCTTGAACAATGGGCCCTACCCTCTTCATGGCACGAGAGGGATTTCTGTTTGTTGGTTGGACCACAAACAGGTTGTTCATTAGAGGAGCACTGGTACTTAAGGACCAAGAGGTAGCCCAGGGGTAAAACGGTAATTTGACCTAGCTGGGGTACGAACACACGTGAAGGGCTAACTTGCTGTTGACGGTCAATATCCGTGGACACAGAAATATGTCTGCAGTGAGAAGAGTGCAGCTGTGGTTCTTTAGTGGAGTGAACCACAGTTAACGAACATTGATTAACTTGGATAATGAGTTTAACCAACTAATCTCATATCGTTGGAGCTTCTGATCTGTAGGTCCATTAGGTCCCACCGGTAGCTCATTTAGGGCGTTGAGGTAAAATTCTAAGGATGGATTGAATATTCGAAGGTGTTCGAATATTATACTAAAATATGAATTTGATTTATATTAAAACTATAGGTTATAATTAATATGCATTGGATGTATATTAATACTATAGTTTTGAGAGAGAAAATAGTAATTGAATATGTGATGTTCAATTTTATTTTTATTAATTAATTTCGAATTAATTAATTGATTTAGTTTAATTAAATTTGATTTAATTAAACTATAAGATAAGAGGGATATTAATTTAAATTGGATTTAAATTAATGTTATTTTAATTAATTTAGATTAATTAAAATATAATTAATTATAATTTAAAATTATGATTTTAAAAATTATAATTAATTAAGTTATCAGATAACTGATATTTCAGTTATCTGAAATTATTTTTTTTTTCTTTTTTTAAATAAAGAGACGTGGTCAGTGGGTGGTTGCAGATATCTCTCCCAATCTCACGCCTCTCTCCCTCTCTCTCGCTCTCTCAGTGGTTTTTTGGTTTTTCTGGGAAATCAGTGTGTGTCTCCAGAGAAGAAGAAAATCCTTAGAATTTTCAAGTTCCCACAAGCTCTTGACGGGTATCCCTTTGAGTATACTGGTGAAACCTCGTGGTGGTGCTCGTGACAATTTTTTCCAGCGGAGAACCAAGGAATTTTGGTGAAGCAATTCAAGAAATCTTCAAGGGTAAGTTATTCTTGAATTCTAGGATCATTAGGATCCAATTTAGATTAGATCTAAATAAAGTCAAGCATGTTTTATTATTAAAAATTCAGTAGTTTTATTTTGATTTTACTGCTGTAATTTTTATTATTTTGCCAAACGTATTGGTATTTTATTCCAAATTAAAAACTGAGTAAAGGTTATGTAAGCTTTCGCTGCGCAAGGGCTTTTATCCCTGCAATTGGTATCAGAGCCTTCTCTGTATTTTAATTTGTGAATTAAAATTTGCGTTGGTTATAGGTGGGATTTAATTGCATTATGAATGTTAATTTGCTGTGAACTGGAGATTGATTGGCCTTAGTTTTACAATTTTTTTTTGATTTGATCAAATGTAAAGGCCCCTGCGTTTTTGGGCAATTAAATTGTAAATCGAGTCTCTGTAAGTCCAAGTCTAGTTTAGGCTGAAGAACGATGAAGATCGGGACCAAAATTGGCCAAAAACGGCGGAAAACGGCGAGGAATTGCGGCTGGAACAGTGCAGGATTTTCCAGAAATTTCGAAAAAAAAAAAAAAAAAAAATCGAAATTCAGACGAGGGCTGACGTCAGCATGGAGGACGCTGACGTCATGAGGCGCGGTCCAGGGAGCGGTCCAGTTTGCGTCGCCCGGTTCTTCGGATTCGTGCGGTTCGCGCTTGGTTCGTTGACTGGCGTCCGGTTCGTTGACTGGTCCGCGTGGTTCGTTGACTGGTCCGCGTGGTTCGTTGACTGGTTCGCCTGGTTCGTTGACTGGGCGGTTTTTGACGCTGGTTTCGTGTTTTTCCGGTCCGGTTCGAGCGGTTTTGAGCTGGTTCGAGCGGTTTTGGCGATTTTAAAGCGGTTTTGGTCCGGTTCGGGGCTGCAGCAGGCTGTAATAGGATAGAATTTTGCTTTATTATTGTAATTTAGCTTTAATTTTGTCCTAGAGGCCAATTAATCGGTTCATATGCTATTTTATATGCTTTATGGATGTCATATAAAAATTAGAAATCCCACCTTAGGTTATAAAGCATGCTCATGCATTTATGTATGTTATAATTAGATTATAATATATGATTGAAATGCATGGTTTGATTTTCATGAGTTATTAATATATAATTGAGTTATATTAAATTCATGAAAATGGAAAAGTATGATGCATGCAATTACATAGTTTTAATATAAGAGTTATATTAAAAATAATTTGTTTGCAGCATGCTAAGTTGATTTTCCATCTTTTGGCTATAATAAAATTGTTTATTATTTAAAATGGAAATCAAGTTGCATTGAGCATGATACATCCATAGGTTAATATAAAGGTTATATTAATTTTCATGCAATGCAAAATACTATAGTTTGAATTTCATTAACTTGAATATGATTGTTAATTGTTTTAAAAACTATAGTATGCATGATTATAGGGCTAATCATTAAAATTTTGAAATAGTTTAAAATTTTATGATTAGAAACCGTCAATCTATAATCAAGATATGCATGTTCACATAGGATCTTAGGTTAAATTGAATTAATTTTAATGGGTTAAAATTAATTAGACCTAAGATCATTCTCTAATAGGATTAGAATATCTTACTTAGTTTTAAAATAGTTTTAATGAACTAAGTAGGACGAACATTCCTAAGATTATAAGGGAACTCTACCAGTGAAGTTCTGTCTAAGGATTGGAGGTATTTAAGTTGACGGTAAACGGAACACCTCCTACCTGAGAACGGATCTGGAACACCGGAGTTGAATTAATCTCAGGTTAATGTTAGAATAATGTCGCTAGGTTAATTAAATTGGTTTAATACACCTAGACATTAGGTCTTATTATAATAGTTATAATAGGACTAGACTTAGATAAATGACTTAGCCGGATTTATCTAGGTTTAATCAAACCCTAAAATTAATAATAGGTTACTTTAGTGGGAGGAAAAATTACAAAACTTGATTTAAATCGAGTTTTGCTCCTGCGTACCTGTGATGTTCACACCGTGAGATCCATGCTCGGCTTTGTGTCGTTTTAGCGCGGCCTCCCTTCGGAGAGTGTTTGCATGGGTCAATACCAAGGTGAATGGGGAAAGTGACTATAGTAAGTGGGAGCAGGACACGTGTCAACGTATCCTTCGGTCTCCGCCCCTAGGTCACAACGTGAGATTCCTATGATCCGCCTGCGTGTTGTCTCGGCGCAACCATCCCTTCGGAGGGCCTGATCATAGGATTCGGAACACCGTGAACTCCTGAATAGGATAGGGTCACTTAGGCTAATTACCAACAGTTGTCTTTCCTAACGGTAGCCTGTTGGTGCGTGCCTCTGGGATCTAAAAGTGGGAGGGTTACACTTACGGGGAGGAGTTAATTTGTTAACAAATCCTTGACCGAACAACGGTGGTTAATATCTAATGGAATATGAGTTATTCTGGTATTAGAAATTGACTGAGAAGAGTCTCATTTTAGAGGAGGAACAACTGATCATCCTTCGGTGGCTGTTCTTCTAAACCTCTAAAGCATCGTTGCGAAACACAATCATAGTTTTATTAGGGTTCTTTGATTGTTTGTTTGCAAAATTGATTGGATGTATGCAATTGTTTGTATTGCTTGTGTGATGGGTTAAGGCATAGATAACTAATACGGTCACTTGTTTGTTTTTCAGCAATGTCTTCCTCTATAATATCCCTGCTTAAAAATGAACAACTTACCGGCGAGAATTTTCCACAATGGAAATCAAACCTCAATACAATACTCGTGGTTGAGGACTTAAGATTCGTCTTAACGGAGGAATGTCCTCCCGTTCCCCCTCGCACTGCCTCTCAGGCAGTTAAGGACACCTACGAACGCTGGACCAAGGCCAATGAAAAGGTCAAAGTCTATATTCTGGTCAGCTTGTCTGAAGTGTTGGCCAAGCGTTACGAAAACGTGGCAACTGCCAGGGAAATTATGAATTCCCTGCAGGAGATGTTTGGACTTCCGTCCTACCAGCTCCACCACGACGCCTTGAAGAACGTCTTCAATGCCAAGATGCTGGAAGGTCAATCTGTTCGGGAACATGTCCTGGACATGATTAACCAGTTCAACATAGCTGAGGCAAATGGCGGGGTTGTCTGCGAGCGCAGTCAGGTTGCGTTCATCCTTCACTCGCTCCCAGCGAGCTATCTGTCTTTCAGGACGAACGCGAGCATGAATAAGATTCAGTTCAACCTGACTACCCTCCTCTCGGAGTTACAGATTTATGAGTCCTTGCAAAAGAGCAAGGGCAAAAATGTGGTTAAAGGAGAGGCCAATGTGGCCCATTCCAAGAAGAAGTTCCTGAAGGGTTCATCCTCAGGGACTAAATCTGTACCTCAGGCTTCTTCATCGAAGCAGATCCAAAAGAGGAAGGGAGACAAGGGGAAGGCTCCTGCACAGGCTGTGCAAGGGAAGGGGAAGGCCAAGGTCGTGGCCGACAAAGGTAGATGCTTCCACTGCAATGCAGATGGTCACTGGAAGCGCAACTGTCCCCGCTACCTTGCTGAGAAGAGAAGAGAAAAAGAAGGTAAATTTGATTTACTTGTGTTAGAGACTTGTCTCGTTGAACATGATGAGTTTGCCTGGATACTAGATTCGGGAGCCACTAATCATGTTTGTTCTTCTTTTCAGGGAAATAATTTCCAGCAGCTGGCAGATGGTGAAATGACGCTCAAGGTCGGAACGGGAGACGTCGTTTCAGCTCGTGCAGTGGGAGCTGCAAAATTATTCTTTAGAAATAGGTTTTTAATTTTAGAGGACTTGTACTTGGTTCATAGAATTAAAAGGAACCTTATTTCTGTTTCAGCTTTGTTAGAACAATGTTATTCAATTTCCTTCTTGCTTAATGAAGCTTTAATTTCAAAGAATGGAGTTTACATTTGTTCAGCTAAGCGTGAGAATAATTTATTTGTGTTAAGACCAAATGATGTTAAGGCTATTTTAAGTCATGAAATGTTTAAAACGGCCGAAACGCAAAACAAAAGGCAAAAAGTTTCTCTTTTAAGTAACAACACGTATCTTTGGCATCTTCGTCTTGGTCATATTAACATCGATCGGATCGATCGTTTGGTTAAAAATGGACTTCTAAGTGACATAGAAGATACATCTTTACCACCCTGTGAATCGTGTCTCGAGGGTAAAATGACCAAGAGGCCTTTTACCGGAAAAGGTTATAGGGCCAAAGAACCACTTGAACTGATACATTCGGATCTTTGTGGTCCAATGAATGTAAAGGCTCGAGGTGGTTTTGAATACTTCATCTCTTTTATAGATGATTATTCACGATACGGTTACTTGTACCTAATGGGCCATAAGTCTGAGGCTCTTGAAAGGTTCAAAGAGTTTAAGGCTGAGGTAGAAAACCTGTTAGGTAAAACGATTAAAACACTTCGATCAGATCGAGGTGGAGAGTATTTAGATCAGCGATTCCAGGACTATATGATAGAACATGGAATTCAATCACAACTCTCAGCACCTGGTACACCTCAGCAGAATGGTGTATCAGAAAGGAGAAACAGAACCTTGTTAGACATGGTTCGATCTATGATGAGCTATGCTCGGTTGCCTAGCTCGTTTTGGGGGTATGCAGTAGAGACTGCAGTACATATTCTTAACAGTGTTCCCTCAAAAAGTGTTTCTGAAACTCCTTTTGAGTTATGGAGGGGGCGTAAACCTAGTTTACGTTACTTTCGAATCTGGGGTTGTCCTGCACATGTGTTAGTGGCAAATCCTAAGAAATTGGAACCACGTACGAGAATATGCCAATTTGTTGGTTACACGAAAGAAACGAGAGGTGGTCTTTTCTACGACCCTCAAGATAATAAAGTATTTGTATCGACAAATGCAACTTTCTTGGAGGAAGACCACATTCGAGATCATCGACCACGAAGTAAGTTAGTATTAGGAGAAGCTACAGAAGGGTCAACAAGGGTTGTTGATGAACCTGGTCCTTCAACAAGAGTTGTTGGAGAATGCAATTCTTCTCGTCAATCTAGTCCTCCTCACGTAGTGGGAGAGCTTCGACGCAGTGGGAGGGTTGTGTTACAACCTAACCGCTACTTGGTTTAACAGAAACACAAGTAGTCATACCTGATGACGGCGTAGAAGATCCATTGTCTTATCGTCAGGCAATGAATGATGTAGATAAGGACGAGTGGGCCAAAGCCATGGACCTTGAGATGGAGTCAATGTACTTCAATCAAGTTTGGGAACTTGTAGATTTACCTGAGGGGGTCAAACCCATTGGGTGTAAATGGATCTATAAGAGGAAAAGGGATGCTGCTGGGAAAGTACAGACTTTCAAAGCAAGACTTGTAGCAAAGGGTTATACCCAACGAGAAGGAGTGGACTATGAAGAAACTTTTTCTCCAGTTGCTATGCTTAAGTCCATAAGAATCCTCTTATCCATTGCCACATTTTATGATTATGAAATTTTGCAAATGGATGTCAAGACAGCTTTTCTGAATGGCAATCTTGACGAGAGTATTTTTATGTCTCAACCCGAAGGGTTCATTGATGACATGCAAAAATGTCATCATTTTCCTATTAATTTTAGCTAGTTTTGTGCATGAATTGTGAGCTTTAATGTATTTTTATGTTGATTTTACAGAAAACCGAGTTCGGACAGCAAAACTGAGATTTTAAGAGAATTTGGGTAAATTTGGAGACTTTTTGGGCAAATTAAAGAATAACCATTGAAGATCCAAGCCCCAAGGTCCAAGAAGAAAAGACAATTGAAGTGGGAAGGCCCAAAAAGCCCAAAAGAGTAAAGAAAGGAGGCTAAAATCCGCAAATCAGGCTTCTAGAAGGCCTAGCGTCGAGACGCTAGGACCGTAGCGTCTCGACGCTAGGTAATCAGAAAAGCGCGTGCAAAAATCGCGACAGCGTCGCGACGCTGTCTGCGTAGCGTCGCGACGCTGCGACAACTTCTGCCCCAAGACAACATGACGTCACAGCGTCTCGACGCTGTGACGTAGCGTCTCGACGCTGTCGACTTGCTCAGCAAGAAATTTCCAGCCCCTTGCACTATAAAAAGGCCCCTTCCCTTTGGTTCAAATCATCCCAAAATTGGGGGAGCTCTCCCCTAGCTCAATAGAGAGAAAAAGTGAGAAGAATTGTGAGGAAAAAGGTGGAATTGGGCGAGATTCCAAGGCTCAAGATTCGAGATGATCGTAGCGGGAGCTTGGGATCAACTTATCGGTTATTTCTTCCTTACTTCTTTATAATTCCTTGTTGTAATTTGAGTTAGGCCTATGGATCAAGATCATTTTGGCAAAATTATTTCCATGTGTGAGTAGATCTTGAGACCTAGGGTCGTTATTCTAGTTAATTGGATGTTGTAGCACAATTGCTTGGATTATGTAATGAAATTCTCCATATTTCATCTATGCAATTCTTGCTTAATGCTTTTAATCTCTTGATCACGGATTAATTGATTTGTTGGTCTAAATTGATACTCGACAGAGAGAAATTAGATTAGATCCCAATTGCATGGCTAACGATTGCTTGGAACACGAGAGTGAAAGAGAATTGTTAGAAATTGATTATGAAGTTGCTTAATGCCATACTATGATTAACTAAGGAGATGGACACATAAATTAGTTATGATGGTATGAGATGTGGAGGAGCTTGAAAGAGAAATCCACTTAAAATTACTTCTAGATTTATGGAATTGAAGATGATTAGTTACATACATCCATGTAATTGAGCTACAAATCCAAGAAAACTAGATAACACCCTAGGTCAAGTTCCCTTATTTGGTTATTTTCATTTCATTATTGCATATTTATTTTTATTAATTCCTTTAATTTTCGCACTATCATTCGAGTTGATCTTCTAAATAAAATTAAAACATGATGATTCTTGGTACTTAATGGAATTAATTCAATTTCCCTGAGGATTCGATACTCGGTATTACTACCGTTTTATATTACTTGCGGCCCGTGCACTTTGCGGTCATCAAGTTTTTGGCGCCGTTGCCGGGGAAATTGTAATTTTTTTCGTTAATATTGAGAATTAAGTGTTTGATTTTAATTTAGAAATTTATTTTTCTGCATTTTATTTTTTTTTTTAGTTTTGTGGAGCTATAAGGTGAATAATCTGTTCTTTTGAGATTTAATCATGGCAGAAGACAAAGCAATTCGAGATTATTTCTTGCCTGAATTTCCATTAAACTATTCTGGAATAGCTTACGAGCCGGTCACTGTCGATAATTTTGAGCTCAAGGTTAGTCTCATTCAAATGGTGAGAGAGAATGTTTTCAAAGGCCACCCATCAGAAGATCCACATCATCACCTAAGGTCATTTCTGAATATCTGTGGAACTGTAAAAATGGGAGGAGTGAGCCCTGACTCAATTCGGTTGCAGTTATTTCCATTTTCTTTACAAGACAAGGCTAGAGATTGGTTAGACTCGTTAACCTCAAATAGCATCCTTGGCTGGAATGATTTAGTCAAAGCTTTCCTTGCAAAATTTTTCCCATTAGAAAAGATCACCAAGCTTAGAGCTGAAATTGGAAAGTTTCAACAATTAGAGGAAGAGCAATTATATGAAGCTTGGGAGAGATATAAGGATTTGTTAAGGAAATGCCCACAGCATGGATATCCTGATTGGCTTCAAATTCAACTTTTCTACAGTGGGTTAAATAGGAATTTAAAGACAATTCTTGACACTACGGCTGGAGGAAACTTTTTAGCCAAAACTGTCAGGGAGGCACGAACCATAATAGAAGAGTTGGCTTTGACAAGTTACCAATGGCAACCAGAGTCCAGAATTAAGGAGAAACCATGTGAGAATAATGAAGTGAGTGCTTTAAGGTTGCAAGTCGAAGCTCTAACCAAGGCTCTAAACAAGCTCACAGGATCAGAAACTCCAAGTTCGCCGAAAGCTGAATTAAAAGAGGAGTTTAAAGAAAAGAAAAGCCCTTTGGAAGAAATGCTAAAAGACTTCATGAATGAGACTAGAAATTTGAATGAAAATGTTCAAGCCACAGTAAATATTGTTATTAATAAAATGGAAGCAAAGATGGATCAAATGACAATATTTATGAAGGAAATCCAGCAAAGAAATTTATCCAATGACATCGCCATGGACCCACACGAACAATGCCCCGCCATATCTCTTAGAAGTGGGAAACAGTTAAGAGAAATTGAAAGAAAAGAAGAAGCAAACCCCATCACTAGAAGGATAGTGGATGAGGAAGATGAACACAAACCAGAGGAAGAGTCAGCACCATCAGTACCAGACAAGTCTTCTGATTCTATTCCTTTAGTTCTTAACCAGATTCCTTATCCTCAGAGATTTCAAAAGAAAAAGTTGAATGCTGAATTTTCAAAGTTTCTCGATATTTTTAAACAGCTTCATATTAACATTCCTTTTTCTGATGCTTTGGAACAGATGCCACACTATGCCAAGTTCATGAAAGAAATATTGTCAAAGAAAAAGAAATTCAAGAACCATGAGACAGTGAATATGACAGCCGAGTGCAGTGCCATAATTCAGAAACATCTACCACCAAAATTAAAAGATCCAGGGAGTTTTACTCTTCCGTGTACTGTTGGTAGTTTGTTCATAAAAAAAGCTCTGTGTGATTTAGGGGCAAGTATAAACCTAATGCCATTCAGTGTTTACAGGAAACTGGGTTTGGGGGAATTGAAGTCGACCACAATTGTCTTGCAATTGGCAGATCGTTCAATAACATACCCCAAAGGTGTGTTAGAAGATGTTCTGATCAATGTCGACAAATTCATGTTCCCTGTAGACTTTATAGTTTTAGACATGGAAGAAGACCCTGAAGTCCCGATCATTCTTGGGAGACCATTTTTGGCAACCGCTCGTGCTCTAATTGAGGTACAAGAAGGAACCCTGACTCTCAGAGTGGAAGACGACGAGGTAGTGTTCAACCTTTTTAATGCATTAAAACATCCAGAAGAGGTTAGCTCCTGCTTCTCGATTGATTTAGTTGACGCTATTATCAATGCATGTGTAGAGTCAGAATCTCCTGTTGATCATTATGAGATAAGCATGACTGACGTGTTTGGAGATAAATTATTAGATGTT
The DNA here is from genome assembly GCA_036850905.1 of Luffa acutangula. Taxonomy (NCBI): domain Eukaryota; kingdom Viridiplantae; phylum Streptophyta; class Magnoliopsida; order Cucurbitales; family Cucurbitaceae; genus Luffa; species Luffa acutangula. The sequence goes on from CM072099.1 coordinate 27,422,412, forward strand.
GATCAGAAAAGTGCTTTAATTGATAGATCTGTAGGAAGGGAAGAAACGTTGACATTAGATATGTGTGCTCAAGTTAATGCCCCTTCCCCTGAATTAAAACAATTGCCTGCCCACTTGCGCTATGCATTCTTAGGAGACTCTTCTACTTTTCCCGTTATCATTTCTGCCGATTTAAGTAAAGTAGAAGAGGAAAAATTGTTGGATATTTTGAAAAAGCATAAATCTGCCTTAGGATGGTCCATCAGTGATATTAAGGGTATTAGTCCTTCAATTGTCATGCATAAAATTTTAATGGAAGATGCCTTTAATCCTACAGTAGAACACCAAAGGAGATTAAATCCAGCAATGAAGGAAGTGGTAAAAGCCGAGGTATTAAAATTATTAAATGCAGGAATTATTTATGCTATATCTGACAGCCCTTGGGTGAGTCCTGTTCAAGTTGTGCCTAAGAAAGGGGGAATGACTGTTGTTAAGAATGAGAAAGATGAATCCATTTCTACTAGGACAGTCACCGGTTGGCGTGTGTGTATCGATTATAGGAAGTTAAATAAAGCCACCAGAAAAGACCATTTCCCCCTCCCCTTTATTGATCAAATGCTTGATAGGCTAGCTGGGTATCCATATTATTGTTTTCTTGACGGTTATTCGGGCTATAATCAAATCGCGATTGCACCCGAAGACCAAGAGAAAACAACATTTACGTGTCCCTATGGCACATATGCTTTTCGGCGTATGCCATTTGGACTATGTAATGCTCCAGCTACCTTTCAACGTTGTATGATGGCCATATTTTCAGACTTTGTGGAAGAGATCATGGAAGTTTTTATGGATGATTTCTCTGTTTTTGGTTCATCCTTTGATAATTGTTTGCATAATCTCTCTCGTGTTTTGCAACGATGCCAAGAGACTAACCTTGTTTTAAATTGGGAAAAATGCCATTTTATGGTAAAAGAAGGGATAGTCCTAGGTCACAAAGTGTCTGAAAAAGGGTTGGAGGTTGATAAAGCCAAGATTTCTGCTATTGAACAACTTCTTCCGCCCATTAATGTTAAAGGAGTTCGCAGTTTCTTAGGCCACGCAGGGTTTTACAGACGTTTTATAAAAGATTTCTCAAAAGTTGCTAAACCCCTGTGCCACTTGCTTGAAAAAGATGCTCCATTTGTGTTTTCAAAAGAGTGTTTGCTAGCATTTAATCTGTTGAAGGAAAAATTGATTTCTGCACCCATCATTGTTGTCCCTGACTGGAGTCAACCATTTGAAATCATGTGCGATGCTAGTGATTATGCTTTAGGAGCTGTTTTAGGGCAACGACGAGATAAGTTCTTTAGGGCAATCTATTATGCAAGCAGAACTTTAGATAGTGCTCAGCAAAACTACACCACTACAGAGAAGGAGATGCTTGCTGTTGTGTTCGCTTTCGATAAGTTCAGGCCCTATTTACTTGGTACAAAGGTTATAGTGCATACTGACCACGCTGCTATTCGTTATTTGAGTAGTAAAAAGGATTCCAAGCCCAGACTCATAAGATGGATTCTGTTATTACAAGAATTTGACTATGAGATCAAGGATAGGAAAGGTTGCGAGAATGTAGTCGCAGATCATTTGTCTCGGATAAAGCATAAAAAGAACATTACAACCTTTCCTATTAAAGAAGTTTTTCCTGATGAAAGGTTATATGCTGTTAAAACTTCTTTTCCTTGGTACGCCGATTTTGTGAACTTTCTTGCAGGAAAAGAAATACCTCCAGACTTAAATGCTCAGAAAAGAAAGAGGTTTTTCCATGATGTGAAGTCCTATCTGTGGAATGACCCATTTCTCTTTAAAGTGTGTTCTGACCAAATCATTCGAAGGTGCATTCCGGCAGAAGAAGTAGGTAAGATTATTCATGATTGTCATGCCTCTCCTTATGGTGGTCATTTTGGACCAACTCGTACTGCAGCAAAGGTACTTCAATCTGGTTTTTATTGGCCTACTTTATTTAAAGATTGTTATACCTTCGTGAGAACATGTGATAGATGTCAAAGGACAGGAAATATTTCTAGACGCCATGAAATGCCTTTAACCCCTATTCTCGAAATTGAACTTTTTGATGTGTGGGGCATGGACTTTATGGATCCTTTTCCCTCTTCCAATGGATACTCGTACATCCTAGTTGCTGTTGATTACGTATCTAAATGGGTAGAGGCAGTAGCCACAAAGACTAATGATGCTCGTGTTGTGTTACGTTTCTTGCATAAAAATGTTTTCACTAGATTTGGCACACCTCGAGCTATAATTAGTGATGAGGGGTCTCATTTTTGCAATAAATTGTTTGAATCATTACTGAGGAAATATGGTGTCAAGCATAAGACTTCTTTAGCTTATCATCCCCAAACTAACGGGCAAGCTGAGATTTCTAACAGGGAGATTAAGCAAATTCTAGAGAAGACAGTTCGTATCAACAGAAAAGACTGGGCATACAAGTTGGACGATGCTTTGTGGGCCTACCGGACAGCTTTCAAAACTCCAATCGGTACATCCCCGTATCGATTAGTGTATGGTAAGGCCTGTCACCTGCCTGTGGAGCTTGAGCACAAAGCATATTGGGCTATCAAGAAGCTAAACTTGGACGCAGAGAAGGCTGGTGAACAACGTCTTCTGCAGCTCAACGAACTAGAAGAATTCAGGAGCCAGGCGTATGAAAACGCAAAACTCTATAAGGAAAGAACCGCAAGATGGCATGACAATATAATCCAGAAGCGTTCTTTTGAGCCAGGGCAGCAAGTTCTTCTATTCAATTCTCGATTGCGATTGTTCCCAGGAAAATTGAAGTCAAGATGGTCCGGTCCATTCATAATCAAGGAAGTATCCCCATATGGACCAATTGAATTAATGGATAGCAACGGATTAACTTTTAAAGTCAATGCGCAAAGAGTGAAGCACTATTGTGGATTCGAAGAACGCAAGGTCGAAAAAATGATTTTAACGGATCCAGGGTGACAAAGCCCCGTCTAGCTCAGGACGTTAAACAAGCGCTTCTTGGGAGGCAACCCAAGCTGTTTAAGTTTTCAGATTTCATATTAGTTTTTGTTTTGATCCTAATGCTCCCTTGAGATTGATCCTTATGCAGGAAGCTCGTGAAATGATGCCTATCCGCTCATTCTCTCTTCGGACGAAAATTCAAGACGTTTCAGACTCTCACTTTTTCAGGGCAGTATCGATCTCTCTTTATCTGATTAAATGTTCATACATTGGGGACAATGTATATTTTAAGTTTGGGGGGGAGATTCGCTCTGCTTAGGTTTTGCATAAGAAAAGTAATGCTTATGATGAATTAAATGCATGTTGATGATGATGACGTCTGATGATTTGCTTTTAGCCATGATTCTCTCTTATTGTTGCAAATTTGGAAGCATGTCTAAATTCAAGAAAATTTAAAATTTTTCTTTGATCCTCTTGCAAAGTATGATGATTCACTTGTTTTAGTATGATTTTGAAAGCCTAGATGAAAGTTATATGCTTTGGAAGTTTGTTGTCACTCCGATAGGTGTAAAGTTTGTCTAGATAGCTTTCATGCGTAATAGTCAGTAATACTGAGCTTTGGGAAAAAGAAAATGAATTGCTCAAAGGTTAATAATAATAATAAATGCTCCACTTTCTTGAAAGTGTTAGTAACCAGGGGCATTCATGACACCCATCGTTTGCCTTTGCATGAAAACGCTGGAAAGAAATGAGCATGCTTCGGCATCCTGAAAGATGAAACGCTCGTAGTTGGATGCTTTCATCACCAATGTTGGCAAGCCAGAACGAAGGCGTTACATCTAAAAGGATTATATTTCATCTAAAAAAAAAAAAAAAAAAAAAAAAAAAAAAAAAAAAAAGTTTGGGGGACACCTCAAGAATTTTGGGCACCTGAGTAAGGTAGTACTTGCTAGATAAGTATGATGGCTAAAAGGGCGAGCTTTAGTGCCAGTGTAGGGGGAAGATGAATGGAGGAGTATATAAATGATTCCGGGCTAGTAAAGATTATGATAAAACAAATGATGATTCATTTTTGCAAGGGAGGATAGGATTAAATTTTAAAACTTCTTGATGTTTGTTCATGCTTACTTATTTGTTTCAATAGTTTGCATTCATGGCTAGAAGCATTGAAGATAGAGTTGTTAGCATGCAAATTATGATTCATATGTATTACTTTATTTTGCTCGGGACTAGCAAAACTTTAAGTTTGGGGGTGTGATGACATGCAAAAATGTCATCATTTTCCTATTAATTTTAGCTAGTTTTGTGCATGAATTGTGAGCTTTAATGTATTTTTATGTTGATTTTACAGAAAACCGAGTTCGGACAGCAAAACTGAGATTTTAAGAGAATTTGGGTAAATTTGGAGACTTTTTGGGCAAATTAAAGAATAACCATTGAAGATCCAAGCCCCAAGGTCCAAGAAGAAAAGACAATTGAAGTGGGAAGGCCCAAAAAGCCCAAAAGAGTAAAGAAAGGAGGCTAAAATCCGCAAATCAGGCTTCTAGAAGGCCTAGCGTCGAGACGCTAGGACCGTAGCGTCTCGACGCTAGGTAATCAGAAAAGCGCGTGCAAAAATCGCGACAGCGTCGCGACGCTGTCTGCGTAGCGTCGCGACGCTGCGACAACTTCTGCCCCAAGACAACATGACGTCACAGCGTCGAGACGCTGTCGACTTGCTCAGCAAGAAATTTCCAGCCCCTTGCACTATAAAAAGGCCCCTTCCCTTTGGTTCAAATCATCCCAAAATTGGGGGAGCTCTCCCCTAGCTCAATAGAGAGAAAAAGTGAGAAGAATTGTGAGGAAAAAGGTGGAATTGGGCGAGATTCCAAGGCTCAAGATTCGAGATGATCGTAGCGGGAGCTTGGGATCAACTTATCGGTTATTTCTTCCTTACTTCTTTATAATTCCTTGTTGTAATTTGAGTTAGGCCTATGGATCAAGATCATTTTGGCAAAATTATTTCCATGTGTGAGTAGATCTTGAGACCTAGGGTCGTTATTCTAGTTAATTGGATGTTGTAGCACAATTGCTTGGATTATGTAATGAAATTCTCCATATTTCATCTATGCAATTCTTGCTTAATGCTTTTAATCTCTTGATCACGGATTAATTGATTTGTTGGTCTAAATTGATACTCGACAGAGAGAAATTAGATTAGATCCCAATTGCATGGCTAACGATTGCTTGGAACACGAGAGTGAAAGAGAATTGTTAGAAATTGATTATGAAGTTGCTTAATGCCATACTATGATTAACTAAGGAGATGGACACATAAATTAGTTATGATGGTATGAGATGTGGAGGAGCTTGAAAGAGAAATCCACTTAAAATTACTTCTAGATTTATGGAATTGAAGATGATTAGTTACATACATCCATGTAATTGAGCTACAAATCCAAGAAAACTAGATAACACCCTAGGTCAAGTTCCCTTATTTGGTTATTTTCATTTCATTATTGCATATTTATTTTTATTAATTCCTTTAATTTTCGCACTATCATTCGAGTTGATCTTCTAAATAAAATTAAAACATGATGATTCTTGGTACTTAATGGAATTAATTCAATTTCCCTGAGGATTCGATACTCGGTATTACTACCGTTTTATATTACTTGCGGCCCGTGCACTTTGCGGTCATCATTCATATCCCAAGGTCATGAGCAAAAAGTTTGCAAACTGAATCGATCCATTTATGGGTTGAAACAGGCTTCTCGATCTTGGAATATTAGATTTGATACTGCGATCAAATCTTTTGGTTTTGACCAGAATGTTGATGAGCCTTGTGTATACAAGAAGATCGACAAGAATAAAGTAGCTTTCCTCGTACTTTATGTAGACGACATCCTGCTCATTGGGAATGATGTAGGGTATCTGTCTGACGTAAAAGAATGGCTAGCAGCTCAATTCCAAATGAAAGATTTGGGTGAGGCCCAGTATGTTCTTGGCATCCAGATTATTCGAGATAGAAAGAACAAATCGCTAGCTCTGTCTCAGGCAACGTATATCGACAAGATGTTGGCTCGATATTCAATGCAGAATTCCAAGAAGGGCTTGTTGCCTTTCAGGCATGGGGTTCACTTGTCTAAGGAACAGTCTCCTAAGACACCTCAAGACGTTGAGGATATGAGACGGATTCCCTACGCATCTGCAGTGGGTAGCTTAATGTATGCCATGCTATGCACGAGGCCTGACATTTGTTACGCTGTAGGGATTGTCAGCAGATATCAGTCGAATCCAGGGTTAGACCATTGGACCGCCGTTAAAGGAATCCTCAAGTATCTTAGGAGAACGAGAGATTACATGTTGGTGTTTGGGGCTAAGGAGTTAGTTCTCACGGGTTACACCGACTCTGACTTCCAAACTGACAAGGATTCTAGGAAATCTACGTCAGGGTCAGTTTTCACCCTTAACGGGGGAGCTGTAGTTTGGAGGAGTATAAAGCAAGGATGCATAGCAGACTCCACAATGGAGGCTGGGTATGTAGCTGCTTGTGAAGCAGCTAAGGAAGCTGTTTGGCTAAGGAAGTTCTTGACAGATTTGGAAGTTGTTCCAAATATGAACTTGCCCATTACGTTATACTGTGACAACAGTGGGGCAGTAGCCAATTCAAAGGAACCTCGGAGCCACAAAAGAGGTAAACACATAGAGAGGAAGTACCATCTAATTCGAGAAATTGTGCAAAGAGGAGATGTGGTCGTGACCAAGATCGCTTCCGAGCACAACATTGCTGATCCGTTTACGAAGGCCCTCTCGGCTAAAGTGTTCGAGGGTCATCTAGAAAGTCTAGGTCTGCGAGACATGTATATAGCCTAATCTAGGGCAAGTGGGAGATGTGTAATGGGTGTTAGGATGCCCTAGTTTATTGTATTTTGTATATTTACCTTTTATGTAATGTACAATATACATGTACCATTTCCAGCTTTGGATTATATTGTATATATATTTTCCCTGTAACTTGAGTTTTAGTTCAAGTGGGAGTTTGTTGGGTTTTATGCCCAAAAACTCGTAGATAGTAAATGTACTTTTGACCGAACATTAATAAAGTGATGTATTATTCAATGTTTGTATTATATCTTGTCTTGTTAACCCTAATCCAATAAACTAAACATCCATGGCTAATAGAATGAGGCTTGAACTAGTATGTAGGGACATACGGGGATCAATGTTCAAGTTTTAGCCTGAAGGGTCTGTAGTATAGGGATAAGGCTGGGTACCTTATCCTGGTGACACTATGGATACGGCCCGCTTTGTATACTGATACAAACGTAATGATCCAACGCGTTCATGTGGTTGACATGTGAGTGGGGGTATCCTGTGTAATGAGTTTGCACAAAGACCGGACCGCGAAATAGTTAACCACTAACTGTAACACCGTTAGTTAGTTTGGTTTCTATTTCACTAGGATGACCTAGGCAACTTGGCCTTAATCCTGAGTGGATTATGGACTCCTGTCCATGAGGGATTGTCCTTTGATTTGTACGGGTGAGAGTGGCCTGTTCGCCGACTCAATAAGCCTACCATTTTGGGGACAAGACCGAGTGGGGAGCTGGGAACGTAGTCTTACAAGATGGAATTCACTCCTTCCCGATACTAGGGTAAGTAGAGGTGTGTTCCCTTAAGTGGTGTCTCCGGGTCTTGAACAATGGGCCCTACCCTCTTCATGGCACGAAAGGGATTTTTGTTTGTTGGTTGGACCACAAACAGGTTGTTCATTAGAGGAGCACTGGTACTTAAGGACCAAGAGGTAGCCCAGGGGTAAAACGGTAATTTGACCTAGCTGGGGTACGAACACACGTGAAGGGCTAACTTGCTGTTGACGGTCAATATCCGTGGACACAGAAATATGTCTGCAGTGAGAAGAGTGCAGCTGTGGTTCTTTAGTGGAGTGAACCACAGTTAACGAACATTGATTAACTTGGATAATGAGTTTAACCAACTAATCTCATATCGTTGGAGCTTCTGATCTGTAGGTCCATTAGGTCCCACCGGTAGCTCATTTAGGGCGTTGAGGTAAAATTCTAAGGATGGATTGAATATTCGAAGGTGTTCGAATATTATACTAAAATATGAATTTGATTTATATTAAAACTATAGGTTATAGTTAATATGCATTGGATGTATATTAATACTATAGTTTTGAGAGAGAAAATAGTAATTGAATATGTGATGTTCAATTTTATTTTTATTAATTAATTTCGAATTAATTAATTGATTTAGTTTAATTAAATTTGATTTAATTAAACTATAAGATAAGAGGGATATTAATTTAAATTGGATTTAAATTAATGTTATTTTAATTAATTTAGATTAATTAAAATATAATTAACTATAATTTAAAATTATAATTAATTAAGTTATCAGATAACTGATATTTCAGTTATCTGAAATTATTTTTTTTTTCTTTTTTTAAATAAAGAGACGTGGTCAGTGGGTGGTTGCAGATATCTCTCCCAATCTCACGCCTCTCTCCCTCTCTCTCGCTCTCTCAGTGGTTTTTTGGTTTTTCTGGGAAATCAGTGTGTGTCTCCAGAGAAGAAGAAAATCCTTAGAATTTTCAAGTTCCCACAAGCTCTTGACGGGTATCCCTTTGAGTATACTGGTGAAACCTCGTGGTGGTGCTCGTGACAATTTTTTCCAGCGGAGAACCAAGGAATTTTGGTGAAGCAATTCAAGAAATCTTCAAGGGTAAGTTATTCTTGAATTCTAGGATCATTAGGATCCAATTTAGATTAGATCTAAATAAAGTCAAGCATGTTTTATTATTAAAAATTCAGTAGTTTTATTTTGATTTTACTGCTGTAATTTTTATTATTTTGCCAAACGTATTGGTATTTTATTCCAAATTAAAAACTGAGTAAAGGTTATGTAAGCTTTCGCTGCGCAAGGGCTTTTATCCCTGCATTAGGATCATACCATCTTGGATAAGGGGGTTGCAGTGGAGCAACAGGCTTAGGTGCCAACTGATGGTTTTGAATTAACTGAGGCAAGAGCTCAGTATATGTCATCGGAATCGGATCAAATTGGGCTTGCTTGTAAGGTGCTCGATTATTTTGCTGACTTGGAGTGACTGGTTGTTGTCTACGAGACTGAAAATTCTGATTCATTTGGGGTCTGGTATTTTGGCCATAAAATGGGGGGTACTGCGTTGATGCATTATTCACCTGGTGTGGATAATATCCATATGTAGGTAAATAATTCGAAGGATATTTTGCGATGGGTTGGTGGATTTGTCGATGGGACTTATCCACCTTCCCTATCATCTATACTTCTCCCTCCTTCTTCTTTGAACTGTTGCCTTTCTTTGTGCCTGAGGATTCAACGGTTTTGGCTATTCTACCATGTTTGATCCCGTACTCAATTCTTTCTCCAATTGTCATGATATCGGAGAAATTGGTTGATGCACTTCCAACCATATGTTCATAGAATGGGGACCTTAAGGTGTTGATGAACATGGCAGAAAGCTCCTTATCCGTTAAAGGGGGTTGGATTTGAGTTGCCGTATCCCGCCACCTTTGAGCATAATCTTTGAAGTCTTCAGTACTCTTCTTTTCCATCCTCTGTAAGTCCAGTCGATCGGGAGCCAAATCAATTTTGTGCTTGTACTGTTTGAGGAAGGAATCAGCCAAGTTCTTCCATGTGACAACATGTGAACTATCCAACTGCATATACCAACGGGCAGCTGGACCCTTTAAGCTATCCTGAAAGCAATGTATGAGTAGCTTATCATTATGAACGTGCGCTGCCATCTTCCTACAGTACATAACAATGTGACTTTTAGGGCATGTTGTCCCGTCATATTTTTTAAATTCAGGAAGTTTGAATTTTGGTGGGATTAAAACGTCTGGAACTAAACATAATTGAGTGGCATCCATGTTTCCAAAAACACTAGTGCCCTCGACTGGCCTCAATCTTTCCTCTAAAACTGTAAGTTTTTCATTAGAGGGCGCGGCTAACTCCTTCTTTACTTCTGGGTCATCCAAGTTAGGGACCGCAAAAGGTATCTTTGAAAATTCTGGCTTGAAATAAGAAGCACCAGCTTGGCTAGCCATGGGGATTTGGGGGATTTGGCCTTCTTTAAATGATGGAAAAGGGTATTGCCCAACAGGTATGTCATATAAGGGGTTATAGGTAGTATGTTGTGGCATGGACGTTTCTGCTGTCGTACGAACATGTGAAGCGAAACTGGGTGGAAATGGTAGGCCAGCTTGAGGGTTTCCAATCGGAGTGTCTGGTGCAGTTGTATCTGCAATCATTTTGCCCTTTTCTAAAGCAGCAATGATTGCATCAACCTTTTTCCTGATTTCCTCAATGTCCCGCTTAGTCTTCTCTTGTTCACCCTTTTCTTCCATAATCTTTGTTCTACGCCTAGTGTGGTAGACTCTTGTTGAACGAGCTATTTTATTGTTCTGTTTTTATTTTTAAAAGAAAAGTCTTAAAGTAAGTAAAAAAAGAAAATAGAAGAAAGAATAGTATGAGATGCATGAATTAATGAAATTTTATTATTGAGGGAAAAAAATGAATATATCTACAAAATAAATAATTGGAGAATTGGAAAACAAGAAGACAGGGAACATTAATGAAAGTGACCAAAGTACCCAAGGTCTCTACGAATCATCCCTAAAAATTCAAACAGCTCCTCCGCATTAGAGGCCATAGGTGATGTATTCTCTCGCAGATCCCTTGCCCATTATGCAAATCCTCGGGCTCTCCTAGCCATGATCTTGATAGTGTTCATGGTTTGATTTACTTTCCCAAGAATTATTTGCATGTCCTCTCTCATAATGGCAAAATCTCCCCTTAATGAGGAGTATTTTTCCTCTAATTGTCCTCTCTCTAGTGACAACTGTTCGCTTGCCCTTTGAAATGCTTGGAGCTGACGTTCCAACGAGCTTGAATAACTTTTAAAAGCTTCAGACTCTTCTGATTGAGCCTGCATGTTCACTCGTAGGTTGTCCAGCGTTCGCCTTAGAGCGGTATTGGCTTCTTCAAACTCGATAAGTTGCGTTTTCTGCTTGTTGATGGTATCATTTAATTCTGCAACTAACTCTAAGAGAGTCTCTTTGCCTCTTGAAAGGTCTTTGACCCTGTCCTCTTGTGAACGAGTTGCTCTTCGTAATGCAGTATTTTCATTCCTAAGAGCATGATTCTCCTTAATCAACCTTCTATTCTCCTCGTCCAATATATCATAATCTCTTTCTCGCTTGGCCCGATTTTTTGAAACTCTCTCTACTTCCTCGAGTTTTCCACTAGCTTGAGTTACTTGGTCCATCAAACGTTTGACCTCTTGCTGTAATCTTTCATTTTCTAGCTTCAATGTTTGATTTCTTCCCACTAACTCTTTTCGCTCTGTCGCTAGCTGGCTAGGCTTATCTACTGCTCTATTAGATTATTCTCCCACATTGTCACGAGTCGTAATTGGGATATTGCTCCTCTTAATGCACCATTGCAGATATTCTGGAGTAACTCCCTCAGAGTGACAATTGCCATTTATCCTTCTAACTGTTCTCCAAGAAGTCAACACTTGTCGCTTCTTTTCATTAGAATCCTCGCAACTGTAGGAAAATTCTAATTTATGCAGACCATGAGTTGCTGGTATGAACTGTTTAAACCAACTTTGTCGCAAGGCCAACAACGGAGCATAATGAACGCAACCCCAAGGGCCTACTAGAGGGACTGTGTGGAAGCTCCCACATCTATAGTGTAACGCCCCGCATTTCGAAATCGAGTCGTTTTGGTATTTACTGGGCGTTCTTATTCTAATTTGGAAAATTAGAATAAGTTTAGCCTTGGGTCGTTAAACTAAATTTCTAAAATTTAGGGGAAAGAGATTTTTAATTAAATCTTTAAGTTTCCTAAAGTTAGAGGTTTAATATTTGATATTTATTTTAAATATCAAAAGACCCAAACCCTTTTATCAGACGGGTTATTTTCTATTTCCAAATCTTTCAAGAATTAAGTTTGGGTTTTTAAATTTGAAACCTAGATAAGATCTCCTTATTTTAATGGGGATTTTATATTCTTGGGTGTGTTTAAAAATCTAGTAAAGAAAAGAAAGAAAATGAAATAGAATATTAATAAAAAGGAAGCCCTAAATCTATTCATCTCCTCCCTCTTTTTTCTCTCGTGTGCAGCCGCAAACCAGCCCCCTTTCTTTTACGTTTTTCTTCTCCCCTACGCAGCCGGCCAGCCCCGCCGCCACTCGAGCTCGCGCCACCGCCTCCCCCTGCTGCCGCCGCTCGAGTTCCAGCCGGTCAGTCACCGTCGCAGCCGCCTTGTCGCGCCGTCGCCGCCAGTCTCCCTTCCGCACGACTCTATCTCTTTTGTCTCGCCGTCTCCGCGTCGTCTCCTCTCTGTCCGTGCGTTTTTGGTCGAGTTAAGTATTGGGTAAGCCTTTTCCCTTCCGTTCTTGTTGTTTTAAGGATGATCTAAGAGCCCTTTGTGCTGTGTGGTTGCATCTTGCGCGGCTAGCAGCTCGGAGTCTCCTTTCCTCGCGTTTTCGCCTCTGTCCAGCAGCGTCGTTGGGCGTTTTCGGCGTGGGTTAGTGTTTCCGGTAAGTTTAGCCCTTACCCATTCTTGTTTAGTGCTTTAAATGGAATGCCCATTAGCTTTAGGTGCTGAAAAGTTTAATGGAGTTCAATATTTTGATCTGCAGCGCCGTCTAGGTGTTCGATTAAGTTCGAAACACTTCAACTTGGGTACCCACTGCTCGAAGAGCGTTCTAGCTCACTGGTTGTGGTTGGTATAACCCGTCTAGCGCAAAAGCGGGTCCGTTTGGGTAAGTTTCCTTGCTGTCCCTTTGCTTTTAGCGTTAAGGGTCGCTGCCCAATAGTTATCCAAGCCTTAAACCATGTTTTAATCGATACCCATTCGTTATCGGCCTTATAATTGCAGAATTAGGTGTATTCGGTTGCTGTTCAGCGAGCGTTTGGTCTCAAATATCGTGTTCAGCGAATACCCACAACTCGAAAGACCTTGATTTTGGTTACCCATAACCCGGTGACTTGGGATCTTGGTTGTTGGGTCGTTTCGAACACAAGTCGGCTCGTCTCAAGGTTGTTTGAGCACTAAGCGGTAAATTCCAGCACCCTTTACCTTCCTTTATTAAGTCTCTTGGGTGTTGTTTATCAGTTCCTAACCCTTGGTAATTGTTGCTTGTAGTTGGAGCTCTTTAGGCTCTTCCGGTTGTTCCAATTAGTCCTTTAGGGTCGTTTAGGAGCGTTAGAGATTCCAGTAAGTAGTTCTTACTTGATGTTGCCTGTTTGATTGTGTGATGCATGCTGAGTGTTTTCTCGCTTTAAAACTATTCTCGTGATTGCTATTTCTGAATATATGTATATAAATATGAAACCGTTGGAAAGCATGACTGTTGTTGCAAGTTGAATGGATGTAAAGCATGATTGGTTTTGTTTTGCGTCAGTGAGTTAAGCATGAGTTAAGAGATGTGGTCACATGTGTAATGCTTAGTGGGCATGGTTCATGAGTCTAGAAGCATGTTGCAGGGCATATGCATTCTAGTGGTTGAGCGATATAGGTCAGGGACCTAAAGTGTGAAAGAAAGGAAAGTTGGGTGAGTGTCAGTGCACCTCGGGTACAAATGGTCGAGGGGTGACATGTCACCATGGGTTAAAGGGAACTAGCATGGTGGCTGAGATATCAGGGTCTCGGGTATAAATGGTCGAGGACTGATATTGTTTCGAGAAAAGTAAAGTGATTATCAGGGCCTCGGGTATAAATGGTCGGGGACTGATATATTACTATTGGATGTCGATGCCTCGGGTATAAATGGTCGAGGGTTGTTATGCCAATGTTAGATAAAGAGGAGCATCGAGGCCTTGGGTATAAATGGTCAAGGGTCGGTGTGATGAGTCTGGAGGCAAGTATTGAGGCCTTGGGTATAAATGGTCAAGGGTCAATACGCTGCCTAGTCATCGAGGCCTTGGGTGTAAATGGTCAAGGGTCGATGCACAGTTCGAGGCCTTGGGTATAAATGGTCAAGGGTCGAATGCCGAGCTCTGTAGAGAAGTGTCGAGGCCCTGGGTATAGACGGTCAGGGGTCGGTGCAACTCGAAGGGTCAGTCTTGGAGAGTTTTGCGGAGCGTGACGCAGAAATCACGTGCGGAGAGCCATGTGAGGGCTAAATATGAGCGTTGAGTGAGCTCGTGGAGTTTTGAGGGGTTAGCGAGTTGCATAGAGAGATGCAGGAGTTATGGCTTAGGAGAGTCATTTGTTTTTACTAGCTTTTGAGCATGATATTGTGTTTACCGCTTTTAGGAAGCATGTTGGTTGCGCATGAAAAGCATGTTGGTTGCTTGTTTGCTGTTTGGTGGCTTCTCAGGTAGGAGGGGCTACTTACCAGTACCTTAGTGTACTGACCCCCTCCCCTTTTTCTCCCCCCAACTACCAGATTTTGCAGGTTATGAAGACTGCGTGGACCATGGTGATGCTGAGGAGGCATTTGAGGAAAGACCTTAGCTAGCTGCGTTGTCTCCATTTACTTTCAGATAGCTCGTAGTTTATCTAGGATAGGGTAGTATTGGTTTCAGTGGTTGGGCAGTTGTTGTCCTAATTGTTTTAGCTTCGAACTATTCTTGTCAAACTATAGGACTAGTTGTCTTTGTTAAAGAACTCTATTTATTCATTCAATTATTGATTAATAAGTTGTCTCGTGTGAGAATGTTACAAACTTTATTAAAAGTTGTGTTTCTGGTTAGTAGTTGTTTCTGCGAGACCTGACTCGCAGTTGGTTCTGAGAAGTTTGTTGCGTTGTAGATTGGTGGTGCAGCTGAATAAGTTATTTTGAAGTGCTTGTGCTTAGCAGGTTGTTAAAAAATTTTGGGTTAGTCCAATGTACGCCGTTATGCTGCCGAAATTTTCGGTGCTCACAGTTTGTTTTGGTCTAGGAATTAGTAATGTCGCTGGGTTAGCTTTTAAAATCCTGGGGCGTTACATATAGATTAAGGCTTTTAGGGGCATCCATTGTGCCTCCCAAATCACATGCTCTAATTTGGAATTCAAAAAAAAGGACACCCATGCTTCTTTCTTTGGAAAACTTGAGTTCCATGGTGCTGTGCCAAATTCTGCAATTGTACTCCTTGTTAGATTCCACGTGCTGCTGAAGTTGATTTTTCGACAACCAAAATCTTCTAGGAACTTAAAATGACTATGCACCCAAATATAGAGTAAGGGCACACAGCATCTCAACTTCCCGCCTTTGTTGGACTTACAATAATTGAGCGCCCGTACCGTTTCCGCTAGAAGAGGTATGGCTGGATCCACCCCTTGCTCAATGCCGAAGAATAGCTTCAAGACATCACCATCCACATATCCTTTAACTCTCGGATACAAGACCATCCCGTAGATGCACAAAGCTAACAGAACCATGCCCTTTTCTTCATTTATGTGTTTTGCGAGCGAGTTCTGTTAGATAATCTGCAGATATAGACTCTTCAACCCTTTTCACTTTCACATTTTTCTGCACTTCTTTTAGGTGTACAGCTAGAAATCTGGATAAAGTTCTCTTTGCAGTTAACTGTGGGTTGAAACAATAGATCATTTCTCCACCTTTTTCTTCAATATTCAGCATCGTGTGGTACTCCTCAATGGTTGGGACTAAGTCGAAATCTTGAAATACGAAACACCTGTAGGCCGGGTCCCAGAATTCTAACAAAGCCTGGATGGTGAACCGATTAACTGGAATATACATGAGGTCTGCAATATGGTCGTATCTCTTTGAGAGCAAAAATCTTCTTTCTGGCGTTAAACCTTCCCAAATGGCCTTCAGCTCCCCTAGCTCGTTAGCAATGATTTGAACTTGACTTGAGAAGGATGACGACACGAGGCTTTTATAAGGCAGATTATCCCCATGTTTTAGTTGTGTCTGCTCTGCCCATTGTAGCACAGTACTCAACTCATCATACTCAGAGGAAGATGACTGTATCGATTCTATGGGTACGTTGGCATTCATTTTGTTCCCTTTTGGAGAAAAAGAAAATGTAAGGAAATAATAATTAACTACCGCTTTAAATTAAAATAGATTTTTCATGCGCCTACATGGGAGCATTTGCAATCCCCTCGAAGGTCGACATTACTTCATCTAAAAAAGTAAGATAGTACCATGGAGAAATGAATTTAATTTGAAAATGTGAGAAAACTACTAAATCTCATGAAAAATGAGGAGGACCTTTCATGTGCCTACACGGGAGCATTCGCAATCCCCTCGAAGGTCGACACTACTAATTCCAAAACATGATGCAGGACCCAAACTAAATGGTATGAATGAACTAAATACCAAAGACGACTTCAAATGGAATAAGAAAGGAAGAAAAAAAAAGGGAAAAAAAAACAATTCAAATGGAAAGGCGAAAGAACACTCATTGGGATAGATTCTAAAGAAAATAAAGATTAAAAAAAAAAAGAGAAAATGGAGAGTAAAAATCTAAAATGAAAAGGATGTATAAATATTTGCTTCTCTAATAGAAAAACTTTTTTAGAAAACAAGTTTTTCCTTAAAGAAAGTTTTTTGTTTTGGCAAGACTTCAATTTCTTAAAACCCTTTTGAAACAAAGAAACAAACTCTTTAACCAATTAAAAAAACTTCTGTCTTGTCAAAATTTAACTCTTTATTTAAAAGAAAACCCCTCTTTCAAAACAAAAATTAAGCTAAAAAAGAAAATTTCTGTTTTGAAGAAAAATAACATAAAATAAAATAAAACTTAGACTTTTAAAAGAAAATTTTCCTATAAACAAAACTCGAACTTTTATTCTGACAGAACTTTAAACTCTTTAGAATTTCAAGCAAAGTCTTAATTTTAGCTTTCAAAGAATTTTTTCCTGACATAACTTAAATTCATTTTTTAAAAAAAAAAAACTCTTTTTTTTTAAAAAAAAAGAACAAAGTTCAAATTTTACTTTTCAAAGAATTTTTTTTCTTGACAAAACTTAAATTCTTTTAAAAAACCTTCTTTTTTTTAAAACCAAGTTCAACTTTAGTTTTCAAAGAATTTTTCCTAAAACTTAAATTCTTTTTTTTAAAAAAAAAAAACCTTCTTTTTTTTTAAAACCAAGTTCAACTTTTAAAAGAATTTTCTTTGACAAAACTCAAATTCTTTTTTTTTTTTAAAAAAAAAACCTTCTTTTTTTTTTAAACCAAGTTCAACTTTTAAAAGAATTTCTTTGACAAAACTTAAATTCTTTTTTTTAAAAAAACGTTCTTTTTTTTTTTAAAACCAAGTTCAACTTTTAAAACAATTTTCTTTGACAAAACTTAGATTCTTGAAAAGAAAACTTAAAGTTTAAGCTTTTTTTTTTTTTTTTAAGAATTTTCTTTAACGAAACTTTAATCCTTTAAAAGAGAACCTTTTTTAGAAAACAAGTTTAAACTTTAATTTAAAAGAATTTTCTTTGACAAAACTTAGATTCTTGAAAAGAAAACTTAAAGTTTAAGTTTTTTTTTTAAAAAAAAAACAAGAAAAAAACAAGTGACACCTAAAAGAGTGGACTTTGAAACCTATGACAATACAAAATGATGACATGAATATGAAGTGAGGTAGAGAAATTCTAACCCTAATGGATAAAAAGGTCCCCAAATTAATCCAAGTGTTATAAAATAACAAATGAACTAACTTGAGTGAGGATTTTTCATGCGCCTGCACGAGGGTAATTATGTCCCTTCGAAGGTCGACACTACTACATCCTCGATCCTAATCCTAAAGGTAAAGCCCGGGTATAGAGTTGTGGTTGTGTGTGATATGTATGACAATATAATATGAATTAACAATGCATTCATTAAAGCACAAAATATATTCACACAAGTCACTCCAACAATAACTATGCAGAAAATAAGATGGGCTACACAATAAATAAAATAAATAACAAAATGAATCGAATAATAAATAAAAAAAATGAAAACGGCATTGACCCTCTTAAGAAAAGTCCCTAGTGGAGTCGCCAAGCTGTCGCAACGTCATCGCGACGTGGAGCGGCCGACGTCCTTTCCTAAGGGTCTCTTTCGAGGTGAGAGGTTTGGAGTCGCCACCAATCATCTTGGGGTGTGATTGGTCACCCATTTTAAAGAAAAAACCGGTCTTTAAAAACCAAAAATTAGGTTCGGGGGTCAGTTGTGTGTAAGGAAGGTATTAGCACCGTACAACACCCGTTTGAAAACATTTTATTTCATTACTCGAATTCATTAAACAAAGGTCTATGTCTTAACAAAAAAATAAACAAATAAAATTTGGAAGAAAAAAGAAATGAAAATTGAAAATTAAATGTCTCACTAATTTCACCTTATCTTTAAATAAAGTAAGGATTTAATTTTGTGAGTGGGGTTAACCCATAACTTTATTATCACGTATAAATTTCCCAATTAAGGAAAATCTTTCACCTCAAGAATTTGAAAATTATTTCAACTCCGTCATAGGCTATACATGAGCTAATTTGTCTCTCAACTATTACCTCACATTTCAAAAATAAAATGTGAAGTAATAATCCTCAGTGGTATGACACCATTCAATGGAAAAATATTTTTTCATTTTTAAATCAAATTCAATTAGAAATTCATTTGTAATTACTAAAGTAAAACTATTTTGAAGTTCATTTGGAAAATCCAATTTAGAATCAAATCGAAGTTGATTTGAAAATTTTCTAATTTAAGATCCAATTGAAATTTTGATTGCCAAAATAATTGACTAGTTAAACTTTAGGCTAATTTCCAGGCAGGGTGTTCCCTTTCGATCAGCTTAAATACCCGTTCTTAGACAAAATTAGCATTAAAGTTTTCATAATCAATCTATTTTAACCATTCAAAATATTAAATAATGATTTTGAAATTTGATTTAACCTTTCCAAAATCGAAATTGATTTCCAATTTAGTTTAAAATTGAAATTGATTTTCAATCTAAGACCAAAAGACATTGACTTGGAAACTTTAATTTAGAACCAAATTGACATTTATTGAAAAATTCCAAATCACTTTGAAACTCATTGAATTCAAGATTAAAACCAACTGAGGGGAAAATGAAAATTCAAATAAAATTCCAATTGAAATTCATTTGGGCAATTCCAAATTGAAATTCATTTGTAAATGTCAAAATGAAATCAAATTAAAAACAAACAAAAGTTGAAATCCCAAACTAAATCCAATTAAAAATTTATTATAAAATTCCAAATTAATTATTGAAACCAATGGAAGGGAAGTTTAAAATCATCTTTTAAAAAAAAATCAAGTGAAAAACAAATTGAAAATCTTAGTTCAAATGTCATTTGTTTGAAATTCATTTGAGCATTTCAAAACCCTTTGAAATTCATTTGAACAATTCAAATTAAAATAAAATTCAAAACATTAAAATTTCCATTTTAAAGAAAATTGAATTTTCTAATTACAAACTAGTGAACATTTATTAGGAAAATACAAATTCAAATTCAAATTAGAAATTTTATGTTAGAATCCAACTAAAATTAATAAGAAAGACAATTAAAGTTGAAAATGTCATATTAAAATCCAATTGAAATTGGTAATAACAATTCAATTTAAAGCCAATTAAAATTAGTTTGGAAACTCCCAAATAAACTCTAATTGAAATTAGATAAAAAACTTTCAACTAATATCCAATTACAAGTTCTTTAGAAATCTAAAATAAATCAATTTAAATTTCTAATTAGAAAACGAAATAAAATAAATTGCAATTGATTTGGGAAACTCAAATTCATAGCCAAAATGAAAAATGGAAAAATTTGGATACATAAAAAAATAAAAATAAAAAAAATAATAATAATAAAAGAATTTAAAAATGTGGGACCCACCTCATTCACTTTCCTCTTTCTTCTTCCCCAACTTCCTTCCCTCTCTTTTTCTTTTTTCTCTTCCACTTTCCCTCCCCTTTTCCACTTAGCCCTCACTTAGGAGCCTTGTTGGAATCAATGGAAAGCGGTGGCACGGTGGCGGCACGGCGGCGGCGGTGGTGAGTGGCAGCGGTAGCTTTGGTTTTTTTGAAAATCCTTCTCCAAACTCTATTTTCCTCTCTCAAACTCACTTTCTCTCTCCAAGCTCTTTCACTATTCTTCTCTTTTTTCTTGTGTTCTTGTTGTTCTTTCCTCCCCTTCCATCCTCCATAAGCTCTCATTATATAGTATAGCTTGGAGGAAGGGGTTGAGAAAAAAAGGGAAAGAATGGGAGGTTGGGAGAAGGAGGGGGGAAAAGTTGAGAGAGAGGGGGAAAGAATGGGAGGTTGGGAGAAGGAAGGGGGATAGTTGAGAAAGAAGGGGAAAGAATGGGAGGTTGGGAGAAGGAAGGGGGAGAGTTGAGAAAGAAGGGGAAAGAATGGGAGGTTGGGAGAATGAGGGGGGAATGGAGAAGAAAAGGGAGAGGGAAATGTGAGGGAAGAAAAAAGAAAAAGAAAAATAAAAATAAATAATAAATAAAATAAATAATAAATACATAAATAAAATAAAATGAAAATAATAAAATGAAAATAAAATGAAAATAAAAGTATAAAGTAAATAAAAATAAAACAAAATAAAAACATAATAAAATTAAAACATAATAAAAAAATAAATATAATAATAATAATAAAACGAAATAAAGAAATTAAATTAAATTAAATAAAAAAAACTAAAAAGATAAATAAATAAATAAATACAAAGTAAAATGAAAATCAAAAAACAATTTTTTTGATAATATGTAGGGAAAGGGATTCGAACCACAGACCTTGTGGTTATCCGTACAACTTTATGCCAGTTGAGCTAAGCTCTTTTTGGCATACCAAAAAAAACAAAGTGCAACCAAATATTGAAAAACTTCCAACATTATTACTAAAAATCAAGCCGGACCAAATACGGTGTCTACAAATAGTGTCGCCAGGATAAGGCACCCAGTCTTATTCCTATACTATAGACCCTTTAGGCTATTTCTTGAACAATGATCCCATATGTCGCTACATATAGTTCAAGACTCATATTACAGCCTTGGATGTCTAGTTTATTGGATTAGGGTTATTTTTAGGCAAAGACAAATATAAAATAACTAATAACAATTAATGGAAAAATATATCAATATTATTTCATTAATATCCGGTCAACAGTTACATTCACTATCTACGAGTTTTAGGGCATAAAACCCAACAAACTCCCACTTGAACTAAAACACTAGTTAGTGGGATGTAAATGCAATAATCTAAAGCTGGAAATGTCATGTATGTTAAAATAATACAAAGAACTAGGCCATCCTTATACCCATTATACATTTCTCCCACTTGCCCTAAATTAGATGGCATATATATCTCGTAGATGTAGACCTTGTAGATGACCCTCAAACACTTTAGCCGTGAGAGCCTTCATAAATGGATCAACGATGTTGTGCTCCAAAGCGATCTTAGTGACGATCACATCTCCTCGTTGCACAATCTCCCGTATCAGGTGATACTTCCTCTCGATGTGTTTACCCTGTTTGTGGCTTCGAGGTTCTTTTGAGTTGGCTACAGCCCCACTGTTATCACAGTATAGTGTTATGGGCACGTTCATATTCGGAACCACTTCCAAATCAGTCAAGAGCTTTCTAAGCCATACTGCCTCCTTAGCTGCTTCGCAAGCTGCTACATACTCAGCCTTCATGGTTGAGTCTGCTATACATCCTTGTTTGATGCTTCTCCATACTATTGCTCCTCTATTGAGGGTGAATACTGACCCTGACGTGGATTTCCTTGAATCCTTATTAGGTTGAAGTCAGAGTCAGTGTATCCACTAAGAATCAAATCCTTAGCTCCATACACAAGCATGTAGTCCCTCGTTCTCCGAAGATACTTGAGGATATTCTTAACCGCTCCCCAGTGGTCCAACCCTGGATTAGACCGATACCTACTGACTACTCCTACTGCATAACATATGTTAGGCATAGTGCAGAGCATAACATACATTAAGCTGCCTACAGCTGAGGCATAGGGAATGTGTCTCATGTTCTCAATTTCTTGAGGTGTCTTAAGAGACTGTTCCTTAGACAGGTGTACCCCATGTCTGAAGGGTAGTGGTCCCTTCTTGGAGTTTTGCATCGAATATCGAGACAACAGTTTATCAATATACGTTGCTTGAGACAGTGCTAGCGTTTTGTTCTTACGACCCCTAAGGATTTGGATTCCCAGAACATATTGAGCCTCTCCCAGATCTTTCATTTGGAATTGGGCTGCTAGCCATTTCTTAATGTCAGTGAGGTATCCCACATCATTCCCAATGAGTAGGATATCGTCTACATAAAGTATTAGAAAAGCTACTTTCCTTTTGTTGACTTTATTGTACACACAAGGCTCATCAACGTTTTGGTCAAAACCAAAAGATTTGATTGCAGTATCAAATCTAATGTTCCAAGATCTAGACGCTTGTTTCAATCCATAAATGGATCGATTGAACTTACAAACCTTTTGTACCTGACCTTTGGCTATGAACCTTTCGCATTGAGACATGAAGATATTCTCTTCAAGATTACCATTCAGAAAGACAGTCTTGACGTCCATTTGCCATATTTCATAGTCATAATATGTGGCTATGGATAAGAGAATTCTTATGGACTTTAACATGGCTACTGGAGAAAAGGTTTCCTCATAGTCAACCCCTTCCTTTTGGGTATAACCCTTTGCCACTAGTCTAGCTTTGAAGGTCTGTACCTTTCCAACTGCATCTTTTTTTCTCTTATAGATCCATTTGCACCCTATGGGTTTTACCCCATTTGGTAGATCTGCGAGTTCCCATACAGAATTGGAGTGCATTGACTCCATTTCCAGGTTCAGGCTTTGACCCATTGATCCTTATCTTCGTCATTCATTGCCTGTCGATAAGACAATGGATCCTCAATGCCATCATTAGGTATGACAACCTGAGTTTCAGTTAAACCCAAGTAGCGACCAGGTTGTAATACAATCCTCCCACTGCGTCGAGGCATTCTCAACGTTTGAGATGGACGGGATGGACCTAAAGAATTAGTTCCTTCATCAACACTTGTTGAAGGTCCAGCTTCATCAACAACTCTTGGTGATTCTTTTATAACTTCTCCTAATATTGTTTTGTTGTGTGGTTTATGATCTCTCATGTGGTTTTCCTCTAAGAAAGTGGCGTGTGTCGATAAAATCACCTTATTTTCTTGTGGATCGTAGAAATAACCACCTCTCGTTTCTTTAGGGTAACCAACAAATTGGCACAATTTTGAACGAGGTTCCAGTTTATTAGGATTTGTCATAAGCACGTATGCTGGACAACCCCAGATGCGAAAGTGATGCAAACTAGGTTTACGCCCCTTCCATAATTCGAAAGGTGTTTCAGAAACACTTTTCGAGGGAACAATGTTCAAGATGTATACTGCAGTCTCTACTGCATACCGCCAAAACGAGCTAGGCAATTAAGCATAGCTCATCATTGATCGAACCATGTCCAACAGGGTTCTATTTCTCCTTTCTGACACACCATTCTGCTGAGGTGTACCAGGGGCTGAGAGTTGAGATTGGATTCCATGTTCTATCATATAATCATCCTGGAATCTTTGATCCATATACTCCCCTCCTCGATCAGATCGAAGTACTTTAATAGATTTACCTAATAGGTTTTTAACTTCAGTCTTAAACTCCTTAAACTTTTCAAAGGCTTCAGACTTATGTCTCATTAGGTACAAGTAACCATATATTGAATAATCATCTATAAATGAGATGAAATATTCGTACCCTCCTCGAGCTTTTACATTCATTAGACCACATAGATCCGAATGTATTAACTCTAAGGGTTCTTTGGCTCTGTAACCTTTTCCAGTAAAGGGTCTCTTGGTCATTTTCCCCTCGAGCCAAGATTCACAAAGTGGTAGTGAATCTTCTAACTTGCTTAGAAGTCCATTATTTACCAAACGATCGATCCTATCGATGTTTATATGACCAAGTCTAAGATGTCAAAGATGAGTATTATTACTTGTTTGAGAAATCTTTTGCCTTTTTCTTTGAGTTTCAGCAGTTTTAAATAATTTGTGATTTAAAAGTGCTTTGTTTTCGGTTGGTCTTAATACATACAAGTTATTTTCTAATTTGGCTGAACAAATAAGTACATCATTCTTATAAATGAACGCTTCATTCATATCAAAAGTAACTGTATACGATTGTTCAATCAAACATGAAATAGAAATTAAGTTCCTTTTAATCTTGGGAACGATTAAAAAACTTTCTAAAAGTAAGAATCTATTTCTAAAAAATAACTTCGCAGCTCCCACTGCTTTAGCTGAAATGACTTCTCCAGTTCCGGTCCTCAGTGTCATTTCCCCATCGTTCAACTGCCGAAAGGAACTATTTTCCTGAAAAGAAGAGCAAACATGATTACTTGCTCCTGAATCAAGTATCCAGGTAAACTCATCATGTTCAACTAGGCATGTTTCTAAAACCAGTAAATCAAATTTACCTTCCTTTTCCTTCTTTTTCTCAGCAAGGTACTTTGGGTAGTTTCTCTTCCAATGTCCATCTACATTGCAGTGGAAACACTTGCCCTTGTCTGCCACAGCTTTGGTTTTTTCCTTACTTTTAGCAGCAGTACCGGGAGCTTTCCCCTTGTTTCCTTTCTTCTTCTGAGTTTTCTTTGAAGAAGTGGCTACAGATTTAGTTCCAGAAGATGAACCCTTCTCGAACTTTCATTTAGAGTGAAAAACGTTTGCTTCTCCTTCTATCTGTCCCTTGTTCTTAAGAAGAGACTAATAGAGTTGTAGCTCATTCAGGAGGCTAATAGGGTTGAATGTTATTTTATTCATCATTGCATTGCTTCAAAACTGTAGAAAACTATTCGGAAGAGATTCTAAGATTAATGCAACCTGACTACGCTCATCTATGACCGTCCCGTTTGCTTCTGCCACGTTGAATTGGACCATCATATCCAGGACATGCTCCCGAACAGACGTGCCCTCTTTCATGCGGCAGTGATAACTGCCCAAAAGGTAGTTATTTAGGCCTAAATTATATAGGGATTTGTGTGTCCTTTATGCTTATTAAGGTTGGTTTTGGATAGATATTACATGTTTTAACCCATTTGGAAGAATGGAAGCATTGGAAATTATTTTGTGTAGATTATGCTGCTGGGCGATTGGAGGGAGCAAATTCTGTGCTGCAGCAAAACTGGGAGCAGAAATTGCCACATCACAGCTCGTTAGCCAACTTCATAAACCGACTTCTGTTGAGTTATTTTCGGGATAAAGGAGCAAGGAGAGCCCTACACGTGTCCAAGTTGACCTAATTCAAGTCTCCTATCCTTCTATAAAAGGAAGAAGCCATCAAAGTCAAATTCATTCCATGTTTTCCCTTGGAAGCCGAATAGTATAGGGAGATTGAAGATCATCAAGAACACCATCTACCGCAAGCTGATTAGGGAGTTTATTTTCTTTATTAACTTGTGGTTATGGACATGCATACTCAGATTGTAATTCGTATTCCTATGCCTATTATGAACTAAGTAGCTTAGGGTGTTGGTTAGGAATAATGTGATTACTGTGCTTCATCTCTAGTAATAAATTGACTATCGCATTTTGGTTAATTGTTGTGCTTATTCTTATTTTATGCCCGCCTGGCCAGCCGGTGTGAATAGCTCTCTCTAGTTTCAGGGATGATTTAGAGAGTGTGTGGCAATTATCCACACTACGATCATTGTGTATTGGTGAACGCCAGTGACTGAGCTAGGGATAGCCAGTTGCCTAGTGCTTGATCGGTCGTACTTCATTGGGTTTGAAACATATCCCAAAAGATCCGGAGTTCCGGGAGGAATCCGCTAATAATACTGCGAGAAATGCATGATCAATAATATTGCTAGAGCATATCTTAGAACAATCACTAAAACCTAACCAGCGTCTGTCTTTAATCTGTCTATCTATTTGTTTACTCGTTGTTCTGTCATTTATTTTGCTTCAGCATAATTCCGATAAAACTAAATTATTTTACTATTCTTGAAACCATTGGAAAGTTACACAGAAATAGGTAGAGTGGAAACTAATTCAGGGCTCGAATTGATAATATTACTTGCTGCAGACTGTGTATACTTGCACAGGAATTCTAGAGTATTTTATATTATATTTTTACTCACTCTAGGAACCCGACAAGTTTTTGGCGTCGTTGCCGGGGACTTGAATAAGTTTTTATCTGATCTTTTTTGTGTATGTGTTTTAGTGGTTTGGTGCTAGAACTTTTTGATTGTTTCTTTTGTTTTTGCAGGTGTGATTTTGGTGCATGAGCGATCCGCCTGGGGTACGGTTTGAGCTTGATCCAAAAATTGAAAGGACATTTAGGAACAGAAGGAGGGAGCAGCGCAGAAACCAGATGGAGAACATGCCGCAACTTCCACAGGTTCATGAAGGTCCAGCAGCAGCAAACCCCCAGCAGAATCCGTTGCTACAGCAAAACCCACTGTTTGAGCAAAATGAGCAGTGAAATAATCAGGCTGAGAATCCTATCTTGATAGCGAACGATAGGACCAGAGCCATTCGAGCGTATGCTGTCCCGATGTTTAATGAGTTGAATCCAGGGATTGCATGTCCTCAAATCCAAGCGACGAATTTTGAAATGAAACCGGTAATGTTTCAGATGTTGCAAACCGTGGGGCAATTCCATGGTTTGTCATCTGAAGACCCTCATTTACATCTTAAGTCTTTTCTAGGAGTTAGTGATTCTTTTGTAATTCAAGGAGTGCCTAGAGATGCTCTTAGATTAACTTTGTTCCCGTATTCTCTTAGAGATGGAGCAAAGTCATGGTTAAACTCTTTTGCTCCAGGATCAATTAGGACATGGGATGAGTTAGCTGAAAAATTTTTGAGTAAATATTTCCCACCTAATAGAAATGCTAAATTAAGGAGTGAAATAGTAGGGTTTAGGCAACTTGAGGATGAGACTTTTAGTGAGGCTTGGGAGAGGTTTAAGGAGCTTTTACGAAAGTGTCCCCACCATGGGTTACCTCATTGTATTCAAATGGAAACATTTTACAATGGTTTAAATGGAGTAATCCAAGGTATGGTCGATGCTTCGACTTGAGGGGCCCTTTTGGCAAAAACTTTTGATGAAGCCTATGAAATTTTAGATAGAATATCTACTAATAGTTGTCAGTGGTCGGATGTTAGAGGCACAAATAAAAAGGTTAAGAGTGTATTAGAGGTTGATGGTGTGTCCACCATTAGGGCTGATCTTGCAATGATTGCTAACGCTCTTAAGAATGTGACAGTGATTAGTCATCAGCAGCCACCAGCTATGGAGCCTGCAGCAGTGGTGAACCAAGTCACGGACGAAGCATGTGTCTATTGCGGTGAAGACCACAATTACGAGTTTTGCCCCAGCAATCCAGCGTCTGTGTTTTTTGTAGGTAAACAGAGGAACAACCCTTATTCTAACTTCTATAATCCAGGTTGGCGCAACCACCCTAACTTCTCATGGGGAGGTCAAGGAAATAACGTATAAGCGCAACAGAAGATGAACCAGCCGGGATTTGCTAAAGCGCAGGTAATGCCCCAGCAAAATAAGCAGGCTTTGCCCCAGCAACATTCAGAGAATTCTCTCGAGGCAATGATGAAAGAATTTATCGCTCGTACAGACGCTACAATTCAAAGTAATCAAGCTTCAATGAGAGCCCTGGAATTGCAAGTGGGTCAGCTAGCTAATGAGTTCAAGGCAAGGCCTCAAGGGAAACTTCCATCAGATACTGAACACCCTAGAAGGAAAGGTAAGGAGCAGGTAAAGGCAGTTACTCTTAGGAGTGGTAAGCCATTAGAAGAAAGAATTGAGCCTAGTAAAACCCAGGTTATAGATAAAAATGGTGATAGAAATAATAATGTTGTTGTCGAGAAAGAGTTGGAGTCTGGTCAGGGTGCTGGAGGCAGCAATAAAGATGCTGGAGCATCTGGTTCTGTTCCAGATGTGGAGCCACCTTATGTGCCGCCCCCGCCTTATGTACCACCTCTACCTTTTCCACAAAGGCAAAAGCCTAGGAATCAGGATGGTCAATTTAAAAAGTTTTTAGAGATTCTTAAGCAATTGCATATAAATATCCCTTTAGTAGAACCTATAGAGCAAATGCCTAATTATGCTAAATTTCTTAAGGATATTTTGACTAAAAAGAAAAGGTTAGGTGAGTTTGAAACTGTATCTCTTACTGAGGAGTGTAGTGTTATTCTTAAGAATGGGCTACTCCCCAAGGCTAAGGATCCAGGGTCATTTACTATACATGTGTCTATAGGTGGAAAGGAATTAGGTAGAGCACTCTGTGATTTAGGTGCAAGCATTAACCTTATGCCTCTTTCGGTCTATCGAAAGTTAGGTATTGGTGAAGCTAGACCTACCACAGTTACACTCCAACTAGCTGATAGGTCTATCACATATCCAGAGGGTAAGATTGAGGATGTCTTAGTAAAAGTGGATAAATTCATATTTCCTGTTGGCTACTAGAGCAATCTTCCATCTTAGTAAAAGTGGATAAGTTCATTATTTTAGATTATGAGGCTGATAGAGATGTCCCAATTATTCTAGGACGTCCATTTTTGGCTACTGGTAGGGCGTTAATAGATGTTCAAAAAGGGGAATTAACAATGAGAGTTTGTAATGAGGAAGTAAAATTTAATGTGTTTAAGGCCATGAAGTATCCAGACGAGATGGAAGATTGCTCTTTCATTAGGATTCTAGAGAACACAATTGTTGAGACAGCAATTCAGGATTCGGCTAATAAGCATTTGGAAAATCATGGAGAGGTTAGTGTAGAGGATTTAGAAGTTTGTTCTTTAGACAGAAAAAATGAAAAAGAATTGTTTAGGTGTGAGGATGTTTTTGAGTCTTTAGATTTAGATCAAAGAAAGGCTCCCCCAATTAAACCATCCCTGATTGAGGCACCTACTTTAGATTTGAAGCCCTTACCAGATCATCTAACGTATGTGTATCTTGGGGAAAGTGAGACATTGCCCATTATTGTTGCATCAGATTTAATGCCGGAGCATGAGGAGGCCTTAATAAAGTTGCTGCAGCAATACCGCAAGGCTATTGGTTGGACATTGGCTGACATTCAGGGGATTAGCCCATCTTTTTGTATGCATAAAATCACTCTAGAGGAGGGGTCCTTGAGGAGTATTGAGCAACAAAGAAGGCTTAACCCTGCAATGAAAGAAGTGGTTAAAAAGGAGGTGATTAAATGGTTGGATGCTTGCATCATTTATCCGATTGCAGACAGCAATTGGGTGAGCCCTGTCCAATGTGTTCCTAAGAAAGGAGGTGTCACTGTGGTAAGCAATAAAGACAATGAGTTGATCCCAACTAGGAAAGTAACTGGTTGGAGGGTTTGCATGGATTACAGGAGGCTTAACAAAGCCACCCGTAAGGACCACTTCCCTTTGCCATTTATTGACCAGATGTTGGATCGATTGGCTGGTCAGGCCTACTACTGTTTCTTGGATGGTTATTCTGGGTATAACCAGATTACTATTGCTCCTGAAGATCAGGAAAAAACCACTTTCACCTGCCCTTATGGGACGTTTGCTTTCAGGCGAATGCCTTTTGGCCTTTGCAATGCTCCAGCAACATTTCAGCAGTGTATGTTAGCAATTTTTTCTGATATGATTGAGTCCACTGTTGAGGTCTTTATGGACGATTTTTCAGTTTTTGGAGGGTCTTTTCAGAGTTTTTTAGATAATTTAGGTAAGGTGTTAAAAAGATGTGAGGATACCCATCTAGTTCTTAATTGGGAGAAGTGCCACTTCATGGTGAAGGAGGGCATAGTGTTAGGTCATAGGATTTCTAAGAATGGTCTAGAAGTTGATAGAGCAAAAGTTGAGGTTATTGAAAGATTAGAATCACCAAATTCAGTGAAGGGAATTCGGAGCTTCTTATGGCATGCTGGATTTTATTGGAGGTTCATAAAGGATTTTTCCAAAATCAGTAAACCTCTTTGTAACTTATTGTGCACTGATCATGTTTTTGACTTTAATGCAGATTGTAGGAAGGCTTTTGAAACATTGAAGGCTGCTTTAATCTCAGCAGCCATTCTCTGCGCACCTAATTGGAATTTGCCATTCGAGGTAATGTGTGATGCGAGTGATGCTGCAGTAGGTGCAATGCTGGGGCAGAAGCAGGGCAAATTTATTCATCCTATATATTATGCAAGCAAGGTTTTAAATGAGGCACAGGTCAACTACACAACTACTGAAAAGGAGTTGTTAGCTGTTGTGTTATCTTTTGAGAAATTCCGGCCATATTTGGTTGGATCCAAAGTCATGGTGTTCACGGATCTTGCAGCAATAAGGTATTTAATGTCAAAGAAAGATGCAAAGCCTAGACTAATTCATTGGGTTTTATTACTGCAGGAATTCAACTTGGAGATAAAGGACAAGAAGGGATCAGAGAATGTCATTGCAGATCACTTGTCTCGTCTTGATCCATCATCATCTTTGCTGGAGCAATCTGCCATTTCTGATTCTTTTCCAGATGAACAGCTTTTTGCTGTTCAGGTAAAGGTAGTCAGGGATGTCCCTTGGTATGCTGATATTGCCAACTTTTTAGTGAAGGGAGTCACCCCTATTGATATGGATTGGAGGCAGAAGAAAAAGTTTAAGCATGATGCAAAATTTTTCTATTGGGATAAGCCATTTATGTATAAGCAATGCTCTGACGGTATTATTCGTAGGTGCGTTTCAGGTGATGAAGCAACCGAAATCCTGGAGCAATGTCACTCTTCGCCGTATGGAGGCCATTTCAGCGGTCAAAGGACAGCTATGAGGATTTTGCATTGCGGATTCTTCTGGCCTACCTTGTTTAAGGATGCCCACTGGTTCTACAAGCAATGTGACGCTTGTCAAAGGAGAGGAAACTTGGGGCCTAGAGATGAAATGCCTCTTACTTACATTTTAGAAGTTGAACTATTCGATGTATGGGGTATTGATTTTATGGGGCCATTTCCCCCTTCTAATGGCAATGTTTTTATCTTATTGGCAGTGGATTACGTGTCCAAGTGGGTGGAGGCCATCGCATGCCAGCAGAGTGATGCCAAGACGGTTTCAAGGTTTCTCCAATCGCACATCTTTGCGCGGTTCGGGACACCTAGAGCTCTAATAAGTGACGAGGGTACACATTTTGTTAATAATATCTTAACTAAGCTTTTAGCTAAGTATGGAATCAAGCACAGGATAGCTACCCCCTATCACCCACAGGCTAATGGTCAAGCTGAGATAAGTAATAGGGAAATTAAATCAATTCTAGAAAAAGTAGTCCATCCATCTAGAAAGGATTGGTCTTTTAGGTTGGATGAGGCTCTTTGGGCTTATAGGACAACCTATAAGACTCCTCTAGGTATATCTCCCTATCGGTTGGTATACGGGAAAGCTTGTCATTTACCATTAGAGCTGGAACATAAAACGTTTTGGGCTTTGAAAAAGTTGAATTTTGATCTGAGTAGTGCAAGAGCAATGCGAATGCTGCAGCTCAGCGAATTGGAAGAATTTCGCCACTTTTCTTATGAGAATGCGAAAATTTATAAAGAAAAGATTAAGTTGTGGCATGACAAGAAAATTAGACCTAAAGAATTTGTCAAAGGTCAAAAAGTTTTGCTTTATAATTCTAGATTAAAATTGTTTCCTGGGAAACTAAAGTCCAAATGGGCAGGTCCGTTTGTTGTGATTGAGGTTTTCCCCCATGAAGCAGTTACTTTGCAAGATGAAAAAGATGGGAGAGTATTCAAGGTGAATGGTCAGCGTGTCAAGAATTATTGGGGAGAGTAGTTTCAGTCAAAATATCCTTCCCTAAGGTTGGTTGATGATTGAGAGAGTAGGATTTTTGCGGGAGCATTTCACAGAGCAAAATTTTGAGCTCCCAGGATTTGTATTGATTTTATTTTTCGTTGATTTGATTTTAATTGCGATTAGGTTAGATTTGATTTTGCGAGATTTATTAGATTTTGTCTTTAAATATTTGATTAGATCTTATCTATTTTGTTTTGAATTTTATTTGATTTTCAGGTTATTTATTTAAATTATCTTTCAATTATCTTTTAATTAGTTAGATTTTATTAGATTTTATCAAGATTTTATTTTCAGTTATTTGAATTCTAGTTTTAATTAATTGAGATTTTCTCTAATTTATTCTGCTTCTTTTGAGAATAACAGATTAAGTTTGATTTGATCGGTTAAAGTTTAATTTGAATTTAAAAGATTTGATTTGCCTATTTTGAAATTTAAATTCCATATCTAAGATTCGACAGGTTCAGAAGATTGTTGCAGCAAAGATAATGCTGGAGCAAATTTCTCGTATGCATAGGAAGGATTTTAGTGTGAGTAATTATTTTTACCGTTGGGATTTTTGAATTTCTATGGGCAGGTGAATTGCGGGGATGTTGCCACATGTCGTGAAGGGACAATCCAACGGTTTAGCAGTTGACAGCATGCCGTTATTTCCCATAGATGATTGGAGTTCCACAATTTTACCGTTAGGGATTTGAATTGCAACTTAATTGTGAACGGTAAAACCATTTATTACGGAGCAAATCCTTTCGGTTAGGATTTCAAATTGCTGGAGCCTTATTTATTTGCAGACATTGGTAAGTCTTCGTTCTACTTCGTCTTCTTGATTCTATCTTGCCATCTACATTCTTTCTTTCTCCTTTTCATTCTTTGCAAAACCTTTTGAGTTATCCATGGCCAAAATAAGAGCGAGGAAAGAAAGAGAGAGAAAGAGTGAAGAGGAAATACCCATTACCCCCGAAGTTCCGAAAGTGAAAACTAAGAAGAAAAGAACACCAGAGGAGAAAGAAGCTAAAAGAAGAAGGCGACAACAGAGGGCGGAAGAACAGGAAAAAGTGACAGAGGATGAGGCTGCTGCAGTGGTTGAAGAAAACGTGGAAGAACTGCAAGAACAGACCCCAGGAGAGGCTGATCAGAGACTTGCAGATACAGATACGGCTCGAGAGGAAAATGTTGAGGAGAACCAAGAACAGCAGGCTGAGATGGTGAGAGACGAGCAGGTAGACGCAGTGTCTGAAAGAGGAAACGAGCAGGACCAAGAAGCTCGTGTTGAGGTAATCATGCCCGAACCGCCGAAACGCCGCCGCATAAAAAGAAAGGTCGGCCGTATTCAGGTGATTCGGACTGATACCCCATCACCACCATCATCAGATTCTGAGAGAGAAAAGGCAGAGCGAGAGGAAAGAAAGAAGAAAGAAGCTGAGGACAAAGAAAGAGATGAAACAGATAAGAATACTGAGGAAGAGCAGTTGCTCAAGCGCAGGGCAGAGAAGGGCAAAAATGTTGCTGAAGCATCGGAAGAACACGAGGCGATAGAAGAACAGCAGGTTCCATTTGATCGCTTCCTCAACAATTTTGCCAGAGCAAAATACGTTGAGCTTCTGAAAAGGGATTTCTTGTTCGAGCGCGGTTTCAGTGGTGATCTTCCACAGTTTCTGAGGATCGGTATTGCAGACCACGGCTGGGAGCTGTTTTGTGCGAAGCCGGAATCTGTAAATGCATAGGTGGTGCGTGAATTTTATGCTAACATTGTCAAGGAGGATGGTTTCCAGGTAATTGTCCGAGGAGTCGAGGTGGATTGGAGTCCAAGTGCTATCAATGCACTGTACAACGTTCAAAACTTCCCCCATGCGGCATATAATGAGATGGTTGTGGCGCCATCTGATGAGCAACTAAGTGAGGCTGTAAGGAAGGTAGGAATTGAAGGGGCACAGTGGCAGTTATCCAAGACTCAGAAGAGGACATTCCAGTCGGCTTATTTGAAAAGGGAAGCGAACACGTGGATGAGATTTATTAGACAGAAGATGCTTCCAACAACACATGACTCGACAATCTCCAGGGAACGGGTTCTCCTAGCTTTTGCCATCTTACGATCTCTCAGTATTAATGTATGGAGGATCATTGCGAATGAGATTTCTGGATGTTGGAAAAAGAAGGTGGGGAAACTATTCTTTTCGAACACAATCACGATGTTGTGCAGAAGAGCAGGGGTTCCGGTGGATGAGGGAGATGTGATCCTGTTTGATAAGGGGATCATAGACATGCCCAATTTGGCACGGCTCCAGCGTGTGCAGGAGGTACGTCAAGGTGGGCTTATCCATGGCATCAACTCGATTCTAGAACAACTGGCACTTTCGGCCAGTAGGCAGGAGTTTGCTGAAAGGCAAACTTTAACCTTCTGGAACTATGTTAAGAATCGGGATGCCAGCTTGAAGAAGGCGCTGCAAGAGAATTTTTCAAAACCTTATCCAGCCCTTCCAGCATTTCCTGACGATCTGTTGAACCCCTGGATTCCGCCCCCACCTGTTGAAAGAGGAGAAGAGGATGATGAAAATGAACCGGGCCAAGAGGACTGAAGGATGAAGTGGCCATGGGCGAGCATAATTTTTGTTCTTAAATTTTTTATTGCTCGTGCATTTTCTAACCTCCTTTTCTATTATTGTTATGTTTGCTTTTCTTTTTACTTTTCTGCTGCTTTAAAAAAATATATCTTATGTGTAATTTCTTTTTAATGAAATTTCTTGATGTTTCGTTCCATGAGCACTAAGCAACTCTAACTTAACTAATTTTTCTCTGAA
This sequence comes from Luffa acutangula, assembly GCA_036850905.1. Classification (NCBI taxonomy): domain Eukaryota; kingdom Viridiplantae; phylum Streptophyta; class Magnoliopsida; order Cucurbitales; family Cucurbitaceae; genus Luffa; species Luffa acutangula. The sequence continues at coordinate 27,456,963 of CM072099.1, forward strand.
TTTTTGAAGCTTGGACTAATTACGCTTAATTAGATCAAGGTATTCTGATCTCCAGAAACCTTTTGCTTGAGCATTTCTTCTAGCCTGGACTGTTGCTGCGGCAAAGAAGATTTTGAAGGTAGTATTGACTTATATGATCCACTTTAAGCTTAATCTAAGTCCCATGTTTAGTTTACAAATTCAGATAGAAAAATTTAAGTTTGGGGGTATACTTGCTTATTTAATGATTCATTGGGGACAATGAATAATTCAAGTTTGGGGGACTTTTTGCTACTCCAATTATTTTGCTCGAGCATTCCTCTCCTTCAAATTAAAATTTGCTAGGTTATTGAGTAACCGGGGACATTTGTGATACCCACAGGTTGTCTTCGCGTCAAAAGATGACCTAGGAAATGTGAAAAAATGAGAAATATGAGAAAAAAATTATTTGCTGAAAAATTATTTGTTGAAGATTTTGCTGAAAAAATTGATGGAGCAAAAGTTTTGAAGGATGAATGATGATCCAACAGTTTTTCTATCTCCCATAACTTAGGTGAGCTTCATCACAAAATGTCGCCATTCTGAGGGGCAAGAGATGGAATAACTAAGGATTTTTTAGCTTTATAATGAGTATTGAGCCTAGTTGGTGATGAGCTTGAGGCAAGGGTATACTGCATCATAAAGTGGGTCATCCCATGTTTAAGAGTTTATGACTGTAAGACTGCGTTAAGTCTAATAAACAATGATATAAACCCCTTTAAAAATATGTTTTGAAATGTCTGATAATAGAGCTAAGCTGTGGAGAGTTCTTAGAATTGAGTTGAAAGTGGTGATTATTTGTCCCTGCTGAAGGAATCATTTTGCTGCAGCAGAGCTTGGTTTTGCAGAGTGCTCAAGTAAAGGTTAAAGGTAGTGTTGGACTGTCTGGTTTGATTAAGCTATTCTTTGTCTAATGTTCGGAATTCTTGAAGGAAGGTTGGTTAGTATTGCTCGGGACGCGCAATAGTTCAAGTTTGGGGGTATGATAACTGCCCAAAAGGTAGTTATTTAGGCCTAAATTATATAGGGATTTGTGTGTCCTTTATGCTTATTAAGGTTGGTTTTGGATAGATATTACATGTTTTAACCCATTTGGAAGAATGGAAGCATTGGAAATTATTTTGTGTAGATTATGCTGCTGGGCGACTGGAGGGAGCAAATTCTGTGCTGCAGCAAAACTGGGAGCAGAAACTGCCACATCACAGCTCGTTAGCCAAGTTCATAAACCGACTTCTGTTGAGTTATTTTCGGGATAAAGGAGCAAGGAGAGCCCTACACGTGTCCAAGTTGACCTAATTCAAGTCTCCTATCCTTCTATAAAAGGAAGTAGCCGTCAAAGTCAAATTCATTCCATGTTTTCCCTTGGAAGCCGAATAGTATAGGGAGATTGAAGATCATCAAGAACACCATCTACCGCAAGCTGATTAGGGAGTTTATTTTCTTTATTAACTTTTGGTTATGGACATGCATACTCAGATTGTAATTCGTATTCCTATGCCTATTATGAACTAAGTAGCTTAGGGTGTTGGTTAGGAATAATGTGATTAATGTGCTTCATCTCTAGTAATAAATTGACTATCGCATTTTGGTTAATTGTTGTGCTTATTCTTATTTTATGCCCGCCTGGCCAGCCGGTGTGAATAACTCTCTCTAGTTTCAGGGATGATTTAGAGAGTGTGTGTCAATTATCCACACTACGATCATTGTGTATTGGTGAACGCCAGTGACTGAGCTAGGGATAGCCAGTTGCCTAGTGCTTGATCGGTCGTACTTCATTGGGTTTGAAACATATCCCAAAATATCCGGAGTTCCAGGAGGAATCCGCTAATAATACTGCGAGAAATGCATGATCAATAATATTGCTAGAGCATATCTTAGAACAATCACTAAAACCTAACCAGCGTCTGTCTTTAATCTGTCTATCTATTTGTTTACTCGTTGTTCTGTCATTTATTTTGCTTCAGCATAATTTCGATAAAACCAAATTATTTTACTATTCTTGAAACCATTGGAAAGTTACACAGAAATAGGTAGAGTGGAAACTAATTCAGGGCTCGGATTGATAATATTACTTGCTGCAGACTGTGTATACTTGCACAGGAATTCTAGAGTATTTTATATCATATTTTTACTCACTCTAGGAACCCGACATGCAGCTATAAACGTATTTGAGAGCGTCATGGTGGAGTTGGTAGAACGGTTGTCCAAACATCTTCTGGAGAGAGTTCATAATCTCCCTCGCTATTACCATGCCCTCATGCCTTTTAGCCAAAACTTCAGATAAGCTAGCTAGGATATAGACGCGAGTCTTATCATTGGCCTTTGTCCAGCGGTCATAAGCATCCTTAACTGCTTGGGATGCATTACGAGCAGGGGCTGGAGGACAATCCTCCGTTAAGACGAACCGCAGATCATCGATAACAAGAATTGTATTCAGGTTCGACTTCCACGTAGCGTAATTTTTACCGGTTAATTTCTCATTTTTAAGCAGAGAGATAATTGAGGAAGACATTGCTGAAATTTGAACAAACAATGACCGTATTAGTTATCTTTGCCTTAACCCATCATACAAGCAAACAATTGAACACAATCCAATCAATTTAGCAAACAGACAATCACAGAACCCTAAAACTATTGATTTAGTTTTGCAACGATGTTTCAGAGGTTTAGAATATCAACCACCAAAGGGTGATCAGGCATTCCTTCTCTGAAATGAGACATTTCTCAGCTAATTCTAATTATAGAATAACTCATATTCCTATAGACATTAGCCACCGTTGTTCGGTCAAGGATTTGTTAACACTTTTAACTCATCCTCGTAAGTGTAACCCTCCCACTTTCAGATCTCAGAGGCATGCACCAACAGGCTACTGAAGGGAAAGACAACTGTTGGTAATTAGCCTAAGAGCTCCTATCCTATTCAGGAGTTCACGATGTTTCAAATCCTATGATCAGGCCCTCCGAAGGGATGGTTGCGCCAGGGCAACCTGCAGGCGGATCATAGGACTCTCACGGTGTGAACCAGGGGCGGAGACCGAGGGATACGTTGACACGTGTCCCGCTCCCACTTACTCTAGACATTTTTCCCATTCACCTTGATATTGATTCATGCAAACACTTTCCAAAGGGAGGCCGCTCCTAAGGCGACTCGAAGCCGAACATGAATCTCACGTTGTGAATATAGGGACGTAGGAGCAAAACTTGATTTAAATCTCGTTTTGTAATTTTCCTCCCACTGAAAATGTCCTATGGTTAATATAAGGTTGTTTAACTTAGATAGAATTCGGCTAAGTCAATCTATCTAAGTCTGATCCTATTATAACAATTATGGAAAAGATTCAACTGCAATCTTTTGGGTGAATTAAACTTCTTTTTGTGAACCCAACATTGCAAGTCAACATTACTATGGTTAATTCAACTCAATGTTCGGGTCAGTTCCAAGGTAGGAGGTGTTCCGTAAACCGTCAACTTAAATACCACCAACCTTAGACAAAACTTTACCGAGAGAGTTCCCTTATAACCTCAGTAATGTAAGGTCTTTACTCTAAAGATGTAGGAGCATTAAACACTTTTAATAAACCTAGTGACATTGCAAGCTAACATTTAACTATGATTAATTCAACTCCGGTATTCCAGGTCAGTTCCCAGGTAGGAGGTGTTCCGTAAACCGTCAACTTAAATACCCCTAGCCTTAGACAGAACATTACCAGTGGAGTTCCCTTATAATCACAGCAATGTTTTTCCTACTTAGTCAATTAAAACTATTTTTAATTCTAAGTAAGAAAATATTCTAATCCTATTAGAAACTGATCTAGGTCTAATTAATTTTAAATAATTTAAAATTAATCTAATTTATCATATGATCTTATGTTTGCATGCAAATCTTGATTATAGATTGACGGTTTCTAATCATTAATATTAAATAACTATTTCAAATTTTAATGATTAATCCTATAATCAAGAATCTAGGGTTTAATTCATTCAACAATCTCATTCAAATTAAATAATTAAACCATACTAATTGCATGAATAATATAACAATAATATTATTAACTATGGATGTTTCATGCTTCATGCAATATTGATTTTCTTTTAATATAACAATTATAAGTCAATCAAAAAAATCAATCAAGCATGCTTCATTCATCACATTAAACATAACTACTTATATTTAATTTAAGTAATGACAAGTTTCATGCTTTCCAATTTTTCATATAATTAATATACACTTATATTAAAAATATGAAAACAATTTCATGCATTTAAACATACATTATAAAAATTTATAATATATATAAAAAAAATGCATGAGCATGTTTATAACCTAAGGTCGGATTAAAATTCTATATGACATCCATAAAGCATATAAATAGCAATTGAACCGATTAATTTTGGCCCCTAGGATAAAATAAAGCATTAAATTACAATAATTTTAGCTAAATTCTATCCTAAAATCCTTCTGCAGCTCCAAAAGTTGGTCTAGACAGCACGAACCGCCCCGAACCACCTTGAACCAGCCTCCAAAATCACGAACCATACCAAAATTTGGCTGAACCAGACCAAATAGGTCCCAGCCCAGCCGAATCCAAACCGGACCGCCCACCATCTTGAACCGCGCCTGTTGAAGCCCTAACGCGCGCCGCCATTCGTGACAGCGTCGAGACACTATCAACACAGCGTCCCGACGCTGTGCACTTTCCTTACCTGAGCGCACGCGGTATCGAGAAAGCGTCGAGACGCTGTTGGAGCTGGAAGCAATTTCTGGGTAGAAACAGCAGCTCGCTTCGGTTTTTGGCCTAGATTTCAGCGGCGATTTCTCCGATTTTCATCTCATAAAAACCTATTCTACCCGGACTTACATAGGACTCAATTTTACATAAAATACCCGAAACACCGGGCCTTACATGATCAAAATCATATAAAAATAAAATCTATGGCCATAAAATTAACCCAAACAGTTCAACGCAAACTGAACATACATTATGCATAAATCCCACCTATTAGAGCCTATCGCAAATTTTAGAAGAACAGCCACCGAAGGGTGGTCAGCTACTCCTCCTCTGAATTGAGACAATCTCAACCAAATTCTAACACCATAATAACTCATATTCCGTTAGCATTTAGTTACGGTTGTTCAGTCAAGGATTAGTTAACACATTTAAATCATCCCGGTAAGTGTAACCCTCCCACTTTCAGATCCAAGAGGTACGGACCGACAGGCTACCAAAAGGAAAGACAACTGTTGGAAATTAACCTAAGTGACCCTATCAATTTCTGGAGTTCGCGGTGTTCCGAAACCTATGATTGAAGGGAATAAAAGTCCCCACGCAGCGGAAGCGCATCGATTGGACCTTACGTCGTATATTAATTAACATTAAAATACTGTTACGAAAAACTAAAAAAAACTTTAAACATACTTTAATGTTGTTGGAGAATTTGTTTAAACATGCTGAAAAATAAATCTAAATTTATTTTCATGCTTTTCTAAAGAAAAGGGGAAGAACCGTTACAAACCTTCGTTGTAGACTTGACCGTTCTTCGCCAACGACCCTCCTACGAACAAAACGCAGCAGCCTCCTTTAAGTTTCTTCGCTGGAAAATTCTTCTTTAAAGACACAATAACCACAGAGGTTACACCAGTATGTCTCTAAGTCTAGGAGGCAAAAGACTTGTGCGAGTCTTTCTCTAAGAGGGAGGCTAGAGAGAATTCTAGGTCTTGTCTTGAGAGTCTAAAAGCAAGAGTAGAGTGTCATAGACCAATTAGGTCTAGTGTTCTATTTATAGAAGAGAGGCCATGAATAAAATATTCAATTCAATCAATCTTTTCCAAAATTGATTCAATCTTATTCCTTAATTAATCAATCCATGATCAATCAATTCCATAATTGATTAATCTTTTCCACAAATGACTAATTACTTCCATAAGTGATTACATCATTTCCATAAATGATTAATCACTTCCTTAAGTGATTAATTATTTACATAATTGATTAATTCCCGGTTAATGAATTCTCTAATTAATTAACCACCAATTAAATATCACATATTTAATTTCCGGCCTTGGATTAATTAATTTGCCCAAATAGATTTTAGGCCTTAAATTAATTAATTCATTATTTGAATTCTTTCAAACTTCCATAAATCTATATTTGAATTTCTTCAAATATTAATTTCTCTCATAATAATATATCAATATATATTATATTTCTTTCCCTTAGTAAATTGAACATTTTCAATTTACATTTATTACTTAGTTGCCTCAAATTACTTTATGAGCTACCAGTGGGACCTAATGGACCTGCAGATCAGAAGCTCCAACGATGTGAGATTAATTGGTCAAACTCATTAACCACATTAATCAATATTCGTCAACTGTGTGTACATTCCACTATAGACTCACAGTTGCACTCTTCTCACTGCAGACATATTTTTTGTGTCCAAGGATCTAGACCAATATCGACTAGTTAGTCCTTCACGAGTGTCTGTAACACCATCTGGGTCAAATTACCGTTTTACCCCTCGGTTACTTCTATTTCCTTAAGTACCAGTTTCCTCTAATGAACAATCTGTTTGTGGTACAACCATCAAACAGAAAACCCTCTCGTGCCATTGAGAGGGTAGGGCCCTTTGTTCAAGACTCGGAGTAACAACTTAAGGGAACACTCATCTGCTTCCCTAAAGTCGGGAAGGAGTGAATTCATCTTGTACGATTATGTTCCCAACTCCCCATTTGGTTTTGTCCCCAAAATGGTAGGCTTTTTAAGTCAGCGTATTGGCCACTCTCACCCATGCAAATCAAAGGACAATCTCTCATGAGCAGGAGTCCATAATAACCTTAGGATTAAGACTAAGTTGTCTAGGTCGTCCTAGTGAAATAGAAAATCAACTAGTTAACGGTGTTATAACCAGTGGTTACTATTTTGCAGTCCGGTCTTATGCAAACTCATTGCATAGGATATCCCCACTCGCATGTCTCCTACACGAACGCGTTGGATCATAGCGTTTGTATCAAATACAAAGTGGGTCGTATCCATAGTGTCGCCAGGATAAGGCACACAGTCTTATTCCTATACTATAGACCCTTTAGGTTGTTTCTTGAACAATGATCTCATATGTCGCTACATATAGTTCAAGACTCATATTACAGCCTTGGATGTCTAGTTTATTGGATTAGGGTTATTTTTAGGCAAACACAAATATAAAATAACTAATAACAATTAATGGAAAAATATATCAATATTATTTCATTAATATTCGGTCAACAGTTACATTCACTATCTACGAGTTTTAGGGCATAAAACCCAACAATGATCAGGCCCTCCAAAGGGATGGTCGCTCCAGGACGACACGCAGGCGGATCATAAGAATCTCATGGTGCGACCTAGGGGTGGAGACCGTAGGATACGTTGACACGTGTCCTGCTCCCACTTACTATAGACATTCTCCCCATTCACCTTGGTATTGACCCATGCAAACACTTTCCAAAGGGTGGCCGCTCTAAGACGACACGAAGCCGAGCATGGATCTCATGGTGTGAACACAGGGGGACATGAGAGTAAAAACTCGATATGAAAATCTTGTTTTTATATTTTTCCTCCCACTGAAATGTCCTACTGTATTTTAGGGTTATTAAACTTAGAGAAACCCGGCTAAGTCAATCTATCTAAGTCTATGCCTATTATAACTCTAATAAATAGGACTTTTCGCTAATGTCTAGGTGTATTAAACCCTTTTAATTACCTAGTGACATTGCATGCTAACATTAGACTATGATTAATTCAACTCAGGTTCCGGGTCAGTTCCCAGGTAGGAGGTGTTCTGTAACCGTCAACTTAAGTACCCCCAGCCTAGATAGAACTTCACCGGGAGAGTTCCCTTATAACCATAGTAATGTTTTTCCTGCTTAGTGCATTAAAACTATTTTAATCCTAAGTAAGAAAATAATTCTAATCCTATTAGAATTAAAATTGAGCTTAGGTCTAATTAATTTTAAAAATTTTAAAATTAATTCAATTTAACCTAAGGTCCTATGTTTGCATGCAACTCTTTGTTATAGGTTGACGGTTTCTAATCAATTTTATAACTTTTATAAAATTTTAATAATTAACACTATAACATGCTTCTATGGTGTTGGAAACAATAACAATCAAATTCCAGTTATTAAACACCATAACGCTCATGACGCCGATAATATAACGATTATATATATCTAAGGTGGTGTCATGCTTCATGCAATTTCAATTTCATTTAATTAATATCGATTATATTAATTAATCATCAACGAAATTAGATCACATGAAATTAGACATTAATATAATATAAGTCTTATATTAATCTAATTAATGTCATGCTCAATGCTATTCCATTTTCATTTAAATTAATATAACACTTTATATTAAAATTATACATGAAAATCAAGCATTGAAATTTATTTCCATTCATAATATAACTATTACATTAATACTCATGAAAATAAATCTAAGCATGCATGCTACATTAATAAAATATAACATCTTATATTTATCTAATTAATTTCATGCATCATGCTTTTCCAATTTCATATATTTAATATAACAATTATACTAAATAACTCATGAAATTTAAATTCATGCATAATTATCATATATTATAACATTTATAACATAAAAATGCATGAAACATGCTTAACCTATGGTGGGATCTAGCTAAATGACATTCATAAAGCAATAAATAGCTGAAAAATCGGTCTATTGGCCCCTAGGATAATTAAAATAAACAAAAATTACAATAATTTCAATTTAATTATCCTTCTGAGTCTTGAACCGCTCCAGAATCGACCCGAACCAACTTGAACCGTTTCAAACCGGACCCAAATTACTCGAATCGGACAAAATTAAATCGAACCAGACTAAACCAGCTCAATTACAACCGAACAGAAACGAATCGGACCGCCCAAGAATAAACCACACGCAAAAAATATTAAACTGACCATGCTGAAGCTCGAACCCACGACTTCTCACATGCTAGTCACACGCACACACCAGCTGCACAAGCACCCACATTCAAGACTTAGTTTACGAAAAAAGTGTTATTTCTTTGTAACCGCTTCAAACTGTCACGCCGCACGTCTGTCTCACGAACCTTGAATCCAAAAACTTCCGTCAACGTCGAGACGTTGTAGGCAAAGCGTCCTGACGCTGGCCCGATTTTTTCAGCCTTTGTTCTTTAGCGTCGCGACGCTACGCCTCTGTACAGTCTCTGTTTTCCAGATTCCAGTGCCGATTCTAATAGATTTTTCACCCAAATTCATCCCGATCTTCATCAAAATGAATCCTAATTTAGACACAGACTTTACAAGACTCGATTTACTGATTTAATTGCCCGAAAACGCAGGGGCCTTTACAAATTGATCAAATCAAATGCAGTAAATCTAAGGCCAAATATACCAAAACAATTTTTTAGCAAACCAACATTCATAATGCAGAATAAATCCCACCATAAACCAACGCAATTTTCATTAATTGAAATCAATTAACGAGATGGCTTTGATACCAATTGAAGGGTTGAAATCCCTTTTGGTAGCGGAAACAATCAAGACCTTTCTCGAATTAAATTTCAATTATAGAAAAACCGGTACGTTGGCAAATCAAACAGAAACAATTTCTAAAATTAAGCATGTGATCTAAATGTGTTTTAGATTCAAAGGAACTTACATAAATGCAGAAAACACACTGCACAATGCTCCAAAATTTGTCCCTTGATCTCCAATGGACACCACCACACGAATTCACCCACTATATCTCTTGGATCTCTGAGATTGGCTTGTGGGAACCCAAAATTCGTCTTGGAAGGGAAAAAATTCAGCAAAAGGAATGCTGTGTTTTCTAAATTCTTTGAGAGAGAGATCAGAGAGTTCCTCTGTCTTTTTTGTGAATGAGAGGGATTGAACGAGAGTTGGGGAAACTCCCTCCCAACTTTACTATAAGTGCGGAGGGAGTTATTCTCTACTTGATCTCTACCGTTGATCATAATCAACACGATCCAGGCCGTCTATTAATTAAACAATAATTATCAATTATCATTTAATTAATTAAATAATTATAATTAATTTAATTAAATCAATATTAATTAAACCAATTATAACCTAAGGTATTTATTTCAATTTGAATCATATTCAATTGAATTAAATTGGTCATTCAATTAATCTCATATATTGAATCCACATTAATTAAATATCAAATATTTAATTAATTTTATTATTGAATCATATTCAATTTTATCTCTCTCATTTAACCTATAGTTTTAATGTTCATCATAATGAACATTATTATAAACTATAGTATTAATTTGATTAAATCACATTTAACCAAACTAAATTAAATTAATTAATTCCCAATTAATTAATTCATGAATTAATCAAATATCACATATTTAATTAAATTCATCATTCTCTCAATAATTAATTTCGAATCATATCCAAAATTAATTATACAGTTTAATTCTTTAATTAAACTTTATACTATAATTTATCTCCATACATTATATTAATTCCCTTTAATATCTAGACTAAATTATCTCAGAACCCTGATGTGTAATTTGCTTACCGCAAGTGTACGGGTCAAGTAATAATATAGTGTTTTCATGTAAAACGAGTGTCGTCCTCTGGATTGGTTTTCTAGCAAATTAAGTACCGTGAATACTTTTGTTCAATTTTATTTAGGGAGCAAAACTCAATGATAAAGATAAAAGTAAAGACTAAAAACATAAAAATAAAAGTGGAGACTCAAATGGAAAGACTCTTAGGGAATTGATTTCATTGATTAAGATTGAGGATTGATTAATAGGAATGAATTGACCGTGCAATTATTCTACAAGCCAAGGAAACTTTTATCACGATTGCCTCTCCCGAGTATAATTGATTCTCATGCATATAAACTAACTTGATATCCCTATCTAAGTTCATTAACATGCAAAACATTATTCGGTTCGGTCCTTGTTATGCTTCTAAAGTGATTCCAAATCCCGTCACAAACTTAGAATTTATACTCTAGTCAAGCAATTAAACAAGGTAAGTCTTCGGCCAAATCCTCTCTCCCGAGTTAGATTCAACACTTAAATCATTCAATTAGTGATCAAGTAATTGAAACCATTAAACAAAATTGCATGTATAAAATAAAAACACATTCATACCTAAAATCAATCCAAAAACTAAAACAATTACATCAATCCATAAGACAAACAACTAGAAATTCATAGTCTTTAAACCATAAACACTAATTGAAAGAAAAGCCATAAAAACTACCAGAGGTAAGGGAAAGAGAAAGGAAAACTCGAATCCGTCGAAACCGACACGTCCCCGTCACGATCTCCACGTCTTCTCACTTGATTCCCACTCATTGGCCTTGCTTTAGCTTCCACCAAATGTCTCTAGTGGAAATTAGGGCTAAAATCTAACCAATTGGACTCCCCTAATCCGCAGCTGAAAAGAGGAATTTATAGAAAATCTGTCGCTAGCGTCGCAACGCTATTTTTTTATTTTTTTATTATTATTTTTTTTTAGGATTGAACTCCATATGACTTCAATTGCTGAATTAAGCTTCAAACACATATTTCCTACAAATAAAACATAAAAATGCATAAATTTGGGCAAATAATTGTAAAAGACTAGCTTAATTAATCAGAGAAAAATAGCTAGCTATGCTCGCTATCAAGCCCGTTATGAGCTAGCAGGTGGACCTAATGGACCTACAGATCAGAAGCTCTAGCCATACAAGATTGATCAGCTAAACTCATTAACCGAGTCAATCAACATTCGTTAACTGTGGATCACTCCACTAAAGACCCACAGCTGCACTCTTCTCACTGTAGAATATTTATGTGTCCACGAATATCGACCAATGTAGTAAGTCAATCCTTCACGTGTGTTTGTAACACCAGTCGGGTCAAATTACCGTTTTACCCTTGGGTTACCTCTGGATCCTTAAGTACCACTGATCCCTCTAATGAACAATTTGCTTAGGGTCCAACCTCTAAACAAGAGTTCCTCTCAGGCAAGGAGAGGACGGCGCGCCTTTGTTCAAGACCCGGAATTAGCCCTTAAGGGAACACACATCTGCTTGCCCCAATAGGGGAAGGAGTGAATTCCATCTTGTATCGTCATGTCCCCAGCCCCCCACTCGGTCTTGTCCCCAAGAAGGTAGGCTTATTGAGTCGGCATTCTGGCCACTCTCACCTGTACTAATCAAAGGACAATCCCTCATGAGAAGGAGTTCATGACATACTCAGGATTAAGATTGAGTTACCTAGGTCATCCTATTGAAACAGTAAGCTAACTAGTTAACGGTGTTACATCTAGTGGTTTACTATTTCGTGGTCCGGTCTTATGCAAACTCATTGCATAGGATACCCCCACTCGCATGTCTCCTACATGGACGCCTTGGATCAATACGTCTATATCAAATACAAAACGGGTCGTATCACATAGTGTTACCAGGATAAGGTACTCAGCCTTATCCCTGTACTATAGACCTTTTAGGTTGTTACTTGAACACTGATCTCCGTATGTCCCCACATACTAGTCCAAGTCTCATGTAAACAACCTTGGATCTTAGTTTATTGGATTTGGGTCATATTGTGCAATTCTAGACTTAATATGACAATAACACTTTATTGCATAAACCTCAATAACACTTTTTTGTTACAAGTGTATATTTCGTTAATCATTCACTATCTACGAGTTTTAGGACATAAAACCCAACAGATGAAGGAACTAATTCTTCAGATCCATCTCGTCCATCTCAAACATTGAGAGTGCCTCGACGCAGTGGGAGGGTTGTATTACAACCTTATCACTATTTGGGTTTAACTGAAAGTCAGGTTGTCATACCTAATGATGGCATTGAAGATCCATTGTCCTATCGACAGACAATGAATGACGAAGATAAGGATGAATGGGTCAAAGCCATGAACTTGGAATCGAGTCAATGCACTCCAATTCTGTATGGGAACTCACAGATCTACCAAATGGGGTAAAACCCATAGGGTGCAAATGGATCTATAAGAGAAAAAGAGATGCAGCTGGAAAGGTATAGACCTTCAAAGCTAGACTAGTGGCAAAGGGTTACACCCAAAAGGAAGGGGTTGACTATGAGGAAACCTTTTCTCCTGTCGCCATGTTAAAGTCCATAAGAATTCTCTTATCCATAGCCACATATTATGACTATGAAATATGGCAAATGGACGTCAAGACTGCCTTTTTGAATGGTAATCTTGAAGAGAATATCTTCATGTCTCAACCCGAAGGGTTCATAGCCCAAGGTCATGAACAAAAGGTTTGTAAGCTCAACCGATCCATTTATGGATTGAAACAAACGTCCAGATCATGGAACATTAGATTTGATACTGCAATCAAATCTTTTGGTTTTGACCAAAACGTTGATGAGCCTTGTGTGTACAAGAAAGTCAACAAAAGGAAAGTAGCTTTTCTAATACTTTATGTAGACGATATCCTACTCATTGGGAATGATGTAGGATACCTCACTGACATTAAGAAATGGCTAGCAGCCCAATTCCTAATGAAAGATCTGGGAGAGGCTCAATATGTTATGGGAATCCAAATCATTAGGGATCATAAGAAAAAAACGCTAGCACTGTCTCAAGCAACGTATATTGACAAAATGTTGTCTCGATATTTGATGCAAAACTTCAAGAAGGGACAACTACCCTTCAGACATGGGGTACACCTGTCTAAGGAATAGTCTCCTAAGACACCTCAAGAAATTGAGAACATGAGACACATTCCCTACACCTCAGCTGTGGGCAGCTTAATGTATGTTATGCTCTGCACTAGACCTGACATATGTTATGCAGTGGGAGTAGTCAGTAGGTATCAGTCTAATCCAGGGTTGGACCACTGGGGAGCGGTTAAGAATATCCTCAAGTATCTTCGAAGAACGAGGGACTACATGCTTGTGTATGGAGCTAAGGATTTGATTCTTATTGGATACACTGACTCTGACTTTCAAGCTGATAAGGATTCAAGGAAATCCACATCAGGGTCAGTATTCACCCTCAATGGAGGAGCAGTAGTGTGGAGAAGCATCAAACAAGGATGCATAGCAGACTCAACCATTGAGGATGAGTATGTAGCAGCTTGCGTAGTAGCTAAGGAGGCAGTATGACTTAAAAAGTTCTTGACTGATTTGGAAGTGGTTCCGAATATGAACGTGCCCATATCACTATACTGTGACAACAGTGGTGCTGTAGCCAACTCAAAAGAACCTCAAAGCCACAAATGAGGTAAACACATCGAGAAGAAGTATCACCTGATATGAGAGATTGTGCAACAAGGAGATGTGATCGTCACTATGATCGCTTCAGAGCACAACATCGCTGATCCATTTACGAAGGCTCTCACGGCTAAAGTGTTTGAGTATCATCTAGAGGGTCTAGGTCTACAAGATATGTATGTCATCTAATCTAGGGCAAGTGGGAAAAATGTATAATTGATATAAGGATGCCCTAGTTCATTGTATTATTTTAATATACATGAAATTTCCAGCTTTAGATTATTGCATTTACATCCCACTAACTAGTGTTTTAGTTCAAGTGGGAGTTTGTTGGGTTTTATGCCCTAAAACTCGTAGATAGTGAATGTAACCATTGACTGGATATTAATGAGATAATATTGATATATTTTTCCATTAAATGTTATTAGTTATTTTATATTTGTCTTTGCCTAAAAATAACCATAATCCAATAAACTAGACATCCTAGGCTGTAATATGAGTCTTGAACTATATGGGATCATTGTTCAAGAAACAGCCTAAAGGGTCTATAGTATAGGCATAAGACTGGGTGCCTTATCCTGGCAACACTATCGATACGACCCACACTTTGTATTTGATACAAATGCTATGATCCAACGCGTTCGTGTAGGAGACATGCGAGTGGGGGTATCCTATTCAATGAGTTTGCATAAGACCGAACCACGAAATAGTAACCACTAGTTATAACACCGTTAACTAGTCGGTTTTCTATTTCACTAGGACGACCTAGACAACTTAGTCTTAATCCCGAGTTGATTATGGACTCCTGCTCATGAGAGATTGTCCTTTGATTTGCATGGGTGAGAGTGGCCAATACGCGGACTCAATAAGCCTACAATTTTGGGGACAATATCGAATGGGGAGCTGGGAACATAATCAAACAAGATGGAATTCACTCATTCCCGACTTTAGGGAAGCAGATGAGTGTTCCCTTGAGTGGTTACTCCGAGTCTTGAACAAAGGGCCCTACCTTCTAAATGGCACGAGGAGGTTTTCTGTTTGATGGTTGGACCACAAACAGGTTGTTCATTAGAGGAAACTGGTACTTAAGGAAATAGAAGTAACCGAGGGGTAAAACGGTAATTTGACCCAGGTGGTGTTACAGACACTCGTGAAGGACTAACTAGTCGATATTGGTCTATATCCGTGGACACAGAAAATATGTCTGCAGTGAGAAGAGTGCAACTGTGAGTCTATAGTGGAATGAACACACAGTTAACGAATATTGATTAATGTGGTTAATGAGTTTGACCAATTAATCTCACATCGTTGGAGCTTCTGATCTGCAGGTTCATTAGGTTCCACTGGTAGCTCATAAAGTAATTTGAGGAACCTAAGTAATAAATGTAAATTGAAAATGTTCAATTTACTAAGGGAAACAATATAATATATGTTGATATATTATTATGAGAGAAATTAATATTTGAAGAAATTCAAATATAAATTTGAGTCACATTAAATTTATGGAAGTTTGAAAGAGTTCAAATAATGAATGAATTAATTTTAAGACCTAAAATCTATTTGGGAAAATTAATTAATTCAAGGCCGGAAATTAAATATGTGATATTTAATTGGTGGTTAATTAATTAAAGAATTCATTAACCGGGAATTCATCAATTATGGAAATAATTAATCACTTAAGGAAGTGATTAATCGTTTATGGAAATGATCTAATCACTTATGGAAGTAATTAGTCATTTGTGGAAAAGATTAATCAATTATGAAATTGATTGATCATGGATTGATTAAATAAGGAATAAGATTGAATCAATTTTGGAAAAGATTTATTTAATTGAATATTTTATTCATGGTCTCTCCTCTATAAATAGAACACTAGACCTAATTGGTTCAGTACATTCTCCTCTTGCTCTTAGACTCTCAAGACAAGACCTAGAATTCTCTCTATCCTCCCTCTTAGAGAAAGACTCCCACAAGTCTTTTGCCTCCTAGACTTAGAGACATATCGATGTAACCTCTGTGGTTATTGTGTCAATCAAGAAGAAATTTTCAGCGATTAAAAGGCAAGGAGGCTGCTGCGTTTTCGTTCGTTGGAGCAATATTGGCGAAGAACGGTCAAGTCTACAACGAAGGTTTGTAACGGTTTTTTCCCTTTTCTTGAGAAAAGCATGAAAATAAATTTAGATTTATTTTTCAGCATGTTTATAACAATTTTTCCAGCAACTTTAAAGTGTGTTTAAAGTTTATTTTGCCTTTTCGTAACGGTATTTTAATGTTAATTAATATACGGCGTAAGGTCCAATCGATGCGCTTCCGCTGCGTGGGGGCTTTTATCTCCTTCACATGGATGTAGACCTATGCCAGTAAGTAAATCCTTCATGAGTGTCCGTAATCACAACTGGGTCAAATTACCGTTTTACCCCTGTGTTACATCTGTCTCCTTATGTACCAGCGTTCCTCTAATGAACAACTTGTTTATGGTCCAACCATTAAACATAAAGTCCCTCTCGGGCCAGTGAGACGACGAGATCCCTTTTTTCAAGTCCCGGAGTCACCACTTAAGGGAACACTCAACTACTTCTCCTATAAGTGGGAAGGAGTGAGTTCCTTCTTGTGTTGTCATGTCCCCAGCCTCCCACTCGGTCTTGTCCCCAAAAAGGAAGGCA
This sequence comes from Luffa acutangula, assembly GCA_036850905.1. NCBI lineage: Eukaryota > Viridiplantae > Streptophyta > Magnoliopsida > Cucurbitales > Cucurbitaceae > Luffa > Luffa acutangula. The sequence goes on from CM072099.1 coordinate 27,473,911, forward strand.
TATTGAGTCGGCGTATTGGCCACTCTCGCCCATGATAATTGATAAATGCCCAAAAGATAGTTATTTAGGCCTCATTTCTACAGGGATTTGTGTGTCTTTTGTGCTTAATAGGGTTGGTTTTAGATATATATTATATGTTTTAACCCATTTGGAAGAATGAAAGTTTTGGAAATTATTTTGTGCAGAATATGCTGCTGGGCGACTGGAGGGAGCAAATTCTGTGTTGCAGCAAAACTGAAAGCAAAACTGCCACGTCACAGTTCGTTAACCAAGTTGACAAACCAAATTCTGTTGAGTTATTCTCGTGATAAAGGAGCAAGGACAGCCATCCACGTGTCTAGGTCAACCTACGTCAAGCCTCCTATCCTTCTATAAAAGGAAGTAGTCGCTCAAGTCAAAGACATTCCACTCTTGGGAGAAAACATTCCATCCTTGGAAAGTTACTTCCACCTTCGGGAGCCGAATAGAGGAGAGAGATTAGAGACCATCTAGAAGACCATCGATTGCAAGCTGTCCAAGGGAATTAATCTTTTCTTGTTTATCTTGTAGTCATGGACATGCCTACTCAGATTGTAGCGTTCGTCTCCATGCATCTTATGAACTAAGTAGCTTAGGCGTTGATTAGGAAACAATGTGATTGTCGTACTTCATTTCTAGTAATAAATATTGATTAATGCATCTTGATTGATTGTCGTGTTCATTTCTATTGTATGTTCGCCTGACCAACCAGTATGAATATCTCCCTATAGTTTCAGGGATGATTTAGGGAGTGGGTAGCGATTAATCACACTAGATCATTGTGTATTGGTGAAAGCCAGTACCTGAGCTAGGGATAGCCAGTTGCCTAGTGCTCGATCGGTAGTACTTCATTGGGGTTGAAACACATTCCAAAAGATTCGGAGTTCCGGGAGGAATCTACTAATAAGACTGCGAGAGTTTTGCATGATCAATAGTATTGCTAGAGCATCTTTTTAAATAATTATTAAATCCTGACCAGCGCCTGTTTCTAATCTGTCTGCCTATTTGTTTAGTTTCTTTTCTGTCATTTTCTTTCTTTTAGCATTACTCTTATAAAACCAATCATTTTCATCATCTTTGAAACCATTAAAGAGTTATACAAAATAGATAAAGTGAAAGCTAGTTCAGGCCTTGGATTGATAATACTTATTACTTGCTGCGGACTATGTATACTTGCACAAAGTCTAGAGTCTAATTATATCTTGTTTCTTATTGCATTTTTACTCACTCTAGGAACCTAACACTAATCAAAGGAAAATCCCTCATGAGAAGGAGTTCATGATACACTCAGGATTAGGACCGAGTTACATAGGTCATCCTATTGAAACATTAACCTATGTAGTTAACGGTGTTATAACTAATGGTTGACTATTTCGTGGTCCGGTCTTATGCAAACTCATTACATAGGATACCCCCGCTTGCATGTCTACTACATGGACGTTTTGGATCAATACGTCTGTATCGAATACAAAACGGGTCGTATCACATAGTGTTACTAGGATAGGGTACCCAACCTTATCCTTGTACTATAGACCTTTTAGGTTGTTACTCGAACATCGATCCCTGTATGTCCCCACATACTAGTTCAAGTCACATGTAAGCAACCTTGGATCTTAGTTCATTGGATTTGGGTCAAATTGTGCAATATTTAACAATAACACTTTATTGTAGAAACTTAATAACACTTTATTGAAACAAGTATACAATTTGTTTACATTCACTATCTACGAGTCTTAGGACATAAAACCCAACAAACTCCCACTTGAACTAAAACTCTAGTTTAGTGGGATGTACAATAATCTATACAGCAGTAGGTGTATAAATACATGTATAAAACATATACAATGTACAAATATAATAAACTAGGGCATCACTATACCCATTACATAATGGTATCACTATACCTATTACATTTCTCCCACTTGCCCTATATTTCATCTTTGTACATAACTCGTAGACCTAGACCTTCTAGAAGACCCTCAAACACTTTAGCCGAGAGAGCCTTCGTGAATGAATCGGCAAAATCCCATTCAATTCAATGTGTCTGTTTGTCTTGGGCTGCGAGGTTCTTTTGAATTTGCCACAACACCACTGTATCACTATAAAATGTGATGGGCAAGTTCACATTTGGAACACATTCCAAATCAATCAAGAACTTCTTGAGCTATATAGTCTCTATCGCTGCTTCACAACTATCTACATTTTCAGCCTATATGGTCAAGACTGTAACTATGCCATACTATAGCTCATCTGTAAAGATTGACCATAGATGCTGATGTAGATTTCCTTAAATCCTTATCAGTCTTAAAATCCATGTCAATGTATCCTGTAAGGATCAAATCCTTAGTCTCATACACGAGCATATAGTTCATCGTTCCCTTAAGATGCTTGAGGATATTCTTAACGGTTTTCCAGTGATCAAATCTTGGATTAGATTGATACTTAGTGACAATCCTTACTGCATAGGGTATTCGTCTCATGTCCTCATCCTCTTGAGGTGTCTTAGGAAACATTTTCTTAGACAAAATAATTCCATGTCTGAAAGACAGTGAACCCTTATTGGAATTTTGCATCTTATATCTAACTAACATTTTGTAGATATAAGACACTTGAAACAAGGCTAGCTTTTTGTTCTTACGGTTCCTAAACAATTTGGATCCCAAGAACAAACTCAGCTTCTCCCAAATTTTCATTTGGAATTGAGCTGCTGGCTCATTTTACTAGTCAGTAAGATAACCTACATCATTTCAAATGACTAGGATATCAATCATATACAACACTGAGTAAGCTACTGAACTATTGATGATCACTTGTAAACACAAGACTCATCAATATTCTGATTAAAGCCAAAAGATTTGGTCACTATATCAAATCTTATATTTCAAGATCGAAATGCTTAGGTCAATCCATGAATGGATCACTTAAGCTTGCAAACCCTTTTGCTTTTGATCTTGTTGTATGAACCCTTCTGGTTAAGACATGAATTTCTCGTTTCCTCTTGTAAATCCACTTGTAACTAATAGGTGTTACCCATCAAGCAGATTTACAAGATCCTAGATGGAAGTGAAATACAAAAGGCTTCAGTTATAGGTTCATGGCTTTAATCCTCTGATCGTTGTCCACATCATTCATTTTCTTTCTAAAAGATAATGAATCCTCTATGTCATCATCAAGTGTGATGACCTAGGCTTCAATCAAGCCCATGTAACGTTTAGGTTATAAAATAACCCTCCCACTACTTCGAGGCACTCTCAACTATTGAGATGGTTGTGTCTGACTAGATGCACTGATCCATCAACAACTCTTCGTTAACAGCAAGCCTCATCAACAACTCTTGTGGATGTTACTGTAGCTTCACTAGTTAACTTACTTAAACCAACTTTACCTTGTGGTTTATGATTTTTTATGTCAACTTCTTCTGAGAATTTAGCATTTGTCGATACAAATTCTTTATTCTCTTGTGAATTGAAAAAGTATCCACTTTCTCGTTTCCTTTGGGGTTGCCTACTGCAGTATGCAATGCAATCAACATTGCATGTGTGACGCCCAAGGTTAGGAGGGGTACATGAATGAACCGATACTACATCCGAATGAGAGGGATCCTGAGGACATGAAAGTATGGTTTGTGGGGATAGTATTCACTCTTGGAAGCAATTTAAGACGAGTATGGTAACGTGGCCAGGTCGCAGGGGAATGTCGGGGCCTTAGGTGCCAAAGCCGAATTCCGAATCCTGGGCCTGAGGCGTTACAACATGACCCCAAAACGAGTAAGACAATTGAGCATAGCTCAACATGAAATGAACCATATCCAATAGGGTTCCATTTCTCCTACATGAGATTTAGGATGTGATCCCATGTGCTATTAAATAGTCATGGAATCTCAAATCCCTATACTCAACACTTTGATCAGATCAAAGTTTTTTTATCATCTCACCTAACAAGTTTTCAACTTCAGTTCTGAGCCCCTTTGAATATCTCAAGAGCTTCAGACTTAAGTTGAATTGGGTAAAGATACTCATACCTTTGAATAATCATCCAAAAGAGATGAATTATTCATGCCCTCCCACTGCTTCAACATATTGAACCACAAGGATCCAAATGTACCAGCTCCAAGGGCTCTTTGGCTCTTAGATCATTTCCAGTAAAAGATCTATCAGAAATATTGCCCACGAGGCATGACTTACAAGGTAGTAGAGAGTCATCTTCTAACTCGCTTAGAAGTTCACTTTTGACCAATCTCCCAATCAAATTGAGATTAATATGGTCTACCCTAGAACCAAAGAAAAGTATTTTCCTTTAGGAGAAATCCTTTGCCTCTTTTCACATTGAGTAGTAGCAGTCTTAAACAACCTAGTGTTCATGTCTGCTTTACTCTTGATTAGTCTTAAAACATTTAGGTTACTTTCCAGTAAAGCTAAACAAATGTCAACTACCTTTTTCTTGAAACAAAACTGCGTTAGCAGAGAAAGGTAAAAAGCAACATTGTTCCAGCAAATAAGACACAAAAATCAAATTTCTTTTGATCATAGGAATTACATACACATTATCTAATAATATGTATTTTCTCCCACTGAGAATAATAACTTAATGTTCCCCACTGCTATAGCCAAAATAACCTCTCTAATTCTAACTTTGAGAGTTATTACACAAGCAACATGTTGTTTCAAGGAACTTATTCCTTTAAAAGAAGAACACACGTGATTTGTGGCCCCTGAATTAAGTATTCAGGGAGAATCACTATTCTTCACTAATCACGTTTTCAAGACAAGTAAATGAAAATTACGGTCTTGAACAAGTTCTCTTTTAGCTAAGAAGAGTTCTATGTTATAATCAACAAGAAACAATTCTTAATGAATTAAACATATGGGGCATGAGGACATTCCTCAATTAAGAATAATCCTAGACTTATTTACCATAATTTGTCGTTTAATCTTGTTGTATTACCGTTATTAATAAAATGACGTAAGACAATACACATAAAATTATTATATAATTGGTGAAGTAACAAATTACTTGTATTATTAATTGGACTAACCCATCACAAATAATCCAATCAAATTCTGCAAAAACAAATAAGCAATCAAAGAAACCCTATAAAACTATTGATTTAGTTTTTGCAACGATACTTCAAAGGTTTAGAACAACAGCCACCGAAGGGTGGTCAGCTATTCCTCCTCTGAATTGAGACAATCTCAACCAAACTCTAACACCAGAATAACTCATAATCCGTTAGCGTTTAGTTATCGTTGTTCGGTCAAGGATTAGTTAACACATTTAACTCATCCCCGTAAGTGTAACCCTCCCACTTTCAGATCTCAGAGGCACGCACCAAAAGGCTACCGAAGGGAAAGACAACTGATGGTAATTAACATAAGAGTTCCTATCCTATTCAAGAGTTCACGATGTTCGGAATCCTATGATCAGACCTTCCGAAGGGATGGTTGCGAAAGGACAACCTGCAGGCGGATCATAGGACTCTCACTGTGTGAACTAGGGGTGGAGACCAAGGGATACGTTGACACATGTCCCGTTCCCACTTACTCTAGACATTTTTTCCATTCACCTTCTTATTGATTCATGCAAACACTTTCCGAAGGGAGGCCGCTCCAAGGGAAACTTGAAGCCGAGCATGAACCTCGCATGTGAATATAGGGACGTAGGAGCAAAACTTGATTTAAATCTCGTTTTGTAATTTTTCTCCCACTGAAAATGTCCTAAGGTTAATTTAGGGTTGTTTAACTTAGATAAAATTTGGCTAAGTTAATCTATCTAAGTCTAATCCTATTATAACAATTATGGAAATGATCCAACCGCAATGTTTTAGGTGAGTTAAACTTCTTTTAATAAACCCAACATTGCAAGTCAACATAACTATGGTTAATTCAACTCAAGGGTCGGGTCAGTTCCCAGGTAGGAGGTGTTCCGTAAACCGTCAACTTAAATACCCCCAACCTTAGACAGAACTTTACCGAGAGAGTTCCCTTATAACCACAGTAATGTAAGGTCTTTAGTCTAAAGATCTAGGTGCATTAAACACTTTTAACAAACCTAGTGACATTGCATGCTAACATTTAGCTATGATTAATTCAACTCCAGTATTCCAGGCCAATTCCCTGGTAGGAGGTGTTCCGTAAACCGTCAGCTTAAATACCCCAAGGCTTAGGCAGAACTTAACCGGTGGAGTCCCTTTATAATCATAGTAATATTTTTCCTACTTAGTCAATTAAAACTAATTTTAATTCTAAGTAAGAATAATTTTAATCCTATTAGAAATGTGATCTTAGATATAATTTATTTTAAAAATTTTAAAATTAATTCATTTATCCTAAGATCCTATGTTTGCATGCAATTCTTTGTTATAGGTTAACGGTTTTTATTCATTAATATTATAACTATTATAAATTTTAATGAATTAACCCTATAACATGCTACTATGGTGAATAAATTAACAATCATCTTCTAATTAATTTATAAAACCATACATTGACATACATGACATACCAAAAATATAACAATTATATTTATTTAAGGTAATGTCATGCTCAATGCAATTTAATTTTCTTTTAATTAACCTAACTCTTAAATTAATTACCAAACAAAATTAAAATTAAGCATTACCATTTTCATACATTAACATGACATTTATATTAATAGCTCATGAAAACTAACTTAGCATGTTAATTACTTGTATAAATATAACTCTTATATATTTTTTGTTTTTTTTTAAAGAAATAACTCTTATATTTTTAAACTAAAGTAATTTCATGTTTAATGCAAATTACTTTTCTTCAATTAATCTATCTCTTAAATTAATTACCTAAGAAAATTAAAATAAGCATTCACATTTTCATACATTAGCATAACACTTTATATTAATTGCTCATGAAAATAAATAAGCATATAAATTACTTTCATAAATATAACTTTTTATATTTTTACTAAAGTAATTTCATGTTTAATGCAAATTAATTTTCTTCAATTAATCTAACTCTTAAATTAATTACCCAAGAAAATTAAAACAAGCATTCACATTTTCATACATTAACATAACACTTTATATTAATTGCTCATGAAAATAAATAAGCATATAAATTACTTTCATAAATATAACTTTTTATATTTTTACTAAAGTAATTTCATGCTCCATGCTTCTCAATTTTCATCAATTTAATCATTACAATTTATATTAAATACCCTGGAAAATTAAATTCATGCATAATACTTATATTATAACAGTTATAATTAAAAATGCATGAATATGCTTAACCTATGGTGGGATTTTAAGCTATATCACATCCATAAAGCAATTAAATAGCTAAGTAGACGGGTTTTGGCATCCTAGGACTCAAAACAATAGAGAAATTACAATAATTAATCTATCTAAGTCCTATCCTTCCGTGAACCAGCTCAAAACAGCCTGAAACTGCATCCAAACCCCTTGAACCGGCGAAAAAATTGAGCTAAACCATGTTGAACTGGGCAAAACCAGGTTCAAATAAGCTTGAACCGACTTAAAATATGCTAAACCGGGCAAAAAAAATTTCCAGACCAAGCTGAATCGCACTGAACCAGGTCAAACAATCCATGAACCAGTCAACAGCTGCTTGAACCACGCCAAACCGATGCGAACCGGTCAAAGATCCACGAGCCAAATGAACCAACTTCCAGACCGGACCGAACACTCCATGAACCGGTCTGAACCAAGCCACAAACACATGCTTACGGAAAAAAAGAAAATTATTCGCTCAAAGTGCCACAAAATCTAGACTCAAACCCACGCCCACCACGGACGCAATCGAAGACTGAACCAACGAAGTCACGCGCGTTGATAACACCAATAATATGTTTTTTATTTATTTTATTCTTTTTCATCAGCGTCACTTCGGAAATCCCTGCCCTCGATTTTTCTTCCGCAGCAGCCCTCTCCGTTTTCCAGAAAATACGATTCCAGCCATTGTTTTCTTCGATTTTTGGCCTCAAATTTCAGCAAGACTTCATGGAATTTCATAAAAAAACCATTGACATGGGCTTACAGACTTGATTGCAATTAAATGCCCAAAACACCAGGCCCTTACATTGATCAAATAACTAAAAAATTGCAAAACTAATGCCAAAACCTTAAACATCTACTAGCAAACCTTTATACATCAAATGTAGAAAATTCCCACCAAAGAACCAATGCAAATTTTAGGAAACAAAATTATAAACTACGATCGACTCTGATACCAATGGAAGGATTGAAATTCCCCAATTCCGTTAGCGGAAGCAATTGGACCGTTCGTAAATTAATTTTGTTTCGCAAAATACCAATGCATTGGCAAAAGGTTAAGCGATGAGAAACATACCTCCGTTGACGACTCTGAATACTTCAAGAATGATTATTGATTGCTCTGCAACAACGAAGAACACCACCATTTGATCTTCCCCGCTATAACTCTGAGATTAGGAATGTAGTTGTGAGACTACCTAATCTTGAATGGGAAAAACTCTCAGAGAGAAAAATTCTCTCTAGAGTTCTTTTGTTGAGAGAATGAGAGATGCTGGAATGAAACCTTAGGGCTAGAGTTCTCATAACCTTTCCTTTTATAAGAGAGGAAACCCTAATGTGAGGTTAGGAAACAATCTTGACCGTTAGATCAAGATCAATTAATCAATTGATTAAACCAATTAATTAAATTTTAATTAACTAATCATATTAATTAATTAAATGTTAAATAATTAATCATATTAATTAATTAATCTCGTGCACATTTAAATCTTATTTAAATGTAATTTCCTCCCATAATATATTTAAATTAAACTTAATTAAATCACATTTAATTAATCCAATTAAACTAATCAATTAATTAAATCCATTAATTAATTAATTTTACAATTAATTAAATATCTCTCGTATTCAATTAATTACATATTAGAATCATATTTTGATAATTCCCTCATAGACTATAGTTGAATTAAATCTTATTTAATTTAAACTAAATTGAATAATTAATTAATTAATCATTAATTAATTCATCTTCTAATTAAATATATTAGACATATATTTGAACTCTTTCAATTATATCAATCTCTCAATATAATAAAGTTTAATCTCAAATTAGACTTTATGTTTTAATGCATCACTATACATTATGTTAATTTCTATCTCATAAAATTAACTTAATTCCCAATATGAATTTGAACTATTCAAATTCTCTCAAGATATATTTGTTCCTAATTACTCTTTACGAGCTAGTAGAGGGACCTAATAGACCTACAGATCAGAAGCTCCAATGATATGAGGTTAACCGATTAAACTCATTAATCAAGTTAACCAATATTCATTAACAGTGGGTCATTCCACTAAAGACCCATAGCTGAACTCTTCTCACTGTAGAACATTTCTATGTCCATGGATGTAGACCTATGCCGGTAAGTCAATCCTTCACGAGTGTCCGTAATCACAGCTGGGTCAAATTACCGTTTTACCCCTGTGTTACATTTGTCTCCTTAAGTACCAGCACTCCTCTAATGAACCCAATGTTCGTCCCAATGAGAGTTTTTCATCTAGTTTTGACGAACTTTGTCCAAACATTACTCCGTTTGAGTTTCGAGAGAGTTTGGAACTTAAAGTTCGACCCAATGAGGGTTCTTTAGGTGGTTTGGACGACACATGGTCCTAACTTTACTCCGTTTAAGTTTTTGAGAGCTCGGAACCAAAAGTTCATCCCAATGAGAGTTTTTCATCTAGTTTGGACGAACTTGGTCCAAACTTTGCTCTGTTTGAGTTTGGGAGAGTTTGGAACTCAAAGTTCGACGCAATAAGAGTTCGTTAGGTGGTTGGGACGACACATGGTCCAAACTTTACTCTGTTTAAGTTTTTGACAGCTCGGAACCCAAAGTTCGTCCCAAATGAGAGTTTTTCATCTAGTTTAGACAAACTTGGTCCAAACTTTACTCTGTTTTAGTTTCGGAGAGTTTGGAACTCAAAGTTTGGCCCAATGAGAGTTCTTTAGGTGGTTTGGACTACACATGGTCCAAACCTTACTCCGTTTACGTTTTTTAGAGCTCGGAACCCCAAGTTCCTCCCAATGAGAGTTTTTCATCTTCATTGGACGAACTTGGACCAAACTTTTCTCTGTTTTAGTTTCGGAGAGTTTGGAACTCAAAGTTTGCCCCAATGACAAATTTTTACGTCGTTTGGACGACAGATGGTCCAAACTTCTAAATAAGTTAGAAGTCCATTTTTAACCAAACGATCGATCCGATCGATGTTAATATGACCGAGAAGAAGATGCGAAAGATACGTGTTGTTACTTAAAGGAGAAATCTTTTGCTTTTTGTTTTGTGTTTCGGTCGTTTTAAACATCCCATGACTTAAAATAGCCTTAGCGTCGGTAGGTCTTAACACAAATAAATTATTTTCACGCTTAGCTGAACAAATATAAATTATATTCCGAAAAATAAAAGCTTCATTAAGCATGAATGAAATTGAATAACATTGTTCAAGTAAAGCTGAAGCAAAAATAAGATTCTTTTTAATTTTAGGAACCAAATACAAGTCCTCTAAAATTAAATACTTATTTCTAAAAAATAATTTAGCAGCTCCCACTGCTCGCGCTGAAATGATCTCCCCCGATCTAACCTCGAGAGTCATTTCGCCATCAGCCAACTGTTAGAAATCATTTCCCTGAAAAGAATAGCAAACATGATTAGTGGCTCCTAAATCTAATATCCAGGCGAACTCATCATGTTCTACGAGACAGGTTTCTAAAACCAATAAATCGAATTTACCTTTTTTCTCTCTCTTTTTCTCAGCGAGGTAACGGGGACAGTTGCACTTCATGTGATCATCCGCATTGCAGTGGAAGCAGCTGCCTTTGTCGGCCACGACCTTGGTCTTTCCCTTACCTTGCACAGCTTGCGAAGGAGCCTTCCCCTTGTCTCCCTTCCTCTTCTGAATTTGCTTCGATGAAGAAGCTTGAGGTACAAATTTTGTCCCTAAGGATGAACCCTTCAGGAACTTCTTTTTGGAATGAGTCACATTGGCCTCTCTTTTAACCACATTTTTGCTCTTGCTTTTCACAGCATGGACTCATAAACCAGTAGCTCACTGAGGAGGGTAGTCAGGTTGAATTGAATTTTGTTCATACTCGCATTCGTCTTGAATGACATATAGCTCGGAGGAAGTGAATGAAGAATGAACGCAACCTGACTGCGCTCGCAGACTACCCCGTCGTTCGCCTCAACAATGTTGAACTGGTTTATCATATCCAGGACATGTTCCCGGACAGAATGGCCTTCTCGCATTTTGGCGTTGAAGACGTTCTTCAAGGCATCGTGGTGGAGTTGATACGACAGGAGTCCAAACATCTCCTGCAGGGAATTCATAATCTCCCTAGTAGTTTCCACGTTCTCATAATGCTTGGCCAAGACTTCAGATAAGCTGGCGAATATGTAGACTCGAGCCTTTTCATTGGCCTTCGTCCAGCGTTCATTGGTATCATTTACTGCCTGAGTGGCAGTGCGAGGGGGAACTGGAGGACATTCCTCTGTCAAGACAAACCTAAGATCTTCTACCACAAGTATGGTGTTTAAGTTCGATTTCCATGTGGGGAAATTCTCGCCAGTTAGTCTTTCGTTTTTAAAAAATGAAATAATTGAGGAAGACATTGCTGAAAAACAAACAATTGACCATATTAGTTATCTTTGCCTTAACCCATCACACAGGCAATACATACAATTGCATCCATCCAATCAATTTTTCAAACAAAGAATCAAATAACCCTAATAAAACTATTGATTGTGTTATGCAACGATGCTTTAGAGGTTTAGAAGAACAGCCACCGAAGGGTGATGAGTCGTTCCTCCTCTAAAATGAGACTCCTCTCAGTTAATTTCTAATCCCAGAATAACTCATATTCCATTAGAAAATAATCACCGTTGTTCGGTCAAGGATTTTTTAACCAATTAACTCATCCCCGTAAGTGTAACCCTCCCACTTTATAACATATTAACGAGAAATATTCATTCAGCATGCATCTAACATGAAACCTAAAACATGCATACTTATATTATAATCCTTTATAACATACTTTAAATGCATGTAACATGCTTCCTATGGTGGGATTTTAAATCTATATGACACACTCTTATGCATATAACATTCATACTAATTATAACATGCATTCATAAAGCATAAATAATTAAATCACACTGAAATGGACCGATTTTGGCAATACAAGCAAGCAATTAAATAAATTATTACAAAAAATAATGAATAAATGTGTTGTGAAGCTCCCGGGAATCTCGAACCAACTCGAACTGGCTGAAAAGGGATCGAATCCGACCTCCAAAGGATTGAATATCACTAAACCGAACCACAAGGGGTTGAACCGGTTGAGAATGGGCGAACCGGAACGAGAAGCATCAAACTGGACCGTTTTCTGGAAAAATCAACACCGAGACGGTGATGCATCTCGAAGCTCTCTATTCTTCAGCCAACATGAGTTGTTCGTCTTCTTTCGATCAATTACAGTACTAAATGGACTCTAATGACTCTAAAACAATTACAGACTCTTCTCAACAAATTAATGCTCATATAGATGTGAGCAATTACATTTTCATCAAAAAATTGAAGAGAAAAAAATTGCCAAAACCGTAATATATCCATTTCAGCAGCCATGCAAATTGATTTTCAAAATTATACCCACCATGATCAAATTAAAATAAATTAGGTTCCTAAACCATGCTTTGATACTAATTAAAAGTGTTAATATTTAATATAAGGAAGCAATTTTGGATTTTAGGCACTTAATAAGTTCAATTTAATCAAACTATGCATGTTGTTCATATGAAGAGAAACAGGACATCATGTACCAACCTCTTTAATTTGGCAAATTGTCTTAACCCTTTTTTTGTTTTTCTTCTCTAAGTTGTCAAGAACCACCACTTGAACTTCTTTGCTATCCTTATGTCTTTGGAACAGATTGTGAGATCCTCTAGTGATGGAATTTGAAGGGAAAAAACTTGAAGAACAAGCTTCAATGGTGTTTTGGGTTTGGAGAGATTTTTGTAACAATTCACTAAGGAATCAAGAGTTGTTTCTTTAGCAGCTTATTCCTCATTTATAGAGGAATAAAAGTCGAAGAGTTTCACCAGAGATTTACACCAAATTACCCCACAATTAGTGGGTAATTTGGTGGCTTGAGTGAGGGGAGTGCATGGGTTTAGTCACCATGCACTCCACCTCCAAAAATTCAATTTAATTTTGAATTTATTAAATTCAAAATTATCTTGAATTTTAATTTTAATTATTTATAATCAATAATCTAAAAAAATTAAAATTCAATTTTAATTTTTTAATTTTAAATTAATTCAAAATTAATTTAAAATAAATATTAATTAAATAATTAATTAACTTAATATCCAATATTAAATTAATATTTTGCTATCAATCTCAAACCTTTCCGAAATGTTATTTTTCAACCATGAATCCCTATTCATGTCTTGATATTTAAATCACATTTAAATATATTAAATCTCTCGTGGCTCGGTTTACCTAGAACTGGACGTGTTGGTAATGTCAAACATGTCCAACCATTTCCCTAAACAAAATTCGAATCAATTGTAATTCTTTCTATCATTTTGTTCCAAAGGTTAGTCTCAAGCTAGCAAGGGGACCTAATGCATCTACAGATTATGAGCTCCAACGGTACGAGGTTTAACCGACTAAACACTTTTAACATAGTTAACCAACTTTCGTTAACTATCAGGTCACTCCACTATAGCCTAGTAGTTGAACTCCCCTCACTGTAGATATATTTTCGTCCACTCGATATAACCATGATTTTTTCAATCCTTCTGATGACAGTAAAGTGCACGAGCCGCAAGTAATAATAAAATGGAAGGTATTTCGTGTATCGAATCCACAGGGAGGAAGAATGGTATTTTAGTAACATAATTAATTTGATCACTAAAAATACTTGTAAGAAATAATATTTAGGAGCCAACACTTGATGCAGAAACCAATTCAAAAATTAAGGCAATTAAACAAATTGAAGCTATCAATCAAAAAAAAAAATTGCAGAGAAAGAATCGATTGAGAAACGGGGTCTTCAAAATCAGAATATAGCTAATTAATTATTCTAATTATTCAATCTCAATGTCCAACTAATTATAATCCTAGAATCTCCGTCCATCACATAGGTTCTCCTTTCTGTCTCCCCTAATTGTAATTAACTCATATTAATAACCTAAGTGTCCTTAGCACTATTAAACTCGTTAATTTATACGCTCTGATTCATTATCAGAATCTAAGTCTAACCAACTAATCTCGTTGTCACTACGAGTAGTTAAACTCAGTTGCATGAATTATGATCTATCCTAATTTCTCTCCGTCGCGTTTCCATTAGGAATCAATTCATTATATAATTGACTAGATCATATAAAGCATTACAAACATCCATACAAATAACTAGTAAATGGACAAGAGATAGGCAATTAAGAATAAAAATTATCTATATACTTTCATTCCAAGACCCCCAAATGAGATTAGCTATACATGGTAAAAATCTCCCAAATGTACATGATATAAAGCATAAAATAGAGAAAATAAGAGTAAGGAAGGTGATCATCGAGAACCTCGTTGCTTGCGTTAGGAGTCCCTTCGAACCACGCTCCCAAGCCTCCTAAAATGCTCGCTACAAAATTTCCCACAAAAATCTCAAAGTCGACCCTCAAAAAGGCTTTAAGAGCCTTGAAAGGAGCCTAAAGGAGAGGAAAAGGAAGGATGATGCAAAAATTGGGAGCAAGTGGTCTTTTTTATAGGTCTGGAAATGGGGTAGCGTCGCAACGCTGTGATGTCATATCGACTTGTGCGGCAAGAAATGGGACAGCGTCGTGACGCTGTTCTCCAAGCGTCCCGATGCTATGTCGATTCCATAAGCTTCATGTGCGGGCTTAGGCTGATTTCTTGGGCATTCTCCATTCCTTTTGGATCAACTCTTTTCGTGATGATTTTGGGCTTCCTTCTTGACCCAACTTGAGTTTTATGGCTTATATTACTCAATTTTGGGCTTTTTTTCTCCATAATTCCACAAATTGCTCCTAGGGACAAAATAATGAATTTAATTAAATATTCTATATAAAAACACTATAAAAGCATACAAAAGCCTATTAATTTAGGACTAAAATAGCGGCATTATGCTCGCTATCACACCTCCAAACTTAAGCTTTTCCTAGTCCCAAGCAAAATAAATTCTAAGGAGGCATGAAATAGAATTACTCAAGGCTCAATGAATTTAGAACTCTTAAGCAAATATGGAAAACATGCAAGTGGAATAAACAAGCATCGCATACTCATGAAGAAATCTTAAAGAATTCGAACTTAAATTTTAACGAATAGTATGCTCAAAACATATCTAATGATTCTTTTACTAACCTAGATTAGTCTTATGGCTTTCTCCATTTTTTTTCCTCCTACACTGGCTAAGTGTCCCTAATAGGTCGGAGTTCTACTATAATGCAAACAAAGAAAATCGGGGGCCTGATATTTTTCTTTTTTAGGGGGAAGCCAAACTTAACTATTTTTCTCTTTTTCTTTTTAGGAATGCTCCCCCCCCAACTGATCACACCGTAGGTAGCTCTTTTTACCCCTAGTCTTTTTCTATTATTGCAAGCAAAAATATTTTTCTCAATAGATATTTATTTTTTCCTTTCTTTTCTTTTGTTGCTTTTCTTTTAGCAGGCATAACATTTTTTTCACCTAGTTCTTAAAACAGTCATGCATGAACTCCTAGTGTTAGAAACTAAGCCTATCGGAGTGACAACAGACTTATAAAAAAAATAATAAAAATCTAGATTTTCAAAGATTTTCAAAAAATAAGTCTATTGCATGCTTTAGACATTAAAATTAAGTAGCAAATTTTTTTAAAATTTCACATTTTCTGCTATGCTCCCAAATTCCACAACATATAAACCACATCCCCCAAAATTTCTAAAATAATACCCTCGACTATCATTGCTACCTACTCATGCATCAAAAAGAATTTAATCATGCTCAACACAGCGAAGGCCTCCCCCCAAACTTAAACTAAACATTGTCCCCAATGTTTAAAAACAATAAAGCATAAAGAGGGATACTGAAACTTCCCTAAGTCAGGAGAACTTCGTCCTCATCCTTTTGGGCCGAGAAAATTAGATTTTTGGAGCTTTGGGATTTGGTAAGTTGATCATGCAAAACAAAATTGGATCATGAAGCAAGTGATTTATTTACCGCAAAATTAACTAAATTTTAATCCTTGGGTTGCCACCCAAGCAGCTCTTTCTTTATCGTCTTTAGTTAGACGAGGCTCAGCACATTCACGGAGGCTCAAAGTAAAAATTCTCGTCATCCTCCGGGCTATGGATAAAATCGCTAATCGATCTGCCCGACACAAACAGGGGTGAAAACATACCCCCCCCCCCACACTCTTCACCGCTAAAGAAATCTTTATTAAAATAATCCATAAAAAAATTCGACAGAATTAAACCTTTTTTTTTCCAAATCCTTATTCATAAAGCAATTATTTACAAAGTCATCTAACACCATAATGTCAACTGGTCTCGAGTCAAAAGGCGGCCTATCCACTTAGCCTATCCATTCATCAGATATCATCTCTATATGCTCATAAGACCCAGTATTCATAACAGACTCAACAAGGCTATCATATGACTCTTTATCATCATAATTAAAGAATTTAAAAATATTAGGGTCATATTCAAAACTATCAACAATTTTAGGATCAAATTCAATAATTACATGCTTAGAGCTATCATCTATCATGTTATCTTCTAAAATTAGCGCAACTAGATAATGCTCATAGTTATGTACTGCAGGCATTGCAATGCCATTCATCAATTCATTCTCAAATAAAGGATCATAAAAAAACTCATCAGGATCTAAATTTATATAATCCATGGGTATCTCTCGTAGCTCTACGCCTAGATTAAAGTTTTCCTCTTCATCATCATCAATCAGTAATTCTAAGACTATGGAAAAACAAGTAGGCAAACTACACACAGACTCATCATAACCAAAAATACTGAAAACAACTTTTTCATCATCAACATTCAGAGTCAACTTACCAGTGTGAACACTGATCTCGGCTTTACTTGTGGCTAGGAAAGGTCTACCCAGGATAATGGGCACTTCTTTATCCTTCGGATATATAACACCACGAAGTGGACTGGGAAGATGAACTTATTGACCTTCACCAATACATCCTCCACAACACCCATTGGTTGGGTAATTGATCTGTCGGCTAGTTGGAGGGTAATATCGGTGTCTTTCAAACCTGAAAGTTTGATCTTCCTGTACATTGAGTAGCGCATTCGATTTATACTTGCTTCTAAATCGCACAGAGCCATATAAAAAGACACATTTCCTATAACACAGGGACCAATGAAACTCCCTGGATCCTTTTGTTTTAATGACATCTTCCCTGTAACTATCGTGTTGTTATTCTCTGATAATCTAATCACTTCCTTCTTAATCAAATTTTTCTTTCTAGACATCATTTCTTTCATGAACTTTCCATAATTAGGCATGTTATAGAGAGCATCAACTAAAGGAATATTCACAGAAAGCTTTTTCAACATTTCTAAAAAAATTTTAAATTGCTCATCTAACTTAACTATCCTTAAATCTCAGAGGAAAGGGTAACTCCCAGTAATGGAAGGACAGAGATTCGCCCCTCCTTTTGGGCGGGCTGATGTGTGACCCTTTGTCGTGGTGGTTGTAAGGGACTACCTCCTCCTCTTCCATTTTCTCTTTCAACTTTTCCTCCAGCTTTTTGTTTTCTTTTCCTACAAAATTAATAATACAATCAAAATTAAAATCAAAAGAACTAGGAGGACGTTGGGACCTTTCTACGGAGGCTTTTTTTGCCTCAACTCGTTCATCTTCATCCTTGCTCAACTTTTCTTCCTTCTTGAGCTTTCTCTCTTCATCTGAACGATCCTCCAATCTTCTCCCACTTCTAAGTGTCACCATTTTGCACTGCTCTTTAGGATTTGTCTCAGTATCGCTTGGGAACTTACCCTTCTGAAGGGTGTTTACTGCAAAAGCGATATGTCCTATCTTGATGATATGCAAAAATGTCATCATTTTCCTATTAATTTAAGCTAGTTTTGTGCTTGGATTGTGTTCTTTAATGCTATTTTCTGTTTAAATTTCAGAAAACCGAGCCAAAGAAGTAAAATCAGAATTTTGAGAGAATTTATATGATTTTGGAGGCTTTTTGAGCAATTTGGAGAATTCCATTGAAGATTCAAGTCCAAAAAGCCAAGAAGAATGAATTAGAAGCCCAAACTCATGAATTTCAAGTCTTAAAGTATCAAGTTGGGTCAAGAAAAAAGTCCAAAATCCATTACAAGAAGTATTTGGGCCAAAAGAAAGTTGGAGGCCCAAAAATAGAGTCAAAATCGGGCCATTATTGAAAATTCAGGGCCTAGCGTCGAGACGCTATTCCTGGAGCGTCCCGACGCTAGGCAGCTGCGTGGAGAATTCTGGAATCGTGATAGCGTCGCGACGCTGTCTATGTAGCGTCTCGACGCTGCGACGTCTTGGAGCCCAAGAAAAGATGACGTCAGAGCGTCTCGACGCTGCCCTTGTAGCGTCTCGACGCTGCGCCTGCTAGGAGCCTATAAAAGGAGCCTTTTGCATCCATATTTGGGGTGCCAATTTGTGGGTTTTCACCCCATTCTAGAGTCTACACTAAAATTTGGGATTTTTGGGAGAGTTTTGGAGCTTTGTTGAAGATCTTTGGAGCTCGGAATCGAAGGAGGTCGGCGCGAGATTGAGGAGATCGACACTTTTATGAGCATTTCTCTTCCCTTTTCCTTTATGTTTTAGTTTCTAGAATTGTTGTGATTAGGAATTATTGAATTTTAGTGATTATGAGTAGTAAATTCCTAAATTCTATGAGATTGATTTAGATGTTGAACCTCTGCTGAATTAATGAATTTGATGTGGTTTAATTGTCATTATTGTTCATTTGTGCATTTTGTCCGTAATGCTTTTAATCAACTGATCACTGATTAAATGAATCGTTACTAAGCGGAGACTTGACGGAGAAAAGCTTAGACTAGAACTGAATGCATGACTAACGGTTATTTACCCAGGTGACACGGGATAAAATAAATAACGTTAGAGGTTGTACTGAAGGGTCGTAGTGCCATGCTAAGTAGATAAAGATGAGACTGAAAGGAGATTCTTTATTGAAAGGTATGAGATGGGAGGAGACCGACAGGAGAGTCCTTGTCATTAGACTTCTAGACTTATGAATCAAATGATTTGTTAATCCATATTGTTTAATTGATTACGCATTAAAGGTCCAATTTTTGAAATCAACTCTCTTAGAATTATCCCTCCAAATTGTGTCACCATTTATCTTTTGCTTTCTAGATTAGCTTTTTAGTATTCTTTTCGGCATTATATTTTGTTCTCTAAATAAAGTTAAGCAAGATTATTCGTGGTAATTAATTGAATAAATCCAATCCCTGTGGAGACGATACTCTATACTCAAAATCACTATATTACTTGTGACGACCCGTACACTTGCGGTGATCGGAAAATCGTGCATCATATCTGCACCTCCATGTTCTTGAAAGTCGTATCGTAGTTATTTACTACTGATTGGAGGCTTACGTTAAGCACTTTTTGCTCTTTGATAAAGAGGGCCACCATTTCTTCCAAGTTGCTTTTCTTCTCTAGAACACTTGATGAACCAAATTCTGGTGGTGGTTGTAACACAATCCTGGTATTGGAGTATGAGAAGCTCTCGTGGTTGCACAGATTTGGGTGGTAGAAGTTCGACAATCCTTGGGTAAATGCACGATTTCCAACATATTGAACTTCCTCCACGTCCTGACTTTCTTTCTTCGAATATCCTTTTGACAAGGTGGAGATAGACTTGACCACCTCGGAAGAAGTCAACTTGTTCATCGTGTTCGTCAGCGATGCCATTTGCGCTTTTGAAGAACTTGACTCATCGATCTCGTATATGCCAACCTTCTTTGATATTGTCCCCCTTTCTGTAGGTCATTGATAACTGGTTGCCGTCATTTCCTCCAAAAGATCTTTTTCCTCAATCACCGTCTTAGATAGAAAATTTCCACTAGCGGATGTATCAAGAACCGTCTTGGTAGAAGAGTTCAACTCATTGTAGAACAATTGTACTTGTAACCAATTGGGATAACCATGTTGTGGACATCTCCTAAGCATTTCTTTGTACCTTTCCCACGCTTCATATAACTGCTCCTCATCTAGCTGTCTAAAAGTTCCAATCTACGTACGGAGCTTGGTGGTCTTCGTAGGCGGGAAAAATTTGATAAGAATTTCCTGAGCATGCTCGTCCCAGGTACTAATGCTTCCTAGTAAAACTAACTCTAGCCAATCTTTCACTTTGTCTTAGAAGGAAAATGGAAATAACCTCAGTCGGAGATGGGAATGTGGGTCCTCTGAAAGATGTCCCTTGAAAGACTTATCTCTCGCCATTTGGATCAACCCAGTCTTTCATTCAAAATTGTTTGCTGGAATCGGGGTGTAAACAATACCAGAATTCTCAATCCGGGGAACTGGCTGAAGAAAATCTCTGATTGCTTTGGGAGCATTGTCTTGTTGGGCCATTGTTTCCGTCAATCTTCTTTCTCTACGAATTGCTCTAATAGTCCTATCTATTTCAATATCTATAGGAAACAAATCAACCCTTTATCTCTCTACATGCAATAACGCCCAAGCTAATCAGAATTAAAAACAAAACAAAAATATTCATAAATTAATTAAAAGAAAGATATTTACAACATAAATTAATATTTAATATGTTCTTTTTAATGTCAAAAAAATTATTTTGCCCAAAACAAAACCCATCCTTCCCTGGCTATGGCTCCAAAAACTTGATGACCGCAAAGTGCATGGGTCGAAGTAATAAAAAAACGAAAAGTATTTCGAGTATCAAATCCACAGGGAGGAAGAATGGTATTTAAGCAAGATAATTAATATGATCACTAAAAATACTTGGAAGAAATAATATTTAGGAGTCAACGCTTCATGCAAAAACCAATTCAAATATGAAAACAATTAAACAAATTCAAGCAATCAATAAAAAATAAAAATTGCGGAGAAAGAATCGAGTGAGAAACGGGGTCTTGAAAATAAGAATATAGCTAATAAATTATTCTAATTATCCGATCTCAATGTCCGACTAATTATAATCCTAGAATCTTTATCTATCACATAGGTTCTCCTTTCAGTCTCCCCTCATTGTAATTAACTCATATGAACAACCTAAGTGTCCTTAGCGCTATTAAACTCGTTAATTAATATGCTCTGATTCATTATCAGAATCTAAGTCTAACCAACTAATCTCGTTGTCACTACGAGCAGTTAAACTCAGTTGCATGGATTATGATCTATCATAATTTCTCTCCGTCGAAATTCCATTAGGAATCAATTCATTATATAATTTGCCATATCATATAAAGCATTGCGAACATCCATACAAATAACTAGTAAATGGACAAAAGATAGAAAATTAAGAATAACAATTATCTATATACTTTCATTCCAAGACCCCCAAATGGGATTAGCTATACATGGTCAAAATCTCCCAAATGCGTAGATGATATAAAGCATAAAATAGAGCAAATAAGAGTAAGAAAAGTGAAAGTTGAGAACCCCGTTGCTTGCGATTGGAGTCCCTTCGCACCACGCTCCCGAGCCTCCTAAAATACTCGCTACAAAATTTCCCACAAAAATCTCACAGTCGACCCTCAAAAAGGCTTTAAGAGCCTTGAAATGAGCCTAAAGGAGAGGAAAAGGAGGGATGATGGATGATTGATTGATGTCAAAATGGGGAGCAAGGGGCGCCTTTTATTGGCATGGGAATGCGGTAGCGTCGCGACGCTGAGGTCACAGTGTCGCGACGCTAGGCCGATTCTAGAAGCTTCATGCACGGGCTTGGGCTGATTTCTTGGGCTTTCTCCATTCCTTTTGGATCAACTCTTTTCATGATGATTTTGAGCTTCCTTCTTGACCCAACTTGAGTTTTATGGCTTGAATTACTCAATTTTGGGCTCTTTTTCTCCATAATTCCACAAATTGGTCCTAGGGAAAAAATAATGAATTTAATTAAATATTCTATATAAAAACACTATAAAAGCATACAAAGTCCTATTAATTTAGGACATTTGTTACTTAGTTAGGTCAAATGTTCACCGGTCGTTTGTTACTTAGTTAGGTCAAATGTTCGTTTTATCCATATAGCACATTTTTGTTCCTTATGTCCACTGGTCCTCTAATGAACAATTTGTTCATAGTCCAACCACTAAACAGAGGCCCTCTCGAGCCAATGAGAGGGTGGGGCCCCTTGTTCAAGTCTCGGAGTCACCACTTAAGGGAACAACCTTTCTACTATCCCTGATTCGAGTAGGAGTGAATTCCGTCTTGCAATACTATGTCCCCAGCTATCCATCTAGTCTTTTCCCCAAAATGGTAGGCTTATTGAGCGGCACTGTTGGGCCGCTATCACCCATGCAAATCAAAGGATAATCCCAAATAAATAGGAGTTCATAGTAAGCTTAGGATTAAGATCTTATTACCTAAGTCATCGTATGAAATAGTCAGTCTTATCAGTAAACGGCGTTAAAAAGTAAGAGTGACTTATTTCTCGGTTTGATCTTGTGCAAACATCTTTTACACAGGATGCCCCTACTTGCATGTCTATACATGAACAATCCAGGATCACGTTGTTTGCCTTGTCAGCAAAGTAGGCCGCATCCATAGTGTTACCAGGATAAGGTACACAACCTTATCTCTATACTATAGACCATTTAGGTTATATACTAGAAATTGATCCCTGTCCATATCGACGATATAGTTCGAGTATTTCATATCATACCCATGGATATTTCATATTGGATTTAGAGTATAAAACAAACAATTCATTGAATAACATCTTTATTGCAAAAGGATTATAAACATTGAGTTTTAGGACATAAAACCTAACAAGTGGGTCGCGTCAGATAGTGTTCCCGGGTTAAGGTACTCAACCTTATCCTTATACTATAGACCGTTTAGGCTATTACTTGAACTTGATCCACTTTTATGTCACTATATAAAGTTAAAATATTCATATCATATAGCCATGGATGTTAGTTTATTCGATTTGGGTTATTGAACATGCACTTTACTTATTTAACAACTTAAGTGAACAAAAACTCGACAATGACTTTATCGAACAAGTATACTACTATTTGTTTCATTCACGATCTACGAGTTTTAGGGCACCGACCCCAACAAATAGTTTGGATAGAATTGTATCGTTTGGATTATTTTGATCAAATGAAATATATGATTTGATATTCATAAATTCTCGTTTCAACTCTTATTTGAATGATTGAAAATGTATTGGAATGGTTTTCTCAAACTCTAGGCTATGAACACTTCAAAACTAAAATTATGAGTATAATAACAATTTGTTATCATTAAAATGTAAGATACAATACAAAGGTGCTAGCAAATCATTTTTGAAATTATATTTTGAGCGATTGGTATATCAAATCTTCCATTAGATCTAAATGTTGGTTTTTCTAATAATAATTAATAAAATTGACCATTTATGTACGTGAATTTCCCGAACAAATCATATCCACTGCTTTTAGAGTTAGGTATCGTCCGATCAGAAGACGAAATGTCAAATACGCTTTTACCCAATAATTTATTCGTTACATTATGGGAGTACACTCTGCCAATGAAACAACACAAGGCATGGAAAAAAAAAATAATAATAAATCAAATGGTTGACATTAATAAATTGAACCCACAAATAAGGATGGGGATTGGACTCAATTCAAAATAATTATTAGAAATGATCCTTCAAAAGAGCCGTGAGTCATTGTTACTAGAGAAGTCAACATGTATAAATTTATTTAGTCTCCTTTTGGTTGCAAAAAGTTGCTGCTAAATTTTAATTGAAGTAAAGAAAACAATAATAATAATAATAACCCACTAACCCAAATCTTCTATTATTTTAATCACTTTCCTTTACCTTGCCAAATCGATTTATAACACTATAAATCCTAATCGTCCTTTTTTTTTTCAAATTAATTAATTAAAGTGTTTTGCGTGCAATTGCACGATGGATCATTCCACGCTTTTCTTATCCATATTAATTTTGTAGGAAAAGTTTGCGAGACGGCACTCTTGTACTCGTTCGACACGTATGGTATTGGCTATTTTCCTGTCACTAAAATAGCTTTTTCTAATTAAAACCGAGGAAGGCCTGGTAGAAAAAGTTTTATTTATTATGTTCAACTACAAATTTGATATACTACTTTGGCCAAAGTTTCAATTGAGCCAAGGTAGTTATAAAGGTTTCAGTTTGGTTTCTATGGTTTGTGAATTTCATCCTTATGATTTTGATTTAATTTCAATTTAATTTTTTATGATTTTACAAGTTTTATTTTGATTACTATAGTTTAGTCAGACTACACAAATCCTACCTACTACTATCATATTTAGCCGTGGATTTAGAGTTTTCGGTAAGGGGACAAAAATTCATATGCAGATAGTTTTCTTTCATATATATGTTCGCTATTAGTTTATATATTATGATGTAAGTTGTTTAAATTACAAATTTAGTCCTTAAACTTTTAAGATTATTTCTAACAGGTTTCAACACTTCAAAAAAATTTCTAATAAGTCAAGAATTTTGGACTTTGCGTCTATTATGACCTTAAACATTATTGAACAATAAGTTATTTAATGCCCGTTTTATAACGTCTTAATTTTATGATTTATGTTATTTGAAAATTTGTGCTTGTTTTCTTACCAATTTATTACTATGGTTGTCATCTTTCTTAAAGAGATTATAATTCTTAGCCAAATGCCCACGATAGAAAAAAAAATGTTTTAAAAACTACTTTCTTCGGTCCAGTTTGATAATCATTTGGTTCTTTTTTTTCAAAGGCAGATATAATACAAAGCAAAAAAGGAGAACCTCACAGTCCGAGATCAAGGCACAAAAAACCTCACACCTTAAGCCAAGGAGACCAATGAAAGCTCACAACTCAAACAGGGAGCAAGAACAAAGCTCACAACCCAAACCAAACAACAATAGAAAAGACTCAAAAAACCTATCAAGAGAACAAGTTCAAGGGAGGTGCCTTAGGTAGGGGTGAAGACAACCCACCCACCCAAGAAGCACAATGAGCGGACACATTAGCCTAAACCACATGCAAAACCGTCTGAGAAGACCTAGGACCCAAACCATGGAGACGCAGGTTCCTCGCCCTCCAAATGTGTTAGATTGAGGCACACCAGGCAACCCTCCACACACACCGACTACGACGCCTGACGTGCGTGTGTTGTGACATGGCTCAGGTGCAAGTATAAGCTATCAAGTAATAAAGTGGAAAGTATTTCGGATATCATACCCAAAGGAGATGATGACTAGTAAAAAACACAAGATTCTGGAAAACAAGAACATCCTCTAAATTTGCGACCGAGGATGGTAGCCAAAGAAATATTTTGAATGGGGTTTTGATTTAAGACAAAAATAAAATGACACAAGTAAATGAAAACTGTAAAAATATATGAGATAAGCAGGGAAATTCAAATAGTATCAACCAAGAGCTTTGGATTGCACCCACCTTTGCGTTTGCAACTTACTCAGACACTACAAACAGCTGAAGGAGGCTATCTATGTTGCCCACATAGACATGATGGAGATAGAATCCTCCAGTTGCGCCCGCAAATGTCCTGACCACTAGATTGTGAGTTAAGTCCTACTTCTATTCAGCTTCGCTCTAGGTGCCTTTAGAAGACTAAGCCAACTAGGCAACTATTTCTAGGGCTAACTGAAACTTAGATGAATAATGCTCACGACCCTTAAAACTCTTGTGCTTCCAGTCTTGTTTCAAGGATGCAAGAAGAGAGTCCTATTTCTAGGATCTTTTCCACTATTGTTTTTTCCGAACTCGCGCATTCAACTCCAACCATTTGGCCATCAGCTAAACGAAAACTATGCTCACTTAAGTGATCAGTTTAAGGCAACAATGAAACTTAAACTTTAGAAAAAACAAACAATGCTAAGAGGAAGCAAGGTTTCTTTTGCATAAGTGGGAGTTTCTACTACTTAAGGTATCCACATATTTGAGTCTCCGAGAAGAAGCTTAGCTCATTGATGAAAATAAAACGCAAGATAGATGATATGGATTCAATCAATAATCCATTGCATGTACCTGAAGGACAAATCACAAGGAGCAAGGCAAAGAAGATACAAGAGGCTTTCACATTGCATGTTCAAAAGCTAGCAAATGCACAACGAGCGCCCGAGAATTTTGAACCCAAATTTTTGTATAATGTTAGTTCAGCATGTCAAGAAGAGGATGGAGTCAAGATGGTACGGGAAAAGTTTTGTAGTATGGAAGATGGCACAGGGGATGAAAAAAGTATGCAAAATTTGTGAAGAGGTGGCTGTCCAACTTGCATCTCTTGGGATTTCGTGATGTCAAAGCTTGTCAAACGTTGTCATTATGAGGAGCGCCTCCCATAGCACATATTTAAGACAATTTAAAGCAATTCTATCTTTTTAGTTTTGAGATATGGTTGCTCGTTTGACGTGCAATCAAGTTTTAAGTTCCTAGGTCTTATTTTCTACAATTTGCAATTAAGTGTATTTGACTGTCTTTTGAGTTTCTTGGTCTAACCACGACCATTTGGCCTTTAAAAGTGCTTGTAATGCTCTTGAAAACACATATTATGAATATTAAAAAGCTTTTGCTTATTAAACCCTTTGGTGTTGTCTTTTCTTTCAAATCTTGTTTTAGGTTTGATGTTCAATCGATTCATTGGATTAGTTTTTATCAATCTAATTTTGGAGTGAGTCGTCTTAGGATGTAGGAGTGACCATCATAGATTCTAAGTTTGATCTAAGAGTGATTCATCTTCTAACTAAACTCTTGGTTGGAATCATTCGGTAAGTTAGTCTTATTTGTGTCCATTTAAGGATCCTAGAAGGACCTCTAGCTTTGTAAACTCAAGCATATTGGGCGCATATCATTCGATATCAGAGCAATGGTCAACATCCTTTGGCATACTCTAGAGGTGAAATATCTTTACTTTCTGTCATTTTTTATACGAATTTGTATTCTCTCTTGTCTTGCTCTCGAATTATCAAAAAAAAAAAAAAAAAAGAAAAAAAATCAGTAGCAAAAGAAAAAGAAATCATTAGCAAAAGAATAAAAAGAAATCATATCCTCAACTTCTTGAGGTGTCTGAGGAAACTGTTCCTTAGACAAAATAATTATGTGTCTGAAAGGTAATATTCCTTTCTTGGAATTTTGCATTTTATATCTAACTAACAATTTGTCGATATAAGACGCTTGAGACAGGGCTAGCGTTTTGTTCTTTCGGTTCCGAACAATTTGGATCCCTAGAACAAATTGTGCCTCACCCAAATCTTTCATTTGGAATTGAGTTGCTAGCCACAGTTTAATGTCAGTTAGATAACCTACATCATTCCCGATGAGTAGGATATCATCCACATACAGTACCAAGAAAGCTATGGAGTTGTTGATGGTCCTTTTGTAAACACAAGGCTCATCAACGTTTTGTTCAAAGCCGTAAGATTTGATCGCTTTATCAAATCTCATATTCCAGGATCTAGACACTTGTTTTAATCCATAAATGGATCGTTTAAGCTTGCAAAATTTTTGCTCTTGATCCTGAGCTATGAACCCCTCTGGCTGAGACATGTAGATACTTTCTTCAAGATTACCGTTCAGAAAGGCAGTATTGACATCCATTTGTCGTATTTCATAATCGTAAAACGTGGCAATGGACAGAAGTATCTTGATCGACTTCAACATAGCAACATGGGAGAAGGTTTCTTCATAGTCAATCCCCTCCTGCTGGGTAAAACCCTTTGCCACAAGTCGTTCCTTAAAGGTCTGTACCTTTCCAGCAGCGTCTCGTTTTCTCTTGTAGATCCATTTGCACCCTATGGGTCTAACCCTTCAGGTTGATCTACAAGATCCCATACTGAATTAAAATGCATGGACTCGATTTCTAAGTCCATGGCTTTAATCCATTCGTTCTTGTCAACGTCATCCATTGCCTGTTTAAAGGTTAATGGATCCTCGATTCCGTCATCAGGTACAAGCACTGGAGTTTCTATTAAACCCAAATAGCGATCAGGTTGTCTAACAACCCTCCCACTACGTCAAGGTTCTCTTATTTCTTGAGAAGGACGCGATTGACTCAAGGTGCCAGCATCATCAACAACTTTTGTTGATGTTTTTGTAGCTTCATTAGATAGTTCACTTAAAACGACTTTACTTCGTGGCTTGTGATCTCTGAGGTGGTCTTCTTCTAGGAATGTAGCATTTGTCGATACAAGTACTTTATTTTCATCTGGATCGAAGAAGTATCCACCTCTCGATTCTTTGGGATAGCCTACAAATAGGCAAACTTTAGAACGAGGTTCTAATTTCTTTGGGTTTGCTTCTAGCACGTATGTAGGGCATCCTCAAATTCTGAAATGTCGTAAACTAGCTTTACGTCCTTTCCAAAGCTCAAACGGTGTTTCAGAAACACTTTTTGAGGGAACTACGTTCAAAATATAAACTGCAATCTCTACTGCATAACTCCAAAACGAGTTAGGCAACTGAGCATAACTCATCATCGAACGAACCATGTCCAACAAGGTTCTGTTTCTCCTTTCCGATACACCGTTTTGCTGAGGTGTACAAGGGGTTGAGAGTTGGGACGTAATTCCATGCTCTATCAAATAGTCTTGAAAACTCGAGTCCATATACTCTCCACCTCGACCAGATCGAAGAGTTTTTTTCGTCTTACCTAATAGGTTCTCAACCTCAGCCTTGTGCTCCTTGAACTTTTCAAAAGCTTCGGACTTATGATGCATCAGGTAGAGATAGTCATACCTCGAATAATCATCAATGAAACTGATGAAATATTCGTACCCTCCTCGAGCTCTAATGTTCATTGGTCCACGAGGTCCGAATGAATGAGCTCTAGGGGCTCTTTGGCACGATAACCTTTTCCGGTAAAAGGTCGTTTTGTCATCTTGCCCTCAAGGCATGACTCACAAGGAGGCAACGAGTCGTCTTCTAACTTATTTAGAAGTCCACTCTTGACCAATCTCCCAATCCTATTGAGGTTGATATGGCCTAAGCTCAAGTGCCAGAGATAGGAATCTTGAGAAACTTTTCACTTTTTAGGTTGAGTCTCAGTGGTTTTAAACATCTCGTGATTTAAAATAGCTTTAGACTCAATTGGTCTCAAAACATACAATTTATTCTTCAAGTTTGCAGAGCAAACATTAATACCTCTTTTAGTTATTGTAGACACCGTATTTGGTCCGACTTGATTTTCAGTAATAATGTTTGAAGTTTTCCAATATTTGGTGGTCAATTTGTTTTTTTTTTAGTATACCAACGAGAGCATAGCTCAACTGGCTTAAAGTTGTATTGATAATCACGAGGTCTTTGGTTCAAACCCCGATTCTCACATATTTTTATCAAAAATTCATTTTTATTTTATTTTATTATTATTTTTTTTGTTATTATTATTATTATTATTATTTATTATTATTTTTTGGTTTTCCCCATTCCTATTCAAGGGGAAGCTTTCCTATTTTGAAGCATTTTCCATGGACATGATTTTTTTATTTTATTTTTTTTCCTTTTTTCCCACCATTTTCTCATTCATCTCCCCTCAAATTAGTAACCCTTCAAGTATAAAAGGGG
Source organism: Luffa acutangula (assembly GCA_036850905.1). Classification (NCBI taxonomy): domain Eukaryota; kingdom Viridiplantae; phylum Streptophyta; class Magnoliopsida; order Cucurbitales; family Cucurbitaceae; genus Luffa; species Luffa acutangula. The sequence continues at coordinate 27,503,719 of CM072099.1, forward strand.
GGGGGGGGGAAATGGAGGATGAAAGGGGACACAAAAAAAAGGGAGGAAGTTTAGAAAAAAGTGAGCTTGAGAGAGTTTAGGCATTTGAGCAAGAGTTTAGTTTAGTTAATTTCAATTCTTGTTATTGTTTTGATTTTCTTTTGAAAGGGATTATGGGAACTGAGTAATGTGTCTCCGTGGAGTTCAACTCCCGTGTAGGCGTATGAAAATTCTCATTTTCCCTTTTAAAAGAATTTACTCTTTGAATAATTTTCTTCTTTTTCATTTATTTTTTTAAATAAATTATTTTTAATAAACATAATCATGTACACACATGTTTCCTTTAATTAAAAGGGAAATTAGGCATGATTTATATTATTTTGGATATCCAACTCATAATGTTTAATCCTTACTTTATTTCTAAAGTTAAGGTAAAAACGAATGAGACATCTTGTGTTCATTATTGCATTTTGGGTTTTTTATTTTCATATTTATCATTTTTTAAAGAAAAATAAAAATGAAGGACTGTTTTTATTCACTTAATTGGACAATTTAAAATAATGTGGTAATCGTTTTTTTTTTTTTTAAAAAAAGGGTGTTGTAGGGTTCTAATACCTTCCCTACACTCAAACGACTCCCGAACCTAATTTCTGGTTTTCTAAGACTGTTTTTTTTTTAATTTTATTTTAACGGTGTCCAATCACACCCTCGATGATTGGTGGCGACTCCAATTTTCTTCTTAAAAACCCAAGAAAGGATGTCGGCCGCTCCGCGTCGCGATGACGTTGCGACAGCTTGGCGACTCCACTGGGGACTTTTGAGGGTCAAGCCATGAATGTCTTTATTGTCCTTTAAATTGAATTTTTCTTCAGGTCCCTTAGTTATTATTTTGTTATTTTTGTTATTTATTTATTTTGTTTTCCTTACTTTATAATATGATTTTTTTGGCATATTGTTATTCACTTGTCTATTACCATCTTGTTATGTTGTAATTGTTCTTTATCTTAATTATGTCATTCATTTGCATGTCATCTTATTATTACCGTCTTTTTATGTTGTAATTGTACTTTATCTTAGTTATGTCACTCATTTGCATGTCATCTTATTAATCATGCATTTCACACACTTTCATTAGCCTCATACCCGGGCTCTACCTTAGGACTAGACTCGGAGACTGAGTAGTGTGACCTTCGTGGAATTTCGATTCCCGTGCAGACGCATGAAATTCTCCACTCAAGCCTACTACATCGTTAAATCGGTGGGTAAGCTTGGGGACCTTTTCTAGGATGCCTAGAGTTAAACTCCACTCATATAGTTCTAGGATTTGACTTATTACATGCATTATTGTCAAAATTTATTTATTTATTTTTCTTTTGTCTCTTGTATCTTATATCAATTTTCAATTTTCACTCATTGAAAATATCCTTTAAAATCTCATTTAATGTAGTTAAGAAAATTTTGCAAATTAAATTAACACGATTTTTTTTTCGATTATTTACATTGGCAGAAACTAAAGTATGAGTAAAATGAAATCACCCCCTCCAATACAAGAAATGGGTATAGAAGATCAAGCAACAGTACGTCAATGGTCAGAAAATGTACAACAAATCCACGGAGATTCTTTAGTAGAAAATGTTGTTTCTCAATTTAAGGATGTCAGTTTTCCAGAAAGTCAATTAGAAACAACAAAACGGGCTTGGGAAAGTTTAACTGTAGATAGAAAGGCTAAATTTACAAGCAAAAATGGCCATCTAGCTCAGCTCATGTATGTACAAGGCAATTATTCTGTATTGAAAGCTTTGGTTCGACATTGGGATCCAACCTACAGATGTTTCACATTTGGCTCAATCGACATGACTCCTACAATAGAGGAATATCAATCCCTTCTGCATATGCCAACACGAACAGAGGTTGAAGCTTATTCTTACGATCAAGAGCTTACAATGAAAAGAGCATTATCTACTCTTTTGGGCAAGATTCGTACAAGCGACATAGAGAAACAAGTAAAGATAAAAGAAGAGAACACATGTCTACCCTTGACTACATCCTTACTCTTCAACAAAAATTTGCAAATGAAGACAAGGAATTAACTTTACTGGCATTGTGTATCTTTAATGTTGTGTTGCTTCCTAAAGTATGTGGATATGCTGAGGAACGCGTGGTCAAGTTGTTTGCTAAGATAGAAATAGGAGTTGATCCCATTATTCCTGTATTGGCAAAAACTTTTCATTCATTAAATTATTGCAGAACAAAAGGAATATGAAGATTTATAGGGTGTGCACCATTATTGTACATTTGGGTCCTTAGTCATGTGAAGTGTCCACCAGAATTCAAATGTCCAGAGATCAAATTTTCAAGTTCTTGGAATAGGCTGCAAAATCCCATTTCAGAGTTCGTGCAATAAGGTTGGAGTTCATCCTCCTCTGAAAGGAGCGTTTGGGAAGCCTTTTTCTCCGAACTAAAGGTAGAAGATGTAATCCATGGAGAGCCCCTTGGATGTCAACTAGGTCAATGATCTATAAATGTGGTAAATTTCAAAGTTTACCTCTTTTGGGTCCTTGGGGATGTATATCCTATGCTCCTCTATTGGTAGTACGTCAAATTTGGGTCCAACAATTCATTTCTGCTACGCATGAGTTGAAGGATTTCGAATTTGCTTATGATAAAGGCTTCTGTAAAGATAGAATTCAGAAAATTGTGAAAGCATGGAAAATGATCACTAAAATCCATAGTGGTCAGTTTCATGATGATACCATAGAGGCGTACAAAACATGGCATGCGAACAAAGCTAAAACCGTGCTTGTGTCACCAAACATGAAAACCAAGATAAAACTTAATGCAAAGGTGATACCAGATCAACAGACAGAACAAGCAGCATGCGAAAAAGAATGTGATGAATTGAGAAAAGCGAATTTATCATTGGTTCAAGAAAATGAAAGGCTGTAATTGGAGGTAAAGCAAGGTTCGTTGCGCAACGTTGAACTAGAAAAAAAAGTTGAACCGATTAAAGGAAAGTGTCAGCAAAGAAGAACAGTTAGAAAAGGAAATTTCAGCATTAGACACGGATGCCCGCGACCTGAACAGAAGAATGCATCGATTAAGAAGGGATAATGAAGTCTCCCAAGCAACTCTCAAGTCAAGGAATGACCAAGTTTTGAAGCAACAATCTGAGATTGCCTCACTCCATGAGTTGATGAAAGAGCTCGAAGATTGCATTAGTTTGAGGAATCAAACGGTTATTGAGGTAGAAGAAAAGAATGGAACGCAATGTCGAACAATTGACGACCTGCAATTAACGCTCAAGATTAGAGAGGATCAACTAGGGGAGCTCATCAACGACAACAAGGGTCTAGGAGAGTCCGTTCAGTCACTCAATGTTCGCCTCGGTAAGTATCAGGATGCCACTGACATATTAATGAAAGACTATACCTATCTAAAGGAGCAGTACGACAGATTGAACGATGACTTTGGGTTTGTGAGACAGAACCACTCGACACTACGAAGTAAAGCGGAACATATGCTCACTCAGATTAGGAGAGTCACTCGAAGGGCAGATGAACTAGCAGAAGATGCACGTACTCTCTCTAAAGTCATAGCACCTACACAGTCGAATAGCAAGAATATGCTTAAGTTTCTGGGAAAGCTTCGTATAAGTTTAGAGTATTGGGGGGGCAATTTATCAAAATTTTTACTTTAGTTTATCTTTTTTTAGATAGTCGAAATATCTTGTAATTCAATTTTGCACAAATTTTGCTACTACATTGTTTTATCATTTTCCAATTTAATATCAAGGCCATTTTTATTTTCATTTTTCTTTTCCTCTTCAATTGTTTAAATATTTAGTTTTTTCTTTCTCTTTTCTTACACTAAAATCTCTTTTGATTAAAAATATAAACAGAATCATAAGATAGCTCGGTCACCTCGAATCCACCGCACCTACGTCACAAGGTACAGGACAAGGATCATGGAAGAGCAAAGTACTGAGATGGAGAAAACAAGGAAAGATATTGAGGAGTTACGAGAAAAAATGGATGCCATTCTTGTCGCTCTGGAAGGAGGCAAAATAATACCTGATATTGCTCAGTCCAACAATACAATGAATGACCCTCCAATCTTGCAATCAACAGAGGGTACTACTCCAAAATATCATCCATTGTACAATATTCCAGTAGAGCAGAACCCATTTCCATTCTTCAAGAATGAGCAAGTGCCTGTACACAATCAACCTGGATTTTCACTACCCACAGAGGTACCTCCCAAGGTGACCATTACAGTTCCCAATTTAGATGATCCTGAAATAAGAAAAGAGCTAACGGGAGGTGAGAAAGTCTCTTCTAGTGAAAAGCTTGAAGTCCTGGAGGAAAGGTTAAGGGCAGTAGAAGGAACAGACGTCTTCGGAAATATAGATGCGACCAAGCTATGCTTGGTACCAGATGTAATCCTCCCTCCAAAATTCAAGGTGCCCGAGTTTGAAAAGTATGATGGAGCATCCTGTCCTAAAAACCATCTCATCATGTATTGCAGGAAGATGGCAGCATACGTCCAAAATGACAAGCTGTTAATTCACTACTTCCAGGACAGTCTTACTGGTCCAGCATCTCGATGGTATATGCAGTTAGATAGCACTCATATATGTTCATGGAAGAATCTAGCCGATTCATTTTTAAAGTAATATAAGCACAACATAGATATGGCTCCTGACCGCCAGGACCTCCAAAGGATGGAAAAGAAGAGCACAAAAAGCTTTAAAGAGTATGCCCAAAGGTCGAGGGATATTGCTGCTCAGGTGCAACCACCTATAGCCGATAAGGAGCTATCAACCATGTTTATTAATACTCTCAAATCTCATTTCTATGATAAGATGATTGGGAGTGCCTCTACCAGTTTCTCTGACATAATGACAATTGGAGAGAGAATCGAGTACGAAATTAATCATGGAAAGATCATTGAAACGGCTGGATCATCAACAGCGAAAAAGGGGGTTCCATCGAAGAAAAAAGAGGGAGAAGTTTAGATGATTGGTTTCAATTTAAGATAACCATACCCTAATGTCGGGATCCCACAATATCATTATCCACCTCCATATGTTTACCCTCAACCCTACATCAATAATACGTCAGCCCAATACTCATCACCTTACGTCCAAAATCCTCGTCCTACTCAAGGCTACCAGCCTCGGAATCAACAGAACACTCCTTATGTCCAAGGACACCAAAACAATAAAGGCGTCCGTAGACAGACTCATTTTGATCCAATTCTGATGACATATACCGAAATTCTACCCTAACTCTTCCAGAATAATCAGCTGGCACCTATGCTAATGGACCCAATAAAGCCACCTTACCCAAAGTGGTATGTCCCAAATGGCCGTTGTGACTACCATGCAGGAGCAATTGGACATTCCACTGAAAACTGTCCTGTACTCAAGCATAGGGTGCAAGCATTGATCAAGGCAGGATGGTTGAAATTTAAGAAAGAAGATGGTCCAGATGTCAACAACAATCCTCTGCCAAACCATCAAAATGCACAAGTAAATGCGATAGAGGTTCATGGAGCTGATTTGAAAAAGAATGTTGAGAGCGTAGTGACTCCCATGGGAGAACTATTCAAAATATTATTCAGTAATGAATACATTGGAGTAGAGCGCTTCCAATCGGATTTGGGTGTCAGAACATACGATGACAGTTTGATGTGTTCTTATCACACTGGGGCAAAAGGGCATTCTATCGACCAATGTTCTCATTTTCGTCTGAAGGTCCAGGAGTTGTTAGATTCACATTTTTTAATAGTTTCTCAAAAGATGGTTTAGCTCCCTCAATTTGGGGAAGTTGATATTATAGAAGAATGCTCAAGGTTTTCTCTCAAGCCAAAATCGTTAACAATTTCTTATCGCGAGAAGCCTAGTACCCCAAAGTCCAAACCAAGACCGATTACCATCTAGATTCCGACTCCCTTTGAATATCAAAGTTCAAAAGCAGTACCTTGGAACTATGAATATAAGGTAACTGTTGGTCCCGAACCTCTTCCAATCCATAATATCAGTGGGATAAGAGGTCTAACACGAAGCGGGAAGTGCTATACATCGGAAGACCTATTGAAACCCAAGGGTAAAGAAAAAGGGAAAGCCAAGATCATTGAAGATATTAAGGAAGAGAAAGAAGAACCCATTGTAGTGAATAACCTGGATGTTAAACAGCCAGCATCTGAAGAGGACATCCAAGAATTTTTTAAGTTGGTTAAACAAAGTGATCATAAAGTGGTTGAACAGTTAAGTCGAACCCCTGCAAAGATTTCCATATTGGCTTTGTTATTAGATTAAGATATGCATTGTAAGACTTTGTTGGACATATTGAATCAAACTTATGTTCCGCAGGATATTACGGTGGACAACTTGGATAACATCGTTGGAAACATAACTGCATCCAGTTCAGTAACTTTCACAGATGATGAGTTACCACCAGAAGGCACAGGACACACTAAAGCCTTGCACATTACAGTTAAGTGCAAAAATTTTGCTGCGGCAAAAGTTCTATTTGATAATGGTTCCTGCTTGAACATAATGCCTAAATCCACGTTGGAGAAATTGCATGTTGATATGTCTCATGTAAGACCCAGCACTATGATCGTACGAGCTTTTGATGGGGCACGTAGTGAAGTTGTTGGAGACATAGAAGTGCCCATTCAGATAGGTCCATGCACCTTCGATATAACCTTTCAGGTTATGAACATTAATTCGACCTACAACTTTTTGTTAGTGCGTCCCTGGGTTCACTCAGCTGGAGTGGTCCCATCATCATTACACCAAAAACTTAAATTTGTGGTCGACCGCAAACTAGTAATCATATCTGGGCAAGAGGATATCTTAGTGTCAAAACCCTCTTCAATGCCCTACATAGAAGCAGCAGAAGAGGTTTTTTAGTCATCATTTCAAGCTTTTGAGATTGCAAATTCCACAACTTTATACGGAGAGATAGGGAAAATGGAGCTGCAACTTTCAAAACTCTCCTTAACAGGAAGCAACCAAAGCATCGAAAATTTGTTGAATATGTCGAAAAATATGAAGAGGTTTGGTTTGGGATATAAACCAAGCAAAAAAGGATATGATTAAAGCACACAGGCAGGAGAAAGAAAAACGACTGGCTAGATTGGAGAATCGTGAGCCGAAGTATCAAATGAATATCATTCCTCATCTTCATGATACCTTCATCTTTGCTGGAATAATTCATCCAGAATCTCAAGACCCTGCAGTCATGGCTATAATCGAACAGAAGAAAGAAGCTGGTCCCTTGGTTTATCTGTGCCCAGAAGACTTTGAACTCAATAATTGGATTGTAATGGAGCTACCATCATTTGTTAATGAGACATCAAAGTAATTTTTAAACTTTTTGTTTGTTTTTTGTTTTGATGATTTATGTGTTCTATGTCAATATTTCATTTGTTAATGAAGAAGCATTTTTTTCCTTTCTTTCCTATAATCCAATGAATCTCTCTTGTGTCTACTTCTTTTAGCATTGATTTCATTTATTCCATTCCTTCCTTTTACCTTCTTTCATCACACTGAATAATCCCTCTCTTAAACAACGAAATTGGGATTGAAAGCGTTAATGATCTTAAATACGAACTTGATTCTCCTACATACGATGTTGAGTCCGATGAGAGAACAAGTGGTAATGAGGAAGATCTAGAACTTACTTCTGAATTGTTGAGAATGATTGAAGAAGAAGAGAGGATATTGGGACTACATAAAGAGTTGATAGAGATGATTAACTTGGGATCTCAAGTAGAGATTAAAGAAGTTAAAATCGGGACCAACATGTCTGCTGAAAGCCGTCAAGGATTAATAACATTGCTTCATGAATACATTGATGTTTTTGCATGGTCTTATCAAGATATGCCTGGTTTAGACACAAGTATTGTGGTGCATCATTTGCCACTTAAGCCTGAATGCAAGCCGGTGAGACAGAAGTTACGCAAGATGAAGCCAGACATGTTAATCAAAATAAAAGAGGAAGTCATGAAACAGATCGATGCAGGATTCTTAACAGTTTCTAATTATCCAAAATGGGTAGCTAACATTGTGCTAGTACCTAAAAAGAATGGACAGGTCCGAATGTGCGTTGATTATAGAGATTTGAATCGAGCAAGCCCAAAGGATAACTTCCCACTTCCTCATATTGATGTACTGGTAGATATTACAGCTGGATTTTCAACTTCTTCCTTTATGGATGGATTCTCAGGTTACAATCAAATCAAAATGGCACCTGAAGATCAAGAGAAAACTACATTCATCACATTATGGGGAACCTTTTGTTATAAGGTCATGCCGTTCGGATTGAAAAATGTTGGGGCAACCTACCAACGGGACATGGTTACTCTCTTCCATGACCTAATGCATAAGGAGATCGAAGTGTATGTTGATGACATGATTGCTAAGTCAAAACCAGGGAAGAGCATGCAACCATTCTCCGAAAGTAATTCGAGCGATTGAGAGAATTCAAGTTGAAACTAAATCCGAGTAAATGCACATTTGGGGTCACTTCTGGCAAGTTGTTGGGTTTCATCGTAAGCCAAGAGGGAATTAGAGTTAACCCAGACAAAGTCAAAGCCATTCTAGAAATACCACCACCACGTACTCAAAAAGAAGTCAGAGGTTTCTTGGGAAGATTGAATTATATTTCAAGATTCATATCACATCTTACAGCAACATGTGAACCAATCTTCAAGCTACTTTGTAAGAACAATACAGGCATATGGAATGACGACCGTCAAAAAGCATTTGAAAAGATCAAGCAATACCTACAAAACCCTCATGTTCTTGTACCTCCAACTCCAAATCGTCCACTTATCCTATATCTTACAGTGACAGAAAATTCAATGGGGTGTGTATTGGGACAGGATGACAGTTCAGGCAGAAAAGAGCAAGCCATATATTATTTAAGCAAAAAGTTCACTGATTGTGAAACCAGATATTCTCTTTTAGAAAGAACTTGTTGTGCTCTAGCTTGGGCCGTTCGCCGTTTGAGACCATATATGTTGTACTACACAACATGACTTATCTCAAAGATGGATTCTATCAAATACATCTTTGAAAAGCCGTCTTTGTCTGGTAGAATTGCTAGATGGCAGGTTCTTTTATCTGAGTATGATATTATCTATGTTACTCGAAAGTCAATAAGAGGAAGTGCACTAGCCGATCATTTGGCCGAGCAACCTATAGACGATTATGAACCAATGAAATTTGATTTTCCTGATGAATTTGTCTCCACTATAATGGTGGAAAAAGAAATATCAGACTTGGAAACATGGACCATGTTGTTTGATGGGGCCTCCAATGAGTTAGGTCATGGGATAGGTGTTGTATTAATATCGCCTGAAGGAAAGTTGTTCCCTCTCACCGCCAAATTAAGTTTTGATTGTACTCATAATATGGCTGAATATGAAGCTTATTCTATGGGTATCCAAACTGCATTGGATATGAAGATAAATAAACTTCGAGTCTTGGGAGATTCTATGTTGGTGATTCACCAATTGAGAGGAGAATGGGAAATAAGTGACACTAAGCTACTACCTTATAAAAAGATTATATTAGATTTGTCTCATAAATTTGAAGAAATCACTTTTGACTATTTACCAAGGGAAAGTAATCAGATAGCAGACGCCTTGGCTACGCTTGCAGTCATGTTCAATATACACCACAATCATGAGGTACAACCTATTATGATGGGAAGGGTAGATGTTTCAGCCTCCTGCATGAATATAGAATAAGAGTTTGATGACAAGCCGTGGTTTCAAGACATCAAACATGATTTGAAATGCGGAACCTATCCTCTGAATGCCTCAGAAAATGACAAACGCACACTTAGAAAGTTAGCAATGAAGTTCTTCCTAAATGGAGAAATACTTTACAAAAGAAATCATGATATGGCACTTCTAAGGTGTGTAGATACAAATGAAGCCAACACGATTATGAAAGAAATTCATGTGGGAATTTGCGGCACCCATGCAAATGGACACATGATGGCCAGACAGGCATTAAGGGCTGGCTATTACTGGTTAACCATTGAAGCTGACTGTATCGAATATGCCCGAAAATGCCACAAATGTCAGATTTATGCAGATAAAGCTCATGCTCCAGTATCTCAGTTGCACGTTATGACGACACCATGGCCATTTTCCATGTGGGGAATAGACGTTATAGGCCCTATTGACCCAAAAGCCTCAAACGGACATCGATTCATCTTGGTGGCAATAGATTATTTTACCAAATGGGTAGAAGCAATGTCCTATCGAGAGGTGATGAAAGGAGTTGTGATCAAATTCATCAAGAAGGAGATTATATGTCGTTATGGTCTTCCTGAGACCATAGTATCTGATAATGCACGAAATCTGAACAATAAATTGATGACTGAGTGATAACTGCCCAAGAGGTAGTTATTTAGGCCTCGATTGTATAGGGATTTGTGTGTCCTTTATGCTTATTAGGGTTGGTTTTGGATAGATATTACATGATTTAACCCATTTGGAAGAATGGAAGCATTGGAAATTATTTTGTGCAGATTATGCTGCTGAGCGACTGGAGGGAGCAAATTCTATGCTGCAGCAAAACTGGGAGCAGAAACTGCCACATCACAGCTCGTTAGCCAACTTCATGAACCGACTTCTGTTGAGTTATTTTCGGGATAAAGGAGCAAGGAGAGCCCTACACGTGTCCAAGTTGACCTAATTCAAGTCTCCTGTCCTTCTATAAAAGGAAGTAGCCGTCAAAGTCAAATTCATTCCATGTTTTCCCTTGGAAGCCGAATAGTATAGGGAGATTGAAGATCATCAAGAACACCATCTACCGCAAGCTGATTAGGGAGTTTATTTTCTTTATTAACTTGTGGTTATGGACATGCATACTCAGATTGTAATTTGTATTCCTATGCCTATTATGAACTAAGTAGCTTAGGGTGTTGGTTAGGAATAATGTGATTACTGTGCTTCATCTCTAGTAATAATTTGACTATCGCATTTTGGTTAATTGTTGTGCTTATTCTTATTTTATGCCCGCCTGGCTAGCCGGTGTGAATAGCTCTCTCTAGTTTCAGGGATGATTTAGAGAGTGTGTGGCAATTATCCACACAACGATCATTGTGTATTGGTGAACGCCAGTGACTGAGCTAGGGATAGCCAGTTGCCTAGTGCTTGATCGGTCGTACTTCATTGGGTTTGAAACATATCCCAAAAGATCCGGAGTTCCGGGAGGAATCCGCTAATAATACTGCGAGAAATGCATGATCAATAATATTGCTGGAGCATATTTTAGAATAATCACTAAACCTAACCAGCGCCTGCCTTTAATCTGTCTATCTATCTGTTTACTTATTGTTCTGTCATTTATTTTGCTTCAGCATAATTCCGATAAAACCCAATCATTTTATTATTCTTGAAACCATTAAAAAGTTACACAAAAATAGGTAGAGTGGAAACTCATTCAGGGCTCGGATTGATAATATTACTTGCTGCAGACTGTGTATACTTGCACAGGAATTCTAGAGTATTTTATACTATATTTTTACTCACTCTAGGAACCCGACAAGTTTTTGGCGCCGTTGCCGGGGACTTGAATAAGTTTTTATCTGATTTGTTTTGTGTATGTGTTTTAGTGGTTTGGTGCTAGAACTTTTTGATTGTTTCTTTTGTTTTTGCAGGTGTGATTTTGGTGCATGAGCGATCCGCCTGGGGTACGGTTTGAGCTTGATCTAGAAATTGAAAGGACATTTAGGAACAGAAGGAGGGAGCAGCGCAGAAACCAGATGGAGAACGTGCCGCAACTTCCACAGGTTCATGAAGGTCCAGCAGCAGCAAACCCCCAACAGAATCCGTTGCTGCAGCAAAACCCACTGTTTGAGCAAAATGAGCAGCGAAAAAATCAGGTTGAGAATCCTATCTTGATAGCGAACGATAGGACCAGAGCCATTCGAGTGTATGCTGTCCCGATGTTTAATGAGTTGAATCCAGGGATTGCACGTCCCCAAATCCAAGCGGCGAATTTTGAAATGAAACCGGTAATGTTTCAGATGTTGTAAACCGTGGGGCAATTCCATGGTTTGTCATCTGAAGACCCTCATTTACATCTTAAGTCTTTTCTAGGAGTTAGTGATTCTTTTGTAATTCAAGGAGTGCCTAGAGATGCTCTTAGATTAACTTTGTTCCCGTATTCTCTTAGAGATGGAGCAAAGTCATGGTTAAACTCTTTTGCTCCAGGATCAATTAGGACGTGGGATGAGTTAGCTGAAAAATTTTTGAGTAAATATTTCCCACCTAATAGAAATGCTAAATTAAGGAGTGAAATAGTAGGGTTTAGGCAACTTGAGGATGAGACTTTTAGTGAGGCTTGGGAGAGGTTTAAGGAGCTTTTACGAAAGTGTCCCCACCATGGGTTACCTCATTGTATTCAAATGGAAACATTTTACAATGGTTTAAATGGAGTAACCCAAGGTATGGTCGATGCTTCGGCTGGAGGGGCCCTTTTGGCAAAAACTTTTGATGAAGCCTATGAAATTTTAGAAAGAATATCTATTAATAGTTGTCAGTGGTCGGATGTTAGAGGCACAAATAAAAAGGTTAAGAGTGTATTAGAGGTTGATGGTGTGTCCACCATTAGGGCTGATCTTGCAATGATTGCTAACGCTCTTAAGAATGTGACAGTAATTAGTCATCAGCAGCCACTAGCTATGGAGCCTGCAGCAGTGGTGAACCAAGTCACGGACGAAGCATGTGTCTATTGCGGTGAAGACCACAACTACGAGTTTTGCCCCAGCAATCCAGCGTCTGTGTTTTTTGTAGGTAATCAGAGGAACAACCCTTATTCTAACTTCTATAATCCAGGTTGGCACAACCACCCCAACTTCTCATGGTCAAGGAAATAACGTACAAGCGTAACAGAAGATGAACCAGCCGGGATTTGCTAAAGCGCAGGTAATGCCCCAGCAAAATAAGCAGGCTTTGCCCCAGCAACATTCGGAGAATTCTCTCGAGGCAATGATGAAAGAATTTATGGCTCGTACAGACGCTGCAATTCAAAGTAATCAATCTTCAATGAGAGCTCTGGAATTGCAAGTGGGTCAGCTAGCTAATGAGCTCAAGGCAAGGCCTCAAGGGAAACTTCCATCAGATACTGAACACCCTAGAAGGGAAGGTAAAGAGCAGGTAAAGGCAGTTACTCTTAGGAGTGGTAAGCCATTAGAAGAAAGAATTGAGCCTAGTAAAACCCAGGTTATAGATAAAAATGATGATAAAAATAATAATGTTGTTGTCGAGGAAGGGTTGGAGTCTGGTCAGGGTGCTGGAGGCAGCAATAAAAATGCTGGAGCATCTGGTTCTGTGCCAGATGTAGAACCACCATATGTGCCGCCCCCACCTTATGTACCACCTCTACCTTTTCCACAAAGGCAAAAGCCTAAGAATCAGGATGGTCAATTTAAAAAGTTTTTAGAGATTCTTAAGCAGTTGCATATAAATATCCCTTTAGTAGAAGCCATAGAGCAAATGCCTAATTATGCTAAATTTCTTAAGGATATTTTGACTAAAAAGAAAAGGTTAGGTGAGTTTGAAACTGTATCTCTTACTGAGGAGTGTAGTGCTATTCTTAAGAATGGGCTACCCCCCAAGGCTAAGGATCCAGGGTCATTTACTTTACCTGTGTCTATAGGTGGAAAGGAATTAGGTAGAGCACTCTGTGATTTAGGTGCAAGCATTAACCTTATGCCTCTTTCGGTCTATCGAAAGTTAGGTATTGGTGAAGCTAGACCTACCACAGTTACATTCCAACTAGCTGATAGGTCTATCACATATCCAGAGGGTAAGATTGAGGATGTCTTAGTAAAAGTGGATAAATTCATATTTCCTGTTGATTTCATTATTTTAGATTATGAGGCTGATAGAGATGTCCCAATTATTCTAGGACGTCCATTTTTGGCTACTGGTAGGGCGTTAATAGATGTTCAAAAAGGGGAATTAACAATGAGAGTTTGTAATGAGGAAGTAAAATTTAATGTGTTTAAGGCCATGAAGTATCACGACGAGATGGAAGATTGCTCTTTCATTAGGATTCTGGAGAACACAATTGTTGAGACAGCAATTTAGGATTCGGCTAATAAGCATTTGGAAAATCATGGAGAGGTTAGTGTAGAGGATTTAGAAGTTTGTTCTTTAGATAGAAAAAATGAAAAAGAATTGTTTAGGTGTGAGGATGTTTTTGAGTCTTTAGATTTAGATCAAAGAAAGGCTCTCCCAATTAAACCATCCCTGATTGAGGCACATACTTTAGATTTGAAGCCCTTACCAGATCATCTAAAGTATGTGTATCTTGGGGAAAGTGAGACATTGCCCGTTATTGTTGCATCAGATTTAATGTCGGAGCATGAGGAGGCCTTAATAAAGTTGCTGCAGCAATACCTTAAGGCTATTGGTTGGACATTGGCTGACATTCAGGGGATTAGCCAATCTTTTTGTATGCATAAAATCACTCTAGAGGAGGGGTCCTTGAGGAGTATTGAGCAACAAAGAAGGCTTAACCCTGCAATGAAAGAAGTGGTTAAAAAGGAGGTGATTAAATGGTTGGATGCTGGCATCATTTATCCGATTGCAGACAGCAATTGGGTGAGCCCTGTCCAATGTGTTCCTAAGAAAGGAGGTGTGACTGTGGTAAGCAATAAAGACAATGAGTTGATCCCAACTAGGACAGTAACTGGTTGGAGGGTTTGCATGGATTACAGGAGGCTTAACAAAGCCACCCGTAAGGACCATTTCCCTTTGCCATTTATTGACCAGATGTTGGATCGATTGGCTGGTCATGCCTACTACTGTTTCTTGGATGGTTATTCTGGGTATAACCAGATTACTATTGCTCCTGAAGATCAGGAAAAAACCACTTTCACCTGCCCTTATGGGACGTTTGCTTTCAGGCGAATGCCTTTTGGCCTTTGCAATGCTCCAGCAACATTTCAGCGGTGTATGTTAGCAATTTTTTCTCATATGATTGAGTCCACTGTTGAGGTCTTTATGGACGATTTTTCAGTTTTTGGAGGGTCTTTTCAGAGTTGTTTAGATAATTTAGGTAAGGTGTTAAAAAGATGTGAGGATACCCATCTAGTTCTTAATTGGGAGAAGTGCCACTTCATGGTGAAGGAGGGCATAATGTTAAGTCATAGGATTTCTAAGAATGGTCTAGAAGATGATAGAGCAAAAGTTGAGGTTATTGAAAGATTAGAATCACCGAATTCAGTGAAGGGAATTCAGAGCTTCTTAGGGCATGCTGGATTTTATAGGAGGTTCATAAAGGATTTTTCCAAAATCAGTAAACCTCTTTGTAACTTATTGTGCACTGATCATGTTTTTGACTTTAATGCAGATTGTAGGAAGGCTTTTGAAACATTGAAGGCTGCTTTAATCTCAGCACCCATTCTCTGCGCACCTAATTGGAATTTTCCATTCGAGGTAATGTGTGATGCGAGTGATGCTGCAGTAGGTGCAATGCTGGGGCAGAAGCAGAGTAAATTTATTCATCCTATATATTATGCAAGCAAGGTTTTAAATGAGGCACAGGTCAACTACACAACTACTGAGAAGGAGTTGTTAGCTGTTGTGTTTGCTTTTGAGAAATTCCGGCCATATTTTGTTGGATCCAAAGTCACGGTGTTCACGGATCATGCAGCAATAAGGTATTTAATGTCAAAGAAAGATGCAAAGCCTAGACTAATTCGTTGGGTTTTATTACTGCAGGAATTCGACTTGGAGATAAAGGACAAGAAGGGATCATAGAATGTCATTGCAGATCACTTGTCTCGTCTTGATCCATCATCATCTTTGCTGGAGCAATCTGCCATTTCTGATTCTTTTCCAGATGAACAGCTTTTTGCTGTTCAGGTAAAGGTAGTCAAGGATGTCCCTTGGTATGCTGATATTGCCAACTTTTTAGTGAATGGAGTCACCCCTATTGATATGGATTGGAGGCAGAAGAAAAAGTTTAAGCATGATGCAAAATATTTCTATTGGGATGAGCCATTTATGTATAAGCAATGCTCTGACGGTATTATTCGTAGGTGCGTTTCAGGTGATGAAGCAACCGAAATCCTGGAGCAATGTCACTCTTCGCCGTATGGAGGCCATTTCAGCGGTCAAAGGACAACTATGAGGATTTTGCATTGCGGATTCTTCTGGCCTACCTTGTTTAAGGATGCCCACTGGTTCTACAAGCAATGTGATGCTTGTCATAGGAGAGGAAACTTGGGGCCTAGAGATGAAATGCCTCTTACTTACATTTTAGAAGTTGAACTATTCGATGTATGGGGTATTGATTTTATGGGGTCATTTCCCCCTTCTAATGGCAATGTTTTTATCTTAATCGCAGTGGATTACGGGTCCAAGTGGGTGGAGGCCATCGCATGCCATCAGAGTGATGCCAAAACGGTTTCAAGGTTTCTCCAATCGCACATCTTTGCGCGGTTCGGGACACCTAGAGCTCTAATAAGTGATGAGGGTACACATTTTGTTAATAATATCTTAACTAAGCTTTTAGCTAAGTATGGAATCAAGCACAGGATAGCTACCCCCTATCACCCACAGGCTAATGGTCAGACTGAGATAAGTAATAGGGAAATTAAATCAATTCTAGAAAAAGTAGTCCATCCATCTAGAAAGGATTGGTCTTTTAGGTTGGATGAGGCTCTTTGGGCTTATAGGACAGCCTATAAGACTCCTCTAGGTATGTCTCCCTATCGGTTGGTATACGGGAAAGCTTGTCATTTACCATTAGAGCTGGAACATAAAACGTTTTGGGCTTTGAAAAAGTTGAATTTTGATCTAAGTAGTGCAGGAGCAATGCGAATGCTGCAGCTCAGCGAATTGGAAGAATTTCGCCACTTTTCTTATGAGAATGCGAAAATTTATAAAGGAAAGATTAAGTTGTGGCATGACAAGAAAGTTAGACCTAAAGAATTTGTCAAAGGTCAAAAAGTTTTGCTTTATAATTCTAGATTAAAATTGTTTCCTGGGAAACTAAAGTCCAAATGGTCAGGTCCATTTGTTGTGATTGAGGTTTTCCCCCATGGAGCAGTTACTTTGCAAGATGAAAAAGATGGGAGAGTATTCAAGGTGAATGGTCAGCGTGTCAAGCATTATTGGGAAGAGGAGTTTCAGTCAAAATATCCTTCCCTAAGGTTGGTTGATGATTGAGAGAGCAGGATTTTTTGCGGGAGCATTTCACAGAGCAAAATTTTGAGCTCCCAGGATTTGTATTGATTTTATTTTTCGTTGATTTGATTTTAATTGCGGTTAGGTTAGATTTGATTTTGCGAGATTTATTAGATTTTGTCTTTAAATATTTGATTAGATCTTATCTATTTTGTTTTGAATTTGATTTGATTTTCGGGTTATTTATTTAAATTATCTTTCAATTATCTTTTAATTAGTTAGATTATATTAGATTTTATCTACATTTTATTTTCAGTTATTTGAATTCTAGTTTTAATTAATTGAGATTTTCTCTAATTTATTCGACTTCTTTTGAGAATAACAGATTAAGTTTGATTTGATCGGTTAAAGTTTAATTTGAATTTAAAAGATTTGATTTGCCTATTTTGAAATTTAAATTCCATATCTAAGATTCGGCAGGTTCAGAAGATTGTTGCAGCAAAGATAATGCTGGAGCAAATTTCTCGTATGCATAGGAAGGATTTTAGTGTGAGTAATTATTTTTACCGTTGGGATTTTTGAATTTCTATGGGCAGGTGAATTGCAGGGATGTTGCCACATGTCGTGAAGGGACAATCCAACGGTTTAGCCGTTGACAGCATGTCGTTATTTCCCATAGATGATTGGAGTTCCACAATTTTACCGTTAGGGATTTGAATTGCAACTTAATTGTGAACGATAAAACCATTTATTACGGAGCAAATCCTTTCGGTTAGGATTTCAAATTGCTGGAGCCTTATTTATTTGCAGACATTGGTAAGTCTTCGTTCTACTTCGTCTTCTTGATTCTATCTTGCCATCTACATTCTTTCTTTCTCCTTTTCATTCTTTGCAAAACCCTTTGAGTTATCCATGGCCAAAACAAGAGCGAGGAAAGAAAGAGAGAGAGAGAGTGAAGAGGAATACCCATTACCCCCGAAGTTCCGAAAGTGAAAACTAAGAAGAAAAGAACACCGGAGGAGAAAGAAGCTAAAAGAAGAAGGCGACAACAGAGGGCGAAAGAACAGGAAAAAGTGACAGAGGATGAGGCTGCTGCAGTGGTTGAAGAAAACCTGGAAGAACTGCAAGAACAGACCCCAGGAGAGGCTGATCGGAGACTTGTGGATACAGATACGGCTCGAGAGGAAAATGTTGAGGAGAATCAAGAACAGCAGGCTGGGATGGTGAGAGACGAGCAGGTAGACGCAGTGTCTAAAAGAGGAAACGAGCAGGACCAAGAAGCTCGTGTTGAGGTAATCATGCCCGAACCGCCGAAATGCCGCCGCATAAAAAGAAAGGTCGGCCGTATTCAGGTGATTCGGACTGATACCCCATCACCACCTGTTGGGTTTTATGCCCTAAAACTCGTAGATAGTGAATGTAACCGTTGACCGGATATTAATGAAATAATATTGATATATTTTTTCCATTAATTGTTATTAGTTATTTTATATATGTCTTTGCCTAATAATAACCCTAATCCAATAAACTAGACATCCAAGGTTGTAATATGAGTCTTGAACTATATGTAGCGACATATGGGATCATTGTTCAAGAAACAGCCTAAAGGGTCTATAGTATAGGGATAAGACTGGGTGCCTTATCCTGGTGACACTATGGATACGACCCACTTTGTATTTGATACAAACGCTGCGATCCAACGCGTTCGTGTAGGAGACATGCGAGTGGGGGTATCCTATGCAATGAGTTTGCATAAGACCGAACCGCGAAATAGTAACCACTAGTTATAACACCGTTAACTAGTTGGTTTTCTATTTTCACTAGGACGACCTAGACAACTTAGTCTTAATCCTGAGTTGATGATGGACTCCTGCTCATGAGAGATTGTCCTTTGATTTGTATGGGTGAGAGTGGCCAATACGCCGACTCAATAAGCCTACCACTTTGGGGACAAGATCGAATGGGGAGCTGGGAACATAATCGTACAAGATGGAATTCACTCCTTCCCGACTTTAGGAAAGCAGATGAGTGTTCGCTTAAGTGGTTACTCCGAGTCTTGAACAAAGGGCCCTACCCTCTCAATGACACGAGAGGGTTTTTCTGTTTGGTGGTTGGACCATAAACAGATTGTTCATTAGAGGAGAATTGGTACTTAAGGAAATAGAGGTGACCCAGGGGTAAAACGGTAATTTGACCCAGCTGGTGTTACGGACACTCGTGAAGGACTAACTAGTCGATATTGGTCTAAGTTCCGTGGACACAGAAAATATGTCTGCAGTGAGAAGAGTGCAACTGTGAGTCTATAGTGGAATGTACACACAGTTAACGAATATTGATTATTGTGGTTAATGAGTTTAACCAATTAATCTCACATCGTTGGAGCTTCTGATCTGGAGGTCCATAAGGTCCCACTGGTAGCTCGTAAAATAATTTGAGGCAACTAAGTAATTAAATGTAAATTGAAAATGTTCAATTTACTAAGGGAAATAAATATAATATATATTGATATATTATTATGAGAGAAATTAATATTTGAAGAAGTTCAAATATAAATTTATGGAAGATTGAAAGAATTAATTAATTTAAGTCCTAAAAGTGTTTGGGCAAAATTAATTAATTCAAGGCCGGAAATTAAATATGTGATATTTAATTGGTGGTTAATTAATTAAAGAATTCATTAACCATGAATTAATCAATTATGTAAATAATTAATCACTTAAGGAAGTGATTAATCATTTATGGGAATGATCTAATTACTTATGGAAGAAATTAGTCATTTATGGAAAAGATTAATCAATTGGGGAATTGATTGATCATGATTGATTAATTAAGGAATAAGATTGAATCAATTTTGGAAAAGATTGATTTAATTGAATATTTTATTCATGGCCTCTCTTCTATAAATAGAACACTAGACCTAATTGGTCATGACACTTGACACTCTTGAAAGACAAGACCTAGAATTCTCTCTAGCCTCCCTCTTAGAGAAAGACTCCCACAAGTCTTTGGCCTCCTAGACTTAGAGACATACCGGTGTAACCTCTGTGGTTATTGTGTCATTCAAAGAAGAAAATCCAGCGATCAAGAGGCGAGAAGGCTGCTGCGTTTTCGTTCGTTGGAGCGTCGTTGGTGAAGAATGGTCAAGTCTACAACGGAGGTTTGTAACGGTTCTTCCTCTTTTCGTTAGAAAAGTTTTTAAAATAAATTTAGATTTATTCTAGCATGTTTAAACCGTTTTACAGCGACTTTAAAGTTAGTTTAAAGTTTTGTTTGAGTTATCGTAACGGTTTTTTAATGTTAATTAATATACGGCGTAAGGTCCAATCGATGCGCTTCCGCTGCGTGGGGACTTTTATTCCCTTCACATCATCAGATTCTAAGAGAGAAAAGGCAGAGCGAGAGGAAAGAGAGAAGAAAGAAGCTGAGGACAAAGAAAGAGACGAAACAGATAAGAAGACTGAGGAAGAGCAGTTGCTCAAGCGCAGGGCAGACAAGGGCAAAAATGTTGCTGAAGCAACGGAAGAACACGAGGCGATAGAAGAACAACAGGTTCCATTTGATCGCTTCATCAACAATTTTGCCAGAGCAAAATACGCTGAGCTTCTGAAAAGGGATTTCTTGTTCGAGCGCGGTTTCAGTGGTGATCTTCCACAGTTTCTGAGGACCGGTATTGCAGACCACGACTGTGAGCTGTTTTGTGCGAAGCCAGAATCTGTAAATGCACAGGTGGTGCGTGAATTTTATGCTAACATTGTCAAGGAGGATGGTTTCCAGGTAATTGTCCGAGAAGTCGAGGTGGATTGGAGTCCAAGTGCTATCAATGCACTGTACAACGTTCAAAACTTCCCCCATGCGGCATATAATGAGATGGTTGTGGCGTCATCTGATGAGCAACTAAGTGAAGTTGTAAGGGAGGTAGGAATTGAAGGGGCACAGTGGCAGTTATCCAAGACTCAGAAGAGGACATTCCAGTCGGCTTATTTGAAACGAGAAGCGAACACATGGATGGGATTTATTAGACAGAAGATGCTTCCAGCAACACATGACTCGACAATCTCCAGGGAACGGGTTCTCCTATCTTTTGCCATCTTACGGTCTCTCAGTATTAATGTAGGGAGGATCATTGCGAATGAGATTTCTGGATGTTGGAAAAAGAAGGTGGGGAAACTATTCTTTCCAAACACAATCACGATGTTGTGCAGAAGAGCAGGGGTTCCGGTGGATGAGGGAGATGTGATCCTGTTTGATAAGGGGATCATAGACACGCCCAATTTGGCACGGCTCCAGCGTGTGCAGGAGGTACGTCAAGGTGGGCTTATCCATGGCATCAACTCGATTCTAGAACAACTGGCACTTTCGGCCAGTAGGCAGGAGTTTGCTGAAAGGCAAACTTTAACCTTCTGGAACTATGTTAAGAATCGGGATGCCAGCTTGAAGAAGGCGCTGCAAGAGAATTTTTCAAAACCTTATCCAGCCCTTCCAGCATTCCCTAACGATCTGTTGAACCCCTGGATTCCGCCCCCACCTGTTGAAAGAGGAGAAGAGGATGATGAAAATTAACCGGGCCAAGAGGACTGAAGGATGAAGTGGCCATGGGCGAGCATAATTTTTGTTCTTAAATTTTTTATTGCTCGTGCATTTTCTAACCTCCTTTTCTATTATTGTTATGTTTGCTTTTCTTTTTACTTTTCTGCTGCTTTAAAAAAAATATATCTGATGTGTAATTTCTTTTTAATGAAATTTCTTGATGTTTCGTTCCATGAGCACTAAGCAACTCTAACTTAACTAATTTTTCTCTGAATTTTTGAAACTTGGACTGATTACGCTTAATTAGATCAAGGTATTCTGATCTCCAGAAACCTTTTGCTTGAGCATTTCTTCTAGCCTGGACTGTTGCTGCGGCAAAGAAGATTTTGAAGGTAGTATTGACTTATATGATCCACTTTAAGCTTAATCTAAGTCCCATGTTTAGTTTACAAATTCAGATAGAAAAATTTAAGTTTGGGGGTATACTTGCTTATTTAATGATTCATTGGGGACAATGAATAATTCGAGTTTGGGGGACTTTTTGCTACTCCAATTATTTTGCTCCAGCATTCCTATCCTTCAAATTAAAATTTGCTAGGTTGTCTTCGCGTCAAAAGATGACCTAGGAAATGTGAAAAAATGAGAAATATGAGAAAAAAATTATTTGCTGAAAAATTATTTGTTGAAGATTTTGCTGAAAAAATTGATGGAGCAAAAGTTTTGAAGGATGAATGATGATCCTGCAGTTTTTCTGTCTCCCATAACTTAGGTGAGCTTCATCACAAAATGTCGCCATTCTGAGGGGCAAGAGATGGAATAACTAAGGATTTTTTAGCTTTATAATGAGTATTGAGCCTAGTTGGTGATGAGCTTGAGGCAAGGGTATACTGCATCATAAAGTGGGTCATCCCATGCTTAAGAGTTTATGACTGTAAGGCTGCGTTAAGTCTAATAAACAAAGATATAAACCCCTTTAAAAATATGTTTTGAAATGTCTGATAATAGAGCTAAGCTGTGGAGAGTTCTTAGAATTGAGTTGAAAGTGGTGATTATTTGTCCCTGTTGAAGGAATCATTTTGCTGCAGCAGAGCTTGGTTTTGCAGAGTGCTCAGGTAAAGGTTAAAGGTAGTGTTGGACTGTCTGGGTTGATTAAGCTATTCTTTGTCTAATATTCTGAATTCTTGAAGGAAGGTGAGTTAGTATTGCTCGGGACGCGCAATAATTTAAGTTTGGGGGTATGATAACTGCCCAAAAGGTAGTTATTTAGGCCTCGATTGTATAGGGATTTGTGTGTCCTTTATGCTTATTAGGGTTGGTTTTGGATAGATATTACATGATTTAACCCATTTGGAAGAATGAAAGCATTGGAAATTATTTTGTGTAGATTATGCTGCTGAGCGACTGGAGGGAGCAAATTCTATGCTGCAGCAAAACTGGGAGCATAAACTGCCACATCAAAGCTCGTTAGCCAACTTCATGAACCGACTTCTGTTGAGTTATTTTCGGGATAAAGGAGCAAGGAGAGCCCTACACGTGTCCAAGTTGACCTAATTCAAGTCTCCTGTCCTTCTATAAAAGGAAGTAGCCGTCAAAGTCAAATTCATTCCATGTTTTCCCTTGGAAGCCGAATAGTATAGGGAGATTGAAGATCATCAAGAACACCATCTACCGCAAGCTGATTAGGGAGTTTATTTTCTTTATTAACTTGTGGTTATGGACATGCATACTCAGATTGTAATTCGTATTCCTATGCCTATTATGAACTAAGTAGCTTAGGGTGTTGGTTAGGAATAATGTGATTACTGTGCTTCATCTCTAATAATAAATTGACTATCGCATTTTGGTTAATTGTTGTGCTTATTCTTATTTTATGCCTGCCTGGCCAGCCGGTGTGAATAGCTCTCTCTAGTTTCAGGGATGATTTAGAGAGTGTGTGGCAATTATCCACACTACGATCATTGTGTATTGGTGAACGCCAGTGACTGAGCTAGGGATAGCCAGTTGCCTAGTGCTTGATCGGTCGTACTTCATTGGGTTTGAAACATATCCCAAAAGATCCGGAGTTCCGGGAGGAATCCGCTAATAATACTGCGAGAAGTGCATGATCAATAATATTTCTGGGGCATATATTAGAATAATCACTAAACCTAACCAGCGCCTGCCTTTAATCTGTCTATCTATTTGTTTACTTATTGTTCTGTCATTTATTTTGCTTCAGCATAATTCCGATAAAACCCAATCATTTTATTATTCTTGAAACCATTAAAAAGTTACACAAAAATAGGTAGAGTGGAAACTCATTCAGGGCTTGGATTGATAATATTACTTGCTGCAGACTGTGTATACTTGCACAGGAATTCTAGAGTATTTTATACTATATTTTTTCTCACTCTAGGAACCCGACATTGAGTTATGTGAGCAATTCAAGATCAAGCATGTCAACTCAACTCCGTATAGACCAAAGATGAATGGAGCAGTTGAAGCTGCCAATAAAAACATAAAAAAGATTGTGCAAAAAATGACGGTGACGTATAAAGATTTGCATGAAATGCTTTCTTTTGCATTACATGGATATCGCACATCGGTTCGCACTTCAACTGGGGCAACACCATTTTCATTAGTTTATGGTATGGAAGTTGTTCTTCACATTGAAGTGGAAATTCCATCATTAAGAGTCCTCATGGAGACTAATTTAGAAAAGGCTGAATGGGTCCAAAACCGCTATGAGCAGCTCAACTTTGTTGAAGAAAAGAGATTGAAAGCATTGTGTAGAGGTCAACTTTACCAAAGACGAATGATGAAAGCATATGATAAGAAAGTGCAACCTAGAGTATTCAAAGAAGGGGATTTAGTCTTAAAATGAATTCTTCATTTTCTAAAAGATCACCGAGGCAAGTGGACCCCAAACTATGAAGGACCATTCGTGGTGAAGAAAGCTTTCTCTGGAGGAGCTTTAGTCTTGACTAACATGGATGGTAATGAGCTGCCAAGTCTAGTTAATTCAGATCAAGTTCGAAGATATTACGCATAGGCTACTTGTGTATCAAAGGATTCGGCAAAGTTGCGGGAATTCAACAAGTGTCTAGGAGAATTAAGCTTCAATTTCTATATCATGTTTGAGAGGTTACTTTTGTCTCAAGTTCTAGAACCTTAACGTTGACACATATGTCTATTGAATTTTAGTCATAAATCGAAGCTCCCTTCTCGTAGCATGGCATATCTTGTACATTTTTCTCCTTCACTCTCCATAATATTTCCTCAACTATGAATGTTTGGAATGTTTACCTTTATTATCATTACAATTGAATAAACAAAAAGTTACATAAACACGATATTTCAAATCAATGGGGTAACTTAAATGATTCGATGTGAAATACATATGTCCAAAGAAAGAATCCAAAGGCAATATTTTTCCAAGAGCGTCGTGATCATGAAGGTTGATGGAATGTCATCAGGGAGGACAAAATCGTCATTTCAACATGACAAAGTCTTAAATTGGGGGCAAAACCATTATTTTCGTCTTCTCAACTGGGGCAAAACCATTATTATCATAGGAGCAATGTCGTTCTGGATACATTTTTTGTCATCAAACAAAGAGCAAGTTGTTTAGTAAGTTCATGATCCAATTAAGGTCTATTACCAAGGGTGATGTGAATGGGGTGCCTGAGCTATCAAATATCTTTTAAAGAAATTTGTATCATAGTTTTCGAATAGTGCTAAATCTGCATCCCATGCATTCAAGTTTAGCGTCCATTGTAATGAAAATTTATTTTCGATCAAATCGAACCTGACTTTTCAGTCAAGGTCGAAGCCTGTGTCAATCCAGGTCCGTTTTTAATTTTTCTCTCGGTTAAATCGAACCTGACTATTCAGTCAAGGTCAAAGCCTGTGTCAATCCAGGTCCGTTTTCAATTTTTCTCTCGGTTAAATCGAACCTGACTATTCAGTCAAGGTCAAAGCTTGTGTCAATCCAGGTACGTTTTAAGTTTTTCTATCGGTTAAATCGAACCTGACTTTTTAGTCGAGGTCGAAGCTTGTGTCAATCCAGGTCCATTTTCATTCGGTTAAATCGAACCTGACTATTCAGTCGAGGTCGAAGCCTGTGTCAATCCAGGTCCTTTTTAAAATTTTTCTCTCGATTAAATCGAACCTGACTTTTCAGTTGAGGTCGAAGCCTGTGTCAATCCAGGTCCATTTTCATTCGGTTAAATCGAACCCGACTATTCCGTCGAGGTCGAAGCCTGTGTCATTCGAGGTCCTTTTTCAATTTTTTCTCTCGGTTAAATCGAACCCGACTTTTCAGTTGAGATCGAAGCTTGTGTCAATCCAAGTCCATTTTCAGTTTCTCTCTCGGTTAAATCGAACCCGACTATTCAGTCGAGGTCGAAGTCTGTGTCAATCCAGGTCCTCGGTTGAACCAAACCTGACTATTGAATTGTGGTCGAGACCTGATTAAGTCAAGTTCATTTTCCTTTCTAAATTCAAATTCTTACCAAACAAATCTTCGCCTCCCCAGTACTTAGTCTCTTTCCTTTGTCTACCCTTTCAATCCTTCAAGGATACACAAAGGGGGGCAAACTGTAGACACCGTATTTGGTCCGGCTTGATTTTCAGTAATAATGTTTGAAGTTTTCCAATATTTGGTGGTCAATTTGTTTTTTTTGGTATGCCAACGAGAGCATAGCTCAATTGGCTTAAACTTGTATTGATAATCACGAGGTCTTTGGTTCAAACCCCTATTCTCACATATTTTTATCAAGAATTCGTTTTTTTCTTATTTTTATTATTATTATTATTATTTTTTATTTTTTGTTATTATTATTATTATTTTTAAATTATTTTTTTTTTGTCTTCCCCATTTCTATTCAAGAGGAAGTTTCCTATTTTGAAGCATTTTCCATGGACATGATTTTTTTATTTTTTCTTTTTTCCCATCATTTTCTCATTCATCTCCCCCAAATTAGTAACACTTCAAGTATAAAGGAGGGGGGGAGATGGAGGATGAAAGGGGACACAAAAAAAAAGGGAGGAAGTTTAGAAAAAAGTGAGCTTGAGAGAGTTTAGGCATTTGAGCAAGAGTTTAGTTTAGAGAGTTTTTAGAATAATTTCTTTTGAGGGAGAAAGGAGAATAAGAAGATTTGAGCATAAGCCTAGTTGAGAGAGTTTTTTAAGAAGTGAGCTTAGCTTAAAGAGTGATAGAAAAAGAGAAAAGAAAGTGGAAGAGGAAAAAAGGAAAAGAGAGGGGGAGGAAGGAGTACACGGGGAGAGAAAGCATTGGGTAAGAAAGAAGGAAAAAAGAAGAAAGAGAAAAGTAAAAAAGGTGGGGTTTTGTTTTTCTATTTCTTTTGTTTTTTTTTGTTTTGTTTTGTTATTATTATTATTATTATTATTATCATCATCATCATTATGATTATCATTTTTAATTTCTCTCTCCTTTTAGTTCACTTTTGCACTTTGCCAACTTCATTTTTCAAACTTTCTAATTTATTTATTTTTTCTCTCTTTCATTCTCCAAATTACTTTAATCTAATCTTTAATTCTGCTTAGTTAATTTCAATTATTGTTATTGTTTTGACTTTCTTTTGAAAGGGATTATGGGAACTGAGTAATGTGTCTTCGTGGAGTTCAACTCCCGTGTAGGCGTATGAAAATTTTCATTTTCCCTTTTAAAAGAATTTACTCTTTCAATAATTTTCTTCTTTTACATCTATTTTTTAAAAACAAAAATAAATTATTTTTAATAAACATAATGATGTACACCCATGTTTCCTTTAATTAAAAGGGAAATTAGGCATATTTATATTAAATTTGATATCCAACTTGATAATGTTTAATCCTTACTTTATTTCTAAAGTTAAGGTAAAAACGAATGAGACATCTTGTGTTCATTATTGCATTTTGGGTTTTTTATTTTCATATTTATCATTTTTTAAAGAAAAAAAATGAAGGACTGTTTTTATTCACTTAATTTGACAATTTAAGATACTGTGGTAATCGGTTTTTTTTTTTAAAAAAACGGGTGTTGTAGGGTGCTAATATCTTCCCTACACTCAAACGACTCCCGAACCTAATTTATGGTTTTCTAAGACTGTTTTTTTATTTTATTTTAACGGTGACCAATCACACCCTCGATGATTGGTGGCGACTCCAATTTTATTCTTAAAAACCCAAGAAAGGATGTCGGCCGCTGATAATTGCCCAAAAGGTAGTTATTTAGGCCTCATTTATATAAGGATTTGTGTGTCTTTAATGCTTAATAGGGTTGGTTTTAGAGAGATATTACATGATTTAACCCATTTGGAAGAATGGAAGCATTGGAAATTATTTTGTGCAGATTATGCTGCTAAGCGACTTGAGGGAGCAAATTCTATGCTGCAGCAAAACTGGGAGCAGAAACTGCCACATCACAGCTCGTTAGTCAACTTCATGAACCGACTTCTTTTGAGTTATTTTCGTGATAAAGGATCAAAGAGAGCCTTACACGTGTCCTAGTTGACCTAATTCAAGCCTCCCATCCTTCTATAAAAGGAAGTAGCCGTCAAAGTCAAAGTCATTCCATGTTTTTTCCCTTGAAAGCCGAATAGTTTGGGAGATTGAAGACTATCAAGAACACCATCAACCGCAAGCTGATTAGGGAGTTTACCTTCTTATTTAACTTGTAGTTATGGACATGCATACTCAGATTGTAATTCGTATTCCTATGCCTGTTATGAAGTAAGTAGCTTAAGGTGTTGGTTAGGAATAATGTGATTATTGTGCTTCATCTCTAGTAATAAATTGACTATTGCATTTTGGTTAATTGTTGTGCTTACTCTTATTTTATGCCCGCCTGGCCAGCCGGTATGGATAACTCTCTCTAGTTTCAGGGATGATTTAGAGAGTGTGTGGCAATTCTCCACACTACGATCATTGTGTATTGGTGAACGCCAGTGACTGAGCTAGGGATAGCCAGTTGCCTAGTGCTTGATCGGTCGCTCTTCATTGGGTTTGAAACACATCTCAAAAGATCCAGAGTTCCGGGAGGAATCCGCTAATAATACTGCGAGAAATGCATGATCAATAATATTGCTAGAGCATATCTTAGAATAATCACTAAAGCCTAACCAGCGCCTGTCTTTAATCTGTCTGTCTATTTGTTTATTTATTGTTCTGTCATTTATTTTGCTTCAGCATAATTCCGATAAAACCCAACATTTTTATTATCTTCGAAACCATTAGAAAAGTTATACAAAATAGAGAAAGTGGAAACTCATTCAGACCTTGGATTGATAATATTACTTGCTGCAGACTGTGTATACTTGCACAGGAATTCTAGAGTATTTCATATCATATTTTTACTCACTCTAGGAACCCAACAAGTTTTTGGCGCCGTTGCCGGTGACTTGAATAAGTTTTTATCTGATCTGTTTTGTGTATGTATTTTAGTGGTTTGGTGCTAGAACTTTTTGATTGTTTCTTTTTTTTTTTGCAGGTGTGATTTTGGTGCATGAGCGATCCATCTGGGGTACGGTTTGAGCTTGATCCAGAAATTGAAAGGACATTTAGGAACAGAAGGAGGGAGCAGCGCAGAAACCAGATGGAGAACGTCCCGGAACTTCCACAGGTTCATGAAGGTCCAACAGCAGCAAATCCCCAGCAGAATCCGTTGCTGCAGCAAAACCCACTGTTTGAGCAAAATGAGCAGCGAAATAATCAGGCTGAGAATCCTATCTTGATAGCGAACGATAGGACCAAAGCCATTCGAGCATATGCTGTCCCGATGTTTAATGAGTTGAATCCAGGGATTGCACGTCCCCAAATCCAAGCGGCAAATTTTGAAATGAAACCGGTAATGTTTCAGATGTTGCAAACCGTGGGGCAATTCCATGGTTTGTCATCTGAAGACCCTCATTTACATTTTAAGTCTTTTCTAGGAGTTAGTGATTCTTTTGTAATTCAAGGAGTGCCTAGAGATGCTCTTAGATTAACTTTGTTCCCGTATTCTCTTAGAGATGGAGCAAAGTCATGGTTAAACTCTTTTGCTCCAGGAACCGGTAATGTTTCAGATGTTGCAAACCGTGGGGCAATTCCATGGTTTGTCATCTGAAGACCCTCATTTACATTTTAAGTCTTTTCTAGGAGTTAGTGATTCTTTTGTAATTCAAGGAGTGCCTAGAGATGCTCTTAGATTAACTTTGTTCCCGTATTCTCTTAGAGATGGAGCAAAGTCATGGTTAAACTCTTTTGCTCCAGGATCAATTAGGACGTGGGATGAGTTAGCTGAAAAATTTTTGAGTAAATATTTCCCACCTAATAGAAATGCTAAATTAAGGCGTGAAATAGTAGGGTTTAGGCAACTTGAAGATGAGACTTTTAGTGAAGCTTGGGAGAGGTTTAAGGAGCTTTTACGAAAGTGTCCCCACCATGGGTTACCTCATTGTATTCAAATGGAAACATTTTACAATGGTTTAAATGGAGTAACCCAAGGTATGGTCGATGCTTCGGCTGGAGGGGCCCTTTTGGCAAAAACTTTTGATGAAGCCTATGAAATTTTAGAAAGAATATCTATTAATAGTTGTCAGTGGTCGGATGTTAGAGGCACAAATAAAAAGGTTAAGAGTGTAAGGTTGATGGTGTGTCCACCATTAGGGCTGATCTTGCTATGATTGCTAACGCTCTTAAGAATGTGACAGTGATTAGTCATCAGCAGCCACCAGCTATGGAGCCTGCAGCAGTGGTGAACCAAGTCACGGACGAAGCATGTGTCTATTGCGGTGAAGACCACAACTACGAGTTTTGCCCCAGCAATCCAGCTTCTGTGTTTTTTGTAGGTAATCAGAGGAACAACCCTTATTCTAACTTCTATAATCCAGGTTGGCGCAACCACCCCAACTTCTCATGGGGAGGTCAAGGAAATAACGTACAAGCGCAACAGAAGATGAACCATCCGGGATTTGCTAAAGCACAGGTAATGCCCCAGCAAAATAAGCAGGCTTTGGCCCAGCAAAATTCGGGAAATTCTCTCGAGGCAATGATGAAAGAATTTATGGCTCGCACAGACGCCGCAATTCAAAGTAATCAAGCTTCGATGAGGGCCCTGGAATTGCAAGTGGGTCAGCTAGCTAATGAGCTCAAGGCGAGGCCTTAAGGTAAACTTCCTTCGGATACTGAACACCCTCGAAGGGAAGGTAAGAAGCAGGTAAAGGCAGTAACCCTTAGGAGTGGTAAGCCATTAGAAGAGTCTAGAAAGACCCAGGATTTAATTAATAATAGTGATAATAATGTTGTTGTCGAGAAAGAGTTGGAGTCTGGTCAGGGTGCTGGAGGCAGCAAATAGAATGCTGGAGCATCTGGTTCTGTGCCAGATGTAGAACCACCATACGTGCCGCCCCCACCTTATGTACCACCTCTACCTTTTCCACAAAGGCAAAAGCCTAAGAATCAGGATGGTCAATTTAAAAAGTTTTTATAGATTCTTAAGCAGTTGCATATAAATATCCCTTTAGTAGAAGTTATAGAGCAAATGCCTAATTATGCTAAATTTCTTAAGGATATTTTGACTAAAAAGAAAAGGTTAGGTGAGTTTGAAACTGTATCTCTTACTGAGGAGTGTAGTGCTATTCTTAAGAATGGTCTACCCCCCAAAGCTAAGGATCCAGGGTCATTTACCATCCCTGTGTCTATAGATGGAAAGGAGTTAGGTAGAGCACTCTGTGATTTAGGTGCGAGCATTAACCTTATGCCTCTTTCGGTCTACCGGAAGTTAGGTATTGGTGAAGCTAGACCTACCAAAGTTACACTCCAATTAGCTGATAGGTCTATCACATATCCAGAGGGTAAAATTGAGGATGTCTTAGTAAAAGTTGATAAGTTCATATTTCCTGTTGATTTTATTATTTTAGACTATGAGGCTGATAAAGATGTCCCAATTATTCTAGGTCGTCCATTTTTGGCTACTGGTAGGGCATTAATAGATGTTCAAAAAGGAGAATTAACAATGAGAGTCTGTAATGAGGAAGTAAAATTTAATGTGTTTAAAGCAATGAAATATCCAGACGAGATGGAGGATTGCTCCTTCATCAGGATTCTGGAGAGCATAGTTATTGAGACAGCAATACAAGATTCAGCAGATAAGCATTCAGAAAAGCATGGAGAGGTTAGTGTAGAAGATTTTGAAATTTTTTCTTTAGATAAAAAAAATGAAAAAGAATTGTTTAAGTGTGAGGATGTTTTTGAGTCTTTAGATTTAGATCAAAGAAAGGCTCCCCCAATTAAGCCATCCCTAATTGAGGCACCTACTCTAGATTTGAAACCTGTACCGGATCATCTAAAGTATGTGTATCTTGGGGAAAGTGAGACGTTGCCCATTATTGTTGCATCAGATTTAATGCCGGAGCATGAAGAGGCCTTAATAAAATTGCTGCAGCAATACCGCAAAGCTATAGGTTGGACATTGGCTGATATTCAGGGAATTAGCCCATCTTTTTGTATGCACAAAATCACTCTAGAAGAGGGATCCTTTAGGAGTATTGAGCAACAAAGAAGGCTTAACCCTGCAATGAAAGAGGTTGTTAAAAAGGAGGTAATTAAATGGTTGGATGCTGGGATCATTTATCCAATTGCCGATAGCAATTGGGTAAGCCCTGTCCAATGTGTTCCTAAGAAAGGAGGTGTCACTGTGGTGAGCAATAAAGATAATGAGTTGATCCCCACAAGGACAGTAACTGGCTGGAGGGTTTGTATGGATTACAGAAGGCTTAATAAAGCCATCCGAAAGGATCATTTCCCTCTACCATTTATCGATCAGATGTTGGATCGATTGGCTGGTCAGGCGTACTATTGTTTCTTGGATGGTTATTCTGGGTATAACCAGATTACTATTGCTCCTGAAGATCAGGAAAAAACCACTTTCACCTGCCCTTATGGGACATTCGCTTTTAGGAGAATGCCATTCGGCCTTTGCAATGCTCCAGCAACATTTCAGCGGTGTATGTTAGCAATTTTTTCTAATATGATTGAGTCTACTGTTGAGGTATTTATGGACGATTTTTCAGTTTTTGGAGGGTCTTTTCAGAGTTGTTTAGATAATTTAGGAAAGGTATTAAAAAGATGTGAGGATACCCATCTAGTTCTTAATTGGGAGAAGTGCCACTTCATGGTGAAGGAGGGCATAGTGTTAGGTCATAGGATTTCTAAGAATGGTCTAAAAGTTGATAGAGCAAAAGTTGAGGTTATCGAAAGACTAGAGCCACCAAATTCAGTGAAGGGAATTCGGAGCTTCTTAGGGCATGCTGGATTTTACAGGAGGTTCATAAAGGATTTTTCCAAAATCAGTAAACCTCTTTGTACCTTATTGTGCACTGATCATGTTTTTGACTTTAATGCAGATTGTAGGAAGGCTTTTGAAACATTAAAGGTTGCTTTAATCTCAGCACCCATTCTCTGCGCGCCTAATTGGAATTTTCCATTCGAGGTAATGTGTGATGCGAGCGATGCTGCGGTAGGAGCGATGCTGGGGCAAAAGCAGGGCAAATTTATTCATCCTATATATTATGCAAGCAAGGTTTTAAATGAAGCACAGGTCAACTACACAACTACTGAAAATGAGTTGTTAGCTGTTGTGTTTGCTTTTGAGAAATTCCGGCCATATTTGGTTCGATCCAAAGTCATGATTTTCACGGATCGTGCAGCAATAAGGTATTTAATGACTAAGAAGGATGCAAAGCCTAGACTAATTCGTTGGATTTTATTACTGAAGGAATTTGACTTGGAGATAAAGGACAAGAAGGGATCAGAGAATGTCGTTGCAGATCATTTATCTCGTCTTGATCCATCATCATCTTTGCTGGAGCAATCTGCCATTTCCGATTCTTTTCCAGATGAGCAGCTTTTTGCTGTTCAGGTAAAGGTAGTCAGGGATGTCCCTTGGTATGCTGATATTGCCAACTTTTTAGTAAAGGGAGTCACTCCTATTGACATGGATTGGAGGTAGAAGAAAAAGTTTAAGCATGATGCGAAATTTTTCTTTTGGGATGAGTCGTTTATGTATAAGCAATGCTCTGACGGTATTATTCGTAGGTGTGTTTTAGGTGCGGAAGCAAAGGAAATCTTGGAGCAATGTCACTCTTCGCTGTATGGAGGTCATTTCAGCGGTCAGAGGACAGCTATGAGGATTTTGCATTGCAGATTTTTCTGGCCTACGTTATTTAAGGATGTCCATTGGTTTTACAAGCAATGTGATGCTTGCCAAAGGAGAGGAAACTTGGGACCTAGAGATGAAATGCCTCTTACTTACATTTTAGAAGTTGAATTATTCGATGTATGGGGTATTGACTTTATGGGGCCATTTCCCCCTTCTAATGGCAATGTTTTTATCTTATTGGCAGTTGATTATGTGTCCAAGTGGGTGGAGGCCATCGTATGCCATCAGAGTGATGCCAAGACAGTAGTAAGGTTTCTTCAATTGCACATCTTTGCGCGGGTTGGGACGCCTAGGGCTCTAGTAAGTGATGAGGGTACACATTTTGTTAATAATATCTTAACTAAGCTTTTAGCTAAGTATGGGATTAAGCATAGGATAGCTACCCCTTATCACACACAGGCAAATGGTCAAGCTGAAATTAGTAATAGGGAAATTAAAGCTATTTTAGAGAAAGTAGTTCATCCATCTCGAAAGGATTGGTCCTTTAGGTTGGATTAGGCTCTTTGGGCTTATAGGACAGCTTATAAGACTCCTCTAGGTATGTCTCCCTATAAGTTAGTATACGGGAAAGCTTGTCATTTACCATTAGAGCTTGAGCATAAAACATTTTGGGCTTTGAAAAAGTTAAATTTTGATCTGAGTCGTGCAGGAGCAATAAGAATGCTGCAGTTTAATGAGTTAGAAGAATTTCGTCAATTCTCTTATGAGAATGCGAAGATGTATAAGGAAAAGACTAAGCTGTGGCATGACAAGAAAATAAAATCTAAAGAATTTGTCAAGGGTCAGAAAGTTTTGCTTTATAATTCTAGATTAAAATTGTTTCCTGGAAAATTAAAATCCAAATGGTCAAGACCGTTTATTGTGATTGAGGTTTTCCCCAATGGAGCAATTACTTTGCAGGATGAAAAAGATGGGAGAGTGTTCAAGGTAAATGGACAGCGTGTGAAGCATTATTGGGGTGAGGAATTTCAGGCGAAATATCCTTCCCTACGTTTGGTTGATGATTGAGAGAGCAGGACTTTTGTGGGAGCATTTCACATAGCAGAATTTTGAGCTCCCAAGATTTGAATTGATTTTATTTTTCGGTTAGGTTAGATTTAATTTTGCATGATTTATTAGATTTTATCTTTTAAGTATTTTTATTATTTTTGGTAGGTTAGATTTGATCTATTTTTTATTTGATTTGATTTGATTTTCGGGTTATTTATTTAAATTATCATGCAATTATCTTTTAGATAGTTAGATTTTATTTTATCTAGATTTTATTTTTTCAGTTTTAATTAATAGAGATTTTCTCTAATTCATTCAGCTTCTTTTGAGAATAACAGGTTAAGTTTGCTTTGATCGTTTTAATTTGAATTAGAAAGGTTTGATTTGTCTATTTTGAAATTCGAATTCCGTATCTGAGATTCTTCAGGTTCAGCAGACTATTGCGGCAAAGATATTGCTGGAGCAAATTATTCCGAGATAGAAGGGTTTCCGTTGGAATTTATTATTGTTACCGTTAGACTTAGCTTTAAATTCTCGCAGGTAAATGTGAGTGCATCATCTGATGAGACCACGTGTTGCAGAGTAATTATCCAACGGCTTCAATGATGACAGAGCATTAATTTTTACCATGACCGTTTGGAATTCGCAATTTTACCGTTGGTAATTTTTTGAATTTCAGGTTTGCATTTTTAATTGCAACGGTAATATTAGTTATGGCAGGGCAAATCCTTTCGGTTAGGATTCTTGTTTGCTGCAGCCCTATTTATTCGCAATCTCTGGTAAGTACATTTCACTTTGCTTTCCTGATCAAATTCTTGTACGTGTGTTATTCTTTCTTTCTTTGCAAAACCCTATTATACCTTCCATGGCTAAAACAAGAGCGCGAAAAGAGAGGGAGAGTGAGGAGGAAGAAATACCGGTCACACCAGAAGTTCAAAAAGGAAAGTCTAAAAAGAAAAAAACACCAGAAGAGAAGGAGGCAAAGCGAAGACGGAGGCAGCAGAGGGCTGCGGAACAAGAAGTCATCCAGGAGACAGCGGCTGTGCAGGATCTTGAGACAAAACCGATAGTTTCTGCTACGGTTCAGGAAGGGAATGCTGAGAAGGAACATGAAACAGAGGTCGGAGGACAAGTCGCGGGTGTGCCTGAAAAAGAGAAAACACCGGAGCCGGTGCAGGAGGCCCATGTTGAGATTATTATGCCTGAATAACCCAAGCGTCGCCGCATCAAGAGAAAGGCGGGTCGCGTGAGGGTGGTTCGGAACACTCCATCACCTCCGACGTCGGACTCTGAGGAAGAAAGAAGGGAAGCTGAGAATAAGGAAAAAGAAGAAGAGGCAAGAAAGGAAGAGGAAGAGCGTTTGCGTGTCCAGAGAGAAAGCAGGGGCAAAGGAATTGCCGAAACATCAGGAGAAATTGAGGAGCCGAGGGCGCCATTCATTCGCTTCGTCAACGATCTTGCTCGAGCAAAATACCAGGAGGTACTGAAACAGGACTTCTTGTTCGAACGTGGATTTGGCAGTGATTTGCCTAGGTTCTTGGAGTCTGGAATAGTGAACCTTGGATGGAGGCAATTTTGTGCGAAACCAGAACCTGTCAATTCCAACATTGTTCGAGAATTTTATGCCAATCTTGACATTAAGAATGATTTTGAGGTCATCGTTCGAGGAGTGCCTGTACAGTGGAGTCGTGAGGCCATTAATGAACTGTTCGATCTCCAAGATTTTCCGCATGCCGTTTTTAATGAGATGGTGGCTGCACCATCTAGTGATCAACTGAGTGCGGCTGTCCGGGAGGTAGGCATTGAGGGGGCTCAATGGAGGGTGTCGCAGATGCGGAAGCATACGTTTCAAGCTGCTTATTTAAAGAGTGAAGCCAACACTTGGATGAGTTTCATCAGGCTACGCTTGCTGCCGACAACACACGACTCCACGGTATCTCGGGACAGGGTATTACTTGCCTTTGCAATTCTTCGCTCGATGAGTATTGATGTAGGAAAAATTATTTCTTATGAGATTGTTGATTGCTGGAAAAAGAAGGTGGGGAAGCTGTTCTTTCCGAACACGATTACGATGTTATGCAGCAGGGCAGGAGTGCCCACGGTTCAAGAAGATATGATCATGACTGATAAGGGAATCATTGACACACCTAATCTGGCGCGACTTCAGCGTATGCAAGAGGTTCGCCAAGGTGGGCTGTATGGCGTTAATCAGATCCTAGAGCAATTGGCTGTGTTGACCAGTAGGTTAGAGTTTGCTGAAAGGCAAGCTCAGACCTACTGGACTTATGCTAAAAGGAGAGATGATGCGCTCAGGGGGGCCTTGCAAACCAATTTCTCAACACCGTATCCGGCCTTTCCAGTGTTTCCCGATGATTTGTTTAAACTTTGGATACGACCCCCGCCTGTTGAACGAGAAGAGAATGATGATGAAGACCAGGGTCAGGAAGATTGATGGATGGAATGATCTTTAGCGAGCATTATTTTTGTCTTATCATTTTGTTTGTTCGTGCATATCTGACCCCATTTCGCTAAAAATGTTTGATTGTCTTGTTTCTTTTTAATTTTTCTGCTTTAAAAATATATCTCTGTTTTGTAATATTTTTCTATGATTTTAATGAAATTTCTAAATGTTTCTATTCCATGAGCACTGAGCAACTCTAACTTAACTAATTTTCTTCTGAATTTTTGAAGCTTGGACTGATTACGCTTAATTAGATCAAGGTATTCTGATCTCCAGAAACCTTTTGCTTGAGCATTTCTTCTAGCCTGGACTGTTGCTGCGGCAAGAAGATTTTGACGGTAGTATTGACTTATATGATCCACTTTAAGCTTCATCCTAGTCCCATGTTTAGTTTAAAAATTCAGATAGAAAAATTTAAGTTTGGGGGTATAATTGTTTAGTTAATGATTCATTGGGGACAATGAATAATTCAAGTTTGGGGGACTTTTCGCTACTCCAATTATTTTGCTCGCGCATTCCTCTCCTTCAAAATTAAAATTTGCTAGGTTATTGAGTAACCGGGGACATTTTTGATACCCACACTTTGTCTTCGCGTCAAAAGTTGACCTAGGAAATGTGAAACAATGATGAGAAAAATTATTTGCTGAAAAATTATTTGTTGAAGATTTTGCTGAAAAAATTAACAGAGCAAAAGTTTTGAGGGATGAATGATGATCCAGCAGTTTTCTGTCTTCCAGAACTTAGGTGAGCTTCATCATAAAATGTCGCCATTCTGAGGGGCAAAAGATGGAATAACTAAGCATTTTTGAGCTTTATAATGAGTATTGAGTCTAGTTGGTGATGAGCTTGAGGCAGGGGTATACTGCACCATAAAGTGGGTCATCCCATGCTTAAGAGCTTATGACTGTAAGGCTGCTTTAAGTCTGATAAATAATGAAATAAACCCTTTTAAAAATATGTTTTGAAATGTCTGATAATAGAGCTAGGCTGTGGTGAGTTCTTAGAATTAAGTTGAAAAGTGGTGATTATTTGTCCATGCTGGAGGAATCATTTTGCTGCAGCAGAGCTTGGTTTTGCAGAGTGCTCAGGTAAAGGTTAAAGGTAGTGTTGGATTGTCTGGTTTGATTAAGCTAATTCTTTGTCTAATGTTTTTAAATTCTTGAAGGAAGGTTGGTTAGTATTGCTCGGGACGCGCAATAGTTCAAGTTTGGGGGTATGATAATTGCCCAAAAGGTAGTTATTTAGGCCTCATTTATATAAGGATTTGTGTGTCTTTAATGCTTAATAGGGTTGGTTTTAGAGAGATATTACATGATTTAACCCATTTGGAAGAATGGAAGCATTGGAAATTATTTTGTGCAGATTATGCTGCTGAGCGACTGGAGGGAGCAAATTCTATGCTGCAGCAAAACTGGGAGCAGAAACTGCCACATCACAACTCGTTAGCCAACTTCATGAACCGACTTCTGTTGAGTTATTTTCGTGATAAAGGATCAAGGAGAGCCTTACACGTGTCCTAGTTGACCTAATTCAAGCCTCCCATCCTTCTATAAAAGGAAGTAGCCGTCAAAGTCAAAGTCATTCCATGTTTTTTCCCTTGGAAGCCGAATAGTTAGGGAGATTGAAGACTATCAAGAACACAATCAACCGCAAGCTGATCAGGGAGTTTACCTTCTTATTTAACTTGTAGTTATGGACATGCATACTCAGATTGTAATTCGTATTCCTATGCCTGTTATGAACTAAGTAGCTTAAGGTGTTGGTTAGGAATAATGTGATTACTGTGCTTCATCTCTAGTAATAAATTGACTATTGCCTTTTGGTTAATTGTTGTGCTTACTCTTATTTTATGCCCGCCTGGCCAGCCGGTATGGATAACTCTCTCTAGTTTCAGGGATGATTTAGAGAGTGTGTGGCAATTCTCCACACTACGATCATTGTGTATTGGTGAACGCCAGTGACTGAGCTAGGGATAGCCAGTTGCCTAGTGCTTGATCGGTCGCTCTTCATTGGGTTTGAAACACATCCCAAAAGATCCGGAGTTCCGGGAGGAATCCGCTAATAATACTGCGAGAAATGCATGATCAATAATATTGCTAGAGCATATCTTAGAATAATCACTAAAGCCTAACCAGCGCCTGTCTTTAATCTGTCTGTCTATTTGTTTATTTATTGTTCTATCATTTATTTTGCTTCAGCATAATTCCGATAAAACCCAACATTTTTATTATCTTCGAAACCATTAGAAAAGTTATACAAAATAGATAAAGTGGAAACTCATTCAGACCTTGGATTGATAATATTACTTGCTGCAGACTGTGTATACTTGCACAGGAATTCTAGAGTATTTCATATCATATTTTTACTCACTCTAGGAACCCAACAGTCGCTCCGCGTCGCGATGACGTTGCGACAGTCATGAACGCTTCATTAACAGAAAAAGAAATTGAGTAACCTTGTTCCAATAAACAAGATAAAGAAATCAAAATTCTTTAGATTTTCGGAACTATGTACACATTATCTAATATCATGTAACGTTCCTTGGTGAAGAATAATTTTATGTCTCCCACTGCAATAGCCGAGATGACTTCTCTTGTTCCAACTTTAAGAGTTATCTCTCCATCTTTTAGTTGTTGCCAGGAACTCATTCCTTGAAATGAAGAACATACGTGATTAGTGGCACCTGAATCGAGTATCCAGGCAGAATCGTCATTTTACACTAAACACGTTTCCAAAACTAATAAATCGCATTTAGAGTCGTGGATTATGTTTTTCTTGGCTATGCAGTTAGTTTAAGGGCATTCCTCAGTTAAAACCAAACCTAAATTCTTTGCCACGT
Organism: Luffa acutangula; assembly: GCA_036850905.1. Classification (NCBI taxonomy): domain Eukaryota; kingdom Viridiplantae; phylum Streptophyta; class Magnoliopsida; order Cucurbitales; family Cucurbitaceae; genus Luffa; species Luffa acutangula. Next base: position 27,543,871 of record CM072099.1, read on the forward strand.
GGTTAGCGTTTAAGTAAGTATTCTTAGTCGTATGTCCTAAACCGTTTAATTTGGCATTTGACAAAGCACATACGTTTTTCGACATATTGCTAAAACAAACAAATTAATCTCTATTAGAAACATGCACTGAACCCATTAATCATATAATCCAATCAGATTTTAGCAAAAGCAATCATCTACCCATATATACAATTAATTTATTTGCAACGTAACTTCAGGGGTTTAGAATAACCGCTACCGTAGGGCAGTCAGCTACTCCTCCGCTGAATCGAGACAATCTCGGCGAAATACTATTCCCAGAATAACTCATACTCCAATAGTTATTAGCTAACGTTAGTTTGGTCAAGACCATCTTGTAAGTGTTACCCATCATTTTCAGATCTCGGAGTGCGGCCCCAACAATGCCACCGTAGGGAAGAGCTAATGTTGGGAATGGCCCTAGGAAACCCTATCCATTTCGGGAGTTTGCGTTGTTCCAAATCCCATGCGCAAGCCCTCCGTAGGGTGATCGCTCCCAGGGCGACTCGCAGGCAGCGCATAGGAATCTCACAGTGCAACCTAATGATGGAGACCGCAGGATACGTTTGATACGTTTTCTTCTCCCACTTACTATGAACACTTTCCCCATTCACCTTGATATTAACCCATGCAAACACCATCCGTAGGGGGACGCTCCCAAGGCGCCTCGAGACCAAGCATGGATCTCACGGCGTGAACCCTAAACCCTGAACTCAGGGGGACGTGAGAGTAGAAACTTAACATGAATATTTCGTTTCTATATTTTTCCTCCCACTAAAGTGTCGTAAAGTTTTAGGGTCTATTACTTAGGTAAATTCCGGCTAAATGAATCTATCTAAGTCTATGCCTTATTAAACAAGGTCTTTACACTAAATGTCTAGGTCAATTAAACACTTTTAATAACCTAGTGACATTGCATGCTAGTAAGACTTTGGTTAGTTCAACTCAGGTTCCAAACCATTTTCAGGAGAGTTCCCTTATAACCAAGGTCTTATGTCCTTCTTACTCGAATTTTAAAACTATTTTAAAAACTAAGTAAGAAAAATTTCTAATCCTGCTAGAGAAGGCGATCTTAGGTCTATTTCATTTAAAACCATTTAGAATAAAATGACAAGATCCTAAGATCCTATGTTAGCATGCAACTTTTTGTTATAGGTTTTACGGTTTCTATTCATCAACTTTTATAACTCTTATAACTTTTAATGAATAAACCCTATAACATGCTTTCTAATGGTGTTTAAAAGCATATAACAATCAATCAATCAAGTTATAAGAAAAGCACCATTTAGAAACATCCTATGTCTAGGTTTGTATAACACTTATACTAGGATGTCTAGGTGATAACACTTTAAAACCTCACATCGCTCACGCATGCTCATAAAACTCAAGTTAACTTAACTCAAGAACCGACTTGATGCCTAGGTAGGAGGTGTTCCATAAACCGTCAACTTAAATACCTCCAGCCTTAGACAACATCTTGTCGGGTGAGTTCTCTCGTAACCGTTGTTTTACAAGATATCGACCTAAACTATGCAAGTTAAGCGATTTGGAGGTTCATTAACCTAAGTGAGCACTTAATCTTGTTATAGATTTTAGATTTCTATCTCTTTCATGCTTCATGCTTGGTTAATTTTATTCTTTAATAATTATAACAATTATAAGAATTATTCAATTTGGAAATTAAGCATTGAAGCATGAATCTCCCTAAATTAATATAACATTTATATTAATTAACATGAAATTTCTTTTATGCATTAATAACTATTAATAACACTTATAATAATTGAATTAATGCATGATCATGCTTTCCTATGGTGGGATTTGAAACTATATGGCATGCTCATAATGCACATACAATCAATCAATTTAATTATACATTCACAATGCATAAATAAATTAAAAATAACCTAAAGTGGAATGGTTTGGCAATTTTAAACAAGAAAATAACTAATTATTACAATAATAATTATAAATAAATGCTTATAATTATCCTGAGCATCTCGAACCACCCCGAACCGACCCTCCAAGGATTGAACCGGGCTTGAAAAGAGTCAGAAGTGGCTGAACTGGCATGCTCCAGACCGAATCGGACCTCAAAAACTCAACTGGACCGAACCGGATCTGGGAAAAACAGCGCCTGGATGAAAACTTCAACAGCGTCGGGACGCTACATGAAGAACGTCCTGACGCTCTCACGACCAGCAGCTACTGCTTGCTGTTATCTGCTTGCGTCTTCTCCAGTTTTTCTTCGATTTTACAGCCAATAAGAACTCTATTGACTCTATAAAAATTACAGACCCTAGAACACACATTAATGCTCTTACATTTCCGAGCAATTACATTTTCATCAAGAAATGAAAGCTCAAAAAATTGCCAAACCAGAAAACTCCACCTTAGCACCCAGAAAAATTTATTTTCAAAATGGTACCCACCACAGCAAAATTAATGCAAGTTAAGTGCTCTAATCATGCTCTGATACCAATTGAAGGTGTTCATATAACACATGCGGAAGCAATTGAAGATCGAAAGCACCTAACTACATCAATTTTGGTCCTAAAGCATGCTTGTTCTAGAAAAACAAAACAGAGAGAAAGAAACACCAACCTTTTTGTAGCTCAACTTTGTGATGCTTCTTGTTGTGTTTTCTTCTCCAACTTTTCTTGGACAACCTCTAGAGTCTTCCCTACTATCCTCCGGGCCAAGAATGACTTGTGGGAGTCTATAAAGATAGGGAATGGGAAGGGAAAGCTTGAAGGTTCAAGCACATGAGAGATATGAGGAGATGATAGTGTTTGAGTGTAAATTCCAGTAGCATAACAGGATGGAAAATCACTCTTATGGCTTGAATCTGATTCAAGCTCTTCTTATAGAGAGTTTCCATGCAAAGCCAAGCCTCAAGACACAAGACACATGGTGTATTTACAAGCTCAAGTGGATTATAGGTGTGCATTTCACAAGACATGCAACTAATGCATGAGTGAGTTGTCTTTCCACTTTGAATGATCATGCATAAGTGGATTTCCAACTAAATCCACTAAATTCAAATTGAAATCAGATTTCAAGCTTGCAATTTAACCCCAATTTCAATTCTAATTGAAATTGGTTGCTTGGTAATTAATTTGAAACATTTCAAATTAATTTTGATATGATTAATCTAATTAATCTCTGTCACCTTGTGCAATTCCTTATATATGATTCCTAATACATATATATTGTATTCAAAACACTTTTAAATACTTCATCTCTCATTTTCTAATTTAATTCATAATTACATTATTGTGTCAAACACAATTTACGATAATACCCTTTTTCCCGATTTTGAACGATTCAAAGCTTCCTATCTTTTGTTCTAGGCTTAATTCTGATATGAGCTAGTAGGGGGACCTAATGGACCTATAGATCATGTGCTCCAATGATTCGAGGCTAACCGACTAATCTCATTCTCAAAGCTAGCCAACATTCGATAACTATTGGGACACTCCATTATAGCCCGATAGTTGTACTCCCCTCACTATAGATGTATTTACGTCCACTTGATTTAACCATGATTAGTAAGTCGATCCTTCACAGGTTGTTCGTAGCTATAGCTAGGTCAAAAAGCCGTTTCACCCTTATAGTACTTCTAGTTCCTTAAGTCCCACTGATCCTCTAATGAACAATTGGTTTATGGTCCAACCAATAAACCGAGTCCCTCTCGGGCCAATGAGAGGGTGGGATCCCTTTGTCCAAGCCCCGGAGTCAGCACTTAAGGGAACAACCTCTCTACTATCCCTAATTCGGGTCGGAGCGAATTCCTTCTTGCATGACTATGTCCCCAGCTATCTACCCGTTCCTATCCCTGAAATGGGAGGTTTATTGAGTCGGCGATACTGAGCCACTCTCACCTATGCAGATCTAAGGATAAACCCGAATAAACAGGAGTTCATAGTTAGCTCAGGATTAAGATCGAGTTACCTAGGTCATCACATGAAATAGTCAGTCTCGTCAGTAAACGGTGTTATAAAGCGAGAGCAACTTATTTCTCGGTCCTGGTCTTATGCAAACTCATTGCATAGGACGCCCCCACTCGCATGTCTCTACATGGACGATTTAGGATCACATCGTCTATACCATCTATAAAGTGGGCCGCGTCTCATAGTGTCTCCAGAATAAGGTACCCAGCCCTATCCCTATACTATAGACCGTTTTGGCTATTACTTGAGCTTGATCCACTTTTATGTCTCTACATAAAGCTCAAGTGTTCATCCTATAGCCATGGATCTTAGTTTATTGGATTTGGGTTATTATATGTGCAATTTACTTTATTCAGTATTGACTTTTACTGAATCAATCTCGATAACGCCTTTATCGAATAAGTATATAATTCATTTAACATTCACTATCTACGAGTTTTAGGGCACCAATCCCAACAAATAGAAACAAAACAAAAAAAAAAGAAAAATCAGAAGGAAAAAACTTTTATTCGAAGATCCGCGACATACCAAAAGTTAGTGTCACTATATTGTGTGTTTGTTTAAGTTTGTAGTTGTTGATCTTAAGGTTGAGTTGCTCTAGTTTAGGTTGTGAAAAGTTGATCATTTGAATCGGTTATATCAAGCTTATAGCAAGATTGCACCAAAATGTAAGCCAACCCTTACATCTTTGACCCAGTACCAAAAGCCTACCCTTGAGTGATAAACACGAGTGTCCTTGAGTGAAATCTTTGTGAGAAGTGTGGAAAGGTCCTTGTTACTAAATACAAAATGTCGCATGATGGAGAAGAAGTTCCAGAAGTGATAGATCCAAATGTGGCTATTCTTTAAGCAATTCAAGATATGATGGAATTGATGAGGGAAGATAGACAAGAAAGGAGGGCACATCAACAAATGGAAGTACGAGCATTCCAAGAAGATGAAGGTATGTTTGACTTAGATGCACATGAGAGACAGCTTGGAGGTAGAGGAAATGTGAGAGGCAGAGGAAGAAATAACCTCGCCAATGTGATGTAACCTAGAAGGATGGAAAAAGTGCATGAAGATAGAGATGGAGGAGTTAAACTCAAGATCCCACCTTTTACTAGAACGATAGATTCAGAGACATATTTGCAATGGGCAATGAAGATAGAACATGTGTTTGATTGCAACACATTTAGTGAGAATAAGAAGATGAAACTTGTCATTGCCGAATTCACCAATCATGTATCTGAATGGTATCATTATCTCAAGTCCGAGAGAAGGAGTAAAGAGGAGGATCAATTAGAAACTTGGGAAGAACTTAAAGAAGTCATGAGGAAAAGGTTTGTCCCAAAACATTATGAAAGAGATTTGAAAACTAAATTGCAAGCTTTGAGGTAAGGTACAAAAAGTTTTGCTGAATATTATCGAGAGATAGAAACTTTGATTGGAAGAGCAAAAATCCGAGAAGATGAGGAAGACACCATGTCTAGGTTCCTTGGAGGTTTGAATCAAGAAATTGCTCATCTTGTTGATAGAAATCCACCACCTTTTATGGAAGATATGATATTTTATTTAAAACACTTTTAAATTCTTTATCTCTCATTTTCTAATTTAATTCATAATTAAATTATTGTGTCAAACACAACTTTACGATAATACCCTTTTTCTCGATTTTGAACGATTCAAATAATCCTACCAATATGTTCTAGGGTGTAATCTGATATGAGCTAGTAGGGGGACCTAATGGACCTATAGATCATGGGCTCCAACGATTAAAGGCTAACCAACTAATCTCATTTTCTAAGCTAGCCAACATTCGTTAACTACCGGGACACTCCACTATAGCCCGATAGTTGCACTCCCCTCACTATAGATATATGCCCGTCCACTTGATTTAACCATGTTCAGTAAGTCGATCCTTCACAGGTTGTTCGTAGCTATTGCTAGGTCAAATGACCGTTTTGCCTCTATAGTACTTCTTGTTCCTTAAGTTCCACTAATCCTCCAATGAACAATCGGTTTGTGGTCCAACCATCAAACCTAAGTCCCTCTCAATCCAACGAGATGGTGGGGCCCATTGTTCAAGTCCTGGAGTTAGTACTTAAGGGAACAACCTCTCTACTATCCCTGAAATAGGTAGGAGAGAATTCCTTCTTGCGAGACTATGTCCCCAGCTATCTATTCCATCTTATCCCCAAAATGGTAGGCTTGTTGAGTCGGCGATGCTGGCCACTCTCACCCATGCAGATCAAAGGATAATCTCGTATAAACAGGAGTTCATAGTTAGCTCAGGATTAAGAACGAGTTACCTAGGTCATCTATGAGAAATAGATAGTTTTTTTAGTAAACGGCGTTATAAAGAGAAAGTAACTTATTTCGTGGTCCAGTCTTATGCAAACTCATTGCATAGGATGCCCCCACTCGCATGTCTCCACATGAACGATTTAGGATCTCATCGTTTGTACTTAATACGAAGTGGGCCGCGTCCATAGTGTCTCCAGGATAAGGCACCCAACCGTATCCTTATACTATAGACTATTTTGACTATAAACTTGAACTTGATCCTACGATATGTCCCTACATATAGTTCGAGCTTTCATTTTATAGCCAATGATCTTATTTTATTGGATTTAGGTTAATCATTCGCAATTTACTTATTCAATAACATCTTTTACTGAATAACCTCAATAACGTCTTTATTGGAAATAGAATATGTTTAACGATTTACAAACTACGAGTTTATAGGACATTAAACCCAACACTTTAATCATGCTTTAAAGTTGCTGTAAAACATTATAAACATGCTGAAAAATACAGAAAAATAAAACTACTTTATTTTTCATATATTTTTTTTAAAGATAGGATTAACGGTTACAAACCTTAGTTGTAGACTTGACCAATTCTCGCCAACGACGCTCTAATGATGAAAAATGCAGCAGCCCCTTTAAGATTCTTCCCTGAAATTTTCTTCTCCAAGAACACAATAACTAAAGAGGTTACAACGATATATCTCTAAGTCTAGGATTCAATGGACTGGTGGGAGTCTTTCTCTAAGAGGGAGGCTCAAGAGAATGCAAGAGTCTTGTCTTGTGAATCTAAGAACAAGAGGGCACCCTAACCTTTAGGTCAAGTGTTCTACTTATAGGAGAAATGCCATGAATAAAATATTCACATAAAATCAGTTATTTCCATAACTGATTTAATCTTTTCCATAATTAATGAATTCCATGACCAATCAATTCCATAATTGATCAATCTTTTCCATAAATGATTAATTACTTCCATAAGTGTTTAAATCATTTCCATAAATAATTAATTACTTCCATAAGTGATTAATCGTTTCCATATTTGATTAATTTCCAATTAATTAATCACCAATTAAATATCATATATTTAATTTTCAGCCTTGAATTAGTTAATTGCCCAAATTAATTTTAGGCCTTAAATTAGTTAATTCATATTTGAACTCTTTCAAATTATCCTATAAATTTAATATGAATCAAATTCATATTATTATTTGAATTTCTTCAAATATTTATTTCTCTGATAATAATGTTGTTGGGTTTTATGTCGTAAAACTCGTAGATAGTGAATGTAAACAAACTGTATACTTCTTTCAATAAAGTGTTATTGAGTTTCTACAATAAAGTGTTATTGTTAAATATTGCACAATTTGACCCAAATTGAATAAACTAAGATCCAAGGTTGTTTGTATTTAACTTGAATAAGAATGTGGGGACATACAGGGATTGATGTTCAAGTAACAACCTAAAAGGTCTATAGTACAAGGATAAGGTTGGGTACCTTATCCTGGTAACACTATGAGATACGAGCCGCTTTGTATTCGATACAGACGTATTGATCCAAAACGTCCATGTAGCAGACATGCGAGCGGGGGTATCCTGTGCAATGAGTGTGCATAAGACCGGACCACGAAATAGTAAACCACTAGATGTAACACCGTTAACTAGTTAGGTTACTGTTTCAATAGGATGACCTAGGTAACTCAGTCTTAATCCTGAGCGTGTCATGAACTCCTTCTCACGAGGGATTGTCCTTTGATTAGTATGGGTGAGAGTGGCCTGCACGCTGACTCAATAAGCCTACCTTCTTGGGGACAAGACTGAGTGGTGGGCTGGGGACATGACAACACAAGATGAAATTCACTCCTTCCGGCTTCAAGGAGAAGTAGATGAGTATTCCCTTAAGTGGTGACTCCGGGTATTGAACAAAGGGATCACACCCTCTCACTGACCCGAGTGGGACTTTCTGTTTACTCGTTGGACCATAAACATGTTGTTCATTGGAGGAGCACTGGTATTTAAGGAGCCAGAGGTAACATAGGGGTAAAATGGTTATTTGACCTAGCTGTAGTTACGAACACTCGTGAAGGATTGACTTACTGATATAGGTTTATATCCGTGGACACAGAAATATTCTACAGTGAGAAGAGTTCAACTGTGGGTCTTTAGTGGAATGACCCACAATTAATGAATATTGGTTAACCTGATTGATATGTTTAATCAGTTAACCTCATATCATTGGAGCTTTGGATCTGTTGGTCTATTTGGTCCCCCTGCTAGCTCGTAAAGGGTAATTAGGAACAATTATATCTGGAGAGAATTTGAATAGTTCAAATTCATATTGGGAATTAAGTTAATTGTATGAGATACAAATTAATACAATGTATAGTGATCCATTAAAATTTAAAGTCTAATTTGAGTTAAACTTTATTAAATTGAGAGAATAATATATTTGAAAGAGTTCAAATATATGTCTAATTAAATATATGATATGTAACGCCCCAGGTTTTCCAACCCTTAGCCTAGAGACGCTACTACAACACTAAACCCTTAGCTACGGATCTGAACCACTTTAAGACCGAGCTTACCGGAAATTTCGGCAGCATAATGGCGCAAAATGGCCTGAACCGAAATTTTCAAACACCTGATAAGCAATAAAAACACTTCTAACAATTTAGCCCAACTCCACCAGACTACATTTCAGAACCTACTTCTCTATTCGAGTCAGGCCTCGAAGCAACATGCAATAAACTGAAACCACGTAGCGAAACTTAGAGAGAACAAGGAAAGGTAGACCTCTAACTAAAACATTTATTAAACTTAATCAAATAAACAAGTCTAGTTTAAACCTCCAAACAAATCCTTCCTCAGGTGAATCCCTCACCATGATAGATCTAAAGAATAAAACAACTCAGACTATCTATTAAGGAAACTAAAATAAACATATCAATGAAAGAAACCCAACACTCTAGGAATCCTCGCAGTTCTCCTCCTCGCCACCAAGGTCCGGATCATCCTCGATACCTGCAACATCTAAAATGTTGGGGGGAAGGTGGGGAAGGGGGTATCAGTACAACCGTGGTACTGGTAAGCAGCTCACACTTACCAAGCCAAAAACAACAAACAACGCAATCAACATGCTTTACATATGCATCCAACATGCTTTCACAATCACGAGCAAGCATCATGCTTATGTAACCACAAATATCCAACATGCTATTAAGTCATACACTAGCAATATGCCTAAAACCACAAACTCGTGCAAATGCAACACACACTATGCAACACACGCACTAGACTCCACATGATTTCCGCGTCATGCTCCGCTACACATGAATTTCGCGCCATGCGCTGCTCTACTTACATGATTTTCGCATCATGTTCCGCTACACATGAATTATGCGCCATGCGCTGCTACTTACATGATTTTTGCGTCATGCTCCGCACGTACCCCACATGAATTTCATGTCATGTGTTGCGCCACTCTTACGTGATTTACGTGTCACGCTCCACACTCACAACCGACGTGATTTCCGCGTCACGCTCCACTACACATGAATTACGCACCATGTGTTGTGCCTCACACCCGACTCATGCTACACATCCCCCATGCAACATGCAAGCCAGACTGAAAAGCTAAACTCAACATTCACCTTGCTTGACTCAACAATCATCATGCTTAAACACCTTAAGCGTATACAACTCAAGCAACAAGGTACAATTCATGCTTCATACAAAGCACTTCAAGGATCACAGCACAACAGATCATATATATAACATTTCATACAAGTATAAGAAAATCTAATAAACAAGCGAGCATGCTTCATGCAGTAAAACAAGCTTAGTAAGTAGAAACTACTTACTTATAATGCTTCCAAAGCAACCTTAGTAATCTAAGGTAGTCCAAGAAAGCTCCTAAACACAAGGATAATTTCTACCGACTTAGAACCAACTCAAAGATACTCTAATGAAGCTTAAAAGGTATAATTCAACTAAGAAAAGACCAATTTCCTTGCTGAACAGCCACTCAAAATCCCCAAATTAAAAACTCAAACCTTTAGACCATGGGCAACCATGTTTAAGGCTCAATGGGCAATGGGTATTCGTCGAATGACCATATTCAAGAATTTTCAGTCATTGGACAGCAAGCAAATAACACTAGAATGACATTCTAAGAACCCCCAAAACTTCGACAATGCAACCAAAGCCTAGCTAATTAACAAGAACATGTTTGGCATGCTTTTTAACTATGAACAGTAAGCAAAAACCATTAGACTCATGCTTTAAGAACCTATAAGGATTGGGAAACATTTTAAGGCAATGAGACTTAACGGGCATTGATGAACTACATGATTTTCAACTAAAACAACGACAACCCATTTTAAAGCATATTCTAGGACCTATAAAAATTGGGTGACACTTTAAGAGTCTATAAACTAATGGGCAATGATCTAAATCATGCTTTAAAGGTAGAACAACTAAAGGAGCAACAAACTCAACGATATAGATAAAGGGACAACAAAGAACTTACCCAAACGGACCTGTTTTCATGCTAGGCGCGTTATTCTAATCTCTAACAACGTGCTGGAATAGTCCTTGGGCAGTGGGTACTCGAATTAAAGTGTTTTGAACTTAATCAAACACTTAGGCAGTGTTGCAGATCAGAAAATCAACCACAATTAACTTTTCCAGCATCTAAAACTAATGGGCATCTTACTTAAATCTCTAAACATGAGTGGGTAAGGGCTAAACTTACCGGGAACGAATGAGTCTGAGACCAAACTAACTGCTGGACAAAAGCAAAAACACGCGGAAAAATGGAATCCAAGCTGCTGAACGCACACGAACTGAACGGAATGAGCGAAGGGATGTTAGATCGAGCTCTAAACCACTAAAAACGAAGGAAGATAGACTTACCCACGGAGTTTACCTTGCTGAACCACACCCAAAATAGAGAGGCGACGCAGATCGGCAACGGCTGGACGACGAACCAAGCGGCGACGACATACCTCCTGGCGATGGCTAAACAGAACACACCCGCACACGAGAGGGAGAGAGATTCGTGCGACAGTTTCCATGCAGCATCGAGAGAGAGTGAGATTCGCGCGAAGAGAGGGAGATCCACGCGACGAAGGGGGCGGCACGGCGACGGCGGTGCTGCATGAACCGGCAACGGCGCGAGCTTAAGCGGAGAAAGAGGGACGCGCGGCTGGGGGAAGACGACGCGGAGGGAGATCTCGGAAAGGGAGAGCTCGCGGGGGAGAAGGACCACGCGGCTACGACGACGCGACAGATTCAGGCAGCACGACGAGGATGGCGACGACGGCACGACCTCAGACGGCGGCTGGGGAGGGTTCTGGCGCGACACTCACAAAAAGGGGGGGGTGCTGCACGATGATGAATGAGAAAGGGAGAAAGAGAGAGCCTTAGGGTTTCTTTCTTGAATTTCTCTTCATCTAAGATTTCTTTTTCTTTTCCTTGAGAAAGCCCAAAAATAGCCAATCCAATATTAGATTTCAACTAGCCCCCAATTAGCGTGAATAGTTCAACGTTTTAACTCTCATGTAACCAACACTGGCCAACTTTAAATTGAGCTTTTAAGGAGAGAAACTAATTAACTTGAGAGGTTAATTTCCCCACACCTTAGTATATAATTAAATCCCTAAGTTCAAGCCAAAATAGAATTTATTTTCCTTTCAACTCTAAACTCGGGATTTAAATACACCCAAATGTGCACGGGCCGTTACATGATATTTAATTAGAAGATGAATTAATTAATTATTCAATTTAGTTTAAATTAAATGAGATTTAATTAAACTATAGTCTATTAGGGAATTATTAGAATATGATTCTAATGTGTAATTAATTAAATATGGGTGATATTTAATTATGAAATTAATTAATTATTGGAATTAATTAATTGATTAGTTTAATTGAATTAATTAAATGCGATTTAATTAAGTTTAATTAAACTAAATATTTTGTGAGGAAATTACATTTAAATAAGATTTAAATGTGCATGAGATTAATTAATTGATCTTGATTTAATGGTCAAGATTGTTTCCTAACCTCACATTAGGGTTTCCTCTCTTATAAAAGGAAAGGTTATGAGAACCCTAACCCTAAGGTCTCATTCTAGCCTCCCTCACATATTCTCTCAAGAACTCGAGAGAGAAAATTTTCTCTCCAAGAGTTTTTTCCAATAAAGATTAGGTAGTCCCACAACTACGTTCCTAATCTCAGAGAATAGCAGGGTAGCCTCGTGGTGGTGTCCGTTGAAGTATATAGAGTCGTCAACGGAGGTATGTTTTTCACCGCTTAACTTTTTGCCAATGTATTGGTTTTTTGTAGAACAAAATTAATTTACGAACAGTCCAATTGCTTCCTCTATAACGGAATTGGGAATTCCAATCTTTCAATTGGTATCAAAGTTGATCATAGATCTAAACTTGTTTCTCTAAAATTTGCATTGGTTTTTGGTGGGTGCCTTTATTCATTTGATGAATGAAAGGTTTGCTAGTACATGTTTTGGGTTTTTGGCATTAGACATTGCAATTTTTTTTATTGATTTGATCAATGTAAGGGCCTGGTGTTTTGGGCATTTTATTGAAAATTGAGTCCGTAACTGTTGTATGAAGTTGTGTTGGTTGAACGACGCATTTGCGGAGTGTTAGTACTTGAGTTCGAGCAGCAGTTCGTGCATTCGCGTACGGTTTCACCAGCTAAAGAAGTTTTCACGCGGTTGCATTGTTGACCGGTTTCTTACCGGTTCGCAGGGGTTGCGATCCGGTTGGTTTGATTGGTGCTTGGTTTGTGGATCTATGACCGGTTCACATAGGTTTGGCGCGGTTCAAGCGGCTGTTGACTGGTTCATGGACTTTTTGACCTGGTTCAATGCGGTTCAGCTTGGTCTGGACAGTTTTTGGCATGGTTCAACATATTTTAGGTTGGTTCAAGCTTATTTGAATCTAGTTTTGCACGGTTCAACATGGTTTAGCTCAATTGTTTGCCGATTCGAAGGGTTTGGATGGGGTTTGAGACTGTTTTGAGCTAGTTCACGGCAGGATAGGACTTAGATAGATTAATTATTGTAATTTTTCTATTGTTTTGAGTCGTAGGATGCCAAAACCTGTCTACTTAGCTATTTAATTGCTTTATGAATGTCATATAGTTTTTAAATCCCACCATAGGTTAATCATATTCATGCATTTTTTATTATAATTGTTATAATATAAGTATTATGCATGAATTTAATTTTCATGGGTATTTAATATAAATTTTTATAATTAAATGGATGAAAATTGAGAAGCATTGAGAATGAAATTACTTTAGTTAAAATATAAAAAGTTATATTTATGAAAGTAATTTATATGCTTATTTATTTTCATGAGCTATTAATATAAAGTGTTATGTTATGTATGAAAATGTGAATGTTTTTTTTTTCCTTGGGTAATTAATTTAAGAGTTAGATTAATTGAAGAAAATTAATTTGAATTGAGCATGAAATTACTTTAGTTTAAAAAATATAAGAGTTATATTTATATAAGTAATTAACATGCTTAATTAATTTTCATGATATATTAATACAAATGTTATGTTAATGTATGAAAATTGTAATGCTTAATTTTAATTTTCTTGTATAATTAATTTAAGAGTTAGGTTAATTAAAAGGAAATTAAATTGCATTGAGCATGACATTACCTTAGATTAATATAATTGTTATATTTATGGTATGTCATGTATGCTAATGTAGGCTTTATAAATTAATTAGAATTTGATTGTTAATTTATTCACCATAGTAGCATGTTATAGGGTTAATTCATTAAAACTTATAATAGTTATAAAATTAATGAATAGAAACCGTTAACCTATAACAAAGAATTGCATGCAAACATAGGATCTTAGGATAAATGAATTAATTTTAGAATGTTAATTAATTAGACCTAAGATCACATTTCTAATAGGATTAGAATTATTCTTACTTAGAATTAAAATTAGTTTTAATTGACTAAGTAGGAAAAACATTGCTATGTTTATAAGGGAACTCCACCGGTAAAGTTCTGTCTAAGGCTCGGGGTATTTAAGTTGACGGTTTACGGAACACCTCCTACTTGGGAACTGACCCGGAATACCGGAGTTGAATTAATCATAGATAAATGTTAGCATGCAATGTCACTAGGTTTGTTAAATGTATTTAAAAGACCTAGATCTTTAGAGTAAAGACCTTACATTACTGTGTTTATAAGGGAACTCTCTTGGTAAAGTTTTGTCTAAGGCTGGGGGTACTTAAGATGACGGTTTACGGAACACCTCCTACCTGGGAACTGACCCGAACCTTGAGTTGAATTATCCATAGTAATGTTGACTTGCAATGTTGAGTTTATTAAAAGAAGTTTAATTCACCTAAAACATTGCGGTTGAATCCTTTCCATAATTGTTATAATAGGATCAGACTTAGATAGATTGACTTATCCGAATTTTATCATAGTTATGTTGGGATTGGTGCCCTAAAACTCGTAGATAGTGAATGTTAAACAAATTATATATACTTATTTGATAAAGGTGTTATCGAGATTGATTCAGTAAAAGTCATTACTGAATAAATTAAATTGCACATATAATAACCCAAATCCAATAAACTAAGATCCATGGCTATAGGATGAACACTTGAGCTTTATGTAGAGACATAAAAGTGGATCAAGCTTGAGTAATAGCCAAAACGGTCTATAGTATAGGAATAGGGTTGGGTACCTTATTCTGGAGACACTATGAGACGCGGCCCACTTTATAGATGGTATAGATGGTGTGATCCTAAATCATCCATGTAGAGACATGCGAGTGGGGGTGTCCTATGCAATGAGTTTGCATAAGACCAGGACCGAGAAATAAGTCGCTCTCGCTTTATAACACCGTTTACTGACGAGACTGACTATTTCATGTGATGACCTAGGTAACTCGATCTTAATCCTGAGCTAACTATGAACTCCTGTTTATTCGAGCTTATCCTTAGATCTGCATAGGTGAGAGTGGCTCAGTATCGCCGACTCAATAAGCCTCCCATTTCAGGGATAGGAACGGGTAGATAGCTGGGGACATAGTCGTGCAAGAAGGAATTCACTCCTACCCAAATAAGGGATAGTAGAGAGGTTGTTCCCTTAAGTGCTGACTCCGGGGCTTGAACAAAGGGATCCCACCCTCTCATTGGCCCGAGAGGGACTCGGTTTATTGGTTGGACCATAAACCAATTGTTCATTAGAGGATCAGTGGGACTTAAGGAACTAGAAGTACTATAGGGGTAAAACGGCTTATTGACCTAGCTATAGCTACGAACAACCTGTGAAGGATCGACTTACTAATCATGGTTAAATTGAGTGGACGGAAATATATCTATAGTGAGGGGAGTGCAACTATCGGGCTATAGTGGAGTGTCCCAATAGTTAACGAATGTTGGCTAGCTTGGACAATGAGATTAGTCGGTTAGCTTCGAATCGTTGGAGCCCATGATCTATAGGTCCATTAGGTCCCCCTACTAGCTCATATCGGAATTAAGCCTAGAACAAAAGATAGGAAGCTTTGAATCGTTCAAAATCGGGAAAAAGGGTATTATCGTAAATTGTGTTTGACACAATATTTTAATTATGAATTAAATTATAAAATGAGAGATGAAGTATTTAAAAGTGTTTTGAATACTATATATATGTATTAAGAATCATATATATGGAATTGCACAAGATAACAAAGATTAATTAGATTAATCATATCAAAATTAATTTGAAAATTTTCAAATTAATTACCAAGCAATCAATTTCAATTTAGAATTGAAATTGGGGGTAATTTGCAAGCTTGAAATTTGATTTCAATTTGAATTTAGTGGATTTAGTTGGAAATCCACTTAATGCATGATCATTCAAAGTGGAAAGACAACTCACTCATGCATTGTTGCATGTCTTGTGTAATGTACACCTAGAATCCACTTGAGCTTGCAAATACACCATGTGTCTTGTGTCTTGAGGCTTGGCTTTGCATGGAGAATGTCTTTAAAACGAGTTTGAATCATATTCAAACACAAGAGAGCCATTTCCTTAATGTTATGCTGCTGGAATTTGGACTCAAAGTTCTTTCATCTCTCATTCTTCTCCATTGTTTGATGCTTCTAGCATTCCCTTCCCATTCCCTATCTTATATAGACTCCCACAAGTCGTTCTTGGCCCGGAGTATAGTAGGAAAGACTCTAGAGGTTGTCCAAGGAGCATAGGAGAGGCAAACACCACAAGGAGTTCAACATAAGTGAGCTACAAAGGTTGGTGTTTTCTAAACTCTCTATTCTGTCTTTTCTAGAACATGCATGCTTTAGGAGTAAAATTGAACGTCTTAAGTGCTTTCGATCATCAATTGCTTCCGCATGTGTAATATGTACACCTTCATGTTAAACAACCCTAAATTAACCTTAGGACATTTTCAGTGGGAGGAAAATTACAAAACGAGATTTAAATCAAGTTTTGCTCCTACGTCCCTATATTCACAATGTGAGGTTCATGCTTGGTTTCGGGTCGCCTTAGGAGTGGCCTCCCTTCGGAAAGTGTTTGCATGAATAAATAACAAGGTGAATGGGAAAAATGTCTAGAGTAAGTGGGAGCTGGACACGTGTCAACGTATCCCTCAGTCTCCACCTGTAGTTCGCACCGTCAGAGTCCTATGATCTGCCTGTAGGTTGTCCTGGCGCAACCATCCCTTCGGAGGGCCTGATCATAGGATTCGGAACACCGTGAACTCCTAAATAGGATAGGGTCACTTAGGCTAATCACCAACAGTTGTCTTTCCCTTCGGTAGCCTGTTGGTGCATGCCTCTGAGATCTGAAAGTGGGAGGGTTACACTTACGGGGATGAGTTAAATGTGTTAACTAACCCTTGACCGAACAACGATAACTAAACGGTAACGAAATATGAGTTATTCTGGTGTTAGAGTTTGGTTGAGATTGTCTCAATTCAGAGGAGGAGTAGCTGACCACCTTTCGATGGCTGTTGTTATAAACCTTTGAAGTATCATTGCAAAAACTAAACCAATAGTTTTATAGGGTTTCTTTGATTGCTTATTTTTTTTACAGAGTTTGATTGGATTATTTGTGATGGGTTAGGGCAAATAATAATACAAGTAATTTGTTACTTCAACAATTATATAATAATTTTATGTGTATTGTCTTACGTAATTTTAATAAATAACGGTAATACTGTTGGGTTTTATGCCCTAAAACTCGTAGATAGTAAATGTACTTTTGACCGAACATTAATAAAAGTGATGATTCATGTTTGTATTATATCTTGTCTTATTAACCCTAATCCAATAAACTAAACATCAAAGGCTAATAGAATGAGGCTTGAATTAGTGTGTAGGGAAATACGGGGATCGATGTTCAAGTTTTAGCCTAAAGGGTCTGTAGTTGACATGCGAGTGGGGGTATCCTGTGCAATGAGTTTGCACAAAGATCGGACCGCGAAATAGTTAACCACTAACTGTAACACTGTTAGTTAGCTCGGTTTCTATTTCACTAGGATGACCTACGTAACTTGGCCTTAATCCTGAGTGGATTATGGACTCCTGTCCATGAGGCATTGTCCTTTTATTTGTACGGGTGAGAGTGGTCTGCACGCTGACTCAATAGGCCTACCATTTTGGGGACAAGACCGAGTAGGGAGTTGGGAACATATTCTTACAAGATGGAATTCACTCCTTCCCGACGTTAGTGTAAGTAAAGGTGTGTTCCCTAAAGTGGTATCTCCGGGTCTTGAGCAATGGGCCCTACCCTCTCTATGGCACGAGAGGGACTTCTGTTTGTTGGTTGGACCTCAAACAGATTGTTCATTAGAGGAGCACTGGTACTTAAGGATGAAGAGGTAGCCCAGGGGTAAAACGATAATTTGACTTAGCTGGGCTACGAACACACGTGAAGGGCTGACTTGTTGTTGATGGTCGATATCCGTGGACACAGAAATATATCTGCAGTGAGAAGAGTGCAGCGGTGGTTCTTTAGTGGAGTGAACCACAGTTAAAGAATATTGATTAACTTGGTTAATGTGTTTAGCCAATTAATCTCATATCGTTGGAGCTTCTGATCTGTAGGTCCATTAGGTCCCACCGGTAGCTCACTAGGGGCGTTAAGGTAAAATTCTAAAAGGGGAATTGAATATTTGAAGGTGTTCGAATATTTAGTTGAAAATATGAATTGGATTCATATTAAAACTATAGGTTATAATTCATGCACATTTGATGTACATTAATATTATAGTTTAAGTGAGAGAGACATAGTTAAAAATGTGATATTTAATTATAGAATTAATTAATTGTTGAATTAATTAATATTTTAGTTTTAATTTAATTTAATTAAATTTGATTTAATTACTTTACATTAAAACTATAGGTTATGTGGGTTGTTTACATGAATGTGATTTATGTGATTTATATTAAGATTAGTTAGTAATCTTGTTAGTATTTAATTAATTATTAATTATTTATTCATTTAATAATTAATTAAACTTATCAGTTAAATGATAACTGATAAGAAACCCACATCTCACTAATACAGGGGGTTACATGTTAGAGAGAAAAAGGAGGAGGGAGTTGGCTAATTTTGACTGCATCCCTCTTATTCAGTTTTTATCTATCGATCAAGACTCCCTAGGGTTCTCTAACGCATCTCACTCTCTCTCGAGTTTTTCTTTGGTTCTGTGTTTTTCCTCTCAAGCAAAAACAGAGATCTAAACTTCCCAAAAATTCCCCAGAATTTCCCTTGGTCCCACAGGCAATCAACGACTATTCTCATGAGAATACTGGTGAAGATCTTGTGGTTTGGTTCACATTTTTCAGCAACAAGAAACTAAGAAGGTTGCTGTAATTCTTGCATTCCGTTGGAGTTTTTGGCGAGACAATCAAGAACATCATCTAAATTAAGTAGTTCTTGACCTTAGATCAATAGGATCCTTCTTAGATTAGATCTAAAGGGTTTTATCATGTCTTTTGCATGTTTTATAATAAAATTCAAGTAGTTTAATATGATTATATATCGCTATAATTTTTGCAATCCGTAACGGTATTTCAATTGGAATAAAAGAATCAGTGTGGTTTGATCATTATTCCGCTGCGCATGCAAATATAACAAGCTTAAACGACAAATTGTGGTATATAAGTCTAGGATTATTCTTAACTGTGGAATGTCCTCATGCCCCATATGTTTAATTCATTAAGAATTGTTCTTGGTGAATAGGACATAGAACCATGCTTAGCAAAAAGAGAACTTGTGTTGGTGATTAGTGAAGAATAATTATTCTCCCTGAATTCTTACTTGATTTAGGGGCCACAAATCACGTGTGTTCTTCTTTTAAAGGAATAAGTTCCTGGCAACAGCTTGCTGCTTGTGTAATAACTCTCAAAGTTAGAATTATAGAGGTTATTTTGGCTATACCGGTGGGGAACATTAAGTTATTTTTCTCAGTGGGATAAAATACATACTATTAGATAATGTGTATGTAATTCCTAAGATCAAAATAAATTTGATTTTTGTGTCTTATTTGCTGGAACAATGTTACTCTTTACCTTTCTCTGCTAACGCAGTTTTGTTTCAAGAAAGGGAGTTGACATTTGTTTAGCTTTACTGGAAAGTAACCTAAATGTTTTAAGACTAATCAAGAGTAAAGCAGTCATAAACACTGGGTTGTTTAAGATTGCTACTACTCAATGTGAAAAGAGGCAAAGGATTTCTCCTAAAGGAAAATACCTTTCTTTGGCTATAAGGTAGACCATATTAATCTCAATTTGATTGGGAGATTGGTCAAGAGAGAACTTCTAAGCGAGTTAGAAGATGACTCTCTACTACCTTGTAAGTCATGTCTTGTGGGCAATATGGCTGATAATCAACTTAGGATTAAAACTAAGTTGTATAGGTCGTCTTAGTGAAATAGAAACCTAACTAGTTAACGGTGTTATAACAAGTGGTTACTATTTCGTGGTCCGTTCTTATGCAAACTCATTGCATAGGATACCCCCACTCGCATGTCTCCTACACGAACACGTTGGATCATGGCGTTTATATCAAATACAAAGTGGGTCGTATCCATAGTGTTACCAAGATAAAGCACTCAGTCTTATCCCTATACTATAGACCCTTCCGGTTGTATCTTGAACAGTGATCCCCATATGTCTGCACATACAGTTCAAGACTCATACTACAACGTAGGATGACTAGTTTATTTGATTAGGGTTATTTAGGCAAAGACAAACATAATATAACTAACAACATTTAATGAGAAAATA
Organism: Luffa acutangula; assembly: GCA_036850905.1. Taxonomy (NCBI): domain Eukaryota; kingdom Viridiplantae; phylum Streptophyta; class Magnoliopsida; order Cucurbitales; family Cucurbitaceae; genus Luffa; species Luffa acutangula. Next base: position 27,564,432 of record CM072099.1, read on the forward strand.
CATCGATATTATTTCATTAATATTCGGTCAACCGTTACATTCACTATCTTCGAGTTTTATGGCATAAAATCCAACATATGTAGTAGACATGCGAGCAAGGGTATCCTATGCAATGAGTTTGCATAAGATCGGACCACGAAATATAAACCACTAATTGTAACATCGTTGACTAGTTAGGTTTCTATTTCAATATGATGACCTAGGTAACTCAGTCTTAATCCTGAGTGTGTCATGAATTCCTTCTCATGAGAGATTGTCCTTTGATTAGTATGGGTGAGAGTGACCAGTATGCCAACTGAATAAGCCTACCTTTTTGGAGACAAGACCGAGTGGGGGGCTTGGGACATGACAACACAAGATGAAATTCTCTCATTCCCGCTTCTAGGAGAAGTAGATGAGTATTTCCTTAAGTGGTGACTCCGAGTCTTGAACAAAGGAATCCCACCCTCTCACTCGCCCGAGAGGGACTTTCTATTTATTGGTTGGGACCATAAACAGGTTGTTCATTAGAGGAGCACTGTTACTTAATAAGACAGAGGTAGCATAGGGGTAAAACGGTAATTTGACCCAACTGTAGTTACGAACACTCGTAGAAGATTGACTTATATGATATTGGTATATATCTGTGGACACATAAATATTATACAGTGAGAAGCGTGTAATTGTGGGTCTTTAGTTGAGTGACCAACAGTTAATGAATATTGCTTAACCTGACTAATCAGTTTAGTCAGCTAACCTCATATCATTGGAACTTCTGATCTGTAGGTCCATTAGGCCCCCCTGTTAGCTCGTAAAGAGTAATTAGAAACAAATTATCTTGAAAGGAATTTGAATAGTTCAAATTCGACATGGGAATCAAGTTAATTGTATGAGATGCAATTAATATAATGCATGGTGATACAATATAATAGTGAAGGTGTACATATTACACATGCGGAAGCAATTGAAGATCGAAAGCACTTAAGACATTCAATATTACTTCTAAAGCATGCATGTTCTAGAAAAGGCAGAATAGAGAGTTTAGAGAACACCAACCTTTGTAACTCTATTATGTTGAACTCCTTGTGGTGTTTGCCTCTCCTATGCTCCTTGGACAACCTCTAGAGTCTTCCCTACTATTCTATTGGGCATAGAAAGACTTGTGGGAGTCAATAGAAGTAAGAAATAGGAAGGGAATGCTTGAAGGTACAAGCTATAGGAAGAAATGAGATGAGAGAATGTTTGAGGGAGAAATTTTTCAGCATAACACTAGGATAAAAAATTAATCCCCCTTGAATCTGATTCAAGCTCCTTTTAAAGACAAGCTTCATGACACTAGACACATGGTGAAAATGCAACTCAAAGTGGATTCTCTGTGTTAAATTCACAACACATGCAACTAGTGCATGGTTGTGTTGTTTTCCACTATGCATCATGATGCAAGAGTGCAAATGCCACTAAATCCACTATGAATTGAATCCTAATTGTGAATTTTCAGCTTGCAATTTATTTAAATTTCAATTCAAAATTGAAATTGATTTCTAGGCAACTAATTGGGACATTTCCAAGTAATTTTGATATGATTGATCCAATCAATGTTTATCACCTAACGCCATGAATTATATATGATTCATAATACATATATATGGTATTTAAAACACTTTTAAATACCTTATCTCTCAATTCCTAATTTAATTCATAATTAAATCATTGTGTCGAACACGATTTTACGATAATTCCCTATTTCCTGATTTTGAACAATTCAAAGATTCCTATCAATATGATCTAGGCTTTAATCCAATATGAGCTAGTAGAGGGACCTAATGGACCTATAGATCACGGCCTCCAACGATTCGAGGCTAGCCGACTAATCTCATTATCTAAACTAGCCAACATTCGTTAACTACTGGGACACTCCACTATAGCCCGATAGTTGCATTCCCCTCACTATAGATATATTTCCGTCCACTTGATTTAACCATGTTTAGTAAGTCGTTCCTTCACAGGTTGTTCGTAGCTATAGCTAGGTCAAATAACCGTTTCACCCCTATAGTACTTCTTGTTCCTTAAGTTCCACTAATCCTCTAATGAACAATTGGTTTGTGGTCCATCCATCAAACCTAAGTCCCTCTCAATCCAACGAGAGGGTGGGGCCCCTCTGTTCAAGTCCTGGAGTTAGTACTTGAGAGAACAACCTCTCTGCTATCCCTGAAATGGGTAGGAGTGAATTCCGTCTTGCGTAACTATGTCCCCAGCTATCTATTCGATCTTATCCCCAAAATGGTAGGCTTGTTGAGTCGGCGATGCTGACCACTCTCACCCATGCAGATCAAAGGATAATATCGTATAAACAGGAGTTCATAGATAGCTCAGGATTAAGAACGAGTTACCTAGGTCATCTATGAGAAATAGTCAGTTTCTTCAGTAAACGGCGTTATAAAGAGAAAGTGACTTATTTTGTGGTCCAGTCTTATGCAAACTCATTGCATAGGACGCCCCCACTCACATGTCACCACATGAACGATTTAGTATCTCATCGTTTGTACTTAATACAAAGTGGGCCGCGTCCATAGTGTCTCCAGGATAAGGCACCCAACCGTATCCTTATACTATAGACTAATTTGACTATAAACTTGAAGTTGATCCTACGATATGTCCCTACATATAGTTCGAGTATTCATTTTATAGCCAAGGATCCTAGTTTATTGGATTTAGGTTAATCATTCGCAATATACATATTCAATAACATTTTTTACTGAATAACCTCAATAACGTCTTTATTGAAAAAAGAATATGTTTAATTATTTACAAACTACGAGTTTATAGGATATTAAACCCAACAAACTCCCACTTGGACTAGAAACTCTAGTGGGGTACATGAAGTTAGGTGTGAGAGAAACATAAAGACAATAAACTAGGGCATCAACCATACCCTTACAAATTCTCCCACTTGCCCTAGTCTAACAAAGCTCGTAAACCTAGATTAACTAGGTGACCCTAAAAAACTTTAGCCGTGAGGGGTTTTGTAAACGGATCAGCCATGTTGTGCTCCGAAGCAATCTGCATGACGATCACATCTCCTCGTTTCACGATCTCCCTGATGAGATGATATTTGCGCTCAATATGCTTTCCTCGCTTGTGACTTCGAGGTTCCTTAGAGTTTGCAACTGCACCACTGTTATCACAATAGAGGGTGACAGGCAGTTCCATATTTGGAACAATTTCCAACTCTGTTAGGAATTTTCTTAGCCATACTGCCTCTTTTGCTGCTTCACAGGTGGCTACATACTCTGCTTCCATGGTGTTGTCAGCAATGCAACCTTGCTTAATACTCCTCCATCCTATTGCTCCTCCATTTAGAGTAAACACAGATCCCGATGTTGATTTCCTTGAATCTATATCAGTCTGAAAATCTGAGTCAGTGTATCCTGTAAGGATCAGATCCTTAGCTCCATACACGAGCGTATAATCCTTAGTTCTCCTTAGATACTTAAGGATGTTTTTAATGGCAGTCCAATGCGCATGTCCAGGATTAGACTGATATCTGCTGACTATTATTACGGCATAGCATATGTTGGGTCTGGTACACAACATTGCATACATCAAACTACAAACTGTTGATGCATAGGGAATACGTCTCATTTCCTCAACTTCTTGAGGTGTCTTAGGACTTTGTTCCTTAGACAGGTGAACCCCGTGCCTAAAAGGTAATAACCCTTTCTTGGAGCTCTGCATCGAATATCGTACTAACATTTTGTCGATATATGATGCTTGAGACAGTGCTAGCGTTTTGTTTTTTCTATTTCTAATGATTTGAATGCCCAGAACAAATTGAGCCTCACCCAAATCTTTCATTTGGAATTGAGTTGCTAGCCATTGTTTTACGTTAGTCAGGAACCCTACATTATTCCCAATAAGTAGGATATCATCTACGTATAGAACTAGAAAAGCTACAGTGGATTTGACGATTTTCTTGTAAACACAAGGTTCGTCAATATTCTGTTCAAAGCCATATGTCTTGATCACAGTGTCAAAACGTATGTTCCAGGATCTTGATGCTTGTTTTAATCCATAAATGGATCGTTTAAGTTTGCAAACCTTTTGCTCATCACCCTGGACTATAAATCCCTCTGATTGAGCCATATAGATAGTCTCTTCAAGATTGTCGTTCAAAAAGGCTGTCTTGACATCCATTTGCCATATCTCATAATCATAGTATGTGGAAATGGATAAGAGTATTCTAATCGACTTAAGCATGCACTACAAGAAAAAGACCTTTTAATAGCATTTTAATATAGCTTTTTTCAAAATAAGCTATGAAAGAAAGAAAAAAAAAAAAGCTCGCGCGCTACCTATTTTGTTTCCCTCTCGTTTTTCTCTCTTTTCCCAACCCAATTTCTTTTCGCTCTTCTCTTTTCCTCTCTTCTCCCAACCCTTTCTTCTTTCCCTCGATATTGTGTTGAACGGCGTCTGCTTTTGCTTCCTGAAAGATGCCGGCACTACTGTCGGGAAATCACCATCGTCGCTCCGGTAGGTACCCCTTCCTCTCTTTTTCCTCGACACCCACGATTTTTTCTTTCTTATCCTTGTTTTCTGTCCTTCCTCTCTTTTCTCTCGACACCCATCTCACTCTTCATCTCTCTTCTCATTTTGCCTCTGTTGTCGCTTGCTTATGTTGCCAGAAAATCGCCATCGCCATCAGAGATGTCTCTGGGTTTCTTAACCATTTCATTGTCCCAAATATCACTCTCTGCCCTTTGTTCTCTTTGTTGAAGAGGTAGGTACTTCTTCTCTTTCTCGACTTTTCATTCTTATTTTGATGGATCCACAGATCTAGTGCCTTTAGACGTCGTTCCTCGTCTTGTTTCTCTTCTCCAGCCATAGCTCATTCATGGGAGCTTCCATTGAAGTGTTAACTGCTGTAAGCTTCTCTTTTTCTTTATGTTTTGTTATTTTCTTCATCTGGGTCCCTTTTCTCTTTCATTTTTCCATTTGGGTTTATTGAATTTGTTGAGTGAGGATGTTGAATTCTTCAAATTTAACTTGTTTGATTTTCCCCACCTTGGAATCTATGATGGCTGAGGCCATGTGTCTCAATGTGAAGACGTAGACTTCTCTAGATGGATAAAAGGCTAACTAAGGAATTGTTGAAGAAAAAATCACCGTTGACCTTTCATCACTTCTTATTCTTCACTCCCAATCTGACTTTTTCCGCTTTTTGCGACTGTATTCTATACCAGTTTTATGTTAAATAGGAAACTGAATCGGTTTCAGAAATTCCCAATTGAAGTTACTATATGCTCTGCTTTTTTTGTCATGCCTCTCTCATTTTGATTGACGAAATCGATGTTCAACTGTCTATGTTTTTGTTGTTCTTAATCTTATTGGTCGTTTTTGTAGCATATATAAGTTTGTGGGTTTAATCATCAGCAAAGCAGAAGAAATTGGAACTAGTGAGTATAAATTGCTTTTGTTCCTTATATCCATATGTGGAGATTTCAAGGTTGTAACTTAAGGAAGGAGAAAGGAGGAGCTTTATGGTAGTTTTTAAGGATTTGGTGATTATAAAAGTTGGAATTTATTAAGGTATTTGAATAGAAAAGCATTGAACACATACATTTATATGTATGTATATATATCACATCGAGCTTCTTTTTAGCCTAGTTGTAAATGATCTAATTGTTATTTCTAGAATCTTGTGCTGTTTGATTTCTAAGTATTGATTTTGTACTTAAATCGTTATTCATCTCTTAGAGATAGTAATGAAATTGCTTCGTTTTTTTAAAGATTAATGTAGTGAATAAGTACCCAAAATATAGGTTTTAGAACAAATAATACTAAGAAATTAAGGGCGAGGTCTAAAAGTATACAAGATTTGGCATCAAGGAGAGTAGTTTATAGTAAAGAACTAAATTGGCGGAGCATGGAGAAAAAAATATCAAAAAGGCTTCCCAAATGCCTGGTAAAAGATGATGTGAAAATAAAAGTGCACATATAATTGTATTTGAAGGAAACAAAAAATGATTGACATGAAACATTAGGAACCTAGTATCTCCTTTTTGTTTGTAGTTTGACAAAACTTACGTAACTCTATAAGTTAGTTGCAATGGTAGATTGGTTTATGACTTTCCATATTGGTAATTTCTTAAAACTTGAAAATAAATGAACTTGTTTTCATTATCAAATTGTTTAAATTGTTTTGTCCAGCTTAAAGTATCTGCACATGGTGGATTTATTCCATCAACTTGATGAGTAAAATGGATGGTATATATTTGATACTATTATTTCAGTTAGACTCTAGAAACTAGTGGAACTGTAACATCACCCACTGGCGTCCAAGGAATTTGTCTTAACTTTTTTTATTCCCTATTTTTTAAGATTCTGACTTGGTAGTGTTGCATGAATTGCAAAGAAAACAATGCAGTATACAGTATCACCAAGTACTGATTTAATCTCTTACTGCAATGGAGGTTTGGCTCTTGCAAGATTTCATGTTTCTCTTTAAAACATTGGTGCATGGGTACTTTTGTGATTATCTGTAGGTCTCATTTTGTTAGATTGAAGTCTCTTTTGTTTTAGTTTGACTCTTTTTTACTGGGTCTTTTTGTATATCCTTTCTATTCTCCTTCCTTCTCAATGAAAACATGATTTCCAAATAAAAAAGAAGAAGGTTTTGGGTTAATTGAATGACACATCCACAAACTTTAAACGACCTTGAATGTTTGGCCTAGATTTTTTTTTTCACTCAATTGGGTTTGAGCAAGTTCTGTAATCTGTATTAATGTATTTCTTCTCCATTTCTTAAATAAATTGTTTATTCTCATATGATTGCTTAACATTATTTTTTTCTCAAATATGATCATAATCAGTTCTCTTGGTGTCATATCTTTGTGAAGAAACACCTTATTGGTTGTAGGTAATACACTAGTCTGGGTTATAAATTGTTTCTTCTAACTTCTGAAGTGGAAGTTTCTGTGTGGTTCTTCAAAAACTTTGATACCATTTTTCTAAATGAACAAAATGCTTTATTTTGAATGACCAACCTTTGATCTTCTTGTACTGTGAAATTAAACAGTTTTAGAGGAGTTTTTTTTCTCAAGCTATTTTATGACTTGATGTTGTAGGTGATACACTAGTCTTGTTTGGAGTTTGTTATTTCTAACTTCTGAAGTGTATTTGTAATGTTAATAGCTGGAAAAGCATATTTAAGCTTCAAAAACTATTCACAAAATCCAACCATTTGAGGTTGGAGTTTAATCATGGCATTTAATTCATTGTTCGAGCATTGGTTGCTTCTTACATTTTTTTGTCCATTTAATAGAACTAATTCTTATTTTTACTGAGATATTACATTTCTTGCAATGTCTATAAGTTGAAAGTCTGGTTTTTCCAACCTGGTTGTTAATGTTGTTCATCAAGTCATGTGTAATAGCATAAAGCTTTCCTCCAATTTCATTTGCATTGGATTTAGCAATGTGTTTGTAGTGTTATGTACTCTGTATTGACCCATTCCATTCAATTTCTTGAGTGCACTTTGTCAACTTCATGGATACATATGTTTCAACTTTTCCCAAACCAATCATCCTGAAATGGTTGTGCAGATGATGGAACATGTTAATGGTTACCGGACAAGGTTGAAAGGATTCAAAAGTAGACTATCTGATGCATTCAGGAACCTACTCTAGGTGTGTGTGGTAATAATTGGAAGTTCTCAAGTTATTGGAAAAGCACTCGTTCTTGATGAGATACAAATTACATTCATTTGTTCAACGCCAGGTTGAGGTATTACTGGTGCCTTTCTAGTTATAGATTGCTTTCTTGTAGATAATAAATTACATTTGGACATGAAAGGTACTGGACTCCATGGTTATCAATTTCATTTGATATGCAGTTCTTGTCCACCAAGGCCTTGAAGTAGTTAATTCAAGAATTAGTTTTTACTGTGTTGTGAGAGAAGTTAATTTATACAAACTATTGACCTCTTAAGATGAGTGGAAACTTTCTTCTTTCTTTTTCTTTTTCTTCTTCTTTTTCTCTCTCTTCTCAACATTTTAAACCATCTTTCATGTCAAAAAGATTGCAGAAAATGTTCTCAATTTGTGGTTTCTTTTAATTGGCTTTACTTCAAAAAAAAGTGTCTAGATGCTTTAACCAAGTAATTTTTGTCGGGATCACATCTCCTCTAAGCATAATCGAATACTAGAAACTGATCTCATTGAGATAGAAATTGTGTATCTATATGTCATTAACTCTAGGTTCAAATAAAGCTATGGGTCTAGATGCTATCATTTATAGTTATTTTGTTTATTCAATCTAGACAATAACTTTAACTTTTGAAGGTTATGTTTGTAAGCTAGGTTCTTGATAAGAAGGAGTTTATTTTGTTTATTCAATCTAGACAATAACTTTAATTTTTAGTCGTCATTGTTTGGTTTAGTAGAGTTGTTTCATTGCAAATGGTCTCCAAGATATTTTGGATAAGTGTTTAAGGAGTTTATTTTGTTTAGAGATGTTAAGTTGGGTTGTTAAGTTGAGTTCTTCCATTTGCAAAGTTTGGTTTTATTGTTTGAGTTGTTAATTTATTGTCTTTTAGGGGGGTCAATAACATGATGCACTAAGTTCTCTTTTAACTAGTTTACTTTTTTTCATCCATGTTTTTAGTTGTCATGGTTTGGTTTAGTTGAGATCTTAAAACTTTAACTAAACATTAGAAATTCTAAAAAAAAAAAACACATTTAGTCATACATGACCACTTGAAAAGACTTCAAGATGTTTCCGAAACACGCTTCCTCCAAAAACATATTAATGTTATGTGGAGAAGTAGCTTGGCATGCTAAAACCAAGTCCATAGGCTAAACATTAAGAGTCTGTAGAAGACAAAAAGGCTAAAGACAAAGGGACTCGAATTAGAGCACACTCTCGAGCCACCAAGGCCTTGTACTCCTATAATGTTGCATCTTTTTGAATTCTTAGCCACCAAACACTTTGTGAAATTGATACTCTTTTTTTCGTATAGTATTTGTCGTCCAAGTCATTGACGGTTCAATTGATCATACCATTAAGGTTACCAATACCTTAAGAATGTTCAACAAAGATTGGGTGCATTTGAATCGGTATGAAATTAATAATACTTACCTATCAGTCTTCGACTTAATTATCTAATGTTAACTTAACAAAATTGACTTTATCTAATAGTGCTACTAATGAGTACATGGAAGGAGCATGGAATTTTCTACAAGATGTGAAGAAAAGGAAGCCAGATACCAACAAAATTTTATGTCCGTGCAAAGAATGTAGAAATATGAGACATTGTGATCTTGAAATTGTATATGAGCATTTAGTCATTAAGGGCATGGATCCTACATACAATGTCTGGTATCATCATGCAGAAGTGTGTTATCAGGGGGATGACGTTGAGAATGAATTTGAGGATGCTTTTATGTTTGAAGCAACTAACTTTTATAGGAGCACATTTATGAGAGATGAGGACAATATTGATCCTCTTATATCAAGGAATGAGAAAAGTTTTGATCAAAATGTGCAAGAGGCAAACACTCCATTGTATGAAAGATGCACGAAATACACAAAGATGTCAGCAGTTGTAGTATTATATAAACTTAAAACTTTCAATGGTTGGTCAGATACAAGTTTCACTAGTCTTTTGGAGTTGTTGCATGACATGCTCCCAACAGATAATGTTATCCCAAGATCCATTTACGAAGTTAGAAAATTGTTCAAGACATTTGATTTAGGCTACCAAAAAATTCATGCATGTGTTAAGGACTGTTGCCTATTTAGAAATGAGAATGAAAAGTTAGAAAATTTTCCTCAATGTGCGACTTCAAGATGGAAGATCGATGAACGAACTAATCAAATAAAAAAAGGTGTGCCTGCTAAGGTATTGAGATACTTTCCTATTATTCCACGACTTCGACGAATGTTTAAGATAAATGAAGTGAGTGAAAGTTCGAACTGGCATTCTAACCATAAAAGTACTGATGGAAAGATGCAACATCCAGTCGATTCTGTTGCATGGGAGTCAATTAACCAAAAGTGGCCGGAGTTTTCTATGGACTCGCGTAACCTTAGACTAGGTCTTGCTACAGATGGTTTTAACCCATTCTCCAACTTGAGCAGTCGATATAGTTGTTGGCCAGTCATGCTTGTTACGTATAACCTTCCTCCTTGGTTGTGTATGAAAAAGGAAAATATAATGTTAACATTGTTGATTCCTGGCCCTAGACAACCTGGAAATGATATTGACGTTTACCTACAACCACTCGTGGAAGACTTACAACAACTATGGAAGGGAGTACAAGTCTACGATGTTGTAAGTAAAACATATTTTAATTTAAGAGCAATTCTTATGTGGACTATAAATGATTTTCCAGCATATGGAGATCTTGCTGGATGTACTACAAAGGGTAAATATGCATGTCCAACCTGTGGAGATAATACTCGTTGTCGTTGGTTGAAACATAGTAAAAAGTTTGCATATATGGGCCATAGACGATTCTTATCAACATCACACTCGTATCGGAGAAAGAAAGCTTGGTTTGATGGGAAAATAGAAGAAGAGTTACCTCCCAAAATAGCAACAGGTAGTGTAATTTATTCTCAGCTTGAAGATTTTGAAAACCATTGAGGAAAAGGTGAAAAGAGAACAAGTAAGAGGAATAACGAAGGTTCAAATCATAGGTGGAAGAAGCGATCAATTTTCTTCGATCTACCATATTGGAAGGTTGGACAACATCAATTAAGTTTATGGTGTGTTGAGGATCCCACATCGAAAAGAAAAGTGGAGACCTCACAATATATATGTTAGAAGGATCACCCCACTCATTGCCAATTGGTTTTGAGATGGAAGCCCATATAATCTAATATGGTGTATTTTATTGAGATTGAAACTAAGTCACTAACAATTCCAAACTTTTATCGTGTAGGAATTACTGATACGTCACAACTTGGATGTCATGCATGTGGAAAAGAATGTATGTGAGAGTATTGTAGGTACATTGTTAGATATAAATGGAAAGTCAAAAGATGGAATTAATGCAAGAAAAGATTTACAAGTTTTGAAAATACGAGCTGACTTATATCCTCAAGAGCGAGGAAGTCGAACTTACCTACCTCCTGCTCCACACACATTGTCTAAGTCCGAGAAAAAGTTATGAATGCAAAGTTATGGGATTGAAGTCTCACGATTGTCATGTGTTGATGCAACAACTTTTACCTGTGGTGCTTAAAGACTTACTCCCGAAAGGTCCAAGACATGTAATATGTCGACTATGTTCATATTTCAACAGACTTTGCCAATGTATAATTGATAGAGAAGTTATGTTAAACCTTGAAAAAGAGGCAGTTGACATTTTATGTCTTCTTGAAAGGTACTTTCCACCTTCCTTTTTCGACATAATGACACATTTGGTAATCCATTTGGGACGTGAAGCTCGAATCTGTGGACCTGTTCAATTTCGTTGGATGTACCCATTTGAAAGGTAATTTATTCACTTTACTATATATTGGTGATAGTTGTGATTCTCTTCTTAATCAATATATATTTAACATAGATATATGAAGACGTTGAAAGGATATGTACGAAACAAAGCACGACCAGAAGGATGTATTGCATCGTGTTACTTGGCTGATGAGTGTGTTAAATTTTCAAATACATATTTTAAGCAATGTGCTGAAGTAGTGTTCAATGAACATCGTAATGAAGAATACAACAATGATGTAATTCTAGAGGGTCGTCCTATATCAGCTGGAACTCCAATTACATTACCTGATGATGTGCTTCAGAATGCACATCGATATGTCTTATTTAACACAGCAGTGGTAGAGCCATTTATCGAGTGAGTTCATTTGTGTAATGTATACTTAAGTTTAATAGAAGATCAACAGTTAATGATAACTCATTTACTTAGGATGCATATGAATGAGCTCATGATCTCAAATCGGAGACTAGTAAAAGATTCTAGTTTACTTTGGAAGATTCATGCAGAACAATTTCCCTCGTGGTTGAAATCTAAGGTAATAGACTATACTATTTCATAGGTGTTTTATTGGATAATCAATGTATACAAATATAACTTATTTTATCTAACAAATAGGTATGTTTTATCTTAGCAGATTGAATTAGATTATTCTTCTGCAAATGACTCTGACTTGTTGAAATGGTTAGCAAATGGGCCAAGAAAGGTTGCAATGTCTTACACTGGATATATTATAAATGGACAACGGTTTCACGTAAAGACTGTAGAACGATCAACCCAAAATAGTGGTGTTTCTGTTGATGCAACTACTGTATGTAGATCTAGTGCTAAAGATAGATCTCAAGTTGTGAATCTAGTTGCTTATTATGGGGTGTTACAAGAGGTCATTTTGTTAGATTATTATGTCTACCAACTTCCAATCTTCAAATGTGATTGGGCAAACGTCCGTAATGGAGTGAAAGTTGAGGAAGGATTGACTCTTGTTAACTTACATCAAAGTCAAAATATATTTATACGAGAGCCTTTCATCCTTGCCTCTCAAGCGAAACAGGTGTTTTATGTTAGAGAACATGACACCTCAAATTGGTATGTCTTATTGAAAGCACCACCAAGGGGATTTCATGACTTAGAGATGTATGATGGGAATTATATTGATCCATTGATTGAAAATGAACAAATTCCTAGTACGTTGGAAGATATTGATGAACATGATGGGCTTACTTATGCGAGACAAGATTGTGAGGGCGTTTTTATTTGAGGAATATATTGAGACATTGTATCTTATTATATTGTCATTTATTTTGGGAAAGTACGTTGTCATTGAGGATTAAAAACATTTGTTATATGAAATCAATCCTCAATCACAAGTGAATGACATTAATTTTTTTTGTAAGGAATATTTTACAATCTTGTTAAATATCATATTGATGTTAGTTGCTTAATCAGGTGCACTATTTATGTTTGTACGAGTTATCATCTAATATGTTTACATATTTCATATACATATCTTCTAGGGGTACGTCAGTAGACAATCATTGTAGTTTTAATTGAGGTTAGTATTTATTTACATTTTGGTACATAATGATTATTTATTTATCTTGTTTTCAGGATCAAATGGAAGGAAATAAGCCTCCACTCCCTACCAAAAAACGTAAACAAGATTGGTTGGGACCAAAAGTAGTAGGGAAGAAAAGGTCAAAACTCACTAAACATTTACAAGGTTGTGGGGTATCATGTTCTAACAATTCATCCGTGGATGAGAATTGTGATAAAAACAGAGAGAAACAAAGTGATGGTGATGGTGACGGTGTAAATGTGCCTAAAAGAGCTTTACGAAGAAAGATTTGTAGTGAGGAGATGTCGAATGACCACCAACTTGAAAATGTAGTTGTCCATAGGGAGAAATCATCTATGTCTCAAAATGATCAAGATAGTAACTTCCCTCTTCCAAATGATGTCAATATGGAAAGATCTCCAATTAATGCCCACTTGACACAACATTTCTCACCTGATCGTAAAGAAAAAACAGTTAAAGTAGTTCCTACAGTAGACTCACCTGCTACTCGAACAAGATTATCACTTCGTAGGCAAGTAGCAACCTCTAATGAAAATATGTTTGAAAATGAAGATCATACAACTGGTGAACACCTACCTGACACAACAGTACCGCCCAAACGAACAAGAGGTCTTACTAAAATGAAGGCAATAGCTGTGGATAAAGAATCTAGAGTGGACCTAATTTTTAATGAATATGGTCAACCAATTGGGGAGTAATCTATAGGATTATCTTCTTTTCTTGGTCCACTCGTGAGGGAAGTTGTGCCAGTGAATTTAGTGGATTTGAGGAAACTACCTACAAGGTTGAAAGTAGTGTTATGGAAGTCTATCCAGGTATGAAGTTATTTAACTTTATTTATATACTTTTGCTTGGAGGTATGCATCATTTTTTCTAAAAATTTTATTATGATTTATTTTTGACAATTTGATACTTTAGTCGAGGTACAATGTAAATGAGGATTGGCAAAAACAGTTCTTCTTCCAGAAGATGGGTAGATTATGGAGGGCTGGAAAATCTCGTCTTGTAAGCAAGATTCGCAAGACCCCAACAAAGGATGAAGTTTTGAAACTTATGCCAGATAATTTACAATCTATAGATGATTGGATGGATTTTGTCAATGAAAAGACTAGTGCAAATTTTATGGTATGAAAATCTTAACTTTAAAAAGGGTAGATTACATTTTCTTATTACCTTACTATAAATACTGAACATGTATTTGTTTGATTAGTTAAAAAGTGAAAGATATAAAGCCATGAAGAAGAAACAACTTCCACATACATGTAGTAGGAAAGGGTATGCTCGCTTGGCTGAAGAGATGGTAAGGATTATTACTTCCAAAGTCTCATTTTATTGTTATTGTATTTGAGTTTTCATTTGATTTATTTCATTTGGTAGAAAAAAAGTTGCTCGGATCCAAATTCAATCACGAGGATTAAGTTATGGACAAAGGCACACAAAAAGAAGAATGGAGAACCAGTGAATTCACAAGTTGCCGAGACACTTGTAAGACTTTTATTTCATTGCTTTGGAGGAAAACCTAAAAATACTTATCTTTGTGACTTGTTGTGATCTTTTGACTTTGTTGTGATACTTTTGCTTATGAAATGAATGAAATTTGGCTAAAGGATATTGTGGTGTTGGGGGGGGGGAGTTTAAGAGACTTATCTTTGTGACTTGTTGTGATCCATTGATTCTATTGTCATCTTCTGCTTATGAAATAGATGAAATTTGACTGAAAATGACTTTAACGTTATTATTGTGTTTGAGGGGGAGGGGGTGCTAACCATAAAAGTACTTATCTTTGTGACTTGTTGTGATTTATTGATTTTGTTGTGATCTATTGATTTCATTGTGATCTTTTGCTTATGAAATAGATGAAATTTGACTAAAAATAACTAAAAGGTATTGTTCTGTTGGGAGGGGGAGGCAAAAAGCATAAGAGAGTTATCTTTATGACTTTTTTATGATCTTTTGACTTTGTTGTGATATTTTGCTCGTGAAATGAATGAAATTTGGCTAAAGGATATTGTTGTGTTGGGAGGGGGGGGGGCAAGAAGTTTAAGAGACTTATATTTGTGACTTGATGTGATATATTGGTTATGTTTTAATTTGATACTTTGCTTGTGATACTTTGATTGAAAATGACTTCAAGGATATTGTTGTTATGTTCGTAGGAACGTATTGAACAAACTGATGTTGAGACAATAACTTCTCCAAATAACGTGGTTGAGGATGCATTGAGTAAAGTTCTTGGTCCTGATCGTGGGCATGTAAGGGGATTTGGATTTGGTGTGACTCGTACAAAATTATCTCTTCTTTCGCAACGAGATAACAAAGTTACAATGCTTGAAAGAGAATGTTTAATGATGAAGGAGAAAATGATGGAAATGGAATCATTCTTTACATGTTTTATTAAAAAACAGGTAAACCAGTGCTATGTTTGAACTCAAATTAATGTGTTTTTAGTGAACTTCAATGCTATGTTTGAACTTAAATTATTATAGGTTGAACCTAGTGAGGAACTTTCAAATGCAACTGCAAGTGTACCTAAGCCAACAAATGTTCCTTCAACTTTTCCTACACCATCTCCATCGGTAAATTTATTTTTTAATGTATGATTATATAATATTATTATTTTTGTTATCATTCAATTCTCATTTATCTTATATTTTCTTCCCATAAAGAGTATTAATAATAATACTCAAATTAAGTGCAAGTTATTAGATTGGCATGGCTCAGGAGAGATAGTTGCAGAAGGACGTTGGTCTTCTAATGATCCAGCTGCTCTTGTTCATCACATTCCTATTGGACCACATGCAGTTAGAGTTTGGGTTGATGTCTGAAAGAAACCTGATGCATTCTTATGGAGGCCCACATCAGAAATGACATGCATTGAAGAAGCTGTTGGTAGTATAGTTGCATGGCCATCTGACAAAGTGACTATTAGTATGAATTTTTTCTAAGTCTATTTATTTTCATTTAATAAAAAATCTCGTTTCTTTCACTGTTGATATTTCCATAAACATATATAGTTATATACATTTTATACATCTATGTAGGTGAATGAAATGATACCTTTACACATGCAAAAGGATCATATAGGTGGCAACTCAACTCCATGATAGTATAATGTTGAACACTTGGTGAATTTTGTATTTTGTGAACTACTTTATCTCTTGTTAGAAATTACATTGGACGAATTTTATGTATTGTTGGATAACTTTTTTTGTTCAATACTATTGACAACTCAATGTTAGCTATTGAATACTTTCTTTTGTAATGTAAGTAGATTACAAAATTTCAATTTGGAAGGAAAGTCATGATAATATTCTATGAAATATTTCCTGTGTGTAGATTTAGTTAAATTAAAAACAAGTACTTCAAGTAAATTTTATCAAAATTGCACCGATTTAAATGATATTTAAATAATAAATTGAATTTGGTGGTAGCACAAAAAGTAAATTATATAGCGCGCCATTAGTAGATATTATAAAATTTACAAAACAAAAAACAAATGCTATGAAAATATTATATGTTAAACATAACATTGAGAAAAAGTTATAATATGTTAAAAGATAACATTAAAAATTGCTATAATATATTAAAGATAACGTTAAAAAACAGCTATAATATGTTCAAAGATAACATAAAAAAATGCTATAAAATATTAAAGATAGCATTTAAGAAAAACTATAATATGTTAAAGATAACATTGCGAAAAAGCTATAATAGCTTAATGATAGCGTTAAGAAAATGCTATTATAAACATATGATAGCTTTATAACAAACGCTATCAAAAGTTTCCATAGCAATGCATATATGCTATATCTCTATACCCTATTATAGCACTCATCATAGCTGTACAAAAACGCTATAAAAAGTCCCAGACTTTTAATAACATGGGCTGTCAGGACCTTCGAAAAAAGCTATAATAGGTCATTTATAGCTTTTTTCGTTAGCTATCGTATCCGTTATTTCTTGTAGTGATGGCAATAGGGGAAAAAGTTTCTTCATAATCCAGTGCTTCCCGCTGGGTAAAACCCTTTGCCACAAGTCGAGCCTTAAAGGTTTGGACCTTACCAGCTTGGTCTCGTTTTCTTTTGTAGATCCATTTACAACCAATAGGTTTTACCCCATCCGGCTGTTCTACAAGTTCCCAGACCGAATTGAAGTACATTGACTCCATTTTGAGATCCATGGCTTTGATCCACTGGTCCTTATCAACATCATTCATTGCCTGATTAAAGGACAATGGATCCTCTATACCATCATCAGATATGATGGTTTGAGTTTCTGTTAAACCCATGTAGCGGTCGGGTTGTATTATAACCCCCCACTACGTCGAGGCTCTCTCACTATTTATGATGGATGTGTTTGATCAACAAGTTTTGATGAACCAGTTTGATCTACAACTTTTGTAGATTCTTTTGTAGTTTTTCTTGAAATCTCATCTAATTAAAGTTTACTGTGAGGTCGATGATCTTTTATGTTATCTTCCTCAAGGAAAGTAGCGTTTGTCGATACAACCACTTTATTATCCTGAGGGTCGTAAAATAGACCACCTTACGTTTCTTTAGGATATCCTACAAACAGGCACAGTTTTGAACGTTGTTCCAATTTCTTTGGGTTTTGCACCAACACGTGTGTCGGGCACCCCCAAATTCTGAAGTGACGTAAACTACCTTTACACCCTTTCCATAGCTCATAAGGTGTTTCAGAAACACTTTTAGAGGGAACCATGTTCAAAATGTATACAGCAGTCTCAACTGCATATCCCCAGAACGAATCAGGCAACTGAGCATAGCTCATCATTGATCGAACCATGTCTAACATGTTGGGATTGGTGCCCTAAAACTCGTAGATAGTGAATGTTAAACGAATTAGATACTTATTCGATAAAGGCGTTATCGAGATTGATTCAGTAAAAGTCAATACTGAATAAAGTAAATTGCACATATAATAACCCAAATCCAATAAACTAAGATCCATGGCTATAGGATGAATACTTGAGCTTTATGTAGAGACATAAAAGTGGATCAAGCTTGAGTAATAGCCAAAACGGTCTATAGTATAGGGATAGGGCTGGGTACCTTATTCTGGAGACACTATGAGACGCGACCCACTTTATAGATGGTATAGACGATATGATCCTAAGTCGTCCATGTAGAGACATGTGAGTGGGGGTGTCCTATGCAATGAGTTTGCATAAGACCATAACCGAGAAATAAGTCACTCTCGCTTTATAACACCGTTTACTGACGAGACTGACTATTTCATGCGATGACCTAGGCAACTCGATCTTAATCTTGAGCTAACTATGAACTCCTGTTTATTCGGGCTTATCCTTAGATCTGCATAGGTGAGAGTGGCTCAGTATCACCGACTCAATAAACCTCCCATTTCAGGGATAGGAACGGGTAGATAGCTGGGGACATAGTCGTGCTAGAAGGAATTCACTCCTACCCAAATTAGGGATAGTAGAGAGGTTGTTCCCATAAGTGCTGACTCTAGGGCTTGAACAAAGGGATCCCGCCCTCTCATTGGCTCGAGAGGGACTCGGTTTATTGGTTGGACCATAAACCAATTGTTCATTTGAGGATCAGTGGGATTTAAGGAACTAGAAGTACTATAGGGGTGAAACGGACTTTTGACCTAGCTATAGTTACGAACAACCTGTGAAGGATCGACTTGCTAATCATGGTTAAATCAAGTGGACGGAAATATATCTATAGTGAGGGGAGTGCAACTATCGGGCTATAGTGGAGTGTCGCAGTAGTTAACGAATGTTGGTTAAGCTTGGTTAATGATATTAGTCGGTTAGCCTCGAATCGTTGGAGTCTATGCTCTATAGGTCCATTAGGTCCCCCTACTAGCTCATATCGGAACAAAGCCTAGAACAAAAGATAGGATTCTTTGAATCGTTCAAAAACGGGAAATAGGGTATTATCGTAAAATGTGTTTGACATAATGATTTAACTATGAATTAAATTAGAAATTGAGAGATAAGATATTTAAAAGTGTTTTAAATACCATATATATGTATTAGGAATCATATATAATTCATGGCACTAGGTGACAATGATTAATTGGATTAATCATGTCAAATTATTTGGAAATGTCCCAATTAATTGCAAGCTGAAAATTGAGAATTTAGATTCAACTTTAAGTGGATTTAGTGGCATTCCCCCTCTTGCATGTTGATGCATAGTGGAAAACAACACAACCATGCACTCGTTGCATGTGTTGTGAATTAAACACCTAGAATCCACTTTGAGTTGCAATTTCACCATGTGTTTAGTGTCATGAGGCTTCTCTTTGCATGGAAGATGTCTATATAAGGAGTATGAATCAGATTCAATGGTAAGAGAGTCATTTCCATATTGTTATGCTGATGGGTTTTGGTCTCAAACTCATTCATCTCCATATATCTCTCTATTGCTTGAACCTTCTAGCATTCCCTTCTCATTCCCTATCTCTATAGACTCCCACAAGTCGTTCTTGGCCCAGAGAATAGTAGGGAAGACACTAGAGGTGGTCCACACACCGTTCGTGATCAAATGAATCAAAGGGAGTTGTTGAATCGGTCTCTAAAAGGTTGGTAAAAATTCTGCTCTCTCCTTACGGTATTTGGACAACATGTTTTCATTTTCTAAAATTGATGTAGTTAAGTGCCTCCGATCCTAAAATTGCTTCCGCATGTGTTATATGAACACCTTCAATTGATATCAGAGCATGATTAAGGCACCTAACATGCATTAATTTTAGCTTGGTGGGTAGCTTTTCATTATGATTAAGGCACCTAACATGCATTAATTTTGGGATTGATTTTAATTTTCAGTCAATTCGTTGGAATTAATTGTAATTGCCTACATGTTTATGGGCATTAATGTGTTCATATGGAGTCTGTAAAGTTTGAGAGTCAATAGAGTCCATTTAGGCCGTCAATTTGAAGAAATTCGGAGACTGCTCGCTGCTGGCCGAAAATTCCAACATGTTGTTTTTTAGTTCCAGCTCAAGTACGTTCTTCACTTAACGGTAAAATGGTCCGGTTCAAGCAATCCAAAGGTGGTTCGGGTCGGTTCGAATGGTTCGGAATCGGTCCAAGCCCTATTTAAAATTATTATTGTAATCATTTTAGTTTTTATTTTTGCTTGATTAAAAATCCCAAAACCAATTCACTTTAGTAAATTTAATTAATTATGCATTATTGAATGTATGTTTTAATTAAATAGTATTTTATGTGCATAATGTATGTCATTTATATTTAAAACCCCACCATAGGAAAGCATGTTCATGCATTTGTTTAATTTGAATAAGTATTATTTATTAATTCAAATGCATGAGGGAAATTTCATGTTTTATTAATTTAAGAGTTGTATTAATTTAGGGAGATTCATGCTTGAATGGTTAATTAAAATTGATTAATTCTTATAATAGTTATAATTATTAAAAGATAAAATTAACCAAGCATGTAGCATGAAATTTCTTTAGTTTGTTTATAAGTGTTATATTCAAATTAGACTTGTTATGGATTGATTTTATAATTGTTATAAAAGATATAGAAATCTAAAATCTATAACAAGATAAAGAGCATGCTCACTTAGGTTAATGAACCAACAAATCGATCAACTTGCATAGTTTAGGTCGATATCTTGTAAAACAACGGTTATAAGAGAACTCACCCGACAAAATGCTGCCTAAGGCTGGAGGTATTTAAGTTGACGGTTTACGGAACACCTCCTACCTGGGCATTGAGTCGGTTCTTGAGTTAAGTTAACTCGAGTTTTATGAGCATGCGTGAGCGGTGTGAGGTTTTAAAGTGTTATCACCTAGACATCGTAGTATAAGGGTTATACAAACCTAGACATAGGCTATTTCTAAATGGTGCTTTTCTTATAACTTGAATATTTGATTGTTATATGCTTTTAAACACCATTAGAAAGCATGTTATAGGATTTATTAATTAAAAGTTATAAGAGTTATAAAAGTTGATGAATAGAAATCGTAAAACCTATAACAAAGAGTTGCATGCTAACATAGGATCTTAGGATCTTGTCATTTCTTTAAATGATTTAAAATGAAATAGACCTAAGATCGCCTTTTCTAATAGGATTAGAAATATGTCTTAGTTTTTTAAAATAGTTTTATAATTCGAGTAAGTAGGACATAAGACCTTGGTTATAAGGGAACTCTCCCGGCAAATGGTTTGGAACCTGAGTTGAATTAACCAAAGTCTTACTAGAATGCAATGTCACTAGGTTATTAAAAAATTTTAATTCACCTAGACATTTAGTGTAAAGACCTTGCTTAATAAGGCATAGACTTAGATAGATTCATTTAGCCGAAATTTACCTAAGTAAAAGACCCTAAAACTTTACGACACTTTAGTGGGAGGAAAAGTATAGAAACGAAATATTCATGTTAAGTTTCTACTCTCACGTTCCCCTAAGTTCACACCGTGAGATCCATGCTTGGCCTCGAGGCGCCCTGGGAGCGTCCCCCTATGGATGGTGTTTGCATGGGTTAATATCAAGGTGAATGGGGAAAGTGTTCATAGTAAGTGGGAGAAGGAAACGTGTCAAACGTATCCTGCGGTCTCCATCATTAGGTTGCACCGTGAGATTCCTATGCACTGCCTGCAACTCGCCCTGGGAGCGATCACCCTACGGAGGGCTTGCGCATGGGATTCAGAACAACGCAAACTCCAAAAATGGATAGGGTTTCCTAGGGCCATTCCCAACATTAGCTCTTCCCTACGGCGGCATTGTTGGGGCCGCTCTCTACGATCTGAAAATGATGGGTAACACTTCCTTCACTCACTTACTATAAATACTTTTTCCATTCACCTTGTTAAACAAAAGGGAGAACGTGAAAGGGAAATGGATTTGATATATCTCTCCCCTCCCACTAAGTATTTTAAACGGTTTTGGGTATACTTATACTTAGGCGAATTCCGGCTAATTGAATAACCCTAAGTCTAAGTTCATTTAATCTTACGATGTCTAGGTGATAACGATTAAAACCTCACATCACACACGTGCATGCTCATAAAACTGGGTTAACTTTAACTCAAGAACCGACTCGATGCCCAGGTAGGAGGTGTTCCATAAACCGTCAACTTAAATACCTCCAGCCTTAGACAGCATCTCGTCGGGTGAGTTCTCTTGTAACCTATGTTTTACAAGCTTATCGACCTATTTGAATATAATTGAAATCGATCGAGAGTTGGATCAAATTAACCCTAAGTGAGCATGCACATTTTTCTTTGTTATAGATTTTAGATTTCTAAGTGATTTATAACAATTATAAATCTAATCTATAACATGCTTCCCCATTTGAATATAACTCTTTATAAACAAACACTAAGGAAATTTCATGCTTCATGCTAGGTTAATTTTATCTTTAAATCAGTATAACTTTTATATCAATAAACCAATTTTAATTATACATTCAAGAATGAATCTCCCTAACTCAATACAACATTTATATCAATTTAACATGAAATTTTCCTTATGCATATTAATCATTAGTAACACTTATTAAAAATAAAAATGCATGATCATGCTTTCCTATGGTGGGATTTTAAACTATATGGCATGCTCATAATGCACATACAATCATTTAATTAAATCATACATTCACAAAGCATAAAGAAATTAAATCAAGCTAAAATGGAATGGTTTGGCAATTCAAAAACAAACAATTAACTAATTATTACAATAATAATTAATAAAAATTGCTTGAAACAATCTCGAGCTACAAGAACCGACCCGAACCAACCCTTCATGGAGTGAATCGGCCTTCAAAAGTGTGTATAGGGGCTGAACCAGCTGCGAACAAACCGAACCGGACCAAGGACAGCAGCTGGAAAAATGCAGAATCTGGAATTTTCTTCAACAGCGTCGGGACGCTACTTGAAGAGCGTCCCGGCGCTGTCACAAACAACAGCTTCCTGCTGCTGTTTTCTGCTGCGTCTTCTCCCATTTTGCTTCGATTTAACAGCCTATATGGACTCTAATGACTCTATAAAAATTACAGACTCTAGTACACACATTAACGCTCTTACATTTCCGAGCATTTATAATTTCATGAAGATTTAAAGGGTCAAAAAATTGTCAAACCATAACACTTCCATTTTAGCACACAGAAAATTGAATTTAAAAATTGTACCCACCAGAGCAAAATTAAAACGACTTAAGTGCTCTAATCATGCTCTGATACCAATTGAAAGTGTACATATTACACATGCGGAAGAAATTGAAGATCGAAAGCACTTAAGACATTCAATTTTACTCCTAAAGCATGCATGTTCTAGAAAAGGCAGAATAGAGAGTTTAGAGAACACCAACCTTTGTAGCTCTCTTATGTTGAACTCCTTGTGGTGTTTGCCTCTCCTATGCTCCTTGGACAACCTCTAGAGTCTTCCCTACTATTCTATTCGGCATAGAAAGACTTGTGGGAGTCTATAGAAGTAAGAAATAGGAAGGGAATGCTTGAAGGTACAAGCTATAGGAAGAAATGAGATGAGAGAATGCTTGAGGGAGAAATTTTTCAGCATAACACTAGGATAAAAAAATTAATCCCCCTTGAATCTTATTCAAGCTCCTTTTATAGATTTCTCCCATGCAAAGACAAGCTTCATGACACTAGACACATGGTGAAAACTAGTGCATGGTTGTGTTGTTTTCCACTATGCATCATGATGCAAGAGTGCAAATGCCACTAAATCCACTATGAATTGAATCCTAATTGTGAATTTTCAGCTTGCAATTCATTTCAATTTCAATTCAAAATTGAAATTGGTTTCTAGGCAACTAATTGGGACATTTCCAAGTAATTTTGATATGATTGATCCAATCAATCTTTATCACCTAATGCCATGAATTATATATGATTCCTAATACATATATATATATATATATATATATGGTATTTAAAACACTTTTAAATACCTTATCTCTCCATTCCTAATTTAATTCATAATTAAATCATTGTGTCGAACACGATTTTACGATAATTCCCTATTTCCCGATTTTGAACAATTCAAAGATTCCTATAATTATGATCTAGGCTTTAATCCAATATGAGCTAGTAGAGGGACGTAATGGACCTATAGATCATGGGCTCCAACGATTCGAGGCTAGCCGACTAGTCTCATTATCTAAACTAGCCAACATTCGTTAACTACCGGGACACTCCACTATAGCCCGATAGTTGCACTCCCCTCACTATAGATATATTTCCGTCCACTTGATTTAACCATGTTCAGTAAGTCATTCCTTCACAGGTTGTTCGTAGCTATAGCTAGGTCAAATAACCGTTTCACCCCTATAGTACTTCTTGTTCCTTAAGTTCCACTAATCCTCTAATGAACAATCGGTTTGTGGTCCAACCATCAAACCTAAGTCCCTCTTGATCCAACGAGAGGGTGGGGCCCCTTTATTCAAGTCCTGGAGTTAGTACTTAAGAGAACAACCTCTCTGTTATCCCTGAAATGGGTAGGAGTGAATTCCGTCTTGCGTAACTATGTCCCCAGCTATCTATTCGATCTTATCCCCAAAATGGTAGGCTTGTTGAGTCGGCGATGCTGGCCACTCTCACCCATGCAGATCAAAGGAAAATATCGTATAAACAAGAGTTCATAGATAGCTCAGGATTAAGAACGAGTTACCTAGGTCATCTATGAGAAATAGTCAGTTTCTTCAGTAAACGGCGTTATAAAGAGAAAGTGACTTATTTCGTGGTCCAGTCTTATGCAAACTCATTGCATAAGACGCCCCCACTCACATGTCACCACATGAACGATTTAAGATCTCATCGTTTGTACTTAATACAAAGTGGGCCACGTCCATAGTGTCTCCAGGATAAGGCACCCAACCGTATCCTTATACTATAGACTAATTTGACTATAAACTTGAAGTTGATCCTACGATATGTCCCTACATATAGTTCGAGTATTCATTTTATAGCCAAGGATCTTAGTTTATTGGATTTAGGTTAATCATTCGCAATTTACATATTCAATAACATCTTTTACTGAATAACCTCAATAACGTCTTTATTGAAAAAAGAATATGTTTAATGATTTAATAACTACGAGTTTATAGGACATTAAACCCAACAAATAGAAAATTCTATTTGAGATTAAACTTTATTAATCGAGAGAATTATATATATGAAAGAGTTCAAATATATGACTAATTAAATATGTGATATTTAATTATTGAATTAATTAATTAATTATTCAATATAGTTGAATTAAGTGTGATTTAATTAAACTATGATATATGAGAGATAATATTAGAATAAGATTCTAATATGTAATTAATTAAATATGGTTGATATTTAATCAATTATAAAATTAATTAATTCTGAATTAATTAATTGTTCAATTTAATTTAGTTAAATGTGATTTAATTAAATTAAATTAATAGTTTATTTTCAATGTGAATTAGATTCATGTTAAAACTATAAGTTATAAGAGTGATTCATATTTGTATATGATACAAATATTTGGTTAATTAAATATGTTATCTTTAATTAATCATCGAATTAATTAATTATTGTAATTAATTAATTGATTTAATTAAATGTAATTCAATTAAGTTTAATTTAAACTATATTTTATGTGAGGGCAATGCATTTAAATATGATTTAAATGCAAGTATGCTTAATTAATTAATTTGATTAACTTATTAACATTTAATTAATTAATTTTAGTTAATTGTTTTATTAGTTGAAATGGTTATTTGACAACCAATTTCGCTCACGCCGGATTATGGGTCAAGTGGCACTCATTCATTCACTCTCTTGATCCCATCTCTCTTCTCTCAGCTTCTCTCTCGTTTTCTCTCAAAGTTTTTACAGAGAGAAATTCTCTCTGCAGAGAACTTCCAAAATTCTAGATAGTTGAGATCCCACAATCTCGTTCCTGATCTCAGAGAATAGCGAGGAAGGCAAAATGGTGGTGTTCATGATTTTGCTGCACATTTGGTCCCCAAGATGAAGAAGGCATTCTTGATCATTTAGAGTCGTCAAACGACAATATGACTGCTTCTCTCTTTTAGAATTAGATCTAAAATTACATGCTTAGCCTTAGATTGCATATAACAGTTCTACTGATTGCTGATGTACTGGTATTTTGGGATAACGTAATTAATAACGATTTGGTCCCAACACGCAACCGCTTACGGAATTAGGGAATTCCAATCTTACACTTGAAAGATGAAAGGTCACTCGTGTTTACTCAAAAGATGTAGAAATACCCTCGAAGACTTCTCAAATCTCAAACTTCAGCAAGACTTATAGTATTCTTATGAGAATCATGCAAGAACATGTCAGTATAACCAAGAATGTGAAAAGTCAAAAAAATCTTAAAAGTTGGAAAAAAAAAGTTTAGAAAGTTGCAATAGACAAGTTTCTTTGCTTTTTTTTTCTCCAACAAGCACGATAAGAAAAAATAATGAAGCTAATTTGAGACAACAAAGAGTCACATGAGATGTTAGAAAGAAATTTGAAATAAAAAAAAATATTAGATAGAACGAAAAGCAAGTAAATATATAATCTTTTTAGAACTAAAGCTCTGATGCCAAATGATAAAGGAACTAACCTCAATTACGTTTGAGAATTCCCCTTATTTCAGGTGAGCCCACATAACAATAATAAGACTAACCCCATTAACGAAATGATAAGACAACCCCAAGAAAGTTAAACAAATTTTACTTGGAAGAAATGATCAATGAATCAAGAAGAAAGAAAAACTCATTCCTAACTTGAAGATTTCGAACTCTTCACAATCTAATTGATCAAACTAGACTGAAAGTTCTAAGCATGCATTCTAAACACAAGAACACAAGAAAACATAAAACTTGAGAGAGACTAAACTCAATATTAAATTTTATTCAAATTGAACTTGTTGTGTTCAAATGACGAATTACATCTGTATTTATACTAATTGAAAAGACACCATGAAAGGACACAACCCTTCATAACGTGGTCTTAATTCACCCCTAACCATTCAAATCCATGCATGAACCTTCATAAATAAAAATTAATGAATTCCAAAGATACATAATGCATTAAATATGTGAATGAATCTGGATTTTTAGATTCATTGTGTCTCTTTGGTGAATAGGTGCCTTTCCAAGCTTGAATGAATGCAACTATTGGTCATGGGTAGACACCTTAACTTAGAAGTAACCATTAAATGCGTCTTGTAGTCTTTCAGCTCTGGTGATAGCGTGCATAACGAGCTATATTTCTTAATACATTTTAGTTCGTCTTTCAGAATTATTTGGTCAATATCATGCATTTTATGTTTGTTTTGTAGGAAATCCAGTATTGGGAAAAAATTGGAGCAATTGGAAGTTGTTCGAGTTTTCCGGGCCTAAAAAGAGGGAAAGGAATGGAAGAAGTCTTAAAAGAAATTCTGCAGCAACTAGAATTAACGAGAGCTTAGCGTCGAGGTGCTGCCTTTTAGCATTTTGACGTTGTTGCAACAATTTACCAAGCCATAATTCCTGAGAGAGCAGTGTCGAGACACTGCCAATTATTTCCTTCTTTATCTGTGGCGACAAGAGGATAACGTCGAGACGCTGTCGATAGTTTTTCTATAAATAGAACATTTTGTGGTGCGGCCAATGGGAGTTCATTTGCTGGATTCTTATCCCCAATTCCGATTAAGGATCTCTTGTGGGAGCTAAAGGAATCTTAGAGAGCGGGATTGAAGATGATAGCTTGGAGATATCATGACGGGAACGTGCAACATCGATGGGACTAGTGTTTTTATCATTTTTTACCTTTTCTTTAGTTGTTGTTATGGCTTTTCTCTTTTATAGCTCATATTGTAACGTGAATCAAGAGTAGCTAGACTTTTAATTAGTAGGGATTGATGTAGCCTTTGGGCGTTGTGGATTGCTCTTAGATGTATGCTTTGATTTGATTTATGCATAGTCATTACTTAATGCTTTCAATTTATTGGCCATGAATTGAATGACGTTTTCCCTAAATCTTACGCGGGAGAGGGGGTTTAGCTTAGATCTTGTTGTACATAACTAGGATAATATTATGATCGGGAGATTTAGGGTAGTCTTAGAAAGCGTTAAAAGGATTAGACTTAAGGCCTTGCATATTAATGAATTTAGATAGGGATATTGAATTCATTATATGCTACAAAATTATTTATGCTCGTGAGAGATAAATATGAGATGAGTGTATATTAGATTTATGAATCTTAGCATGTTAAATCATCAAAGTAATTAATTCACAACCCCAATAGGTCCTAAGAGTTTTCCTTCCAATTGAATTTCCATCTTTTAGTTTGTGTCTTTTGATTCATTATTCTCATTTTGTTGTGAACTCTAAATAAAATTGGACAACATTACTCACGATAATTAATCTAACTAGAAAACCAATCCAGGGGACGACATTCGATTTTTAATCACTATATTATAACTTAGCCCGTACACTATTAATTTTAATTTCAAATAATTATGCATTGTTTTGATTAAGAAAATAGAAATTCATTTTTGAAATTTTATTATATTAAAAAATGTGGCATTAGTGGATTACATCACATTCATGCAAGAAGTCTTCTTAGGACACCTCAACTCTTGCATGTAGCCTCCTTAAGACACCTATAATTCCACTAAGCTTGTCTCCTAATGTGTGTCATTCTTTGGTGAATCTAAGATGCATGTAATCCTCTATATATAGAAGATTAGGAGATGGATAAATATGAGGATTGACATACTGTTATGCTGCTGAATTCTTAACTCAAAGACGGTTCTAAAAAAACTCTCAAAAGCTTGTTCTACCAAGCATTTCTCTTCCAATCCCCATCACAAAAGATCCCACAATCAGGTCTAAGACCGGAGAATAGCAAGAAAGACACTTGTGGTCGTTCGTGATCGATTAGTCAATAAAATCAGCCCACGATGTGCTTCAATTTGAGCTACAAAAAGGTAGCTGCTCACTGCCTTTATTTTTCGGTTTAGATAGAACATGCATGCTTTGAAATTGATGTAGTTAGAGTGCTAGATCCTAATTGATGAGCCTTGTGTTTACAAGAAGATAATCAATACTTCAGTAGCTTTCTTATTGTTGTATGTGAATGATATCCTACTCATTGGGAATGATGTAGGTGAACGTGTTACTATCTAACACGCGAAAGAAACTTTGGATCTTAAGCACACAATAACATCGATTTGATCATATAAAACATGTTGTCCAAAGCTACAAAAACCAAGTTTAGAACACCAACATCTTTGTAGCTCAGAATTGGTCCGATTGTTGTGTTGTTTTTCTTCACCAACTGATAACTTGCAAAAAGAAAGTTATTTTTCCTCTTTAGACTAAAACAAGGCCAAAAGAAACAAAGATGCATTGCTTCAGCGCATAAAGAGGGAAAAATGTGATAATTTTATGCGGCGAGATGTATTCATGTATGCGGTGTGAAATTATAAAATATAGGGCGCTAACACAACTAATTCGGTTGTTTTTCAAGTGTCTTCTTAGCGCAGGCACACATCTCAAGATAATAAAGAAACATATAAGATAATGAAAAGACAAGCGCGCTGACACAACCAACGCAAGTGGGCGGAAAAAGGGGAGAAAAAGCTAAAGCAAGTTGCCTAATGATGATTAACGCAAGTTGCTAATTACTTGGAGAAGTCATTTTCCCTCACCTATAAATAGAAGCCAAAAATCAAATATCATCATCGATCATTCTTGATTCATTTTTCTGCTAAAGAGGGAGAAGAAGGAAGATCAGCAGAGGAATCACAGAGAGAGCTGTGATTAGGAGCAAACTTATGCTTGTAATGTTTTCTTCTAGAATGTCTTGTTTTGCTCGCATGAGCTAAATTCCTTTTCAAGGCTTAACGCAAGTACCTCATGCGGCAATAAGTAACATCTTGTAAGCGCATATTTTGAATTAAATGAACCATTAATTGCTTGTTATTCAGTTGTGATACTATTTTCATTACTAACTCCTACATGGCCAGCCGGATGCGGTAGCAGCATGCTAAATCTCTAACAGGTAACGCAAGTGGAAATCTCTGAATAAAGCAAGTTAGCGCAAGACATGTAGTCTTGGTAGCATTAAAACACTACCGATAAAAGATAGTGCATGCACGAGTTTAGACTACATTGTGACTAACACAATCCCTTGTAAGTTTTAAAAGAAACTGCACCTAACGCATGAACTAGCCAATTAATCAATTGATAGTTTGTGTTAAACGCATAGGGAATACCGGAAGGGAAACTTATAAATTTTTCTTACTTAGGCATTAATGGATCAATTACTCAAAGTATGCGCTACAAGGTTCTTATTGATGCATGAGGTTGCAACCACAACAACCTTAATCTTATTTTCCTTAAAGATTTTCCTATTACTGTCTTCGCATGTTTTGTTTTATGCAAATATTACTTTTCAAATATACCAACCCTCTTGTTTAATCTGTTAAAAAAATAATATCATACGTTTAGAGTTTAGGTCAGTAAATTTGTTAAAAACTTTGTGTATGTCCTTTCCCTGTGGATTCGACCCTGGACTCACCAGGTATTACTTGATTTTGTCAATTTATACTTGGATTGATTATTATCTACGACCATATTGAACATAACACTGACAGACAAGACAACAATCACCAACTGGTCAGGAACAACCACAAGATCTTCCTTGCTATTCTCAGGCCTTTGGAACGGATTGTGGGATCCTATAATGAAGGAATTTGGAAGATAATGTACTTGGGTTTCAAGCTTTTAATAGTTTCGAGCTTATGGGTTTTATAGGCCAATTTGGCAGCATACACCATGTATTTTTTTTTTTTGTATTTCTTCAGCAAATCCTCCCCTATGTAAAGAGGAATTCATGGACTCTTGAAGCCCCAAAATTAGACAACAAGACAATGACAAATTAAGTGGGATTTGGTGGCTAATTGAGGAGGAGTGCATGGGTTTAGTCACCATGCACTCCACCTTATAAAATTAATTTCATTTTGAATTTATTAATTCAATTGGAAACGAATTTTAGTTAATTAATTTAATTAATAATCTGAATTTCTAATTTAATTTTGAATTTCAATTTTAGATTAATTCATAATTAATTTAAACTAATTATTAATTAATTAATTAATTATATTAATATATATTAATTTAATATCAAATAGTAAATTAATACTTCTCAACCAATCCTGACCCTTTCCTAAATGAAATTTCTCAAACATGAATCCCTATTCATGTGCTCGATATTTAAATCATATTTATATATGTCTAACTCGTAAAATTAGGTTTAACTAAGAATTAAACCAACGTGTCGGTAATATCCAATACGATAGATATAGTCCCTATATTGAATTTGAACAATTCAAATTCTTTCCATCATATTGTTCCAAAGTTTGTTCCTTAAGCTAACAAGGGGACCTAATGGACCTACGGATCATGGGCTCCAACGATTCGAGGTTTAATTGGTTAAACACATTAATCTAGTTAACCAATATTCGTTAACTACCGGGTCACTCCACTATAGCCTAGTAGTTGCACTCTGATGTGGACTTTTCCTAACCGCAAGCGCACGGGTCAAGTAATAATAAAGTGTTCGTAAATACGAGTGTCGTCCTCTGGATTGGATTTTAAAGCAAATCAAGTATTGTGAATAATCTCGCTCAATTTTATTTAGGGATTAGAAAGTGATGAATAGGTGATGATAAAAACCAAATCAAAGCAAGTAAAAAAGAATGGAAATTCTATTGGGAAAACTACTTAGGGAATTGATTTCGCTGATTTATCTTAGGATTGATTTTAAGGAATAAGTTATTATGCACAATGGAATTATGAGCCAAAGACCCTTTAATCACAACTACCTCTCCCGAGTATAATTGATTCTCATGCAAATTAACCAACTTGATATCCCTATCTAAGTTTATTAACATGTAAGGCAATGAGATCTTTTAACCAATTCTAAAGTTAATCTAAAACCATCACGAATTAGAAAATAAACTTCATTCATGCAATCTTGAGCAAGTCTAGATCAAATCCCCTCTCCCGAGCTAGATTCGAAACTTAAATCATTCAACTAATGGCCAATTAATTGAAAGCATTAAATCAAGATTACAAACACAATAACATTGCACAACTTAAACCATAAATCAATCCATAAACTTAATCAACTACATCAATCCCTAAGCTACAAGTTTAGCTACTCATGAATGTAAATACAAGCTCAACTAAACATGTGAAAGCCATAAATCTAACTAAAGGAAGGAAAGGGAAAAGAAAACTCAATGTAGGCTGAGTCCGACGTCTCCGTCACGATCCCCACGAACAATGGGTTGATTTACAAATCTCTCCCTTTGTTTTCAGCCTCCAAGTGCTTTGTTCTGCCCTGTTTACGGCTCCCAAAGGTCCCAAATCGAACTCCCTTCAAACCTAGCCGAAAATAAGCCTTTATTCTGTTTTTTTCGTCTTAGCGTCGAGACGCTGCCTCTTATACGTGCGTTCTGAATAAGGAAAAACGGTAGCGTCGGGACGCTTCCTATCACACCGTCTCAACGCTGTGAGCTTTACGCGCCTAATCTGATATGGAATGTGAGCGTCGAGACGCTCAAGAGCTAGCGTCGAGACGCTAGCCTGCTGTTGACCGAGATTTGACTTTTTTCCTCTTTTACTCTTTTCATTCCTATGCATCTTTTCACGCCCCGAGCACCCGATTAACTGTAATATGGCATTATAGCTCCAATCAACCATTTCCTACAAAATAAACAATAAAGCACAATAAAATGGCCCAAACATCATAAAAGACTAGCTAAATTAAATAAGTAAAAGTAGCTAGCTATGCTCACTATCAAATACCCCCAAACTTAAGCTTTTGCTAGTCCTCGAGCAAACTCTAAATCAGACATACAATGGAAGAATGGATGCAACAATCATAACTCAATCCTCAAGGCTCAAAAGTCAATAACCAAGCAAGCAAGAGATATGCACACAAGGACCAATGAGGGAGACAAATTAAATTTTTTCCAAAATTAACTTGCACAAGCGAGATCTAACTCAACAAGATCAGACTCTACTAGCTCGGGATTGGATTATTAGACTCTCAGCTCATCTTCCTTCTAGACTGGCACTAAGGCTTCACTAATGAGTTAATGCAACAAATTAGTTTGTTTATCTCCATACTTAGGTGCTTTTAATTAACAATTGAATTAAGCATTTAAATGTGGCACTAGCTTTCACACACCCATTGCAGGGACCCTTAACCTGAGTTTTCTCTGGTTGGCCTAACTGATCACAACAGGGGTAGCTCTTTTTGCCTAAACTTTATTATTCATTGCATATTGCGCGCATAAGTCATGACTTTTTTCTTTTTCAACAATAACAACAAGAATGTTTTTTTTGTTATGAACATAATAAGCAGATATTCTTTTCTTTTCTCCCAAGCAAGATCAAACATGCTAATTTGCAAAAAATTAACTCTTTAGCTCTACCCTACACCTATCGAGGTGACAACAAGCATATGAACCCAATAATTCGCTCCTAAGCATTCAAATTCAAATCTAGCCAAGACAGATACTCTACTCATGCAAGCCATCTCCTAGAAAAATTTTAAAAAGTCTCCCTTTTTGGGCACTTATGCTTACATCTCATCACAAGCTTGAGAATTGACAAGAAAGCCTATCCTAGGACATCATAATCATGCAAAAGTAGCATCCAGAAAACAATCATATGCATAATTCAAAGAAAGCTCAAAAGTATAGCCCGAACTCAGATGCTCAAGGGCTCCACACACATGCTAATCCACCCCCAAACTTAAAATATGCATTGTCCTCAATGTATAAAGAAAATAAGGCATAAACAAGCATGAGAACAATAAGAGAATGACAGGAGTGAACAATACTGGCCTGGAATGATGATGACTTCTTGCTTGAGAACTTGGAATCTTGAAAGCTTGAAAGCAAAGGAGAGACAGAAAACAAGACCTACAAAACAACAACAATAAATAAATCAAAAACAAAAAGAAAATACAATAAACTTACTTGGGTTGCCTCCCATAAGCGCTTGTTTAA
Source organism: Luffa acutangula (assembly GCA_036850905.1). Classification (NCBI taxonomy): domain Eukaryota; kingdom Viridiplantae; phylum Streptophyta; class Magnoliopsida; order Cucurbitales; family Cucurbitaceae; genus Luffa; species Luffa acutangula. Next base: position 27,598,526 of record CM072099.1, read on the forward strand.
CGTCATTAGCTCGACGTGTTGATCTTGCTTCAAGGGGGCTTTTGTTCTGTGAATCCAACAGAGGTGCTCTTTCTTGCACCTTTCCTGTAGCCCATGAAAAGCACTTCATCTTTAGAGTCTTCAACTGCTTTAAAGATTTCTTTTTCGTTCTTGACTCTAATAGTGAGCTCCTTGCGCTCAATATCTATAATCACTCGCCCAGTAGCGAGGAATGGTCTTCCTAATATGACAGGCATTGAAGGATTTTCTATCATGTCCATAACATATAAATCAATAGGGAGGAAAAATCTACATACTCTGATTAACACATTTTCTACAATACCAACTGGTCTCACCACAGATTGATCAGCCAATTGAAGCTTTACAGGAGTAGACTTAATCTCACCTATATCTAACTTTTTACACAACGATAGAGGAATGATATTAATGCTAGCACCTAAATCACATAATTCACTAAAAGAGTAAGTACCAAAACTACAAGGAACAGAAAAACTCCTTGGATCTGCTACTTTTTCAGGTACTTTCTGTTGTACTCATGTGCTGCATGTGGAAGCAAGATAAACAATGTCAACCTTCTTTTCCTTTCGTTTCTTTGCTAGCCACTCTTTCATGAACCTGTTGTGTTGGGGCATCTCTAATGCCTCTGCAAAAAGAATATTAATATTCAGATTCATAAAAGCATTCATAAATTTATCAAACTGAACCTGATTATTCTTTTTCTTCTTTTTCTTTTTCTTTTCCTTGGGAACCATCAGTGTGGGAGAAAGAATAGGAGGCTCTGGTTTAGGCTTTTCAGCCTCATCTGCTGATGTGTCCTCCTCAGCTTCCCCTGTGGGCGTTTCATAGTCCTCAGATTCAGGTTCCTCTTCAGATTCCTCCTGGTGCACAGTGATTGCCTTACAATACTCCATCTGGGGTTTCTCTTGTTCAGCTGGGGCCTTACCTTTATACATGGTGCTTACAACATTCACCAACTGTCCCAGCTGATTCTCAATGTTTTTTATAGCTGCACTGTGGCCATTCACTGTTGAGTTGATGGCAATGACTGCCTCCTCTAATTTGGTTGTCCTGTTACTAGACTCTGCAATGAAAGCTCCAACAAGATCTTCTAACTTTTTATTATCTTGAGTTTGAGGGGCAAAACCAGGAGGATTAAGAACATTCTTAGTATTAGCATAAGAGAAATTTTCATGGTTCCTATTGTTAGGGTGATAATGTGTAGGTGTAGAACTATTATTATATCCCCTAGAATTAAAATTAGATACATACTGAACCTGCTCGACGGTCTCCTCCTGAGGTCTGGATGCTAAAGCAGCAGTTGATTCAATTGATTGGGCACTCCCTGTACCTGAAAATTTCATAAAAGCATTAGCGAGGGAAGTCATCTGGGCCTGGAGTCCACTTACTTTATCAACCTCAAACACTCCAGCAACAATCTTTTTAGGTGTAGACCGCTCAGATGGCCACTGATAGCTGTTGGTGGCCATATCCTCTAAAAGTGTGCGAGCGTTTTCCACAGTCTTGGACAACAGAGTCCCACCTGCAGCTGCATCAACAATCGTTTTTGTACTAGGAGTTAAACCATTATAAAACAACTGTACCTGAAGCCAATCGGGGTAACCATGCTGAGGACACTTCCTCAGTAGCTCTTTGAATCGCTCCCAAGCTTCGAACAGCTGCTCATCATATTGTTGTTGGAATGTCCCAATCTCGGTCCTCAGCTTGACTGTCTTTGCAGGAGGGAAAAATTTCTTTAAAAAGGCCTGGACCAAAGCATCCTAAGTGGTGATGCTCCCAGGAGTAATAGACTGCAACCAATCTCGTGCTTTATCCTGCAAAGAAAAGGGAAATAAACGTAAGCGAATAGCATCCTCAGAGACTCCATTAATCTTTACCGTCCCACAAATGTCTAAGAATGATTTAAGATGAGAATTTGGATCCTCAGTGGGCGATCCTCTGTATGCACAGTCTCGAGCCATCTGAATAAGACCGGTTTTCAGCTCAAAGTTGTTGGCATTAATCGGTGCATAGACAATCCCCGATTGTTGCCCCTGAAACACAGGCTAAAAATAATCTCTAATAGGCCTAGGCTCCTCAGGTGGATTTTGGTCAGCCATTTGAAAATTTTCTCTAGTTTCCCTTCGAAGCCTATGGATGGTTGTTTCTATCTCGGGATCCAAAGATGCTAAAATTAAATTTTTATCTCTACGCATAAAAAAACAAAACTACCCTAAAAAGGAAAGAAAATAATTATGGGAAGCAACAAAGAAAAGAAAACAACTAATTCTAAATATGGAAAATAAAATCTAGGAGCATAGCTAGCTACTTTTACTTATTTAATTTAGCTAGTCTTCTATGATGTTTGGGCCATTTTATTGTGCTTTATTGTTTATTTTGTAGGAAAAGGTTGATTGAATCCAAAATGCAATAGTGGAGTTAATCGGGTGTTCGGGACGTGAAAAGATGCGAAGGAAAGAAAAGAATCAAAATGGAGAAAAGTCAAAATTCGGTCAAAAGGTGACTAGCATCGAGACGCTAGCCCTTAGGCGTCTCGACGCTAGCATTCCATATCAGAATAGGCACGAAATCGTCGCAGCGTCGAGACGCTGCGACCTTAGCGTCTCGACGCTGTATATTTTCCTTTCCTGAAACGCGCGTTTTGAAGGCAGCGTCTCGACGCTACGACGAAAAAAACATAATAAAGGCTTATTTTTGGCTAGGTTTTGGGGGAGTTCGATTTGGGACCTTTGGGAGCCGTAAACAGAGCAGAACAGAGCACTTGGAGGCTGAAAACAAAGGGAGAGATTTGATAATCAACCCATTGTTCATGGGGATCGTGACAGGGACGTCGGACTCGGCCTACATTGAGTTTTCTTTTCCCTTTCCTTTCTTTAGTTAGATTTATGGCTTTCACATGTTTAGTTGAGCTTGTATTTACATTCATGAGTAGCTAAACTTGTAGCTTAGGGATTCATGTAGTTGATTAAGTTTATGGGTTGATTTATGGTTTAAGTTGTGCAATGTTATTGTGTTTGTAATCTTGATTTAATGATTTCAATTAATTGGCCATTAGTTGAATGATTTAAGTTTCGAATCTAGCTCGGGAGAGGGGATTTGATTTAGACTTACTCAAGATTGCATGACTAAAGTTTATTTTCTAATTTGTGACGGTTTTAGATTAACTTTAGAATTGGTTAAAAGATCTCGTTGCCTTGCTTGTTAATAAACTTAGATAGGGATATCAAGTTGGTTAATTTGCATGAGAATCAATTATACTCGGGAGAGGTAGTTGTGATTAAAGGGTCTTTGGCTCATAATTCCATTGTGCATAATAACTTATTCCTTAAAATCAATCCTAAACTAAATCGGCGAAATCAATTCCCTAAGTAGTTTTCCCAATTGAAATTCCATACTTTTTACTTGCTTTGAATTAGTTTTCATATCACCTATTCATCACTTTTTGATCCCTAAATAAAATTGGGCAAGATAATTCACAATACTTGATTTGCTTAAAAATCCAATCTAGAGGACGACATTCGAATTTACTTTCACTATATTATTACTTGACCCGTGCGCTTGCAATTAGGAAAAGTCCACATCAAGTTTTTGGCGCCGTTGCCGGGGATTGACACATTTAGCTAGATTGATATTGTGAAAAAATTGTTTGATCTTAATTTAGGGTGTATTTTTACCTTTTTAGTTGATTGCATTTTTTTCCTTATTTGTTTTGCTTTCCATATTTGATTTTTAAGGTTAGTTTTTCTTTTAGTTGTGTAATCTTTTCCTTATTTGTTCTTGTTTTTCTTTTTCTAGATTAGTTTCCTTTTTTGTGTTTTGCCATATTTAGATTAGTTGTTTTCTTTTCTTTGTTGCTTTCCATAATTATTTTCTTTCCTTTTTAGGGTAGTTTTGTTTGTTTATGCGTAGGAATAAAGATTTAATTTTAGCACCTTTGGATCCCGAGATAGAAAGAACCATCCATAGGCTTCGAAGGGAGAATAGAGAAAACGTTCAAATGGCTGACCAAAATCCACCTGAGGAGCCTAGGCCTATTAGAGATTATTTTCAGCCTGTGTTTCAGGGGCAACAGTCGGGGATTGTCTATGCACCGATTAATGCCAACAACTTTAAGCTGAAAACCGGTCTTATTCAGATGGCTCGAGACTATGCATACAGAGGATTGCCCACTGAGGATCCAAATTCTCATCTTAAATCATTCTTGGACATTTGTGGGACGGTAAAGATTAATGGAGTCTCTGAGGATGCTATTCGCTTACGTTTATTTCCCTTTTCTTTGCAGGATAAAGCACGAGATTGGTTGCAGTCTATTACCCCTGGGAGCATCACCACTTGGGATGCTTTGGTCCAGACCTTTTTAAAGAAATTTTTCCCTCCTGCAAAGACAGTCAAGCTGAGGACCGAGATTGGGACATTCCAACAACCATATGATGAGCAGCTGTTCGAAGCTTGGGAGCGATTCAAAGAGCTACTGAGGAAGTGTCCTCAGCATGGTTACCCCGATTGGCTTCAGGTACAGTTGTTTTATAATGGTTTAACTCCTAGTACAAAAACGATTGTTGATGCAGCTGCAGGTGGGACTCTGTTGTCCAAGACTGTGGAAAACGCTCGCACACTTTTAGAGGATATGGCCACCAACAGCTATTAGTGGCCATCTGAGCGGTCTACACCTAAAAAGATTGCTGCTGGAGTGTTTGAGGTTGATAAAGTAAGTGCACTCCAAGCCCAGATGACCTCCCTCGCTAATGCTTTTATGAAATTTTCAGGTACAAGGAGTGCACAGTCAATTGAATCAGGTGCTGCTTTAGTATCTAGACCTCAAGAGGAGACCATTGAACAGGTTCAGTATGTATCAAATTCTAATTTTAGCGGATATAATAATAATGTTACACCTACACATTATCACCCTAACAATAGGAACCATGAAAATTTCTCTTATGCTAATAATAAGAATGTTCTTAACCCCCCTGGTTTTGCCCCTCAATCTCAAGAAAATAAAAAGTTAGAAGATCTTGTTGGAGCTTTCATTGCAGAGTCAAGTAACAGGACAACCAAACTAGAGGAGGCAGTCATTGCTATCAACACCATGGTGAATGACCACAGTGCAACCATAAAGAACATTGAGACTCAGTTGGGACAATTGTTGAATGTTGTAAGCACCATGAATAAAGGTAAGGCCCCAGCTGAACAAGAGAAACCCCAGATGGAGTATTGTAAGGCAATCACTGTGCACCAGGAGGTATCTGAAGAGGAACCTGAATCTGAGGACTATGAAACGCCTACAGGGGAAGCTGAGGAGGACACATCAGCAGATGAGGCTGAAAAGCCTAAACCGGAGCCTCCTATTCCTTCTCCCACACTGATGGTTCCCAAGGAAAAGAAAAAGAAAAAGAAGAAAAAGAATAATCAGGTTCAGTTTGATAAATTTATGAATGCTTTTATGAATCTGAATATTAATATTCCTTTTGCAGAGGCATTAGAGATGCCCCAATACAACAGGTTCATGAAGGAGTGGTTAGCAAGAAGCGAAAGGAAAAGAAGGTTGACACTGTTTATCTTGCTTCCACATGCAGCACAAGAGTACAACAGAAAGTACCTGAAAAAGTAGCAGATCCAGGGAGTTTTTCTGTTCCTTGTAGTTTTGGTACTTACTCTTTTAGAGCATTATGTTATTTAGGTGCTAGCATTAATATCATTCCTCTATCGTTGTGTAAAAAGTTAGATATAGGTGAGATTAAGTCTACTCCTGTAAAGCTCCAATTGGCTGATCAATCTGTGGTGAAACTAGTTGGTATTGTAGAAAATGTGTTAATCAGAGTAGGTAGATTTTTCCTCCCTATTGACTTGTATGTTATGGACATGATAGAAAATCCTTCAATGCCTGTCATATTAGGACGACCATTCCTCGCTACTGGGCGAGTGATTATAGATATTGAGCGCAGGGAGCTCACTATTAGAGTCAAGAACGAAAAAGAAATCTTTAAAGCAGTTGAAGACTCTAAAGATGAAGTGCTTTTCATGGGCTACAAGAAAGGTGCAAGAAAGAGCACCTCTGTTGGATTCACAGAACAAAAGCCTCCTTGAAGCACGTTCAACACGTCGAGCTAATGACGTTAAACAAGCGCTTATGGGAGGCAACCCAAGTAAGTTTAGTGTGTTTTCTTTTTGTTTTTGAGTTATTGTTTGTTTTTGTTTTGTAGGTCTTGTTTTCTTTCTTTCCTTTGCTTTCAAGCTTTCAAGACTCCAAGCTCTCAAGCAAGAAGTCATCATCATTCCAGGCCAGTATTGTTCACTCCTGTCATTCTTTTATTGTTCTCATTCTTGTTTGTGCTTTATTTTCTTTATACATTGAGGACAATGCATATTTTAAGTTTGGGGGTGGATTAGCAGGTTTGTGGAGCCCTTGAGCATCTGAGTTCGGGCTATAGTTTTGAGTTTTCTTTGAATTATGCATATGGTTGTTTTCTGGATGCTGCTTTTGCATGATTATGATGTCCTAGGATAGGCTTTCTTGTCAATTTTCAAGCTTGTGATGAGATGTAAGCATAAGTGCCCAAAAAGGGAGACTTTTTAAAATTTTTCTAGGAGATGGCTTGCATGAGTAGAGTATTTGTCTTAGCTAGATTTGGATTTGAATGCTTAGGAGCGAATTATTAGGTTCATATGCTTGTTGTCACCTCGATAGGTGTAGGGAAGAGCTAAAGAGTTAATTTTTTGCAAATTAGCATGTTTGATCTTGTTTAGGAGGAAAGAAAAGAATATATGCTTATCATGCTCATAAAGAAAAATCATTCTTGTTGTTACAATTTGAAAAAGAAAAAAAAAAGTCATGACTTATGCGCGCAATATGGAATGGTTAATAAAGATTAAGGCAAAAAAAAGCTACCCCTGTTGTGATCAGTTAGGCCAACCAGAGAAAACTCAGGTTAAGGGTCCCTGCAATGGGTGTGTGAAAGCTAGTGCCACATTTAAATGCTTAATTCATTTGTTAATTAAAGCACCTAAGTATGGAGATAAACAAACTAATTTGCTGCATTAACTCATTAGTGAAGCCTTAGTGCCAGTGTAGAGGGAAGATGAGCTGAGAGTTTAATAATCCAATCCCGAGCTAGTAGAGTCTGATCTTGTTGAGTTAGATCTCGCTTGTGCAAGTAATTTTGGAAAAATTTTAATTTGTCTCCCTCATTGGTCCTTGTGTGCATGACTCTTGCTTGCTTGACTATTGACTTTTGAGCCTTGCGGATTGAGTTATGATTGTTGCATCCATTCTTCCCTTGTATGTTTGATTTGTAGTTTGCTCGAGGACTAGCAACAGGTTAAGTTTGGGGGTATTTGATAGCGAGCATAGCTAGCTACTTTTACTTATTTAATTTAGCTAGTCTTCTATGATGTTTGGGCCATTTTATTGTGCTTTATTGTTTATTTTGTAGGAAAAGGTTGATTGAAGCCAAAATGCAATAGTGGAGTTAATCGGGTGTTCGGGACGCGAAAAGATGCGAAGGAAAGAAAAGAATCAAAATGGAGAAAAGTCAAAATTCGGTCAAAAGGTGACTAGCGTCGAGACGCTAGCCCTTAGGCGTCTCGACGCTAGCATTCCATATCAGAATAGGCGCGAAATCGTCGCAGTGTCTCGACGCTGCGACCTTAGCGTCTCGACGCTGTATATTTTCCTTTCCTGAAACGCGCGTTTTGAAGGAAGCGTCTCGACGCTACGACGAAAAAAACAGAATAAAGGCTTATTTTCGGCTAGGTTTTGGGGGAGTTCGATTTGGGACCTTTGGGAGCCGTAAACAGAGCAGAACATAGCACTTGGAGGCTGAAAACAAAGGGAGAGATTTGGAAATCAACCCATTGTTCGTGGGGATCGTGACGGGGACGTCGGACTCGGCCTACATTGAGTTTTCTTTTCCATTTCCTTTCTTTAGTTAGATTTATGGCTTTCACATGTTTAGTTGAGCTTGTATTTACATTCATGAGTAGCTAAACTTGTAGCTTAGAGATTCATGTAGTTGATTAAGTTTATGGATTGATTTATGGTTTAAGTTGTGCAATGTTATTGTGTTTGTAATCTTGATTTAATGCTTTCAATTAATTGGCCATTAGTTGAATGATTTAAGTTTCGAATCTAGCTCGGGAGAGGGGATTTGATTTAGACTTACTCAAGATTGCATGACTAAAGTTTATTTTCTAATTTGTGACGGTTTTAGATTAACTTTAGAATTGGTTAAAAGATCTCATTGCCTTGCTTGTTAATAAACTTAGATAGGGATATCAAGTTGGTTAATTTGCATGAGAATCAATTATACTCGGGAGAGGTAGTTGTGATTAAAGGGTCTTTGGCTCATAATTTCATTGTGCATAATAACTTATTCCTTAAAATCAATCCTAAACTAAATCGGCGAAATCAATTCCCTAAGTAGTTTTCCCAATTGAAATTCCATACTTTTTACTTGCTTTGAATTAGTTTTCATATCACCTATTCATCACTTTTTGATCCCTAAATAAAATTGGGCAAGATAATTCACAATACTTGATTTGCTTAAAAATCCAATCCAGAGGACGACATTCGAATTTTCTTTCACTATATTATTACTTGACCCGTGCGCTTGCGGTTAGGAAAAGTCCACATCACCTCTGTATGCACAGTCTCGAGCCATCTGAATAAGACCGTTTTTCAGCTCAAAGTTGTTGGCATTAATCGGTGCATAGACAATCCCCGACTGTTGCCCCTGAAACATAGGCTAAAAATAATCTCTAATAGGCCTAGGCTCCTCAGGTGGATTTTGGTCAGCCATTTGAAAATTTTCTCTAGTTTCCCTTCGAAGCCTATGGATGGTTCTTTCTATCTCGGGATCCAAAGGTGCTAAAATTAAATTTTTATCTCTACGCATAAACAAACAAAACTACCCTAAAAAGGAAAGAAAATAATTATGGGAAGCAACAAGGAAAAGAAAACAACTAATTCTAAATATGGAAAATAAAATCTAGAAAAGGAAACAAAATAACCTAAAAATCAAATATGGAAAGAAAACAAATAAGAAAGAAAACAATCAACTAAAAAGGTAAAAATACACCTTAAATTAAGATCAAACAATTTTTCCACAATATCAATCTAACTAAATGTGCCAATCCCCGGCAACGGCGCCAAAAACTTGATGTGGACTTTTCCTAACCGCAAGCGCACGGGTCAAGTAATAATAAAGTGTTCGTAAATACGAGTGTCGTCCTCTAGATTGGATTTTTAAGCAAATCAAGTATTGTGAATAATCTCGCTCAATTTTATTTAGGGATTAGAAAGTGATGAATAGGTGATGATAAAAACCAAATCAAAGCAAGTAAAAAAGAATGGAAATTCTATTGGGAAAACTACTTAGGGAATTGATTTCGCTGATTTAGCTCAGGATTGATTTTAAGGAATAAGTTATTATGCACAATGGAATTATGAGCCAAAGACCCTTTAATCACAACTACCTCTCCCGAGTATAATTGATTCTCATGCAAATTAACCAACTTGATATCCCTATCTAAGTTTATTAACATGCAAGGAAATGAGATCTTTTTAACCAATTATAAAGTTAATCTAAAACCATCACGAATTAGAAAATAAACTTCATTCATGCAATCTTGAGCAAGTCTAGATCAAATCCCCTCTCCCGAGCTAGATTCGAAACTTAAATCATTCAACTAATGGCCAATTAATTGAAAACATTAAATAAAGATTACAAACACAATAACATTGCACAACTTAAACCATAAATCAATCCATAAACTTAATCAACTACATCAATCCCTAAGCTAAAAGTTTACCTACCCATGAATGTAAATACAAGCTCAACTAAACATGTGAAAGCCATAAATCTAACTAAAGGAAGGAAACGGAAAAGAAAACTCAATGTAGGCCGAGTCCGACGTCCCCGTCACGATCCCCACGAACAATGGGTTGATTTCCAAATCTCTCCCTTTGTTTTCAGCCTCCAAGTGCTCTGTTCTGCCCTGTTTACGGCTCCCAAAGGTCCCAAATCGAACTCCCTTCAAACCTAGCCTAAAATAAGCCTTTATTTTGTTTTTTTCGTCTTAGCGTCTCGACGTTGCCTCTTATACGCGCGTTCTGAATAAGGAAAAACGGTAGCGTCGGGACGCTTCCTATCACAGCGTCTCGACGCTGTGAGCTTTCGCGCCTAATCTGATATGGAATGTGAGCGTCGAGACGCTCAAGAGCTAGCGTCTCGACGCTAGCCTGCTGTTGGCCGAGATTTGACTTTTTTCCTCTTTTACTCTTTTCATTCCTATGCATCTTTTCACGCCCCGAGCACCCGATTAACTCTAATATGGCATTATAGCTCCAATCAACCATTTCCTACAAAATAAACAATAAAGCACAATAAAATGGCCCAAACATCATAAAAGACTAGCTAAATTAAATAAGTAAAAGTAGCTAGCTATGCTCGCTATCACACTCTGATAAGGGCCAAAAATATATCCATTTTGCCCTTTATTCTTAGCTTATTCCTTTTGAAAATTATATGCTTTAGATCAAATTTATTATTCCCGAGCTTAAAAAGAATGAAAGTTGGTGAGTTAGGTCTTTGAGAGTCATGTGTGTCAAATTATACATATCTGTGCTTAATTGGACTCATTTTGGTAAGAATTTGACTTATTTTCATGTGTTGCAGAAAAACAGAGGAAACAAAAATAGAAATGCGATTGCATTTCTGCAAAGGCTAAGAGAAATGCAACCGCATTCTTGGGAAAAAACAGACAGGTCCGAGTCCGTCACAGGTTGTTTTGAACGAAGTTTCCATACACCTAACCAGCTCATTTGACTCTCAATCTGCCGGAGCTACCTACAAGCACCATTTTCGTGACTCCTCAACCACTCCCAACGCTATAAAAGGCCATGATTCGAAGGCAAATGCAAGCATAACTCACTAGGAAGAAGAGGGTAGTGACAGAACCCTGATAGACGCCCATGAGTCGTGATGCCCGAGGTCCTTGCTAGAAGACTAAATTCTAACCTTAGTTAGACATCAAACCTTTGTGTCTGTAAAGATTTCACCATATTCCTACCTTGTAAGGGAGAGTAGAGTGTCGTGAGAACTCTAGGGGGATTGGATAAATTGAAAACCCCTAGTTTTAGCTACTACACCATATTTTCTAGCACCTATTTCTTTCTATTATTTCTTGTACTTATCATTCATTTATTCAATGGAAAGTTATTTGTTTGGATTTTTATCCACCATGCGTAGCTAAATTCCATTGAGGGGTTCGATATAGGAAATTCCCTTATGGATTGAATAGCGTGAAAGTTGTTTAATTACGTAAGTTTTATTTTATGCATGTCATCCTTTATTGATTATCATTCCAATCTTCTTGAGTTTAACTTGATCACTTAGACTTAGCATGCTATGTGAGTTTGGTACTGAAAGGATAAAACAATATCGATTCTCATAAAGGTGATATAGGAGAAAGGGCTCGAAAGTGTATTTGCTGTTATAGGGGATGGTTGCTTATAAAAACTATAGGGTTATAGGTTGTATGCATGAATAATTGTTGGGTTCCTAGAGTGAGTAAAAATATGGTATAAAAGACTCTAGAACTCCTGTGCAAGTATACACAGTCTGCAGCAAGTAATATTATCAATCTGAGTCCTGAATTAGTTTCCACTCTACCTATTTTGTGTAACTTTCTAATGGTTTCGAAGATGGTAAAAGGATTTGGTTTTATAAGAATTATGCTGAAGCAAAATAAATGACAGAACAACAAGTAAACAAATAGATAGACAGATCAAAGACAGGTGCTGGTTAGGATTTAGTGATTGTTCTAAAAGATGCTCTAGCAATATTGATCATGCATTTCTCGCAGTATTATTAGTGGATTCCTCCCGGAACTCCGGATCTTTTGGGATGTGTTTCAACCCCAATGAAGTACGACCGATCAAGCACTAGGCAACTGGCTATCCCTAGCTCAGTCACTGGCGTTCACCAATACACAATGATCGTAGTGTGGATAACTGCCACACACTCTCTAAATCATCCCTGAAACTAGAGAGAGCTATTCACACCGGCTGGCCAGGCGGGCATAAAATGGAAATAAGCACAACAATTAACCAAAATGCGATAGTCAATATATTACTAAAGATGAAGCACAGCAATAACATTATTCCTAACCAACACCTAAGCTACTTAGTTCATAATTGGCATGGAAATACAAATCACAATCTGAGTAGGCATGTCCATAATCACAAGTTAATAAAGAAAATAAACTCCTTAATCAGCTCGCGGATGATGGTGTTCTTGATGATCTTCAATCTCTCTATACTATTCGGCTTCCAAGAAAAAGATGGAATGCCTTTGACTTGGGCGGCTACTTCCTTTTATAGAAGGATAGAAGGCTTGAATTAGGTCAACTTGGACACGTGTAGGGCTCTCCTTGCTCCTTTATCACGAAAATTACTCAACAGAAGTCGGTTCATGAAGTTGGCTAACGAGCTGTGACGTGGCAGTTTTGCTCCCAGTTTTGCTGCAGCACAGAATTTGCTCCCTCCAGTCGCCCAGCAGCATAATCTACACAAAATAATTTCCAATGCTTCCATTCTTCCAAATGGGTTAAAACATGTAATATCTATCCAAAACCAACACTAATAAGCATAAAGGACACACAAATCCCTATATAATTGAGGTCTAAATAACTACCTTTTGGGCAGTTATCAATAATCTATGTCGGATTCGAGTCACAAAAATGTGCATAACGGTACTTGCTTAGTCTTCCAACGATTCTTAGGAGCAAGGCCAAGTAGGATTTAAACCTGGCCCAATGTGCATAACGGTACTTGCTTAGTCTTCCAACGATTCTTAGGAGCAAGGCCAAGTAGGATTTAAACCTGGCCCAATGCATATCTAGACTTAGGTTAAATAAGCTATTACTATAGTTACCTTAGGATTGAAGCTTTACTGAATACCTCGCTTTTTTTTATTGTTTCTTTATTCTTTACTTGTTTGCTTTATTATCTTTAAAAAACCCCATCATCAATTATTTTTACTTGGTTCCCTTTTTAAGCAATTTAATAGCAGTTTCTTCTTTAAATCTGTGTTAAAATTAGTCCCTGTGGGATCGATACTTTTGGAATACTTCAAGAGTTTTTATTACTATACATGTGATAGTGTATACTTGCACTTAGCTAGATTGAATTCATCTTTAATTCTTGTTTTTCCATCATATTTTCTACCTTCACCTTCAGTCCAGATCGCATTGAGTTTTTGGCGTCGTTGTTGACGATGTCATGCTGCTAATGCGACACCTGCTCGAGTGCAAGTATACACTACCAAGTAATAAAGTGGAAAGTATGAGATAGACAAAGGAATAAGCAAGAAAATAAAGACAAATAAAAACTATGAGATAAACAAAGGAATTTAAATAGTTTCAACCTTAAGCTTTAGATGGAAAAATAATCACTCATGCATTGCATATGACTAAGAAACATTATCTATGTTGCCCACTGATAACTCTCGAAAAGGGAGTTATTACCTTATTCTATGATGATTTGTATGTTATTTGTGCCAAATGGGTGTGTTATTAGATGAATATAATTTGTTTCAACCTAATTATAAGAATTGATGCTTTGGATGTTCTTTTGTAGAGAAATTGATGCTGATTAGATTGAGGGAGCAAAATCCATGATCTCGTAAAGCTGTGAGCAAAACTGGCCACGTGAGTTACACGTGATTCATTAATGAGGTGGCGTTTCCAGAATTGATCTCGGATTTAGGAGGCTTGGAGAGAGTTCCACGTGTCATATTTGACCTAATTAGGTTTGACTTCACTCTATAAAAGGGAGTAGTTCTCTCAAGTCAAAGATATTCCAAATCAATTCCATCTTTTGGAGGCCGAATAGAATCAAGATCAATTGGAGACCTTAGAAGACCATTTTCTACGGATTTCCTCAAGGAGGATTATTCTTTCTTGTAGAATTTGTAGTTATGGATGTGCTTAATCAAATTGTAGCATGTGTTATTTCAATTTCCATGAACTAATTCACTTTAGGCATTGATTATGTTTGGTTTTATGCCCTGAAACTCGAATATAGTAAATGTAACATTTGACCGAAAATTAATAAAATGATGTATTATTCATTTATTTTGTTTGTATTGTGTAATCTTGTCTAAATAACCCTAATCTAATAAACTAAACATCCTAGGTTGTTAGTGTGAGACTTGAACTAGTATGTTGGGACAGACGGGGATCACTATTCAAGTTACAGCCTAAAAGGTCTATAGTATAGGGATAAGGCTGGGTACCTCCTGGTGACACTATAGATACGACTTGCTTTGTATTTTGATACAAACGCAATGATCCAACACGTTCGTGTGCGCTGAACATTTTGGCAGCATAACGACATACATAGGACTAACCCAAATGTTTTTCTAGACCTGCTGAACCAGAAAAACACTTCTATATATATATATATATATAGCGAACTACTCACAACCACCCATCGCAACGCCGTACCACAACACAGCAGAACTTCCACAACAAAGCGAGTCAGGTCTCCCAAATACAATAATGAAAACAAATAGAGAATTCACAACTCAACTCAATTATGCACAACTGACTACAACTTTAACTTACTAGAAACAAACTTAATTCCTATTAACTGAATGAGAAGGTAAAGTTTATTAAAACTGACAACTGAAGTCCAAAGTTCAACAAGAATAGTCAGAATTAAACCTAATAGGACAACAGTCGTCCAACCATATTAAGCAACAACTATCCTAACCAACATGTGAATAAAAGAGAACGACGCGAACTAGCTATGGTCCTTCCTCAAGCATCTCCTCTGCATCACCATGGTCCACGCTGTCCTCATATCCTGCAAAATCTGGTAGTTGGGGGAGAAAGAGGGTAGGGGGTCAGTACACTAAGGTACTGGTAAGTAGCCCCTACCTGAGAAGCCATCAAACAACAAACAAGCAAACAACATGCTCTTCATGCGCAAACAACATGCTTTTTAAAAGCGGTAAACACAATGTCATGCTCAAAAGCTAGTAAACAAATGACTCTCCTAAGCCATAACTCATGCATCTCTCTATGCAACTTGCTAACCACTCAAGCTCCACAAGCTCACTCAACGCTCATATTTAGCTCTCACATGGCTCTCCACACGTGATTTCCACGTCACGCTCCACAAAACTCTCCAAGACTGACCCTTCGTGTTGCACCAACCCCTGACCATTTATACCTAGGGCCTCGACAGTTCTCTACACAGCTCGGCATTCGATCCTTGACCATTTATACCCAAGGGCTCGAACTGTGCATCGACCCTTGACCATTTACACCCAAGGCCTCGATGACTAAGCAATGTATTGACCGTTGACCATTTATACCCAAGGCCTCAATACTTGCCTCAAGACTCATCACACCGTCCCTTGACCATTTCTACCCAAGGCCTCGATGCTCCTCTTTATATAACATTGGCATATCGACCCTCGACCATTTATACCCGAGGCATCAACATCCAATGGTGATATATCAGTCCCCGACCATTTATACCCGAGGTCCTGATAATCACTTTACTTTCCTCGAAACAATATTAGTCCTCGACCATTTATACCCGAGGCCCTGATATCTCAATCACAATGCTAGTCCTCTTTAAACCCATGGTGACATGTCACCCCTCGACCATTTGTACCCGAGGTGCACTGACATTCACCCATCTTGCCTTTTTTTCACATTTTAGGTCCCTGACCTCTATCTCACCTCTATCTAGAATGCATATGCCCTACAACGCTTCTAGACTCACGTACTATGCCCACCAAGCATATACATGTAATCACATGCCCTCTACTCATGCTTATCTCACGAATACAAAACAGAACCAACATACTTTATAACCAATCAACAGGCAACAACAGTTCATGCTTTTCAAAGATTTCATTTATATATATACATATTTATTCAGAGAAACAAGGAACAAGGGAACAATTATAAAGCAGAAAGTCAATCAGCATGCATCACACAGTCAAACAGACTACATCAGATAAGAACTACCTACCGGAAGCTCTAACGATCCTAAAAGGCTAACAGAACCAACCGGAAGAGCCTAAAGAGCTCAAACTACAAACAATGATTACCAAGGGTTAGGAAATAGATTTAAAGCACCTAATAGACTTTATAAAGGAAACGAAAGGTGCTAGAATTTACCGATCAGCGTCCAAATGGCCCCAAACACTTGCTGTCCAACGAACCAAGTGATTTGAAAACACTTGTTTAAAGTCCTTAGACAATGGGTGTTCGAGTTTAAGGCTCAACGGACGATGGGTCACAAAACAAAGATGATTTTGAACCCAAAACGACTCCGTGCAGCGCTGGAAAAACAAGAAATCAATCACGAAACTAAAATCTAATGTCGAACAAGAGTGGGTAAGCTGAATTTGAGTTTAACAAAGCATGGGCAACAATGAAAACTTACGAAGAGAGCCCGAGCACGCTGGAACAGAACTTAAACCAGCCTAATCACGTCCAAAATGCCAGAACAACAAAGATTCCGTCTATTACTTCCGAATCTGGCCGAACATAAGAGGAAGAGAGATCGAATAAGGTTGCAGCTATTGAAATTGAGAGATTACACGAGGGAAAAAGAAGCTTACGCCACGAGCTGGAGGAACAACGTTCGAAATCATGGGTGTTGGTCGACGCACAAGAGGACGAAAGCGAGTGCATCGTGGATCTGTTGCTACCGGCGACAGAACACGGGTGAGGGAGACGCTAAAGGAGATAGAGTTCGCGTGGTGCTCGAGCCGAACGAACACGCGAGAGGAAGAGGGAGCTACGACCGAAGATGAAGAACGAGAGGGAGAGAGATGCGGTTGGACACGCGAGGGGGGAAGAGATCTGCGGCTAGCGGCTCCAATGCGAGGAAGAACGAGAGAGAGAGATGGGTCTTCGGGGCTTGGCTGCGCGAGAAAAAGAAACTGAAGGAGAGGGGGGCGGCTGCTGTCACGACAAAGAGAGGGGAGAAAAAGATGAAGGGAGGCTAGGGTTTGCTTTTTTTTCTTTTTCTTAAAGTAAACCCCTAAGAAAGAAAAACCCAATTAAATAGAAATTAGGCTCTTATCTTAGAATTTCATTTAAAATCCCAAAGTTATCTCCTTAAAATATTTGGGAAAGAAAATAGCCCAATTAAATTGGGATTTGGGTCTTTCGATATTTAAAATAAATATCGAATAAACCTCCACACTTTAGGAATTTAAAGATTTAATTAAAAATCTCTTTTCCCTAAATTTTCGAAATTTAATTTAACGACCCAAAGTTAAACTCTAATTCTAATTTTCCAAATTAGAATAAGAACAACCAATAAATTTCAAAACGGCTCGATTTCGAAACGCGGGGCGTTACAGTTCGTGTAGGGGACATGCCAGTGGGTGTATCCTGTTCAATGAGTTTGCATAAGAACGGACTGCGAAATAGTTAACCACTAATTGTAACACTGTTGACTAGTTAGGTTTCTATTTCACTAGGATGACCTAGGCAACTTAGTCTCAATCGTTAGTGGATTATAAACTCCTCTTCACGAGGGGTTGTCCTTTGATTTGTATCGGTGAGAGTGGTCTGCTTTCCAACTCAATAAGCCTACCATTTTGGGGACAAGACCGAGTGGGGAACAAGGAACATGATCACACAAGATGGAATTCACTCCTTCCCGACTTGAGGGTAAGTAGAGGTGTGCTCCCTTAACTGGTGTCTCCGGCTCTTGAACAAAGGGTCCTGAGCTCTCTATGGCATGAGAGGGATTTATGTTTGTAGGTTGGACCTCAAAAAGATTGTTCATTAGAGGAGCACTGGGATGTAAGGATGTAAAGGTAACCCAGGGGTAAAACGGTAATTTGACCTAGTTGGGGTTACGAACACACGTGAAGGACTGACTTGCTATTATTTGTTGATATATGTGGACACAGAAATATATCTGCAATGAGAAGAGTGCAACTGTGGTTCTATAGTGGAGTGAACCACAATTTTAAACTTCGATTTGAGATTTGCGATTGGCTTGATCGGTGGGATTTAATTTGCATTATGAATGTATTGTTTGTGTATAAATGGTTTCGATTTATTGGCCTTAGATTTACAGTTTCTTGAATTGTTCAATGTAAAGGCCCCTACGTTTTTGGGCATATTTTGTAAATCGGTTATCCTCGGTAAGTTCGGGTCTAGATTAAGATTTTTTTAGATGAAGATCGATGAAAATCGCACTCAAAATCGAGGCCAAAAGTCGAAGAACAGTGTTGTTTTCGCCTAGAATTTCGTTTCAGGCGTAACATCGTCAGGACGCTGTCCGCACAGCGTCTCGACGCTGTCGCGAGTTTGTGCAATGTGCAGTTAGGCCTTCAGATGTGCGCAGTTCAGCAAGTCTTGTGGTCTCGTTCGATGGTCTGGGCTGGTCTGTGCTCGGTTTGGCCCGGTCTAGCCCGATTTTGGCTTGGTTCGACTTTTTGGTCATCGTTTCGAAGCGGTTCGGGTCGGTTCGTGAGGTCTGGGCCGGTTTTGAAGCTGTAGAAGGATAGATTAGGATAAAATAGCTAAAATTAATGTAATTTATATGCTTTATTTGATCTCAGTGGCCAATTAATCGGTTTATACGCTATTTAATATGCTTTATGGATGTCATATTAGAAATCCCACCTTAGGTTATAAAGCATGCTCATGCATTTTTGTATATTATAATTAGTTGTAATGTATGGATGAAAATGCACGTATGAGTTTCATGAGATATTTAATGTATATGAGTTATGTTAAATTCATGAAAATGGAAAAGCATGATGGATGAAATTACTTAGTTAAATATAAATAGTTATATTTAATAAGTTGTTTGTAGTATGCTACTGTGATTTACCTTGAGTGGCAATAATATAAATGTTATATTTATTAGTAAGGAAATCAAAGTTGCATTGAGGATGAAACATCCATTTTCTTAATATAATTGTTATATTAAATTTCATGCAATGCAAATTATATAGTTTAATTATTAATTTGAATATGATTGTTAATTGAATTAAACTATAGTATGCATGATTATAGGTCTAATCATTAAATCTTTGAATAGTTTAAAATTAATGATTAGAAACCGTCAATCTATAATCAAGATATTCATGCATACATAGGACCATGGGTTAAATTGATTAATTTTAATGAGTTAAAATTAATTAGACCTAAGGTCACATTCTAATATGATTAAAATATTTTCTTACTTAGTTTTATAATAGTTTTAATCAACTAAGTAGGACAAACATTACTATGATTATAAGGGAACTCTACCAGTAATGTTCTGTCTAAGGTTGGGGGTGTTTAAGTTGACGGTTTACGGAACACCTCCTACCTGGGAACTGACCTGGAACACCGAAGTTGAATTAATCATAGTTTAATGTTAGATTATTGTCACTAGGTTAATTAAATATGTTTTATTCACCTAGACACTAGACTAAAGATCTTATTATAATAGTTATAATAGGATTAGACTTAGATAGATTGACTTAGCAAGATTTATCTAAGTTTAATGAACCCTAAAATGTATAGTAGGTCACTTTAGTGGGAGGAAAATTTCAAAACTCAATTTAAATCAAGTTTTGCTCCTACATCCCTATATTCACAATGTGAGATCCATGCTCGGCTTCGTATCGCTTTAAGCGCGGCCTCCCTTCAGAAAGTGTTTGCATGGATCAATAACAAGGTGAATGGAGAAAATGTCCATAGTAAGTGGGAGCGGGACACATGCAAACGTATCCCTCGGTCTCCAACCCTAGGTCACACCGTGAGAGTCTTATTTTAGAGGAGGAGTTGCTGATCACCCTTCGGTGGCTATTCCTCTAAACCTCTAACACATCGTTGCTAAACACAAACAATAGTTTGTTAGGGTTCTTTGATTAATTGTTTGCAAAATTGATTGGATTTGTGCAATTGTTTGTATTGCTTGTGTGATGGGTTAAGCCAACTAGACATCTATTTCTAGGCCTAATTGAAACTTATATGAATAACGCTCATGACTCTTAAAACCCTAGTGGTTCCAGTCCTATTTCTAGGATGCAAGAAATCAAGGTCCTATTTCTAGGATCTTTTCCACTATTGTTTTGTGAACCCACGTCTTTAACTCCAAACTTTCGACCATCAGCTAAATACAAACTATGCTAACCTAAGTGATCAGTTTAAGTAAACAATAAACTTTAATTTCAACAAAATCAAACAATGCTAGAGGGAGCAAAGTTGCTTTTCATAGGCGGGGCTTTCTTCTACTCAAGGAATCCACATAATTGAATCCCCAAATAGAAGCTTAGCTCATAATTGAAGGTAAAATGCAAAAAATAAAAGAAAGTAAACTTGACATAGAGAAAAGATAACTGAAATTAATATTAAAGAACGAACTGAGTACAAAACTTAACTTACAACGAAAATGTAAATGAAAGCAATAACAAACAGTTGGAAATACAAGAGTGCTAAACAAAAGTAAAGACAATACTCTATTAAGGATCTCTTCCTCTCTATCTAGCTTGCTCTTGCCCTTTTTCAAGGAGATACAAGCCTTTCTCTTCTTCTTCTTCCGAATGGAAGAGCCGACAAAGGCTGAAAGACCCGAAACTCAAAGTGGTTACAAGATGAGAAGAGAAAAACTAAAAAGAATCTATCCTAAGGACGAAAACTCCAAGCTCTCTTTGCTTCTTGCATCGTGATCCCCTTTTATAGACATTGGAAGGTAATATTGGCTGCCAAGATCAGTGTGAGAAGGCATTGGAAGGTAACAATCCACAATCTCCAGAGATTTGATACAAGATTGGGGATTTTCTGACGAATTTGTGAGGATCCTGCGAAACTCGGTATTCTGTGGGAACGCCCAGTTTTGGCTGCATTTCCGGTGCAATTCTTTCTCTGCATGTTGCAATTCTGAAGTGGTTAAAAATATGAGATAAATTAACTCTAGAATACTGTGCAAGTATACACAATCTAGCAGCAAGTGATAAGTATTTATCGTATCCACAGGGTCTTGAAATGCCTACCTCTATTGATTTAATTTGCCTTTTTAGTGATTTCAAAAGGTTGGTTAAATTGATTTGGGTTTTTAAAATGCTGAAGCAAAAGAAATACGAAAGCAGTAAGTGATTACGACTAGAGAAAACAGGATGGAAACAGACACAGGTTAAAACTTCAGTAACTGCTATAAAGATGCTCCAGCAATTCTTTTGATCTGTCAATCTCCTGCAGTATTATCAGCGGGATCCTCCCGGAACTCCGGATTTTTTGGAATATGTTTCAAAACCAATGAAGCTCTACCGATCAAGCACTAGGCAACTGGCTATCCCTAACTCAGTCACTGGCGTTCACCAATACACAATGATCTAGTGTGAATTATTGCCACACAACTCCTAAATCATCCCTGAAACTAGGATAAGCTATACATACCGGCTAGCTAGGCGGGCACATAATGAAATTAAAGATCAACAATAATTCAAGATGATCATGATCAAATAGAATTTCCAGATTTATAAATGTAACAATCACATAATTCTTAACCTATGCCTTCAAAGTAATTAGTTCATGATTGAAAACATAAAATACGTTACAATCTCGATAAGCACATCCACATTACGAAATAAACAAGAAATACTAATCCGTTTCAGCAAATGGGGATGAAACGGCTGCTCCAAACCACCAAGAACATGGAAGAACTTCGTCTCCTTGAGTGAATCGAGCAAATGGTCTTCTTAGATCTCCATTCCGCTGTCAATTCGGCCTCCGGCCGAATTATTCGGTCTCCAAATCGTGAATGCCTTTATCTTTGACGGCTCCTCCTTTTATAAGATGAGAATTAGGTTAAATTGGACACATGGCAGGCTCTCCTCACTCCTTTATCCCGAAAATAACTCAATAGAAGTCGGTTTGTCAACTTGGCTAACGAGCTGTGATGTGGTAGTTTTGCTCCCAGTTTTGCTGCAGCACAAAATTTGCTCCCTCACGTCGCTCAGCAGTATTTTCTGCACAAAATAACTTTCAAAGCCTCCATTCTTCCAAATGGGTTAAAACATATAATATATATCTAAAACCAACCCTATTAAGCACAAAAGACACACAAATCCCTATAGAATTAAGGCCTAAATAACTACCTTCCGGACAGTTATCATACCCCCAAACTTGAACTATTGCGCGTCCCGAGCAATACTAACTCACCTTCCCTTGAAAATTCAAAACATTAGTCATGGCACAACTCAATCAAAACAGATATTCCAACAATACCTTCAACCTTTACCTGAGCATCCTGCAAAACCAAGCACTGCTGCAGCAAAAGAATACTTTCAGCATTGAACAAATAATCACCACCTTTAACTCAATCCTAAGAACTTACCACAGCCTAGCTCTATTATCAGACATATTTAAACACATTTTTAAGGGGTTTATATTTTTGTTCTTCAGACTTAAAGCAGCCATACAGTCATAAGCTCTTAAGCATGAGATGACCCACTTTATGGTGCAGTATACCCTTGCCTCAAACTTATCACCAATTAGGCTAAATACTCATTGTTAAACCCAAAAATCCTTAGTTATTCTATCCCTTGCTTCTCAGAATGGCGACATTTTACGATGAAGCTCACCTAAGCCCTGGGAGACAGAAAACTGCTAGATTATCATTCATCCTTCAAAACTTTTGCTCTATGAATTTTCTCAGCAAAATTTTCAACAATCAACTTTTTTCAGCAAATAATTTTTCTCATTTTTCCAATATTTTCTAGGTCATCTTTTGACGCGAAGACAAACTGTGGGTATCACAAATGTCCCCGGTTACTCAACAACCTAGCAAATTTTTAAATGAAGGAGAGGAATGCTCGAGCAAAACAATTGGAGTAGCAAAAAGTCCCCCAAACTTAAATTATTCATTGTCCTCAATGAATTAGCAACATGATAAGTATACCCCCAAACTTAATTTTTTCTATCTGAATTTTAAAATAAGCGTGGGACTAAGATTAAGCTTAAGGTGGATCAAATAAGACAATGCTACCTCAGAACTTTTGTTGCAGTCATGACCAGGCTAGAAGGAATGCTCAAGCAAAAGGTTTCTGAAGATCAGAACATCTTGGTCTAATTAAGCTAACTAGTCCATGCTTCAAAAATTCAGAAGAAAATTAAGTTAGATACTTAGATAGGCCAAACAAAACAGTATTTGATTTCATTAAAGATAAAGATCACAGATCAACATAATCATGTCAGAGATAGATTTTAAACCAGCAGATAAAAACAAAGAAATAGAACATAACATAAGTAAAATGAACAAAACACATGCAAGGCGAGCACAAAAAATCATTCATCAAAATATTTGCTCGCAGAAACTAAAACTTCCCTTTAATTTTTCATCATGTTCAGGCTCTGGGTTTTCTTCTTCCTCTCGAATGATGGGCGGGGATGAAATGCATAGGTTCACAAGATCGTCAATGAAAATTAGGAAGGCTTGATATGATTTAGAAAAATTCACTTGCATAACCCTCCTTAGTGTGGTGTCCCTTCAACGATCATAGCTCTAGTAGGTTTGAAGTTGTCTTTCAGTGAATACTGACCTACTGAACATCCTCTCAAGTTGCTCTAGCACTCTATGGACACTGCACAACAAACCACCTTCGCACGCTTTACCTTTTGGAAGCGTTGTAGGCAATAATCTTACTTGACAAAGCTGGGCCAAGTGTTAGCCTCACACTTCAAGTATGCTGACTGGAATATTCTTGCCCTCATCCTATACAACCTCCACTAGGCATTTAGTTGCTCATTTGAGGAAGCAACTAATATTGCGTTGAAAACAGTGTGGGGGAAATCTTGCAAATTAAATAGATAATTAATCACTACATGGCTCCAGTCAACAACAACTCTACGAACAATAATCAAGAATCCTTCATTTTCATCGATGTTGGCGTAAAACTCCCATTCTAGTTGACCAACAGTGGGCTCCGGCTTTGCGCACAACCGTTCCCAAACGTGATTAATAATGTTCGCTCAAGGAAAATGTGCGAGCTCTTGGCCACCATCGAAGTCGCGCTCCATTAGAACATCTCGCTTCAGGACTTCTTGATATTTTTGTCTTGTCTCTTCATTAATAAACCTCCCGTATAGAAATCTTTCATCAAGCTCAATTTTTTTTCACTCAATTTCGGTCTCAACTTCATTCCTCTCATCTTCTTTTTCTTCTTCTGGCTTTTCTTTTTCAAAAACAAATGGTAGGGAGGAAGGGTTGGGGTAGGGGTTCTTACTTTTTTTTTCTCTCTTAGACCTCTTCTTCTTTTCTTTGGTCTCTATGAAGCCTCTTTAACCCTCTCTTCCATCGTATCTTCATCCACCGTCTCTCTTTCTTTCCTTGCTCAAGCTTTTTTTTCCTCACAATAATAATACACAGAAAAACGAATCACATTAGTAGTAATAAAAGATAAGAGTGAAAAATGTACCTGATGGGAGATCGTATAAATAGGGCACTAACTCAAAGATCTTCAACAAATAATTAGCCCCTAATTATCTCTTAATTAATTTAAGTTATTGTTTTAACTTCATGGATTCATAGAAATTTTTTATTATTTGTCAAATGGTAAGATCTTCCATTTACTGTGCTCCTCTGTGTGTAACAACCATAATGTCAGCTTCCCTCACATGACATCTTTTGTAATTAACTGCATGCCCACACAATAAAATCTCAACGGTAAAATTATAATCTTATCTCACAAAAAATCTTAACCGAATAAAATCTTTGATCTTCTCAACAAAACTATGAAATCAAATCTTTTTTGTTTTTAAATAACATCCACAAGATATATTGTTTTTTATTTAAATATGGAAAAATCTTCGATTTAAATCTTCAAAATAAAATCTAAACTAACCAACAAAATAAAAATAAAATAAATAATAAATAAATAAATAAATAAATAAAATCTATTCAAACCAGAATCATATCAAATCAAAATAATAACAAAACAAAAATAAATAAATAAATAAATAAAACGTAATCCAATAATGGGAGCTCTTGATTAGAATGCTGAAATTTTGCTCCCTCAAAATCTGCGCTCCCTAAATCTGCCAGCAACTTCAAAGAAGAATACTTAATAATTAAATCAGGAAGATATATTATTAAAAATTTAATCTAAAGAGAAATTAAAAATTCAAACTGAAATTAAATCTAAACAAAAATCAAATTTACTTTAGACTCACAACCATCATCAACACATTGTCTAACCATAGATGCATCATTTGATAAATAAAACTTTAGCTCACGGAAAAATTCTTTCATTTGTTCTTTTGATAAACCAGGAGGCAAATTTCCAAAATCAAGATAATTGGAAAAGTCATCATACCAAGGTGTTTTCACTGCCTTAATATGAGCTACAGTAAATAACCGCTCATCAATGAAGGATTTCCTAATCTCGGGTTGCTGGAGCAATGTCAATGAATGATAAGGTTCAATAGGCTTGGATTTCTTATCTATTGGCTCGAAGGATTCAAAATTCCTCTCATAACTAGAAATCTCACCTACAAATTTATGCTCATGCTCCAATCCACCTATTTCCAAATCCTCAATTTGGATTTCTCCAAATTTTTGGGTATGGCACTCCATCAATTCCTTCTCAAAGTGGTCCTCAACAAACTCATCCAACACCTGAATGCACGAGCAATCCTCAAAATCATTAGGATATTTCATTGCATCAAACATATTAAACTTTACCTTTTGGTCATGCACCTTCATTGTAAGCTCCCCCTGTTGGACATTTATTAATGAACTACCAGTTGCCAAAAATGGACTACCATCTTGGTTCTTAGACTTCTGCCTTTGTGGAAAATGTAAGGGTGGGTCATAGGGTGGGGGCGGTATATAAGGTGGGGGTTCTACATCTAGAACAGAACTAGATGCTCCAGCATCATTATTGTTGCCTCCAGCACCCTGACCTAACTCCAACTCTTTTTCAACAACATTATTTTTATCACTACTTTTTTCTACTTCCTGGGGTTTACTAGGCTATTTCCTCTCTTCTAGTGGCTTACCACTCCTTAAAGTCACTGCCTGCACCTGCTTCTTACCTTCCCTTATAGGGTGTTCAATATTTGAAGGAATGTTACCTCGAGATCGTGCCTTCAGCTCATTAGCTAGTTGACCCACTTGCAACTCTAGGACTCTTAATGAAGCTTGCTGACTTAGGATTATGACATCATTACGAGCCATATAATCCTTCATCATCGACTCCAGAGAATTACCCGAATTTTGTTGGGGCAAAGCCTGCTTATTTTGCTAGGGCAATTCCTGTGATTTAGCAAATCTGGACTGGTTCACCGCCTTTTGCTGTGCTTGGGGGACTTGCGAATTGCTTCCTTGCCCTCCCCACGCAAACTTGGGGTAGTTGCGCCAACCTGGATTATAAAAGTTAGAATAAAGGTTATTCCTTTGATTACCTGCAAAAAACACAGAAGCTGGATTGTTAGGACAAAACTCATAATTATGCTCTTCACAACAATAAACACATGATTCTTCTGTAACTTGGTTTACCACTGGCGGCTGCTGGACATGACTAACCACTGTTACATTTTTAAGAGCGTTAGCTAATTCTACAATATCGGCCCTAATGGTAGACACACCATCAACTTCTAACACACTCTTAACTTTTTTATTAGAGCCTCTGACATCTGTCCATTGACAACTGTAGGTTGATATTCTCTCTAAAATCTCATAAGCTTCATTAAAAGATTTTTCCAAAAGAGCCCCTCCCGCAGAAGCATCCACCATACACTGGGTTGTTATGTTTAACCCATTGTAAAATATTTCCATTTGAATACAATATGGCAAACAGTGGTGGGGACACTTTCGCAAAAGCTCCTTAAACCTTTCCCAAGCCTCACTAAAAGTTTCTTCCTCATTTTGCCTAAATCCCACTATCTCACTCCTTAACTTGGTACTCCTAGTTGATGGAAAATACTTACTAAGAAATTTCTCTACTAGCCCATTCCACGTACTTATCGATGCTGGAGCAAAAGAATTTAACCACGCTTTTGCTCCATCTCTAAGAGAATAAGGGAATAGGGTTAATCTAAGGGCATCTCTCGACACTCCCTGGAAAACAAATGAATCACTAACTCCTAAAAAAGACTTAAGATGAAGATGAGGGTCCTCGGATGGTAAACCATGGAATTGGCCAACCATCTCTAACATGTGAAACATGACCGGTTTCAGTTCAAAATTCGATGCCTCAATTTTCGGACGCATTATCACTGGATTTAACTCTTCAATTATTGGGAAAACATACGATCTAATGACTCTGTCCCTATCATTTGCTACAAGGATAGGATACTTAGCCTGATTATTTTGCTGTCCATTTTGCTCCAGCGGCGGATTTTGCTGCATCGCACAATTCCTCTTCGAGATTCACTTGAACTTTTTTTTTTTTTGAAAATCTAATCCGAAGGGGATCGCTCACACACCAAAGTAACACCTACAAAAGAAAAAGAAACAGTCAAAAAGTTCATGCACCAAATCACCAAAAATACACACAAAAAAATCAATCAAATAAAACAATTTCAAGTCCCCGGCAACGGCGCCAAAAACTTGTTGCAAT
This sequence comes from Luffa acutangula, assembly GCA_036850905.1. Classification (NCBI taxonomy): domain Eukaryota; kingdom Viridiplantae; phylum Streptophyta; class Magnoliopsida; order Cucurbitales; family Cucurbitaceae; genus Luffa; species Luffa acutangula. The sequence goes on from CM072099.1 coordinate 27,626,146, forward strand.
TCTGAAGTGGTTAAAAATATGAGATAAATTAACTCCAATATACTGTGCAAGTATACACAATCTAGCAGCAAGTGATAAGTATTTATCGTATCCACAGGGTCTTGAAATGCCTACCTCTATTGATTTAATTTTCCTTTTTAGTGATTTCAAAAGGTTGGTTAAATTGATTTGGGTTTTTAAAATGCTGAAGCAAAAGAAATACGAAAGCAGTAAGTGATTACGACTAGAGAAAACAGAATGGAAACATGTTAAGACTTCAGTAACTGCTATAAAGATGCTCTAGCAATTCTTTTGATCCGTCAATCTCCTGCAGTATTATCAGCGGGATCCTCCCGGAACTCCGGATTTTTTGGAATATGTTTCAAAACCAATGAAGCTCTACCGATCAAGCACTAGGCAACTGGCTATCCCTAACTCAGTCACTGGCGTTCACCAATACACAATGATCTAGTGTGAATTATTGCCACACAACTCCTAAATCATCCCTGAAACTAGGAGAAGCTATACATACCGGCTAGCTAGGCGGCCACATAATGAAATTAAAGATCAACAATAATTCAAGATGATCATGATCAAATAGAATTTCCAGATTTATAAATGTAACAATCACATAATTCTTAACCTATGCCTTCAAAGTAATTAGTTCATGATTGAAAACATAAAATACGTTACAATCTCGATAAGCACATCCACATTACGAAATAAACAAGAAATACTAATCCTTTTCAGCAAATGGGGATGAAACGGCTGCTCCAAACCACCAAGAACATGGAAGAACTTCGTCTCCTTGAGTGAATCGCGCAAATGGTCTTCTTAGATCCCCATTCCCCCGTCAATTCGGCCTCCGGCCGAATTATTCGGTCTCCAAATCGTGAATGCCTTTATCTTTGACGGCTCCTCCTTTTATAAGATGAGAATTAGGTTAAATTGGACACATGGCAGGCTCTCCTCACTCCTTTATCCCGAAAATAACTCAATAGAAGTCGGTTTGTCAACTTGGCTAACGAGCTGTGATGTGGCAGTTTTGCTCCCAGTTTTGCTGCAGCACAAAATTTGCTCCCTCACGTCGCTCAGCAGTATTTTCTGCACAAAATAACTTTCAAAGCTTCCATTCTTCCAAATGGGTTAAAACATATAATATATATCTAAAACCAACCCTATTAAGCACAAAAGACACACAAATCCCTATAGAATTAAGGCCTAAATAACTACCTTCCGGACAGTTATCACTGCACAACTTTGACAATTTTGTCTTCAACATGGGGCTACTTTTCTTATATGGCTTGCGGGCGCATTTTTGCTCCGCTACCTTTAAGCTCCTCTTGAGCGCGCATCCTCCTCGCAAGGACTCCTGCACAAAAGCATTAACTTGAATAAATTCTTAAGAAAATATATCTTTTTATACCTTTTAAGCTTAAATTCTTTAATTATAATATTTTTTTCATCATTGGAATCAACTTTTGTTAAAATGGCTCGATATGTTAAGAATTTAAACACAAAGTTTTTGCTTTCCAAACAATTACCTAGGTTTTTAAGGCTAAATAACACACATAAATGAGCGTTATCACACCCCCAAACTTAATCCATTGCTTGTCCTCAAGCAATATTAACAAGATAGTAGAAAAATGAAAGAGAAGATGTGCATTTCATAGGTAAGTTTAGTTTGTGAACTTGCCTTTCAAGAAAGAACTCGACTCCTAATACTCTAAGCTAAAACGAAATTCTTCTAACACTAGGCCTTTACTCACTATCCTCAAGATAAAACATTCGCCTGCATTCCCACCTCTCATTGTTGTAATCCACCTAGCCTTTATTCAGAATATCCTATCTCTTTCACAAGCTATCCTGACTCTAAAAAATGGAAAAGAAAATTTTACTTCCGTCCCCCAAACTTAGGTTGCTACTATGCTTTTTTTTTTTTTTTGGGAGTCTCATAGTCATCTATACCTTCATTCCAACATACTAACACTTTGTGGTATAAGTAGCTGACTACGAGCATAGCTCACTATTGAGACTGTAGCACATACTCACTTCACAAACTAGCCTTTCATGTAGTGGAAATCGTGCGTGTCACGACCGCCCCTGGTTACTTGATATATTCGAGAAGTAGGAGTATCCCCTTGCTTTTTCTACTTCTTACTTTTTTTTAGCACTAGCGATATGCAATGATTATACAATAGAGGGAGTACAAAAGTACAAAATTGTCCCCCCCAAACTTAAATGGGTCAATGTCCCCATTGACTAATATGAAGATCAAAGTAGGAGAGACTAAAAACGATTTGCAAGCTAAGATCAAGTCTAAACTTCCTAAAGGTGTTGGTAGTCAAAGCCTAAAGTAGATGAGTTTGGATTTGAATGTGTTATGGAGAGAAAAGTTTATTCAGGCTTCATGCTTTGAAAAACTCAAAGTTACTAAAGCATTAAAAGAACCGAAAGAGCTTTAGTTATCATCATTAAAGGCGCTCAAAAACCAACAAATCAACTAAGTACAATTCTCTTTTGAAAATCATTTGAATACTTTTTAGAGATATACTTTTTTTTTCAGAGTTTATCCAAAATAAAATTTGAAAATAAAAGAAACAAATAAAACAACCTATCTAAAAATGCAGAATGCAAGAAACAAGAGAAACTAACTATCCTAAAGAAAACAACAAAGACACAAAAAATAGAAGAAATAAAAAAAAAAGCAAATAAAGATAACTAGGCCCTATTTCTAATCACTTATCAACAAAAGAATAATAAATTAAAGAATAGAAAGGTGAAAACAAAAACTCCCCTAGACGTTGGTGGAAGGTAGTCATCAAGATCCTCCACCATATTCTCCAAGATATACCTGACAACTCCATCTCGCTCTCTAGCATAGGTCAGATAATCATGAAACTGGCTCCTCACCCTCTCCAAGTCTTTCCTCAAAACCACCAAATTATTTTCAGGTTGTGGTTGAGGCGCTGGAGGTTTCTGCTGACTTGTCGCTGCATCTGGTAAATTATGCGATGATTTTGCTGTCGCATCGCCTGCTGCTGCAGTGGCTTCTTCAGGAGACTTTGATGAATGAGTTGCAGGAGAGGTTGCTTGAGCCTTCTTTTCAGAAGAAGTAACCTTTTGCCTTGAATTTGTCACGAGCTTCTTGATTAAGCTCAAGCCAATTGAAGTTCTAGCTACCTCTTTTTCTTCTTTTTCCTTTTGATCAATCCCGGCAAGCCTACACAATTTTGTGATCAAGGATGGGACGAGCAACCTTCCCCCATTCTGATGTCCATAAGAGAGGATCTCCATCCAAATAATTTGTCCAAGGTTTAGATCCAGCCCTTTGTGCATGTTGTATAACAACATGACACGCTCCTGAGATAGGGTGGTGTCATGTGTTGTTGGCATTATTCTATTCTTGATCACGTTAACCCACACAGGTGCTTCTGGCTTTAAATCTCCTCATAATAGAGTCCTGACTCCTGTTTTGGACTCCTGCCACTTAACTCCCTCGTGGTCCACCATATGTAAGGCCTCTGCCAGCTGTTCATCTGTTGGTTATTCAATGGCCTTGTTGCCAGTTGGGCATTTGAGGGATGGCAATCGGGAAATTCGATTGATTTGCCTTGTCAAAAACTCCACCATCCGACCTCGTAAGAGCATTGATGTCTACATCTCTTCCCCTATTTGATCGTTGAACTCTCGAACCAGTGGGATAGAGGCTCCCTTTGACTCTTTCCATAGTCGCTCCCAACCATACCTGCATAAAACATCTTCAGTGAATACTGGGAGAGGGCTTGCCTTTGTGGAGAACGCGTACTCGCACATTAGAACCCGCTTCTTCATGATAGACAATCGGGTCTGAGTGTCGGCATGGGCCTCCAGTCGAATTTTCAACCTTAGCTGCTTTGTTGGAGTCTTCTTTCACTGAGGAATGGATGCTTCTCTCATCACAGGTGGCGGTGGTGATTGTGTCTTTGTATGATTGGAATTCCCTAGTTTCGTTAGCAGAAGCGAATTGGGACCGTTTGTAGTTAATTAATTTTGTTTTCACCACAATACCAATACATTCGCAAAGATTTGGAAAACTATTATAAGGGTATGTTTGGTTTAACTTTCCAATTGTTTAATTTTGTAATAAATTCATTTTGAATTTTTTTTTAATGTTTGACAACCACTAAAAATGACTTATTAGAAAATGAGATTGAGAAATAAACTTTTTTGAGAGAAACACTTGAAACCAACTTTTCTAAAAAGATTTTGTTGGGATTGGTGCCCTAAAACTCGTAGATAATGAATGTTAAACGAATTATATACTTATTCGATAAAGGTGTTATCGAGATTGATTCAGTAAAAGTCATTACTGAATAAATTAAATTGCACATATATAACCCAAATCCAATAAACTAAGATCCATGGCTATAGGATGAACACTTGAGCTTTATGTAGAGACATAAAAGTGGATCAAGCTTGAGTAATAGCCAAAACGGTCTATAGTATAGGAATAGGGTTGGGTACCTTATTTTGGAGACACTATGAGACGCGGCCCACTTTATAGATGGTATAGACGATGTGATCCTAAATCGTCCATGTAGAGACATGCGAGTGGGGGTGTCCTATGCAATGAGTTTGCATAAGACCAGGACCGAGAAATAAGTCGCTCTCGCTTTAGAACACCGTTTACTAACGAGACTGACTATTTCATGTGATGACCTAGGTAACTCGATCTTAATCCTGAGCTAACTATGAACTCCTGTTTATTCGGGCTTATCCTTAGATCTGCATAGGTGAGAGTGGCTCAGTATCGCCGACTCAATAAGCCTCCCATTTCAGGGATAAGAACGGGTAGATAGCTGGGGACATAGTCGTGCAAGAAGGAATTCACTCCTACCCGAATAAGGGATAGTAGAGAGGTTGTTCCCTTAAGTGCTGACTCTGGGGCTTGGACAAAGGGATCCCGCCCTCTCGTTGCCCCGAGAGGGACTCGGTTTATTGGTTGGACCATAAACCAATTGTTCATTAGAGGATCAGTGGGACTTAAGGAACTAGAAGTACTATAGGGGTAAAACGGCTTATTGACCTAGCTATAGCTACGAACAACCTGTGAAGGATCGACTTACTAATCATGGTTAAATCAAGTGGACGGAAATATATCTATAGTGAGGGGAGTGCAACTATCGGGCTATAGTGGAGTGTCCCGATAGTTAACGAATGTTGGCTAGCATGGACAATGAGATTAGTCGGTTAGCCTCGAATCGTTGGAGCCCATGATCTATAGGTCCATTAGGTCCCCCTACTAGCTCATATCGGAATTAAGGCTAGAACAAAAGATAGGAAGCTTTGAATCGTTCAAAATCGGGAAAAATGGTATTATCGTAAATTGTGTTTGACACGATAATTTAATTATGAATTAAATTAGAAAATGAGAGATGAAGTATTTAAAAGTGTTTTGAATACTATATATATGTACTAGGAATCATATATATGGAATTGCACAAGATAACAAAGATTAATTAGATTAATCATATCAAAATTAATTTGAAAATTTTCAAATTAATTGCCAAGCAATCAATTTCAATTTAGAATTGAAATTGGGGTAATTTGCAAGCTTGAAATTTGATTTCAATTTGAATTTAGTGGATTTATTTGGAAATCCACTTAATGCATGATCATTCAAAGTGGAAAGACAACTCACTCATGCATTGTTGCATGTCTTGTGTAATGTACACCTAGAATCCACTTGAGCTTGCAAATACACCATGTGTCTTGTGTCTTGAGGCTTGGCTTTGCATGGAGAATGTCTTTAAAAGGAGTTTGAATCATATTCAAAGACAAGAGAGTCATTTCCTTAAGGTTATGCTGCTGGAATTTGGACTCAAAGTTCTCTCATTTCTCATTCTTCTCCATTGCTTGATGCTTCAAGCATTCCCTTCCCATTCCCTATCTTATATAGACTCCCACAAGTCGTTCTTGGCCCGGAGTATAGTAGGGAAGACTCTAGAGGTTGTCCAAGGAGCATAGGAGAGGCAAACACCACAAGGAGTTCAACATAAGTGAGCTACAAAGGTTGGTGTTTTCTAAACTCACTATTCTGTCTTTTCTAGAACATGCATGCTTTAGGAGTAAAATTGAATGTCTTAAGTGCTTTCGATCTTCAATTGCTTCCGCATGTGTAATATGTACACCTTCAATTGGTATCAGAGCATGATTAGAGCACTTAATTCGTTTTAATTTTGCTTTGGTGGGTACCATTTTGAAATTGAATTTTCTGTGTGCTAAAATGGAAGTGTTCTGGTTTGGCAATTTTTTGAGCATTCAAACCTTCATGAAATTGTAATTGCTCGGATATGTAAGAGCGTGAATGTGTGTACTATAGTCTGTAATTTTTATAGAGTCATTAGAGTCCATATAGGCTGTAAAATCGAAGAAAAACCGGAGAAGACGCAGCAGAAAATGAAAATTCCAGCAAGCAGTTTTTTTTCTTCTTCTATTCCAGATTTTTGGTCCGGTTCAGCTGCTGCCTTTTGGTCCGGTTCGGTCTGTCGCAGCCTCATTTCACTCATTGCATGGCCGGTTCATTGCTTGGATGAGCAGTTCGGGATTGTTCGTGAAGCTCGGGCGTGTTGCAAGTTTATTTATTAATTATTATTGTAATAATTAGTGAAATTGCTTGTGTTTTTTTTAAATTGCCAAACCATTCCATTTTAGCTTGATTTAATTCCTTTATGCATTGTGAATGTATGATTTAATTAAATGGATGTATGTGCATTATGAGCATGCCATATAGATTAAAATCCCACCATAGGAAAGCATGTTCATGCATTTGTTTAATTTGAATAAGTGTTATTGATTAATTCAAATGCATGAGGGAAATTTCATGTTTAATTAATATAAGTGTTGTATTAATTTAGGGAGATTCATGCTTGAATGGTTAATTAAAATTGATTATTCTTATAATAGTTATAATTATTAATTGATAAAATTAACCAAGCATGAAGCATGAAAATTCATTAGTTTGATTATAAGTGTTATTCTCAAATTAGGCTTGTTATGGATTGTTTTTATAATTGTTATAAAAAGAGATAGAAATCTAAAATCTATAACAAGATTAAGTGCATGCTCACTTAGGTTAATGAACCTTCAACGATTCGATCAACTTGCATAGTTTAGGTCGATATCTTGTAAAACAATGGTTACGAGAGAACTCACCTGACAAGATGCTGTCTAAAGCTGGAGGTATTTAAGTTGACGGTTTACGGAACACCTCCTACCTGGGCATCGAGTCGGTTCTTGAGTTAAGTTAACTCGAGTTTTATGAGCATGCGTGAGCGGTGTGAGGTTTTAATGTGTTATCACCTAGACATCGTAGTATAAAGCGTTATACAAACCTAGACATAGGTTGTTTCTAAATGGTGCTTTTCTTATAACTTGAATGATTGATTGTTATATGCTTTTAAACACCATTAGAAAGCATGTTATAGGGTTAATTCATTAAAAGTTATAAGAGTTATAATAGTTAATGAATAGAATCCATAAAACCTATAACAAAGAGTTGCATGCTAACATAGGATCTTAGGATCTTATCATTCTTTAAATGGTTTAAAATGAAATAGATCTAAGATCGCCTTTTCGTATAGGATTAGAAATATGTCTTACTTAGTTTTTTTTTAAAATAGTTTTAAAATTTGAGTAAGTAGGACATAAGACCTTGGTTATAAGGGAACTCTCCCGGCAAATGGTTCGGAACCTGAGTTGAATTAACCAAAGTCTTACTAGCATGCAATGTCACTAGGTTATTAAAAGAGTTTAATTCACCTAGACATTTAGTGTAAAGACCTTGTTTAATAAGGCATAGACTTAGATAGATTCATTTAGCCGGAATTTACCTAAGTAATAGACCCTAAAACTTTACGACACTTTAGTGGGAGGAAAAGTATAGAAACGAAATATTCATATTAAGTTTCTACTCTCACGTCCCCCTGAGTTCACACCGTGAGATCCATGCTTGGCCTCGAGGCGCCCTGGGAGCGTCCCCCTACGGATGGTGTTTGCATGGGTTAATATCAAGGTGAATGGGGAAAGTGTTCATAGTAAGTGGGAGAAGGAAACGTGTCAAACGTATCCTGCGGTCTCCATCATTAGGTTGCACCGTGAGATTCCTATGCGCTGCCTGCGAGTCGCCCTGGGAGCGATCACCCTACGGAGGGTTTGCGCATGGGATTCGGAACAACGCAAACTCCAGAAATGGATAGGGTTTCCTAGGGCCATTCCCAACATTAGCTCTTCCCTACGGTGGCATTGTTGGGGCCGCCCTCTGCAATCTGAAAATGATGGGTAACACTTACAATATGGTCTTGACCAAATTAACGTTAGCTAATAACTATTGGAGTAAGAGTTATTCTGGGAATAGTATTTGGCCGAGATTGTCTCGATTCAGAGGAGGAGTAGCTGACTGCCCTACGGTAGCGGTTATTCTAAACCCCTGAAGTATCGTTGCAAAATAAATCAATTGTATATATGGGTCGATGATTGCTTTTGCTAAATCTGATTGGATAAATGTGATTAATGGGTTTAGTGCATGTTTCTAATAGAGATTAATTTGTTTGTTTCAGCAATATGTCGAAAAACGCATGTGCTTTGTCAAATGCCAAATTAAACGGTTTAGTACATTCGACTAAGAATACTTGCTTAAACGCTAAACACGTGGCAAAGAATTTAGGTTTGGTCTCAATTGAGGAATGTCCTCAAACTAACTGCGTAGCCAAGAAAAACATGATCCACGACTCTAAATGTGATTTATTAGTCTTGGAAACGTGTTTAGTGGAAAACGACGATTCTGCCTGGATACTCGATTCAGGTGCCACTAATCACGTATGTTCTTCATTTGAAGGAATGAGTTCCTGGCAACAGCTAATAGCTGGAGAGATGACTCTTAAAGTTGGAACATGAGAAGTCATCTCGGCTATTGCAGTGGGAGACATAAAATTATTCTTCACCAAGGAACGCTACATGATATTAGATAATGTGTACATAGTTCCGAAGATTAAAAGAAATTTGATTTCTTTATCTTGTTTATTAGAACAAGGTTACTCAATTACTTTTTCTGTTAATGAAGCGTTCATAACTAAAAGAGGTATTGATGTTTGCTCTGCAAACTTGAAGAATAAATTATATGTTTTGAGACCAAATGAGTCTAAAGCTATTTTAAATCACGAGATGTTTAAAACCGCTGAGACTCAACCTAAAAAGCGAAGAGTTTCTCAAGATACCTATCTCTGGCACTTGAGGTTAGGCCATATCAACCTCAATACGATTGGGAGATTGGTCAAGAGTGGACTTCTAAACAAGTTAGAAGACGACTCGTTGCCTCCTTGTGAATCATGCCTCGAGGGCAAGATGACAAAACGACCTTTTACCGGAAAAGGTTATCGTGCCAAAGAGCCCTTAGAGCTCATTCATTCGGACCTCTGTGGACCAATGAACATTAGAGCTCGAGGAGGGTACGAATATTTCATCAGTTTCATTGATGATTATTCGAGGTATGGCTATCTCTACCTGATGCATCATAAGTCTGAAGCTTTTGAAAAGTTCAAGGAGTATAAGGCCGAGGTTGAGAACCTATTAGGTAAGACGATAAAAACACTTCGATCCGATCGAGGTGGAGAGTATATGGACTTAAGTTTTCAAGACTATTTGATAGAGCATAGAATTACGTCCCAACTCTCAGCCCCTGGTACACCTCAGCAAAACGGTGTATCAGAAAGGAGAAACAGAACCTTGTTGGACATGGTTCGTTCGATGATGAGTTATGCTCAGTTGCCTAACTCGTTTTGGGGTTATGCAGTAGAGACTGCAGTTTATATCTTGAACGTAGTTCCCTCAAAGAGTGTTTCTGAAACACCATTTGAGCTCTGGAAAGGTCGTAAAGCTAGTTTACCACATTTCAGAATTTGGGGATGTCCTGCATACGTGCTAGAAGCAAACCCAAAGAAATTGGAGCCTCGTTCTAGATTTTGCCTATTTATAGGCTATCCCAAAGAAACGAGAAGTGGATACTTCTTCGATCCAGAGGAAAATAAAGTACTTGTATTGACAAATGCTACATTCCTAGAAGAAGACCACCTCAGAGATCACAAGCCACGTAGTAAAGTCGTTTTAAGTAAACTATCTAACGAAGCTACAGAAACATCAACAAGAGTTGTTGATGATACTGGCACCTCGAGTCAACCACGCCCTTCTCAAGAAATAAGAGGACCTCGACGTAGTGGGAGGGTTGTTAGACAGCCTGATCGCTATTTGGGTTTAACTGAAACTCCAGTCGTCATACCTGATGACGGGATCGAGGATCCATTAACCTTTAAACAGGCAATGGATGACGTTGACAAGAACGAGTGGATTAAAGCCATGGACTTAGAGATCGAGTCCATGCATTTTAATTCAGTATGGGATATTGTAGATCAACCTGAAGGGGTTAGACTCATAGGGTGCAAATGGATCTACAAGAGAAAACGAGACGCTGCTGGAAAGGTACAGACCTTTAAGGCACGACTTGTGGCAAAGGGTTTTACCCAGCGGGAGGGGATTGACTATGAAGAAACCTTCTCCCCTGTTGCCATGTTAAAGTCGATCCGGATACTTTTATCCATTGCCACGTTTTACGATTATGAAATATGGCAAATGGATGTCAAGACTGCCTTTCTGAACAGTAATCTTGAAGAAAGTATCTACATGTCTCAGCCAGAGGGGTTCATAGCTCAGGATCAAGAGCAAAAAGTTTGCAAGCTTAAACGATCCATTTATGGATTAAAACAAGCGTCTAGATCCTGGAATATAAGATTTGATACTGCGATCAAATCTTATGGCTTTGAACAATACCAATTGAAGGTGTACATATTACACATGCGGAAGCAATTGAAGATCGAAAGCACTTAAGACATTCAATTTTACTCCTAAAGCATGCATGTTCTAGAAAAGACAGAATAGTGAGTTTAGAAAACACCAACCTTTGTAGCTCACTTATGTTGAACTCCTTGTGGTGTTTGCCTCTCTTATGCTCCTTGGACAACCTCTAGAGTCTTCCCTACTATACTCCGGGCCAAGAACGACTTGTGGGAGTCTATATAAGATAGGGAATGGGAAGGGAATGCTTGAAGCATCAAGCAATGGAGAAGAATGAGAGATGAGAGAACTTTGAGTCCAAATTCCAGCAGCATAACCTTAAGGAAATGACTCTCTTGTCTTTGAATATGATTCAAACTCCTTTTAAAGACATTCTCCATGCAAAGCCAAGCCTCAAGACACAAGACACATGGTGTATTTGCAAGCTCAAGTGGATTCTAGGTGTACATTACACAAGACATGCAACAATGCATGAGTGAGTTGTCTTTCCACTTTGAATGATCATGCATTAAGTGGATTTCCAACTAAATCCACTAAATTCAAATTGAAATCAAATTTCAAGCTTGCAAATTACCCCAATTTCAATTCTAAATTGAAATTGATTGCTTGGCAATTAATTTGAAAATTTTCAAATTAATTTTGATATGATTAATCTAATTAATCTTTGTTATCTTGTGCAATTCCATATATATGATTCCTAGTACATATATATAGTATTCAAAACACTTTTAAATACTTTATCTCTCATTTTCTAATTTAATTCATAATTAAATTATTGTGTCAAACACAATTTACGATAATACCATTTTTCCCGATTTTGAACGATTCAAAGCTTCCTATCTTTTGTTCTAGGCTTAATTCCGATATGAGCTAGTAGGGGGACCTAATGGACCTATAGATCATGGGCTCCAACGATTCGAGGCTAACCGACTAATCTCATTGTCCATGCTAGCCAACATTCGTTAACTATCGGGACACTCCACTATAGCCCGATAGTTGCACTCCCCTCACTATAGCTAGGTCAATAAGCCGTTTTACCCCTATAGTACTTCCAGTTCCTTAAGTCCCACTGATCCTCTAATGAACAATTGGTTTATGGTCCAACCAATAAACCGAGTCCCTCTCGGGCCAACGAGAGGGCGGGATCCCTTTGTCCAAGCCCCAGAGTCAGCACTTAAGGGAACAACCTCTCTACTATCCCTTATTCGGGTAGGAGTGAATTCCTTCTTGCACGACTATGTCCCCAGCTATCTACCCGTTCCTATCCCTGAAATGGGAGGCTTATTGAGTCGGCGATACTGAGCCACTCTCACCTATGCAGATCTAAGGATAAGCACGAATAAACAGGAGTTCATAGTTAGCTCAGGATTAAGATCGAGTTACCTAGGTCATCACATGAAATAGTCAGTCTCGTCAGTAAACAGTGTTCTAAAGCGAGAGCGACTTATTTCTCGGTCCTGGTCTTATGCAAACTCATTGCATAGGACACCCCCACTCGCATGTCTCTACATGGACAATTTAGGATCACATCGTCTATACCATCTATAAAGTGGGCCGCGTCTCATAGTGTCTCCAAAATAAGGTACCCAACCCTATTCCTATACTATAGACCGTTTTGGCTATTACTCAAGCTTGATCCACTTTTATGTCTCTACATAAAGCTCAAGTGTTCATCCTATAGCCATGGATCTTAGTTTATTGGATTTGGGTTATATATGTGCAATTTAATTTATTCAGTAATGACTTTTACTGAATCAATCTCGATAACACCTTTATCGAATAAGTATATAATTCGTTTAACATTCATTATCTACGAGTTTTAGGGCACCAATCCCAACAATCTCCCACTTGAACTAAAACTCTAGTTTAGTGGGATGTACTATAATCTATAACAGCAGTGGATGAATAAATACTTGTATTAATAACGGAGTAAAAATACAATAAACTAGGGCATCTAAATACCCAGTATACTAAGGTATCGATATACCGGTTACAATTCTCCCACTTGACCTAGATTATTTTTCGTACATATCTCGCAGACCTAGACCTTCTAGATGACTCTCAAACACTTTAGCCGTGAGAGCCTTCGTGAATGGATCAGCAATGTTGTGCTCCGACGCTATCTTCGTGACGATCACGTCTCCTCGGTGCACGATCTCCCTAATGATATGGTATTTCCTTTCGATGTGCTTGCCTCTCTTATGGCTGCGAGGTTCCTTTGAGTTTGCAACTGCGCCGCTATTATCACAATACAAGGTGATAGGCAGATGCATATTTGGAACGACTTCCAAGTCAGTTAGGAACTTCCTGAGCCATACTGCCTCTTTTGCTGCTTCGCAAGCGGCTACATATTCGGCCTCCATGGTCGAGTCTGCAATGCATCCTTGCTTGATGCTGCGCCATACTATTGCTCCTCTATTTAGAGTGAATACTGACCCCGATGTAGATTTCCTCGAATCTTTATCAGTTTGAAAGTCAGAATCAGTGTATCCTGTAAGGATCAAATCCTTCGAACCATACACGAGCATATAGTCCCTCGTTCTCCTTAGATATTTGAGGATACTTTTAACGGCTGTCCAATGATCAAATCCTGGATTGGATTGATATCTACTGACAATCCCTACTGCATAACAAATGTCAGGCCTTGTACACAACATGACATACATTAGGCTACCTACTGCAGAGGCATAGGGAAAACGTCTCATGTCCTCAATTTCTTGAGGTGTCTGAGGACACTGTTCCTTAGACAAGTTAATTCCGTGCCTGAAAGGTAATAGTCCTTTCTTGGAATTTTGCATTTTATATCTAACCAACAATTTGTCGATATAAGACGCTTGAGACAGGGCTAGCGTTTTGTTCTTTCGGTTTCGAACAATTTTGATTCCTAGAACAAATTGTGCCTCACCCAAATCTTTCATTTGGAATTGAGTTGCTAGCCATAGTTTAATGTCAGTTAGATAACCTACATCATTCCCGATGAGTAGGATATCATCCACATACAGTACTAAGAAAGCTATAGAGCTGTTGATGATCCTTTTGTAAACACAAGGCTCATCAACGGATTTTTGAAGCATAAATAACTTGTGTACAAACACACTTGTGTGAAAATGTTACCAAACATATGAGTGCTTAAATTCTAAACAATTTCTATACAAAATGTTTTTTAAAAAATGCATTCTTAAAAAAGATTTAAGTTAAAATGTATTTCAAACTGACCCTAAATCAATTTATTAAGGCTAAACATACAACCTTAGAACTAATCTAAAGTGGAGAAGCATACATACAATCGTTGTCGTCTCTGAAATATCAAGAACACCTTTCTTGATTTGCGTCAACAATTGAGGCACCACCAATTTCATCATCCCCGCTATGACTCTGAGAATTGGAACATAGTTGTGAGACTACCCAATCTTGTATGGAAAAAACACAAGAGGAAAAAATTCTTCTTTGTGTTCTTGGTTGAGATAATATGAGAGAGTGGTTAGGGAGTCTAGAGAGAATGCAAGGGTGAATTCTTGTGGCCTTGTTTTTGTGTAACCTAAACCCTATGTTTGGTGTTCTATTGATAGAGAAAAAGACCATGAATAAAATATTCACTAATAATCAATTATTTCCATAAAAGATTAATCTTTTCAATAATTAATCATTTCCATAATTGATTAATCATTTTCATAATTGATTAATTACTTCCATAAGTGATTAATCATTTTCATAATTTATCAATTATCCTATTAAATATCGTATATTTAATTTCAGGTCTTCTATTAATTAATTAATTAATTACCTGATTACATATCATATATTTAATTTTCAAGCCTTCAATTAATTAAATCTATAATATGAATCAAATTCATATTAAAATTTGATCTCTTTCAAATTCTCTTATATCCTATAAATTTAATATGAATCAAATTCATACTAATATTTGAACTTTTTCAAATATTTATTTCTCTCATAATTTATAGTTTAATTAAATCACATTTAATTAGACTAAATTGAATAACTAATTAATTTACTAATTAACTATCATATACTTCATTAGTCATATATTTGAACTCCTTCCAATATATAATTCTCTAAATTAATAATGTTTAATCACAAATTAAACTTTATATTATAATGTATCACCATACATTATATTAATTGTATCTCATACTATTAATTTGATTCCCATAATGAATTTTGAGAATTCAAATTCTTTTCAAGATAAATTTTTCCTAATTAATCTTTACAAGCTATCAGGGGGACCTAATGGACCTACAGATCAGAAGCTCTAATGATATGAAGTTAACTGACTAAACTCATTAATCAGGTTAACCAATATTCATTAACTGTGGGTCATTCCACTAATGACCCACAGCTGAACTCCTCTCACTGTAGAACATTTTTGTGCCTATGGATATAGACCTATACATGTACGTCAATCCTTCACGAGTGTCCGTAACCACAGTTGGGTCAAATTATTGTTTTACCCCTGTGTTACATCTGTCTCCTTAAGTACCAACGCTTCTCTAATGAACAACCTGTTTATGGTCCAAGCATTAAACAGAAAGTCCCTCTCGGGCCAGTGAGAGGGCGAGATCCCTTTATTCAAGTGCCGGAGTCACTACTTAAGGGAACACTCATCTACTTCTCCTAGAAGTGGGAATGAGTGAATTCTTTCTTGCGTTGTTATGTCCCCAACCTCCCATTCGGTCTTGTCCCCAAAAAGGAAGACATTTGAGTCGACGTATAGGCCACTCTCACCCATGCTAATCAAAGGACAATCCCTCATTAGAAGGAGTTCATGACACGCTCAGGATTAAGACTGAGTTACCTAGGTCATCTTATTGAAACAGTAACCTAACTAGTTAACGGTGTTGCAACTAGTGGTTGACTATTTCGTGGTCTGGTCTTATGCAAACTCATTGCATAGGATACCCCCGCTCGCATGTCTACTACATGGACACTTTGGATCAATACGTCTATATCAAATACAAATCGGATCGTATCACATAGTGTTACCAAGATAAGGTACCCAACCTTATACCTGTACTATAAACCTTTTAAGTTGTTATTTGAACATTGATCCCCGTATGTCCCCACATACTAGTTCAAGTTACATACAAACAACCTTGGATCTTAGTTTATTTGATTTGGGTCATATTGTCCAATACTTAACAATAACACTTTATTGTAGAAACTCAATAACACATTATTAAAACAAGTATATACCATTTGTTTACATTCACTATCTACGCGTTTTAGGTCATAAAACCCAACAAACTCCTACTTGAACTAAAACTCTTGTTTAGTGGGATGTACAATAATCTATAAAGCGGTGAGTGTATAAATACATGTATAAAACATATACAATGTACAAATACAATAAATTAGGGCATCACTATACCCATTACATAATGGTATCACTTTACCCATTACATTTGTCTCACTTGTCCTAGATTACATCTTTGTACATAACTCGTAGACCTAGACCTTCTAGATGACCCTCATACACTTTAACCGATAGAGGCTTCGTGAATGAATAAGCAATATTCCATTCAATTCAATGTGCCTGCTTGTCTTGAGCTACGAGGTTCATTTGAATTTGCCACAACAACACTATTATCACAATAAAGTGTGATGAGCAAGTTCACATTTGTAACACATTCCAAATCAATCAAGAACTTCCTAAGCCATACTGTCTCTTTTGCTGCTTCAAAGGCAGCTACATTTTTCGGCCTTTATGGTCGAGACTGCTGCTATTGTTGGGCTCCTAGAGTGAGTAAAAATATGGTATAAAAGACTCTAGAATTCCTATGCAAGTATACACAGTCTGCAGCAAATAATATTATCAATCCGTGTCCTGAATTAGCTTCCACTTTACCTATTTTGTGTAACTTTCTAATGGTTTCAAAGATGGTAAAAATGATTTGGTTTTATAAGAATTTTGCTGAAGCAAAATAAATGACAAAACAACAAGTAAACAAATAGGCAGACAGATTAAAGACAGACGCTGGTTAGGCTTAGTAATTGTTTTAAAAGATGCTCTAGCAATATTATTGATCATGCTAACTCTCGCAGTATTATTAGCGGATTCCTCCCGGAACTCCAGATCTTTTGGAATTTGTTTCAACCCCAATGAAGTGCGACCGATCAAGCACTAGGCAACTGGCTATCCCTAGCTTAGTCACTGACGTTCACCAATACACAATGATCGTAGTGTGGATAATTGCCACACACTCTCTAAATCATCCCTGAAACTAGAGAGAGGTATTCACACCGGCTGGTCAGACGGGCATAAAATAGAAATAGGTACAACAATTAACCAAGATGCAATAACCAATGAATATTATTAGAGATTAAGCACAACAATTACATGTTTCCTAACAAACGCCTAAAGCTACTTAGTTCATAATAAGCATGGAAACATGAATTACAATCTGAGTAGGCATGTCCATAATCACAAGATAATAAAGAAAATAATAATCTCCTTAATCAGCTTGCAGATGATGGTGTTCTTGGTAATCTCCAATCTCTCTATACTACTCGGCTTCCAAGGAAAGTTGGAATAAATTTGACTTGGACGGCTACTTCCTTTTATAGAAGGATAGGAGGCTTGAATTAGGTCAACTTGGACACATGTAGGGCTCTCCTCGCTCCTTTATCCCGAACATAGCTCAACAGAAGTCGGTTCATGAAGTTGGCTAACGAGCTGTGATGTGGCAGTTCTGCTCCCAGTTTTGTTGCAGCACAGAATCTGCTCCCTCCAGTCGCCCAGCAACAGATTCTGCACAAAATGATTTCCAAAGCTTCCATTCTTCCAAATGGGTTAAAACATGTAATATCTCTCTAAAACCAACCCTATTAAGAATCAAAGACACACAAATCCTTATATAAATGAGGCCTAAATAACTACCTTTTGGGCAGTTATCACACCCCCAAACTTGAACTATTGCGCGTCCCGAGCAATACTAACCAACCTTCTCTTAAGAATTCAAAACATTAAACAAAGAATAGCTTAGTCAAACCAGATATTCCAACACTACCTTCAACCTTTACCTGAGCATTCTGCAAAACCGAGCTCTGCTGCAGTAAAATGATTCCTCTGGCATGGACAAATAATCACCACTTTTAACTCAATTCTAATAACTTACCTCAGCCTAGCTCTATTATCAGACATCTTAAAACATATTTTCAAGGAGTTTATATACTCATTTTTCAGACTTAAAGCAACCTTACAGTCATAAGCTCTTAAGCATGGGATGACCCACTTTATGGTGCAGTATACCCTTGCCTCAAACTCATCACCAACTAGGCTCAATACTCATTATAAAGCTCAAAAATCCTTAGTCATTCCATCTCTTGCCCCTCAGAATGGCGACATTTTGTGATGAAGCTCACCTAAGTTCTGGGAGACAGAAAAACTGCTAGATTATCATTCATCCTTCAAAACTTTTGCTCCATGAATTTTCTCAGCAAAATTTTCAACAATCAATTTTTTTTCAGCAAATAATTCTTTTCATTTTTCACATTTCCTAGGTCATCTTTTGACGCGAAGACAAACTGTGGGTATCACAAATGTCCCCGGTTACTCAACAATCTAGCAAATTTTAACTTAAAGGAGAGGAATGCTCGAGCAAAAGAATTGGAGTAGCAAAAAGTCCCCCAAACTTAAATTATTCATTGTCCCCAATGAATCATCACGTTTTCAAATTATACCCCCAAACTTAAATTTTTCTATCTGAATTTTAAACTAAGCGTGGGACTAGAACTAAGCTTAAAGTGGATCATATAAGTCAACACTACCTCCAAAATCTTCTATGCCGCAGCAACAGTCCAAGCTAGAAGAAATGCTCAAGCAAAAGGTTTATGGAGATCAAAATACCTTGATCTAATTAAGCGTAATCAGTCCAAGCTTCAAAAATTCAGAAGAAAATTAGTTAAGTTAGAGTTACTCAGTGCTCATAGAATGGAAATATCTAGAAATTTCATTAAAAATAGGAAAAGATATTACATAAGCAGAGATATATTTTAAAGCAGAAAAATTTAAAAGCAGCAGACAAAACAAACAGAAATAGAAGAAGATGCGGTCAGGAATGCACGAGCAAACAAAATATTTCAATAAAAATATTGCGCGCTCAAATTCTCCTCCTTCAGTCTTCCTGACCCGGTTCTTCTTCTTCATCTTCCTTTTCTACAGGCGGCGGCGGGGTCCAGGGGTTCAGTAGATCCTCAGGTAATATGGGTAAGGGCGGATATGGTTTGGAAAAATTTGATTGCAAGGCCACCCTTAATGCGGCATCCCTCCTCTTTACATAATCCCAGAAAGTCTGAAATTGCCTTTCAGCGAATTCCATTCTGCTGGAATGCAGTTGCAACAGCTCCTGAATTTGTTGGATGTCGCACACCAAACCTCCTTGGTGTGCTTCCTGCGTTCTCTGAAGCTTGGCCAGATTTGGTGTGTCTATTATTCCCTTATCTGGTAATATCATATCATCCTCACTCTCTGGCACCCCTGCCCTTCGGCGTAGCATCGTGATAGTGTTGGGGAAAAAAAACTTCCCCACCTTTTTCCGCCAGCAGTCAAGAATCTCAGAAGAAATTATTTTTCCTACGTCAATACTCATTGAGCAAAGAATAGCAAAGGCAAGTAATACCCGGTCCCGAGACACTGTTGAGTCGTGAGTTGTCGGCACTAAGCGCATCCTAATGAAACCCATCCAGGTGTTGGCCTCACTCTTCAAATAAGCAGCCTGAAATGTGCGCTTCTGCGTCTGCGGCAACCTCCATTGGGCCCCCTCAATGCCAACCACTCGGACAGCCGCACTTAGCTGGTCGCTAGATGGTGCAACCACCATCTCATTAAAGGCTGCATGCAGAAAATCCTGGAGATCGAACAAATCATTAACGACTTCTGGGCTCCAGTCCACGGGCATTCCTCGAACTATAACCTGAAATTCTTCCTTATCGTCAAGATTTGCGTAAAATTCTCGAACAAGGTTGGAATTAACAGACGCTGGTTTCGCACAAAATTGGCTCCAGCCAAGGTTCTCTATTCCAGTCCTCAAGAACTGTGGCAAATCATCGCCAAATCCTCGTTCAAACAGGAAGTCCCGTTTCAGCATCTCCTGGTATTTTGCTCGAGCAAGGTTGTTGACGAAGCGAATAAAAGGTAATCTTTGAGCCTCAACCTCGTCAGCCTCGCCCGATGCCTCAACAATACCTTTGCCCTTGTCTTCTCTTCGCTTGGGCAAAATCTCTTCCTCAACCTTCTTTGCTTCTTCTTCTCTTGCCTTGTCTTCAGCCTCCTTTTTTCGCGCTCTCTTCTTTCTTCCTCAGAATCCGATGATGGAGGTGATGGGGTATTGCGAATCACCTTGATGCGGCCCGCCTTCCTCTTAATGCGGCGTCGCTTTGGTGGTTCAGGCATTATTACTTCTACCCGAGCCTCCTGCACCGGTTCTTTTTCATTCCCTTCTTCAGGCACCACAACGGTCTGTTCATCTTGACCTCCGTCAGTCTCTGTCTCTTGATTCTTCTCAACATTCACTTCTTGAACCGTATCTGGATTTTGCACTTCAAGTCCTTGTATATTTCCCTCCTCCGTTGCAGTGGCAACATCCTCTGCCACCTCCTGAACCTCTTCTTGTTCTGCAACCCTCTGTTGCTTCCTTCTTCTCTTGGCTTCTTTCTCCTTCGGGGTCTTTTTCTTTTTAGCCTTTACTTTCTGTACCTCAGGGGTACTCGCAACCTCTTCCTCCTCATTCTCTCTTTCTTTTCTTGCTCGCGTTTTCTCCATGAAAACTCAAAGATTTTACAGAGAAGAGCACCGAAAGAAGAAGAAAAAGAAATACGAACAGGGAAGAAAGTAAATACAAAGTTGAAGTGAAAAGAAACGTACCACCGTCTTCCAATAAATAAGCTTCAGCAAAATCAAATGCCAACTGAAAAGATATGCGCTGCATTAAATATTATTCTCGTTTAATTTTAAATGCATGCAAATTGGAAATTCAAAACCAACAACGCTAAAAATTTTGCTCTGCGAAATGCTCCCACAAAAATCCTACTCTCTCAATCATCAACCAACCTTAGGGAAGGATATTTCGACTGAAACTCCTCACCCCAATAGTTCTTCACACGCTGTCCATTCACCTTTAACACTCTCCCATCTTTTTCATCCTGCAAAGTAATTGCTCCATGGGGAAAAACCTCAATCACAATAAATAGTCCTGACCATTTACATTTTTGCTTCCCAGGAAATAATTTTAATCTAGAATTATAAAGCAAGGCTTTCTGACCTTTGACAAACTCTTTAGATTTTATTTTCTTGTCATGTCACAGCTTAGTCTTTTCTTTGTACATTTTCGCATTCTAATAAGAAAATTGACGAAATTCCTCTAATTTATTAAGCTGCAGCATTCTTATTGATCCTGCACGACTCAGATCAAAATTCAATTTTTTCAAAGCCCAAAACGTTTTATGTTCTAGCTCTAATGGTAAATGACAAGCTTTCTCATATATTAACGTATAGGGAGACATACCTAGAGGAGTCTTATAGGCTGTCCTATAAGCCCAAAGAGCCTCATCCAACCTAAAAGACCAATCCTTTCTAGATGGATGGACTACTTTCTCTAAAATCGATTTTATTTCCCTATTACTAATTTCAGCTTGACCATTTGCTTGTGGGTGATACGGGGTAGCTATCCTATGCTTAATCCCATACTTAGCTAAAAGCTTAGTCACGATGTTATTAACAAAGTGTGTACCCTCATCACTCACTAGAGCCCTAGGTGTCCCAAACTGCGCAAAAATATGCGATTGAATAAACCTTGCTACTGTCTTGGCATCACTCTGATGGCATGCAATGACCTCCACCCACTTGGACACATAATCAACTGCCAATAAGATAAAAACATTGCCATGAGAAGGGGGAAATGGCCCCATAAAGTCAATACCCCATACATCGAACAATTCAATTTTTAAAATATAAGTAAGAGGCATTTCATCTCTAGGCCCCAAGTTTCCTATCATTTGGCAAGCATCACATTGCTTGTAAAACCAATGGGCATCCTTGAATATGGTAGGCCAGAAAAATCCACAATGCAAAATCCTCATAGCTGTCCTATGACCGCTGAAATGGCCTCCATACGGTGCTCCAGGATTTCCTTTGCTTCATCACCTAAAACACTGATGTGGACTTTTCCTACCGCAAGCGCACGAGTCAAGTAATAATATAGTGAAAGTAAATTCGAATGTCGTCCTCTGGATTGGATTTTTAAGCAAATCAAGTATTGTGAATTATCTTGCCCAATTTTATTTAGGGATCAAAAAGTGATGAATGAATGATAATAAAACCAAATCAAAGCAAGTAAAAAGAATGGAAATTCAATTGGAAAAACCCGTGCGCTTGCGGTAGGAAAAGTTCACATCAAGTTGTTTTTCCCCGGCAACGGCGCCAAAAACTTGATGTGCAAATTGCTTACCGCAAGTGTACGGGTCAAGTAATAATATAGTGATTTTGCAATCGAATGTCGTCCTCTGGATTGGTGTCTAGCCAAATTTTAATTATCAAAAATACTCTTGGCCAATTTTATTTAGGGAAACAAATTGAATGAGAATATGAATTAATCAAACACAAAACTAAGATAAAAAATGACAATTAAATGGGAAAAATTGGTCTTAGGGATTTGATTTCACCAATTGGAGTTATGGATTGATAAACGAATTAATAAATACTATGATTCATAAATCTTGGCATAAAAATCACACATATCTCTCCCGAGCATACATGATTCTCCCATATGCAACTGAACCCGATATCCCTATCTAAATCCAATAAACATACAAGGCAATAAGGCTAACCTTTATAACAATTTCTAGAATTAACCTTAATCTCCCGATTTTTAACTAAATTCTAGTTATGCATACGGAATACTAATTTAAATCCTCTCTCCCGAGTTAGATTCAAATATAAACATCAATCAATTTATGGCCAGTAAATCGAAAGCATTAAGGAATCAACATATGCATAAATGAACTCAATAGTATAAAAACAGTAAATCAATCCATAACGTGCCCAACGGCTACATCAATCCCTAAGCTTTGAGTTTAGCTACTCATGAATGTAAATACAAGTTCAACTAAACATGTGAAAGCCATAAATCTAGCTAAATAAAGGACAGGGAAAAGAAAACTCAATGTAGGCCGAGTCCGACGCCCCGTCACGATCCCCACGAACAATGGGTTGATTTCCAACTTCCTCCCTTTGTTTTCAGCCTCCAAGTGCTCTATTCTGCTCTTTTTACGGCTCCCAAAGGTCCCCAAATCGAAGTCCTCAAAACCTAGCCGAAACTAAACTTATATAGCAGATTTTCGTCGTAGCGTCGAGACGCTATTAAGGCAGCGTCTCGACGCTGCCCCGTTTACGCGCGTGTCTGAAAAGGAAAAGCGATAGCATTGGGACGCTTCCTATCACAGCGTCGAGACGCTGTGGGTCTGCCGCATCTTCTCATTAAGGAAACGTAGCGTCTCGACGCTCCAAGAATGGCGTCTCGACGCTAATGGGCAGAATGCCCATTCTTGGCTCCTTGTTACTTGAATCTTTTTGGTTCTTTGGCATCTTTTCAAGTCCCGAACACTCGATTAATTTTTATTCCACGTTTTAACTCTAATCAATGCTTTCCTACAAAATAAACAATTAAGCACAATAAAATGGCCCAAACATCATAAAAGACTAGCTCAATTAAATAAGTAAAAGTAGCTAGATATGCTCGCTATCAAACACACCTGCAAATAATACTGTCAGAGCATTGCTTATACATAAATGGCTCATCCCAATAGAAAAATTTCGCATCATGCTTAAACTTTTTCTTCTACCTCCAATCCAATTCAATCGGAGTGACTCCCTTTACCAAAAAGTTGACAATATCAGCATACCAAGGGACATCCCTAACTACCTTACCTCAACAACAAAAAGCTGTTCATCTGGAAAAACATCTGAAATGACAGATTGCTCCAGCAAAGATGATGATGGATCAAGACGAGATAAATGATCTGCAATGACATTTTTTGATCCCTTCTTATCCTTTATCTCCAAGTCGAACTCCTGCAATAATAAAATCGAATGAATTAATCTAGGCTTTGCATCTTTCTTAGACATTAAGTACCTTATTGTTGCATGATCCGTGAACACTGTGACTTTGGATCCAACCAAATATGGCCGGAATTTTTCAAAGGAAAACACCACAGCTAACAACTCCTTTTCAGTAGTTGTGTAGTTGACTTGTGCTTCATTTAAAATCTTGCTTGCATAATATATAGGATGGATAAATTTGCCCTGCTTTTTCCCCAGCATAGCACCTACCGCAGCATCACTCGCATCACACATTACCTCAAATGGTAAATTCCAATTAGGTGCACAAAGAATGGGTGCTGAGATTAAAGCAGCCTTTAAAGTCTCAAAAGCCTTCCTACAATCTGCATTAAAGTCAAAAACATGATCAGTACACAATAAGTTACAAAGAGGTTTACTGATTTTGGAAAAATCTTTTATAAACCTCCTATAAAATCCAGCATGTTCTAAAAAACTCCGAATTCCCTTCACTGAATTCGGTGGTTCTTGTCTCTCAATAACCTCTATTTTTGCTCTATCAACTTCTAGACCATTCTTAGAAATCCTATGACCTAACACTATGCCCTCCTTCACCATGAAGTGACATTTTTCCTAATTAAGAACTAGATGGCCTTTTCCCAACTCATTGTCTTTATTGCTCACCACAGTGACACCTCCTTTCTTAAGAAGACATTGGACAGGGCTTACCCAATTGATGTCGGCAATTGGATAAATGATCCCAACATCCAACCATTTAATTACCTCATTTTTTACAACCTCTTTCATTGCAGGGTTAAGCCTTCTTTGTTGCTCAACACTCCTAAAGGATCCCTCATCTAGAGTGATTTTGTGCATACAAAAAAGATGGGCTAATTCCCTGAATGTTAGCCAATGTCCAACCTATAGCCTTGCGGTATTGCTGTAGCAATTTGATTAAGGCCTCTTCATGCTCCGGCATTAAATCTGATGCAACAATAATGGGCAACGTCTCACCTTCCCCAAGATACACATGCTTTAGATGATCCGGCAAGGGCTTCAAATCTAAAATAGGTGCCTCAATCAGGGATGGCTTGATTGGAGGAGCCTTCCTTTGATCTAAATCTAAAGACTCAAAAACATCCTCACACCTAAACAATTCTTTTTCATTTTTTCTTTCTAAAGAACAAACTTCTAAATCCTCTATACTAACCTCCCCATGCTCTTCCGAATGCTTACTAGCTGAGTCCTGCATAGCTGTCTCAACAACTGTGCTCTCCAGAATCCTAATGAAGGAGCAATCCTCCATTTCATCTGGATATTTCATGGCTTTAAACACATTAAATTTCACCTCCTCATTACAGACTCTCATTGTTAATTCCCCTTTCTGAACATCTATTAACGCCCTACCAGTAGCCAAAAAAGGACGACCTAGAATAATTGGGACATCTTTATCAGCCGCATAGTCTAAAATAATAAAATCAACTGGAAATATGAATTTATCTACCTTTACTAAGACATCCTCAAATTTACCCTCTGGATATGTGATAGACCTATCAGCTAGTTGGAGTGTGACTGTGGTAGGCCTAGCTTCACCAATACCTAACTTCCGATAGACCGAAAGAGGCATGAGGTTAATGCTCGCACCTAAATCACAGAGTACTCTACCTTACTCTTTTCCACCTATAGACACAGGTATGGTAAATGATCCTGGATCCTTAGCCTTGGGTGGTAGCCCATTCTTAAGAATAGCACTACATTCCTCAGTAAGAGATACAATTTCAAACTCACCTAACCTGTTCTTTTTAGTTCAAATATCCTTAAGAAATTTAGCATAATTAGGCATTTGCTCAATAGCTTCTACTAAATGGATATTTATGTGGAACTGCTTAAGAATCTCTAAAAACTTTTTAAATTGATCTTCCTGATTCCTAGGCTTTTGCCTTTGTGGAAAAGGTAGAGGTGGAACATATGGTGAGGGCGGCACATAAGGTGGTTCCACATCTGGAACAGAACCAGATGCTCCACCATCTTTATTGCTGCCTCCAGCACCCTGACCAGACTCCAACTCTTTCTCAACAATAACATTCTTATCACCATTTTTATCTACATCCTGGGTTTTTCTAGGCTCTTCTAGTGGCTTACCACTCCTAAGAGTCACTACCTTTACCTGCTCCTTACCTTCCCTTCGACACTGTTCAGTATCTGATGGAAGTTTCCCTTGAGGCCTTGCCTTCAGCTCATTAGCTAGTTGACCCACTTGCAATTCTAAGGCTCTCATCGAAGCTTGATTACTTTGAATTGCGGCATCTGTACGAGCCATAAATTCTTTCATCATCGCCTCGAGAGAACTTCCCGAATTTTACTAGGTCAAAGCCTTCTTATTTTGGTGGGGCATTACTTGCACTTTAGCAAATCCCGACTGGTTCACCTTTTGTTGTGCTTGCATATTACTTCCTTGACCTCCCCATGCGAAGTTGGGGTGGTTGCGCCAACCTGGATTATAAAAGTTAGAGTAAGGGTTATTCCTCTGATTACCTACAAAAAACACAGAAGCTGGATTGCTGGGGCAAAACTCGTAGTTGTGATCTTCACCACAATAGGCACATGCTTCTTCTGCGACTTGGTTCACCACTACAGCAGACTCCATAGCTGGTGGCTGCTAATGACTAATCACTGTTACATTCTTAAGAGCATTAACAATCATAACAAGATTAGCCCTAATGGTGGACACACCATCAACCTCGAACACACTCTTAACGTTTTTATTTGTGCCTATAACATCCGACCACTGACAACTATTAGTAGATATTCTTTCTAAAATTTCATAAGGTTCATCAGAAGTCTTTGCCAAAAGAGCCCCTCCAGCCGAAGCATCAACCATACCTTGGGTTACTCCATTTAAACCATTGTAAAATGTTTCCATTTGAATACAATGAGGTAAACCATGGCGGGGACACTTTCGCAAAAGCTCCTTAAACGTTTCCCAAGCCTCACTAAAAGTCTCATATTCAAGTTGCCTAAACCCTACTATTTCACTCCTTAATTTAGCATTTCTATTAGGTGGGAAAATTTTACTCAAAAAATTTTCAGCTAACTCATCCCATGTCCTAATTGATCCTGGAGCAAAAGAGTTTAACCATGCCTTTGCTCCGTCTCTAAGAGAATATGGGAAAAAAGTTAATCTAAGGGCATCTCTAGGCACTCCTTGAATCATAAAAGAATCACTAACTCCTAGAAAAGACTTAAGATGTAAATGAGGGTCTTTAGATGACAAACCATGGAATTGCCCCACGGTTTGCAACATCTGAAACATTACCGGTTTCATTTCAAAATTCGCCGCTTGGATTTGGGGTCGTGCAATCCCTGGATTCAACTGATTAAACATTGGGATAGCATACGCTCGAATGGCTCTGGTCCTATCGTTCGCTATCAAGATAGGATTCTCAGCCTGATTATTTTGCTTCTCATTCTGTTCAAACAGCGGGTTTTGCTGCAACAAACGATTCTGGGGGTCGGCTGGACCTTCAGGACCCTGCGGAAGATGCGGAACGTTATCCATTTGGTTCTGGTTTCTGCGCTGCTCTCTTCTTCTGATCCTGAATTGTCCTCTCGATTTTTGGATCAAGCTCCAACCTTACCCCAGGCGGATCGCTCATGCACCAAACTCACACCTGCAAAAAACAAAAGAAAAAATCAAAAAGTTTTAGCACCAAACCACTAAAACACATACAAAAAACAAATCAGATAAAAACTTATTCAAGTTCCCCGGCAACAGCGCCAAAAACTTGTTGGGCTCCTAGAGTGAGTAAAAATATGGTATAAAAGACTCTAGAATTCCTGTGCAAGTATATACAGTCTGCAGCAAGTAATATTATCAATCCGAGTTCAGAATTAGCTTCCACTTTACCTATTTTGTGTAACTTTCTAATGGTTTTAAAGATGGTAAAAATGATTTGGTTTTATAAGAATTATGCTGAAGCAAAATAAATGACAGAACAACAAGTAAACAAATAGGCAGACAGATTAAAGACAGGCGCTGGTTAGGCTTAGTAATTTTTTTAAAAGATGCTCTAGCAATATTATTGATCATGCAAACTCTCGCAGTATTATTAGCGGATTCCTCCCGGAACTCCGAGTCCTGAATTAGCTTCCACTTTTGGTGTTTCAACCCCAATGAAGTGCGACTGATCAAGCACTGGGCAACTTGCTATCCCTAGCTTAGTCACTAACGTTCACCAATACACAATGATCGTAGTGTGGATAATTGCCACACACTCTCTAAATAATCCCTAAAACTAGAGAGAGGTATTCACACCGGCTGGCCAGGCGAGCATAAAATATAAATAGGTACAACAATTAACCAAGATGCAATAACCAATGAATATTATTAG
Source organism: Luffa acutangula (assembly GCA_036850905.1). Classification (NCBI taxonomy): domain Eukaryota; kingdom Viridiplantae; phylum Streptophyta; class Magnoliopsida; order Cucurbitales; family Cucurbitaceae; genus Luffa; species Luffa acutangula. The sequence continues at coordinate 27,654,475 of CM072099.1, forward strand.
AGATTAAGCACAACAATTACATGCTTCCTAACCAACGCCTAAAGCTACTTAGTTCATAATAAGCATGGAAACATGAATTACAATCTGAGTAGGCATGTCCATAATCACAAGATAATAAAGAAAATAATAATCTCCTTAATTAGCTTGCAGATGATGGTGTTCTTGGTAATCTCCAATCTCTCTATACTACTCGGCTTTCAAGGAAAGTTGGAATAGTTTTGACTTCGACGGCTACTTCCTTTTATAGAAGTATAGGAGGCTTGAATTAGGTCAACTTGGACACGTGTAGGGCTCTCCTTGCTCCTTTATCCCGAAAATAGCTCAACAGAAGTCGGTTCATGAAGTTGGCTAACGAGCTGTGATGTGGCAGTTCTGCTCCCAGTTTTGCTGCAGCACAGAATCTGCTCCCTCTAGTCGCCCAGCAACAGATTCTGCACAAAATGATTTCCAAAGCTTCCATTCTTCCAAATGGGTTAAAACATGTAATATCTCTCTTAAACTAACCCTATTAAGCATCAAAGACACACAAATCCTTATATAAATGAGGCCTAAATAACTACCTTTTGAGCAGTTATCAGATATGCCATACTATAGCTCCTCTGTTAAGAGTGAACATAGATACTGATGTAGGTTTCCTCAAATCCTTATCACTCTGAAAATTTGTGTGAGTGTATCTTGTACGGAATAAATCCTTACCAAACTACACGAGCATACAGTCCCTTGTTCTCCAAAGAGACTTGAGGATATACTTAATGGCTCTCCAGTGATCAAATCCTGGATTGGATTGATTCTTACTGATAATCCCTACTATATAGGGCATTCGTCTCATGTCCTCAACTTCCTTAGGTGGCTAAGGAAACAGTTCCTTAGGCTAAAGAATTCCATGTCTAAAAGGTAGTGAACCCTTCTTGGAATTTTACATATTATATCTAACTAACATCTTGTAGACATAAGACACTTGAGACAAGACTAGCTTTTTGTTCTTACGGTTCCTAACAATTTGGATCCCAAGAACAAACTCAGTTTCTCCCAAAATTTCATTTGGAAATGAGCTACTAGCTCCTTTTACTAGTCAGTTAGATAACCTACATCATTCCCATTGACTAGGATATCAATCACATACAACACTAAGAAAGCTACTAAATTATTGAGGATCTTCTTGTAGAGACAAGATTAATCAATGTTTTGATTAAAGCCCATAAGATTTGATCGCAGTATCAAATCTTCTATTCCAAGATCAAAATGCTTATTTCAATCCATGAATGGATCTATTAAGCATGCAAGCTCTTGACCTCGCTAGATGAACCCTTCTGGTTGAGACAGGTAGACACTCTCAACGTCTCGTTTCCTCATTTAGATCCATTTGAAACCTATAGGTTTTACCCCGTAAGGTTGATCTACAAGATCCCATATAGAATTGAAAGGCATAGATTCCATTTCCAGGTGTGTGGATTTAATCCACTGGTCCTAGTTGACATCATTAATTACCTTGCTTGTGGGTCTTTAGTGGAGTGACCCACAGTTAACGAATGTTGACTAACTTGGTTAATGAGTTTAGCCAAGTAGTCTCGTATAGTTGGAGCTTTTGATCTTTAGGTCCATTAGATCCCACTGGTAGCTCGTAAAGAGACTTGACACAATTAAATATAAATTATAAATTGAAAGTGTTCAATTTATTTAGGGGGATCGTATAATGTATGTTGATACATTATAATATAAAATTTATGAAACTTTATAATATAATTTTGAATTAATTTCAAAAATAATTCTTGAGAGAAAATATTTGAAAGAGTTCAAATAATTAATATGAATTGGATTCATATTAATATAAATAATTTAATAAAATCCCTAAGATTAAATATGTGATATTTAATTGGGTAATTAATTAATTATGGAATTAATTAATTATTTATTAAATTAAATATGAATAAGATAATAGATTTGATCTTATTCATGACATTTTCCTATTAGGAAAATGTCTTGGCCTTTACCTATAAATAGAACTCCTGGGGTGGGGTGAAAGACATCTCATTCATTTTTCTTCTCTCAGAGATCTCTCCTAAAAGACTCCCACCAGTCTCCTACTTCAAGAAGTCTTAGAGATATACCGATGTAACCAACTGGTGGTGTTCGCACAAGAGAAGGTTGCTGGAATTTTCTGCAAGATCGTGAAAAAGGCAGTTTTTCGGTCAAGTCGTCTTCAAATAGTAAGTATTCTTGAACCTTTATCATTAGGATCACCTAGATTAGATCTAGGCTATTATTAAGCATGTTTATAGTCGTTGTGCAACTCTTTAAACATGTTTTATTGCTGTAATTTTTTTTTTTTTGCAAATTGTATTGGTATTTCAAATTAAAATCAAAGACTCTGAGTACGTTTTGTCCATGCGCCCACGTCGTCCGCTGCGCCGATGGCTCTCATTCCCTTCAATTGGTATCAGAGCCAACTCAGTTGTTTGTTATTTTAAATGTAGATTTTCAATTTTTTCATGGTGCGATTTATGCACTATGAATGTTATGGTTAGCGTATAAATGGTTTCAATTAATTTGGCCATAGATTTACGTTTCTTGAATGGTTCAATGTAAAGGCCCCCCTTTTATGGCATATTCTGTAAATCTATTATCCTTTGTAAGTCTGAGAATATGGTGTTCTATGATGAATATCATTGAAAATCACGTCCAAATTCGAGGCCAAACGTGAAGAACAGCCGCAGGAATGCCCAGGTTCTGCCTCCAGATGCAGTAGCGTCGCGACCCTGTTCATCGGGCGTCGCGACGCTAACGCGATTTCGGGAGGCGGAGATCTACAATCGCATAAGCGTGGCGAGGCTATCTTCTCAGCATCGCGACGTTAATGCGATTTCATGCGGCATGCGGCTAGGGTTTCATGAGGCGACTGAAGCTGTTTTTGCGGTCCGGTTCAACTGTTAGGGCTGGTCTGGGGTCGATTTGGCCCGATCTAGCATGGTTCAAGCATGTTTTGGCATTTTGGGAGCCGATTCGAGTCGGTTCGTGCGGTCTAGCCTGGTTCTGAAGCTGCATAAGGATGTTTGTAAGATAAAATAGCTTAAATTATTGTAATTTATATGCTTTATTTTATCCTAAGGGCCAATTACTCGGTTTATATGCTAGTTAAATGCTTTACGGATGTCATTTAGATTTAAAATCCCGCCTTAGGTTATAAAGCATGTTCATGCATTTTATATATATTATAATTAGTTATAATGTATGGATTGAAATGCATGGTTTATTTTCATGAGTTGTTTAATATATAGTTGAGTTATATTAAAATCATGAAAAATGGAATAGCATGATGCATTAAATTACTTAATTAAATATAAAGAGTTATATTTGATAAGTTGTTTGCAACATGCTACTTTGATTTACCTTCATTGGCAATATTATAATTGTTATAATTATTTAATAAGGAAATCATAGTTGCATTGACCATGAAACATCCATAACTTAATATAATTGTTATATTAAATTCATGCAATCCAATCCGGTATATATATAGTTTTATTATATTAACTTGAATATGATTGTTAATTATTTTAAAACTATAGTATGCATGATTATAGGGCTAATCATTAAAATTTGAATAGTTTAAAATTAATTATTAGAAACCGTCAACCTATAATAAAGATTGCATGCAAACATAGGATCATAGGTAAATGAATTAATTTTAAAATGTTTAAAATTAATTAGACCTAAGATCACGTTAATTCTAATAGGATTAGAATTAAGTCTTGCTTAGTTTTAAAATAGTTTTAATATGACTAAGTACGACAAACATAACTATTGGTGAAGTTCTGTCTAAGGCTGGAGTTACTTAAGATCACGGTTTACGAAACACCTCCTACCTGGGAACTGACCCAGAACTTGAGTTGAATTAACCATAGTTATGTAAGCATGCAATATCACTAGGTTAATTAAAAGAGTTTAATACACATAGATCTTTCGAGTAAAGACTTTACATTACTATGGTTAAAAGGGAACTCTCCCGGTTAAGTTCTGTCTAACGCTAGAGGTATTTAAGCTGACGGTTTACGTAACACCTACTACCTGGGAACAGACCCGAAACCGGAGTTGAAATAACCATAGTATGTTAAAAGAGTTTAATTCACCTAGAACATTTCAGTAAAATTCTCATTATAATAGTTATAATAGGATTACACTTAGATAAATTGAATTAGCCTGATTTATCTAGGTTAATAAACCCTAAAATATATTCTAGGTCACTTTAGTGGGAGGTAACATCAAAACTTGATTTAAATCGAGTTTTGACTCCTACGTCCCTTTATTTACAACGTGAGATCAATGCTCGGCTTTGTGTCTTTTAAGCGCAGCCTCCCTTCGGAAAGTGTTTGCAATGGTCAATAACAAGGTGAATGGGGAAAGTTCTCATAGTAAGTGGGAGTGGGACACGTGTCAACGTATCCCTCGGTCTCCACCAATAAGTCACACAGAGAGAGTCTTATGATCCGTCTGCGTGTTGTCCTGGAGCAACCATCCCTTCGGATGGCCCGATCATATGCTTCGTAACACCAAGAACTCCTGAAAAGGATAGGGTCACTTAGGCTAATTACCAACAGTTGTCTTTCCCTTCAGTAGCTTGTTGGTGCGTGCCTCTGGGATCTGAAAGTGGGAGGGATACACTTACGCAGATAACTTAATTCATTGACGAATCCTTGATCGAACAACGATGGTCAACGTCTATAGGAATATGAGTTATTCTGGTAATACAGTTGACTGAGAAGTGTCTCATTTCAAAGGAGGAGTAGCTGATCACCCTTTGGTGGCTGTTACTCTAAACCTCTGAAACATCATTGCAAAACTAAATCAATAGTCGTAGGGTACTATGATTGCTTGTTTTTGCTAAACTGATTAGATTGTATGCAATTGTTTGTATTGCTCTTGTAATGGGTTAGTGCAATAAATAATCAAGTAATATGTTATTTCAGCGATTCAATGATTAAATATGTGCATAGTCTTACGCCTATTTAATAAATAACCGTGATTATACAACAAACTTAAACGATTAATTTGTGGCAAATAATTTAATATTAGTCTTCGCAGAGAAATGTTCTCATGCCCCAAATGTTCAATTCATTAAGAAGTGTTATTAATGAATGTGACAGTGAGCCTTGCTCAGCAAAAGAAGACTTGTCCAAAGACAGTAAATTCGATTTACTTGGAATCGTAATTTGTGAGGAATAGAATCTACATGAATACTTGATTCATAGTCACAAATCACTTTTGTTCTTCTTATTAAAAGGAATGAATTCCTGGCAACAACTTGATGCTATTGAGATAACTCTAAAAAATTTTGAACTAGAGAAGTTGTCTTGGTTGTAGCAATGGGGAACGTTAAGTTATTTTTTTCAGTGGGAGAAAATATATATTATTAGATAATGTGTATATAATTCTTAAGATCAAAAGAAATTTGTTTTCTATATCTTATTGGCTGGAACAATGTTACTCTTTACCTGTCCCTACTAACGCATTTCATTTAAAAAAAGGGAGTTAATTTTTTCAGTTGGACTGAAAAATAACATAAATTTTTTAAGACTAATCAAGAGTACAACAGTCATGAACACTAAGTTGCTTGAGGCTGCTAATACTCAAAGAAATGAAAGACAAAGGATTTCTCCTATAGGAAAATACTTTTCTTTGGCACTTCAGGTTAGGACATATTTACCTCAATATGATAGGGAGATTGGTCAAGAGTATACTGTTGGATCAGTATGACAACCCTAGAGGGGGGTGAGTAGGGTTTAATAAAACTTTTTCTTAAATAAACCCAATTAAACTAATTAATACACTTTTTATAAGCAATGAGATAAATTCAATTTATGCAACAAATAAGAACAACGTAAAGCATGCAATAAATTGATTAAATTAATTGCAAAAATAAAAATGAAAGAGTTAGAGAAAAAGACACCGTAATTTTTATAGTGGTTCGGTCAAACTCGACCTACTCCACTCCCCAAGTGCCTCTTGGGAATTTGAATAAAAACCTTTCGACTCTTTCCATGGATTAGAGCCCAACCGTTACACCACCGCTCCTTTTACGGGTTCAAGAGCAAACCCGATCCTTTCCACGGGTTAGGATCAAACCGTTACAAGTGTTGGAATTTTTGAAGAATACAATACAACTCTCAATATAGTGGATTTACCAATTTGAGCACTCAACAAATGTATCCTCACAATACAATAACACTCTCTCAAGAACCAGATGAAAAGAAAAAATTGGGAGCTTGGAGAGAGCAACAATGGAAACATTTTGATTTGGGAGGATTGTAAAATGTAAAATTGTTGGTTAAAAACTTGGGGAGGAAGATGAGTTTAAAAAGAGAGGGAAATGGAGTACAAAGATAAATTTAATTTGGACCATTGGATTTGTGTTAAAGAAAAATGAAGGGTGGAGATTAAAAGAAATTTAAAAGAATAAATAATAAATAATAATAATAATAATAATAGTAATAAATATATATAAGTTTATGTGTTAACGGTAAACTAAACTTAAAAATAATATATATATATATATATATATATATATTTGAAAAAAAAACTTCCAACGATCAAACATTAATTGCAAGTCAAATTTTGATTTTTTTTTTTTAAATATTCAAGTAGCCGTTTGTCACATTTTTTTTAAATAAACTTATATATATATATATATATAACCAAAAAGGCCCACATGTGTCACTCTCCCATAGCTCCACGTGTCGTCGTCTAATTGGTTCATTGATGTTGACTCAGCCCGCCACGTCATCGCCTCGCGTATTTTTCGTTAAAGCTTGTTTCGACTATAACTTCTTCGTTTTAGCTCCGATTTGAGTGATTCAAGAGGCGTTAGAATTTTTGTTCCGAGCTCTATGCTATGGGCACATTAAAACACTAAAATTATCAGTAATTAAAAATTGAGTTTGTTATCATCAAAACATTGATTAATTGATTAATTAAAATTAATTAATTTGAGATCAAGGGCCAAAAAGCCAACATATACTTCTAAGCAAGTTAGAAGATGACTCTCTGCCACCCTAAGGAAACCGGAAAGCTGTTCAACAGTATACCTATTCCTAGGCCACCCTAAGGAAACAAGAAATGTGGAAACTTCTTCAATCCACAAGAGAATAAAGAATTTGTACCGACAAATGCTACATTCTCATAAGAAGACCACATGAGAAATAATAAGCCACAAAGTAAGGTCGCTTTAACTGATGAAACTACAAAATTATCAACAAGAGTTGTTGATAAGTCAACAAGGGTTGTTGATGTTGTTGGACCTTTAAACAAGAGTTGTTGATAGGGCCAATACAACTGGTTAGTTACATCAATCTCAAAAGTTTAGAGTGTCTCAATATAGTGGGAGGGTTGTTCTACAATCTGACCGTTACATGGGCACAATTGAAGCCCAGATCGTCATACGTGATGATGGCTTTGAGGATTCATTGTCTTAGAGCAAGGCAATGAATGATGTTAACAAGAACTAATTGGATTAAAGCAATGGACCCAGAATTAAAATATGTTATATCAATTCCATCTAGGATCTTGTAGAACTATCTAATGAGGTAACACATATAGATTACAAATGAATCTACAAGAAGAAACGAGACATAATCTTATGGTTAGACTTATGGCAAAGGGTTATACCCAGAGATAGGGGACTGTAAGAAATTCTTATCTCTTGTCGCCATGCTGAAGTCTGTTAGAACTCTTGTCCATTTTGAATGGATGTCAAGACTACTCTTTTGAATGGTAATCTTGAGAAGAGTATCTACATTAAAGGAATTGAATCCTCTAGCGGAAGCGGTTTTCACCGTTTGTGATTTAATTTCTAATTAGAATACCGATACGTTGGGCAAAAATAAAAAACAGAAACGATTTCTATTTAGATCTATGTTAAGCATGCTGAAAAAAAATATATTACTCTAAACTACTTTACAGTTGAAGAAACTTACGTGAATTGTAGTGGCCAAACTCCTCAGCACAATGCTCCAACTTGAAATTCACGTATAACCTTTTTACTCCAAGAACACTACCAAAACATTACACCCACTATAACTCTTGGGACTCAAGATTGGCTTGTGGGAACCCAAAAACTAGTCTTGAAAGGGATTTACAGCAAGGTGAATTGCTGGAATTTTTGAGAGATGAAAAGAGGAAAAAGAACCAGAGCGTTTTCTTTCTCTGTTTTGCATGAAAATGAGAGAGTGAGAGACTGTTGGGGGAACTCCCTCCCAACTTTACGATAAGTGGGGAGGGAGTTATTCCCTACTTGATCTCTACCGTTGATCATAATCAACGCGATCCAGGCCGTCTATTAATTAAATAATAATTATCATTTAATTAATTAAATAATTATAATTAATTTAATTAAATCAATATTAATTAAACAAATTATAACCTAAGGTATTTAATTCAATTTGAAGCCTATTCAATTGAATTAAATTGGCCATTCATTTAATCTCATCAATTGAATCCACATTAATTAAATATCAAATATTTAATTAATTTTATAATTGAATCACATTCAATTTTATCTCTCATTTAACCTATAGTTTTAATGTGCATCAAAATGTACATTAATATAAACTATAGTATTAATTTGATTAAATCACATTTAACCAAACTAAATTGAATTAATTAATTCCCAATTAATTAATTCATGAATTAATTAAATATCACATATTTAATTAAATTCATAATTCTCTCTTTAATTAATTTTGAATCATATCCAAAATTAATTATAAAGTTTAATTCTATAATTAAACTTTATACTATAATATATCTCCATACATTATATTAATTCCCTTTAATATCAAGACTAAATCATCTGAGAACCCGTTATGAGCTAGCAGGTGGACCTAATGGACCTACAGATCAGAAGCTCCAACGATACGAGATTGATCAGCTAAACTCATTAACCGAGTCAATCAACATTCATTAACCGTGGGTCACTCCACTAAAGACCCACAACTGCACTCTTCTCACTATAGAATATTTTTGTGTCCACGAATATCGACCAATTGCAGTAAGTCAATCCTTCACGTGTGTTTGTAACACCAGCTGGGTCAAATTACCGTTTTACCCCTGGGTTACCTCTGGATCCTTAAGTACCACTGATCCCTCTAATGAACAACCTGTTTAGGGTCCAACCACTAAACAGAAATTCCTCTCGGGCCAAGAGAGGACAACGCGCTTTTGTTCAAGCCCTGGAATCAGCCCTTAAGGGAACACACATCTACTTGCCCCAATAGAGGAAGGAGTGAATTCCATCTTGTACTGTTATGTTCCCAGCCCTCATACATGTGTCAACCAGAATGGTTCATTTAGCAAGATCAAAAGCAAAAGGGTTTGAAAAGCATAAGTGATCCATTCATTGATTGGACCTAAGCAATTCGACATTAAAATATAAGATTTGATATTGTGATCAAATCTTTTTGGCTTTGATCAGAACATTGATGAATCTTGTCTTAAAGATCGTCAATAGTTGTTGCAATTCTGGAGTGGTTAAAAATATGAGATAAATTGACTCCAAAATACTGTGCAAGTATACACAATCTAGCAGCAAGCGATAAGTATTTATCGTATCCACAGGGTCTTGAAATGCCTACCTCTATTGATTTAATTTTCCTTTTTAGTGATTTCAAATGGTTGGTTAAATTGATTGGGTTTTTAAAATGCTGAAACAAAAGATATGCGGAAGCAGTAAGTGATTACGACTAGAGAAAACAGAATGGAAACAGACACAGATTAAGACTTTTGTAATTGTTATAAAGATGCTCCAGCAATTCTTTTGACCTGTCAATCTCCTCAGTATTATCAGCGGGATCCTCCCGGAACTCCGGATTTTTTGGAATATGTTTCAAAACCAATGAAGCTCTACCGATCAAGCACTAGGCAACTGGCTATCCCTAACTCAGTCACTGGCGTTCACCAATACACAATGATCTAGCGTGAATTATCGCCACACAACTCCTAAATCATCCCTGAAACTAGGAGAAGCTATACATACCGACTAGCTAGGCGGGCACATAATGAAAATAAAGATCAACAATAATTCAAGATGATCATGATCAAATAGAATTTCCAAATTTATAAATATAACAATCACATAATTCTTAACCTATGCCTACAAAGCAATTAGTTCATGATTGAAGACATAAAATACGTTACAATCTCGATAAGCACATCCATAAAGCGAAATAAACAAGAAGTACTAATCCTTTTTAGGAAATGGGGATGAAACGGCTGCTCTAAACCACCAAGAACATGGAAGAACTTCATCTCCTTGAGTGGAATCGGAAATGGTCTTCTTAGATCTCCATTCCGCCATCAATTCGGCCTCCGGCCGATTGATTCGGTCTCCAAATCGTGAATGCCTTTATCTTTGACGGCTCCTCCTTTTATAATATGAGAATTAGGTTAAATTGGACACATGGCAGGCTCTCCTCACTCCTTTATCCCGAAAATAACTCAATAGAAGTCGGTTTGTCAACTTGGCTAACGAGCTGTGATGTGGCAGTTTTGCTGCAGCACAGAATTTGCTCCCTCACGTTGCTCAACAGTATTTTCTGCACAAAATAACTTTCAAAGCCTCCATTCTTCCAAATGGGTTAAAACATGTAATATATATCTAAAACCAACCCTATTAAGCACAAAAGACACACAAATCCCTATAGAATTAAGGCCTAAATAACTACCTTTCGGACAGTTATCACACCCCCAAACTTGAACTATTGCGCATCCCGAGCAATACTAACTCACCTTTCCTTGAAAATTCAAAACATTAGTCATAGCACAACTCAATCAAAACAGATATTCCAACAATATCTTTAACCTTTACCTGAGCATCCTGCAAAACCAAGCACTGCTGCAGCAAAATAATTCTTCCAGCATGGACAAATAATCACCACTTTCAACTCAATTATAAGAACTTGCCACAGCCTAGCTCTATTATCAGACATATTAAAACACATTTTTAAGGGGTTTATATTTTTATGTTCTTCATACTTAAAGCAGCCCTACAGTCATAAGGTCTTAAGCATGAGATGACCCACTTTATGGTGCAGTATACCCTTGCCTCAAACTTATCACCAATTAGGCTAAATACTCATTGTTAAACCCAAAAATCCTTAGTTATTTTATCCCTTGCTTCTCAGAATAGCGACATTTTATGATGAAGCTCACCTCAGCCATGGGAGACAGAAAACTGCTAGATTATCATTCATCCTTCAAAACTTTTGCTCTATGAATTTTCTCAGCAAAATTTTCAACAATCAACTTTTTTCAGCAAATAATTTTTCTCATTTTTCCAATATTTTCTAGGTCATCTTTTGACGTGAAGACAAACTGTGGGTATCACAAATGTCCCTGGTTACTCAACAACCTAGCAAATTTTTAAATGAAGGAGAAGAATGCTCGAGCAAAACAATTGGAGTAGCAAAAAGTCTCCCAAACTTAAATTATTCATTGTCCTCAATGAATTAGCAACATGATAAGTATACCCCCAAACTTAATTTTTTCTATCTGAATTTTAAACTAAGTGTGAGACTAAGATTAAGCTTAAGGTGGATCAAATAAGACAATGCTACCTCAGAACTTTTGCTGCAGTCATGACCAGGCTAGAAGGAATGCTCAAGCAAAAGGTTTCTGGAGATCAGAACATCTTGGTCTAATTAAGCTAACTAGTCCATGCTTCAAAAATTCAGAAGAGAATTATGTTAGATATCAGATATGCCAAACAAAACAGTATTTGATTTCATTAAAGATCAAGATCACAGATCAACATAATCATGTCAGAGATATATTTTAAACCAGCAGATAAAAACAAAGAAACAGAACATAACATAAGCAAAAAGAACAAAACACATGCAAGGCGAGCACAAAAAATCATTCATCAAAATATTTGCTCGCAAAAACTAAAACTTTCCTTTAATTTTTCATCATGTTCAGGCTCTGGGTTGTCTTCTTCCTCTCAAATGATGGGTGGAGATGGAATGCATAGTTCACAAGATCGTCAATGAAAATTAGGAAGGCTTGATATGACTTAGAAAAATTCACTTGCATAACCCTCCTTAGTGTGATGTCCCTTCAACGATCATAGCTCTAGTAGGTTTGAAGTTGTCTCTCAGTGAATTCTAGCCTACTGAGAACCATCTCAAGCTGCTCCAGCACTCTATGGACACCGCACAACAAACCACCCTGGCACACTTCACCTTTTTTAAGTCTAGCAAGATTGGCAATGTTAATAATCCCCTTGTCAAACAAGTTTATATCATTGGAGCTCTCTGGGACTCTGAACCTTCAAGTGTACTCGATCACGGGGGATAGTGGAGGCGTACGTTGTAGGCAATAATCTCTGCTTGATAAAGTCGAGCCAAGTAGTAGCCTCACTTTTTAGGTATGTTGACTGGAATGTTTTTGCCCTCATCCTTGACAACCTCCACTGGGAATTTAGTTGCTCGTTTGAGGAAGCAACTAATATTGCGATGTAAACAACGTGGGGGAAGTCTTGCAAATTAAACAGAGAAATAATCACTGCATGGCTCCAGTCGACAACAACTCTACGAAAAATAACCAAGAATCCTTCATTTTCATCGATGTTACCAACCGTGATTAGTAATGTTCGCTCAAGGAAAATATGTGAGCTCTTTGCCACCATCAAAGCCGCGCTCCATAAGAACATCTCGCTTCAGGACTTCTTGATATTTTTGTCTTTGCTTTTTCATGGATATATCTCTGGTACCAAAATCTTTCATCAAGTTCAACTTCTTCACTTAGTTCCATCTCAGTCTCAACAGTCTCAACATTTTTTTCCTTGCTTGTGTTTTTTTTTTCCTCACAATAATAACACACACAAAAAAATCATATCAGTAGTAATAAAAGATAAGAGTGAAAAACGTACCTGATGGGATCGTATAAATAGGGCACTAACTCAAAGATCTTCAACAAATAATTAGCCCCTAATTATCTCTCAATTAATTGAAGTTACCGTTTTACTTCATGGATTCATAGAAAAATTTTATCATCTGTCAAACGGTAAGATCTTCCATTTACTGTACTCCCTCTGTGTGTAACAACCATAACGATAGTTGCCCTCTGCTCAACACATGACATCTTTGGTAGTTAACTGCATGCCCACTTAATTATCCTACTAACAACAATAAAATCTCAATGATAAAGTTATAATCTTATCTCACAAAAAAATCTTCACCGAATAAAATCTCTGATCTTCTCAACAAAATTGGGAAATCAAATCTTATTTTTAAAATAAAATCCACAAGATTTATTATTTTAAATCTGGAAAAATCTTTTGAAAAATTCTTCAAAATCAAATCTAAACTAACCAACAAAATAAAAATAAATAAATAATAAAATAAAAATCTAACCGAATAAAAATCAAATCAAATCAAAATAATATCGAAAAATAAAATAAATCAAAATTAATATAAAAAAACGAAATCAAATAATGGGAGCTGCTGATTAGAATGCTGAAATTTTGCTCCCTCAAAATCTACGCTCCCTAAATCTGCCAGCAACTTCAAAGAAGAATATTTCAGAGTTAAATCATGAAGATATATTATTAAAAATCTAATCTAAACGGAAATTAAAAATTCAAACTGAAATTAAATCTAAACAGAACTAATCCGATTAAATTAAGAATTAAATTGACAAAAATAAAAATAAATAAATAAAATGAACATAAAATCTACGAAAATACCAACGAATTAAAATAAATTAGATAAAATTGAAAAAAAAATCTAATTCAAATTAATTCAAAACAGAATAAAATCCATGAGATCAAATAAAATCGCAACAACACTAGGAGCTACAAATATTGCAATATGAAATGCTCCCGCAAAACTTTTGCTTTATTCGCTGCCCTTTTACTTTAAACTCACAGCCATCAGCAACACATTGTCTAACCATAGATGCATCATTGGATAAATAAAACTTTACCTCATGGAAAAATTCTTTCATTTGTTCTTTTGATAAACCAGAAGGCAAATTTCCACAATCAAGGTAATTGGAAAAGTCATCATACGAAGGTGTTTTCACTGCCTTAATATGAGCTACAGTAAGTAACCGCTCATCAATGAAGGATTTCCTAATCCCAGGTTGCTGGCGCAATGCCAATGAATTACAAGGTTCAATAGGCTTGGATTTCTCAACTATTGGCTCTAAGAATTCAAAATTCCTCTTAAAACTAGAAATCTCACCTACATCGTCATACTCATGCTCCAATCCACCTATTTCCAAATCCTCAATTTGGATCTCTCCAAATTTTTGGGTATGGTACTCCATCAAATCCTTCTCAAAGTGGTCCTCAACAAACTCATCCAACACCTGAATGCACGAGCAATCCTCAAAATCATTTGGATATTTCATTGCATCAAACATATTAAACTTCACCTTTTGGTCATGCACCTTCATTGCAAGCTCCCCTTGTTGTACATCCATTGCCTCCATCATATTGACCAGACCCCAATTCTTTTTCGACAACATTACTATCACTACTCTTTTCTACTTCCTGGGGTTTACTAGGCTCTTTTCTATCTTGTAGTGGCTTACCACTCCTTAAAGTCATTGCCTGCACCTGCTTCTTACCTTCCCTTATAGGGTGTTCAATATCGAAAGGAATGTTCCCTTGAGGTCGTGCCTTCAGCTCATTAGCTAGTTGACGCACTTGCAACTCTAGGACTCTTAATGAAGCCTGCTGACTTTGGATTATGACATCATTACGAGCCATATAATCCTTCATCATTGACTCTAGAGAATTACCCGAATTTTGCTGGGGCAAAACCTACTTATTTTGCTGGGGGAATTCCTGCGATTTAGCAAATCCGGAATGGTTCACCACCTTTTGCTGTGCTTGGGGGACTTGCGAATTGCTTCCTTACCCTCCCCACGCAAAGTTGGGGTGGTTGCGGCAACCTGGTTTATAAAAATTAGAATATGGGTTATTCCTCTGATTACCTGCAAAAAACACCAAAGCTAGATTGCTAGGACAAAACTCATAATTATGCTCTTCACCACAATAAACACATGATTCTTCTGTAACTTTGTTTACCACTGGCGGTTGCTGGAGATGACTAACCACTGTTACATTTTTAAGAGCGTTAGCTAATTCTACAATATCGGCCCTAATGGCAGACACACCATCAACTTCTAACACACTCTTAACTTTTTTATTAGAGCCTCTGACATCTGTCCATTGACAACTTTAGGTTGATATTCTCTCTAAAATCTCATAAGCTTCATTAAAAGATTTTTCCAAAAGAGCCCCTCCCGCAGAAGGATCCACCATACACTCGGTCGCTATGTTTAACCCATTGTAAAATATTTCCATTTGAATACAATATGGCAAACAGTGGTGGGGACACTTTCGCAAAAGCTCCTTAAACCTTTCCCAAGCCTCACTAAAAGTTCTCTTCCTCATTTTGCCTAAATCCCACTATTTCACTCCTTAACTTGGCACTCCTAATTGGTGGAAAATACTTACTAAGAAATTTCTCTACTAGCTCATTCCACATACTTATCGATGCTGGAGCAAAAGAATTCAACCACACTTTTGCTCCATCTCTAAGAGAATAAGGGAATAGGGTTAATCTAAGGGCATCTCTCGACACTCCCTGGAAAACAAATGAATCACTAACTCCTAAAAAAGACTTAAGATGAAGATGACGGTCCTCGGATAGTAAACCATGGAATTGGCCAACCATCTCTAACATGTGAAACATGACCGGTTTCAATTCAAAATTCAATGCCTCAATTATCGGACGCATTATCACTGGATTTAACTCTTAAATTATTGGGAAAACATACGATCTAATGACTCTGTCCCTATCATTTGCTACAAGGATAGGATACTTAGCCTGATTATTTTGCTGTCCGTTTTGCTCCAGCGGCGGATTTTGCTGCATCGCACACTTCCTCTTCGAGATTCACTTGAACTTTTTTTTTTCAAAATCTAATCCGAAGGGGATTGCTCACACACCAAAGTCACACCTACAAAAGAAAAAGAAACAGTCAAAAAGTTCACGCACCAAATCACCAAAAATATAAAAAAAAAATCAATCAAATAAAACAATTTCATGTCCCCGGCAACGGCGCCAAAAACTTGTTGCAATTCTAGAGTGGTTAAAAATATGAGATAAATTGACTCCAAAATACTGTGCAAGTATACACAATCTAGCAGCAAGTGATAAGTATTTATCGTATCCACAGGGTCTTGAAATGCCTACCTCTATTGATTTAATTTGCCTTTTTAGTGATTTCAAATGGTTGATTAAATTGATTGGGTTTTTAAAATGCTAAAACAAAAGATATGCAGAAGCAGTAAGTGATTACGACTAGAGAAAACAGAATGGAAACAGACACAGATTAAGACTTCTGTAATTGTTATAAAGATGCTCCAGCAATTCTTTTGACCCGTCAATTTCCTGCAGTATTATCAGCGGGATCCTCCCGGAACCTCAGATTTTTTGGAATATGTTTCAAAACCAATGAAGCTCTACCGATCAAGCACTAGGCAACTGGCTATCCCTAACTCAGTCACTGGCACTCACCAATACACAATGATCTAGCGTGAATTATCGCCACACAACTCCTAAATCATCTCTGAAACTAGGAGAAGCTATACATATCGGCTAGCTAGGCGGGCACATAATGAAAATAAAGATCAACAATAATTCAAGATGATCATGATCAAATAGAATTTAAAGATTTATAAATATAACAATCACATAATTCTTAACCTATGCCTACAAAGCAATTAGTTCATGATTGAAGACATAAAATACGTTACAATCTCGAGAAGCACATCCATAAAGCGAAATAAACAAGAAGCACTAATCTTTTTCAGCAAATGGGGATGAAACGGCTGCTCCAAACCACCAAGAACATTGAAGAACTTCGTCTCCTTGAGTGGAATCGCAAATGGTCTTCTTAGATCTCCATTCCGCGGTCAATTCGGCCTTCGGCCGATTGATTCGGTCTCCAAATCGTGAATGCCTTTATCTTTGACGGCTTCTCCTTTTATAAGATGAGAATTAGGTTAAATTGGACACATGGCAGGCTCTCCTCACTCCTTTATCCCGAAAATAACTCAATAGAAGTCGGTTTGTCAACTTGGCTAACGAGCTGTGATGTGGCAGTTTTGCTCCCAGTTTTGCTGCAGCACAGAATTTGCTCCCTCACGTTGCTCAGCAGTATTTTCTGCACAAAATAACTTTCAAAGCCTCCATTCTTCCAAATGGGTTAAACACATGTAATATATATATCTAAAACCAACCCTATTAAGCACAAAAGACGCACAAATCCCTATAGAATTAAGGCCTAAATAACTACCTTTCAGACAGTTATCAATAGTTTAGTAGCTTTATTAGTGTTGTATGTGATTGGTATCATAGTCATTGGCAATGATGTGGGTTATCTTACTGACTAGTAAAATGAGCTAGCATCTCATTTCCAAATGAAAAGTTGGGAGAACCTAAGTTTTTTCTTTGGATCCAAATTGTTAGGAACTGTAAGAACAAAAAGCTAGCCTTGTCTCAAGTGTCTTATATCTACAAGATGTTAGTTAGATATAAGATACAAAATTCCAAGAAAGGTTCACTACCTTTCAGGCGTGGAATTCATTTTGTCTAAGAAACTGTTTCCCAAGACACCTCCAGAAGTTGAGGAGATGAGACGAATGCCCTATGCAATATGGATTGTCATTATGTATCAATCTAATCCAAGATTTGATCACTGGAAAAACCCTTAAGAATATCCTCAAGTATCTGAGGAGAAAGAGGAACTATATGCTCGTGTATGAGACTAAGGATTTGATCCTTACAGGATACTCTGACATGGATTCTAAGACTGATAAGGATTTGAGGAAATCTACATCAATATCCATGGTCAATCTTTAAGAATGAGTTATAGTATTGCATAGTTACAGTCTTTACCATATAGCCCGAAAATATAGCTGCTTGTGAAGCAGCGATAGAGACTGTAAGGCTTAGGAAGTTCTTGACTGATTTTGAATGTGTTCCAAATGTGAACTTGCCCATCACACTTTATAGTGATGTAGTGGTGTTGTGACCAATTCGAAAGAACCTTGCAGCCCAAGACAAGCAAGCACATTGAATTAAATGGAATATTGTTGATTAATTCACGAAGGCTCTCTCGACTAAAGGGTCTAGGGTCATCTAGAAGGTCTAGGTCTACGAGTTATGTACAAATGTGAAATCTAGGGCAAGTGGGAGAAATGTAAAGGGTATAATGATACCATTATGTAATGGGTATAGTGACACCCTAGTTTATGTATTTGTACATTGTTTATGTTTTATACATGTATTTATACACCCACTACTAAATAGATTATTATACATCCCACTAAACTAGAGTTTTAGTTCAAGTGGGAATTTGTTAGGTTTTATGCCCTAAAACTCGTAGATAGTGAATGTAAACAAATTGTATACTTGTTTTAATAAAGTGTTATTGAGTTTCTGCAATAAAATGTTATTGTTAAATATTGCACAATTTGACCCAAATCCAATATACTAAGATCCAAGGTTGTTTGTATGTAACTTGAACTAGTATACACGAAATAGTAACCGCTAGCTGTAACACCGTTAACTAGTTAGGTTTCTATTTCACTAGGATGACCTAGGTAACTTAGTCTGAATTTTGAGTGGATTATGGACTCCTGTTCACGAGCGATTTTCCTTTGATTTGTATGGGTGAGAGCAGCCAGTACGCCGACTCAATAAGCCTACCATTTTGGGGACAAGACCGAGTGGGGAGCTGGGAACATAATCACACAAGATGGACTTCACTCCTTCCCGACTTTTGAGGAAGTAGGTGAGTGTTCCCTTAAGTGGTGTCTCCGAGTCTTGAACAAAGGGCCCTACCCTCTCACTAGCCCGAGAGGGGTTTTCTGTTTGATGGTTGGACCACAAATAGGTTGTTCATTAGAGGAGCACTGATACTTAAGGAGGTAGAGGTAACTCAGGGATAAAACGATAATTTGACCTAGCTGGAGTTACGAACACTCGTGAAGGACTAACTTGTCGTTATTGGTCGATATCCATGGACACAAAAATATTCTACAGTGAGAAGAGTGCAGTTGTGGGTCTTTAGTGGAGTGACCCACAGTAAACAAATGTTGACTAACTTGGTTAATGAGTTTAGCCAATTAGTCTCGTATCGTTGGAGCTTCTGATCTGTAGGTCCATTAGGTCCTACTGGTAGCTCGTAAAGAGACTTGACACAATTAAATATAAATTATAAATGGAAAGTGTTCAATTTATTTAGGGGAATATATCGTATAATGTATGTTGATACATTATAATATAAAGTTTATGAAACTTTATAATATAATTTTGAATTAATTTAAAGATTAATTCTTGAGAGAAAATATTTGAAAGAGTTCAAATAATTAATATGAATTGGATTCATATTAATATAAATAATTTAATAAAATCCCCAAGATTAAAGATGTGATATTTAGTTGGGTAATTAATTAATTATGGAATTAATTAATTATGGAAATAATTACTTATTTATTAAACTAAATATGGATAAGATAATAGATTTTATCCTATACATGACCTTTTCCTTTTAGGAAAAGGTCGTGGCCTTTACTTATAAATAGAACCCCTGGGGTGGGGTAAAAGGCATCCCATTCATTCTCGTTCTCCTAAAAGACTCCCACCAGTCTCCTGCTTCAAGAAGTCTTAGAGATATACTGGTGTAACAAATTGGTGGTGTTCGCACAAGAGAAGGTTGCTGAAATTTTCTGCAAGATCGTGAAAAAGGTAGTTTTTCGGTCAAGGCTTCTTCCAATAGTAAATATTCTTGAACCTTGATCATTAGGATCACCTAAATTAGATATAGGCTATTGATAACTGTCCAAAAGGTAGTTATTTAGGCCTCAATTATATAGGGATTTGTGTGTCCTTTATGCTTATTAGGGTTGGTTTTAGAGAGATATTACATGATTTAACCCATTTGGAAGAATGGAAGCTTTGGAAATCACTTTGTGCAGATTATGCTGCTGAGCGACTGGAAGGAGCAAATTTTATGCTGCAGCAAAACTGGGAGCATAAACTGCCACATCACAGCTCGTTAGCCAATTTCATGAACCGACTTCTGTTGAGTTATTTTCGGGATAAAGGAGCAAGGAGAGCCCTACACGTGTCCAAGTTGACCTAATTCAAGTCTCCTTTCCTTCTATAAAAGGAAGTAGCCGTCCAAGTCAAACGCATTCCATGTTTTCCCTTGGAAGCCGAATAGTTAAGGAGATTGAAGACTATCAAGAACACCATCAACCACAAGCTGATTAGGGAGTTTACCTTCTCTATTAACTTGTAGTTATGGACATGCAAACTCAGATTGTAATTCGTATTCCTATGTCTATTATGAACTAAGTAGCTTAAGGTGTTGGTTAGGAATAATGTGATTATTGTGCTTCATCTCTAGTAATAAATTGACTATTGCATTTTGGTTAATTGTTGTGTTTACTCTTATTTTATGCCCGCCTGGCCAGCCGGTATGGATAGCTCTCTCTAGTTTCAGGGATGATTTAGAGAGTGTGTGGCAATTCTCCACACTACAATCATTGTGTATTGGTGAACGCCAGTGACTGAGCTAGGGATAGCCAGTTGCCTAGTGCTTGATCGGTCGCACTTCATTGGGTTTGAAACATATCCCAAAAGATCCGGAGTTCCGGGAGGAATCCGCTAATAATACTGCGAGAAATGCATGATCAATAATATTGCTAGAGCATATCTTAGAATAATCACTAAAACCTAACCAGCGCCTGTCTTTAATCTGTCTATCTATTTGTTTTCTCGTTGTTCTGTCGTTTATTTTGCTTCGACATAATTCTTATAAAACCCAACATTTTTATTATCTTCGAAACCATTAGAAAGTTATACAAAATAGATAAAGTGGAAACTCATTCAGACCTTGGATTGATAATATTACTTGCTGCAGACTGTGTATACTTGCACAGGAATTCTAGAGTATTTCATATCATATTTTTACTCACTCTAGGAACCCAACAAGTTTTTGGCGCCGTTGCCGGGGAACTTGAATAAGTTTTTATCTGATCTGTTTTGTGTATGTGTTTTAGTGGTTTGATGCTAGAACTTTTTGATTGTTTCTTTTGTTTTTGCAGGTGTGATTTCGGTGCATGAGCGATACGCCTGGGGTACGGTTTGAGCTTGATCCAGAAATTGAAAGGACATTTAGGAACAGAAGGAGGGAGCAACGCAGAAACCAGATGGAGAACGTGCCGCAACTTCCGCAGGTTCCTGAAGGTCCAGTAGCAGTGAACCCCCAGCAGAATCCGTTGCTGCAGCAAAACCCACTGTTTGAGCAAAATGAGCAGCGAAATAATCAGGCTGAGAATCCTATCTTGATAGCGAACGATAGGACCAGAGCCATTCGATCATATGTTGTCCCGATGTTTAATGAGTTGAATCCAGGGATTGCACGTCCCCAAATCCATGCGGCGAATTTTGAAATGAAACCAGTAATGTTTCAGATGTTGCAAACTGTGGGGCAATTCCATGGTTTGTCATCTGAAGACCCTCATTTACATCTTAAGTCTTTTCTAGGAGTTAGTGATTCTTTTGTAATTCAAGGAGTGCCTAGAGATGCTCTTAGATTAACTTTGTTCCCGTATTCTCTTAGAGATGGAGCAAAGTCATGGTTAAACTCTTTTGCTCCAGGATCAATTAGGACATGGGATGAGTTAGCTGAAAAATTTTTGAGTAAATATTTCCCACCTAACAGAAATGCTAAATTAAGGAGTGAAATAGTAGGGTTTAGGCAACTTGAGGATGAGACTTTTAGCGAGGCTTGGGAGAGGTTTAAGGAGCTTTTACGAAAGTGTCTGCACCATGGGTTACCTCATTGTATTCAAATGGAAACATTTTACAATGGTTTAAATGGAGTAACCCAAGGTATGGTCGATGCTTCGGCTAGAGGGGCCCTTTTGGCAAAAACTTTTGATGAAGCCTATGAAATTTTAGAAAGAATATCTATTAATAGTTGTCAGTGGTCGGATGTTAGAGACACAAATAAAAAGGTTAAGAGTGTATTAGAGGTTGATGGTGTGTCCACCATTAGGGCCGATCTTGCTATGATTGCTAACGCTCTTAAGAATGTGATAGTGATTAGTCATCAGCAGCCACCAGCTATGGAGCCTGCAGCAGTGGTGAACCAAGTCACGGACGAAGCATGTGTCTATTGCGGTGAAGACCACAACTACGAGTTTTGCCCTAGCAATCTAGCTTCTGTGTTTTTTGTAGGTAATCAGAGGAACAACCCTTATTCTAACTTCTATAATCCAGGTTGGCGTAACCACCCCAACTTCTCATGGGGAGGTCAAGGAAATAACGTACAAGCACAACAAAAGGTGAACCAGCCGGGATTTGCTAAAACGTAGGTAATGCCCCAGCAGAATAAGCCGGCTTTGCCCCAGCAAAATTCGGGAAATTCTCTCGAGGCGATGATGAAAGAATTTATGGCTCGCACAGACGCTGCAATTCAAAGTAATCAAGCCTCGATGAGAGCCCTGGAATTGCAAGTGGGTCAGCTAGCTAATGAGCTCAAGGCGAGGCCTCAAGGGAAACTTCCTTCGGATACTGAACACCCTCGAAGGGAAGGTAAGCCATTAGAAGAAAGAATTGAGCCTAGTAAAACCCAGGTTATAGATAAAAATGGTGATAGAAATAATAATGTTGTTATCGAGGAAGAGTTGGAGTCTGGTCAGGGTGCTGGAGGCAGCAATAAAAAAGCTGGAGCATCTGGTTCTGTGCCAGATGTAGAACCACCATATGTGTCGCCCCCACCTTATGTACCACCTCTACCTTTTCCACAAAGGCAAAAGCCTAAGAATCAGGATGGTCAATTTAAAAAGTTTTTAGAGATTCTTAAGCAATTGCATATAAATATCCCTTTAGTAGAAGCTATTAAGCAAATGCCTAATTATGCTAAATTTCTTGAGGATATTTTGACTAAAAAGAAAAGGTTAGGTGAGTTTGAAACTGTATCTCTTACTGAGGAGTGTAGTGCTATTCTCAAGAATGGTCTACCCCCCAAGGCTAAGGATCCAGGGTCATTTACCATACCTGTGTCTATAGGTGGAAAGGAATTAGGTAGAGCACTCTGTGATTTAGGTGCAAGCATTAACCTTATGCCTCTTTCGGTCTATCGGAAGTTAGGTATTGGTGAAGCTAGACCTACCACAGTTACACTCCAACTAGCTGATAGGTCTATCACATATCCAGAGGGTAAAATTGAGGATGTCTTAGTAAAAGTGGATAAGTTCATATTTCCTGTTGATTTTATTATTTTAGACTATGAGGCTGATAAAGATGTCCCAATTATTCTAGGTCGTCCATTTTTTGCTACTGGTAGGGCATTAATAGATGTTCAAAAAGGAGAATTAACAATGAGAGTCTGTAATGAGGAAGTGAAATTTAATGTGTTTAAAGCCATGAAATATCCAGACGAAATGGAGGATTGCTCCTTCATTAGGATTTTGGAGAGCACAGTTATTGAGACAGCAATACAGGATTCGGCTAATAAGCATTCAGAAAAGCATGGAGAGGTTAGCGTAGAAGATTTTGAATTTTGTTCTTTAGATAAAAAAAAAATGAAAAAGAATTGTTTAGGTGTGAGGATGTTTTTGAGTCTTTAGATTTAGATCAAAGAAAGGCTCCCCCAATTAAACCATCCCTGATTGAGGCACCTACTTTAGATTTGAAGCTTTTACCAGATCATCTAAAGTATTTGTATCTTGGGGAAAGTGAGACGTTGCCCATTATTGTTGCATCAGATTTAATGCCAGAGCATGAGGAGGCCTTAATAAAATTGCTGCAGCAATACCGCAAAGCTATAGGTTGGACATTGGCAGATATTCAGGGGATTAGCCCATCTTTTTGTATGCACAAAATCACTCTAGAGGAGGGATCCTTTAGGAGTATTGAGCAACAAAGAAGGCTTAACCCTGCAATGAAAGAGGTTGTTAAAAAGGAGGTAATTAAATGGTTGGATGCTGGGATCATTTATCCAATTGCCGATAGCAATTGGGTAAGCCCTGTCCAATGTGTTCCTAAAGACAGTAACTGGCTGGAGTGTTTGTATGGATTACAGAAGGCTTAATAAAGCCACCCGAAAGGATCATTTCCTTCTACCATTTATCGACCAGATGTTGGATCGATTGGCTGGTCAGGCCTATTACTGTTTCTTGGATGGTTATTCTTGGTATAACCAGATTACTATTGCTCCTGAAGATCAGGAAAAAACCACTTTCACCTGCCCTTATGGGACATTCGCTTTTAGGAGAATGCCTTTTGGCCTTTGCAATGCTTCAGCAACATTTCAGCGGTGTATGTTAGCAATTTTTTCTTATATGATTGAGTCCACTGTTGAAGTCTTTATGGACGATTTTTCAGTTTTTGGAGGGTCTTTTCAGAGTTGTTTAGATAATTTAGGAAAGGTATTAAAAAGATGTGAGGATACCCATCTAGTTCTTAATTAGGAGAAGTGCCACTTCATGGTGAAGGAGGGCATAGTGTTAGGTCATATGATTTCTAAAAATGGTCTAGAAGTTGATAGAGCAAAAGTTGAGGTTATTGAAAGGCTAGAGCCACCGAATTCAGTGAAGGGAATTCGGAGTTTTTTAGGACATGCTGGATTTTATAGGAGGTTCATAAAGGATTTTTCCAAAATCAGTAAACCTCTTTGTAACTTATTGTGCACTGATCATGTTTTTGACTTTAATGCAGATTGTAGGAAGGCTTTTGAAACGTTGAAGGCTGCTTTAATCTCAGCACCCATTCTCTGCGCGCCTAATTGGAATTTTCCATTCGAGGTAATGTGTGATGCGAGTGATGCTGCAGTAGGTGCGATGCTGGGGCAAAAGCAGGGCAAATTTATTCATCCTATATATTATGCAAGCAAGGTTTTAAATGAAGCACAGGTCAACTACACAACTACTGAAAAGGAGTTGTTAGTTGTTGTGTTTGCTTTTGAGAAATTCCGGCCATATTTGGTTGGATCCAAAGTCACGGTTTTCACGGATCATGCAGCAATAAGGTATTTAATGACTAAGAAGGATGCAAAGCCTAGACTAATTCGTTGGATTTTATTACTGCAGGAATTTGACTTGGAGATAAAGGACAAGAAGGGATCAGAGAATGTCGTTGCAGATCATTTGTCTCGTCTTGATCCATCATCATCTTTGCTGGAGCAATCTGCCATTTCCGATTCTTTTCCGGATAAACAACTTTTTGCTGTTCAGGTAAAGGTAGTCAGGGATGTCCCTTGGTATGCTGATATTGCCAACTTTTTGGTAAAAGGAGTCACTCCTATTGACATGGATTGGAGGCAGAAGAAAAAGTATAAACATGATGCAAAATTTTTCTTTTGGGATGAGCCGTTTATGTATAAGCAATGCTCTGATGGTATTATTCGTAGGTGTGTTTCAGGTGCTGAAGCAAAGGAAATCCTAGAGCAATGTCACTCTTCGCCGTATGGAGGTCTGATAGCGAGCATAGCTAGCTACTTTTACTCATTTAATTTAGCTAGTCTTTTATGGTGTTTGGGCCATTTTACTGTGCTTTATTGTTTATTTTGTAGGAAATGGTTGATTGGAGCTATAATGCAATGTCAGAGTTAATCGGGTGCTCGGGGCGTGAAAAGATGCAAAGGAATGAAAAGAGTAAAAGTGGAGAAAAGTCAAATCTCGGTCAACAGCAGGCTAGCGTCGAGACGCTAGCTCTTGAGCGTCTCGACGCTTACATTCCATATCAGATTAGGCGCGTAAAGCTTACAGCGTCGAGACGCTATGATAGGAAGCGTCCCGACGCTACCGTTTTTCCTTATTCAGAACGCGCGTATAAGAGGCAGCGTCGCGACGCTGTCTTGACAGCGTCTCGACGCTCAGACGAAAAATCAGAATAAAAGCTTATTTTCGGCTAGGTTTTAGGGGAGATCAATTTGGGACCTTTTTGAGCCGTAAAGAGGACAGAATAGAGGGCTTTTGGAGCTGGAAACAAATGAGAGACTTGGAAATCAACCCATTGTTCGTGGGGATCGTGACGGGGACGTCGGGACTCGGCCTACATTGAGTTTTCTCTTCCCTTTTCTTTCTTTAGTTAGATTTATGGCTTTTACTTGTTTAGTTGAGATTGTATTTTCATTCATGAGTAGCTAAACTTGTAGCTTAGGGATTGATGTAGTTGATTAAGTTTATGGATTGATTTATGGTTTAAGTTGTGCAATGTTATTGTGTTTGTAATCTTGATTTAATGCTTTCAATTAATTGGCCATTAGTTGGATGATTTAAGTTTCGAATCTAGCTCGGGAGAGGGGATTTGATCTAGACTTACTCAAGATTGCATGAATAAAGTTTACTTTCTAATTCTTGACGGTTTTAGATTAACTTTAGAATTGGTTAAAATATCTCATTGCCTTGCTTATTAATAAACTTAGATAGGGATATCAAGTTGGTTAATTTGCATGAGAATCAATTATACTCGGGAGAGGTAGTTGTGATTAAAGGGTCTTTGGCTCATAATTTCATTGTGCATAATAACTTATTCTTTAAAATCAATCCTAAACGAAATCAACGAAATTAATTCCCTAAGTAGTTTTCCCAATTGAATTTTCATTCTTTTTACTTGCTTTGATTTGTTTAATTCATCACATATTCATCACTTTTTGATCCCTAAATAAAATTGGGCAAGATTATTTGCAATACTCAATTTGCTTAAAAATCCAATCCAGAGGACGACATTCGAATTTACTATTCACTATATTATTACTTGACCCGTGCGCTTGCGGTAGGAAAAGTCCACATCAAGGTCATTTCAGCAGTCAGAGGACGGCTATGAGGATTTTGCATTGCGGATTTTTCTGGCCTACGTTATTCAAGGATGCCCACTGGTTCTACAAGCAATGTGACGCTTGTCAAAGGAGAGGAAATTTGGGGCCTAGAGATGAAATGCCTCTTACTTACATTTTAGAAGTTGAATTATTTGATGTATGGGGTATTGACTTTATGGGGTCATTTCCCCCTTCTAATGGCAAAGTGTTTATCTTATTGGCAGTGGATTATGTGTCCAAGTGGGTGGAGGCCATCGCATGCCATCAGAGTGATGCCAAGACAGTTGCAAGGTTTCTTCAATCGCACATCTTTGCGCGGTTTGGGACACCTAGGGCTCTAGTGAGTGATGAGGGTACACATTTTGTTAATAATATCTTAACTAAGCTTTTAGCTAAGTATGGGATTAAGCATAGAATAGCTACCCCTTATCACCCACAAGCAAATGGTCAAGCTGAAATTAGTAATAGGGAAATTAAATCGATTTTAGAAAAAGTAGTCCATCCATCTAGAAAGGATTGGTCCTTTAGGTTAGATGAGGCTCTTTGGGCCTATAGGACAGCTTATAAGACTCCTCTAGGTATGTCTCCCTATAGGTTAGTATATGGGAAAGCTTGTCATTTACCATTAGAGCTAGAGCATAAGACGTTTTGGGCTTTGAAAAAGTTAAATTTTGATCTGAGTCGTGCAGGAGCAATCAGAATGCTGCAGCTTAATGAGTTAGAAGAATTTCGCCAATTCTCTTATGAGAATGCAAAGATGTATAAGGAAAAGACTAAGTTGTGGCATGGCAAAAAAATTAAATCTAAGGAGTTTGTCAAGGGTCAAAAAGTTTTGCTTTATAATTCTAGATTAAAATTATTTCCTGGAAAATTAAAATCTAAATGGTCAGGACCGTTTATTGTGGTTGAGGTTTTCCCAATGGAGCAATTACTTTGTAGGATGAAAACGATGGGAGA
This sequence comes from Luffa acutangula, assembly GCA_036850905.1. Taxonomy (NCBI): domain Eukaryota; kingdom Viridiplantae; phylum Streptophyta; class Magnoliopsida; order Cucurbitales; family Cucurbitaceae; genus Luffa; species Luffa acutangula. The sequence goes on from CM072099.1 coordinate 27,682,336, forward strand.
GTATTCAAGGTGAATGGACAGCATGTGAAGAATTATTGGGGTGAGGAATTTCAGGCGAAATATCCTTCCCTACGGTTGGTTGATGATTGAGAGAGCAGGACTTTTGCGGGAGCATTTCATAGAGCAAAATTTTGAGCTCCTAGGATTTGAATTGATTTTATTTTTCGGTTAGGTTAGATTTAATTTTGCATGATTTATTAGATTTTATCTTTTAAGTATTTTTATTATTTTTGGTAGGTTAGATTTGATCTATTTTTTATTTGATTTGATTTTCGGGTTATTTATTTAAATTATCTTGCAATTATCTTTTAGATAATTAGATTTTATTTTATCTATATTTTATTTTCAGTTTTAATTCATAGAGATTTTCTCTAATTTATTCGGCTTCTTTTGAAAATAAAAGATTGGGATGATTGGTTTAAATTTAATTTGAATCTTTGATTTTTCCTTTTTTGAAATTTGAATTCCGTATCTAAGATTTTTCAGGTTCAGCAGATTGTTGCTGCAAAGATATTGCTGGAGCAAAGTATTCTGAGTTAGAAGAGTTTCCGTCGGAATTTATTATTGTTACCGTTAGATTTAGCTTTGAATTCTCGCAGGTAAATGTACGTGCATCATCTGATGAGGCCACGTGTCGCAGAACAATTATCCGAGGGCTGCAATGATGACAGCACATTAATTTTTACCATGGGTGTTTGGAGTCCGCAATTTTACCGTTGGTAATTTTTGAATTTCAGGTTTGCATTTTTAATTTACAACGGTAATATTAGTTATGGCAGGGCAAATCTTTTCGGTTAGGATTCTTGTTTGCTGCAGCCCTATTTATTCGCAATCTCTGGTAAGCACCTTTCACTTCGTCTTCTTGATCAAATCTTTGTGCGTGTATTATTCTTTCTTTCTTTACATTCTCTGTCAAAACCCTAGTACACCTTAAATGGCTAAAACAAGAGCTCGAAAAGAGAGGGAAAGTGAGGAAGAAGAGATACCCGTAACCCCCGAAGTTCAGAAAGGGAAAACTAAGAAAAAAATAACGCCATAAGAGAAGGAGGCGAAGCGAAGACGGAGGCAGCAGAAGGCTGCGGAACAAGAAGCCATCCAAGAAACAGAGGTTGTTCAGAATCTTGAGACAGAATCGGTAGTTTCTGCTACGGTTCAGGAAGGGAATACTGAGAAAGAACATGAGACAGAGGTCGAAAGACAAGTCAGAGGTATGCCTGAAAAAGAGAAAACACCAGAGCCGGTGCAGGAGGCTCATGTTGAAATCATTATGCCTGAACCGCCCAAGCGCCGCCGCATCAAGAGGAAGGCGGGTCGCGTGAGGGTGGTTCGGAAAACTCCATCACCTCTGACGTCGGACTCTGAGGAAGAAAGAAGGGAAGCTGAGAATAAGGAAAAAGAAGAAGAGGCAAGAAAGGCAGAAGAAGAGCGTTTGCGTGAACAGAGAGAAGGCAAGGGCAAAGGAATTGCCGAAGCATCGGGAGAAATTGAGGAGCCGAGGGCACCATTCATTCGCTTCATCAACGATCTTGCTCGAGCAAAATACCAGGAGGTGCTGAAACGGGACTTCTTGTTCGAACGAGGATTTGGCAGTGATTTGCCCAGGTTCTTGGAGTCTGGAATAGTGAACCTCGGATGGAGGCAATTTTGTGCGAAACTAGAACCTGTCAATGCCAACATTGTTCGAGAATTTTATGCCAATCTTGACGTTAAGAATGATTTTGAGGTTATCTGTCACACCCCCTCCCGGACCACCTCTAGCTTAGCCCGAAAGACGGCGTGAAGCCAACAGACATCATCATCTCTAACGATCCCTGTTGACCCTACTGAAACTTTGAACCTGATAAACATACTAATCATGGACATAAAATATATTCCATATGAACCACAACATAACGGAAGCCCCGAAACATATCAACATACATGAGGTGTCGCCATGACATATCTCGGTTTGGAAATAACCTGGTATAGATATCATAACCAAAGACATGTACAACTAGGATTTATACAACCACGACCCCTAGGACTAAATTATCCAATCCTTACAAAACATTTACAATATGAATGGACTCAATTTACAACTCCACCCACGTACTGAAGCTTGATCCGGAACTTTCAGCAGACGTTGGCAGTGTATCAGGCACCGGGAGCTCGATCTCTACCTGAAAAGTGGAAAAACATTTTGAAAGAATGAGCTACGAAGCCCAGTGAGTGACTAACTTTAAAACTCTAAATCCGGAAGTCAAAAACACGAGATAAACCTTTGAACGTATAAATATGCTCAATCAAAGCGTTTAACATAGACGTGTAATGGAAAAGGTTTTCTAAAATATCTCGCAAGTTCGTCAATAAAAATCTAGCAAGGCATATCAAGTACATCAAACATTTTAACTAACATGACCGATCTACGTTGTGTAGGGCACGCCCAGTACAACCAACGTTACTAGTCCTACGATGTAGTGGGGCCCGCCCAGCACTCCCATCGTCTTTGTCGTAGTGGGGCCCGCCCAGCACTCACGACAACATCGTTGTCACGGAGTACACTCAACGTCAACAACGGAACATAACCTGTGTGCACACGGTACCATATAGCCTCGGGCTCAATATCTCAGTCATGTAGTCAATAGAAATCTCAGAAATCACATGAAAAAATTAAAACATGTCTGCTCATCGTTATCTTTCGTAAAACTCAAGCTTACTCAGCTTGCTCGTGAAAAACTTTAAATCATTAAACAACATTTGCTAACACATGCTTTACTTTAAAAGATATCGTTTCAACTACTTTTCATAAAGCCATTAGCCACGTGCTCGTATATAAACCTTATTAGAAAATCTAAGCTCAAAACTCATGTTTGGAACCGTTAACAAAAACCATGTATCATTCATAGAAAAGCATGTAAAACATATAATCATGAACAACCGTTTAAGAACATTTTCGAAATTCATTTTGTCACTCACTGTCTTATCTAGTTCCCCGGTCTGTAGACTCGACCTATTTCCTCTTGGCCTGTCAAATAACCAAAACCGAGCATTAGAACCATAGATAGCTTTGTCTTTCCATGCTCATAGATTTGTAAACAATTGGATTAAGAATGACATTCACATTCTACTTCCCAGATTTTCCAGATTCTATACCCTAACTTCAGACACCCATAACCTTCTCAATACTTAACCAAAATTAATGAAATACACATCAAATTCTTCATATTCGAACACTCTACAACTTACCTGAAGAAATGAAAACGAGATTCTCAACCAATTAGTCCAGAATTGCCCCGAACACAGAAAATACAGAATTCGAGGTTCTCTGCTACCCTTTATCTTCCTCCTGAAATTAAACCTACTTCAAGTACTTTTTGGCTCACGTATTCTTCATGAAAGTTGTATCATATTGAATAAGCTTTCCAACCATACTAAATAGAGCTTCTGATTCGACTTGTGCACTCCAGAATACTCAAAACATCAGAGAACACCAGAGATCCTCCTGGTTTGCTCGAAAATCCTGTGCTCTGTTTTCCATTCCAAAAACCATCACCTTCCCATTCGATTTAGGTCAAGCTTCCTTCATGAAGTTTGTTAGAAAATGAACTAACGTTCAAGAAAATCAAACCTCACCTCTTGATTCCTTCTGTGTAGCCCAAACCGACTAAAACACCAGAGGTTGACAGGTTGAACACAGTTTCTGCAATGGCTGGCTTTGCATGAGCTTTTCCCTATCTTCTTCAACCTCAAACCACGAAATTCTTCTTCTTCCTCCTTCTTCCCTCTCTCCTTAAAGTTCTCTGAAAGTTTCAATGGAAAAGGATGAGAAATGAGATGGAAATGGGCTGATGGAATATGTAGTCGGTGGTGGGTTTGCTGCTGTCATTTCCCATTCACTTTCTTTCTTTTCTCTTTTCTTCTTTTTTTTTTCTTTTTTTTTCCTTTTTCCTTTTCATTTTCCTTTTCCATTTATTTCCTTTTCTTTCTTATTTCAACTTAGTAATCCCAACAATTTAAACCAACAATAGATGACAAGAGAAAATTATCTAAGGGAAAGTCCCGGGTTTACATTATCGTTCGAGGAGTGCCTGTACAGTGGAGTCCTGAGGCCATTAACGAATTGTTCGATCTCCAGGATTTTACGCATGCCGTTTTTAATGAGATGGTGGCTGCACCATCTAGTGACCAACTGAGTGCGGCTGTCCGGGAGGTAGGCATTGAGGGGGCTCAATGGAGGGTGTCGCAGACGCGGAAGCATACGTTTCAAGCTGCTTATTTGAAGAGTGAAGCCAACACTTGGATGGGATTCATCAGGCTACGCTTGCTGCCGACAACACACGACTCCACAGTATCTCGGGACAGGGTATTGCTTGCTTTTGCCATTCTTCGCTCAATGAGTATTGATGTAGGAAAAATTATTTCTTCTGAGATTGTTGATTGCTGGAAAAAGAAGGTGGGGAAGCTGTTCTTTCCGAACACGATTACGATGTTATGCAGCAGGGCAGGAGTGCCCACGGTTCCAGAAGATATGATCATGACTGATAAGGGAATCATTGACACACCTAATCTGGCGCGGCTTCAGCGTATGCAAGAGGTTCGCCAGGGTGGGCTTGTGTATGGCGTTAATCAGATCCTAGAGCAACTGTCAGTGTTGGCCAGTAGGTTAGAATTTGCTGAAAGGCAAGCTCAGACCTACTGGACTTATGCTAAAAGGAGAGATGATGCGCTCAGGGGGGCCTTGCAAACCAATTTCTCAACACCATATCCGGCCTTTCCAGTGTTTCTCGATGATTTGTTTAATCTTTGGATACCACCCCCGCCTGTTGAACGAGAAGAGGATGTTGATGAGGAGCAGGGTCAGGAAGACTGACTGATGGGATGACCTGGAGCGAGCATTACTTTTGTTTCTCCATTTTTGTTGCTCATGCACATTGACCCTGCTCACTGTTCTAACTGCTTGTCTTGTTTCTTTTTAATTTTTTTATTGCGAAAAAAAATATATCTACTTTGTACTGTTTTTTCTATGATTTTAATGAAATTTCTGAATGTTTTTATTCCATGAGCACTGAGTAACTCTAACTTAACTAATTTTCTTCTGAATTTTTGAAGCTTGGACTGATTACGCTTAATTAGATCAAGGTATTCTGATCTCCAGAAACCTTTTGCTTGAGCATTTCTTCTAGCCTGGACTGTTGCTGCGGCAAGAAGATTTTGACGGTAGTATTGACTTATATGATCCACTTTAAGCTTAATCCTAGTCCCATGTTTAGTTTAAAAATTCAGTTAGAAAAATTTAAGTTTGGGGGTATAATTTGCAAAATTAATGATTCATTGGGGACAATGAATAATTCAAGTTTGGGGGACTTTTTGCTACTCCAATTATTTTGCTCGAGCATTCCTCTCCTTCAAAATTAAAATTTGCTAGGTTATTGAGTAACCGGGGACATTTGTGATACCCACAGTTTGTCTTTGCGTCAAAAGATGATCTAGGAAATGTGAAAAAATGAGAAATATGAGAAAAAAATTATTTGCTAAAAAACTATTTGTTGAAGATTTTGCTGAAAAAATTGATGAAGCAAAAGTTTTGAGGGATGAATGATGATCCAGCAGTTTTTCTGTCTCCCATAACTTAGGTGAGCTTCATCACAAAATGTCGCCATTCTGAGGGGCAAGAGATGGAATAACTAAGGATTGTTGAGCTTTATAATGAGTATTGAGCCTAGTTGGTGATGAGCTTGAGGCAAGGGTATACTGCACCATAAAGTGGGTCATCCCATGCTTAAGAGCTTATGACTGTAAGGCTGCTTTAAGTCTGATAAACAAGGATATAAACCCCTTTAAAAATATGTTTTGAAATGTCTGATAATAGAGCTAGACTGTGGTGAGTTCTTAGAATTAAGTGGAAAAGTGGTGATTATTTGTCCCTGCTGAAGGAATCATTTTGCTGCAGCAGAGCTTGGTTTTGCAGAGTGCTGAGTAAAGGTTAAAGGTAGTGTTGGACTGTCTGGTTTGATTAAGCTAATTCGTTGTCTAATGTTTTGAGATTCTTGAAGGAAGGTTGGTTAGTATTGCTCGAGACGCGCAATAGTTCAAGTTTGGGGGTATGATAACTGCCCAAAAGGTAGTTATTTAGGCCTCAATTAGATAGGGATTTGTGTGTCCTTTATGCTTATTAGGGTTGGTTTTAGAGAGATATTACATGATTTAACCCATTTGGAAGAATGGAAGCTTTGGAAATCACTTTGTGCAGATTATGCTGCTGAGCGACTGGAAGGAGCAAATTTTATGCTGCAGCAAAACTGGGAGCAAAAACTGCCACATCACAGCTCGTTAGCCAACTTCATGAACCGACTTCTGTTGAGTTATTTTCGGGATAAAGGAGCAAGGAGAGCCCTACACGTGTCCAAGTTGACCTAATTCAAGTCTTCTTTCCTTCTATAAAAGGAAGTAGCCGTCCAAGTCAAACGCATTCCATGTTTTCCCTTGGAAGCCGAATAGTTAAGGAGATTGAAGACTATCAAGAACACCATCAACCACAAGCTGATTAGGGAGTTTACCTTCTCTATTAACTTGTAGTTATGGAAATGCAAACTCAGATTGTAATTCGTATTCCTATGCCTATTATGAACTAAGTAGCTTAAGGTGTTGGTTAGGAATAATGTGATTACTGTGCTTCATCTCTAGTAATAAATTGACTATTGCATTTTGGTTAATTGTTGTGCTTACTCTTATTTTATGCCTGCCTGGCCAGCCGGTATGGATAACTCTCTCTAGTTTCAGGGATGATTTAGAGAGTGTGTGGCAATTCTCCACACTACGATCATTGTGTATTGGTGAACGCCAGTGACTGAGCTAGGGATAGCCAATTGCCTAGTGCTTGATCGGTCGCTCGTCATTGGGTTTGAAACATATCCCAAAAGATCCGGAGTTCCGGGAGGAATCCGCTAATAATACTGCGAGAAATGCATGATCAATAATATTGCTAGAGCATATCTTAGAACAATCACTAAAGCCTAACCAGCGCCTGTCTTTAATCTGTCTATCTATTTGTTTATTCGTTGTTCTGTCATTTATTTTGCTTCAGCATAATTTTTATAAAACCCAACATTTTTATTATCTTCGAAACCATTAGAAAGTTATACAAAATAGATAAAGTGGAAACTCATTCAGACCTTGGATTGATAATATTACTTGCTGCAGACTGTGTATACTTGCACAGGAATTCTAGAGTATTTCATATCATATTTTTACTCACTCTAGGAACCCAACAGCTATTATTAAGCATGTTTATAGCTGTTGTACAACTCTTTAAACATAGTTTTATTGCTATAATGTTTTTTGCAAATTGTATTTGTATTTCAAATAAAAATCAAAGACCATGAGTAGGTTCAGTGATTCTTTCCACTGCGTAGGGATTTTATCCCTTCACGACCCCGCCCAGCACTACTGCAGAGTAGCTAAATGATTGGTGATTATAAATTTGTTTTGATACGAGCCCCACGACACACTCCCGTCAACATCACTAGGTATGACGATCTGAGCTTCAATTAAGCTCATGTAACAGTTAGGTTGTAAAACAGCCCTCCCACTACATCGAGGCATTCTCAACTCTTGGAATAGATGTAACTAAACAGTTGTATCGGCCCCATCAACAACTCTTGTTGAAGGTTCCGCCTCATCAACAACCCTTGTTGATTTATCAACAACTCTTGTTGATGTTTCTGTAGCTTCATCAGTTAATTTACTTAAAACGACCTTCTTTTGAGAATGTAACATTTGTCGATACAAATTCTTTATTCTCTTGTGGATTGAAGAAGTATCAACTTCTCGTTTCCATGGGGTGGCCTACAAATAGGTATAATTTTGAAGAGTGTTCCAGTTTCTTTTAGGTTAGTCACTAGCACATGTGCTGGACACCCTAAAAATAATGTAAACCACTTTTACGCCTTATCCACAATTCAAGAGATGTTTCTCAAACACTTTTGATAGAACGTTGTTTAAAATATGGTTTGCAGTTAATACTGCATGACCCAAAACAAGTCCGACAATGAGCATAACTTATAAATAGCTCCATGGACCGAACCATATCTAATAGGGTTCAATTTCTCCTATTTGATACACCGTTCTACTGAGGTGTACCAGGGGTTGAGAGTTGGGATGTAATTCCATGTTCTATTAAATAGTCTTGGAATCTCAAGTCCTATATACTTTATGTTGGGTTTTATGCCCTAAAACTCGTAGATAGTGAATGTAACCATTGACCGGATATTAATGGAATAATATTGATATATTTTTTCCATTAATTGTTATTAGTTATTTTATATATGTCTTTGCCTAATAATAACCCTAATCCAATAAACTAGACATCCAAGGCTGTAATATGAGTCTTGAACTATATGTAGCGACATATGGGATCATTGTTCAAGAAACAGCCTAAAGGGTCTATAGTATAGGGATAAGACTGGGTGCCTTATCCTGGTGACACTATGGATACGGCCCACTTTGTATTTGATACAAACGCTGCGATCCAACGCGTTCATGTAGGAGACATGCGAGTGGGGGTATCCTATGCAATGAGTTTGCATAAGACCGGACCGCGAAATAGTAACCACTAGTTATAACACCGTTAACTAGTTGGTTTTCTATTTTCACTAGGACGACCTAGACAACTTAGTCTTAATCCTGAGTTGATTATGGACTCCTGCTCATGAGAGATTGTCCTTTGATTTGTATGGGTGAGAGTGGCCAATACGCCGACTCAATAAGCCTACCACTTTGGGGACAAGATCGAATGGGGAGCTGGGAACATAATCGTACAAGATGGAATTCACTCCTTCCCGACTTTAGGAAAGCAGATGAGTGTTCCCTTAAGTGGTTACTCCGAGTCTTGAACAAAGGGCCCTACCCTCTCAATGGCACGAGAGGGTTTTTCTGTTTGATGGTTGGACCATAAACAGATTGTTCATTAGAGGAGAATTGGTACTTAAGGAAATAGAGGTGACCCAGGGGTAAAACGGTAATTTGACCCAGCTGGTGTTACGGACACTCGTGAAGGACTAACTAGTCGATATTGGTCTAAGTTCCGTGGACACAGAAAAGATGTCTGCAGTGAGAAGAGTGCAACTATGAGTCTATAGTGGAATGTACACACAGTTAACGAATATTGATTATTGTGGTTAATGAGTTTAACCAATTAATCTCACATCGTTGGAGCTTCTGATCTGCAGGTCCATAAGGTCCCACTGGTAGCTCGTAAAGTAATTTGAGGCAACTAAGTAATTAAATGTAAATTGAAAATGTTCAATTTACTAAGGGAAATAAATATAATATATATTGATATATTATTATGAGAGAAATTAATATTTGAAGAAGTTCAAATATAAATTTATGGAAGATTGAAAGAATTAATTAATTTAAGTCCTAAAAGTGTTTGGGCAAAATTAATTAATTCAAGGCCGGAAATTAAATATGTGATATTTAATTGGTGGTTAATTAATTAAAGAATTCATTAACCATGAATTAATCAATTGTGTAAATAATTAATCACTTAAGGAAGTGATTAATCATTTATGGGAATGATCTAATTACTTATGGAAGAAATTAGTCATTTATGGAAAAGATTAATCAATTGGGGAATTGATTGATCATGATTGATTAATTAAGGAATAAGATTGAATCAATTTTGGAAAAGATTGATTTAATTGAATATTTTATTCATGGCCTCTCTTCTATAAATAGAACACTAGACCTAATTGGTCATGACACTTGACACTCTTGAAAGACAAGACCTAGAATTCTCTCTAGCCTCCCTCTTAGAGAAAGACTCCCACAAGTCTTTGGCCTCCTAGACTTAGAGACATATCGGTGTAACCTCTGTGGTTATTGTGTCATTCAAAGAAGAAAATCCAGCGATCAAAAGGCGAGAAGGCTGCTGCGTTTTCGTTCGTTGGAGCGTCGTTGGCGAAGAACGGTCAAGTCTACAACGGAGGTTTGTAACGGTTCTTCCTCTTTTCGTTAGAAAAGTTTTTTAAAATAAATTTAGATTTATTCTAGCATGTTTAAACCGTTTTTACAGCGACTTTAAAGTTAGTTTAAAGTTTTGTTTGAGTTATCGTAACGGTATTTTAATGTTAATTAATATACGGCATAAGGTCCAATCGATGCGCTTCCGCTGCGTGGGGACTTTTATTTCCTTCAATCGGCATCAGAGCCATCGCTGTCCCTATTAATTAATTTTAAAAGTTGCGATAGGCTCTAATAGGTGGGATTTATGCATATTGTATGTTCGGTTTGCATTGAACTGTTTGGGTTAATTTTATGTCCATAGATTTTATTTTATGTGATTTTGATCAAGTAAGGCCCGGTGTTTCTGGTATATTATGTAAAATCGAGTCCTATGTAAGTCCGGGTCTAGAATAGGTTTTTATGAGATGAAAATCGGAGCAATCGTCGCTGAAATCGGGGCCGAAATCGAAGAAATCGTTGCTGTTTTGCCCAGATTCTGCCTCCAGACGCAACAGCGTCGGGACGCTCCTTCAACAGCGTCTCGACGCTGTCTCGATACCGAAGGCGCTCGGTAAGGAAAGCACACAGCGTCGGGACGCTACCTTAACAGCGTCTCGACGCTGTGTCGATTACGCAGGCGCCAGATATGGAAAACGCACAGCGTCGGGAAGCTAATCAACACAGCATCTCGACGCTGTCACGATGGAGGCGCGACCTAGGGTTTCAAAAGGCGCGGTTCAAGGTGTAACCGATCCGGTTCGGCTGGGCTGGGACCTATTTGGTCCGGTTCAGCCAATTTTAGGCATGGTTCGTGATTTTGGTGGCCGGTTCGAGGTGGTTCGGGGCGGTTCGTGCTGTCTAGGCCAATTCCGGAGCTGTACATGGATTTTTTAGGATAGAATTTAGCTAAATTAATGTAATTTAATGCTTTATTTTATCCTAGGGGCCAAAATTAACCGGTTCAATTGATATTTATATGCTTTATGGATGTCATATAGATTATTTAATCCCACCTTAGGTTATAAACATGCTCATGCATTTTTTATATATTATAAATTGTTATAATGTATGTTTAAATGCATGGATTTGTTTTCATATTTTTTAATATAAGTGTATATTAATTTATATGAAAAAATTGGAAAGCATGAAGCATGTCATTACTTAAATTAAATATAAATAGTTATGTTTAATGTGATGAATGAAGCATGCTTGATTGATTTTCTTGATAGGCTTATAATTGTTATAATAAAAGAAAATCAAAATTGCATGAAGCATGAAACATCCATAGTTAATAATATAATTGTTATATTATTCATGCAATTAGTGTGGTTTAATTTTTTAATTTGAATGAGATTGTTGAATGAATTAAACCCTAGATTCTTGATTATAGGATTAATCATTAAAATTTGAAATAGTTCTTCAATATTAATGATTAGAAACCGTCAATCTATAATCAAGATTTGCATGCAAACATAAGATCATAGGATAAATTGGATTAATTTTAAATTGTTTAAAATTAATTAGACCTAGATCGATTTCTAATAGGATTAGAATCTTTTCTTACTTAGAATTAAAAATGGTTTTAATTTACTAAGTAGGAAAAACATTACTATGATTATAAGGGAACTCCACCGGTAATGTTCTGTCTAAGGCTGGGGGTATTTAAGTTGACGGTTTACGGAACACCTCCTACCTGGGAACTGACCTGGAATACCGGAGTTGAATTAATCATAGTTAAATGTTAGCATGCAATGTCACTAGGTTTATTAAAAGTGTTTAATGCACCTAGATCTTTAGAGTAAAGACCTTACATTACTGAGGTTATAAGGCAACTCTCTCGGTAAAGTTCTGTCTAAGGTTGGGGGTATTTAAGTTGACGGTTTACGGAACACCTCCTACCTGGGAACTAACCGGATTGAGTTGAATTAACCATAGTAATGTTGACTTGCAATGTTGGGTTTATTAAAAGAAGTTTAATTCACCCAAAAGATTGCAGTTGAATCCTTTCCATAATTGTTATAATAGGATCAGACTTAGATAGATTGACTTAGCCGAATTCTATCTAAGTTAAACAACCCTATATTAACCTTAGGACATTTTCGGTGGGAGGAAAATTACAAAACGAGATTTAAATCAAGTTTTGCTCCTACGTCCCTATATTCACAACGTGAGATTTTTGCTCGGCTTCGAGTCGCCCTAGGAGCGGCCTCCCTTCGGAAAGTGTTTGCATGGATCAATATCAAGGTGAATGGGAAAAATGTCTAGAGTAAGTGGGAGCGGGACACGTGTCAACGTATCCCTCGGTCTCCGCCCATAGTTCACACCGTGAGAGTCCTATGATCCGCCTGCAGGTTGCCCTGGCGCATCCATCCCTTCGGAGGGCCTGGTCATAGGATTCGGAACATCGTGAACTCCTGAAAAGGATAGGAGCTCTTAGGCTAATCACCAACAGTTGTCTTTCCCTTCGGTAGCCTGTTGGTGCGTGCCTCTGAGATCTGAAAGTGGGAGGGTTACACTTACGAGGATGAGTTAAAAGTGTTAACAAATCCTTGACCGAACAACGGTGGCTAATGTCTATAGGAATATGAGTTATTCTGGAATTAGAATTAGCTGAGAGGTGTCTCATTTCAAAGGAGGAGTACCTGATCACCCTTCGGTGGCTGATATTCTAAACCTCTGAAACGTCGTTGCAAAACTAAATCAATAGTTTTAGGGTTCTGTGATTGTCTGTTTTGCTAAATTGATTGGATTGTGTGCAATTGTTTGCTTGTATGATGGGTTAAGGCAAAGATAACTAATACGGTCATTGTTTGTTTAAATTTCAGCAATGTCTTCCTCAATTGTCTCTCTGCTTAAAAATGAGAAATTAACCGATGAAAATTATGCTACGTGGAAGTCAAACTTGAATACGATTCTTGTTGTCGATGATCTGCGGTTCGTCTTAACGGAGGATTGTCCTCCAACCCCTGCTCGTAATGCATCCCAGGCAGTTAAGGATGCTTTTGACCGCTGGACAAAGGCCAATGATAAGACTCGCGTCTATATCTTAGCCAGCTTATCTGAAGTTTTGGCTAAAAGGCATTAGGGCATGGTAACAGCGAGGGAGATTATGAACTCTCTCCGGGAGATGTTTGGACAACCGTCCTACCAACTCCACCATGACGCTCTCAAATACGTTTATAGCTGTCGCATGAAAGAGGGCACGTCTGTTCGGGAGCATGTCCTGGATATGATGGTCCAATTCAACGTGGCAGAGGCAAACGGGGCGGTCATAGATGAGCGTAGTCAGGTTGCATTCATCTTAGAATCTCTTCCGAAGAGTTTTCTGCAGTTTCGAAGCAATGCAATGATGAATAAAATAACATTCAACCTGACTAGCCTCCTTAATGAGCTACAGCTCTATCAGTCTCTTCTTAAGAACAAGGGACAGATAGAAGGAGAGGCAAACGTTGTTCACTCCAAAAGAAAGTTCGAGAAGGGTTCATCCTCTAGAACTAAATCTGTAGCCACTTCTTCAAAGAAAACTCAGAAGAAGAAAGGAAACAAGGGGAAAGCTCCCAGTACTGCTGCTAAAAGCAAGGGAAAAGCCAAAGCTATGGCAGACAAGGGCAAGTGTTTTCACTGCAATGTAGATGGACATTGGAAGAGAAACTGCCCAAAGTACCTTGCTGAGAAAAAGAAGGAAAAGGAAGGTAAATTTGATTTACTGGTTTTAGAAACATGCCTGGTAGAACATGATGAGTTTACCTGGATACTTGATTCAGGAGCAACTAATCATGTTTGCTCTTCTTTTCAGGAAAATAGTTCCTTTCGGCAGTTGAACGATGGAGAAATGACACTCAGGGTCGGAACTGGAGAAGTCATTTCAGCTAAAGCAGTGGGAGCTGTGAAGTTATTTTTTAGAAATAGATTCTTACTTTTAGAAAGTTTGTTAATCGTTCCCAAGATTAAGAGGAACTTGATTTCTATTTCATGTTTGATTGAACAATCGTATACAGTTACTTTTGATATGAATGAAGCGTTCATTTATAAAAATGGTGTACTTATTTGTTCAGCCAAATTGGAAAATAACTTGTATGTTTTAAGACCAACCGAAAACAAAGCACTTTTAAATCACGAATTATTTAAAACGGCTGAAACTCAAAGTAAAAGGCAAAAGATTTCTCCATCAAGTAACATACTCATCTTTGGCATCTTAGACTTGGTCATATAAACATCGATAGGATCGGTCGTTTGGTAAAGAATGGACTTCTAAGCAAGTTAGAAGATGATTCACTACCACCTTGTGAATCTTGTCTCGAGGGAAAAATGACCAAAAGACCCTTTACTGGAAAAGGTTACAGAGCCAAAGAACCCTTAGAGTTAATACATTCGGATCTATGTGGTCCAATGAATGTAAAAGCTCGAGGAGGGTACGAATATTTCATCTCATTTATAGATGATTATTCAAGATATGGTTACTTATACCTAATGGGACATAAGTCTGAAGCCCTTGAAAAGTTTAAGGAGTTTAAGGCTGAAGTTGAAAACCTATTAGGTAAATCTATTAAAGTACTTCGATGTGATCGAGGAGGGGAGTATATGGATCAAAGATTCCAGGATTATATGATAGAACATGGAATCCAATCTCAACTCTCAGCCCCTGGTACACCTCAGCAGAATGGTGTGTCAGAAAGGAGAAATAGAACCTTGTTAGAAATGGTTCGATCAATGATGAGCTATGCTCAATTGCCTAGCTCGTTTTGGGGATATGCAGTAGAGACTGCAGTATACATCTTGAACAATGTTCCCTCGAAAAGTGTTTCTGAAACACCTTTCGAGTTATGGAAGGGGCGTAAACCTAGTTTGCATCACTTTCGCATCTGGGGTTGTCCAGCACACGTGCTTGTGACGAATCCTAAGAAACTGGAACCTCGTTCAAAACTGTGCCAATTTGTTGGTTACCCTAAAGAAACGAGAGGTGGTTATTTCTACGACCCACAAGAAAATAAGTTGATTGTATCGACAAACGCCACTTTCTTAGAGGAAGACCACATGAGAGATCATAAACCACGAAGCAAAATAATATTAGGAGAAGCTACTGAAGAATCATCAAGAGTTGTTGATGAAGTTGGACCTTCAACAAGGGTTGATGAAGGAACTAGTTCTTCAGATCCATCCCGTCCATCTCAAACGTTGGGAATGCCTCGACGCAGTGGGAGGGTTGTGTTACAACCTGATCGCTACTTGGGTTTAACTGAAACTCAGGTTGTCATACCTAATGATGGCATTGAGGATCCATTGTCCTATCGACAGGCAATGAATGACGAAGATAAGGATGAATGGGTCAAAGCCATGAACCTGGAAATGGAGTCAATGTACTCCAATTCTGTATGGGAACTTGCAGATCTACCATATGGGGTAAAACCCATAGGGTGCAAATGGATCTATAAGAGAAAAAGAGATGCAGCTGGAAAGGTACAGACCTTCAAAGCTAGACTAGTGGCAAAGGGTTACACCCAAAAGGAGGGGGTTGACTATGAGGAAACCTTTTCTCCTGTAGCCATGTTAAAGTCCATAAGAATTCTTTTATCCATTGCCACATATTATGACTATGAAATATGGCAAATGGACGTCAAGACTACCTTTCTGAATGGTAATCTTGAGGAGAATATCTTTATGTCTCAACCCGAAGGGTTCATAGCCCAAGGTCAGGAACAAAAGGTTTGTAAGCTAAATCGATCCATTTATGGATTGAAACAAGCATCCAGATCATGGAACATTAGATTTGATACTGCAATCAAATCTTTTGGCTTTGACCAAAACGTTGATGAGCCTTGTGTATACAAGAAAGTAAACAAAAGGAAAGTAGCTTTTCTAATACTTTATGTAGATGATATCCTACTCATTGGGAATGATGTAGGATACCTCACTGACATTAAGAAATGGCTAGCAGCCCAATTCCAAATGAAAGATCTGGGAGAGGCTCAATATGTTCTGGGAATCCAAATCATTAGGAATCGTAAGAACAAAACGCTAGCTCTGTCTCAAGCAACGTATATTGACAAGATGTTGTCTCGATATTCGATGCAAAACTCCAAGAAGGGACTCCTACCCTTCAGACATGGGGTACACCTGTCTAAGGAACAATCTCCTAAGACACCTCAAGAAGTTGAGAACATGAGACACATCCCCTACGCCTCAGCTGTGGGCAGCTTAATGTATGCCATGCTCTGCACTAGGCCTGACATATGTTATGCAGTGGGAGTAGTCAGTAGGTATCAGTCTAATCAAGGGTTGGACCACTGGGGAGCGGTTAAGAATATCCTCAAGTATCTTCGGAGAACGAGGGACTACATGCTTGTGTATGGAGCTAAGGATTTGATTCTTACTGGATACACTGACTCTGACTTTCAAGCTGATAAGGATTCTAGGAAATCCACATCAGGGTCAGTATTCACCCTCAATGGACGAGCAGTAGTGTGGAGAAGCATCAAACAAGGATGCATAGCAGACTCAACCATGGAGGCTGAGTATGTAGCAACTTGCGAAGCAGCTAAGGAGGCAGCATGGCTCAGAAAGTTCTTGACTGATTTGGAAGTAGTTCCGAATATGAACGTGCCCATAACACTATACTGTGACAACAGTGGGGCTGTAGCCAACTCAAAAGAACCTCGTAGCCACAAACGGGGTAAACACATCGAGAGGAAGTATCACCTGATACGGGAGATTGTGCAAAGAGGAGATGTGATCGTCACTAAGATCGCCTCGGAGCACAACATCGCTGATCCATTTACAAAGGCTCTCACGGCTAAAGTGTTTGAGGGTCATCTAGAAGGTCTAGGTCTACGAGATATGTATGCCATCTAGGGCAAGTGGGAGAAATGTATAATGGGTATAAGGATGCCCTAGTTCATTGTATTTCCAGTTTTAGATTATTGCATTTACATCCCACTAACTAGTGTTTTAGTTCAAGTGGGAGTTTGTTGGGTTTTATGCCCTAAAACTCGTAGATAGTGAATGTAACCGTTGACCGGATATTAATGGAATAATATTGATATATTTTTTCCATTAATTGTTATTAGTTATTTTATATATGTCTTTGCCTAATAATAACCCTAATCCAATAAACTAGACATCCAAGGCTGTAATATGAGTCTTGAACTATATGTAGCGACATATGGGATCATTGTTCAAGAAACAGCCTAAAGGGTCTATAGTATAGGGATAAGACTGGGTGCCTTATCCTGGTGACACTATGGATACGGCCCACTTTGTATTTGATACAAACGCTACGATCCAACGCGTTCATGTAGGAGACATGCGAGTGGGGGTATCCTATGCAATGAGTTTGCATAAGACCGGACCGCGAAATAGTAACCACTAGTTATAACACCGTTAACTAGTTGGTTTTCTATTTTCACTAGGACGACCTAGACAACTTAGTCTTAATCCTGAGTTGATTATGGACTCCTGCTCATGAGAGATTGTCCTTTGATTTGTATGGGTGAGAGTGGCCAATACGCCGACTCAATAAGCCTACCACTTTGGGGACAAGATCGAATGGGGAGCTGGGAACATAATCGTACAAGATGGAATTCACTCCTTCCCGACTTTAGGAAAGCAGATGAGTGTTCCCTTAAGTGGTTACTCCGAGTCTTGAACAAAGGGCCCTACCCTCTCAATGGCACGAGAGGGTTTTTCTGTTTGATGGTTGGACCATAAACAGATTGTTCATTAGAGGAGAATTGGTACTTAAGGAAATAGAGGTGACCCAGGGGTAAAACGGTAATTTGACCCAGCTGGTGTTACGGACACTCGTGAAGGACTAACTAGTCGATATTGGTCTAAGTTCCGTGGACACAGAAAATATGTCTGCAGTGAGAAGAGTGCAACTGTGAGTCTATAGTGGAATGGACACACAATTAACGAATATTGATTATTGTGGTTAATGAGTTTAACCAATTAATCTCACATCGTTGGAGCTTCTGATCTGCAGGTCCATAAGGTCCCACTGGTAGCTCGTAAAGTAATTTGAGGCAACTAAGTAATTAAATGTAAATTGAAAATGTTCAATTTACTAAGGGATATAAATATAATATATATTGATATATTATTATGAGAGAAATTAATATTTGAAGAAGTTCAAATATAAATTTATGGAAGATTGAAAGAATTAATTAATTTAAGTCCTAAAAGTGTTTGGGCAAAATTAATTAATTCAAGGCCGGAAATTAAATATGTGATATTTAATTGGTGGTTAATTAATTAAAGAATTCATTAACCATGAATTAATCAATTGTGTAAATAATTAATCACTTAGGAAGTGATTAATCATTTATGGGAATGATCTAATTACTTATGGAAGAAATTAGTCATTTATGGAAAAGATTAATCAATTGGGAAATTGATTGATCATGATTGATTAATTAAGGAATAAAATTGAATCAATTTTGGAAAAGATTGATTTAATTGAATATTTTATTCATGGCCTCTCTTCTATAAATAGAACACTAGACCTAATTGGTCATGACACTTGACACTCTTGAAAGACAAGACCTAGAATTCTCTCTAGCCTCCCTTTTAGAGAAAGACTCCCACAAGTCTTTGGCCTCCTAGACTTAGAGACATACCGGTGTAACCTCTGTGGTTATTGTGTCATTCAAAGAAGAAAATCCAGCGATCAAGAGGCGAGAAGGCTGCTGCGTTTTCGTTCGTTGGAGCGTCGTTGGCGAAGAACGGTCAAGTCTACAACGGAGGTTTGTAACGGTTCTTCCTCTTTTCGTTAGAAAAGTTTTTTAAAATAAATTTAGATTTATTCTAGCATGTTTAAACCGTTTTTACAGCGACTTTAAAGTTAGTTTAAAGTTTTGTTTGAGTTATCGTAGCGGTATTTTAATGTTAATTAATATACGACGTAAGGTCCAATCGATGCGCTTCCGCTGCGTGGGGACTTTTATTTCCTTCACTTTATACCTGGATCAGATCGAAGTGCTTTTATTATCTCACCTAACAAGTTTCCAACTTCAGTCTCAAACCACTTTGAATTTCTCAAGAGCTTTAGACTTAAGTTGCATTAGGTTGAGATACCCTTATCTTGAATAATTATTTATAATATAGATGAATTATTCATGTCCTCCCACTGCTTTAACATATTGGACCACATCGACTCAAATGTACAAGCTCCAAGGGCTCTTTGGCTCTATAGTTCTTTTCAAGCAAAAGGACCTATAAGTCATATTGCCCTTAAGGCATGACCTACAAGGTAGTAGAGAGTCATCTTTTAACTCGCTTAGAAGTCTACTTGTGACCAAACTCCGAATCATATTGAGGTAAATATGGCCTAACCTTAAGCGCCAAGAAAGGTATTTTCCTTTTGGAGAAATCATTTCCCTCTCATTTCTTTGAGTAGTAGCAACCTCAAACAACTCAATGTTCATGACTGCTTTTACTCTTGATTAGTCGTAAAACATTTATGTTATTTTTCAGTTCAGCTGAACAAAAGTTAACTCCCTTTCTTGAAATGAACCGCGATAGCAGGGAAAAGGTACAAAGCAACATTGTTCTAGCACAAAAGATATAAGAATCAATTTTCCATTAATCTTAGGAAATACATACATATTATCTAATAATATGTATTTGCTTCCTCTGGGAAAAATAAGTTAACGTTCCCCACTGTCACAACCAAGATAACTTCTCTAGTTTCAACTTTGAGAGTTAAATAACAAGCATCAAGCTGTTGTCAAGAACTTATTCCTTTTTAATAAGAAGAACAAACATGATTTGTGACCCCTGAATCAAGTATTCAGACAGAATCACCATTCTCCACAAATCTCGCTTCCAAGACTAGTAAATCAAATTTACTGTCTTTGGACAAGTCTTCTTTGGCTGAGCAAGCTCCAATGTCATATTCATTAGGAACACTTCTTATTGAGTTAGACATTTGGGGCATGAGGACATTCCTCTGTTAAGAATAATCTTAAATCATTCACCACAAATTAATCGTTTAATTTTGTTGCATAACCGTTATTAATTAATTGGTGTAAGACAATGCACATAAACTATTATTTAATTGGTGAAGTAACAAATTTCTTTTATTATTAATTGCACTAACTCATTGCATAGGATACCCCCGCTTGCATGTCTACTACATGGGCGTTTTGGATCAATACGTCTGTATCGAATACAAAGCGGGTCGTATCACATAGTGTTACCAGGATAAGGTACCCAGTCTTATCCATATACTATAGACCTTTTAGGTTGTTACTTGAACACCGATCCCCGTATGTCCCTACATACTAGTTCAAGTCACATGTAAACAACCTTGAATCTTAGTTTATTGGATTTGGGTCAAATTGTGCAATATTTAACAATAACACTTTATGGAAACAAGTGTACAATTTGTTTACATTCACTATCTATGAGTTTTAGGGCATAAAACCCAACAAACTACCACTTGAACTAAAACTCTAGTTTAGTGGGATGTACAATAATCTATACAGCAGTAGGTGTATAAATGCATGTATAATACATATACAATGTACAAATACAATAAACTAGGGCATCATTATACCCATTACATAATGGTATCACTATACCCGTTACATTTCTCCCACTTGCCTTAAATTTCATCTTTGTACATAACTCGTAGACCTAGACCTTCTACATGACCCTCAAACACTTTAGCCGAGAGAGCCTTCATGAATGAATCAGCAAAATCCCATTCAATTTAATGTGTCTATTTGTCTTGGGTTGCGAGGTTCTTTTGAATTTGCCACAACACGAATGTATCACTATAAAGTGTGATGGGCAAGTTCACATTTGGAACACATTCCAAATCAGTCAAGAACTTCTTAAGCCATACAGTCTCTATCGCTGCGTCACAAGTAGCTATATTTTCGACCTATATGGTCAAGACTGTAACTATGCCATACTAGCTCCTTCTGTAAAGATTGACCATGGTATTGATGTAGATTTCCTCAAATCCTTATCGGTCTTAAAATTTGTGTCAGTATATCCTGTAAGGATCAAATCCTTAATCCCATACACGAGCATATAGTTCCTCGTTCTACTCGAATACTTGAGGATATTCTTAAGGGTTTTCCAATGATTAAATCTTGGATTAGATTGATACTTACTAACAATCCCTACTGCATAGGGCATTCGTCTCATGCCCTCAACCTCTTGAGGTGTCTTAGGAAACATTTTCTTAGATAAAAGATTTCCATGTCTGAAAGGTAGTGAACCCTTATTGGAATTTTGCATCTTATATCTAACTAACATTTTGTAGATATAAGACACCTGAGACAAGGCTAGCCTTTTGTTCTTACGGTTCCTAAAAAAATTGGATCCCAAGAACAAACTCAACTTCTCCCAAATTTTCATTTGGAATTGAGCTGCTAGCTCCTTTTACTAGTCAGTAAGATAACCTACATCATTCCCAATGATTAGGATATCAATCATATACAACACTAAGTAAGCTACTGAACTATTGATGATTACTTGTAAACACAAGACTTATCAATGTTCTGATTAAAGCCAAAAGATTTGGTCACTATATCAAATCTTATATTTCAAGATCGAACTGCTTAGGTCAATCCAAAAATGGATCACTTAAGCTTGCAAACCCTTTTGCTTTTGATCTTGTTGTATGAACCCTTTTGGTTGAGACATGAATGTCTCGTTTCCTCTTGTAAATCCACTTGTAACTAATAGGTGTTACCCATCAAGCAGATCTACAAGATCCCAGATGGAAGTGAACATAAAAGACTTCATTTCTAGGTTCATGGCTTTAATCCTCTGATCGTTGTCAACATCATTCATTTTCTTTCTAAAAGATAATGAATCCTCTATGCCATCATCAAGTATGATGACCTAGGCTTCAATCAAGCCCATGTAACGTTCAGGTTATTGTTGGGTTTTATGCCCTAAACAAATTGTATACTTGTTTCAATAGAGTGTTATTCAGTTTCTACAATAAAGTGTTATTGTTCAATATTGCACAATTTGATCCAAATCCAATAAACTAAGATTCAAGGTTGTTTGTATGTAACTTGAACTAGTATGTGGGGACATACGAGGATCGATGTTCAAGTAACAACCTAAAAGGTCTATAGTACAAGGATAAGGTTGGGTACCTTATCCTGGTAACACTATGAGATACGACCCGCTTTGTATTTGATACAGACATATTGATCCAAAACGTCCATGTAGTAGACATGCAAGTGGGGGTATCCTATGCAATGAGTTTGCATAAGACCAGACTAGGAAATAGTCAACCATTAGTTATAACACCGTTAACTAATTAGGTTACTATTTCAATAGGATGACCTAGGTAACTCAGTCTTAATCCTGAGTGTATCATGAACTCATTCTCATTAGGGATTGTCCTTTGATTAGCATGGATGAGAGTGGCCAATACGCCGACTCAATATGCCTTCCTTTTTGGGGACAAGACTGAGTGGGATGCTGGGACATGACAACACAAGAAGGAATTCACTCCTTCCCGCTTCTAGGTGAAGTAGATGAGTGTTCCCTTAAGGGGTGACTCCGGGACTTGAACAAAGGGATCCCGCCCTCTCACTGGCCCGAGAGGGACTTTCTATTTAATGGTTGGACCATAAACAGGTTGTTCATTAGAGGAGCGCTGGTACTTAAGGAGACAGATGTAACACAGGGGTAAAACGGTAATTTGACCCAGCTGTGATTACGGACACTCGTGAAGGATTGACTTACCGACATAGGTCTACATCCATGGACACAGAAATGTTCTCCAGTGAGAAGAGTTCAGTTGTGGGTCTTTAGTGGAATGACCCACAGTTATTGAATATTGGTTAACATGATTAATGAGTTTAATCTATTAACCTCAAATCATTGGAGCTTCTGATCTGTAGGTCCATTAGGTCCCCATGCTAGCTCGTAAAGAGTAATTATGAACAAATATATCTTGAGAGAATTTGAATAGTTCAAATTCATATTGGGAATTAAGTTAATTGTACGAGATACAAATTAATATAATGTATAGTGATGCGTTAAAATATAAAGTCTAATTTGAGATTAAACTTTGTAATATTGAGAGATTGATATATTTGAAAGAGTTCAAATATATGTCTAATTAAATCTATGATATTTAATTAGAAGATGAATTAATTAATACCTCCAACCTTAGACATAACTTTATCGAGAGAGTTCCCTTACAACCATAGTAATGTTTTTCTTACTTAGATTATTAAAACTATTTCAATACTAAGTAAGAATAATTTTAATCCTATTAGAAATGTGATCTTAGGTCTAATTAATTTTAAACATTTTAAAATTAATTCATTTTACCTAAGATCCTATGTTTGCATGCAATACTTTGTTATAGGTTAACAGTTTCGATTCATTAATTTTATAAAACTCATAAATCTTAATGAGTTAACCCTATAACATGCTACTATGGTGACATACATTCACAATTGAATTCTAATTAATTTATAAAACATACACTAGCATACATGACATACAATAATATAACAATTATATTAAACTAAGGTAATGACATGCTCAATGCATTTCAATTTTCATTTAATTAATCCAATTATTTAAATTAATTATCCAAGAAAATTAAAACATGCATTGTCATTTCCATACAATAACATAACTCTTATATTAATTGCTCGTGAAAATTAATTAAGCATATAAATCACTTTAATAAATTCATAACTCTTTATTTTTAACTAAAGTAATTACATGCTCAACGCATTTTAATTTTCATTTAATTAATCTAACCCTTAAATTAATTACCCAAGAAAATGGAAAAAAAAAAACATACATTGCACATTTTCATACATTAACATAACACTTATATTAATAGCTCATGAAAAAAAAACAAACACATAAATTACTTTCATAAATATATAACTCTTATCTTTTTAACTAAAGTAACTACATTCAATGCATTTTAATTTTGATTTAATTAATCTAACCATTAAATTAATTATCCAAGAAAATTAAAAAACATGCATGGCACATTTTCATACATTAAAATATAACATTTATATTAATAGCTCATGAAAATAAATAAGCATTTAAATTACTTTCATAAATATATAACTCATACATTTTTAACCAAAGTAATTACAAGCTCAATGCTTCTCAATTTTCATCCATTTAATATAACACTTTATATTAAACATCCATGAAAATAAAATTCATACATAATTTAAACATTATAACAATTATAATAATAAATATGCATGAATATGCTTAACCTATGGTGCGATTTTAAGTTATATGACATCCAATATGCAAAAAGCTACCCACCAACAACCAATGCAAATTTCAGAGAAACAAGATTATATCTACGATCGGCTCTCATACCAATTGAAGGATTGGAATTCCCTAATTCAATTAGCGTAAGCGAATTAGGATCGTTCTTAGTTAATTTTTTTCCACTGAAATACCAATACATTGGCAAAGATTTAGAAAAATATTATAAATCAATTTATTAAGGCTAAGCATACAACTTTTGTAACTTTAAAGGATTATAGGACACTACACATATCTTCATAATGGTATGATATTGTCCACTTTGGGCATAAGCCCTCATGGTTTTGCTTTTGGTTCACTCCAAAAGGCCTCATACCAATGGAGATACTTGTCCTCCCTTATATACCCATGATCTCCCCCTTATCTAGCCAATGTGGGACTTTGGTTGCACACCCAACAATCCTCCCCTCGAACAAAGTACCACTGAGCCTCCCCTCAAATAGTCATCTATCCGTCCAACTCTCTAGGCTTCACCGCTTGACCAAGAGTTCTTGCTTTTATCTATGAATACTCCTCTTTTCTGGAGTATACCCGCCTACCCAGAGCTCAACCACGGATCTCCCCATGACTATTAAGGCTCACAACTTCTTTGTTCGGCACCCGAGGATTCCACCCAACATGGCAACTCCCAGGGCATCGCTCTAATACCACATGTAAGGGATTATATGACACTACACATATCTCCACAATGGAATGATATTGTCCACTTTGGGCATAAGCCCTCATGGTTTTACTTTGGGCACTGCCATCATCACTCGCCTGATGTGACCAAGTACCACCTCAAAAGCAAAATCACGTAGCATGAGTGAGTATATAAGAATATACTCAGTATGTAGCCTACTTAAGGGCTGAAACTGATAATATGAGTTCTAATAACTGTTGGGTTTTATGCCCTAAAACTCGTAGATAGTAAATGTACATTTGACCGAACATTAATAAAGTGATGTATTATTCAATGTTTGTATTATATCTTGTCTTGCTAACCCTAATCCAATAAACTAAACATCCA
This sequence comes from Luffa acutangula, assembly GCA_036850905.1. Taxonomy (NCBI): domain Eukaryota; kingdom Viridiplantae; phylum Streptophyta; class Magnoliopsida; order Cucurbitales; family Cucurbitaceae; genus Luffa; species Luffa acutangula. Next base: position 27,707,618 of record CM072099.1, read on the forward strand.
TGGCTAATAGAATGAGACTTGAACTAGTATGTAGGGACATGCGGGGATCAATGTTCAAGTTTTAGCCTAAAGGGTCTGTAGTATAGGGATAAGGCTGGGTACCTTATCCTGGTGACACTATGGATACGGCCCGCTTTGTATATGGATACAAACGTAGTGATCCAACACGTTCATGTGGTTGACATGCGAGTGGGGGTATCCTGTGCAATGAGTTTGCACAAAGACCGGACCGCGAAATAGTTAACCACTAACTCTAACACCGTTGGTTAGCTCGGTTTCTATTTCACTAGGATGACCTAGGCAACTTGGCCTTAATCCTGAGTAGATTATGGACTCCTGTCCATGAGGGATTGTCCTTTGATTTGTACGGGTGAGAGTGGCCAGTTCGCCGACTCAATAAGCCTACCATTTTGGGGACAAGACCGAATGGGGAGCTGGGAACGTAGTCTTACAAGATGGAATTCACTCCTTCCTGATATGAGGGTAAGTAGAGGTGTGTTCCCTTAAGTGGTGTCTCCGGGTCTTGAACAAAGGGCCCTACCCTCTTTATGGCACGAGAGGGTTTTCTGTTTGATGGTTGGACCACAAACAGGTTGTTCATTAGAGGAGCACTGGTACTTAAGGACCAAGAGGTAGCCCAGGGGTAAAACGGTAATTTGACCTAGCTGGGGTACGAACACACGTGAAGGGCTAACTTGCTGCTGACGGTCAATATCCGTGGACACAGAAATATATCTGCAGTGAGAAGAGTGCAGCTGTGGTTCTTTAGTGGAGTGAACCACAGTTAACGAATATTGATTAACTTGGTTAATGAGTTTAACCAACTAATCTCATATCGTTGGAGCTTCTGATCTGTAGGTCCATTAGGTCCCACCGGTAGCTCATTTAGGGCGTTGAGGTAAAATTCTAAGGATGGATTGAATATTCAAAGGTGTTTGAATATTATACTAAAATATGAAGTGGTTCATATTAAAACTATAGGTTATAATTAATATGCATTGGATGTATATTGATACTATAGTTTTGAGAGAGAAAATAATAATTGAATATGTGATGTTCAATTTTATTTTATTAATTAATTAATTTCTTATTAATTAATTGATTTAGTTTAATTAAATTTGATTTAATTAAACTATAATATAAGAGGGATATTATAATTTAAATTGGATTTAAATTAATGTTATTTTAATTAATTTAGATTAATTAAAAATATAATTAATTATAATTTAAAATTATGTTTTATAATTATAATTAATTAAAAATCAGATAACTGATTTATCAGTTATCTGATTTTTTATTTTAAAAGACGTGGTCAGGGAGTTGTAGAACTAACTCCCTGGTCTCACGCCGGTATCCCTCTCCATTAGCTCTCTCAGTTTGGCATTCTCTCCCAGAGATCTCTCAGAGCATTCACACAGAGAATTCAAACGAAGAATCCAGAGAAAATCCAGTGAATTTTTTTGCTCCCACCAGCACTCAACGTAGTATCCCTATCAGAGAATACCGGTGTACCCTTGTGGTGGTGTTCGTGTTGCTGCTGTAATTTTGGGAGAAAAACAGAGAATTTGGGAGAAACTTCAAGAATTTCTTCAAGGGTAAAGTTTTCTTGAACTAGGGTCAATAGGACCCAATTCTAGATTAGATCTAGGTTTATTCCCAATTTTTATGCATGCTTGTATCTGTTTTTACAGCATATTTTATCAATTATTGTTGCTGTAAAATTTATTAGTTTTGTCGTCGTATTGGTATCCCAATCGGCGTTTTATTATTCAAAAGGTCTCTGTGTTTTTCCGCTGCGCAATAGGGCTTTTATCCCTACAATTGGTATCAGAGCCAGGTTGAATTAAAACGTTGTTTTTTGAGATTTGCGAATGGCTGTATGGTGGGATTAATTATGCATTATGAATGTTGTTTGCGATAAACTGTTTAGATTTAATTTGGCCATAGATTTACCGCTTTTTACTTGATTTGATCGTGTAAGGCCCCTGCGTTTTTGGGCAAAATTGTGTAAATCGAGTCTGTATAAGTCCGGGTCATGATTAGGCTTGAAAATCGATGAAGATCGCAGAAGAAATTGGTGAATTTCATGAAGAACAGCCGCTGTTCTGCCCAGGAATCAGCTCCAGACGCAACAGCGTCGGGACGCTTAGCCTTGAGCGTCTCGACGCTGTCGCGATTCCACGCCCCAGACGGTTGAAATCGCGCCAGCGTCGGGACGCTTTCTTCGCAGCGTCTCGACGCTGTCACGATTTCGTGCGGCGCCAGAATTTTCGCAAGAACGTGATGGTGCCCTAATTTGGCCGGTTCGGTTCGAGTGTTTTGGGTCAGCTGGGACCGGTTCGGTCCGGTTTGACCCATTTTGGGTGCGGTTCGAGTTTTTCAAGTCCGGTTCGAAGTGGTTCGGGTCGGTTCAAGGCTAGTAGACCGGATTTGGAGCTGCAGAATTATGTAATAGGATAGATCTATGCTCGGCTTTGTGTCGTTTTAGCGCGGCCTCCCTTCGGAGAGTGTTTGCATGGGTCAATACCAAGGTGAATGGGGAAAGTGACTATAGTAAGTGGGAGCGGGACACGTGTCAACGTATCCTTCGGTCTCCACCCCTAGGTCACAACGTGAGATTCCTATGATCCGCCTGCGTGTTGCCCTGGAGCAACCACCCCTTCGGAGGGCCTGATCATAGGATTCGGAACACCGTGAACTCCTGAAAAGGATAGGATCACTTAGGCTAATTACCAACAGTTGTCTTTCCTAACGATAGCCTGTTGGTGCGTGCCTCTGGGATCTGAAAGTGGGAGGGTTACACTTACGGGGAGGAGTTAATTTGTTAACAAATCCTTGACCGAACAACGGTGGTTAATCTCTAATGGAATATGAGTTATTCTGGTATTAGAAATTGACTGAGAAGAGTCTCATTTTAGAGGAGGAACAACTGATCACCCTTCGGTGGCTGTTCTTCTAAACCTCTAAAGCATCGTTGCGAAACACAATCATAAGTTTTATTAGGGTTCTTTGATTGTCTGTTTGCAAAATTGATTGGATGTATGCAATTGTTTGTATTGCTTGTGTGATGGGTTAAGGCAAAGATAACTAATACGGTCACTTGTTTGTTTTTCAGCAATGTCTTCCTCAATCATATCTCTGCTTAAAAATGAACAACTAACCGGCGAAAATTTTCCCCAATGGAAATCAAACCTCAATACAATTCTCGTGGTTGAGGATTTAAGATTCGTCTTAACGGAGGAATGTCCTCCCGTTCCCCCTCGCACTGCCTCTCAGGCAGTTAAAGACACCTATGAACGCTGGACCAAGGCCAATGAAAAGGTCAAGGTATATATATTGGTCAGCTTGTCTGAAGTTTTGGCCAAGCGTTATGAGAACGTGGAAACTGCCAGGGAAATTATGAATTCCCTGCAGGAGATGTTTGGACTCCCGTCCTACCAGCTCCACCACGACGCCTTGAAGAACGTCTTCAATGCCAAGATGCTGGAAGGTCAATCTGTTCGGGAACATGTCCTGGACATGGTTAACCAGTTCAACATAGCTGAGGCAAATGGCGGGGTAGTCTGCGAGCGCAGTCAGGTTGCGTTCATCCTTCACTCGCTCCCAGCGAGCTATCTGTCTTTCAGGACGAACGCGAGCATGAATAAGATTCAGTTCAACCTGACTACCCTCCTCTCGGAGTTACAGATTTACGAGTCCCTGGAAAAGAGCAAGGGAAAGAATGTGGTGAAAGGAGAGGCCAATGTGGCCCATTCCAAGAAAAAGTTCCTGAAGGGTTCATCCTCAGGAACTAAATCTGTACCCCAGGCTTCTTCATCGAAGCAGATACAAAAGAGGAAGGGAGACAAGGGGAAGGCTCCTGCACAGGCTGTGCAAGGGAAGGGGAAGGCCAAGGTCGTGGCCGATAAAGGTAGATGCTTCCACTGCAATGCAGATGGTCACTGGAAGCGCAACTGTCCCCGCTACCTTGCTGAGAAGAGAAGAGAAAAAGAAGGTAAATTCGATTTACTTGTGTTAGAGACTTGTCTCGTTGAACATGATGAGTTTGCCTGGATTTTGGATTCGGGAGCCACTAATCATGTTTGTTCTTCTTTTCAGGGAAATAATTTCCAGCAGCTGGCAGAGGGTGAAATGACGCTCAAGGTCGGAACGGGAGACGTCGTTTCAGCTCGTGCAGTGGGAGCTGCAAAATTATTCTTTAGAAATAGGTTTTTAATTTTAGAGGACTTGTATTTGGTTCCTAGAATTAAAAGGAACCTAATTTCTGTTTCAGCTTTATTAGAACAATGTTACACTGTTTCATTCTTGCTTAACGAAGCTTTAATTTTAAAGAATGGAGTTTACATTTGTTCAGCTAAGCGTGAGAATAATTTATTTGTGTTAAGACCAAATGAGGCAAAGGCCATTTTAAGTCATGAAATGTTTAAAACGGCTGAAACGCAAAACAAAAGGCAAAAAGTTTCTCATTTAAGTAACAACACGTATCTTTGGCATCTTCGTCTTGGTCATATTAACATCGATCGGATCGATCGTTTGGTTAAAAATGGGCTTCTAAGTGACATAGAAGATACATCTTTACCACCCTGTGAATCGTGTCTCGAGGGTAAAATGACCAAGAGGCCTTTTACTGGAAAAGGTTATAGGGCCAAAGAACCACTTGAACTAATACATTCGGATCTTTGTGGTCCAATGAATGTAAAGGCTCGAGGTGGTTATGAATATTTCATCTCTTTCATAGATGATTATTCTCGATACGGTTACTTATACCTGATGGACCATAAGTCTGAAGCTCTTGAAAAGTTCAAAGAGTTTAAGGCTGAGGTAGAAAATCTGTTAGGTAAAACAATTAAGACACTTCGATCAGATCGAGGTGGAGAGTATTTAGATCAGCGATTCCAGGACTATATGATAGAACATGGAATCCAATCACAACTCTCAGCGCCTGGTACACCTCAGTAAAATGGTGTATCAGAAAGGAGAAACAGAACCTTGTTAGACATGGTTCGATCTATGATGAGCTATGCTCAATTGCCTAGCTCGTTTTGGGGGTATGCAGTAGCGACTGCAGTACATATTCTTAACAATGTTCCCTCAAAAAGTGTTTCTGAAACTCCTTTTGAGCTATGGAAGGGACGTAAACCTAGTTTGTGTTACTTCCGTATCTGGGGTTGTCCTGCACATGTGCTAGTGACAAATCCTAAGAAATTGGAACCACGTACGAGATTATGCCAATTTGTTGGATACCCGAAAGAAACGAGAGGTGGTCTTTTCTATGACCCTCAAGATAATAAAGTATTTGTATCGACAAATGCAACTTTCTTGGAGGAAGATCACATACGAAATCATCAACCACGAAGTAAGTTAGTATTAGGAGAAGCTACAGAAGGATCAACAAGGGTTGTTGATGAACCTGGTCCTTCAACAAGAGTTGTTGGAGAATGCAGTTCTTCTCGTCAATCTAGTCCTCCTCACGTAGTGGGAGAGCTTCGACGCAGTGGGAGGGTTGTGATACGACCTAACCGCTACTTGGGTTTAACAGAAACACAAGTAGTCATACCTGATGACGGCGTAGAAGATCCATTGTCTTATCGTCAGGCAATGAATGATGTAGATAAGGACGAGTGGGCCAAAGCCATGGACCTTGAGATGGAGTCTATGTACTTCAATCAGGTTTGGGAACTTGTAGATCTACCTGAAGGGGTCAAACCCATTGGGTGTAAATGGATCTATAAGAGAAAAAGAGATGCTGCTGGGAAAGTACATACTTTCAAAGCAAGACTTGTAGCAAAGGGTTATACCCAACGAGAAGGAGTGGACTATGAAGAAACTTTTTCTCCAGTTGCTATGCTAAAGTCCATAAGAATCCTCTTATCCATTGCCACATTTTATGATTATGAAATTTGGCAAATGGATGTCAAGACGGCTTTTTTGAATGGCAATCTTGACGAGAGTATTTTTATGTCTCAACCCGAGGGGTTCATATCCCAAGGTCATGAGCAAAAGGTTTGCAAACTGAATCGATCCATTTATGGGTTGAAACAGGCTTCTAGATCTTGGAATATTAGATTTGATACTGCGATCAAATCTTTTGGTTTTGACCAGAATGTTGATGAGCCTTGTGTATACAAGAAGATCAACAAGAATAAAGTAGCTTTCCTCGTACTTTATGTAGACGACATCCTACTCATTGGGAATGATGTAGGGTATCTGTCTGACGTAAAAGAATGGCTAGCAGCTCAATTCCAAATGAAAGATTTGGGTGAGGCCCAGTATGTTCTTGGGATCCAGATTATTCGGGATAGAAAGAACAAATCGCTAGCTCTGTCTCAGGCAACGTATATCGACAAGATGTTGGCTCGATATTCGATGCAGAACTCCAAGAAGGGCTTGTTGCCTTTCAGGCATGGGGTTCACTTGTCTAAGGAACAGTCTCCTAAGACACCTCAAGAAGTTGAGGATATGAGACGGATTCCCTACGCCTCAGCCGTGGGTAGCTTAATGTATGTCATGCTATGCACGAGGCCCGACATTTGTTATGCCGTAGGGATTGTCAGCAGATATCAGTCAAATCCAGGGTTAGACCATTGGACCGTCGTTAAAGGAATCCTCAAGTATCTTAGGAGAACGAGAGATTACATGTTGGTGTTCGGGGCTAAGGAGTTAGTTCTCACTGGATACACCGACTCTGACTTCCAAACGGACAAGGATTCTAGAAAATCTACGTCAGGGTCAGTCTTCACCCTTAACGGGGGAGCTGTAGTTTGGAGGAGCATAAAGCAGGGATGTATAGCAGACTCCACGATGGAGGCTGAGTATGTAGCTGCTTGTGAAGCAGCTAAGGAAGCTGTTTGGCTAAGGAAGTTCTTGATAGATTTGGAAGTTGTTCCAAATATGAACTTGCCCATTACGTTATACTGTGACAACAGTGGGGCAGTAGCCAATTCAAAGGAACCTCGCAGCCACAAAAGAGGTAAACACATAGAGAGGAAGTACCATCTAATTCGAGAGATTGTGCAAAGAGGAGATGTGGTCGTGACCCAGATCGCTTCTGAGCATAACATTGCTGATCCGTTTACGAAGGCCCTCTCGGCTAAAGTGTTCGAGGGTCATCTAGACAGTCTAGGTCTGCGAGATATGTATATAGCGTAATCTAGGGCAAGTGGGAGATGTGTAATGGGTGTAAGGATGCCCTAGTTTATTGTATTTTGTATATTTACCTTTTATGTAATGTACAAATATACATGTACCGTTTCCAGCTTTGGATTATTTTGTATATACTTTCCCTGTAACTTGAGTTTTAGTTCAAGTGGGAGTTTGTTGGGTTTTATGCCCTAAAACTCGTAGATAGTAAATGTACATTTGACCGAACATTAATAAAGTGATGTATTATTCAATGTTTGTATTATATCTTGTCTTGCTAACCCTAATCCAATAAACTAAACATCCATGGCTAATAGAATGAGACTTGAACTAGTATGTAGGGACATGCAGGGATCAATGTTCAAGTTTTAGCCTAAAGGGTCTGTAGTATAGGGATAAGGCTGGGTACCTTATCCTGGTGACACTATGGATACGGCCCGCTTTGTATATGGATACAAACGTAGTGATCCAACACGTTCATGTGGTTGACATGCGAGTGGGGGTATCCTGTGCAATGAGTTTGCACAAAGACCGGACCGCGAAATAGTTAACCACTAACTCTAACACCGTTGGTTAGCTCAGTTTCTATTTCACTAGGATGACCTAGGCAACTTGGCCTTAATCCTGAGTAGATTATGGACTCCTGTCCATGAGGGATTGTCCTTTGATTTGTACGGGTGAGAGTGGCCAGTTCGCCGACTCAATAAGCCAACCATTTTGGGGACAAGACCGAATGGGGAGCTGGGAACGTAGTCTTACAAGATGGAATTCACTCCTTCCTGATATGAGGGTAAGTAGAGGTGTGTTCCCTTAAGTGGTGTCTCCGGGTCTTGAACAAAGGGCCCTACCCTCTTTATGGCACGAGAAGGTTTTCTGTTTGATGGTTGGACCACAAACAGGTTGTTCATTAGAGGAGCACTGGTACTTAAGGACCAAGAGGTAGCCCAGGGGTAAAACGGTAATTTGACCTAGCTGGGGTACGAACACACGTGAAGGGCTAACTTGCTGCTGACGGTCAATATCCGTGGACACAGAAATATATCTGCAGTGAGAAGAGTGCAGCTGTGGTTCTTTAGTGGAGTGAACCACAGTTAACGAATATTGATTAACTTGGTTAATGAGTTTAACCAACTAATCTCATATCGTTGGAGCTTCTGATCTGTAGGTCCATTAGGTCCCACCGGTAGCTCATTTAGGGCGTTGAGGTAAAATTCTAAGGATGGATTGAATATTCAAAGGTGTTTGAATATTATACTAAAATATGAAGTGGTTCATATTAAAACTATAGGTTATAATTAATATGCATTGGATGTATATTGATACTATAGTTTTGAGAGAGAAAATAATAATTGAATATGTGATGTTCAATTTTATTTTATTAATTAATTAATTTCTTATTAATTAATTGATTTAGTTTAATTAAATTTGATTTAATTAAACTATAATATAAGAGGGATATTATAATTTAAATTGGATTTAAATTAATGTTATTTTAATTAATTTAGATTAATTAAAAATATAATTAATTATAATTTAAAATTATGTTTTATAATTATAATTAATTAAAAATCAGATAACTGATTTATCAGTTATCTGATTTTTTATTTTAAAAGACGTGGTCAGGGAGTTGTAGAACTAACTCCCTGGTCTCACGCCGGTATCCCTCTCCATTAGCTCTCTCAGTTTGGCATTCTCTCCCAGAGATCTCTCAGAGCATTCACACAGAGAATTCAAACGAAGAATCCAGAGAAAATCCAGAGAATTTTTTTGCTCCCACCAGCACTCAACGTAGTATCCCTATCAGAGAATACCGGTGTACCCTTGTGGTGGTGTTCGTGTTGCTGCTGTAATTTTGGGAGAAAAACAGAGAATTTGGGAGAAACTTCAAGAATTTCTTCAAGGGTAAAGTTTTCTTGAACTAGGGTCAATAGGACCCAATTCTAGATTAGATCTAGGTTTATTCCCAATTTTTATGCATGCTTGTATCTGTTTTTACAGCATATTTTATCAATTATTGTTGCTGTAAAATTTATTAGTTTTGCCGTCGTATTGGTATCCCAATCGGCGTTTTATTATTCAAAAGGTCTCTGTGTTTTTCCGCTGCGCAATAGGGCTTTTATCCCTACAATAACATGATATCTAATAGCAGGAAACTTGAATTTGAGCCTTGACATCATAGGGGCCTAACTAGAACAATCATTCGGGTCTCTAACCCTAGGGCCATAACTAGGTTCATGAAATGTTCTGTCTAGGGTGATTACTTATCCCCAACCTGTGCCAACTAGAGTGTTGTGTGGGTCAGTCCGGTAAGGCAAGTAAACTAGAGTCTAGCTGGAACCTTCTAGCAAACCTACACATATCCCAACAATCTGGTGCATGAAAACATGCATGAGTGCCATCTGCCGCACGATCCCGTGCCTGGGCTCAACACCATCCTGAGGCTGATAGAGCTCACGATCTTGTGCCTGAAAATTGGGCTCTAACAGTCAACTGATGGAATGCTCGATCTCGTGACTGAAAACTAGAATCTACCAGTCAATGATAGATTGCACGATCTTGTGCCTGAAAACTGGTTCCATTAGTCCCGAGATGGGGAAAGAGATAAACCTAGCTAACATAAGACTTAAAGATAATTTAAGTCTACCTAGGGCCCTAAAACATAGATAAGGTCCCTGTTCTAAGTCTGTTCTCATTCATACATATGGTTCTCTAAAGGTCATATTAAAACTTGCATGGAGAACTCGTGGTCTATACTAATCAACTAGCTGGTTAAGCCCTTAATATTCCAAGGGATATTTCTAAACTTAGTCCCTTTAACAACTGCAATGCTACCGAAAATTTGGCAGCATAACGACATACATATAGACAAATCCCAAATTTTCCTATCACTTGGAAACAAGACAGTACACTTCTATAACCAAAGCGATCAGATCTCGCATCCACAATTCAACCACAACATCAACAGACATTCAGCCCATCCTCCAATATCATAAACAGACATCCAGAGAAACCATCACTTATCCAACCCAAACATGCTTTGAAGTGAACCAAAAGATGCTAATCCAACTAAAGGCAGTCTCAACAGGCTACAATTAACTATAAAATTCTCATACAGACACCATGACTCACAATGAAACTCAACATGCTAATTTAAATCCAAAAGCAAAACTCAAGGCTTAAGTCTAACTCATGCTAGCATACTAAGTTCTCAAAGAAAATTAGATAAAAGCATAGAACTTAATCCAACGACCACTTATTTATCTCAACAATCATGTTATGGATTGAGGCACGAAAATTGTATATGAATAGCTACTTACATAAAGTCTAACTCAACATGCTACAATTAACCATAGCATTCTCAATTATTCCCATGCTTCCAAGAAAAACCAATTGAGCTTGATTAGATCCAAGGGCAAAATTTTAGAGCTTTAATCCGAATGGTTACTTACATTGGCTAGGTTTCTTGATAAAATCTAAATAAATTCCTTAGCTCCCAAGGCCTTTATTCAAGCTACACCAAAGGGGAAAAGAATTCCCAAATCAATAGGAGATTAGTCCAAGCATTCAACTAGGAGCCAATAAACGTAGAGACGTTTAGCACCCAAAAACTTACCCAAACACACACTGAAACTCGAAGACCCACTGCTTGAATTGCCGAAATTGAAGGGAAAACTTGCTAAACAAAATTAATAACGAGTGGGTATTCGATTAAACATTAAAATCAAAACAAAATAACTTAAATCTCACTTACCCTCTATCGAACCTACTAAAAATGTAGGGAATCGAAGCTTACAGCCACTGGATTGTCAGAAAAGTGCACATACAACCGTTGTCCTTCACCCTTGTTTTCGGAAAAATGAAGAACACCCACTGAAATAGGAACCCACGACACAGATCCACCAGAAAAATGAACGTCGGCTGCTGCACCAGCTAGACATCGTCGAAGAGGACTAGAACGTGATGACCACACTGCTTCTCACGCAAAAACCGAAGAGGAGGAGAAAACGCTGCCTAAAACGCTACTGTAGAGTGTCGCTTACTGCCATGTCATCGAGTTGCTGCACGCCGAAACGGTGGTCGAAAATCTAGAGGGGCGACGGTGGGAGAGAGGCAATCGACAGTGAAGACAAGTGAAGAAGATGATGCTGGTGATGGAGGAGGGGAAAATCGGGTAAGGAGATGGAGAAAGGTTGAAGATGAAGGCTTGGCTCTTTCTCTTCCTTGGGTTGCGTATTGACTAAAAAAAAATTAAAGATTAGGGTTTCTTGGCTTGGCTACAAGGTCATTTATTTACAAAATTACCATCGAACTTAATTAATTCTTTTTTTTTTCAAGAAAATTATCTCCCTTAATTGCACTCTTAACTCAATTAACTTATAATTGGAGAAATAAGAGCTTACCTAAAATTAGTGACATTACAACCTTAGAACTAATGTAAAGGGGAGAAGCATACATACCATCGTTGTCGTCTCTAAAATATCAAGAAAGCCTTTCTTGATTTGCGTCAACAATTGAGACACCACCAATTTTATCTTCCCTGCTATGACTCTGAGATTAGGAACGTAGTTGTGGGACTATCCAATCTTGTATGGGAAAAACACAAGAGGAAAAAAATCCTTTGTGTTCATGGTTGAGAGAATATGAGAGAGTGGTTACGGAGGCTAGCGATAATGCAATAGTGCATTCTTATAGCCTTATTTTTGTGTAACTTAAACCCTAGGTTTAGTTTTCTATTTATAGGGAAAAAGTCCATGAATAAAATATTCACTAATAATAAATTATTTCCATAAATGGTTAATCTTTTCCATAATTAATCATTTCCATAATTGATTAATTACTTCCATAAGTGATTAATCATTTCCATAATTGATCAATTACCCAATTAAACATCATATATTTAATTTCAAGCCTTCTATTAATTACCCAATTAAATATCATATATTTAATTTCAGGACTTCAATTAATTAATTCTATAATATGAATCAAATTCATATTAAAATTTGAACTCCTTCAAATTCTTTTATATCATATAAATTTAATGTGAATCAAATTCATATTAATATTTGAACTTCTTCAAATATTTATGTATCTCATAATTTATAGTTTAATTAAATCACATTTAATTAGACTAAATTGAATAATCAATTAATTTATAATTAGTTTATTAATTTATTAATTAAATATCATATACTTAATTAGTCATATATTCGAACTCCTTCAAATATATAATTCTCTAAATTAATAAAGTTTAATCACAAATTAAACTTTATATTATAATGTATCACCATACATTATATTAATTGTATCTCATGCTATTAATTTGATTCCCAAGGGGTGGTTTTTCCTGCGTCATGCAGGTTTCTCTCTGATTGAGAGTGGGGTTTGGGGTGTTTTCTTCTGCTTCTTCTTGTCTCTTCTTGGTTTCTCTTGGTTCTTGGTTTTATTGTGTTCCGTGTGTGGCGAAGATTGTCTGTCTGTGCGTAATGGAGGATCTTGTTGATAAATGGATAAACTTTTCGCTTACGTCTGAGGAAGATGAGGTGTTTAAGGCTCCTGATACAATTCCCCTCCTTTCCGAGGACACCATCCGATTGTGCCTGGTTTGTAAAGTCCTCACCTGCCACAAGATTAACACGGATGCCTTCCGCTTCGTCATGGAGAGTGTCTGGCGGGTACACCGGGAGACCCGTGTCGACCCAGGAGGTGAGAACACGTTTGTGGTAAAATTCTGGTCTGTTATGGAACTGAATCGAGTTTTCAATTCGGGTCCTTCGACTTTTGATAGGAGTTTGATTGTTATGACTATCCTGATAGCTTATGTCATCCTGACTTTGCTATCCTTTTCTACTGCTTCCTTCTGGTTACAAATTCTTAACATTCCTATGAAGTACATGTCTAGACAGATGGCGGCAGAGTTGGGAGGTAGGGTGGGCCTAGTGGAAGCAGTTGTGGGAGACGACGCTGACGAGTGGGTTGGTCCAATGATGAGAGTTCGAGTCCAAGTGAATTTTGCCAAACCGCTGCGCCGAGGCCTAAAAGTTAGTTTTCCTGACAGTAGAGAAATTTGGTGCCCCCTGAAATATGAACGTCTTCCAGATTTCTGCTACTAGTGTGGGTTTATTGGCCATTCGTTGCGCGAGTGTTCGATCTCCATTCTAGACAAGCCAGCTTGCCGTAATGATGAGTATGGGGATTGGTTGCGTGTCGAGCTGTGGGAAACCCAGTGACCAAAGTTGGGCTTTCACAACCTTCCCCGGTCCCTAATACCAGTTATGCTACAGCTCTACCGTTGGAGAAGGGGTCTGGACAACCGGTGACAGAAGCGGTGGAGGCGAGGGAAGATACGACTTCGGGTGATAAGGCTAAAAATACGGCTTCCAATAACTGTGTTCCAGATTCTACGGGTTTGTCGCGACGCTGTTGCGTCTGCAGCACTTTCTCGGCAAAAAACAGCGTCTGTTCTTTGTCTTTTTCTTCGATTTCAGCCGTGAATTCAACATTTTTCATCTAATAAAAGAGTTAATCTAGACCAAGAGTTACAAAGGACTCGATTTTACATAAAATACCCGAAACACCGGGCCCTGACATGATCAAATCACATCAAAAACAGTAAAGTCTATAGCCATAAAATTAACCTAAACAGTCCAATGCCAACCATACATACATTATGCATATCAATCCAATGCCAACCATAATCTAGACCAAGAGTTACAAAGGACTCGATTTTACATAAAATACCCGAAACACCGGGCCCTGACATGATCAAATCACATAAAAAACAGTAAAGTCTATAGCCATAAAATTAACCTAAACAGTCCAATGCCAACCATACATACATTATGCATATCAATCCCACCAATAGGCAATGCAAATTTTAGAGAAAAAAATTAGATCTACGATCGACTCTGGTACCAATTGAAGGATTGGAGTTTCATAATTCCGTAAAGCGGAAGCATGATTGGGACAAATTCGTAATTAATTTTGTTTAAGCTAAAATATCAATACATTGGCAATAATCTTAGAACTATTCTAAAATTATATTAAGGCTGAGCATACAAAAATATTAGATCTAAATCTAATTTCTACAGTAACAAATTATTTACTCTCGTTGACGACTCAAATTAAATTCACCAATCGCTTGTGAAATAATCACGAACTACTGCGAACACCACCATTATGGCTACACCGGTATGACTCTGAGACTTCTAGAAGTAGGAGACTGTGGGAGTCTAGAGGGAGCCTTCAAAGGAATTCTCTGAGAGTAGGAGAATGAATGCGATGTCTTTCACCCAACCCAATGGGTCCTATTTATAGGAAAAGGCCAAGACCTTTTCCTAATAGAAAAGGTCATGAATAAGATCAAATCTATTATCTTATTCATATCTAATTTTAATAAATAATTAATTAATTCCATAATTAATTAATTACCCAATTAAATATCACATATTTAATCTTAGGGATTTTATTAAATTATTTTTATTGATATGAATATTATAAAGTTTCATAAACATTATATTATATTGTATCAATGTACATTATAGGATTCCCCTAAATAAATTGAACATCTTCAATTTACAATTGCCTCAAGTCTCTTTACGAGCTACCAGTGGGACCTAATAGACTTACAGATCAGATGCTCCAACGATACGAGACTAATTGGCTAAACTCATTAACCAAGTTACTCAACATTCGTTAACAGTGGGTCACTCCACTAAAGACCCACATCTGCATTCTTCTTACTGTAGAATATTTTTGTGTCCATGGATATCGACCAATGCAGTAAGTCAATCCTTCACGAGTGTTCGTAAAACCAGTTGGGTCAAATTACTGTTTTACCATTGATCCCTCTAATGAACAAGTTGTTTAGGGTCCAACCATTAAACAGGAGTTCGTCTCGGGCCAGGAGAGGATGGTGCGCCTTTGTTCAAGCCCCAGAATCAGCCCTTAAGGAAACACACATCTACTTACCCCAATAGAGGAAGAAGTGAATTCCATCTTATACTGTTATGTTCTAGCCCCCATGTCTTACCCCTTAAATTGTCGGATTATTGAGTCGGCGAACTGGCCACTCTCACCCATACAAATCTAAGGACAATCCCTCATAACAGACTCAAGATTGAGATTGAGTTATCTAGGTCATCCTATTGAAATAGAAACCTAAACTAGTTAACGGCGTTACATCTAGTGGTTACTATTTCGCGGTCCAGTCTTATGCAAACTCATTGCTTAGGATACCCCCACCCGCATGTTTCCTACATGGATGCTTTGTATCATTGCATCTGTATCGAATACAAGGTGGCCCGTATCACATAGTGTCACCAGGATAAGGTGCCCAACCTTATCCCTATACTATTGACCTTTTAGGTTGTTACTTGGACACCGATCCCCGTATGTCCCCACATACTAGTCCAAGTTTCATTCAAACAACCTTGGATCTTAATTTATTGGATTTAAGGTTTATTAATGCAAACTCGATTATTCAATAACCAAATTACTGAATCACTCAAATAACGCTTTATTGTGTTCGATTAATTTGTTTCATTTACTATCTACGAGTTTTAAGGCATAAAACCCAACAGATACTAGACTGATAGTTGTTATTATACGCGAACTCCATAAGTGATAAGTGGGTATCCCAACGTCCCTTAAACTAAAGGACACATGCTCTCAACATGTCCTCTAAGGTCTGGATGGTCCTCTCTGACTGACCATCTGTCTGGGGATGGAAATTTGTACTGAACTTCAACTTTGTTCCCATTGCTTTCTGCACACTAGGCCAAAACATAGAAGTAAACCTCAGATCCCTATCTGGAACTATGAACACTGGTACTCCATGATGACTCACAATCCTGTCAACGTATAACTTAGTTAGCTGATCTAGTGTAGATGTCGCTTTAATCGTTATAAACCATGTTGTGTTGGTGAGTCTATCAGTTATTACCCATATACCATCATGTCTACTAGAAGAACGAGGTAATCCAAACATAAAATCCATCATAATATGCTCCCACTTCCACTCCGGCACTGGCAGTGGATTAAGGAGTCCTCTTAGCCACTGTCTCACTAGTTTAACCTGTTGGTATATCAAACATTTATCAACAAAATCGGCTATTTCCTACTTCATACCAGGCCACCAATAAGTCTTGTTCAAAGTTCTGTACATCTCGGTGCTTCCTGAATGCAAAGCGTAAGCTGAACTGTGAGCTTCCTCTAGTATATCACCCTTAAGCTCACTAATACTCGAAACACATAGTCTTCCCTACTTAACTATGGCTCCGTCTGCTCTCAACTAAAATTCTTCCCCTGGGCCTTGCTTGGACTTTGCAAGCATCTTCTGTAAGTTACTATCATTTGGTTGTCTTCTCACAATCTATGCTACTAGAGAAGACCTAACTTGAAATTGAGCTAAAAGACTCCTTGAACTCTCTCCAGTCACAACCGCCCTGAAACCTCTTAACTCACTTAGAAAGGTTGCTCGAATACCACACAAGGCACTCTTCGGAAGTCTCGACTTCCTACTTAATGCATCTACCACTGCGTTAGCCTTACCCGAATGGTATTCAATGGTATAATCATAGTCTTTAATCAGTTCTAGCCATCTCCTCTATCTTAGATTCAGCTCTTTCTGATCAAAGATATACTTCAGACTCTTATGATCTGTGAAAATGTTGCACTTCTCACCGAATAAATAATGTCTCTAGATCTTTAATGCTAAAACAACTACTGCTAGCTCAAGATCATGGGTAGGGTAATTACACTCATGCTTCTTCAATGGCCTTGAAGCATAAGCTATTACCTTTCCTTCCTGCATAAGCACACAACCTAATCCTTGCCTCGAAGCGTCACAATAGATCACATACTTATTCCCTGTTATAGAAAGTGTCAGAATAGGTGTTGTCACTAATCTCTTCTTCAGCTCCCTAAAACTTTATTCGCATTTATCCAACCACTCAAACTTAGCATCCTTCCTTGTCAAAGATGTCAAGGGTAATGCTGATCGTAAGAAATCCTCAACAAAACATCTGTAGTATCCTGCCCGACCTTGGAAACTACGTACCTCTGTTGCACTAGCTGGTCTCTCCCAATTGACAACAGCTTCCACTTTCTGCGGATGAACACTAACTCCGTCCGCTGAAACTACATGCCCTAAGAACACTACCTGTTTCTACAAGAACTCACATTTGCTGAACTTAGCGTACAACTGTTTATCACGTAGTGTCTGTAGAACAATCCTCAGATGTTCCTCATGGGATTTCCTGTCAATTGAGTAAACTAGTATGTCATCGATGAACACTTTCACAAATTGATCTAAATACTTATGGAAATCTTGTTCATGAGGTACATGAAAACTACCGGTGCAATCGTTAAACCGAATGGCATCACTACAAACTCATAGTGCCCATACCTCGTCCTGAATGTTGTCTTAGGAATATCTGATTCCCTAACCTTTAACTGGTGGTATCCTAACCTCAAATCAATCTTAGAGAACACTGTTGCTCCTCTTAACTGATCATACAAGTCATGAATGCGTGGTATATGATACTTGTTACATATCGTGACCTTGTTTAACTACCTGTAATCAATGCATAATGTGAGGGTACCATCTTTCTTCTTAATGAATAACACTGAGGCTCCCCAAGGCGATACACTAGGTTTGATGTATCCCTTGTCAACTAGTTCTAGTAACTGCACCCTTAGCTTTTTAAGCTCGCTCGGAGCCATTCTATACGGTGCCTGTGAAATAGGTGTTGTTCCTGGTAACAAGTCTCTTTCTCTTTATAACGTTGTTTAGTGTAGAAACTGACTATTTCAAAAGATGACCTAGGTAACTCAATCTTAATCCTGAGTTAACTACGAACTCCTGATTATACGAGATTATCCTTTGATCTGCATGGGTGAGAGTGGCAAGACATTGCCAACTCAACAAGCCTTCCATTTTGGGGATAAGATCGGATAGATAGTTGGGGACGTAGTCTCGCAAGACGGAATCCACTCCTACCCATTTCTTGGATAGTAGAGAGGTTGTTCCCTTAAGTACTAACTCCAGGACTTGAACAAGGAACCCCACCCTTTCCTTGCCACGAAAGGGACTTAGGTTTGATGGCTGGACCACAAACCGATTGTTCATTAGAGGATTAGTGGAACTTACGAAACAAGCAGTACTATAGGGGCAAAACAGACATTTGACCCGACTATAGCTACGAAAAACTTGTGAAGGATCGACTTATTAAACATTTTTATATCAAGTGGACAGAAATATATCTACGGTGAGGGGAGTGCAACTACTAGGCTATAGTGGAGTGTCCCGGTAGTTAACGAATATTGGTTAGCTTGGTTGATGAGTTTTGTCGGTTAACCTCGAATCGCTGGAGCCCATGATCTATAGGTCCATTAGGTCCCCCTGCTAGCTCATATCGAAATAAAGCTTAGAACAATTAGATAGGAAAATTTGAATCGTTCAAAATCGGGAAAGGGTATTATCGTCAATTGTGTTTGACACAATAATTTAATTATGAATTAAATTATTAAATGAGAGATAAAGTAGTTAAAACTGTTTTAAATACTATATACATGAATAGGGATTCATGTATAATGGATTGCACAAGGTTAGAATGATTAATTGGGTTAATTACAATTAATCATATGTAATTGATTGTAAAAGTTTCAAATTAATTACCCATATTAATTTCAATTTGGAATTGAAATTAAAATTAAAAATGCAAGGTTAAAATCTGATTTTAAAACATATGATAGTGGAACATGTTGTTATTCCACTCTTGCATGAATAATGAAAGTGGAATTACACCACATACATGCAATCTTGCATGTTATGTTGAATCAACACCTAGTTTCCACTTTCACCCATTCACCACCATGTGTCTTGCATTTTGAGGCTCCTTCTTGCATGGATTCACTCTATAAGTAGAAGATGAATCAAATTGAGGAGTAAACGAGCCATTTCCATACTGTTATGCTGTTGGATTTTGGTCTCAAACTCACTTATCTCCATATATCTCTCTAGAGCTTGATCCTTCAAGCATTCCCTTCTCATTCTCTATCTCTATAGACTCCCACAAGTCGTTCTTGGCCTGGAGAATAATAGAGAAGACACTAAGGGTTGTCCTAAGTAGATTGGAGAAGAAAATAATCCACAGAGGTCCACCTATTGAGTTGTAAAATGTTGGTACTTCTAATCTCTCTGTTTCTATTTTTCTAGAACAAGCTTTCTTTAGGAGTAAAATTGATGTAGTTAAGTGCTTTCGATCTTCAATTGCTTTCACATGTGTTATATGAACACCTTCACTTCTCAACTTTCAGAGCTGAAATCAATCTCGTAGGAATAATCTTCCTCTCACCCTTGAAAACCATTTTAGCCAAACATGGTTTCCTAAAAGTCACTTCCTTCCTATGGCAATCCATGGAAGCATAGTGAGTGAATAAGAAATCCATTCCCAAAATTACATCCAATGCCTGCAACTATAGTGGAAAAAGATCTACTAACATACTTGATAGCGAGCAGAAATGTCGCTATTTTAGTCTCAATTTATTAAGCTTTTTGGTGCTTTAATCGTATTTTTAATGAATATATTTAATGAATTTTGTTATTTGGTCCTTAGGAGCTAAGTTGGTGATTTTGGGAGAAAAAGAGCCAAAATTTAAGTAATTATAGCCCAAATCAAAGTTTGAAGCAATTGGAAGCCCAAAGAAGACATCCATGAAGAAAAGACCAAGAGAAATGAAGAAGAAGGCCCAAAAATCAGCCCAAAAAGGAAGCTGAAAATTCTGGAAATCTGGACAGCGTCGAGACGCTTAGCAAGACAGCGTCGCGACGCTGCCCTTTCTTGTTGCCCAAGCCGCGTGCGCAGCAGCGTCGCGACGCTTAGCAAGGCAGCGTCGCGACGCTACCCCTATTCCAGGCCTATAAAAGGCACCCCTTGGGTGCCTCATTTCTCATCAATCATCATTCCAAAAAGGAATTTCTTCCTTTCTCTCTTCCTTAGGCTCCCTTTGGAGCCCCTCTCAAGGCTTTTGAGCCTTTTTGAGAGGATTCTTCTAGTCGGAAAATTTTGGGAATTTTGGGGGAGCAATCTTAGAGGCTCAAGGAGTAGTCAGCGGGGCTCCAAGCGTCAGCGAGGGGTTTTTCGACGGTCAATTCCTTTCCTTTTATGCTCTTTAATATGCTTTCCCTTGTAATTATTGTGGATATTATGTGTAGCTAAGCCCCAATTTGGGGTCTTGAAATGAAATGATAGTCGAAATATTGTTATAATTTCTTGTCTCTTGCCCATGTCCTAATTATTTGTATGGATGTGCTTAATAAATTGCTCAATCTGGCCAATTGTGTAATGATTCGATTCTTAATGGAAACTCGACTGAGAGAAATTAGGATAAATCATAATCCATGCGACTAGTTTAATTGCCCGTTGTGACACCGGGATTAGTTGATTAAACTTAGATTCCTAAAATGAATCAGAGCGTAATAATTAATGATTTTTAATAGCGCTAAGGACACTTATGTTGTTAAAATGAATTAATTACAATTAGGGGAAACCGACAGGAGAACCTATGTGATTAACGAAGATTCTAGGATTATAATTAGTTGGGCAATGAGATAGGATAATTATAGCAATCATTTAGCTAATCATCGATTTTCAAGACCCCTTTTCCCATTTAAAGAAAACTCTTTCTCCACATTTTATTTTTGATTGATCAATTTGTTTTCATTAGTCATCTTAAATTTAAATCTTTTTTATTGCATGAAGTGGTCCCTAAATATTATTTTCCCTAAGTATTTTCAGTGCTCAAGAGAATTTTAATTATTTGATTAAGTTTCGCTTCACCTCCCTGAGGATTCGATACTCGGAATACTTTTCGTTTTATATTACTTGCGGCCCGTGCGCTTTGCGGTCCCATCAATACTGAGACCTTCTACTAAAACCTCACAATCACGCAACACTTCATTGACTAGTAAAACGTCACCAACTGGAGTGTATATAACTAACCTTCTAGATAACGGCTCTAGCATCCTATCCAGCTTAGTTAGAAACATACTAGAAACAAAGGAATGTGTAGCACCTGGATCTAACAAAACACGTGCAGGTACATTACAATTAAAAACCATACCAACAATAACGTCTGGTGCATCCTCCGCTTCTTGTTGAGTCATAGCATAGACCTTTCCCTGCTGCCTAAGTCTCCCCACAACTCCCTTCTGCCTTGCACCGCTATTGCCCTCTCCTGCGGATGCTGAGACTCTCGACTGCTCAACTGTGTGGGACTCAACACCCTGGTCCCTCTGATCTTTTGCTCTCAGCTGTGGACAATCTCTCTTAAAATGCCCTGGCTATCCGCACTGATAACATACACCGGCACCAACAAGGCACTGACCCCGATGATTCCTGCCACAACTCACACATGGGGTTCGCCCTATTTCACTAGCAACGGACTTCTGACCCGTCTACGGTCTTGCTACTGAACTAGCAGACTGACTGGATGCTCTCTGGCTCTGCCTCTGATAGACACTACCTGAACTCATCTGCCTCGATGACTTGCCACCAGACACACGCTTAAAGCCTTGACGGCCTAAAACATTCACTCCAGGTGTGAACCTCCGCTACTCACGACCTCGGAAACCACTAGTTGTTGAAGCCCCACGGCTAGGCTCCACTGTCGACTTCTCCTCTGTTATACTCCTACTTCACACGTAGGGCAATCTCTACTAACTGAGAAAAATCTGTCCACTTAGCAATAGTTGTAACTGGAGTGCGTATCTCAAAACGCAGACCTCTTTCAAACCTTCGACACATGTCACTCTCAGATGCCACAATCACATCAGCATAGTGTGAAAGCTCGGTATACTTTGTCTCGTACTCGGCCACTGAAAGTGACCCTTGCTTCAACCCCATAAACTCATCCCTCTTTGCCTCACAGAATGTGATGGGATAATACTTGTCTTCGAATATGCCTCTGAAAGTCTGCCAGTCTAAGGTACGTGCATCACTACACCTGGCTAATATGGATTTCCACCATCCCTCTCCCTCTTTCTGTAGTAGGAATGTGGCCAATCTGACTTTCCGTTCTTCAGGGCAGCTTATCACATCAAAGCATTTTTCAAGCATATTTAACTAAACCTCGACGTCAACCAAATCTGTGGAACCCTCATACACTGTGGCTCCTAATTCCTTCAGTGGTTCTATTCCATACATCTTTTTCGGATCACTAGGCCCTACTCTCTTTGGCCTACCGACCTCCTGTGAAGATCTAGCAAATTGCTCGTTTCTTGCCCTAGTCTGAACTGTCGGGGTATTGGATCCCCTTTCAGATTGTCCCTGGGTACGATCCTGCATCCCGTACTTATTTTGCCTGCGTCGTCTGTTGGTACGTGGTGGCATGACTCCTATAACATATCAATACATCAGACATGATACTAAACTTCTACCCACATTCTAGTCCTGACAGGACTTACTCTTATCCCTACTTGGACCATACTCTGCTAGTTCTCTCTGAACTGACTCAAGATCTAACTATTTACTTTCTAGTTTCTTCTTAGAGTTAACTGCTCTATCTCATTTCCCATGGACCTAACTTCTCTGATACCAAGATGTCACACCCCCCTCCTAAACTACCTGCTAGCTTAGTCCAGGAGATGACGTGAAGCTAACAGACATCATCCACCTCTAACGATACCTGTTGAATCTGTTGAACCGTTGAATCTGATAAACATACTAATGTTATATATAAAATACTTTACATGTAACACAACACAGCGGAATCCTTGAAAACCCTTAGACATGCATGAAGTGCAGCCCTGACATATCTCAGTTTGGGAAATAACCTGATAGAGACAACACAACCAAAACATATCCAACTAGGGTTTATACAACCAGAACATCTAGAGCTTACACAAACCATAAACTATCCAATTCCTACAAAGACATTTACAATACAAACAGACACAATGTACAACTCCACCCACGTACTGGAGCTTGATCGGGAAGCTTTTAGCAAACTTTGGCAGTTTATCAAGCACCGGGAGCTCGATCTCTACCTAAAAAATGGGAAAACATTTTGAAAGAGTGAGCTAGGAAGCCCAGTGAGTGACTAAATTTAAAACTGTTAATCCGAAAATCAGAACACATGATAAACCTTTAAACATATTAATCTGTTTAATCAAAGCGTTAAATATAAATGTGTAATGATAAAAGCTTTATCAAATACTCCGCAAGTAGTCATTAAAATCTAGCAAGGAATATCAAGTATATCAAACATTTTAACTAACATGATATATCTACGTTGTGTAGGGCACGCCCAATACAACTAACGTTTACTAGCTCTACGATGTAGTGGGGCCCGCCCAGTACTCACGACAGCATCGTTGTCACAGAGTACACTCAACGTCAACAACGAAATATAACCTGTGTGCACACGGTACCATATAGCCTCGGGCTCAATATCTCAGTCATGTAGTCAATAGAAGTCTCAGAAAATCACATGAAAACATTAAAACATGTTTGCTTATCTTTATCTTTCGTAAAACTCAAGCATACTCAGCTTGCTTGTGAAAAACTGAAAATCTTTAAACAATACTCGCTAATAAATACTTTGCTTAAAATGATAACGTTTCAACTACTTTTTAGAAGATCAATAATCACGTGCTCACATATAAATTTCATTAGAAAATCTAAGCTCGAAACTTATGCTTGAAACCATTCATTGAAAAGCCTGTAAAACATCTAATCATAAACAACAATTAAGAAATCATTTTCGAAATTTGTTTTGTCACTCAGTCTTGGCTAGTTCCTTGGTTTGTAGACTCGACCTATTTCCTCTTGGCTTGTCAAACAAACCAAAACCGAGCATCAAAATCATAAATAGTCTTGTCTTTCCATGCTCATGAATTCAAAGCTCTAGAAATAAAATCACATTTCACGTTTTTCCCAAAATTTTCCAGATTCAATACCCTAACTTCAAACACTCACAACTTCCTCAATACTTGACCAAAATTAATGTAATTTAAATCACACTCTTCATTTTGGAACCCTCTAGAACTTACTTGAAGGAATGATAATGAGATTCCCAACGGATTTGTCCAGAAATCCCCCGAACACAACAAATCCAGATTTGTGCTTTTCTGCTACCCTCTACTTTTCTCCTAAGATTAAACCTACTTCTATTCATTTTTGGCTCACGAATCCATCATGAAAGTCATAGGAAATTAAATAAAATTTCCAACCATACAAATTTTAGAGTCTAATTCAATCTGTACACCCCAAAACCTTCGAAAAACCAGAGAAAAGCAGAGACCCTTAAGATTTGCACGAAACTTTTGTGCTCTGTTTTCCTCCCCAAAAACCATTAACTTAACATTAGAATTAGCTCAAGCTTTTTTCATGAAATTTGTTAGAAAATCGATTAACTTTCAAGAATGTAAGGCGTCACCTCTTAGTTCTTTTTGCGTAGCTAAAATCGAATTAAAAACCAGAGATAGGCAGATTGAACCCAAATTCTGCCATGGTTGCACTTGCATGAACTTTTTCCTCTCTTCTTCAACCTCAAACCTCCAGCAAGCTTCTTCTTCCTTTTCCTTCACTCTCTCTCTCGAAATGATCTAAAATTTGATGGGAAATGATGGAGAAAATTGGCTAAGAAGACTTTAAGCGGTGGTGGATTATTTCCTTTAACACTAAGCACCAAATGATTTTTTTCCATTTCATTTTCTTTTTTTTTCCTCTTCCTCATTTCTTTTCTTTTCTTTTCTTTTCTTTTTTTTTTTCTTTTTTTTTTGAATCAATGAATTCCAAAATTATCAAAGACAATCCTCAACCAAAAGCTTTGCCATTTTTCTTCAACAATGAAACAACAACTTTACTCCCAATTCCACAATAGGCGACAAGACCAAATAATCCAAGCAAAGTCTCGGGTTTACATTTGGTCCTATCAAATACGCCCAACCTAAATCTTGCTAGTCCTCGAGCATGGCACACACAAACCAAAGAAAATGATGTTGTGCATATAATTGTAACGTGACTTAATCCTCAAAGCTCAAACATTTAAAAAATTAAAGCAATCAAGAGACATTGACATGAGACCCAATGAGGAGACAAATCAAAAGTTTTCAAAGATAATCTTCCACGAGGGAGTTCTATCCCACCTAAAGAAGACTTTACTAGCGCATGATTGGCTTACTAAACTCTCATCCTATCTTCCCCTACACTGGCACTGAGGTCTCGCTAAAAGACCTAAATGGAACAAACTAGGTTGCTTTTTCTTTGTCTATGTGTCTGAATAAGGAATTCCTTTTTCTTTTTTTCTCTCTCTTTTTTTTTTTATTTTCTTATGCTTTTCTTTTTCTTTTTGCATTTCTTTTTAGGATGGGGCACTAGCTTTCACACTACAATCCAGGGACCCATAACCCAAGTTTAACCCTTGGTTGGCCTAACTGATCACACTGTAGATAACTCATTTTCCCCTAAGTGCTAAATACAATGCAAGCATGCTTTTTCTCAAAACAAGAAAGACGAGCATATGATTTTTCTTTTAAGCTCGTGCTGACTATCTCATTTTTCCACTCTTTTTTTTTTCTAGTAGGCGAATTTTCTTTCTCTCTCATAGGCAAGACTCCACACACTATTTTGCAAAAAAAATTAGACTTTCTTGCTACACCTTACACCTATCGAGGTGACAACATAAATATTAGCCAAGTAACTCGCTCCTAGGCATTCAAATCCTACTTTAAAGCAAGAAAGATACCCAGCATGTGCAAGACATATCCAATAAAAGTTTTAAAAAGGCTTCCTTTTGGAGCACTCACGGTTACAACTCATCGAAAGCTATTAAGTTTACATTGTCCTCAATGTAATAGATCATGCAAAATGGGGTTTTTTAGAAAAGTAGTAAAAAAAACAAAAAAAAATAGAAAAAGAAGGGACATTGAAAAATAATTAGAGAGGAAGGGTGTTGTGTCTGTTCAACCTACGCGACACCCCACTACCGTACTGTTGGGCCTTGAAAGACGCGACAGGCCTGTTTTTTTTTTTTTTCTTTTTTTCTTTTTTTTTTAATTATTATTAGTATATTAAATTTATTTTATTTAATGATTATGACTTCTTAAAAATATTAGTTTTCATTTCATTTTTCAAATAATAAATTTAATTATTATGTGTTTTTTAATATATTTTTTTAATTTTAAAGTTTTCATTTTTTAATATATATCTATAATTTAGATGTTTTGAAGTTTGCATTTTTTTTCTTGTCTATATCATTTTTTTAATATAAAACACCACATTAAATTCAACTAATTCTACGAATAGCTTTTTCGAAAATTTTTATACATTAGTTTCAATCATTTTTTGATAAAAATTTATATCGTTAAAACATAATTAAATTTGTGTATACATAGAAAACACAATTATGTTTTAAAAACTAATCATCCTTTAACATCTCCAATTCAATTTCAAGTACACTTAATTTAAAAATAAGTATATGGATTTTTACTTGCATTATTGCATTTAAAATAAATATATATGACTTTATAATACAATGCAATGAAATACTAATCTAAATTAATTATAGAGTTTACTAAAATTGCTAGTCAATAATGGTTATTCTTAACCGAAAGAAAAATTACATATATTCTTGTAGAAATTGATAATCTAACTATTGAGATAAAGTTAAAATGTTTTAAAACATGTTAATAATTATTTCTAACAATAATAAATTTGAAATAAAAGCTCTCAAATTGTCTTATAATCATTTTATTTTTTTAAATCTCAATTATGTTTAACTTGAGAATGATATTGCTAAGAGATTTCATATGTGATGTTTTGTATTAAAAAAAATGATATAGAGAAGAAAAAAAATACAAAGTTCAAAACGTCTAAATTATAGATATATATTAAAAAATGCAAACTGTAAAATTAAAAAAATCAATTATTAAAAAAACATAATCATTAAATTCATTATTTGGAAAATGAAATGGAAACAAATATTTTTAGAAAGTCATAATCATTAAATAAAATAAATTTAATATACTAATAAAAATTAAAAAAATAAAGAAATAAACAAAGAAAAAAAACGGAAAAAAAAAAGAAAAACAGGTATGTTGCACCTTCCAAGGCGCAAGAGTACGGAGGAGGGGTGTCGCGTAGGTTGAATAGACGCAACACCTCTCATCTCTAAATATTTTTCAAAGTCCCTTCTTTTTCTAATTTTTTTTGTTTTTTTTTCTACTTTTCTAAAATACCCTGTAAAATGGGATAATGCATAAGGGAAATAGAAAACTTCCTTGAATTTGAGCTCATGGGTGGTGGATCACGTTTGCTAACAAATATAGGGGCTTGATTTTGGTACCGCCAATCCTAAAAGAATCAAAACAAGAAAACAAGAATCAAAGCAACCAATAAAAATAAACCTATCTAAGAATTGAAAAGACAGAAAGAAGAAAAATTATTCAGTGCAAATGTTTAAGGTCGTTTGCTCGACCACGTTCTCCTCGCTTTTCATCCAAAATCGACGTCTTTGATTTTCATTACATCCTTTTTATTTTTCTTCTTTTTGATTTGCTCCTGCACTGGCAAATTAAACTTGCACAAATAATGCAAAGTATAATAGAATTTAAACTGATTATCAATCATCCCTAAAATACTAATCAAAACACCTTTATTCCTGACAATAGACTGGTCAACTACCAGAATCACTAAGTCTAGCTCATGCAAATCAAAATTAATAAGCTTAGGGAAAATAGAATTTTGCATAGAATCGACCGAAGGTAACTCATCATATATTTCTGTTTCTCCTATCATGCATGACATATCACATGAATCAGACTTAGAAACTAAAGAAGGTTAAAGCTCGGGCTCACTAACCTCATTAGACTTACCTTCTTGTTGTTGCTCAGGAATTTGGATATCTGAAGGATTGGAAGAATTTACCTCTCGAACTTGCCACACGAGTAACCGAATACACGTTGCCAAGCTTGAAATGATCTTCCTAGCCTCACCCGGTGTTCTTTCAAGTGCATCACCACTACTTGCTAAATCTGACATCTTTCTGTCATCGGGCGACAATCCTTCAATGAAGTGCAACAACAAGGACTCCTCAGACAATGGGAAATGAGGAAGTGCCCATAACCCATTGAAGCAACCCCAATACATGTGAAAGTATTCCTTAGGTGCTTGGGTGATGTATATGATTTCTTTTGTGACTTCGAGGTCTCCAAGAGATGGGAGATGACTTGGATCAAGAGCTGCAAGGTATTGTATAATATGCTCGACCATGGGATTAGCACGCCAAGGCTATGTTGATTTCATCGTTAAGCTCCGCAAGGAAAAAGGAAAAAGCACAAAAACCAAAAAGACACAAAAAACACAAAATCCTATAAACACTAGAAAACGCCCTCCCCCAGCAACGACACCAATTAGGCGAGACTTGTCGAAGGTCTGAGCCAAATAAATTTATAATCCACGACACTATAACTATTTTGTAGAAATAGTGGTCGGGGTCGAACACAGGGAAGGGGATCTAGTAGATGCATAAATTTTGTGTTTGTGCAACAGGGGGGTTTGAAAAAGTCGGATACAATAAAAAAAACGTTGAGTGTAAAAGAAGCAAAATAAAGCATGTGATAGTGAGAAATAAGATAAAAATCAATATCAGAAAGAGATCGCTAGATTCGGATTTCTTATGCTCGAATGGTAGTTCACATGGCTTCCTAGATTTCTCTAAAAATCATTCTATGTCGCTTCTATTAGTCCGATAAGCTTCTTGGTTACTCGGAGGACCCTCCTACACCAACGTGTTTAATTAACCCATTAACCCATAACCCTGCAATTAACATGATTAATTAAATTCTCGTGATCGACCGCCACCCCTCATGCATAAAGTAACAATCATCTGAAATCTCACAATGACTACTAAATAATGTTTAACTAATTTAAAATAAGCAATTTGAAACCTCGCAATTACCTACTTAAACTAGCCGCTATAGACTGGTGGGTCCGAAATTGTATTAACTAAACACAAATTGAATTTAAATATAATTAATACAACCTTTAGCATGCATCTTAGGCTTATCAAGGGTCATCACTCCGTAGAGATTGTCTTGCTTCGGCCTAGTGGCTATCTAAAAATTACTAATAGAATGCACAAATAGAAATCTCATAGGGTCGTCAATCCTAAGAAACTAATCTCATGCATTGGTTTAAAAGAGATTACATGCAAAACTCAACAATATACAACAAGAACAGAATGTATAAGCCCATAAAACTCAGCCAAGATCAATATCATTCAATGCATAATCACAATCCAATGATACAAACTAGTTTAGCTACTCATAAACAAAGAAAAACTACAAATAAAAATGAAAGAATGCATAAAATATGACCCAAAGGGTCTACACAACAGCTGGAAACAAAAAGAAACGAAACTAATCGAAAAAGGGCCAAAATTCTAACCTAACAGCAACTTTGGACTCCATCGTGTTGATCTTTTCCCTTTAAGCTTGGACAGATTCGCAACTGAGGTTAAAACCCGAACTTGCCTTTGTGCCTCAGATGCGGGTGCATCTTACTTGGTAAATGCCTCAGGAACTGGCACAGCCTCATCTGTCTGGGTTATATTTGCAGATAGATTTTCAAGTTACTCCACATTTATGGTCGCAACGTTGTTACATGGATCAGGTCGACCTGTAGATAGATTTTACTTCCACCTTTCGCTTTTCTACTTCTTCCCTCTTATGTGCTTCTTCCCTCTCCTTAAGCCGTAATGCCTTTGGCTTAAGGACCAAGGGCGTTTCCCCCTCTTGTTCTTTAGATTCCAATGCAACGTCTTCAATAGCTCGACGACTTTCCTCGGCTGCTTTTCTTAGTTTTTCCTCCATTTCTCTGGAGCATGTTCCTACACCAGTATTTGGTTTGGGGGGTTTACCTTGATCTTTCAACCGAGTAAAGGCTGACGGAGCTGACTTGTTCGCTCTTGTATGTCGAGGCAACGGTGAAGACTTCGAAACCTCTTTTAGCCACTCCAAAGAAGAAACCTTTGATGGTTTACGTTGGGGTTTGGTTTCTTCGACCGAGGAGCTGATGGGGGTTTCATTTTTTTCAGCTTTTTCTCCGTGGGTATGAAACAAAAAGCGTCATCGGTGGTTTCTTAGTAGAATGGTCACAACCTCCAGAGGCGTGGATGCTCAAAAGCCTTGGTCGGAGAGAACACGGGGCTTGGCGGGATCTTTAAGACGATAGAGATGTTGGGGAAGTTCAATAGTGAAAGTGTTAATATCTAGATTACGGAAGCAATTTTGGATCTTAGGCACATAACAAGCTCAATTTGATCATTAATTGCATGTTGTTCATGAGAAGAAAAACAGAGACAGTTTACCAACCTCTTTTAAATGGAGAAATTGGTTGGATTATTTTGTTGTTTTTCTTCACCAATCAGTCACGAACCATCACTAGATCTTCCTTGCTATCCTCAAGCCTTTGGAAAGGATTGTGGAATCCTCAAGTGATGGAATTTAAAGAGAAAATCGTGAAGAAGAAGCTTATGTAGGTGGGTTTGGTGAATATAAAATTTGGCAGCAATTTAGTAGTATTCAAACTTATATCTTTCAACTTTCTTCTTTCCTTTTATAGAGGGATCAGTGAAGAGAAAAAGGCCAAAAATTTGACACCAAATCGGCCATGAAGAAGGTGGGAAATGGTGTGGCTTTCATGAGGGGAGTGCATGGGTTTAGTCACCATGCACTCCACCTAAAAAAATTCATAATTCTGAATTTTAATTAAATCAATAATTATCTTGATTTAATTAGATAATTATCTAATTTTTAATAATCTGGAAAATCAAAAATTGAATTTCAATTCTTCAATTTTAAATTAATTCAAAATTAATTTAAAATAATTATTAATTAAATCATTAATAATTTATTTAATATCTAATATTAAATTAATATTTTGCCACCATTCCCAAACATTTTCGGAATATTATTTTTCAATCATGAATCGCTATTCATGTTCTCGATATTTAAATCATATTTAAATATTAAATATCACACAAACTCGATTTTCACAAAACCCGACGTATCGACAACGTCTATCACTTCTATCCATTTCCCTAAACATGAACATAAAGTAATTCATATTTTATCCATTATATTGTTCCAAAGGTTAGTCTCGAGCTAGCAAGGGGACCTAATGGACCTACAGATCATGGGCTCCAACATTACGAGGTTTAACTGGCTAAACTCTTTTAACCTAGCTAACCAACATCCGTTAACTACCGAGACACTCCACTATAGCCTAGTATTTGAACTCCCCTCACTATAGATTTATTTTCGTCCACTCGATATAACCCTGATTAGTAAGTCAATATTTCACAGGTCGTTTGTTGGTACGATATCCGCAAGCGCACGGGCCACAAGTAATATAAAACGGAAAGTATTCCGAGTATCGAATCCACAGGGAGGCGAAGCGAAACTTAAGCAATTAATTAAAATTCTCTTGAGCACTGAAAATACTTAGGCGAAATAATATTTAGGGACTTATGCTCATGAAATAAGAAGATTAAATTTAAAATGATTAAATAAAAACAAATTTGATCAATCAGAAATAAAATGTGGAGAAAGAGTTTTCTTGAAATGGGAAGAGGAGTCTCGAAAATCAATGATTAGCTAAATAATTGCTATAATTATCCTATCTCATTGCCCAACTAATTATAAACCTAGAATCTCCGTTAATCACATAGGTTCTCCTGTCGGTTTCCCCTAATTGTAATTAATTCATTTTAACAACCTAAGTGTCCTTAGCGCTATTAAAAATCATTAATTATTACGCTCTGATTCATTTTAGGAATCTATGTTTAATCAACTAATCCCGGTGTCACAACGGGCAATTAAACTAGTTGCATGGATTATGATCTATCCTAATTTCTCTCCGTCGAGTTTCCATTAAGAATCGAATCATTACACAATTGGCCAGATTGAGTAAAGCATTAAGCACATCCATACAAATAATTAGGACATGGGCAAGAGACAAGAAATTATAACAATATTTCCACTAACATTTCATTTCAAGACCCCAAATTGGGGTTTAGCTACACATAATATTCACAGTAATTACAATGGAAAGCATTTTAAAAGGCATAAAGGAAAAGGAATTGACCGTTGAAAAAACCCCTTGCTGACGCTTGGA
The DNA here is from genome assembly GCA_036850905.1 of Luffa acutangula. Classification (NCBI taxonomy): domain Eukaryota; kingdom Viridiplantae; phylum Streptophyta; class Magnoliopsida; order Cucurbitales; family Cucurbitaceae; genus Luffa; species Luffa acutangula. The sequence continues at coordinate 27,739,939 of CM072099.1, forward strand.
GCCCTCGCTGACTACTCCTCGAGCCTCTAGAATTGCCCCCCAAAATTCCCCAAAAATTCCCACTAGAAGAACCCTCTCAAAAAGGCTCAAAAGCCTTGAGAGGGGCTCCAAAAAAGGAGTCTTAAGAAAGGAAAGGAAGGAATGAGTGATGATTGATGATTTTTTTTCCCCAAAATGAGGCACCAAGGGCGCCTATTTATAGGCCTGGAAAAGGGGTAGCGTCGCGACGCTGCCTTGCCAAGCGTCGCGACGCTGCTGCGCACGCGGCTTGGGCAACAAGAAAGGGTAGCGTCGCGACGCTGCCTTGCTAAGCGTCGAGACGCTGTCCAGATTTTCCAGAAAAATCAGCTTCTTTTTGGGCTGATTTTTGGGCCTTCTTCTTCATTTTTCTTGGTGTTTTCTTCATGGATGTCTTCTTTGAGCTTCCACATGCCTCATCCTTTGATTTGGGTTAAAATTACTTCAATTAAGGCCCTTTTTCTCCCAAAATCATCATTTATGCTCCTAAAGACAAAATAACAAAATTCATTACATATATTCATTAAAAACACGATTAAAGCACCAAAAAGCTTAATAAATTGAGACGAAAATAGCGACATTTCTGCTCGCTATCACACCCCCAAACTTAAGCTTTTGCTAGTCCCGAGCAAAATAAATTCTAAAGATGCATGAAATAGAATCGCTCAACCCTCAATGATTTTTGAATTCTTAGGATCGAATGGAAAACATGCAAGTGGAATAAGCAAGCACCGCATACTCTTGAAGAAATCTTAAACTAGTTTGAACTTAAGATTAATGAATAGCATGCTCAAGACTTATCTATTGATTCTTTTACTAACCTAGATTAGTCTTATGGCTTTCTCCATTTGTTTTCCCCCTACACTGGCTAAGAGCCCCTAATACTTCGGAGTCCTTCTATCATGCAAAAAAAAGTAACTAGGGTGCCTGTCATCCTTTTTCTTTTCTCATGGGGGAGTAGAATTCTCACATGATTTTTCTTTTTCTCTTCTTTTTCTTTTCTTTTTCTTTTCTTTTTCTTTTGCTCCTCCCCCAAACTTGCATTTTGATATCTAATGGTACTAGCTTTCACACTACGGTGCAGGGACCCTTAACCCGAATTTTATTCTCTGGTTGGCCTAACTGATCACACCGCAGGTAGCTCTTTTTACCCCTAGGCTTTTTTCTTTTGAGCAAGCAAAAATTCTTTTTCAACATATTTTTTTTTTCACATTTTCTTTTGTTGCTTTTGCTTTTCTCTCAGCAGGCATAGCATTTTTTTTCTACCTAGTTCTTTAGAGCAATCAAGCATGAACTTCCTGATATTAGAAACTAAGCCTATCGGGGTGACAACAATTTTGAAAACCATAATAAGAATCTAGATTTTCAAAGACGTCATTAGATAAGACTATTGCATGCTTTAGACATCAAAACTAAGTATCAAAAAATTTTAAAATTTCACAATTTCTGCCGTGCTCCCAGATTCCACAATCATATAAACCACTTTCTCCCAAAATTTCAAAAATCACATCCTTTGCTATCATGGCTATCTATTCATGCATCCAACAGAATTTAAATATGCTTCAACACAGCGGAAGCCTCCCCCCAAACTTAAACTAAACATTGTCCCCAATGTTTTAAAACAGAAAAGCATAAAAAGGGATACTGAGACTTCCCTGAGCTAGGAGCGCTTCATCCTCTTCCTTTGGATCCATGAAAAATGGGAAATGAGGAATTTTGGGATTTGCTAAGGTGATCCTGCAAAACAAAATTGGATCACGGAGCAAAGAAAATTATTTACCGCAAAAACAACTAACTACTTTAATCCTTGGGTTGCCTCCCAAGCAGCGCTTTCTTTAACGTCTTTAGCTAGACTAGGCTCGGCACGCTTACGGAGGCTCAAAATAAAAATTTTCATCATCCTCCGGGCCCTGCAAGAAATCACGCACCGAATTGCATACTACAAACAGGGGAGAAAAAAAACTTTCCCCTGGCCCATCTTCACTAAAGAGATTCTCATAATAACATTTTAGAAAATAATCAGCCGCATCAAATCTCTTTTCTAAATCTCTATTTTCAAAACAATTGTTAACAGAGTCATCAAGCGTTATAATATCTACTGGTCTAGGATCTAGAGGTGGCCTATCTATTATGCCAGTCCATTCATCAGAAAAAATATCTGCATGCTCATTGGATCCTTCAGACTCAGAATTAAAAAATGATTCAACTAAGCTATCATATGACTCATCATCAGAAGAATTAAAGAATTCAAGAATTTCAGGATCAGATTCTATACTATGCACAGATTCAAGTTCTTCTGGGTCAGATTCTATTCTATACACATCATCAGGACATGAAAAGAAAGTATTCACATTGTCAGGATTCATGCATTCAGGAATGTCAAGATCAGACTCAATAGATTCACTGTAATCATGGTCAGACTCAAAATTATCTATCGAGCAATCTTTTTTATGCCTTTTACGTTCATGCTCAATGTCAGGCAATTCAATATCCTCATCAAAATTATTCATTTCAGGCAATTCCAATTCATTTTCAAAGGAAGGTAAATCATCAACTGCAGATCTTTCATTTTCACAAGCAGGCAAGTCTAATTCATTTTCAAAGTCAGGCAGATCCAAAACATTTTCAAATAGAGGATTATCCATATATGCATCATGATCAAAATCCACATTATCAATAAGCATTTCTCCTAAGCCTAGGCCAAGATTATAGTCTACCTCTTCATCGTCATCAGTCAAGTATTCAGGCCCAACAGAAAAACATGTATGCAAACTACAAACAGATTCATCTTGGCCAAAAATACTAAACACGACTTTTTCATCATCAATGTTCAAGGTAAGCTTACCTGTGTGCACGCTAATCTCAGCCTTACCAGTGGCTAGGAAAGGTCTGCCTAAGATAATTGGCACCTCTTTGTCTTCCTTCATGTCCAGTACCACGAAATCTACAGGGAAGATGAATTTGTTGACTTTCACCAACACGTCCTCCACAACACCCATCGGGTGGGTAATCGATCTATCAGCAAGCTGGAGAGTGACGTCAGTGTCTGTCATACCTGATAAACCAATCTTCCTGTACACAGAGTAGGGCATCAAATTTATACTTGCTCCTAAATCACATAAAGCCCTATCAAAGGATACTTCTCCTATGGTGCAGGGAACAGTAAAACTCCCTGGATCTTTCTGCTTAGAGGGTATCCTACCAGAAATAATGGTACTGCTACTCTCAGATAAATTAAAAACTTCTTTTTTCAGACTTTTCTTTTTAGAAAGCATTTCTTTCATGAATTTTCCATAATTCGGCATATTATACAAAGCTTCTACCAATGGAATATTCACAGTCAACTTTTTAAACATTTCTAAGAATTTTTGAAATTGTTCATCTAATTTGACATTCTTAAATCTTTGAGGAAAAGGTAACTCCCTGTAATCAAAGGTTGGACATTCGCCCCTCCGCTTGGGCGGGCTAATATGCGAACCTCTGTCATGGTGGTTGCATGGAACCACTTCTTCCTCGGTCAGCTTCTTATCGTCATTCTGCCTCTCTTCTTCTTTTTTACCTGCACAGCTGTTAGAAAAATCACATTTTAATTCAATAGAGTTAGGAGGATGCTGGAACCTTTTAGAGGAGGCTTTTTGTGCCTCAGCCCCTTCATCTTCATCCCTTCTCTTTTCTTCTTCCTTTTTCTTCTCTAAACTGTCCTCCAGTCTTCTGCCACTTCTCAAAACCACCATCTTACACTGCTCTTTCGGGTTAGGCTCAGTATCACTTGGAAATTTTCCCTTTTGAAGGGCATTTACTGCTGAAGCAATCTGACCTATCTGCACTTCCATATTCTTTAGAGCTGCGTCGTGGTTGTTCACTGATGTCTGGAGACTCACATTCAGTATTCTCTGTTCTTTGATGAATAAAGCCACCATCTCCTCCAGATTATTTTTCTTCTCAGGAGTACTCGTTGATGCAAAACCTGGGGGTGGCTGCAAAACATTCTTCGTATTTGCATATGAGAAGTTCTCGTGATTGCGCAGACTGGGGTGGTAGAAGTTCGGTACTCCTTGAGTATATGATCTATTTCCTATGTATTGAACCTCTTCCACATCTTGACCTTCTTTCTTCGAATGACCTTCAGCTAAGGTGGAAATGGATTTGACCACCTCAGATGACGTCAATTTGTTTAGAGCATTGGTCAGAGATGCCAGTTGCGCTTTCAGTGAACTTGACTCATCTAATTCATATAATCCAGCCTTTTTTGTAACTGTTCCTCTCTCCGTCGGCCATTGATAACTTGTTGTCGCCATTTCCTCAAGCAGGTCTTTGGCTTCTGTCACTGTTTTTGAAAGAAAACTCCCTCCTGCTGATGTGTCTAGGACTGTCTTCGTGGAGGGGTTTAATCCATTATAGAATAACTGTACCTGAAGCCAATCAGGATATCCATGTTGGGGGCATCGCCTAAGCATTTCCTTATATCTTTCCCACGCTTCGTACAACTGCTCCTCGTCAAGCTGTCTGAATGTTCCAATTTCAGTCCGCAGCTTGGTAGTCTTAGCTGGTGGAAAAAATTTTGTCAGAAAAGCCTGGGCAAGCTCGTCCCAAGTACTGATGCTGCCCGTCTCGACTGATTCGAGCCAATCTTTTGCTTTATCCTGTAGGGAAAATGGAAACAGCCTCAATCTGATTGCGTCGGCCGGAACTCCGTTCATCTTTACCGTCCCACATATTTCTAGGAATGATCGCAGATGAGAGTGGGGGTCCTCGGAAGGATGTCCCTTGAACGAGTTATCGCGCGCCATCTGAATCAACCCTGTTTTTAGCTCAAAATTTGTAGCTTGGATGGGGGCGTAAACAATTCCAGAATTTTCGGTAGGAAGAACTGGCTGCAGAAAATCTCTAATTGCCTTGGGAGCTTCTTCTTGGTGGGCCATCGTTTCTGTTAATCTTTTTTCTCTTCTAATGAATTTTAGAGTCGTGTTAATCTCAAGATCTAACGGAAACAGATCAACCACCTTGTTTCTTCGCATTCAATGCTCCCAGATAATGATAAAAAGAACCAAACAAAAATGAAAATAAAATAATATTCACAAAACGATGGAAGAAAAGAAAAAAAAAAAATATTTACACCTAAATTACCATTTATCCATTTCTTTTCGATGTCAAGAAAAATTAATTTTTGCTTAAAAATCAAGCCTCCCCGGCAACGGCGCCAAAAACTTGTTGGTACGATATCCGCAAGCGCACGGGCCACAAGTAATATAAAACGGAAAGTATTCCGAGTATCGAATCCACAGGGAGGCGAAGCGAAACTTAAGCAATTAATTAAAATTCTCTTGAGCACTGAAAATACTTAGGCGAAATAATATTTAGGGACTTATGCTCATGAAATAAGAAGATTAAATTTAAAATGATTAAATAAAAACAAATTTGATCAATCAGAAATAAAATGTGGAGAAAGAGTTTTCTTGAAATGGGAAGAGGGGTCTCGAAAATCAATGATTAGCTAAATAATTGCTATAATTATCCTATCTCATTGCCCAACTAATTATAAACCTAGAATCTCCGTTAATCACATAGGTTCTCCTGTCGGTTTCCCCTAATTGTAATTAATTCATTTTAACAACCTAAGTGTCCTTAGCGCTATTAAAAATCATTAATTATTACGCTCTGATTCATTTTAGGAATCTATGTTTAATCAACTAATCCCGGTGTCACAACGGGCAATTAAACTAGTTGCATGGATTATGATCTATCCTAATTTCTCTCCGTCGAGTTTCCATTAAGAATCGAATCATTACACAATTGGCCAGATTGAGTAAAGCATTAAGCACATCCATACAAATAATTAGGACATGGGCAAGAGACAAGAAATTATAACAATATTTCCACTAACATTTCATTTCAAGACCCCAAATTGGGGTTTAGCTACACATAATATTCACAGTAATTACAATGGAAAGCATTTTAAAAGGCATAAAGGAAAAGGAATTGACCGTTGAAAAAACCCCTTGCTGACGCTTGGAGCCCTCGCTGACTACTCCTCGAGCCTCTAGAATTGCCCCCCAAAATTCCCCAAAAATTCCCACTAGAAGAACCCTCTCAAAAAGGCTCAAAAGCCTTGAGAGGGGCTCCAAAAAAGGAGTCTTAAGAAAGGAAAGGAAGGAATGAGTGATGATTGATGATTTTTTTTCCCCAAAATGAGGCACCAAGGGCGCCTATTTATAGGCCTGGAAAAGGGGTAGCGTCGCGACGCTGCCTTGCCAAGCGTCGCGACGCTGCTGCGCACGCGGCTTGGGCAACAAGAAAGGGTAGCGTCGCGACGCTGCCTTGCTAAGCGTCGAGACGCTGTCCAGATTTTCCAGAAAAATCAGCTTCTTTTTGGGCTGATTTTTGGGCCTTCTTCTTCATTTTTCTTGGTGTTTTCTTCATGGATGTCTTCTTTGAGCTTCCACATGCCTCATCCTTTGATTTGGGTTAAAATTACTTCAATTAAGGCCCTTTTTCTCCCAAAATCATCATTTATGCTCCTAAAGACAAAATAACAAAATTCATTACATATATTCATTAAAAACACGATTAAAGCACCAAAAAGCTTAATAAATTGAGACGAAAATAGCGACATTTCTGCTCGCTATCACCGTTCCTTACTATAGCTAGGTCAAAATTTCTGTTTTACCCCTATAGCACATCTTTGTTCCTTAAGTCCACCGGTCCTCTAATGAACAATTTGTTTAGTGTCCAACCTCTAAACAAAGTCCCTCTCGAGCCAATGAGATGGTGGGGCCCCTTGTTCAAGCCTGGGATTCAGCACTTAAGGGAACAACCTTTCTACTATCCCTGAATAGGGTAGGAGTGAATTCTGTCTTGCTTTACTATTTCCCTAGCTATCCATCTAGTCTTATCCCCAAAATGGCAAGATTATTGAATGACACTTTTGGACCACTCTCACCCATGCAGATCAAAGCATAATCCTAAATGTACAGGAGTTCATAGCAAGCTCAGGATTAATATCGAGTTACCTACGTCATCGAATGAAATAGTCAGTCTCGACAGTAACTGGCGTTATAAAGTACGAGTGACTTATTTCTCGGTCGTGTCTTGTGTAAACATCTTTTACATAGGATGCCCCTACTCGCATATCTCTACATGAACGATCAAGGATCACGTGGTTTGCTTTATTCGCAAAGTAGGCCGCATCCATAGATCATTTAGGTTATATACTCAAACTTGATCTCTGTCTATATCCATGATATAGTTTGAGTACTTCATATAATAACCATGGATGTTTCTATTTGGATTTAAGATATAAAATAAACAATTTCACTGAATAACATCTTCATTATAAAAAGGATAACAAAACTTGAGTTCTAGGACATAAACCCCAACAAACTCCCACTTGGACTATAACTCAATTGAGATTACGAGATGTCAGGTAATTTACTAATACATCATATGCTAAAACTCTTATTCCGAAACTCTGGACATGTCCCTCAAACACTTTAGTCGTGAGGGGTTTTGTAAATGGATCAGCCATGTTCTGCTCTGAGGTTATCTGGGTGACGGTAACGTCTCCTCTCTGTACAATCCCCCGGATGAGATGGTATTTACATTTTATGTGATTTCCACGTTTATGGCTTCGAGGTTCCTTCGAATTTGCAACTGCTCCAGTATTGTCACAATAGAGAGTGACAAGCAGGTTCATGTTAGGAACTACTTCTAACTCGGTTAGAACTTTTCTAAGCCATACTGCTTCCTTTGATGCTTCACAGGCTGCAACGTATTCAGCTTCCATAGTGGAGTCGGCGATACATCCCTGTCTAATACTTTTCCACACTACTGCTCCTCCATTAAGAGTGAACACAAATCCCGATGTAGATCTCCTGGAGTCTATGTCGGTTTGAAAATTTGAGTCAGTGTATCCAGTAAGGATCAAATCCTTAGACCTTTACACCAGCAAATAGTCTCTAGTTCTCCTCGAGTACTTGAGGATATTCTTAACGGCAGTCCAATGTGCTAAACTAGGATTGGAATGATATCTACTGACCATACCTATAACATATCATATATTTAGACGTGTGCATAACATTGCATACATAATACTTCCATCTTCTGTTGCGTAAGGAACTCGTTTCATATCCTCAACTTCTTGAGGTGTTTGTGGACTTTGTTCCTTTGATAGTTGAATTCCATGTCTAAAGGGTAACAAACCCCTTTTGGAATTCTGCATCGAATCAGAACTTTATCGATATAAGATGCCTGAGATAGTGCTAGTAATCGATTCTTTCGATCTCTTAATATTTGGATCCCTATAACGTACTGAGCTTCTCCCAAATCTTTCATTTGGACTTGAGCTCATAGCCACTGCTTAATATCAGACAATGCTCCCACTTCATTCCCTATGAGTAGGATGTCATCCACATATCGAACTAAGAAAGCTACAGTAGAATCAATGATCCTTTTATACACACAAGGTTCATCTATATTCTGTTCAAAACCATAAGATTTTATTGCAGTGTCAAATCTTTTATTCCAGGATCTTGAAGCTTGCTTCAATCCATATATGGATCTATTAAGATTGCAAACCTTTTGTTCTTCTCCTTGGACTATGAACCCTTCTCGTTGGACCATGTAACAACTCTCATCAAGATTACCATTAAAAAACGCAATCTTGACATCTATATGCCAAATTTCATAATTATAGAAAACGACAATGGAAAGGAGTATTCTTATCGATTTTAACATCACTACTGGTGAGAAGGTTTCATCATAATCAATTCCTTCTCTTTGGTTATAACCTTTAGCCACCAATCGGGCTTTGAAGGTTTGTACCTTACCAGTTTGGTCTCGTTTTCTCTTATAGATCTATTTGCAACCGATAGGCTGTATATCACTTGGTTGATCGACAAGTTCTCAGACTGGGTTAAAATGCATAGATTCTATCTCAAGGTTCATGGCTTTGACCCACTGGTCCTTTTCCTTGTCACCCATTGCTTGTCTATATGATAATTGATCCTCTACTTCATCATCAAGTATGATGAATTGAGTTTCAGTTAAACCCATGTACCGGTCAGGTTGGATTATAACCCTCCCACTACGACGAGGCATTCTCATATCTTGAGATGGTTTTGAAGAACCAGCTTCACTAACAACTTTTTTTTGTTTGTTTGTTTGTAGCTTCCCCGAAAATTTCTTTAAGTATTAGTTTGTTGTGTGTTTGATGATTTCTCATATGATCTTCCTCAAGGAACGTGGCATTGGTCAAACCAATTACCTTGTTGTCTTGAGGATCATAAAACAGACCTCCTTTTGTTTCTTTAGGGTATCCTATAAATAGGAATATTCTTGAACGTCGTTTCAATTTCTTTGGGTTTTGTACCAACACATGTGTCGGCCATCCCCAAATTCTGAAGTGGCGTAAACTCCCTTTTCGTCCTCTCCATAACTCATAAGGTGTTTCTCGAACACTTTTGGAGGGAACCATGTTTAGAATATATACAGCGGTTTCCACTACAAAACCCCAAAACGAATCAGCTAGTTGAGCGTAACTCTTCATCGACCGAATCATATCCAACAAGGTTCTGTTTCTCCTTTCTGATACATCATTCTTGTCACACCCCCCCAGACCACCTGCTAGCTTAGCCCGAAAGACGGCGTGAAGCCAACAGACATCGTCACCTCTAACGGTCTTTGCTTGGACTTTATAAGCATCTTCTGTATGTTACTATCCTCTGGCTGTCTTCTCACAATCTCTTCTACTAGAGAAGACCTAACTTGAAATTGAGCTAAAAGACTCCCTGAGCTTCCTACAGTCATAACTGCCTTGAAACCTCTTAACGCACTTAGCAAGCTCGCTCGAATACCACACAAGGCATTCTTCGGAAGTCTCGACTTCCTACTTAATGCATCTGCTACCACGTTAGCCTTACCCGGATGATATTCTATGGTACAGTCATAGTCTTTAATTAGTTCTAGACATCACCTCTGCCTCAGATTCAGCTCTTTCTGATCAAAGATGTACTTCAAATTCTTATGATCTGTGAAAATGTGGCACTTCTCACCGAATAAATAATGTCTCCAGATTTTCAGTGCGAAAACAACTGCTGCTAGCTCAAGATCATGGGTAGGGTAATTACACCCATGCTTCTTCAACTGCCTTGAAGCATAAGCTATTACCTTTCCTTCCTGCATCAACACACAACCTAATCCTTGCCTCGAAGCATCACAATAGATCACATACTCCTTCCCTGTTACAGGAAGTGTTAGAATAGGCGTTGTCACCAATCTCTTTTTCAGCTCCTGGAAACTCTGTTCACATTTGTCTGACCACTCAAACTTAACATTCTTCCTTGTCAAGGCTGTCAAGGGTAACGCTAACCGTGAAAAATCCTCAACAAAACGTCTGTAGTATCCTGCTAGGCCGAGGAAACTACGTACCTCAGTTGCACTAGCTGGTCTTTCCCAGTTGACAACAACTTCCACTTTCTGCGGATCAACACTAACTCCGTCCGCTGAAACTACATGCCCTAAGAACACCACTGGATTCAACCAAAACTCACATTTGCTGAACTTAGCGTATAGTTGTTTATCACGTAGTGTCTGTAGAACAATCCTCAGATGTTCCTCATGAGCTTTCCTGTCAATTGAGTATACTAGAATGTCATCGATGAACACTATCACAAACTGATCTAAATACTGGTGGAAGATCCTGTTCATGAGGTCCATGAAAACTGCTGGCGCATTCGTTAAACCGAATGGCATCACTAAAAACTCATAGTGCCCATACCTCGTCCTGAATGCTGTCTTAGGAATATCTGATTCTCTAACCTTCAACTGGTGGTATCCTGACCTCAGATCAATCTTAGAGAACACTGCTGCTCCCCTTAACTGGTCAAACAAGTCATCGATGCGTGGTAGAGGATACTTGTTACGTATCGTGACCTTGTTTAACTGCCTGTAATCAATACATAATCTTAGGGTACCATCTCTCTTCTTCACGAATAACACTGGAGCTCCCCACGGTGATACACTTGGCCTGATGTATCCCTTGTCAACTAGTTCTTGCAACTGCACCTTCAGCTCCTTAAGCTCGCTTGGAGCCATCCTGTATGGTGCCTGTGAAATAGGAGTTGTTCCTGGTAACAATTCAATAGTGAACTCCACCTCTCTATCAGGCGGCAAACCCTAATCAGCTGGAAAAACATCAAGATATTCATTCACCACAGGAACATCTTCTGGTTTCAGCTTTTCTTCTTGCACCTTTACTACGTGTGCAAGAAACGCTGTGCAACCTTTCCTCAAAAACTTCTCAGCTTTAAGAGCTGAAATCAAACACGTAGGAATAATCTTCCTCTCACCCCTGAAAACCACTTCAGTCAACCTGGTTTCTTAAAAGTCACGTCCTTCGTATGGCAATCCATAGAAGCATAATGAGTGAATAAGAAATCCATTCCCAAAATCACATCCAACGCCTGCAACTCTAGGGGAAGAAGATCCACTAACATACAGAAACCTTCTACTACAACCTCAATATCACGCAACACTTCCTTGACTAGAAAAACGTCACCAACTGGAGTGCATATGACTAATTCCTCCGATAAAGGCTCTAGCATCCTATTCAGCTTAGTTAAAAACATGCTAGAAACAAAGGAATGCGTAGCGCCTGGATCTAATAAAACACGTGCAGGTACATTACATATCAAAATCGTACCAGTGATCACATCTGGTGCATCCTCTGCTTCCTGTTGAGTCATGGCGTAGACTTTTCCCTGCTGCCTAGGTCTCCCCACAACTCCCTTTTGCCTTGCACCACTAGTGTCTTCTCCTGCGCCTGCTAAGACTCTCGACTGCTCAACTGTGTGGGACTCAACTCCCTGGTCCTTCTGAACTGTTGCCTTCAACTGTGAGCAATCCCTCTTGAGATGCCCTGGTTGTCCACATTGATAACACACACCAGCGCCAACAAGACACTGACCTCGATGATTCTTGCCACAACTTGCACATGATGTTCTCCTGGATTCACTAGCAACGGACTCCTGACCCGTCTGCGGTCTTGCTACTGAACTCGCAGACTGACTGGGGGCTCTCTGACTCTGCCTCTGATAGGCACTACCCGAACTCATTTGCCTCGATAACTGGCCACCAGATCGACGCTTGAAGTCTTGATGGCCTGAAACATTCACTCCAGGTGCAAACCTCCACTGCTCACGACCTCGAAAACCACTAGCTGTTGGAGCTCCACGACTAGGCTCCGCAACCGACCTTTCCTCTATAATACTCTGCTCCACACGTAAGGCAGTCTCTACTAGCTGAGAAAAATCCGTCCACTTTGCAATCGCAGTAACTGGGGTACGTATCTCAAAACGTAGCCCTCTCTCAAACCTGCGACACCTGTCACTCTCAGATGCCACAATCACTTCAGCATACCGTGAAAGCTCGGTATACTTCCTCTCGTACTCAGCCACTGAAAGTGACCCTTGTTTCAGCTCCACAAACTCATCTCTCTTTGCCTCACAATACGTGGCGGGATAGTACTTTTCCTCAAATATTCCTCCAAATGTCTGCCAATCTAACGTACGTGCATCACTGTGCCTGACTATAATAGACTTCCACCATCCCTCTGCCTCCTTCTGCAAAAGGAATGTGGCTAATTTGACTTTTCGCTCCTCAGGACAACTCATCACGTCGAAGCATTTCTCCAACATATTCAACCAGACCTCGGCGTCAGCTGGATCTGTGGAACCCTCAAACACTGTGGCTCCCAACTTCTTCAACCGTTCAATCCCATATGTCTTTTCCAGATCACTAGGCCCTGCTCTCTCTGGCCTACCGATCTCCTGTGCAGATCTAGCAAATTGATCACTCCCTGCCTCATTCTGACCTCTTGGGGTACTGGATCCCCTTTCAGATTGACTTTGGGTAGGATCCTGCGTCCCGTCCTGATTCTGCCTGCGTCGTCTGCTGGTACGTGGTGGCATGACTCCTATAACATATCATCACATCAGACATGCTATAGATACTTAACTCAGATGCATGATACTAAACTTATACACACATTCTAGTCCTGACTAGACTCACTCTCAACAATATTCGGACCATACTCCGCAAGTTCTATATGAACTGACCCAACGCGTAACTGTTTACTTCCTGCATTCTTCTTAGCACTAACTACCATGTCTCTTTTCCCATGGAGCTAACTGCTCTGATACCAAGTTGTCACACCCCCCCGGACCACCTGCTAGCTTAGCCCGAAAGACGGCGTGAAGCCAACAGACATCGTCACCTCTAACGGTCCTTGCTTGGACTTTATAAGCATCTTCTGTATGTTACTATCCTCTGGCTGTCTTCTCACAATCTCTTCTACTAGAGAAGACCTAACTTGAAATTGAGCTAAAAGACTCCCTGAGCTTCCTACAGTCATAACTGCCTTGAAACCTCTTAACGCACTTAGCAAGCTCGCTCGAATACCACACAAGGCATTCTTCGGAAGTCTCGACTTCCTACTTAATGCATCTGCTACCACGTTAGCCTTACCCGGATGATATTCTATGGTACAGTCATAGTCTTTAATTAGTTCTAGACATCACCTCTGCCTCAGATTCAGCTCTTTCTGATCAAAGATGTACTTCAAATTCTTATGATCTGTGAAAATGTGGCACTTCTCACCGAATAAATAATGTCTCCAGATTTTCAGTGCGAAAACAACTGCTGCTAGCTCAAGATCATGGGTAGGGTAATTACACTCATGCTTCTTCAACTGCCTTGAAGCATAAGCTATTACCTTTCCTTCCTGCATCAACACACAACCTAATCCTTGCCTCGAAGCATCACAATAGATCACATACTCCTTCCCTGTTACAGGAAGTGTTAGAATAGGCGTTGTCACCAATCTCTTTTTCAGCTCCTGGAAACTCTGTTCACATTTGTCTGACCACTCAAACTTAACATTCTTCCTTGTCAAGGCTGTCAAGGGTAACGCTAACCGTGAAAAATCCTCAACAAAACGTCTGTAGTATCCTGCTAGGCCGAGGAAACTACGTACCTCAGTTGCACTAGCTGGTCTTTCCCAGTTGACAACAACTTCCACTTTCTGCGGATCAACACTAACTCCGTCCGCTGAAACTACATGCCCTAAGAACACCACTGGATTCAACCAAAACTCACATTTGCTGAACTTAGCGTATAGTTGTTTATCACGTAGTGTCTGTAGAACAATCCTCAGATGTTCCTCATGAGCTTTCCTGTCAATTGAGTATACTAGAATGTCATCGATGAACACTATCACAAACTGATCTAAATACTGGTGGAAGATCCTGTTCATGAGGTCCATGAAAACTGCTGGCGCATTCGTTAAACCGAATGGCATCACTAAAAACTCATAGTGCCCATACCTCGTCCTGAATGCTGTCTTAGGAATATCTGATTCTCTAACCTTCAACTGGTGGTATCCTGACCTCAGATCAATCTTAGAGAACACTGCTGCTCCCCTTAACTGGTCAAACAAGTCATCGATGCGTGGTAGAGGATACTTGTTACGTATCGTGACCTTGTTTAACTGCCTGTAATCAATACATAATCTTAGGGTACCATCTCTCTTCTTCACGAATAACACTGGAGCTCCCCACGGTGATACACTTGGCCTGATGTATCCCTTGTCAACTAGTTCTTGCAACTGCACCTTCAGCTCCTTAAGCTCGCTTGGAGCCATCCTGTATGGTGCCTGTGAAATAGGAGCTGTTCCTGGTAACAATCCAATTGTTTACAAATTGATGAGCATGGAAAGACAAAGCTATCTATGGTTCTAATGCTCGGTTTTGGTTATTTGACAGGCCAAGAGGAAATAGGTCGAGTCTACAGACCGGGGAACTAGATAAGACTGTGAGTGACAAAATAAATTTCGAAAATGTTCTTAAACGGTTGTTCATGATTATATGTTTTACATGCTTTTCTATGAATGATACATGGTTTTGTGAACGGTTTCAAACATGAGTTTTGAGCTTAGATTTTCTAATAAGGTTTATATACGAGCACGTGGCTAATGGCTTTATGAAAAGTAGTTGAAACGATATCTTTAAAGTAAAGCATGTGTTAGCAAATATTGTTTAATGATTTAAAGTTTTTCACGAGCAAGCTGAGTAAGCTTGAGTTTTACGAAAGATAACGATAAGCAGGCATGTTTTAATGTTTTCATGTGATTTCCGAGATTTCTATTGACTACATGACTGAGATATTGAGCCCGAGGCTATATGGTACCGTGTGCACACAGGTTATGTTCCGTTGTTGACGTTGAGTGTACTCCGTGACAACGATGTTGTCGTGAGTGCTGGGCGGGCCCCACTACGACAAAGACGATGGGAGTGCTGGGCGGGCCCCACTACATCGTAGGACTAGTAACGTTGGTTGTACTGGGCGTGCCCTACACAACGTAGATCGGTCATGTTAGTTAAAACGTTTGATGTACTTGATATGCCTTGCTAGATTTTTATTGACGAACTTGCGAGATATTTTAGAAAACCTTTTCCATTACACGTCTATGTTAAACGCTTTGATTGAGCATATTTATACGTTCAAAGGTTTATCTCGTGTTTTTGACTTCCAGATTTAGAGTTTTAAAGTTAGTCACTCACTGGGCTTCGTAGCTCATTCTTTCAAAATGTTTTTCCACTTTTCAGGTAGAGATCGAGCTCCCGGTGCCTGATACACTGCCAACGTCTGCTGAAAGTTCTGGATCAAGCTTCAGTACGTGGGTGGAGTTGTAAATTGAGTATGTTCATATTGTAAATGTTTTGTAAGGATTGGATAATATAGTCCTAGAGGTCGTGGTTGTGGAAATCCTAGTTGTACATGTCTTTGGTTATGATATTTATACCAGGTTATTTCCAAACCGAGATATGTCATGGCGACACCTCGTATATGTTGATATGTTTTCAGGGTTTCCGTTATGTTGCGGTTCATATGGAATATATTTTGTGTCCATGATTAGTATGTTTATCAGGTTCAAAGTTTCAGTAGGGTCAACAGGGATCGTTAGAGGTGATGATGTCTGTTGGCTTCACACCGTCTTTCGGGCTAAGCTAGAGGTGGTCCGGGAGGGGGTGTGACAATTCTGTTGTGGTGTACCTGGTGCTGAGAATTGAGAGGAAATTTCATGTTCTATCAAGTAGTCTTGGAATTTTAGATCCATGTACTCTCCTTCGCAATCAGATCGTAGAGTTTTGATTGTTTTACTTAATTTATTTTCAACTTCAACTTTATACTCTTTGAATTTTTCAAGAGATTCTAACTTATGAACCATTGGGTAAAGATACCCATATCTTGAATAATCATCAATAAAACTGATGAAATATTCATATCCTCCTCGTGTTTTAACATTCATACGACCACAGAGGTCAGAGTGTATAAGGTCCAAGGTTTCTTTGGTTCTTTGACCTTTTTCAGAGAAATGTCGTTTGGTCATTTTACCTTCTAGACAGGACTCACAAGGTGGTAATGAGTCATCTTCTAACTCATTTAGAAGTCCACTCTTAACCAGCCTCTCTATTCATTTTTTGATTTATGTGTCCTAGTCTTAAATGCCAAAGAAGGGTATCTTGAGAAACTTTTCGTCTTTTATTTTAGGTTCGTACTGTTTTGAACATTTCATTATTATGAACAACTTTTATTTCACTTGGTCTTAACACATGCAGATTGTTTTCAAGTTTAGCAGAACAAAGTCGATATCTTTTTTGAATATAAACGCTTCATTGATTTCAAAAGATACTTTATACTTTTGTTCCAACAAACAGGAGATAGATATTAAGTTCCTTTTTATACCAGGAACATACAAGACATTTTGCAACAAAATATATCTATCTCTAATACAAAGTTGTATAGCTCCCACTGCCACGGGTGAGACCTTGCCTTCTCTGAGTGTCACCTTGCCTTCTTCAAAAGTCTTCCAGGAACTAGTTTCCTGTGTAGAAGAACATACATGATTAGTCGCTCCTGAATCTAATATCCATATGGAGTTATCATTTTCTACTCAACATGATTCAATTACAAGTAAATCGTATTTACCTAGTTTGGTAGCTTCAACCTTCTCTGCTTTCCTTTTAGCAAGATACTTAGGACAGTTCCTCCTCTAGTGACCGTCCTAATTACAGTGGAAGTAGGTTCCTTTATTTTGTAATTTTCTTCTTGCCCATCTTGGTGATGGGAGCTTTCCCGTTTCCCTTGTTTTTCTTTTTCTTCAATTGAATACTCTTATTCTTTGAAGTAAAAGATTCAGACTTATTCCCAAAGTTTGATCCCCTTAGGAATTTCTTACCTAAAACAATGTTTGTTTCAGTTTCGTGTCCTTTACTCTTAGTAAGGGACTGGTACATCTGTATCTCCTTCAGGAGAGTTGTCAGATTATATTCAATTTTATTCATCACATAATTTGTGCGAAATTGAATGAAACTCTTCGGGAGAGATTCCATGATAAAGCTGACTTGACTGCTTTTATCTATGACAACACCATTCACTTCGGCTGCATTAAAATGCACCATCATGTTCAGATTATGTTCTCGAACAGAAGTTCCTTCTTTCATCCGAGAATTGTAAACGTATTTGGGGGTGATAACTGTCCGAAAGGTAGTTATTTAGGCCTTAATTCTATAGGGATTTGTGTGTCTTTTGTGCTTAAAAGGGTTGGTTTTAGATAAATATTATATGTTTTAACCCATTTGGAAGAATGGAGGCTTTGAAAGTTATTTTGTGCAAAAGATACTGCTAAGCGACGTGAGGGAGCAAATTCTGTGCTGCAGCAAAAACTGGGAACAAAACTGCCACATCACAGCTCGTTAGCCAAGTTGACAAACCGACTTCTATTGAGTTATTTTCGGGATAAAGGAGCGAGGAGAGCCTGCCATGTGTCCAATTTAACCTAATTCTCATCTCATAAAAGGAGAAGCCGTCAAAGATAAAGGTATTCACGATTTGGAGACCGAATCAACCGGTCGGAGGCCGAATTGACGGCGGAATGGAGATCTAAGAAGACCATTTGCGATTCCACTCAAGGAGACGAAGTTCTTCCATGTTCTTGGTGGTTTGGAGCAGCCGTTTCATCCCCATTTCCTGAAAAGGATTAGTACTTCTTGTTATTTCGCTTTATGGATGTGCTTATCGAGATTGTAACGTATTTTGTGTCTTCAATCATGAATTAATTGCTTTTTAGGCATAGGTTAGGAATTATGTGATTGTTATATTTATAAATCTGGAAATTCTATTTGATTATGTCATCTTGAATTATTGTTGATCTTTAATTTCATTATGTGCCTGCCTAGCTAGCCGGTATGTATAACTTCTCCTAGTTTCAGGGATGATTTAGGAGTTGTGTGGCGATAATTCACGCTAGATCATTGTGTATTGGTGAACGCCAGTGACTGAGTTAGGGATAGCCAGTTGCCTAGTGCTTGATCGGTAGAGCTTCTTTGGTTTTGAAACATATTCCAAAAAATTCGGAGTTTCGGGAGGATCCCGCTGATAATACTGCAGGAGATTGACGAATCAAAAGAATTGTTGGAGCATCTTTATAACAATTACAGAAGTCTTAATCTGTGTCTGTTTCCATTCTGTTTTCTCTAGTCGTAATCACTTACTGCTTCCGCATATCTTTTGTTTCAGCATTTTAAAAACCAAATCAATTTAACCAACCATTTGAAATCACTAAAAAGGCAAATTAAATCAATAGAGGTAGGCATTTCAAGACCCTGTGGATACGATAAATACTTATCACTTGCTGCTAGATTGTGTATACTTGCACAGTATTTTGGAGTCAATTTATCTCATATTTTTAACCACTCCAGAATTGCAACAGAGGGCCTCATGTTGGAGGGACGAGGACGGTTATTCAAACATCGCCTGTAATGAGTCCATTATTTCCTTGGCCATAGTCATGCCCTCGTGTTTTTTAGACAAAACATCACTTATGCTTGTCAGTATGAAGACTTTTGCCTTATCATTAGCTCTAGTCCATATGTCACAGGCGTCTCAATTCACTCGAGTTCCTGTCGGGCCAGGGTTAGAGGGACATTCTTCCGTTAAAACGAATCAAATGTCATCAATCACTAATACTGTATTTAAATTTGATTTCCACGTTCCATAGTTGTCACCGTTACGTCTTTCTGAAGCTAATAGTTGCACTAATGAGCTAGACATGCTGAAAAAACATAAAATCCTTTATCAGTGAATTGATTATTTAGGCCCCGTTTGATAACCATTTGGTTTTTGGTTTTTGGTTTTTGAAAATTATGCTTGTTTTCATCCAATTTCCTTACAATGGTTTTCATCATTGTTAAAGACACACTTGAGTTCCTAGCCAAATTCTAAAAACAAAAACAAGTTTTTGAAAACTATTTTTTCTAGTTTTCAAAATTTGATTTGGTTTTTGAAAACATGAGAATGAGGTAGATAACTGTTGGGTTCCTAGAGTGAGTAAAAATATGATAGGAAATACTCTAGAATTCCTGTGCAAGTATACACAGTCTGCAGCAAGTAATATTATCAATCAAAGGTCTGAATGAGTTTCTACTTTATCTATTTTGTATAACTTTCTAATGGTTTCAGAGATAATAAAAATGTTGGGTTTTATCGGAATTATGGTGAAGCAAAATAAATGACAGAACAACGAGTAAACAAATAGACAGATATATTAAAGACAGGCGCTGGTGAGGCTTTAGTGATTGTTATAGAATATGCTCTAGCAATATTGTTGATCATGCACTTACCGCTGTATTATTAGCGGATTCCTCTCGGAACTACGAATCTTTTGGGATGTGTTTCAACCCCAATGAAGTGCGACCGATCAGGCACTAGGCAACTGGCTATCCCTAGCTCAGTCACTGGCGTTCACCAATACACAATGTGAAGGGAATAAAAGTCCCCACGCAGCGGAAGCGCATCAATTGGACCTTACGCCGTATATTAATTAACATTAAAATATCGTTACGATAACTCAAACAAAACTTTAAACTAACTTTAAAGTCGCTGTAAAAACGGTTTAAACATGCTAGAATAAATCTAAATTTATTTTAAAAAACTTTTCTAACGAAAAGAGGAAGAACCGTTACAAACCTCCATTGTAGACTTGACCGTTCTTCGCCAACGACGCTCCAACGAACGAAAACGCAGCAGCCTTCTCGCCTCTTGATCGCTGGATTTTCTTCTTTGAATGACACAATAACCACAGAGGTTACACCGGTATGTCTCTAAGTCTAGGAGGCCAAAGACTTGTGGGAGTCTTTCTCTAAGAGGGAGGCTAGAGAGAATTCTAGGTCTTGTCTTTCAAGAGTGTCAAGTCTCATGACCAATTAGGTCTAGTGTTCTATTTATAGAAGAGAGGCCATGAATAAAATATTCAATTAAATCAATCTTTTCCAAAATTGATTCAATCTTATTCCTTAATTAATCAATCATGATCAATCAATTCCCCAATTGATTAATCTTTTCCATAAATGACTAATTTCTTCCATAAGTAATTAGATCATTCCCATAAATGATTAATCACTTCCTTAAGTGATTAATTATTTACATAATTGATTAATTCATGGTTAATGAATTCTTTAATTAATTAACCACCAATTAAATATCACATATTTAATTTCCGGCCTTGAATTAATTAATTTTGCCCAAACACTTTTAGGACTTAAATTAATTAATTCTTTCAATCTTCCATAAATTTATATTTGAACTTCTTCAAATATTAATTTCTCTCATAATAATATATCAATATATATTATATTTATTTCCCTTAGTAAATTGAACATTTTCAATTTACATTTAATTACTTAGTTGCCTCAAATTACTTTACGAGCTACCAGTGGGACCTTATGGACCTGCAGATCAGAAACTCCAACGATGTGAGATTAATTGGTTAAACTCATTAACCACAATAATCAATATTCGTTAACTGTGTGTACATTCCACTATAGACTCACAGTTGCACTCTTCTCACTGCAGACATATTTTCTGTGTCCACGGAACTTAGACCAATATCGACTAGTTAGTCCTTCACGAGTGTCCGTAACACCAGCTGGGTCAAATTACCGTTTTACCCCTGGGTCACCTCTATTTCCTTAAGTACCAATTCTCCTCTAATGAACAATCTGTTTATGGTCCAACCATCAAACAGAAAAACCCTCTCGTGCCATTGAGAGGGTAGGGCCCTTTGTTCAAGACTCGGAGTAACCACTTAAGGGAACACTCATCTGCTTTCCTAAAGTCGGGAAGGAGTGAATTCCATCTTGTACGATTATGTTCCCAGCTCCCCATTCGATCTTGTCCCCAAAGTGGTAGGCTTATTGAGTCGGCGTATTGGCCACTCTCACCCATACAAATCAAAGGACAATCTCTCATGAGCAGGAGTCCATAATCAACTCAGGATTAAGACTAAGTTGTCTAGGTCGTCCTAGTGAAAATAGAAAACCAACTAGTTAACGGTGTTATAACTAGTGGTTACTATTTCGCGGTCCGGTCTTATGCAAACTCATTGCATAGGATACCCCCACTCGCATGTCTCCTACACGAACGCGTTGGATCGCAGCGTTTGTATCAAATACAAAGTGGGCCGTATCCATAGTGTCACCAGGATAAGGCACCCAGTCTTATCCCTATACTATAGACCCTTTAGGCTGTTTCTTGAACAATGATCCCATATGTCGCTACATATAGTTCAAGACTCATATTACAGCCTTGGATGTCTAGTTTATTGGATTAGGGTTATTATTAGGCAAAGACATATATAAAATAACTAATAACAATTAATGGAAAAAATATATCAATATTATTTCATTAATATCCGGTCAACGGTTACATTCACTATCTACGAGTTTTAGGGCATAAAACCCAACACAATGATCGTAGTGTGGAGAATTGCCACACACTCTCTAAATCATCCCTGAAACTAGAGAGAGCTATTCACACCGGCTGGCTAGGCGGGCATAAAATAAGAATAAGCACAACAATTAACCAAAATGCAATAGTCAAATTATTACTAGAGATGAAGCACAGTAATCACATTATTCCTAACCAACACCTTAAGCTACTTAGTTCATAATAAGCATAGGAATACGAATTACAATCTGAGTTTGCATGTCCATAACTACAAGTTAATAAAGAAGGTAGACTCCCTAATCAGCTTGCGGTTGATGGTGTTCTTGTTGACTTCAATCTCCCTAACTATTCGGCTTCCAAGGGAAAACATGGAATGAATTTGACTTTGACGGCTACTTCCTTTTATAGAAGAATGGGAGGCTTGAATTAGGTCAACTAGGACACGTGTAAGGCTCTCCTTGATCCTTTATCACGAAAATAACTCAACAGAAGTCGGTTCATGAAGTTGGCTAACGAGCTGTGATGTGGCAGTTTTTGTTCCCAGTTTTGCTGCAGCATAGAATTTGCTCCTTCCAGTCGCTCAGCAGCATAATCTGCAAAAAGTGATTTCCAAAGCTTCCATTCTTCCAAATGGGTTAAATCATGTAATATCTCTCTAAAATCAACCCTAATAAGCATAAAAGACACACAAATCCTTATATAAATGAGGCCTAAATAACTACCTTTTGGGCAGTTATCATACCCCCAAACTTGAACTATTGCGCGTCCCGAGCAATACTAACCAACCTTCCTTCAAGAATTTAAAAATATTAGACAAAGAATTAGCTTAATCAAACCAAACAGTCCAACACTACCTTTAACCTTTACCTGAGCACTCTGCAAAACCAAGCTCTACTGCAGCAAAATGATTCCTCCATCAGGGACAAATAATCACCACTTTTCAACTAAATTCTAAGAACTCACCACAACTTAGCTCTATTATCAGATATTTCAAAACATATTTTTAAAGGGTTTTATATCATTATTTATCAGACTTAAAGCAGTCTTACAGTCATAAGCTCTTAAGCATGGGATTACCCACTTTATGGTGCAGTATACCCTTGCCTCAAGCTCATCACCAACTAGACTTAATACTCATTATAAAGCTCAAAAATCCTTAGTTAATCTATCTCTTGCCCCTCAGAATGGCGACATTTTATGATGAAGCTCACCTAAGTTCTGGAAGATAGAAAACTGTTGGATCATCATTCATCCCTCAAAACTTTTGCTCTGTCAATTTTTTCAGCAAAATCTTCAACAAATAAATTTTCAACAAAATAATTTTTCTCATCATTTTTTTACATTTCCTAGGTCATCTTTTGACGCGAAGACAAACTGTGGGTATCACAAATGTCCCCGGTTACTCAATAACCTAGCAAATTTTAATTTTTGAAGGAGAGGAATGCTCGAGCAAAATAATTGGAGTAGCAAAAAGTCCCCCAAACTTGAATTATTCATTGTCCCCAATGAATCATTATATAAGCAAGTATACCCCCAAACTTAAATTTTTCTATCTGAATTTTTAAACTAAACATGAGACTAGGATTAAGCTTAAAGTGGATCATATAAGTCAATACTACTAGCAAACTCTTCTTGCCGCAGCAACAGTCCAGGCTAGAAGAAATGCTCAAGCAAAAGGTTTCTGGAGATCAGAATACCTTGATCTAATTAAGCGTAATCAGTCCACGCTTCAAAAATTCAGAAGAAAATAGTTAAGTTAGAGTTAGTCAGTGATCATGAGATAGAAACATTCAGAAATTCATTAAAAAGATTAAAAAATATTACAAAACAGAGATATATTTTTAAAGCAGAAGAAATTAAAAAGAAACAAGACAATCAAACATTTTTAGCAAAATGGGGTCAGATATGCGCGAGCAAACAAAATGATAAGACAAAAATAATGCTCGCTGAAGATCATTCCATCCATCAATCTTCCTGACCCTGGTCTTCATCATCATTCTCTTCTCGTTCAACAGGCGGGGGTGGTATCCAAAGATTAAACAAATCATCGGGAAACATTGGAAAGGCCGAATATGGTGTTGAGAAATTGGTTTGCGAGGCCCCCCTGAGCGCATCATCTCTCCTTTTAGCATAAGTCTAGTAGGTCTGAGCTTGCCTTTCAGCAAACTCTAACCTACTGGTCAACACTGACAGTTGCTCTAGGATTTGATTGACGCCATACACAAGCCCACCCTGGCGAACCTCTTGCATACGCTGAAGCCGCACCAGATTAGGTGTGTCAATGATTCCCTTATCAGTCATGATCATATCTTCTGGAACCGTGGGCA
The DNA here is from genome assembly GCA_036850905.1 of Luffa acutangula. Classification (NCBI taxonomy): domain Eukaryota; kingdom Viridiplantae; phylum Streptophyta; class Magnoliopsida; order Cucurbitales; family Cucurbitaceae; genus Luffa; species Luffa acutangula. The sequence goes on from CM072099.1 coordinate 27,764,124, forward strand.
CTCCTGCCCTGCTGCATAACATCGTAATCATGTTCGGAAAGAACAGCTTCCCCACCTTCTTTTTCCAGCAATCAACAATCTCAGAAGAAATAATTTTTCCTACATCAATACACATCGAGCGCAAAATGGCAAAAGCAAGCAATACCCTGTCACGAGATACTGTGGAGTCGTGTGTTGTCGGCAGCAAGCGTAGCCTGATGAAACCCATCCAGGTGTTGGCTTCACTCTTCAAATAAGCAGCTTGAAATGTATGCTTCCTTGTCTGCGACACCCTCCACTGGGCCCCCTCAATGCCTACCTCCCGGATAGCCGCACTCAGTTGATCACTAGATGGTGCAGCCACCATCTCATTAAAAACGGCATGCGGAAAATCTTGGAGATCGAACAGTTCATTGATGGCCTCAGGACTCCACTGTACAGGCACTCCTCGAACGATGACCTCAAAATCATTCTTAACGTCAAGATTGGCGTAAAATTCGCGAACAATGTTGGCATTCATAGGTTCTGGCTTCGCACAAAATTGCCTCCAACCGAGGTTCACTATTCCAGACTCCAAAAACCTAGGTAAATCATTGCCAAATCCACGTTCGAACAAGAAGTCCCGTTTCAGCACCTCCTGGTATTTTGCTCGAGCAAGATCGTTGACGAAGCGAATGAATGGCGCCCTCGGCTCCTCAATTTCTCCTGATGCTTCGGCAATTCCTTTGCCCCTGCTTTCTCTCTGGACACGCAAACGCTCTTCCTCTTCCTTTCTTGCCTCTTCTGCTTTTTCCTTATTCTCAGCTTCCCTTCTTTCTTCCTCAGAGTCCGACGTCGGAGGTGATGGAGTGTTCCGAACCACCCTCATGCGACCCGCCTTCCTCTTGATGCGGCGGCGCTTGGGTGGTTCAGGCATAATAATTTCAACATGGGCCTCCTGCACCGGCTCCGGTGTTTTCTCCTTGTTATGCGCACCTTCAGCCTCTGTTTCTTGATTTTTCTCAGCAATCTGTTCTTGAACCATATCTGGGTTTTGTACTGCAGGTTCTTGAGTACTTCCTTCCTCCGCAGTAGTGGCAACAACGTCCGCCACCTCCTGAACTTCCTTCTGTTCTGCAGCCCTCTGCTGCCTTCTTCTTCTCTTTGCTTCATTTTCCTCTGGCGTTCTCTTTTTCTTAGTTTTGCCTTTTTGCACTTCCGGTGTGACCGGTACCTCTTCTTCCTCACTCTCCCTTTCTTTTCTAGCTCTTGTTTTAGCCATTGAAGGTGTAAAAGTGTTTTGACAGAGAATGCAGAGAAAAGAAAGAATAACACTCGCACGAAGATTTAAGAAGACGAAGTGGAGAAGCTTACCAGCGTTTATGCATAAATAGGGCTGCAGCAAACAAGAATCCTAACCGAAAAGTTTTTCCCTGCCATAACTAATATTACCGTTGCAATTAAAAATGAAAACCTGAAATTCAAAAATTACCAACGGTAAAATTGTGAATTCCAAACGACCATGGTAAAAATTAATGCTCTGTCATCATTGAAGCCGTTGGATAATTACTCTGCGCCACGTGGCCTCATAAGACGATGCACGCACATTTACCTGGAAGAATTCAAAGTCAAACTCAACGGTAACAATAATAAATTCCAACGGAAACCCTTCTAACTCGGCATATTTTGCTCCAGCAATATCTTTGCAGCAACAATCCGTTGAACCTGAAGAATCTCAGATACGGAATTTCGAATTTCAAAATAGACAAATCAAATCTTTTTAATTTAAACCGAACAAAGCAAACTTAACCTGTTATTCTTAAAAGAAGCCGAATGAATTAGAGAAAATCTCTATTAATTAAAACTAGAATTCAAATAACTCAAAATAAAATCTAGATAAAATCTAATAAAATCTAACTAATTAAAAGATAATCCAAAAATAATCTAAATAAATAACCCGAAAATAAAATAAAATCAAATAAAAAATAGATCAAATCTAACCTACCAAAAATAATAAAAATACTTAAAAGATAAAATCTAATAAATCATGCAAAATTAAATCTAACCTAATCTGAAAAATCAAATCAAATTAACGAAAAATAAAATCAATTCAAATCCTGGGAGCTCAAAATTTTGCTCTGTGAAATGCTCCCGCAAAAGTCCTGCTCTCTCAATCATCAACCAATCGTAGGGAAGGATATTTCGACTGAAATTCCTCACCCCAATAATGCTTCACACGCTGTCCATTTACCTTGAACAATTTCCCATCTTTTTCATCCTGCAAAGTAATTGCTCCATTGGAAAAAACTTCAACCACGATAAACGGTCCTGACCATTTAGATTTCAATTTTCAAGGAAATAATTTTAATCTAGAATTATAAAGCAAAACTTTCTGACCCTTGACAAATTCCTTAGACTTAATTTTTTTGTCATGCCACAGCTTAGTCTTTTCCTTATACATTTTCGCATTTTCGTAAGAAAATTGACGAAATTCCTCTAACTCATTAAGCTGCAGCATTCTTATTGCTCCTGCACGACTCAAATCAAAATTTAACTTTTTCAAAGCCCAAAATGTTTTATGCTCAAGCTCTAATGGTAAATGGCAAGCTTTCCCATATACTAACCTATAGGGAGACATACCTAGAGGAGTCTTATAAGCTGTCCTATAAGCCCACAGAGCCTCATCTAACCTAAAGGACCAATCCTTTCAAGATGGATGGACTACTTTCTCTAAAATAGCTTTAATTTCCCTATTACTAATTTCAGCTTGACCATTTGCTTGTGGGTGATAAGGGGTAGCTATCCTATGCTTAATCCCATACTTAGCTAAAAGCTTAGTTAAGATATTATTAACAAAATGAGTACCCTCATCACTCACTAGAGCCCTAGGTGTCCCAAACCGCGCAAAGATGTGCGATTGAAGAAACTTTGCCACTGTCTTGGCATCACTTTGATGGCATGCAATGGCCTCCACCCACTTGGACACATAATCAACTGCTAATAAAATAAAAACATTGCCATTAGAAGGGGGAAATGGCCCCATAAAGTCAATACCTCATACATCAAATAATTCAACTTCTAAAATGTAAGTAAGAGGCATTTCATCTCTAGGCCCCAAATTTCCTCTCCTTTGGCAATCATCACATTGCTTGTAGAACCAATGGGCATCCTTGAACAAGGTAGGCCAGAAAAATCCGCAATACAAAATCCTCATAGCCGTCCTCTGACCGCTGAAATGCCCTCCATACGGCGAAGAGTGACATTGCTCCCGGATTTCTTTTGCTTCAGCACCTGAAACACACCTACGAATAATACCGTCAGAGCATTTCTTATACATAAACGGCTCATCCCAAAAGAAAATTTTCGCATCATGCTTAAACTTTTTCTTCTGCCTCCAATCCATATCAATAGGGGTGACTCCCTTTACTAAAAAGTTGGCAATATCAGCATACCAAGGGACATCCCTGACTACCTTTACCTGAACAGCAAAAAGCTGCTCATCTGGAAAAGAATCGGAAATGGCAGATTGCTCCAGCAAAAATGATGATGGATCAAGACAAGATAAATGATCTGCAACGACATTCTCTGATCCCTTCTTGTCCTTTATCTCCAAGTCAAATTCCTGCAATAGTAAAATCCAACGAATTAGTCTAGGCTTTGCATCTTTCTTAGACATTAAATACCTTATTGCTGCATGATCCGTGAACACCGTGACTTTGGATCCAACCAAATATGGCCGGAATTTCTCAAAAGCAAACACAACAGCTAACAACTCCTTTTCAGTAGTTGTGTAGTTGACCTGTGCTTCATTTAAAACCTTGCTTGAATAATATATAGGATGAATAAATTTGCCCTGCTTTTGCCCCAACATCGCACCTACTGCAGCATCACTCGCATCACACATTACCTCAAAGGGTAAACTCCAATTAGGCGCGCAGAGAATGGGTGCTGAGATTAAAGCAGCCTTCAACGTTTCAAAAGCCTTCCTACAATCTGCATTAAAGTAAAAAACATGATCAGTGCACAATAAGTTACAAAGAGGTTTACTGATTTTGGAAAAATCCTTTATGAATCTCCTATAAAATCCAGCATGTCCTAAGAAACTCCGAATTCCCTTCACTGAATTCGGTGGCTCTAGCCTTTCAATAACCTCAACTTTCGCTCTATCAACTTCTAGACCATTTTTAGAAATTTTATGACCTAACAATATGCCTTCCTTCACCATGAAGTGGCATTTTTCCCAATTAAGAACTAAATGGGTATCCTCACATCTTTTTAACACCTTTCCTAAATTTTCTAAACAACTCTGAAAAGACCCTCCAAAAACTGAAAAATCGTCCATAAAGACCTCAACAGTGGACTCAATCATATTAGAAAAAATTGCTAACATACACCGCTTAAATGTTGCTGGAGCATTGCAAAGGCCAAAGGGCATTCTCCTAAAAGCGAATGTCCCATAAGGGCAAGTGAAAGTGGTTTTTTCCTGATCCTTAGGAGCAATAGTAATCTGGTTATACCCAGAATAACCATCCAAGAAACAGTAATAGGCCTGACCAGCCAACCTATCCAACATCTGGTCGATAAATGGTAGAGGGAAATGATCCTTTCGGGTGGCTTTATTAAGCCTTCTGTAATCCATGCAAACCCTCCAACCAGTTACTGTCCTTGTGGGGATAAACTCATTATCTTTATTGCTCACAACAGTGACACCTCCTTTCTTAGGAACACATTGGACAGGGCTTACCCAATTGCTATCGGCAATTGGATAAATGATCCCAACATCCAACCATTTAATTACCTCCTTTTTAACAACCTCTTTCAATGCAGGGTTAAGCCTTCTTTGTTGCTCAATACTCCTAAAGGATCCCTCCTCTAGAGTGATTTTGTGCATACAAAAAGATGGGCTAATTCCCTGAATATCAGCCAATGTCCAACCTATAGCTTTGCGGTATTGCTGCAACAATTTTATTAAGGCCTCCTCATGCTCCGGCATTAAATCTGATGCAACAATAATGGGCAACGTCTCACTTTCCCCAAGATACACATACTTTAGATGATCCGGTAAAGGTTTCAAATCTAAAGTGGGTGCCTCAATTAGGGATGGCTTAATTGGGGGAGCCTTTCTTTGATCTAAATCTAAAGACTAAAAAACATCCTCAATCCTAAACAATTCTTTTTCATTTTTTTTATCTAAAGAACAAATTTCAAAATCTTCTATACTAACCTCTCCATGCTTTTCTGAATGCTTATCAGCCGAATCCTGTATTGCTGTCTCAATAACTGTGCTCTCCAGAATCCTAATGAAGGAGCAATCCTCCATTTCGTCTGGATATTTCATGGCTTTAAAGACATTAAATTTCACTTCCTCATTACAGACTCTCATTGTTAATTCTCCTTTTTGAACATCTATTAATGCCCTACCAGTAGCCAAAAATGGACGACCTAGAATAATTGGGACATCTTTATCAGCCTCGTAATCTAAAATAATAAAATCAACAGGAAATATGAACTTATCAACTTTTACTAGACATCCTCAATTTTACCATCTGGATATGTGATAGACCTATCAGCTAATTGGAGTGTAACTGTGGTAGGTCTGGCTTCACCAATACCTAACTTCCGATAGACCGAAAGAGGCATAAGGTTAATGCTTGCACCTAAATCACAGAGTGCTCTACCTAATTCCTTTCCACCTATAGACACAGGTATAGTAAATGACCTTGGATCCTTAGCCTTGGGGGGTAGACCATTCTTAAGAATAGCACTACACTCCTCAGTAAGAGATACACAGTTTTAAACTCACCTAACCTTTTCTTTTTAGTCAAAATATCCTTGAGAAATTTATCATAATTAGGCATTTGCTCAATAGCTTCTACTGAAGGGATATTTATATGCAATTGCTTAAGAATCTCTAAAAACTTTTTAAATTGATCGTCCTGATTCTTAGGCTTTTGCCTTTGTGGAAAAGGTAGAGGTGGTACATAAGGTGGGGGCGGCACATATGGTGGTTCTACATCTGTCACAGAACCAGATGCTCCAGCATTCTCTTTGCTGCCTCCAGCACCCTGACCAGACTCCAACTATTTCTCAATAACAACATTATTATCACTATTACCATTTAAATCCTGGGTCTTTCTAGACTCTTCTAGTGGCTTACCACTCCTAAGAGTTACTGCCTTTACTTGCTCCTTACCTTCCCTTCGAGGGTGTTCAGTATCTGATGGAAGTTTCCCTTGAGGCCTTGCCTTGAGCTCATTAGCTAGCTGACCCACTTGCAATTCCAGGGCCCTCATCGAAGCTTGATTACTTTGAATTGCGGCATCTGTGCGAGCCATAAATTATTTCATCATCACCTCGAGAGAATTTCCCGAATTTTGCTGGGGCAAAGCCGGCTTATTTTGCTGGGGCATTACCTGCGCTTTAGCAAATCCCGGCTGGTTCACCTTTTGTTGCGCTTGTACGTTATTTCCTTGACCTCCCCATGAGAAGTTGGGGTGGTTGCGCCAACCTGGATTATAGAAGTTAGAATAAGGGTTGTTCCTCTGATTACCTACAAAAAACACAGAAGCTGGATTGCTAGGGCAAAACTCGTAGTTGTGGTCTTCACCGCAATGGACACATGCTTCGTCCGTGACTTGGTTCACCACTACTGCAGGTTCCATAGCTGGTGGCGGCTGATCACTAATCACTGTCACATTCTTAAGAACATTAGCAATCATAGCAAGATCAACCCTAATGGTGGACACACCATCAACCTCTAATACACTCTTAACCTTTTTATTTGTGCCTCTAACATCCGACCACTGACAACTATTAATAGATATTCTTTCTAAAACTTCATAGGCTTCATCAAAAGTTTTTGCCAAAAGGGCCCCTCCAGCCGAAGCATCGACCATGCCTTGGGTTACTCCATTTAAACCATTATAAAATGTTTCCATTTGAATACAATGAGGTAACCCATGGTGGGGACACTTTCGCAAAAGCTCCTTAAACCTCTCCCAAGCCTCACTAAAAGTCTCATCCTCAAGTTGCCTAAACCCTACTATTTCACTCCTTAATTTAGCATTTCTATTAGGTGGGAAATATTTACTCAAAAAATTTTCAGCTAACTCATCCCACGTCCTAATTGATCCTGGAGCAAAAGAGTTTAACCATGACTTTGCTCCATCTCTAAGAGAATACGGGAACAAAGTTAATCTAAGAGCATCTCTAGGCACTCCTTGAATTACAAAAGAATCACTTACTCCTAGAAAAGACTTAAGATGTAAATGAGGGTCTTCAGATAACAAACCATGGAATTGCCCCACGGTTTGCAACATCTGAAACATTACCGGTTTCATTTCAAAATTCGCCGCTTGGATTTGGGGACGTGCAATCCCTGGATTCAACTCATTAAACATCGGGACAGCATATGCTCGAATGGCTCTAGTCCTATCGTTCGCTATCAAGATAGGATTCTCAGCCTGATTATTTCGCTGCTCATTTTGCTCAAACAGTGGGTTTTGCTGCAGCAACGGATTCTGCTGGGGGTTTGCTGTTGCTGGACCTTCAGGAACCTGCGGTAGTTGCGGCATGTTCTCCATCTGGTTTCTGCGCTGCTCCCTTCTTCTGTTCCTAAACGTCCTTTCAATTTCTGGATCAAGCTCAAACCGTACCCCAGGCGGATCGCTCATGCACCAAAATCACACCTGCAAAAACAAAACAAACAATCAAAAAGTTCTAGCACCAAACCACTAAAACACATACACAAAACAGATCAGATAAAAACTTATTCAAGTCCCCGGCAACGACGCCAAAAACTTGTTGGGTTCCTAGAGTGAGTAAAAATATGATATGAAATACTCTAGAATTCCTGTGAAAGTATACACAGTCTGCAGCAAGTAATATTATCAATCAAAGGTCTGAATGAGTTTCTACTTTATCTATTTTGTATAACTTTCTAATGGTTTCAGAGATAATAAAAATGTTGGGTTTTATCGGAATTATGCTGAAGCAAAATAAATGACAGAACAACGAGTAAACAAATAGACAGATAGATTAAAGACAGGCGCTGGTTAGGCATTAGTGATTGTTATAGAATATGCTCTAGCAATATTGTTGATCATGCATTTCTCGCAGTATTATTAGCGGATTCCTCCCGGAACTCCGAATCTTTTGGGATGTGTTTCAACCCCAATGAAGTGCGACCGATCAGGCACTAGGCAACTGGCTATCCCTAGCTCAGTCACTAGCGTTCACCAATACACAATGATCGTAGTGTGGAGAATTGCCACACACTCTCTAAATCATCCCTGAAACTAGAGAGAGCTATTCACACCGGCTGGCCAGGTGGGCATAAAATAAGAATAAGCACAACAATTAACCAAAATGCAATAGTCAATTTATTACTAGAGATGAAGCACAGTAATCACATTATTCCTAACCAACACCTTAAGCTACTTAGTTCATAATAAGCATAGGAATACGAATTACAATCTGAGTTTGCATGTCCATAACTACAAGTTAATAAAGAAGGTAGACTCTCTAATCAGCTTGCGGTTGATGGTGTTCTTGTTGACTTCAATCTCCCTAACTATTCGGCTTCTAAGGGAAAACATGGAATGAATTTGACTTTGATGGCTACTTCCTTTTATAGAAGGATGGGAGGCTTGAATTAGGTCAACTAGGACACGTGTAAGGCTCTCCTTGATCCTTTATCACAAAAATAACTCAACAGAAGTCGGTTCATGAAGTTGGCTAACGAGCTGTGATGTGGCAGTTTCTGTTCCCAGTTTTGCTGCAGCTTAGAATTTGCTCCTTCCAGTCGCTCAGTAGCATAATCTGCAAAAAGTGATTTCCAAAGCTTCCATTCTTCCAAATGGGTTAAATCATGTAATATCTCTCTAAAACCAACCCTACTAAGCATAAAAGACACACAAATCCTTATATAAATGAGGCCTAGATAACTACCTTTTGGGCAGTTATCAATAACAAAACAAAGAAACTTGTAGGAACATGTATTTTTAAGCTTAATTTTCAAAAACCAAAAACCAAAAAACAAATGGTTATCAAACGAGGCCTTAATAAATCCACTTTTGGTTATCAAAGATGGCTTTTTATAGCCTCCAAAATATAACCTAAATTCAACCACTAGGTCACCTTAAAATGTGTAACCTTCCTAACTTTAATGTATTAAAGAGAAACTAACAAAAGTAACCTAAGTAAAATTGAAAAGACTCAAAAAACTGAAAAATTACATAATGGACTCCATAAATCCGAGAATTGAAGTCTTGGTCAACCTTCATTTTCTGTGTAACATTCCATGAATTAAGTAAGCTTACCTTTGAAGTAGCTTAAAGTAGAGTTCCATTAATTGATGCTTAATTTGCATTAAATGCAGCTTTCATGAACCCGAAGTGCATTCAATGTGTTCCATCTTGAAGCTCTTCTACACATAAAGTAACTGAAATCAACACCTTTAACTCTATTTGAATTCTTTATTGGTAGAATTCATATCATTCTCCCCTTCTTCAAGAGGATTTGTCCTCAAATTAAAAGGGTCTCCTACATCAAATGGACGAAAATCAACGACATTGTAGAGCAATCTTGTAGTCGTGGGATGTGATTGGTAAACCACCTTTGGATCTCCACTTGGGTTTCTTATGAAAAGAACAAGGATCATTCCAATAGTATTTCCAAACCCAATCACCCGGTTTGAACACCTTATGCGTGCTGCCATGGATGAACTTAGAAGCAACTTTGGAGTTTTGCCTCTCAAGAAATGCATTGGCATTGATGTCCATGTGCTGGTTGCCATTGTTGACTTTAGAAGGGAACTTTGAATCAAGCTTCTCAATGATTATTTTAGTTTCCTGTAAGAACTCAAGAGAAACACTAGAAAACCATGGTTTGAGCTCACCAATGAGAAAACAAGTTCCTTTGTATAAAAGATCAAAAATATTTTGTTTTGGAAACAAAATAGATTTAACCTCACAAACTGTTTCACAAAAACTCATATTCTTGGCTTTTCTCTAATTTTTCTCTTTAGGCCATAAACTAATCTCATGCTTTTCTCTTTCACTCATTTTCTCACAAGATTCTTTTTCAATCAATTCACATACTTTTGTCTTGGCCTTTTGTGAACTTTTTTCCTATCTCACACACATCAACATGTACTTCATCATGAGTAGGTATAGCAATAGTAGAAGGGTTACAATCAAACAAGTCTTTGCAATCTAATTGCCTACTAGACAAGAAATCATTAACATGTGTTGGTTGCATTTAAATTTTAATTTCACCACTTTCTACCTCAATATTAGGTTGTATTTTAATAGGTAAACTAACCTTTTCCAAAGATGAATGAATATTGGAAATTGGTTTAGGTTTAGTGTACCTTGTAGACTTCCTTTGGAGATGTTTTTCAATCTTTATGGCTAAGTTCACCATCTTGTCTAAATCCCCATAAAGTTGAAGATCAAGTAGGGCGGCAATCTCCTTCTTAAGTCCTCTAAAGAAACGAGCCATGGTAGTCATCTAATCCTCGTAAAGATCAAGTTCCTCAAGCAATGTTTGCATCTCCATGTAGAAAGCCTCCACACTTTTGCTCCTTTGTCTCAAAGTCCGCAAGTTATTGAAAAGCTCAGGAATAAAGTGTTCCCGCACTAATTTCTTCATATCACTCCATGAATTTATTGGATGTTCAAGGTCCCTCGAACTCAAAAACAATTTATCCCACCAAGTAATCGCATAATCTCTAAGATGAGAAACAATAAGTTTTACCTTTTTCTCCTCACTTAAAGTGCAACAAACAAAAAAATGATCAACTTGCCTTTCCCATTCAATGTGCTCCTTCGAGTTTGTACTTCCATAGAATTTAGGAAGTTTAGGCTTCATGCTCAAGTTGGGATCAACTTTATGAATATCTCTTGAATTTCTCCGTTGGACAGCTTTGAATCTTCCACCATATTCTTTTCCTTTTACCTCCCAATACTCCTTGTGGTGCAATGGATTAGATCTCTCCTTTTGGATAAGATAGGTTGGTTGTTTCTCCATGGATTTGATCCTTGCAACCAATTTCTCAAATTGCATGGTCATTTGCTCCATGCTTCGGTGAAGTCCTGCAAAATCATATTGAGACATTTCGGCAAAACTAAGTAACGCAACAAAAAAAAAAATAATGGACCTCACAAGCACTCCCTCACGTGTTTACACTCGTAAAGGTATAGTCACTCGTGTATACACTCGAATCAAAACACAATCTCAGCAAATGCACGATCTCTATCACATGAGCCAATGAGCAAGTTTGCAATCAAGTGTTAGACAACTCACTTAAAAATCTATTCAAATATCTCAAATATGGAGAAAAATGAAAATCAAATAAGAAACAAGTCAAGAAAGAATGTTGGACAGATTTGAATATTAATTGCTAGATGGAAAGAACAAACTCTGATTTGTAACTCTTCACAAATAAATATCTAAAGGCTAACATTAAGAAATATGGAGTTTTAATCAGCCTTTACAACAATAGGAGTTACACAAATCAGAAAGATCATGGGCATTGACACCAAGTGGCTGAAAATTTAAATGTGCAAAACTGTAACCGCTAAATTTATTGCAATTGGTTGTTTCATTTTGAAAAATTAAACATGCAGCCGAATCAAATAAATATCAAACCGAAAAATTTAACACAAATGAGAGTGTAATTACCTGTAAATTCAGATCCAGCGCACTATGATGCAAAAAAAAAAAAAAGAACAATAACAATTTGCAGAATCTCTATTTTCTCGGTTTTCCATAATATATAAACAAAAAGACGAGTTATCTCTATGAACCAAACCGAATTACAAAATCTCATAGAAGACAAATTTGGAGATCAGAACAAGATCTATGACACTGTATAAGACAACAAAACGAAAGGAAAAACAGAAATTACAGTTTTTTTAGTTTTATAATTTTGGACAGAATGCAACGAGATGAACAGAAAGAATAATAAAATTCATAATGAAAAATAATAAAAGAAACGAAACAACGAAAACATATATTCGATCTAGAGCCAAAAGCTCTGATACCAATTGTTAAGAAACTCCCAAGAAATGGATCTAACAACCTTGCTAAAAAACAAGACCTTTAGATCTCAAATTTTAAAACCCCAAAGAACAATATGGAACCAACCCAAGGAAAAGTTTTGAAACGGATTACCTTGATGATCAATATCAAGAGTAAAGAAAACTCGTTTCTAAACTCGAGATTCGAATCACTCCACAAGTAGTTCGATCAAAGCTACTTGAATGATCCTAGCATTTTAATCTAAACACAAGATATGCAAAGAAAGTTGCTCATGGCCTTTAGGCTCAAAAGACTCACTTTCATTTAAACATCATCAAAACAAATATGATTTGTATTACATCAACGATGGCTTTTTATAGGCTCCAAAATGTAACCTAAATTCAGCCACTAGGTCACCTTAAAGTGTGTAACCTTCCTAACTTTAATGTATTAAAGAGACAACTAAAATAGTAACCTAAGTAACATTGAAAAGACTCAAAAAACTGAAAAATTACATAATGGACTCCATAAATCCGAGAATTGAAGTCTTGGTCAACCTTCGTTTTATGTGTAACATTTCATGAATTAATTAAGCTCACCTTTGAAATAGCTTAAAGTATAGTTCCATTAATTGATGCTTGATTTGCATTAAATCCAGCTTTCATAAATGATCGCTTGACAGAAGGTCGATTATTTAATATGGAATTTGTCGCAGGTATACATTAACCCAAGTATAAATTAATACAATCAAGTAGTACCTAGAGAGCTCTAGGGTTGAATCCATAGGGAAGGACGATTAACAAGCTTTAGTATCTTGCAGACTAAACTCTTGTACGCATGGTATCATAGCAATTGTAAAAGATGTTGTTTGAGGTTGGTTGATAAAAATAATGCAGTAAACACAGAATATGCGATGAGAGTTAAGGAAAATATCAGATAACAAGGGTATCAAGGCTTTTGCTACGACGACCGCATGCATTTACACGTAATCTTGCAGCGCATACTTTGACTAATTGATCGATTAATGCCTAAGTGAGAAGTAATCATAAGATTCCCTTCAAGTACTACTTATGCATTTGGCGTAGAATAACAATTGTTTTGTTTCATTAGTTCATGCGTTAGTCCAGTTCTCTAATAACTTGCAAGTGACTGCGTTAGTCTTAAAACAGTCTAAGCTCATTTATGCATTATCTTATTACGGTGGTATTATCTTTAACACTACCAAGACTACATGTAATGCACTAGCTTTCTCTACTTAGATATTTCCACATGTGTTACTGATAACTGCCCAAAAGGTACTTATTTAGGCCTCATTTATATGAGGATTTATGTGTCTTTAATGCTTAATAGGGTTGGTTTTGGAGAGATATTACATGATTTAACCCATTTGGAAGAATGGAAGCTTTGGAAATCACTTTGTGCAGATTATGCTGCTGAGCGACTAGAAGGAGCAAATTCTATGTTGCAGCAAAACTGGGAGCAGAAACTGCCACATCACAGCTCGTTAGCCAACTTCATGAACCGACTTCTATTGAGATATTTTCGTGATAAAGGATCAAGGAGAGCCTTACACGTGTCCTAGTTGACCTAATTCAAGCCTCCCATCCTTCTATAAAAGGAAGTAGCCGTCAAAGTCAAATTCATTCCATGTTTTCCCTTGGAAGCCGAATAGTAAAGGGAGATTGAAGATTATCAAGAACACCATCACCCGCAAGCTGATTAGGGAGTTTACCTTCTTATTTAACTTGTAGTTATGGACATGCATACTCAGATTGTAATTCGTATTCCCATGCTTATTATGAACTAAGTAGCTTAGGGTGTTGGTTAGGAATAATGTGATTATTGTGCTTCATCTCTAGTAATAAATTGACTATAGCATTTTGGTTAATTGTTGTGCTTATTCTTATTTTATGCCCGCCTGGCCAGCCGGTATGGATAGCTCTCTCTAGTTTCAGGGATGATTTAGAGAGTGTGTGACAATTCTCCACATTACGATCATTGTGTATTGGTGAACGCCAGTGACTGAGCTAGGGATAGCCAGTTGCCTAGTGCCTGATCGGTCGCACTTCATTGGGGTTGAAACACATCCCAAAAGATCCGGAGTTCCGGGAGGAATCCGCTAATAATACTGCGGGAAATGCATGATCAACAATATTGCTAGAGCATATTTTATAACAATCACTAAAACCTAACCAGCGTCTGTCTTTAATCTGTCTATCTATTTGTTTACTCGTTGTTCTGTCATTTATTTTGCTTCAGCATAATTCCGATAAAACCCAATCATTTTATTATTCTTGTAACCATTAGAAAAATTGCACACAATAGGTAAAGTGGAAACTCATTCAGACCTTGGATTGATAATATTACTTGCTGCAGACTGTGTATACTTGCACAGGAATTCTAGAGTATTTTATACATTATTTTTACTCACTCTAGGAACCCAACAAGTTTTTGGCGCTGTTGCCGGGGACTTGAATAAGTTTTTATCTGATCTGTTTTGTGTATGTGTTTTAGTGGTTTGGTGCTAGAACTTTTTGATTGTTTCTTTTGTTCTTGCAGGTGTGATTTTGGTGCATGAGCGATCCGCCTGGGGTACGGTTTGAGCTTGACCCAGAAATTGAAAGGACATTTAGGAACAGAAGGAGGGAGCAGCGCAGAAACCAGATGGAGAACGTGCCGCAACTACCGTAGGTTCCTGAAGGTCCAAGGATTGCACGTCCCCAAATCCAGATGTTGAAATGAAACCGGTAATGTTTCAGATGTTGCAAACCGTGGGGCAATTCCATGGTTTGTCATCTGAAGACCCTCATTTACATCTTAAGTCTTTTCTTGGAGTTAGTGATTCTTTTGTGATTCAAGGAGTGCCTAGAGATGCCCTTAGATTAACTTTGTTCCCGTATTCTCTTAGAGATGGAGCAAAGGCGTGGTTAAATTCTTATGCTCCAGGATCAATTAGGACATGGAATGAGTTAGCTGAAAAAATTTTGAGTAAATATTTTCCACCTAATAAGAATGCTAAATTAAGGAGTGAAATAGTAGGGTTTAGGCAACTTGAGGATGAGACTTTTAGTGAGGCTTGGGAGAGGTTTAAGGAGCTTTTGCGAAAATGTCCCCACCATGGTTTACCACATTGTGTTCAAATGGAAACATTTTACAATGGTTTAAATGGTGTAAACCAGGGCATGGTCGATGCTTCGGCTGGAGGGGCCCTTTTGGCAAACTTTTAATGAAGCCTATGAAATTTTAGAAAGAATATCTACTAATAGTTGTCAGTGGTCAAATGTTAGAGGCACAAATAAAAAGGTTAAGAGTGTGTTAGAAGTTGACGGTGTGTCCACCATTAGGGCGATCTTGCAATGATTGCTAACGCTCTTAAGAATGTGACAGTGATTAATCATCAGCAGCCACCAGCAGTGGAGCCTGCTGCAGTGGTGAACCAAGTCGCGGAAGAAGCATGTGTCTATTGTGGTGAAGATCACAACTACGAGTTTTGCCCCAGCAATCTAGCTTCTGTGTTTTTTGTAGGTAATCAGAGGAATAACCTTTACTCTAACTTTTATAATCAAGGTTGGCGCAACCACCCTAACTTCTCATGGGGAGGACAAGGAAGCAATATGCAAGCGCAACAAAAGGTGAACCAGTCGGGATTTGCTAAAGTGCAGGTATTGCCCCAGCAGAATAAGCAAGCTTTGCCCCAGCAAAATTCAGGGAGTTCTCTCGAGGCGATGATGAAAAAATTTATGGCTCGTACAGATGCCGCAATTCAAAGTAATCAAGCTTCGATGAGAGCCCTTGAATTGCAAGTGGGTCAGCTAGCTAGTGAGCTGAAGGCAAGGCCTCAAGGAAAACTTCCCTCGGATACTGAGCACCCTAGAAGGGAAGGTAAGGAGCGGGTAAAGGCAGTGACTCTTAGGAGTGGTAAGCCATTAGAAGAAAGAATTGAGCCTAGTAAGACCCAGGATATAAATAAAAATGGTGATAAAAATATTGTTGTTGAGAAAGAGTTGGAGATTGGTCAGGGTGCTGGAGGCAGCAATAAAGATGCTGGAGCATCCGGTTCTGTTCTAGATGTGGAACCACCTTATGTGCTGCCCCCACCTTATGTACCACCTCTACCTTTTCCATAAAGGCAGAAGCCTAGGAATCAGGATGGTCAATTTAAAAAGTTCCTAGAGATTCTTAAGCAGTTGCACATAAATATCCCTTTAGTAGAAGTTATTGAGCAAATTCCTAATTATGCTAAATTTCTTAAGGATATTTTAACTAAAAAGAAGAGGTTAGGTGAGTTTGAAACTGTATCTCTTACTGAGGAGTGTAGTTCTATTCTTAAGAATGGGCTACCACCCAAGGCTAAGGATCCAGGATCATTTACCATACCTGTGTCTATAGGTGCAAAAGGGTTAGGTAGAACACCCTGTGATTTAGGTGCGAGGATTAACCTTATGCCTCTTTCGGTCTATCGGAAGTTAGGTATTGGTGAAGTTAGGCCTACCACAGTCACACTCCAACTAGCTGATAGGTCTATCACATATCCAGATGGTAAAATTGAGGATGTCTTAGTAAAGGTAGATAAATTCATATTTCTAGTTGATTTTATTATTTTAGACTATGAGGCTGATAAAGATGTCCCAATTATTCTAGGTCGTCAATTTTTTGCTACTGGTAGGGCGTTAATAGATGTTCAGAAAGGGGAATTAACAATGAGAGTCTGTAATGAGGAGGTGAAATTTAATGTGTTTAAAGCCATGAAATATCCAGACGAAATGGAGGATTGCTCCTTCATTAGGATTCTGGAGAGCACAGTTGTTGAGACAACAATGCAGGATTCAGCTAGTAAGCATTCGGAAGAGCATGGGGAGGTTAGTATAGAGGATTTAGAAGTTTGTTCTTTAGAAAGAAAAAATCAAAAAGTGTTGAGGTGTGAGGATGTCTTTGAGTCTTTAGATTTAGATCAAAGGAAGGCTCCTCCAATCAAGCCATCCCTGATTGAGGCACCTATTTTAGATTTGAAGCCCTTGTCGGATCATCTAAAGTATGTGTATCTTGGGGAAGGTGAGACGTTTCCCATTATTGTTGCATCAGATTTAATGCCGAAGCATGAAGAGGCCTTAATCAAATTGCTGCAGCAATACCGCAAGGCTATAGGTTGGACATTGGTTGACATTCAGGGAATTAGCCCATCTTATTGTATGCACAAAATCACTCTAGATGAGGGATCCCTTAGGAGTGTTGAGCAACAAAGAAGGCTTAACCCTGCAATGAAAGAGGTTGTTAAAAAAGAGGTGATTAAATGGCTGGATGCTGGGATCATTTATCCAATTGCCGACAGCAATTGGGTAAGCCCTGTCCAATGTGTTCCTAAGAAAGGAGGTGTCACTGTGGTGAGCAATAAAGACAATGAGTTGATCCCAACCAGGACAGTATCTGGCTGGAGGGTTTGCATGGACTACAGGAGGCTTGATTAGGAGGCTAAGGAGCAAAGGATTCAAAATCAGGGAGAAACTGTGAGAAATAAACCCGTAGAACTCGAGTGAAAAGCATATCAAGCAGCAAAAATTAGACAACACAATTCATGTGGATATTCTCAACAAATGAGATTCAAAAACAAATACTTACAAAAGCAACTCAAATTTTTATACCATCACCTGAGATTTACAAATTAACATAACGTAGATAGATCATCTTTAGCAAACAGTTCACAGAATAACTTCTAATATCATCAAAATTTCTTCACCTCAAAATTAAATAAACCAAACTTATCATGAACACAAATATTAAACTCATCAAACTAACAAGAACTTTTTTTTTTAAAATGACTAACAAGAACTATCAAAGTTATCAAAACTTAAACTTAAGAACATAACAACTAAAGTTAATTAAGTTATCAAAATTTATAAACATAATAACCAAATTAAACTAAACTTATCAAAACTTAGGAATATAACTACACTTATCATGAACAAGGAGTAGAGGGGACGATCCCCCACCCACAAATCCTCCCAAAAACAAATATCCCTCCCATCCACCACAATGCACTGGACCATAGTTGAGAAAGAGGGGAACTCCAAGGAAATATCTTTCCAAGGATTCCTGAAGGTGCCTTTGACCCCACCCGAAAGCCACATGTAAGGATGTTGACCGTGTTTACTCATGATAATCCTAACCCAAAGAGAATCAGATTCGAGGTGAAAACGCCATAGCAATTTGGCAAGCAGGGCTCTGTTTCGAGTTCTCAAATTACCAATCTCAAGACCCCCAAGACTCAAAGGTTTCTCAATAACCTTCCAACTCACAAGATGGGATCCTTTCCCTTCATTAACCCCTACCCCTGACCAGATGCCACCACGATATGTTTCCTTAAGTCCATTTTTTTTTTCATTTTAATCTAAAACCTCAAGCATTCATTTTGAAAAAAAAAACATGCCTTTGGGATAGAGATCTTTAGGAGATTGCCAAGCTAAAGGGTTTAGCTTTTATCAACTTGGAAACATACTGGTCATCAACAAGCTATTATATCTGAGGACTCCTGACTATAGTTCCAAAGAATTGTAACGCTAGTCATTTTTCTGCAACTTTAAAGCTCATTCCATGGTGATGGTCGAATCATTAAAACAAAGTCTAGACTAAAGCATGTTTCAGAAGCACACACACCCAGAAATAACGACACAATTAACAGAACATAAATTGCTACTTAGAATAGAATCTTCCTGAAAAAAATTTACCAAAAAGCAGATCAAAGTGGAGAAATCTATCACCCTACACCTGACCAGCTGCCACCAGTATATGTTTCCTTGGGTCCATAATTTTTCATTTTAATCTAAAATCAGATGCTAGTCCATGGATACATTTGGTGGTGACAGGATGCAAAAGTTGTCTGATGTTGCTTCCTTCAGATCATAAAATTTAATACAGTAACTTATGCAATGCGCACAAGAGATGAGTAAAAGACCAGTCCAGTATAATATTAAAAAAGTTTAGTCTCTAAAGAGAGAGATTCAAAGACTTGTTTTTCCTAAAGAATAGATTCGGTGACTTATAGCAGGCTTGTAGCTATTCATCCACCAAATCTTGATTCCAGTAGATGTAGGATTATGAAGATAACATATAGGAACTGTTTGGCTGCTCTTTTGAGAGCATTCTGTTTTTAACAAGGATTAAAGAAAAGCATGTGCAAGTGTTTTTTAAACTTTGTTTTCAACTCATTTCAGCTATTCATCAACTAAATCATGATTCCAGCATATGCAAACTATGAAAACAAAAACACAATAATTGATAACATATAGGAACAGTTTGGGAGCTCTTTTCAAGCATTCTGTTTTTTGACAAGTACTAAAGAAAACATGTGGAAGTAATTGTTTATTAAACGTTGTTTTCAACTCATTTGTCTTTAATTTGTTCTATGACTACCACGTAACCTATATTTTAAACCAAGTTGTTCTTCCTTTGAAAATCATAGCCTTAACCTATAAAGACATTGATCACTATTCTAACTTCTAAGAAAAGCATCACTCTATGTTTTACACTCCAAAAATCAACATAAGAATTATATTGGAAGAGGCAACTAAAATTAGTGTAGTTACAAGCAAATTTATAAACAAATTGCCAATATGACACAAAGCATTCTATCAAACAGAAGAACATACCGGGAGAGAATTCAATTTGAAGTTTTTTTATGGCAGCCAAGCACTCCATGTTTGAACCCTCCACCACCTCCTTGCAGCGATTGCTATAGGATGGGACAAAAACGGCAAAACTATCGTCACTATGACATCATGCTTGAAAGGATGCGATAGAAGGAGGAAGATGATGAGAGAATATGAGGGATAAGAAGAGGAAATCACACCTACTTGATGCTCACGCCGGTGAGGGTGCTTGTTATGTGCGGGAGGAGAGAATTCACCGGAGAGGTAGCGTGCGACTATTGAATCGTGTGGGTCTTGCGGCGCAAGGAGGGAGAACGATAGAGAGCAAAACGAGTCTTCATGCGAGTGACTGGCTCTCAGAGTGGAAACCTGCCGAGCGAGAAAGGAGAGACGAAGCGAAAGAGGGAGAGCTCGCAAATGGCTGCCGGTGGAAAGGAAAAATCAAAAGAGGGAGAGAGATGGGCGGCTGGATTCGTGCGAGGAAGGAAATCGAATGGGGTTGAACGGCGTGAAGTGGGGAAGGCATGTGAGATTTTAGGGTTATTTTAAACATCCTTGACATTTAAAATGGGACAAGTAAATTATGAACAAACTTGACATTTCTGAAATGTCAAGTTTTATGTTAGTGTTAAAATTTCCAAAACTTTCCGTCAATCTCCGCGTTTTTTTCATTTTTCTTGACATTTTTTAATTAAAAAGTAATGTTACTTGACATTTTTTCATAAAAACATTAAGTATTCAAAATTTGCAAATGTCAAGTAAGACAGTTTTTCTTGTAGTGCTTAGACGGTTATTCTGGGTATAACCAGATTACTATTGCTCCTGAGGATCAGGAAAAAACCACTTTCACCTGCCCTTATGGGACGTTTGCTTTTAGGTGAATGCCTTTTGGCCTTTGCAATGCTCCAGCAACATTTCAGCGGTGTATGTTAGCAATTTTTTCTGATGTGATTGAGTCCACTGTTGAGGTATTTATGGACGATTTTTCAGTGTTTGGAGGGTTTTTTTCAGAATTGTTTAGATAATTTAGGTCAGGTATTAAAGAGATGTGAGGATACCCATCTAGTTCTTAATTGGGAGAAATGTCACTTCATGGTGAAGGAGGGCATAGTGTTAGGTCATAGGATTTCTAGGAATGGTCTAGAAGTTGATAGAGCAAAAATAGAGGTTATTGAGAGACTAGAACCACCGAATTCAGTGAAGGGAATTCAGAGTTTTTTAGGACATGCTAGATTTTATAGGAGGTTCATAAAAGATTTTTCCAAAATCAGTAAACCTCTTTGTAACTTATTGTGTACTGATCATGTTTTTTACTTTAATGCAGATTGTAGGAAGGCTTTTGAGACTTTAAAGGTTGCTTTAATCTCAGCACCCATTCTTTGTACACCTAATTTGAATTTACCGTTTGAGGTAATGTGTGATGCGAGTGATGTTGCGGTAGGTGCTATGCTGGGGCAAAAGCAGGGCAAATTTATATATATTATGCAAGCAAGATTTTAAATGAAGCACAAGTCAACTACACAACTACTGAAAAGGAGTTGTTAGCTGTGGTGTTTGCCTTTGAAAAATTCTGGCCATATTTGGTTGGATCCAAAGTCACAGTGTTCACGGATCATGCAGCAATAAGGTATTTAATGACTAAGAATGATGCAAAACCTAGACTAATTCGTTGGGTTTTATTATTGCAGGAGTTCGACTTGGAGATCTGATAAGAAGGGATCAGAAAATGCCATTGCAGATCATTTATCTCGTCTTGATCCATCATCATCTTTGCTGGAGCAATCTGCCATTTCAGATGCTTTTCCAGATGAACAGCTTTTTGTTGTTGAGGTAAAGGTAGTCAGGGATGTCCCTTGGTATGCTGATATTGCCAACTTTTTGGTAAAGGGAGTCACCCCTATTGACATGGATTGAAGGCAGAAGAAAAAGTTTAAGCATGATGCGAAATTTTTCTATTGGGATGAGTCATTTATGTATAAGCAATGCTCTGACGGTATTATTCGCAGGTGTGTTTCAGGTGATGAAGCAAAGGAAATCCTGGAGCAATGTCACTATTCACCGTATGGAGGTCATTTCAGCGGTCAGAGGACAGCCATGAGGATTTTGCATTGTGGATTTTTCTGGCGTACCATATTCAAGGATGCCCATTGGTTCTACAAGCAATGTGATGCTTGCCAAAGGAGAGGAAACTTGGGGCCTAGAGATGAAATGCCTCTTACTTATATTTTAGAAATTGAATTGTTCGATATATGGGATATTGACTTTATGGGGCCATTTCCCCCTTCTAATGGCAATATTTTTATCTTATTGGCAGTTGATTATGTGTCCAAGTGTGTGGAGGCCATTGCATCTTGGTTAGCTGTTGTGCTTATTTCTATTTTATGCCCACCTGGCCAGCCGGTGTGAATACCTCTCTCTAGTTTCAGGGATGATTTAGAGAGTGTGTGGCAATTAACCACACTACGATCATTGTGTATTGGTGAACGCCAGTGACTAAGCTAGGGATAGCAAGTTGCCTAGTGCTTGATCGGTCGTACTTCATTGGGGTTGAAACACATTCCAAAAGATCTGGAGTTCCGGGAGGAATCCGCTAATAATACTGTGAGAGTTTGCATGATCAATAATATTGCTAGAGCATCTTTTTAAACAATTACTAAACCTGACCAGCGCCTGTTTCTTATATGTCTGCCTATTCGTTTATTCTTTGCTTTGTCATTTACTTTGCTTCAACATTATTCCTATAAAAACCAATCATTTTTACCTTCTTTGAAACCATTAGAGAGTTACACAAAATAGATAAAGTGGAAGCTAATTCAGGACTTGGATTGATAATATTACTTGCTGCAGATTGTGTATACTTGCACAGGAATTCTAGAGTCTTTTCAGATCATAATTTTACTCACTCTAGGAACCCAACATTGATATAGGAGAAAAAGTTCGAAAGTGATTGTTCGGCGGTATAGGGCAAGCTACCTAAGGGACCCTATATCGACTATATGGTTATAGATTGCATTCGAGAATTGTCTATGTCGGAGTCAAGTCACAGAAATGTGCATAACGATACTTGCTTAGCCTTCTAACGGTTCTTGGGAGCAAGGCCAAACAGAAGTTAAATCTGACCCAATGCATTGAATAGGCTTAAGATTAAATAATCAATCATTAAGGTTATTGCCTTTGGGATGAATCCATGTTGAATACCTCGTTTTATTTTATTGTTATTCTTTTATTCATTTGCTTGTTTATTCTATTTTTCTAAAAACCAATCATCAATCTTATTTCTTTGGTACCCTATTCTTTAAGCAATCAAGAGTTGAGCGCACAGGAACCTCTAGAAGAAACTTCTTACATACAAGAGTTTTCGATGGAACCTCTTGTAGTCGATCCTTAAGTTGATCCATAGAATCGTGGAAAGGAGCAAAATACTGGGAGATTTCCTCCAGTTCCACCGGTGCCACAAAAAGAAAATCCAATATATATTGTTGAAGACCACAATAGAGCAACAAGGGACTACGCTTTACCTGTTTTCAGACATTAAATCAAGGAATTTTGGAGCCACCGATAGATGCTCCACAGTTTGAACTTAAACCAGTGATGTTCCAAATGTTGAATACCATGGGCCAATTCTCTGGACTTCCAGATGAAGAACCACACAAACACATTAAGCTATTTTTTAGAGTTTGCAATTCTTTTAAAGTTAAAGGATTGCCTGAAGATACTTTGAAGTTAAAGCTTTTTCCATTTTCTTTGCATGGAGATGCTGAAGCTTTGTTGGATTCATTCCCTCCAAACTCCATCACTTCTTGGAATTATTTGGCTGAGAAATTGTTAGAGAAGTTTTTTTCCTTATAATAAAAATGCCATATATAGAGCTGAAATTATTGCTTTCAGACAATCTTATAATGAACCTCTGGATGCAGCTTGGGAAAGATTTCAAAGGCTGGTTTGGAAGTGCCCACACCATGGATTGCATGCTTGCATCATCTTGGAGCATTTTTATAGTGGATTAGATCAAAGCTTGAAAGGCACTAGTTAATGCATCAGCAAACCGATCTTTCTTGAAGAAGTCTGCAAATGAGGCACATGCTATCTTAGACACCTTTGCCAAAAACAATCTACATTGGGGAGAGACTGGGCCAACAAAAATCTTGAAGAATCCACCTAAAGCAGTGGAAACAGAGGCTAATTCTACTATGCAAGCCCAGATCAAGGCTATCCACAGCATGATGATGGGCATGACTATGAAAAATCAAGCGAACATAGCCCCTGCCAATGCTATCTCTTCTCCCTGTTGTGAAATTTGTGGTGAGGAACACATTGCTGATAACTGTCCACTAAATCCTGCGTCTGTCTTTTATGTAGGTCAACAAGGGAACTAGAACCAGAATAGATGGAATCCATACTCGGCCACGTACAACCCAGCTTGGAGACAACATCCAAACTTCTCTTGGGGAGGACAAGCCGGTTCGAGTAATTCCAACACAAATCAATTTGGGAAACCTCCTACACAACAGCAGCCGCAGAAGAACTTCCAACCAGTCCAAGTGCAGAGTCAAGAGTCAAATCTAGAGACTCTTATGAAGGAATACATGGCAAGAAACGATGTTACAATAAGGAATTTGGAAGTACAACTTGGACAGATAGCTCAGGAGATTAAAAAAGACCACAAGGGACGTTGCCTAGCAAGACTGAAATCCCTCACAGAGAAGGAAAAGAGCAATGCAAGATAGTAACCTTAAGAAGTGAATTAGAATACAATGGCCCAAAGTATCCAGTAAATCAAGAAGCAGAAATCCCAGAAGAAGCTCGAGAAAAGATTTTAGAAAAGAAGTCAGACATTACCTCAGAAGTTATACAAAATAAAAGCAATGAAGAAAAGACCAAGGAGCATGAAGCCTTGGTAGAAAAAGAAGAAAAATCAATTACAGAGAAAAAACAGGGGAATGTCACCGCAAATGCGACCACAAAACCTAAAAAATTTGTAATAGATCCAAAATACAGACCACCTCCTCCATACCCTCAAAGATCTAAACATGCCTCGCAGGATGCACAGTTTACGAAGTGCTTAGATGTTTTAAAGCGCTACACATCAATATCCCGTTGGTGGAAGCGCTTGAACAAATGCCTACCTATGTGAAGTTCCTGAAGGATATCCTATCAAAGAAGAGAAGGTTGGGAGAATACTAAACTGTTGCACTCACTGAATGTTCCAGTGCATTGGTCAAGAATAAAATCCCTCCAAAGCTCAAAGACCCAGGAAGTTTCACCATTCCATGCTCCATGGGAGGTAGGGATGTAGGCAGAGCTTTGTGTGACTTAGGAGCGAGCATAAACTTAATGTTATACTCAGTATTTAAACAGTTGGGGATAGGAGAAGCAATACCAACAACTGTAACCTTACAGTTACCGGAAATATCACTTACACATCTTGTTGGAAAGATTGAAGAAGTGTTGGTCAAGGTTGACAGATTTGTACTCCCAGCAGATTTCATCATTTTAGATTGTGAAGCTGATAAGGACGTGCCAATAATCTTAAAATGACCGTTCCTAGCCACTGGTAGGATGTTTGTCTGCATGGGTAGAATGTAAGGGTTTACCTTGAGTTTTCGACCTCAGGGAAACCGAACTTTTGGAATGGTGGGTATTCATTCGCCATGGAGACGGAGTAGGTTTAGAAACCTCTTTCAGCCGCTTAAAAGAAATAACCTTAGAGGTTTTTCTGGTAGGACTTGGTTTCTTCAGCTTCAGAGCTGATTGGGGCTTCATCTTTAACTTAGACTTCGTGGGTACGAGAGAGAACAAGCTGTCAACGATCTTTGGTCGGAATGTGGGGATTTTTCGGATGCAATAGTGGTCAGAGATGCGTTGGAGGTTGGCAGGTATTTTGGCTAAGAGAGATACATTGAAGAACCTTTGAAAAATATTTGACCTAAGTCAATTTTCCGTTAATTTATAGTTTTTAGGAATTTCCTTAATTGAGATTTGCTGACATCATCTCTGAGGGCTCGATTTTGTGTGAGATTTGCACCCTCAAATGCGACGCAAAATATTGCCTGAAAAATTATTTCCCTTTTTGCTCAACGAAGATTTGTAGCCACATTTGCATCGCAAATCGTGTCTTCTCCAGATGCTTTCTCCTTTTTCTTGTTCCTTTCTACTGAATACTTAACCAAGATGAGTATAAAGTTCCCAGATGTTAAGCATCAAATAGTGAAGAACAATTTATAAAATTGAAGAAGACATAAGATAGAACATTTGTAAACCATGAAAATCTAAGTTTTGATTAATTCAACCTCCAGGTAAAGCTCCAGGTAGAGGTGTTCCTTTATAGTAAACTTAAGTACTCCTTTCCTTAGCCAAGCTTTTCCTTAGAAAAGGTTCCCTCTTAATAAAGACTTGATTTTCTTGGTTTTACACCACACTATACATTATTCACAATATTTTTCCTTTTTTGGATTTATTAAAAGAAAAGAAAAATTAAATGAAATGACACAAAAGAAATGAAAAGAAAAGGACAGAAAATAATTTACATATTTACAATAATCGCACTCAGGATTATTTGGGTTCAATCAAAGTAATGGAGGCCTTTTCCCCAATAAGGATTTATTCTCTGATCATTTACTTTAAAAGTGTGTCCGACATTGTCATATAAATCAACTGCACCATGCTTGTAGATTTTGGCTATCTTGTACGGTCCAAACCATCCTGACTTAAGCTTTCCTAGAAAGAGTTTTAACCTGGAATTGAAGAATAGCACGTCTTGTCCCTCCTGCAAATTCTTGTTTTTAATCCTCTGATCATGCCATTTTTTAACCTTTTCCTTGTATATCATTGCGTTCTCATATTCCTAGTGTGTCCATTTTTCTAATTCTGCCAACTGTAATTTTCTCTTTTGGCCTACCTGCTCCATATTCATATTCAGCTTTTTCAAGGCCCAGTAGGCTTTGTGCTCCAACTTCAAGGGCAAATGACATGCTTTGGCATAGACTAACATGTAGGGAGACATTTGATAAGTGTCAAAAATATACATATTTCCCCTTATATTTAGCTCATTTTCTTGTGAAACTTGTACGTTTTAAATCTAAGGGTGTGTTTGGATTAACGTTTCAAGTGTTTAATTTTGAAAAAAAAAAACTCATTTTGAAATAAATTCTAGTGTTTGGCAACCACTAAAAATGACTTATTAGAAAATGAGATTGGTAAACAAATCATTTTAAGAGAAACACTTGAAACTAACTTTTTAAAAAAGAGTCTTTAGTATGCAATAACTTGTGTATAAAAACACCTATGAGGAAATCAACCAAACATATGAGTGTTTAAATTCTAAACAATTTTTATACAAAATGTTTTTTAAAAAATGCATTCTTGAAAAACATTTAAATTAAAATGTATTCCAAACGGGCCCTAAATCACTATTCCTGAGCTTAGAAAGTGTCAAAGTTGATGAGTTAGGTCTTTGAGAGTCATGTTTGTGGAATTATACATATTTGGGCTTAACAAGAGATTTTGGTGTGAATTTGACTTAGTCTTGGTGTTTTACAAAAAACAGAGGAAAACAGGAAAATCTCCATAAATGCAACCGCATGTCTGCCAAGGCCAAAGGGAAATGCGACCACATTTTTTGGCAGATGCAGACAGTTCTGAGTCCGTCGCGGGTCATTTTGTACGAGCGTTTTGCACACCTAACCGGCTGTTTTGACTTCGAAACTGACTGGGCCACCTGCAAGAACAATTTTCATGACTCCTTAACCATTCCCCACGCTATAAAAAGCCACGATTCGAAGGAAAATTCAAGCAGAACTCACTGGGAAGAAGAGGGTAGTGACAGAACCCTAGTAGACGCCCATGAGTAGGGATGCTCTAGGTCCTTGCTAGAAGACGAAATTCTAACCTTAGTTAGACATCAAATCCTAGGGTTTGTAGAGATTTCACCCTATTCCCACCTTGTATAAGGAGAGTAGAGTGTCGTGAGAACTCTAGAAAGGATTGGATAAATTGAAAAACCCTAATTTTATCTATTGCACTTTAATTTTCCAGCTCTTGTTTCTTTTCATATTCTGTATTTCTCATTTAATATTTCAATGGAAAGCTATTTGTTTGCATTATATTCCATCATGCGTAGCTAAATTCCATTGAGGGGTTCGGTATAGTGAATTCCCTTGTGGTTTAAATGGCTTGAAAGTTGTTTATTTGCCTAAGTTTTATGTATTGCATGTCATCCTTTATTGATTATTACTCTAATCTTGTTGTGTTTAACTTGATCAATTATACTTTGCATTCTATGTGAGTTTGGTACTGAAAGGGTCAAACAATATTAGTTCTCATAAAGGTGATCTAGGAGAAAGGGCTTTAGAGAGTGTATTCGGTGTTATAGGGGATGGTCGCTTATAACAACTATAGGGTTATAGGTTGCATGCATGATTAATCTACGTCGAAGTCGAGTCACAGAAATGTCCATAACGGTACTCGCTTAGTCTTCTAACGGTTCTTGGGAGCAAGGCCAAATATGAGTTAAACCTTACCCAATGCATATGTAGACTTGGGTTGAATAAGCCATTAATAGAGTTATTGGCCTTAGGGATGAAGCTTTAACTGAACACCTCATTTTTATTATTGTTGTTATTTCTTTCATTGTTTTCTTATTTATTTTCCAAAACCCCAACATCAATTATTTTATTTGGTTACCTTTTTAAGCAATTTAAGAGCAGTTTCTTCTTCAAATTTGTGTTCAACTTAGTCTCTGTGGGATCGATACCTTTGTGTTGGGTTTAATGTCCTATAAACTCGTAGTTTGTAAATCATTAAACATATTCTATTTCCAATAAAGACGTTATTGAGGTTATTCAGTAAAAGATGTTATTGAATATATAAATTGCGAATGATTAACCTAAATCCAATAAACTAAGATCCTTGGCTATAAAATGAATACTCGAACTATATGTAGGGACATATCGTAGGATCAAGTTCAAGTTTATAGTCAAAATAGTCTATAGTATAAGGATACGGTTGGGTGCCTTATCCTGGAGACACTATGGACGCGGCCCACTTTGTATTAAGTACAAACGATGAGATCCTAAATCGTTCATGTGGTGACATGCGAGTGGGGGCGTCCTATGCAATGAGTTTGCATAAGACAGGACCACGAAATAAGTCACTTTCTCTTTATAACGCCGTTTACCGTAGAAACTGACTATTTCACATAGATGACCTAGGTAACTCGTTCTTAATCCTGAGCGAGCTATGAACTCCTGTTTATACGAGATTATCCTTTGATCTGCATGGGTGAGAGTGGCCAGCATCGCCGACTGAACAAGCCTACCATTTTGGGGATAAGATCGAATAGATAGCTGGGGACATAGTTTCGCAAGACGGAATTCACTCCTACCCTTTTCAGGGATAGCAGAGAGGTTGTTCTCTTAAGTACTAACTCCGGGACTTGAACAAGGAGCCCCACCCTCTCGTTGAATCGAGAGGGACTTAGTTTTGATGGTTGGACCACAAACCGATTGTTCATTAGAGGATTAGTGGAACTTAAGGAACAAGAAGTACTATAGGGGTGAAACGGTTATTTGACCTAGCTATAGCTACGAACAACCTGTGAAGGAACGACTTACTAAACATGGTTAAATCAAGTGGACAGAAATATATCTATAGTGAGGGGAGTGCAACTATCGGGCTATAGTGGAGTGTCCCGGTAGTTAACGAATGTTTGCTAGTTTAGATAATGAGATTAGTCGGCTAGCTTCGAATCGTTGGAGCCCATGATCTATAGGTCCATTAGGTCCCCCTACTAGCTCATATCGGATAAAAGCCTAGAATATTTTGATAGGAAACTTTGAATCGTTCAAAAACAGGAAATAGGGTTTTATCGTAAAACGTGTTCAACACAATGATTTAATTATGAATTAAATTAGGAATTGAGAGATGAGGTATTTAAAAGTGTTTTAAATACCATATATATGTATTAGGAATCATATATAATTCATGGCATTAGGTGATAAAGATTGATTGGATCAATCATATCAAAATTACTAGGAAATGTCCCAATTAATTGCCTAGAAATCAATTTCAATTTTGAATTGAATTTGAAATGAATTGAAAGCTGAAAATTCACAATTAGGATTCAATGCATAGTGGATTTAGTGGTTTTTCCACTCTTGCATAATGATACATAGTGGAAAACAACACAAACATGCATTAGATGCATGTGTTGTAAAGTAGACACCTAGAATCCACTTTGAGTTGCATCTTGATCATGTGGCTAAGTGTCATGAAGCTTGTCTTTGCATGGGAGAGGTCTATAAAAGGGGCTTGAATTGGATTCAAGAGGGCAAGCTTTCATTTAGTGTTATGCTGAAAATTTTCTCCCTCAAATTCTCTCTCATTTCATCTCCTTCCAAAAGCTTGTACCATCAAGCATTCCCTTCCTATTTCTTTCTTCTATAGACTCCCACAAGTCTTTCTAGGCTCAAGAGAATAGTAGGGAAGACACTAAAGGTTGTCCAAGAGAAGTTGGAGATAGATAATATCACAAGGAGTTCCTTACAAGTGAGCATCAAAGAGGTTGGTACTCATTTACTCTCTTTTCTACCCTTTCTAGAACATGCATGCTTTAGGTACAAAATTGAATGTCTTAAGTGTTTTCGATCTTCAATTGCTTCCGCATGTGTAATATGTACACCTTCACTTTGGAATACTTCAAGAGTTTTTATTACTACATGCGATAGTGTATACTTGCACTTGGTTGGTTGAATCCATCTTTAATTTCTATTTTCAATATTTCCTAATATCCATCTTCATTCCACATCTCATCAACATTCCTAAAGGAGCTTTGAATTTTGTCCTGTGAGCCCATAGTGCACATCGAGAGACCAATCTTTTCTATTTTGATCCACAATCTTTTTTAAGATTACTTTGATCTTCGTATTTGATCTTCGTATAGTGCACATAGCCATTAGTTTGCGGATGGTATGTTGTCGCAATTCTATGTCGGACATTATACTTCTCCAAAATATTCTTGATTACCCTGTTGACAAAATGAGAACCTTCATCGCTTATCAAAACTCTAAGAGCCCCAATTCGAGTAAAGATATTTTTCCTCAGAAAATCCTTTACTACATTTGCATCATTAGAAGTGGTAGCTATTACCTCCACCCATTAGAAACGTAATCTACTACTAATAGGATGTAAGTCTTGCCAAAGGAAGAAGGAAATAAGCCCATGAAATCAATTCCCCACACATCAAAGATTTCCACCTCCAATGTATAGTTCATTGGCATTCATCTTTGGCCAAAATGTTTCGTTCGTTGACATTTATCACATCCTTTTGCGTATAGATATGCGTATCCACTTTGAAGCACTTTGGTTGTCTTTGTCCCTGCAAAATGACCTCCAAAAGGGGCATTGTGATTTCTTTTTCTATTACGCATTTCTTCAGCACTTGATCATGTCCTATCCTGTAAAGATAAGGTTCATCCCAATAGTAGTGCTTCTTGCAATCATGAAAGAATTTCTTCAACTGTTGTTGATTTGCATCGATGGGACATATTCCACTAACTAATAGTTAGCAATGTCTGAATACCAGGGTGCTTCATATGTGCTTATTGCCAACACCTGTTCATCAACAAAAGTTCTCCAATCTCCAAGTCTTCATTGCTCTAATCATCCTTTCCTAATCTGGACATGTGGTCTGCAACTTGATATTCTATTCCTTTCCTGTCCAAGATCTCTATGTCAAATTCTTGAAGCAGCAGGATCCATATGATCAGGCGAGGTTTCACATCCTTCTTTGATAAGAGATATTTCAATGTTGAGTGGTCGGTGTGGACTATCACTTTAGTGCCATTGAGGTAGGATCTGAACTTGTCAAAGGCAAATACTACTGCTAATAATTCTTTCTCCGTTGTATAATTGACATGAGCCTCGTTCATTGTCTTGCTGGCATAGTAGATGGGGTGTATTTTTTTTTTATTCCTCTTTTGCGCCAGCACAACTCCTCCTGCAAAGTCACTTGCATCGCACATGAGTTCGAATGGCTGATTCCAGTCAGGTTCAATCATTATTAGAGCTGAACTCAGTGCCTCTTTCAGCCTTTCAAAAGCTTTTAAACATTTAGGATCAAAATCAAATTTCTTGTCAAGCTCTAGCAACCTGCATAATGGTTTTGATAGTTGCGAGAAGTCTTTGATGAATCGTCTGTACAACCCTACATGTCCCAGAAAGCTTCTTATCGCTTTAACAGTCGTCGGTGGAGGCAATTTTGCAATAATCTCCACTTTGGCCCTCCACCTCCTTTCCTCTTCGTGAGATCTTATGTCCAAGTACTATCCCTTCTTGAACCATGAAATGACACTTTTTCCAGTTTAGTACTAGGTTTGTTACCTCGCATCTTTTTAGGACTTCCTCCAAATTCTGCAAACAATTTTGAAATGAAGTTCCAAAGACTGAAAAATCATCCATAAAGACTTCTAGCGTCTTCTCCACCATGTTCGATAAAATTGAAATCATACAACGTTGGAAAGTTGTTGGGGCATTACATAGTCCGAAGGGCATCCTTCTAAAGGCAAAGGTGCCATAAGGACATGTAAATATTGTATTCTCCTGGTCTTTAGGTACTAATGTAATCTTGTTGTAACCAGAGTATCCATCTAGAAAACAAAAGTACTCTCTACTTACAAGTCTATCCAACATTTGATCTATCAAAGGAAGTGGAAAGTGGTCCTTCTTGGTTACTTTGTTCAATTTCCCGTAATCCATGCACACTCTCCATCCTGTAACAGTTCGTGTTGGAATTAACTCATTTTTCTCATTAGTAACAACTATCATTCCCCCCTTCTTTGGAAGACATTGCACCGAACTGACCCAACTGCTATCTGCAATGGGATAAATGACTCCAGCATCTATCCATTTGATGATCTCCTTCCTGACTACCTCCTTCATATTCGAGTTGAATCTCCTCTGTATCTCAATTAATTTCTTGGCTCTTTCCCAATTGATAGGGTGCATAAAGAAGGATGGGTTGATTCCCTTGATACCTGCTATTGTCCAACCAATTGATTGCTTGTGCCTAGATAAAACCTGCAATAAAGAAAGTTCATCCTATTTAGATAAATTGGCTGAAATGATAACAGGTAAAGTGTAATTTTCTCCAAGAAACATGTATTTGAGATGAGATGGGAGTGACTTCAATTCCAATTCTGGTGGTTCTTCAATGGAAGACTTTATTGGCATTGTCTTTTCAGGATCTTCGTTCAAAGGCTTTAGTTCCTTAATTGGGACCGCATCTTTTGCCGCAAATTCTTCATCAGAACCTTGCTCCTTATAGACATCCTCTTCTGATTCTTCTATGGTGTCACAAATCTCCATCTTTTTGCAATCCTCCAATTCCCCAGGGTAGCGCAATGCGTTTAGCACATTAAACTTGATTTCTTCATCATTTACTCGCATTGTTAGCTCCCCTTTTTGGACATCTATAATTGTACGAACAGTGGCTAGGAATGGCCTTCCTATTATGATTGGAACCTCTCTATCAGCTTCACAATCAAGGATGATGAAATCTGTAGGGAAAACAAATTTATCTACTTTTACAAGCACATCTTCAATTTTCCCTATGGGCCTTGCAGTTGACCTGTCTGCCAGATGCAAAATTACAGTGGTTGGTCTTGCTTCCCGAGACCTAGTTGCGTGAAGATTGATAGAGGCATTAAGTTTATGTTGGACCCTAGATCGCATAGAGCTTGTACAACACTTCTTCCTCCAATCACACACGGAATCGTGAAACTACCTGGATCTTGAAGCTGGGTGGCATATGTTTGTGACCAAAGTGTTGCAATTCTTTGTAAGAGCAACAGTTTCATACTCTCCTACTTTCTCTTCTTTGATAAGATATCCTTCAAGAACTTGACATAGTTTGGCATTTGCTCAATAGCATCTACCAATGGAATATTAATGTGGAGCCGCTTGAGGATATCCAAAAATTTCTTGAACTGTTTGTTTTGGTTCTTCTTGATAAATCTTTGAGGGAATGGCGGGGGTGGCCTTGCATTTTGATACAGATTTGTAGGTTTCACTAAACCATCAAAACTAAGTCCCTTTCGATTCAACGAGAGGGTGGGGCCCCTTGTTCAAGTCCCGGAGTTAGTACTTAAGAGAACAACCTCTCTGCTATCCCTAAAAAGGGTAGGAGTGAATTCTGTCTTGCGAAACTATGTCCCCAGCTATCTATTCGATCTTATCCCCAAAATGGTAGGCTTGTTCAGTCGGCGATGCTGGCCACTCTCACCCATGCAGATCAAAGGATAATCTCGTATAAACAGGAGTTCATAGCTCGCTCAGGATTAAGAACGAGTTACCTAGGTCATCTATGTGAAATAGTCAGTTTCTACGGTAAACGGCGTTATAAAGAGAAAGTGACTTATTTCGTGGTCCTGTCTTATGCAAACTCATTGCATAGGACGCCCCCACTCGCATGTCACCACATGAATGATTTAAGATCTCATCGTTTGTACTTAATACAAAGTGGGCCGCGTCCATAGTGTCTCCAGGATAAGGCACCCAACTGTATCCTTATACTATAGACTATTTTGACTATAAATTTGAACTTGATCCTACGATATGTCCCTACATATAGTTCGAGTATTCATTTTATAGCCAAGGATCTTAGTTTATTGGATTTAGGTTAATCATTCGCAATTTATATATTCAATAACATCTTTTACTGAATAACCTCAATAACGTCTTTATTGGAAATAGAATATGTTTAATGATTTACAAACTACGAGTTTATAGGACATTAAACCCAACAATTATTATTATTCTTTTACATTTTGTACCATTTTCTAGTACGCAACAATTTTTATAGTACTTTATATAACTACCAAATTATTTCAAATGCTATTGTAATATCAACTCAATTATATATAAACATTTAATGTATTTAAATGCATTTACATAAACTTTTTCCAGAGTAATACCAAAAGTTATCGATAATCTCAAAGTGTTGTAACTAATACATATCTAATTTATAATCCTAAATTAAAAATGAAAATAAGAAAAGTACATAATTCTCCCAAACACATTCATTTCACTAACAGGTACACACATGGTTCAGGAGATTGACATTAACATATCCTCTAATATATGTTGGTGTGTCATCGTTTCATTCACCTATCAAAAAATATGTAAGATCAATATATTTACATAATCAATAAACTAAATCAATATTTTAATTTGAAGAAACTCTAGTGGGGTACATTAAGTTAGGTGTGAGAGAAGTATAAAAACAATAAACTAGGGCATCATACATACCCTTATATTTTTCATACTTGCCCTAGTCTAACAAAGCTCGTAATCCTAGATTAACTAGGTGACCCTCAAAAACTTTAGCCGTGAGGGGTTTTGTAAACGGGTCAGCCATGTTGTGCTCCGAAGCAATCTGCGTGACGATCACATCTCCTCGTTGCACGATCTCCCTGATGAGATGGTATTTGCGCTCAATATGCTTTCCTCGCTTGTGACTTCGAGGTTCCTTAGAGTTTGCAACTGCACCACTGTTATCGCAATAGAGGGTGACAGGCAGTTGCATATTCGGAACAATTTCCAACTCTGTTAGGAATTTTCTTAGCCATACTGCCTCTTTTGCTGCTTCACAGGCGGCTACGTACTCTGCTTCCATGGTGGAGTCAGCAATGCAACCTTGCTTAATACTCCTCCATACTATTGCTCCTCCATTTAGAGTAAACACAGATCCCGATGTTGATTTTCTTGAATTTATATCGGTCTGAAAATCTGAGTCAGTGTATCCTGTAAGGATCAGATCCTTAGCTCCATACACGAGCGTATAATCCCTAGTTCTCCTTAGATACTTAAGGATGTTTTTAACGGAAGTCCAATGCGCATGTCCAGGATTAGACTGATATCTGCTGACTATTCCTACGGCATAGCATATGTCGGGTCTGGTACACAACATTGCATACATCAAACTACCAACTGCTGATGCATAGGGAATACGTCTCATTTCCTCAACTTCTTGAGGTGTCTTAGGACTTTGTTCCTTAAACAGGTGAACCCCGTGCCTAAAAGGTAATAACCCTTTCTTGGAGTTCTGCATCGAATATCGTGTCAACATTTTGTCGATATATGATGCTTGAGACAGTGCTAGCGTTTTGTTCTTTCTATTTCTAATGATTTGAATGCCAAGAACAAATTGAGCCTCACCCAAATCGTTCATTTGGAATTGAGTTGCTAGCCATTGTTTTACGTCAGTCAGGAATCCTACATTATTTCCAATAAGTAGGATATCATCTACGTATAGAACTAGAAAAGCTACAGTGGATTTGACGATCTTCTTGTAAACACAAGGTTCGTCAACATTTTGCTCAAAGCCATACGTTTTGATCGCAGTGTCAAAACGTATATTCCAGGATCTTGATGCTTGTTTTAGTCCATAAATGGATCGTTTAAGTTTGCAAACCTTTTTCTCATCACCCTGGACTATGAATCCCTCTGGTTGAGCCATATAGATACTCTCTTCAAGATTGCCGTTCAAAAAGGCTGTCTTGACATCCACTTGCCATATTTCATAATCATAATATGTGGCAATGGATAAGAGTATTCTAATCGACTTAAGCATGGCAACAGGGGAAAAAGTTTCTTCAAAATCGATTCCTTCCCGCTGGGTAAAACCCTTTGCCACAAGTCGAGCCTTAAAGGTTTGAACCTTACCGGCTTGGTCTCGTTTTCTCTTGTAGATCCATTTACAACCAATAGGTTTTACCCCATCTGGCTGCTCTACAAGATCCCAGACCGAATTGAAGTACATTGACTCCATTTCAAGATCCATGGCTTTGATCCACTGGTCCTTATCAACATCATTCATTGCCTGATTTAAAGGACAATGGATCCTCTACACCATCATCAGATATGATGGTTTGAGTTTCTGTTAAACCCATGTAGCGGTCGGGTTTTATTATAACCCTCCCACTACGTCGAGGCTCTCTCACTATTTGAGATGGATGTGTTTGATCAACAACTTTTGATGGACCAGCTTGATCTACAACTTTTGTATATTCTTTTTTAGTTTTTCTTGAAATCTCATCTAATACTAGCTTACTGCGAGGTCGATGATCTTTTATGTGATCTTCCTCAAGGAACGTAGCGTTTGTCGATACAATCACTTTATTATCCCGAGGATCGTAAAATAGACCACCTTTCGTTTCTTTAGGATATCCTACAAATAGACATAGTTTTGAACGTCGTTCCAACTTCTTTGGGTTTTGCACCAACACGTGTGCCGGGCATCCCCAAATTCTGAAGTGACGTAAACTACCTTTACGCCCTCTCCATAGCTCATAAGGTGTTTTAGAAACACTTTTAGAGGGAACCATGTTCAAAATGTATACGGCAGTCTCAACTACATATCCCCAGAACGAATCAGGCACTTGAGCATAGCTCATCATTGATCGAACCATGTCTAACAGAGTTCGGTTTCTCCTCTCTGATACACCATTTTGTTGTGGTGTAGCAGGGGCTGAGAGTTGAGACGTAATTCCATGTTCTATCAAATAATCTTGGAATTGTAAGTCCATATATTCTCCACCTCGATCTGATCGTAGTGTTTTAATTGATTTACCTAATTGGTTCTCAACCTCGGTCTTGTACTCCTTGAACTTTTCAAGGGCTTCAGACTTATGATGCATTAGGTAAATGTAATCATACCTTGAATAATCATCAATGAAGCTGACGAAGTATTCGTACCCTCCTCGTGCTTTGACATTCATAGGACCACAGAGATTCGAATGCATGAGTTCTAAGGGTTCTTTGGCCCTATAACCTTTTTCCGAAAAAGGTCGTTTGGTCATTTTTCCCTCGAGGCAGGACTCACATGGTGGTAACGAGTCATCTTCTAACTGATTTAGTAGTCCACTCTTTACCAATCTTTCAATCCTATTGCGATTTATGTGGCCTAATCTCAAGTGCCAAAGATAGGTATTCGGAGAAACTTTTCGCCTTTTGTTTTGAGTTTCCGCTACTTTAAACATTTCCGTATTAAAAATAGCTTTAACTTGAATTGGCCTTAACACGTATAAGTTGCTTTCAAGTTTTGCAGAACATATATGCATACCTCTTTTGTTAACAAACACTTTATTAATATCAAAAGATACTTGGTATTCATGTTCAATCAAACAAGAGATAGAAATTAAGTTCCTTTTTATATCGGGAACGTACAAGACATTTTCTAGTAACAAAAATCTATCTCCAAAAGACAACTTGAGAGTTCCTGAAGCTCTGGCTGTGACGACCTCTCCAGTTCCAACTTTGAGAGTTACTTCGCCGCCTTCCAGCATATGTCAGGAACTAATTTCCTGTAAAGAAGAGCATACATGGTTAGTCGCTCCTGAATCTAATATCCAGGCATAGCTATCTTGCTCAACTAAACATGTTTTGATAACGAGCAAATCATATTTACCCTGTTTTTCTTTTTCAGCCTTCTTTTCCGCAAGGTACTTGGGACAATTGCGTTTCCAATGTCCGTCTACATTACAATGGAAACACTTTCCTTTTTCTGCAGCTTTTGCCTTGCCTCCCAATGGAGCTTTTCCTTTCCCTTTAACCTTCTTTTTCTTCATTTGAATACTCTTATTCTTTGAAGTGGAAGGTCCAGACTTGGTTCCTGAGGATGATCCCTTTTGGAACCTCTTGGTTGTGGCAACATTTGCCTCCCCTTCATGTCCTCTTTTAGTGAGACTTTGGTAGGTCTGAAGCTCGTTTAGCAAAGTGGTCAAGTTAAAGTCTATTTTGTTCATGACAGCGTTTGTCCTGAACTGAATGAAGCTCTTCGGAAGAGACTCCATTATGAAACTTACTTGACTACCCTCGTCAATTGTAGCACCGTTTACTTCAGCAATGTTAAACTAAACCATCATGTTCAAAACATGTTCCCTAACAGAAGCACCTTCCTTCATTCGGGAATTGTAAACATTCATGAGAGCTTCGTGCCGGATTTGTGAGGACGGTTGTCCAAACATACCCTGTAACGAAGTCATGATCTCCCTTGCGGTGACCATCCTCTCGTGCTTTTTCGACAAGACATCCGAAATGCTTGCTAAGATATAGACTCTTGCTTTATCATTTGCTCGAGTCCATTTCTCGTATGTTTCCCGAACAATTCGGTTTGTTGACGAGCCAGGGTTAGGTGGACACTCTTCGGTAAGGACAAATCTAAGATCCTCGATTACTAGTATTGTGTTCAGATTAGACTTCCAAATTCCATAGTTATCCCCGTTAAGCTTATCCGAAGCGAGTAATTGTACTAGTGAGCTAGACATGCTGAAAAATTAAACAAAACTATTAGAAGTTGCTTATTAACCATTTTTAGACAAAAATCCAATCAGGTTTTAGCAAAAGTAATAATGTACCCATGATTATTATTTTGCAACGACACTTTAGTGAGTTAGAGCAACCGCTACCGAGGGGCAGTCAATTACTTCTTCACTAAACCAAGACGTTCTTGACTAAATACTAATCCCAGAATAACTCTTATTCCTATAGTGGTTTAGTTATCGTTACATTTGGTCAGGAATATACTAACACTTAGTAATCCTTGTAAGTGTGACCCGCCGTTTTAAGATTACAGAGAACGGCCCCAACAATGCTACCGAATAATGGAAAAGCTAATGTTGGAAATGGTCCTAAGTAATCCTATCCATCTCTGGAGTTTGCGTTGTTCCGATCTCCATGTTACAACCCTCCGAATGGTTAGTAGCTCCAGGGCATACAAGCAGGTGTAACATGGAAATCTCACGGTGCAACCTAACGAAGGAGACCGCAGGATGTGTTGACACACTTCCTTCACTCACTTACTATAAATACTTTCTCCATTCACCTTGTTATTGATTTATGCAAACACCTTCCGAATGGAGCAGTTGAGGTATAATCAACACGAGGTCAAGCATAAATCTCACCTTGTGAACAAAAGGGAGAACATGAAAGGGAAATGGATTTGATATATCTCTCCCCTCCCACTAAGTATTTTAAACAATTTTGGGTATACTTATACTTAGGCGAATTCCGGCTAATTGAACAACCCTAAGTCTAAGTTCTTTTAATCCTACAATGTCTAGGTGATAACGATTAAAACCTCACATCGCACACGTGCATGCTCATAAAACTAGGTTAACTTTAACTCAAGAACCGACTCGATGCCCAGGTAGGAGGTGTTCCGTAAACCGTCAACTTAAATACCTCCAGCCTTAGACAGCATCTCGTCGGGTGAGTTCTCTTGTAACCTATGTTTTACAAGCTTATCGACCTATTTGAATCTAATTGAAATCGATCGAGAGTTGGATCAAATTAACCCTAAGTGAGCATGCACCTTTTTCTTTGTTATAGATTTTAGATTTCTATGTGATTTATAACAATTACAAATCTAAACTATAACAACCTTGCCTTTTGAATATAACTCTTATAAACAAAATTCTAAGGAAATTTCATGCTTCATGCTAGGTTAATTTTATCTTTTGATTAATATAACTTTTATATCAATTAATGAATTTTAATTAACCATTCAAGCATGAATCTCCCTAAATCAATACAACATTTATATCAATTAAACATGAAATTTCCCTCATGCATTTGAACTATTAATAACACTTATTAAAAAATGCATGAACATGCTTTCCTATGGTGGGATTTTAATCTATATGGCATGCTCATAATGCACATACAATCATTTAATTAAATCATACATTCACAATGCAT
This sequence comes from Luffa acutangula, assembly GCA_036850905.1. NCBI lineage: Eukaryota > Viridiplantae > Streptophyta > Magnoliopsida > Cucurbitales > Cucurbitaceae > Luffa > Luffa acutangula. The sequence goes on from CM072099.1 coordinate 27,804,503, forward strand.
AAAGAAATTAAATCAAGCTAAAATGGAATGGTTTGGCAATCCAAAAACAAACAATTAACTAATTATTACAATAATAATTAATAAAAAAATGCTTGAATCAATCTCGAGCTTCACGAACCGACTCGAACAAACCCTTCATGGAGTGAACCGGCCTTCAAAAGTGTGTATAGGGGCTGAACCGGCTGCAAACAAACCAAACCGGACTGGAAAAGAAAAAGGGGGAAAAAAAAACTGCTGCTGGAATTTTAATTTTCTGCTGCGTCTTCTCCGGTTTTTCTTCGATTTTACAGCCTATATGGACTCTAATGACTCTATAAAAATTACAGACTATAGTACACACATTAACGCTCTTACATATCCGAGCAATTACAATTTCATGAAGATTTGAATGCTCAAAAAATTGCCAAACCAGAACACTTCCATTTTAGCACACAGAAAATTCAATTTCAAAATGGTACCCACCAAAGCAAAATTAAAACGAATTAAGTGCTCTAATCATTCTCTGATACCAATTGAAGGTGTACATATTACACATGCTAAAGCAATTGAAGATCGAAAGCACTTAAGACATTCAATTTTGTACCTAAAGCATGCATGTTCTAGAAAGGGTAGAAATGAGAGTAAATGAGTACCAACCTCTTTGATGCTCACTTGTAAGGAACTCCTTGTGATATTATCTTTCTCCAACTTCTCTTGGACAACCTTTAGTGTCTTCCCTACTATTCTCTTGAGCCTAGAAAGACTTGTGGGAGTCTATAGAAGAAAGAAATAGGAAGGGAATGCTTGATGGTACAAGCTTTTGGAAGGAGATGAAATGAGAGAGAATTTTGAGGGAGAAAATTTTCAGCATAACACTAAATGAAAGCTTGCACTCTTGAATCTAATTCAAGCCCCTTTTATAGACCTCTCCCATGCAAAGAGAAGCTTCATGACACTTAGCCACATGGTCAAGATGCAACTCAAAGTGGATTCTAGGTGTCTACTTTACAACACATGCATCTAATGCATGTTTGTGTTGTTTTCCACTATGTATAATTATGCAAGAGTGGAATAATCCACTATGAATTGAATCCTAATTGTGAATTTTCAGCTTTCAATTCATTTCAAATTCAATTCAAAATTGAAATTGATTTCTAGGCAATTAATTAGGACATTTCCAAGTAATTTTGATATGATTGATCCAATCAATCTTTATCACCTAATGCCATGAATTATATATGATTCCTAATACATATATATGGTATTTAAAACACTTTTAAATACCTCATCTCTCAATTCCTAATTTAATTCATAATTAAATCATTGTGTCGAACACGCTTTACGATAAAACCCTATTTCCCGTTTTTGAACGATTCAAAGTTTCCTATCAAAATATTCTAGGCTTTAATCCTATGAGCTAGTAGGGGGACCTAATGGACCTATAGATCATGGGCTCCAACGATTCGAAGCTAGCCGACTAATCTCATTATCTAAACTAGCAAACATTCGTTAACTATCGGGACACTCCACTATAGCCCGATAGTTGCACTCCCCTCACTATAGATATATTTCTGTCCACTTGATTTAACCATGTTTAGTAAGTCGTTCCTTCACAGGTTGTTCGTAGCTATAGCTAGGTCAAATAACCGTTTCACCCCTATAGTACTTCTTGTTCCTTAAGTTCCACTAATCCTCTAATGAACAATCGGTTTGTGGTCCAACCATCAAAACTAAGTCCCTTTCGATTCAACGAGAGGGTGGGGCCCCTTGTTCAATTCCGGAGTTAGTACTTAAGAGAACAACCTCTCTGCTATCCCTAAAAAGGGTAGGAGTGAATTCCGTCTTGCGAAACTATGTCCCCAGCTATCTATTCAATCTTATCCCCAAAATGGTAGGCTTGTTCAGTCGGCGATGCTGGCCACTCTCACCCATGCAGATCAAAGGATAATCTCGTATAAACAGGAGTTCATAGCTCGCTCAGGATTAAGAACGAGTTACCTAGGTCATCTATGTGAAATAGTCAGTTTCTACGGTAAACGGCGTTATAAAGAGAAAGTGACTTATTTCGTGGTCCTGTCTTATGCAAACTCATTGCATAGGACGCCCCCACTCGCATGTCACCACATGAACGATTTAGGATCTCATCGTTTGTACTTAATACAAAGTGGGCCGCGTCCATAGTGTCTCCAGGATAAGGCACCCAACCGTATCCTTATACTATAGACTATTTTGACTATAAACTTGAACTTGATCCTACGATATGTCCCTACATATAGTTCAAGTATTCATTTTATAGCCAAGGATCTTAGTTTATTGGATTTAGGTTAATCATTCGCAATTTATATATTCAATAACATCTTTTACTGAATAACCTCAATAACGTCTTTATTGGAAATAGAATATGTTTAATGATTTACAAACTACGAGTTTATAGGACATTAAACCCAACAATTATTATTATTCTTTTACATTTTGTACCATTTTCTAGTACGCAACAATTTTTATAGTACTTTATATAACTACCAAATTATTTCAAATGCTATTGTAATATCAACTCAATTATATATAAACATATAATGTATTTAAATGCATTTACATAAACTTTTTCCAGAGTAATACCAAAAGTTATCGATAATCTCAAAGTGTTGTAACTAATACATATCTAATTTATAATCCTAAATTAAAAATGAAAATAAGAAAAGTACATAATTCTCCCAAACACATTCATTTCACTAACAGGTACACACATGGTTCAGGAGATTGACATGAACATATCCTCTAATATATGTTGGTGTGTCATCGTTTCATTCACCTATCAAAAAATATGTAAGATCAATATATTTACATAATCAATAAACTAAATCAATATTTTAATTTGAAGAAACTAAATCAAACTTGAAACTAAAGTTTATATATTCACTTTATCAGTATATCATGTAATTGTAATATCTAAAGCATCATTAATAATCAACAATTATAGCACAATCAAAAGAAAACTCCATAAACTCAAAAGTTACACAACTTTAATTTTAAATTTACATCCACTGGGTTATACTGCAAAAATAGTATATAAATAACCAATTATCAAACTTTATCAATAATTTATGGTGTGTTTGGTTTAACTTTTCAAGTGTTTAATTTTGAAAATAAATCAATTTGAAAAAAAATTTAGTGTTTGGCAACCACTAAAAATGACTTATTAGAAAATGAGATTGATAAATAAACCGTTTTGAGAGAAATACTTGAAACCAACTTTTTAAAAAAGACTTCTCAAGTAAACAATAACATGTGTATAAAAACATTTGAGGAAATGCAACCAAACACATGAGTGTTTAAATTGTAAACAATTTTTATACAAAATGTTTTTTAAAAAAATGCATTCTTGAAAAACATTTAAATTAAAATGTATTCCAAACGGACCCTTAACCAACTATTAAAAAACAATTGATAGATAATGTTAGATAGTAACCTTTGCATGTGTCAAGTATCATTTCATTCACCTACATAAATAAATAAAAAATATATATAAATATATGATCATGTGAATAACAATAGTTAAATGTAAATGAACCACATTATGTGAATAACAATAGTTAAATGTAAATCAACCACATTATTTAGAGAAGCTATTGTTTGAACCTCTATTTTTCAATGCACTTCTAGCAACAAGTATGTCAAATACATAATACAGATCATACAAAGGGAAGAATGTAACTTTCCAAAATATTTTCATCTATTCCATAAGCAAAATATCACAAGAAAGTCAAAAGGATAACTCTCCTAAGCTTTTTCCACCCGTCCTTCCCTCGAACAAAACAAAATCAATGAAGTCATTCTTAACCAAATTTCATATATTCTATAAGAAAAAGATCACCCCCCCCACACATAGTAAAATTTATGAAGGCATTTTCAATCAAATTTCACATATCTTATAAGCAAAAGATCACAACTCACAAGGATATAATATGCATATAAAACATCACAACAAATGGAGGACCCCCACACCCAAGAAAGCAAGTCTTATAATCATCTTTCAACCAAATTCCAATAAGTATATACCATATACATAGAAAACATCAACAAGGGAAAGAAACTTTGCCCTCCTAAAACCTTTTGATTCCTCCTTAAAATACACAAGAATAATAAAACAAGAAAGCAAGTCTTGCAATCATTCTAAACAAGTCCAACAAGTATACATTGTGCTCCAAAAAATTAACTTACCAGTCGTGAACCATCCTCAAACAAATATCGAATACCCTGGTGCTTTGAGATGGAACCATGGACAGGATATTTATACTCAAATTCATCACCATGTACAACCTTGGAAACATCTGAACGAATTCCCTTGATAATTCTGCATTGAATGCCAGTTTTTATTCATCAAAGAGGGGATAAAATTTACACTGAAAGATAGTGGAAGAAAAATAAGGAAGAGTTTAGAACTCTTTGCCAATAACACATAAGATAAGATTCATAAACAAGATTTTCAAATTTAAACAAATTACAAATTGATACTAGCAATAAACGAGAAGACTCGGAGAATGCAGCTTAGTTTTGACTCAACTACGTTGTTTCTCAATGGTAGAACACTCCTTGTCTATGTGGAATTCACCCATGAACTCACCCTTGGAGATGATGCATGTTGGACTATGGATTGATGGAGAGTTTGATTACCCTTGAAACTATCCTGCAATTAGCATAACTGGAGGAATGACATATCCTCAAATTCAAACTCTTGCGACATATCACCAGAAGAGTAAATATTGCTCTAAAATGAGTCAATTATTCTATTGCAAATGATTATTATACTACTTTAAATGATGCACTAATTTGATATGAACTACTTCTCTTCATTATTAATAGAAGTATTTGGATGAATGACATGGGACATTACTGCTATTAATCAAATGATATCCTGTATGTAGTATATGCATGAAGAAGTTAGATAGTCATAGTACATTATTTCATTTTAGGAACACATAGTGATGATACTAATGAATTATGGTGGGAGAACCTTAAAACATAGAACAAATAGTTGACTTGTCGAAGAACATTTTTGTGTTGTTTGAAGAATTACAAACGAAGTGTATTCTTCAATGTTCAGTGCTCACTGCTCCAGGAGGCTTTCTGTTGTTTCAAGAAGGACATTTCCTTGCTTTTTGAGGATCGAAAGTTCTAGTTTGAAGACAAGAAGGGAGGTTGAGGGCTCACCAAGTGGGTTTGTTGATAACTTTTAGTATGCATAACCTAAATATTGCTATCGGGCACTATAGTGAAACCAGTGTCGCTTGAAGGATGTTTCCTTGCTTTCTCAAGGGGATTGTGCATTTCTCATCAGTGTATTATAAATGAAAAAAAAAATCCATAAAGAGTTGTTATTTTGTAGGACTGTAATCCAAAAAAAAACAGTATCTGGGTAACGCTTAAACCACAAGTCTATATCAGTGCCTATAGCGGAACAAGAACAATGAGTGCCAACTGCACATAAACTAGATAACTAGCACCCTTTCAAGAGGCAGAATAAACACAAAAGACATACCCATTAACTTCGGCAAGTGAAGATTGAAGCTTCACCAGATTTGTCATCAGTTCCTTTGCTGCTCCAACGTCAACATTCTAAGTAAATAAACAGAAAACCATTCATAAGACATGTCAAGTCTAATTACTTATAACATCTGCATCTTAAAAAATAAAAATAACCAAAACTATTACCTCGTAATCATATAATGATGACTATAGGTGGCCCAATGTTGGTGAACTATGTCTTCAACTGTTACAAGCTTTCCACCATCAAGGTTTCCCTTGTTTTTATAAGCAAGAATAGATAACCAAGCCAAAACCGCCCAAATTCCACCTTTCCCACGAATATGATCAGATATTGTTCGAGAAATTGGTAAAGAAAATCAGTTTAATACAAAATCTATGAACTCTGGAACAACAAGAAATTAAAATAAATAAGAAAAATCAGATGCTGACCAGTTCCAAAACTTTATTCCCCACATTCAGAGCAAATTCCAACATCCATCAAATTACCAAAAAATTTCCAGCCAGTGGGCACTTGGAGTACATATATAGTAATAAAAAAAAAGTCAAGCAACAGAATATAGTAATTTCCAGCCAGCAAAGTAGTATAGTAGTCGATAAGGAGACTTGGGAGAGTAACAAAAGTCAAGCAACAGAAAGTGGCACCTGGCAACACCTTTCAAACAAGCAAAGAAGTATGGAATTTCTTCAACAGCATTAGCAGCAATAATGGCAACAAACTCCGAGTGACAAAAAACTTGGAAAGTACAATAAACAATATAATGAATAACTAAATCACTTCAAAACGTGGATTGATCTTAGAATTTAAAACCATAACATGAAAAGTTCCATATAAAAACGTTAATGTTCCCCTGAATAGGGTTACTTTGCGAGGCTCTACATACCAGAATGAGAATTTGGGAGAGGTTAGAAGCTTGCATATAGATTCAAAATGATGTCTTACCACCACCACTCTCCACTAGAGCTAGAGTTTTTTTTTTCCTTCATTGATCATTGCCCTATAATGGATAGAAGAAGCTAGTAAAGCCAAAATGATGGAGAAAACACACGGTCAAGCAACTTATTATGTTACTTAAGGCCACTTACAAATATAGAAACTAATGCCCATCTATTATCCAAGTTGCTCAGAACTCTAGGTTCATGCAAGTATGAAAATTTTGTCATGTCATCAACACCTGCATCAGGTGCTTCAGTATCCTTGGGGAATATTTTTTATTTGTAACAACCTGCAATTAATAGTCAAATATCAATCTAATGGTCCCAGCTACTTAGAAACTCCCAGACAAAAAAAACCAACCAAAATGCTCAAATTGAGCCCAAAAAACAGCAGTCCAACCAAACATTTATATTCAAAAGCCAAGATTCTAGTTTCACTATGAACTATATTCAATGGCAAAAACAACCTCTTAGTAATTCCCAGACCAAAAACCCAACCAAAGATCTTAAAATGAAGCTAAAAAACAACCACTCAACAAAACATTGAACTAAAAAAAAAACCAAAATTAAAACGGACCAAACTCTTCACCTAGCACACAAAACAGAGCTTAGAATCTCCTTAAAGCCTCAAGAGAACATCAACCAAAGAGAGTTGACTTTGGTCTTCACTAACTGAGCCTTTGGGTCCTTTGAAGGATTTTGCCTCTGCCACAACCACCACCTAATATGACCGTTACAATGCCTGTCATTGTTTTGAAATTGGATTCAATCATAACACATACAAATTCAAAATATTTTGGTAGTTTTTCTCTAATACATTTTAGAGTATAAATTTGTTAGGCCACATTACAAGCCTCCTCCATTACCTCTCCAATCTCCACCAATTGGATTCAATATAACAACCATTCTTGTGCTCCTCCCTTTTTTTTTAATTCAATAGATACTGAACATGTCAAAAATAGAAACCTCAATCTGAAAGCAAATGGGAACTTAACAATAGAGCTAAAAGGATCATACATTTTCAATATAATTGATTCGTTGTATGAAAATCAAACTTTGAAACAAAAATGAAAAATAAAAACCATAAGCATACCATAATCATTAACTCCAAAAAACCTAGATGGCAAATTCATACCACAATCAAAGGGGTTAGATTTAGTTAAAACCAAGTGAATTCATACCTCAATCAATTACTCAAAAAAACATAGTCATGAGTATCAAATATGTCTCCTTCAATATAATCGACAAAGAGACCCTAAATTGATAAATACTCAACTTCCCTCCCAACCTTCATCAACCACATGCTCTAAATGTCTCTCTTGTCAACCAATCGATAATAAGAGACCCTGAATCAATGAAGATGCAAAGGTTTTGAGGGATATGAAGTCATAAAAGATTAAAAAACCAAATTTCAAGAATAGTTTATTTCTCTCAAGCTCCATTAATTACCTAATTTCCTTTCCAATGGCTTTCAAATCAAATATTCTTCTTCAGATGCCCACCAAGCAATGACATGAACCCCACCTCCATGCACCTTCCCCTCAGGAATTAAATATTCAAGGGATTTGTGCCAATACAATATCCATTGGCATCTTCCTCTGCCTTCTCTCTACTCAAAAAATTTGAACATGATGCTGATTACTTCATTGGAGATGGAAAAAACACCAGCAGTGGTATTAGCTGATGTCTTTTTGGGGACTTTTCTGCTGAATTGACTGAATCGCATATGAAACTGATTCCAGAAGATGAATTATGGTTGTCCATGTTACTTCCAACTGTAGAGGCAACAGAAGCAGACACGAGGCCATGGAAAAGTCCCAATCAAGCTTCCCTTGTTTGTTTCTCGGTCCGCTCACTCTAGAGAGAAAGAAAGAAGAGAGGAAACGTGAGTTTGAGCTTGAAGAAAAAGAAGAGAGAGAGAGAAACAATTGAAGAGAAGATTAAAGGAGAGAGAAACGATGGAAGAGAAGAAGATAAATTCAAAGCCTTCCTCTGATGCAAATAGGCGAAGTAGGGTTTTTGAGTGAGAATGGAGAAGAGAATACAAAAGTGATGCGCGGGTCTATTTTTTGCTTTTCATACAAAGTGTTAAAGTAAAATTTTTTAAAATTTAGAGTGCAACCGCATGAAGGCCCAAAACTTTTAATAGCTTTTTTTTCAAAAGGTTATAAATAAAAGCTATTAAAAGTCATATTTGTTGTAGTGCAACCTACATTTACACAATAGTAACTAGTTACCTGTTGGGTTTTATTCCCTAAAACTCATACATAGTAATTGTAACAATTGACCGAACATAAATAAATTATTGTTTTTTGTTTTATCGATAAAGAGTTATTGTCTATATGTACATCTTGCCTAAATAACCCTAATCCAATAAACTAAACATCCTAGGTTGTGGGATGAGTCTTGAACTGTATGTGGAGACACATGGGGATCACTATTCAAGAGAAAACAAGGTTGGGTACCTTATCCTCGTGACACTATAGGTACTGATGTGGACTTTTCCTACCGCAAGTGTACGGGTCAAGTAATAATATAGTGTTTTCATGATTAAACGAGTGTCGTCCTCTGGATTGGTTTTCTAGCAAATCAAGTACCGTGAATAATCTTGTCCAATTTTATTTAGGGAGCAAAACTCAATGATAAAGATAAAAGTAAAGACTAAACGCATAAAAATAAAAGGGTGGAGACTCAAATGGAAAAATTCATAGGGAATTGATTTCATTATTTAAGATTGAGGATTGATTAAGAGGAATGAATTGATCGTGCAGTTATTCTACAAGCCAAGGAAACTTTTATCACGATTACCTCTCCCGAGTATAATTGATTCTCATGCATATAACTAACTTGATATCCCTATCTAAGTTCATTAACATGCAAGACATTATTCGGTTTAGTCCTTGTTATGCTTCTAGAGATATTCCAAATCCCGTCACAAACTTAGAATTTCTACTCTAGTCATGCAATTAAACAAAGTAAGTCTTAGGCCAAATCTTCTCTCCCGAGTTAGAATCAACACTCAAATCATTCAATTAGTGACCAAGTAATTGAAAGCATTACACAAAATTGCAAGAATAAAATAAAGGCACATTCATCCCAAAAATCAATCCAACAACCTAAAAACAACTACATCAAACCCTAAGACAAACAACTAGCAATTCATAGTCTTTAAACCACAAACACTAATTGCAAGAAAAACCATAAGAACTACAAGAGTTAAGGGAAAGAGAAAGGAAAACTCGAATCCGCCGACACCGCACGTCCCCATCACGATCTCCACGTCTTCTCGCTTGATTCCCGCTCCTTGGCCTTGCCTTTAGCTCCCACAAAAGGTCTCTAGTCGAAATTATGGCTAAAATCTCACCAATTGGACTCCACCAATTCGTAGCATGAAAAGAGGATTACATAGGAAATCTGTCAATAGCGTCGAGACGCTCCAAGAGCAGCGTCCCGACGCTGGTTTGCGAATGGCTCTCTTTTTACTTCTTCTAACTTGAATCTTTTTGTTCTTTAGCCAATTTTCATGTCCCGAACACATATTTAGCTCCAATTTCTTGATTTAACTCTGAAACATGATTCCTACAAATAGAACACAAAAATGCATAATTTTGGCCAATTAAATATAAAAGACTAGCTTAATTAATTAGGAAAACATAGCTAGCTATGCTCGCTATCAAACACCCCCAAACTTAAGCTTTTGCTAGTCCTCGAGCAAACTAAAAATCAAGCATACAGTGGAAGAATGGATGCAACAAACATGACTCAATCCTCAAGGTTCAAAAGTCAATAGTCAAGCAAGCAAGAGACATGCACATAAGGACCAATGAGGGAGACAAATTAAAGGTTTTCCAACATTAACTTGCACAAGCGAGATCTAATTCAACGAGATTAGACTCTACTAGCCCGGGTTTGGATTATTAAACTCTCAAATCATCTTCCCTCTACACTGGCACTAAGGATTCACTAACGAGTCAATGGAACAAATTAGTTTGTTTTCCTCCATACTTTGGTGCTTATAATTGACAATTAAATCAAGCATTTATATGTGGCACTAGCTTTCACACACCTATTGCAGGGACCCTTAACCTGAGTTTTCTCTAGTTGGCCTAACTGATCACAACAGGGGTAGCTCTTTTTGCCTAAAACTTTATTACTCATTGCATATTGTGCACAGGCCATGGCATAATATTTTTTTTCTTTCAAATTGTAACAACAAAAATTATTTATCTTTATGAGCATGATAAGCGTATATTCTTTTCTTTCCTCCTAAGCAAGATCAAACATGCTAATTTGCAAAAAATTGACTCTTTAGCTCTTCCTTACACCTATCGACGTGAGAACAAGCATATGAACCTAATAATTCGCTCCTAAGCCTTCAAATCCAAATCCAGCAAAGACAAATACTCTACTCATGCAAGACATCTCCTAGAAAAAGTTTAAAAAGTCTCCATTTTTGGGCACTCATGCTTACAACTCATCGCAAGCTTGAAAATTAACAAGAAAACCTATCCTAGGAAGTCATAGTCATGCAAAAATAGCATCCAGAAAACACCCTATGCTTGATTCAAAGAAAGCTCAAAACTATAGCCTGAACTCAGATGCTCAAGGGCTCCACAAACGTGCTATTCCACCCCCAAACTTAAATCATGCATTGTCCCCAATGTATAACGAAAATAAGGCGTAACCAAGCATGAGAACAATAAAAGAATGGAAGGAGTGAACAATACTGCCCTGGAATGATGATGACCTTCTCATGGAAGCTTGCAAGCAAAGGAGAAACTGGATCCAAGACCTACAACACAAAAACAAACAATAAATCAAAAGCAAAAAGACAAGCACAACTAAACTTACTTGGATTGCCTCCCATAAGCGCTTGTTTAACGTCTTTAGCTTGACGTGCTCGAGCAGTCTGTCAAGGCACATAAAAATTCTCGTATTTTTTTTGGACCCTTCTTTCTTGAATCAATAAAACTCACTATCGCTAGTAAGCTTACTAGTTTCTCATGGGCCCCTGAAACATAATTATTTTTAGTATTTTTTAATAAAATAAACATAAAAGGAGAAATATCAAAATAAAAAGACTCAGACTCTAAAACTGACTCGTGAAAATGGAAAAAAGAACAATCAAAATCTACAAAGAATGGAGAAGATAAATCAGACGAAGGCTTTTCAACCACAAACTCTACCTCCTGAACTTCCTCTGTCACTACAAGCTCATTTTCTTTTTCTTCCTCACAAACATGTTCTTGAAAGGTGCTACAACTCTCCAATTCTTCTCCATTATCTATGCAACTCACCCTAAATGCTCATTCTTAGCAAGATCGAAAGAACTAAGCTCCTGAAAGGGTGCCAACGAATCATCAGCCACATGACTCACTAGACATCCTATGGAAGTGGATCCCACCTCACTAACTTCCTTTGGGGTTTGAAGTCCTTTTATAATTTCATCAAATTTTAGACTCCTTGCTCTAGACTCCTCAATATAATTTTGAACTATGCTTTCCAAGGAAGAATTTTCTTTTAAGGGGGGATAACTTAAAGATGAAAAATTGGAATATGGAGTTGAATAAAAAACCATTAAAGCAACAATGATAATTAAGCTTCCAATCAAATAATAACCCAACAAGAACAAAGGTCTAAGACTCAAAGAAAAAAGGAAAGAAAAAAAAAAGATAAAAATAATAATAAAAATCAAACAAATAAGGAAAGATCTAAAATAGGAAACTAGCAAATATGGAAAGAAAACAAATAAGGGAAAAAAATGCAATCTACCTAAAAAGAAAAAAAAATACACCCTAAATTAAGACCGAACAATTTTTTTCACAATATTAATTTAACTAAATATGCATATCCCCGGCAACGGAGCCAAAAACATGATGTGAAATTTTCCTACCGCAAGTGTACGGGTCAAGTAATAATATAGTGTTTTCGTGATTAAACGAGTGTCGTCCTCTGGATTGGTTTTCTAGCAAATTAAGTACCGTGAATAGTCTTGTCCAATTTTATTTAGGGAGCAAAACTCAATGATAAAGATAAAAGTAAAGACTAAAAGCATGAAAATAAAAGGGTGGAGACTCAAATGGAAAGATTCTTAGGGAATTGATTTCATTATTTAAGATTGAGGATTGATTAAGAGGAATGAATTGATCGTGGAGTTATTCTACAAGCCAAGGAAACTTTTATCACGATTACCTCTCCCGAGTAAATTGATTCTCATGCATATAACTAACTTGATATCTCTATCTAAGTTCATTAACATGCAAGACATTACTCGGTTTAGTCCTTGTTATGCTTCTAGAGATATTCCAAATCTCGTCACAAACTTAGAATTTCTACTCTAGTCATCCAATTAAACAAAGTAAGTCTTAGGCCAAATCTTCTCTCCCGAGTTAGAATCAACACTCAAATCATTCAATTAGTGACCAAGTAATTGAAAGCATTACACAAAATTGCAAGAATATAAAGGCACATTCATCCCAAAAATCAATCCAACAACCTAAAAACAACTACATCAAACCCTAAGACACACAACTAGCAATTCATAGTCTTTAAACCACAAACACTAATTGCAAGAAAAACCATAAGAACTACAAGAGTTAAGGGAAAGAAAAAGGAAAACTGGAATCCGTCGACACCGCACTTTGTATTTGATACAAACGCAATGATCCAACGCGTTCGTGTAGGGGACATGCGAGTGGGGGTATCCTATGCAATGATTTTGCGTAAGACCAGGCCGTGAAATACTAACCAATAGTTGCAACACCGTTAACTTGTTAGGTTTCTATTTCACTAAGATGACCTAGGCAACTTAGTCTGAATCCTAAGTGTAGTATGGACTCCTGTTTACGAGGCATTGTCCTATGATTTGTATGGTTAAGAGTGGCAAAAACACTGACTCAATAAGCCTATCATTTTGGGGACAAGACCGAGTGGGGAGTTGGGAACATAATCACACAATGTGATACGACTATGTGATACGACCTGCTTTATATTCCATACATATGTATTGATCCAAAGCATCCATGTAGTATACATGCGAGCATGACTATCCTATGCAATGAGTTTACATAAGACCCGATAACTTGATTGGATTTATATTCACTTCTAATTATATTGAATTAACTAAAGATTATGTCGTTTTTGTACATTAATCCAAGTATAAATTATGCACTACCAAGTAATACCTGGAGTATTCTAGGGTCAGAACACAGGGAAGGGGTGAGTAGTGAAAATGTCTTTCTTTAAAGCCTATCCTAATGCGGTGGTGCGGAGAGTTTTTAAAGATGTTGAGATGCGGTATGAACATGTGATGATATAAAACATAAACTAATGTGTTAGGGGAAAAGCAATGGGCGATGAGATATCAAGACTTTCACCACAGCAACCACATGCGGCAGATAAGATATTAATGTAGCGCACAACAATGAATCAAAAGAATACTAAGGCCTAAGCGAGAAATAAACATGTCCCTTCTAGTATTACACATGCAATGAACTAAGAATATTCCTATTGCTTAATTCATGCGTTTAATCAGTTCTCTATATGTTTGCAAGCGGTTGAATTATCCCTAAAGTAACCCAAATACATCCATAAAATATCCTAAGCGGTTGAGCTATTCCTAACACAACCACACTACATGTAATGCATTATCTTGCTATACTTAGATATTTCCACATGTGTTACCCTTTCGAGATTTATCATGTTGCTACCTCTATCGTTTGATCAGACGGATATTAGTAATGAAAGAATTATCGCATCTAAGTAGAAAGCATCAATATCATTGATTCATTGCATTGCATACATGTAAACCCGAGACTTTCCTTGGAACATTTTCTCTTGTCATCTATTGTGGTTTCATGGTTGAATTAAATTGGTTGGAAGTTATTAATTTAGGAATAAAGAAAATGAGAGGAAAAGAAAAAAAAAAGGAAAAGGAAACGGTAAAAAAAAAAAGAAAGAGAAAAGAAAGAAAATGGGTGGGAATCGACAGCAAGGAAACCCACCACCGCTTCACTTCTTTTCAGCTTATCTTCAGCCCATTTCTCATCCTTTTCCATTGAAACTTTCAGAGAACTTTAAGGAGAGAGGGAAGAAGGAGGAAGAAGAAGAATTTCGTGGTTTGAGGTTGAAGAAGATAGGGAAAAGCTCATGCAAAGCCAGCCATTGCAGAAACTGTGTTCAACCTGTCCACCTCTGGTGTTTTAGTCGGTTTGGGCTACACAGAAGGAATCAAGAGGTGAGGTTTGATTTTCTTGAACGTTAGTTCATTTTCTAACAAACGTCATGAAGGAAGCTTGACCTAAATCGAATGGGAAGTGGATGGTTTTTGGAATGGAAAACAGAGCACAGGATTTTCGAGCAAACCAGGAGGATCTCTGGTGTTCTCTGATGTTTTGAGTATTCTGGAGTGCACAAGTCGAATCAGAAGCTCTATTGGGTATGGTTGGAAAGCTTAGTCAATATGCTACAACTTTCATGAAGAATACGTGAGCCCAAAAGTACTTCAAGTAGGTTTAATTTCAGGAGGAAGATAAAGGGTAACAGAGAAGCTCGAATCTGTGTTGTCTGATTTCGGGGCGTTTCTGGACAAATTGGTTGAGACTCTCGTTTTCATTTCTTCAGGTAAGTTGTAGAGTGTTCGAAAATGAAGAATTTGATGTGTATTTCATTAATTGTGGTTAAGTATTGAGAAGGTTATGGGTGTTGGAAGTTAGGGTATAGAATCTGGAAAATCTGGGAAGTAGAATGTGAATGTCATTCTTAATCCAATTGTTTACAAATTTATGAGCATGGAAAGACAAAGCTATCTATGGTTCTAATGCTCGGTTTTGGTTATTTGACAGGCCAAGAGGAAATAGGTCGAGTCTACAAACCGGGGAACTAGATAAGACTGTGAGTGACAAAATGAATTTCGAAAATGTTCTTAACGGTTGTTCATGATTATATGTTTTACATGCTTTTCTATGAATGATACATGGTTTTGTGAACGGTTTCAAACATGAGTTTTGAGCTTAGATTTTCTAATAAGGTTTATATACGAGCACGTGGCTAATGGCTTTATGGAAAATAGTTGAAACGATATCTTTTAAAGTAAAGCACGTGTTAGCAAATATTGTTTAATGATTTAAAGTTTTTCACGAGCAAGCTGAGTAAGCTTGAGTTTTACAAAAGATAACGATAAGCAGACATGTTTTAATGTTTTCATGTGATTTCCGAGATTTCTATTGACTACATGACTGAGATATTGAGCCCGAGGCTATATGGTACCGTGTGCACACAGGTTATGTTCCGTTGTTGACATTGAGTGTACTCCGTGACAACGATGATGTCGTGAGTGCTGGGCGGGCCCCACTACGACAAAGACGATGGGAGTGCTGAGCGGGCCCCACTACATCGTAGGACTAGTAACGTTGGTTGTACTGGGCGTGACCTACACAACGTAGATCGGTCATGTTAGTTAAAACGTTTGATGTACTTGATATGCCTTGCTAGATTTTTATTGACGAACTTGCGAGATATTTTAGGAAACCTTTTCCATTACACGTCTATGTTAAACGCTTTGATTGAGCATATTTATACGTTCAAAGGTTTATCTCGTGTTTTTGACTTCCGGATTTAGAGTTTTAAAGTTAGTCACTCACTGGGCTTCGTAGCTCATTCTTTCAAAATGTTTTTCCACTTTTCAGGTAGAGATCGAGCTCCCGGTGCCTGATACACTGCCAACGTCTGCTGAAAGTTCCGGATCAAGCTTCAGTACGTGGGTGGAGTTGTAAATTGAGTCTGTTCATATTGTAAATGTTTTGTAAGGATTGGATAATATAGTCCTAGAGGTCGTGGTTGTATAAATCCTAGTTGTACATGTCTTTGGTTATGATATCTATACCAGGTTATTTACAAACCGAGATATGTCATGGCGACACCTCGTGTATGTTGATATGTTTTCGGGGTTTCCGTTGTGTTGTGGTTCATATGGAATAATTTATATCCATTATTAGTATGTTTATCAGGTTCGAAGTTTCAGTAGGGTCAACAGGGATCGTTAGAGGTGATGATGTCTGTTGGCTTCACGCCGTCTTTCGGGCTAAGCTAGAGGTGGTCCGGGAGGGGGTGTGACAACTTGGTATCAGAGCAGTTAGCTCCATGGGAAAAGAGACATGGTAATTAGTGATAAGAAGAATCCAGGAAGTAAACAGTTACACGTTGGGTCAGTTCATATAGAACTAGCGGAGTATGGTCCGAGTATTTTTCAGAGTGAGTCTAGTCAAGACTAGAATGTGTGTATAAGTTTAGTATCATGCATCTGAGTTAAGTATCTATAGCATGTCTGATGTGATGATATGTTATAGGAGTGATGACATACAAAATTGTCATCATTTTCCTATTAATTTTAGCTAGTTTTATGCATAAATTGTGAGCTTTAATATAATTTTTATGTCGATTTTACAGGAAACCGAGTTCGGACAGCAAAACTGAGATTTTAAGAGAATTTGGGTGAATTTGGAGACTTTATGGGCAATTTGAAGAATAACCATTGAAGATCCAAGCCCCAAGGTCCAAGAAAAGTAGACAAGAGAAGTGGGAGGCCCAAAAAAAGCCCAAAAGTTTGAAGAAAGGAGGCAAAAATCTGCAAATCAGGCTTCTAGAAGGCCTAGCGTCTCGACGCTAGGACTGTAGCGTCTCGACGCTAGGTAATCAGAAAAGCGCGTGCCAAAATCGCGACAGCGTCGCGACGCTGTCTGTGTAGCGTCGCGACGCTGCGACAACTTCTGCCCCAAGACAACATGACGTCACAGCGTCGAGACGCTGTGACGTAGCGTCTCGACGCTGTCGACTTGCTCAGCAAGAAATTTCCAGCCCCTTGTGCTATAAAAAGGCCCCTTCCCTTTGGTTCAAGGCATCCCAAATTTGGGGGAGCTCTCCCCTAGCTCAATAGAGAGAAAAAGTGAGAAGAATTGTGGAGAAAAAGGTGGAATTGAGCGAGATTCTAAGGCTCAAGATTCGAGATGATCGTAGCGGGAGCTTGGGATCGACTTATCGGTTATTTCTTCCTTACTTCTTTATAATTCCTTGTTGTAATTTGAGTTAGGCCTATGGATCAAGATCATTTTGGCAAAATTATTTCCATTTGTGAGTAGATCTTGAGACCTAGGGTCGTTATTCTAGTTAATTGGATATTGAAGCGCAATTACTTGGATTATGTAATGAATGTCTTCATATTTCATCTATGCAATTCATGCTTAATGCCTTTAATCTCTTGATCACGGATTAATTGATTTGTTGGTCTAAATTGATACTCGACAGAGAGAAATTAGATTAGATCCTAATTGCATGGCTAACGGTTGCTTGGAACACGAGAGTGAAAGAGAATTGTTAGAAATTGATTATGAAGTTGCTTAATGCCATACTATGATTAACTAAGGAGATGGACACATAAATTAGTTATGTTAGTATGAGATGTGGAGGAGCTTGAAAGAGAAATCCGCTTAAAATTACTTCTAGATTTATGGATTTGAAGATTATTAGTTACATACATCCATGTAATTGAGCTACAAATCCAAGAAAACTAGATAACACCCTAGGTCAAGTTCCCTGATTTGGTTAATTTCATTTCATTATTACATGTTTATTTTTATTAATTCCTTAAATTTTCGCACTATCATTCGAGTTGATCTTCTAAATAAAATTAAAACATGATGATTCTTGGTACTTAATGGAATTAATTCAATTTCCCTGAGGATTCGATACTCGGTATTACTACCGTTTTATATTACTTGTGACGACCCGTGCGCTTGCGGAAAATCGTACCAACAAGTTTTTGGCGCCGTTGCCGGGGAAATTGTAATTTTTTCCGTTAATATTGAGAATTAAGTGTTTGATTTTAATTTAGAATTTTATTTTTCTGCATTTTATTTATTTTTTGTTTTGTGGAGCTATAAGGTGGATAATTTGTTCTTTTGAGATTTAATCATGGCAGAAGACAAAGCAATTCGAGATTATTTCTTGCCTGAATTTCCATTAAACTATTCTGGAATAGCTTATGAGCCAGTCACTGTCGATAATTTTGAGCTCAAAGCTAGTCTCATTCAAATGGTAAGAGAGAATGCTTTCAAAGGTCATCCATCAGAATATCCTCACCATCACCTAAGATCATTTCTAAATATATGTGGAACTGTAAAAATGGGAGGAGTTAGTCCTGACTCAATTCGGTTGCAGTTATTTCCATTTTCTTTACAAGACAAGGCTAGAGATTGGTTAGACTCGTTAACCTCAAATAGCATCCTTGGCTGGAATGATTTAGTCAAAGCTTTCCTTGCAAAATTTTTCCCATTAGAAAAGATTACCAAGCTTAGAGCTGAAATTGGAAAATTTCAACAATTTGAGGAAGAGCAATTATATGAAGCTTGGGAAAGATATAAGGATTTGTTAAGGAAATGCCCACAGCATGGATATCCTGATTGGCTTCAAATTCAACTTTTCTACGGTGGGTTAAATAGGAATTTAAAGACAATTCTCGACACTACTGCTGGAGGAAACTTTTTAGCCAAAACTGTCAAGGAGGCACGAACCAAAGTAGAAGAACTGGCGTTGACAAGTTACCAATGGCAACCAGAGTCCAGAATTAAGGAGAAACCATGTGAGAATAATGAAGTGAGTGCTTTAAGGTTGCAAGTCGAAGCTCTAACCAAAGTTCTAACCAAACTCACGGGATCAGAAATTCCAAATGCACCGAAAGCTGATTTAAAAGAGGAGTTTAATCTTAAAGAAAAGCAAAGCCCTTTGGAAGAAATGCTAAGAGACTTCATGAAGGAGACTAGAAATTTGAATGAAAATGTTCAAGCCAAAGTAAATATTGTTAATAATAAGATGGAAGCAAAAATGGATCAAATGACAATATTTATGAAGGAAATCCAGCAAGGAAATTCATCCAATATCATCACCATGGACCCACACGAACAATGCCCCGCCATATCTCGGAGAAGTGGAAAGCAGGAAGCTGAAAGAAAAGAAGTCAAACAGACCAGCACTAGGAGGATTCTGGATGAAGATGATGATCAAAACACAGAAGAGGAGGAGAAAGCACCGCCAGCTCCACCTGAAAAGACGTCCCATGAGTTCGCGGACTGCTCCAGAGGATATTGCATGGTACCTTATACCTCATTACCCGAGGAGAATTTGATTGAAAGCTTCTATGAAAGGTTAAAGATGCTAGATTCAGTTGTTGATGGTGATGTGCTTGTTACGACACCCAATGAGGCATGGGAGATCAATGAAAATTTGACAGAAACTACTCAATTCCATGCCACTCCTCATGATGAGCCAAAATGCCAAGTTTCAGAGCAGCAGCAGGAAGGTAAACTAAAAGAAAATCCCATCAAGGTCAGTGAGCTTGAACTTAATTTTCCCTATGAGCCTTGTTCATATAGTAATCCATGCAAGTTAGGAGAATGGGATATTGAGAAAAATTCATATCATTCCATGTTTATTTCTTTGTCTCCTAAGAATCATAACTCTGAAATGCATGATTTAGGCTTAGTGATTGCAGTACCTGATCCCCTTGCTGTTAGGCTTAGATGGTATCTAAATAATATGTTCGAGAAAACGGAGGATTACTTGATTATAATTTCTTATGCTGTGCACCCAATGTGCAAGTTGAAATTTTTTTATGCAGGATCTGAGAAAGAAAAAGAAGAAAGATCCTCTGAGGATCAAAGAAGTGGACTTCGGTTGAAAACACCGAATCCCGTCTAGCTCAGGACGTTAAACAAGCGCTTCTTGGGAGGCAACCCAAGCTTTTAAAGTTTTTTTTTTTGAAGATTTCATATTAGTTTTTGTGTTGATCATAAGGCTCCCATAAGATCGATCTTTGAGCAGGGAACTCGTGAAATGACACCTATCCGCTCATTCTCTCTTCGGACGAAAATTCAAGACGTTTCAGACTCTCTCGCTTTTTCAGGGCAGTATCGATCTCTCTTTATCTGATTAAATGTTCATACATTGGGGACAATGTATATTTTAAGTTTGGGGGGGAGATTCGTTCTGCTTAGGTTTTGCATAAGAAAAGTAATGCTTATGATGAATTAAATGCATGTTGATGATAATGACGTCTGATGATTTGCTTTCAGCCATGATTCTCTCTTATTGTTGCAAATTTGGAAGCATGTCTAAATTCAAGAAAATTTAAAATTTATCTTTGATCCCCTTGCAAAGTATGATGATTCACTTGTTCTATTATGATTTTGAAAGCCTAGATGAAAGTTATATGCTTTGGAAGTTTGTTGTCACTCCGATAGGTGTAAAGTTTGTCTAGATAGCTTTCATGCGTAATAGTCAGTAATACTGAGCTTTGGGAAAAAGAAAATGAATTGCTCAAAGGATAATAATAATAATAAATGCTCCACTTTCTTGAAAGTGTTAGTAACCAGGGGCATTCATGACACCCATCGTTTGCCTTTGCATGAAAACGCTGGAAAGAAATGAGCATGCTTCGGCATCCTGAAAGATGAAGCACTCGTAGTTGGATGCTTTCATCACCAATGTTGGCAAGCCAGAACGAAGGCGCTACATCTAAAAGGATTATATGCAAAAAAAAAAAAAAAAAAAGTTTGGGGGACACCTCAAGAATTTTGGGCACCTGAGTAAGGTAGTACTTGCTAGATAAGTATGATGGCTAAAAGGGCGAGCTTTAGTGCCAGTGTAGGGGGAAGATGAATGGAGGAGTATATAAATGATTCCGGGCTAGTAAAGATTATGATAAAACAAATGATGATTCATTTTTGCAAGGGAGGATAGGATTAAATTTTAAACTTCTTGATGGTTGACTATGCTTACTTATTTGTTTCAATAGTTTGCATTCATGGCTAGAAGCATTGAAGATAGAGTTGTTAGCATGCAAGTTATGATTCATATGCATTACTTTATTTTGCTCGGGACTAGCAAAACTTTAAGTTTGGGGGTGTGATGACATACAAAAATGTCATCATTTTCCTATTAATTTTAGCTAGTTTTATGCATAAATTGTGAGCTTTAATATAATTTTTATGTCGATTTTACAGGAAACCGAGTTCGGACAGCAAAACTGAGATTTTAAGAGAATTTGGGTGAATTTGGAGACTTTATGGGCAATTTGAAGAATAACCATTGAAGATCCAAGCCCCAAGGTCCAAGAAAAGTAGACAAGAGAAGTGGGAGGCCCAAAAAAAGCCCAAAAGTTTGAAGAAAGGAGGCAAAAATCTGCAAATCAGGCTTCTAGAAGGCCTAGCGTCTCGACGCTAGGACTGTAGCGTCTCGACGCTAGGTAATCAGAAAAGCGCGTGCCAAAATCGCGACAGCGTCGCGACGCTGCGACAACTTCTGCCCCAAGACAACATGACGTCACAGCGTCGAGACGCTGTGACGTAGCGTCTCGACGCTGTCGACTTGCTCAGCAAGAAATATCCAGCCCCTTGTGCTATAAAAAGGCCCCTTCCCTTTGGTTCAAGGCATCCCAAATTTGGGGGAGCTCTCCCCTAGCTCAATAGAGAGAAAAAGTGAGAAGAATTGTGGAGAAAAAGGTGGAATTGAGCGAGATTCTAAGGCTCAAGATTCGAGATGATCGTAGCGGGAGCTTGGGATCGACTTATCGGTTATTTCTTCCTTACTTCTTTATAATTCCTTGTTGTAATTTGAGTTAGGCCTATGGATCAAGATCATTTTGGCAAAATTATTTCCATTTGTGAGTAGATCTTGAGACCTAGGGTCGTTATTCTAGTTAATTGGATATTGAAGCGCAATTACTTGGATTATGTAATGAATGTCTTCATATTTCATCTATGCAATTCATGCTTAATGCCTTTAATCTCTTGATCACGGATTAATTGATTTGTTGGTCTAAATTGATACTCGACAGAGAGAAATTAGATTAGATCCTAATTGCATGGCTAACGGTTGCTTGGAACACGAGAGTGAAAGAGAATTGTTAGAAATTGATTATGAAGTTGCTTAATGCCATACTATGATTAACTAAGGAGATGGACACATAAATTAGTTATGTTAGTATGAGATGTGGAGGAGCTTGAAAGAGAAATCCGCTTAAAATTACTTCTAGATTTATGGAATTGAAGATTATTAGTTACATACATCCATGTAATTGAGCTACAAATCCAAGAAAACTAGATAACACCCTAGGTCAAGTTCCCTGATTTGGTTAATTTCATTTCATTATTACATGTTTATTTTTATTAATTCCTTAAATTTTCGCACTATCATTCGAGTTGATCTTCTAAAAAAAATTAAAACATGATGATTCTTGGTACTTAATGGAATTAATTCAATTTCCCTGAGGATTCGATACTCGGTATTACTACCGTTTTATATTACTTGTGACGACCCGTGCGCTTGCGGAAAATCGTACCAACAAGTTTTTGGCGCCGTTGCCGGGGAAATTGTAATTTTTTCCGTTAATATTGAGAATTAAGTGTTTGATTTTAATTTAGAATTTTATTTTTCTGCATTTTATTTATTTTTTGTTTTGTGGAGCTATAAGGTGGATAATTTGTTCTTTTGAGATTTAATCATGGCAGAAGACAAAGCAATTCGAGATTATTTCTTGCCTGAATTTCCATTAAACTATTCTGGAATAGCTTATGAGCCAGTCACTGTCGATCAGGACGGGACGCAGGATCCGACCCAAAGTCAATCTGAAAGGGGATCCAGTACCCCGAGAGGTCAGAATGAGGCAGGGAGTGATCAATTTGCTAGATCTGCACAGGAGATCGGTAGGTCAGAGAGAGCAGGGCCTAGTGATCTGGAAAAGACGTATGGGATTGAACGGTTGAAGAAGTTGGGAGCCACAGTGTTTGAGGGTTCCACAGATCCAGCTGACGCCGAGGTCTGGTTGAATATGTTGGAGAAATGCTTCGACGTGATGAGTTGTCCTGAGGAGCGAAAAGTCAAATTAGCCACATTCCTTTTGCAGAAGGAGGCAGAGGGATGGTGGAAGTCTATTATAGCCAGGCGCAGTGATGCACGTACGTTAGATTGGCAGACATTCAGAGGCATATTTGAGAAAAAGTACTATCCCGCCACATATTGTGAGGCAAAGAGAGATGAGTTTCTGGAGCTGAAACAAGGGTCACTTTCAGTGGCTGAGTACGAGAGGAAGTATACCGAGCTTTCACGGTATGCTGAAGTGATTGTGGCATCTGAGAGTGACAGGTGTCGCAGGTTTGAGAGAGGGCTACGTTTTGAGATACGTACCCCAGTTACTGCGATTGCAAAGTGGACGGATTTTTCTCAGCTAGTAGAGACTTCCTTACGTGTGGAGCAGAGTATTATAGAGGAAAGGTCGGTTGCGGAGCCTAGTCGTGGAGCTCCAACAGCTTGTGGTTTTCGAGGTCGTGAGCAGCGGAGGTTTGCACCTGGAGTGAATGTTTCAGGCCGTCAAGACTTCAAGCGTCGATCTGGTGGCCAATTATCGAGACAAATGAGTTCGGGTAGTGCCTATCAGAGGCAGAGTCAGAGAGCCCCCAGTCAGTCTGCGAGTTCAGTAGCAAGACCGCGGACGGGTCAGGAGTCCGTTGCTAGTGAATCCAGGAGAACATCATGTGCAAGTTGTGGCAAGAATCATCGAGGTCAGTGTCTTGTTGGCGCTGGTGTGTGTTACAAATGTGGACAACCAGGGCATTTCAAGAGGGATTGCCCACAGTTGAAGGCAACAGTTCAGAGGGACCCGGGAGTTGAGTCCCACACAGTTGAGCAGCCGAGAGTCTTAGCAGGCGCAGGAGAAGGCACTAGTGGTGCAAGGCAAAAGGGAGTTGTGGGGAGACCTAGGCAGCAGGGAAAAGTTTACGCCATGACCCAACAGGAAGCAGAGGATGCACCAGATGTGATCACTGGTACGATTTTGATATGTAATGTACCTGCACGTGTTTTATTAGATCCAGGCGCTACGCATTCCTTTGTTTCTAGCATGTTTTTAACTAAGCTGAATAGGATGCTAGAGCCTTTATATGAGGAATTAGTCATATGCACTCCAGTTGGTGACGTTTTGTTAGTCAAGGAAGTGTTGCGTGATTGTGAGGTTGTAGTAGAAGGTCTCTGTATGTTAGTGGATCTTCTTCCCCTAGAGTTGCAGGCGTTGGATGTGATTTTGGGAATGGATTTCTTATTCACTCATTATGCTTCTATGGATTGCCATACGAAGGACGTGACTTTTAAGAAACCAGGTTTGACTGAAGTGGTTTTCAGGGGTGAGAGGAAGATTATTCCTACGTGTTTGATTTCAGCTCTGAAAGCTGAGAAGTTGTTGAGGAAAGGTTGCACAGCATTTCTTGCACACATAGTAAAGGTGCAAGAAGAAAAGCTGAAACCAGAAGATGTTCCTGTGGTGAATGAATATCTTGATGTTTTTCCAGCTGATCTATCAGGTTTGCCGCCTGATAGAGAGGTGGAGTTCACTATTGAATTGTTACCAGGAACAGCACCATACAGGATGGCTCCAAGCGAGCTTAAGGAGCTGAAGGTGCAGTTGCAAGAACTAGTTGACAAGGGATACATCAGGCCAAGTGTATCACCGTGGGGAGCTCCAGTGTTATTCGTGAAGAAGAAAGATGGTACCCTGAGATTATGTATTGATTACAGGCAGTTAAACAAGGTCACGATACGTAACAAGTATCCTCTACCACGCAACGATGACTTGTTTGACCAGTTAAGGGGAGCAACAGTGTTCTCTAAGATTGATCTGAGGTCAGGATACCACCAGTTGAAGGTTAGAGAATCAGATATTCCTAAGACAGCATTCAGGACGAGGTATGGGCACTATGAGTTTTTAGTGATGCCATTCGGTTTAACGAATGCGCCAGCAGTTTTCATGGACCTCATGAACAGGATCTTCCACCAGTATTTAGATCAGTTTGTGATAGTGTTCATCGATGACATTCTAGTATACTCAATTGACAGGGAAGCCCATGAGGAACATCTAAGGATTGTTCTGCAGACACTACGTGATAAACAGTTATACGCTAAGTTCAGCAAATGTGAGTTCTGGTTGAATCAAGTGGTGTTCTTAGGGCATGTAGTTTCAGCGGACGGAGTTAGTGTTGATCCGCAGAAAGTGGAAGCTGTTGTCAACTGGGAAAGACCAGCTAGTGCAACAGAGGTACGTAGTTTCCTCGGCCTAGCAGGATACTACAGACGTTTTGTTGAGGATTTCTCACGGTTAGCATTACCCTTGACAGCCTTGACAAGGAAGAATGCTAAGTTTGAGTGGTCAGATAAATGTGAACAGAGTTTCCAGGAGCTGAAAAAGAGATTGGTGACAACGCCTATTCTAGCACTTCCTGTAACAGGGAAGGAGTATGTGATCTATTGTGATGCTTCGAGGCAAGGATTGGGTTGTGTGCTGATGCAGGAAGGAAAGGTAATAGCTTATGCTTCGAGGCAGTTGAAGAAGCATGAGTGTAATTACCCTACCCATGATCTTGAGCTAGCAGCAGTTGTTTTCGCACTGAAGATCTGGAGACATTATTTATTCGGTGAGAAGTGCCACATTTTCACAGATCATAAGAGTTTGAAGTACATCTTTGATCAGAAAGAGTTGAATCTGAGGCAGAGGCGATGGCTAGAACTAATTAAAGACTATGACTGCACCATAGAATATCATCCGGGTAAGGCTAACGTGGTAGCAGATGCATTAAGTAGGAAGTCGAGACTTCCGAAGAATGCCTTGTGTGGTATTCGAGCGAGCTTGCTAAGTGCGTTAAGAGGTTTCAAGGCAGTTATGACTGCAGGAAGCTCAGGGAGTCTTTTAGCTCAATTTCAAGTTAGGTCTTCTCTAGTAGAAGAGATTGTGAGAAGACAGCCAGAGGATAGTAACATACAGAAGATGCTTATAAAGTCCAAGCAAGGCCCAGAGGCAGAATATGAGTTGAGAGCAGACGGAGCCATAGTTAAACAGGGAAGACTATGTGTTCCGAGTATTAGTGAGCTTAAGAGTGCTATATTAGAGGAAGCTCACAGTTCAGCTTACGCTATGCATCCAGGAAGCACCAAGATGTATAGAACTTTGAAGAAAACTTACTGGTGGCCTGGTATGAAGCGGGAGATAGCTGAATATGTCGATAGATGTTTGATCTGTCAACAGGTTAAACCAGTGAGACAGAGGCCAAGAGGACTCCTTAATCCATTGCCAGTGCCGGAGTGGAAGTGGGAGCATATTACCATGGATTTTCTGTTTGGATTACCCCGTACTTCTAGCGGACATGATGGTATATGGGTAATAGTAGATAGACTCACCAAGACAGCACGGTTTATACCGGTTAAAACGACGTCTACACTAGATCAACTAGCTAAACTATACGTCGACAGGATTGTAAGTCAACATGGAGTGCCAGTGTCCATAGTTTCAGATAGGGATCCAAGGTTTACTTCTAAGTTTTGGCCTAGTGTGCAGAAAGCAATGGGAACAAAGTTGAAGTTCAGTATAACGTTCCATCCCCAGACAGATGGTCAGTCTGAGAGGACCATCCAGACCTTAGAGGACATGTTGAGAGCATGTGTCCTTCAGTTTAAGGGAAGTTGGGATACTCACTTATCACTTATGGAGTTCGCTTATAATAACAGCTATCAGTCTAGTATAGGCATGGCACCATTCGAGGCTTTGTATGGCAGACCATGCAGGACTCCTGTGTGCTGGAACGAAGTGGGAGAGCGAAAGCTAGTTGGTCCTGAGTTGGTACAAGTTACGTCAGACAATGTTAAGCTAATTAGGGAGAATCTGAAAATAGGACAGGATCGACAGAAGAGCTATGCAGATAAGCGACGAAGAGACTTAGAGTTCCAGGTTGGAGATCGGGTTTTCTTGAAGTTATCTCCGTGGAGAGGTGTTCTTCGCTTTGGGAGGAAAGGTAAGCTGAGTCCTAGATATATTGGTCCTTACCAAATAATAGAACGAGTTGGACCAGCAGCCTATAGACTTGAGTTGCCAGCGGAACTCGCTCGAATACATGATGTTTTTCATGTGTCCATGTTGAGGAAATATATACCAGATCCATCCCATGTGTTGAAAGTGCAACCAATTGAGCTGAAGGAAGACTTGAGTTATAAGGAAGAAGCAGTTCAGATCCTCGACAGAAAGGAGCAAGTTTTGAGGAACAAAACGATCCCACTCGTGAAGGTTCTTTGGAGGCATCACGGAGTTGAGGAGGCAACTTGGGAGTCAGAAGATCAGATGAGGAGGAGTAACCCGACACTCTTCACCTAAGGACTTATAAATTTCGAGGACGAAATTTGAAAAGGGGGAGGTAAGTTGTAAACCCGGGACTTTCCTTGGAACATTTTCTCTTGTCATCTAGACTCTCTATTCTGTCTTTTCTAGAACATGCATGCTTTAGGAGTAAAATTGAATGTCTTAAGTGCTTTCGATCTTCAATTGCTTCCGCATGTGTAATATGTACACCTTCAATTGGTATCAGAGCATGATTAGAGCACTTAATTCGTTTTAATTTTGCTTTGGTGGGTACCATTTTGAAATTGAATTTTCTGTGTGCTAAAATGGAAGTGTTCTGGTTTGGCAATTTTTTGAGCATTCAAACCTTCATGAAATTGTAATTGCTCGGATATGTAAGAGCTTTAGTGTGTGTACTATAGTCTGTAATTTTTATAGAGTAATTAGAGTCCATATAGGCTGTAAAATTGAAGAAAAACCGGAGAAGACGCAGCAGAAAATGAAAATTCCAGCAAGCTGTTTTTTAATTCGAGCAGCAGTTTTTTTTTTCATTTCGGTTCAGCTGCTGCCTTTTGGTCTGGCTCGGTCTGTTGCAGCCTCATTTCACTCATTGCATGACCGGTTCATTGCTTGGATGAGCGGTTCGGGATGGTTCGTGAAGCTCGGGCGTGTTGCAAGTTTATTTATTAATTATTATTGTAATAATTAGTGAAATTGCTTGTGTTTTTTTTAAAATTGCCAAACTATTCCATTTTAGCTTGATTTAATTACTTTATGCATTGTGAATGTATGATTTAATTAAATTGATGTATGTGCATTATGAGCATGCCATATAGTTTTAAAACCCCACCATAGGAAAACATGTTCATGCATTTGTTTAATTTTAATAAGTGTTATTGATTAATTCAAATGCATGAGGGAAATTTCATGTTTAATTAATATAAGTGTTGTATTAATTTAGGGAGATTCATGCTTGAATGGTTAATTAAAATTGATTATTCTTATAATAGTTATAATTATTAAATGATAAAATTAACCAAGCATGAAGCATGAAATTTCATTAGTTTGATTATAAGTGTTATTCTCAAATTAGGCTTGTTATGGATTGTTTTTATAATTGTTTTAAAAAGAGATAGAAATCTAAAATCTATAACAAGATTAAGTGCATGCTCACTTAGGTTAATGAACCTTCAACGATTCGATCAACTTGCATAGTTTAGGTCGATATCTTGTAAAACAATGGTTACGAGAGAACTCACCCGACAAGATGCTGTCTAAGGCTGGAGGTATTTAAGTTGACGGTTTACGGAACACCTCCTACCTGGGCATCGAGTCGGTTCTTGAGTTAAGTTAACTCGAGTTTTATGAGCATGCGTGAGCGGTGTGAGGTTTTAAAGTGTTATCACCTAGACATCGTTGTATAAAGCGTTATACAAACCTAGACATAGGTTGTTTCTAAATGGTGCTTTTCTTATAACTTGAATGATTGATTGTTATATGCTTTTAAACACCATTAGAAAGCATGTTATAGGGTTAATTCATTAAAAGTTATAAGAGTTATAATAGTTAATGAATACAATCCATAAAACCTATAACAAAGAGTTGCATGCTAACATAGGATCTTAGGATCTTATCATTCTTTAAATGGTTTAAAATGAAATAGATCTAAGATCGCCTTTTCTAATAGGATTAGAATTATGTCTTACTTAGTTTTTTTTTTTTTTTTTTTTTTTAAAAAAATACTTTTAAAATTTGAGTAAGTAGGACATAAGACCTTGGTTATAAGGGAACTCTCCCGGCAAATGGTTCGGAACCTGAGTTGAATTAACCAAAGTCTTACTAGCATGCAATGTCACTAGGTTATTAAAAGAGTTTAATTCACCTAGACATTTAGTGTAAAGACCTTGTTTAATAAGGCATAGACTTAGATAGATTCATTTAGCCAGAATTTACCTAAGTAATAGACCCTAAAACTTTACGACACTTTAGTGGGAGGAAAAGTATAGAAACGAAATATTCATATTAAGTTTCTACTCTCACGTCCCCCTGAGTTCACGCCGTGAGATCCATGCTTGGCCTCGAGGCGCCCTGGGAGCGTCCCCCTACGGATGGTGTTTGCATGGGTTAATATCAAGGTGAATGGGGAAAGTGTTCATAGTAAGTGGGAGAAGGAAACGTGTCAAACGTATCCTGCGGTCTCCATCATTAGGTTGCACCGTGAGATTCCTATGCGCTGCCTGCGAGTCGTCTTGGGAGCGATCACCCTACGGAGGGCTTGTGCATGGGATTCGGAACAACGCAAACTCTAGAAATGGATAGGGTTTCCTAGGGCCATTCCCAACATTAGCTCTTCCCTACGGTAGCATTGTTGGGGCCGCCCTCTACAATCTGAAAATGATGGGTAACACTTACAAGATGGTCTTGACCAAATTGACGTTAGCTAATAACTATTGGAGTAAGAGTTATTCTGGGAATAGTATTTGGCCGAGATTGTCTCAATTCAGAGGAGGAGTAGCTGACTGCCCTACGGTAGCGGTTATTCTAAACCCCTGAAGTATCGTTGCAAAATAAATCAATTGTATATATGGGTCGATCATTGCTTTTGCTAAATCTGATTGGATAAATGTGATTAATGGGTTTAGTGCATGTTTCTAATAGAGATTAATTTGTTTGTTTCAGCAATATGTCGAAAAACGTATGTGCTTTGTCAAATGCCAAATTAAACGGTTTAGTACATTCGACTAAGAATACTTGCTTAAACGCTAAACACGTGGCAAAGAATTTAGGTTTGGTCTCAACTGAGGAATGTCCTCAAACTAACCGCGTAGCCAAGAAAAACATGATCCACGACTCTAAATGTGATTTATTACTCTTGGAAACGTGTTTAGTGGAAAACGACGATTCTGCCTGGATACTCGATTCAGGTGCCACTAATCACGTATGTTCTTCATTTCAAGGAATGAGTTCCTGGCAACAGCTAATAGCTGGAGAGATGACTCTTAAAGTTGGAACAGGAGAAGTCATCTCGGCTATTGCAGTGGGAGACATAAAATTATTCTTCACCAAGGAACGCTACATGATATTAGATAATGTGTACATAGTTCCGAAGATTAAAAGAAATTTGATTTCTTTATCTTGTTTATTAGAACAAGGTTACTCAATTTCTTTTTCTGTTAATGAAGCGTTCATAACTAAAAGAGGTATTGATGTTTGCTCTGCAAACTTGAAGAATAAATTATATGTTTTGAGACCAATTGAGTCTAAAGCTATTTTAAATCACGAGATGTTTAAAACCGCTGAGACTCAACCTAAAAAGCGAAAAGTTTCTCAAGATACCTATCTCTGGCACTTGAGGTTAGGCCATATCAACCTCAATAGGATTGGGAGATTGGTCAAGAGTGGACTTCTAAACAAGTTAGAAGACGACTCGTTGCCTCCTTGTGAATCATGCCTTGAGGGCAAGATGACAAAACGACCTTTTACCGGAAAAGGTTATCGTGCCAAAGAGCCCTTAGAGCTCATTCATTCGGACCTCTGTGGACCAATGAACATTAGAGCTCGAGGAGGGTACGAATATTTCATCAGTTTCATTGATGATTATTCGAGGTATGGTTATCTCTACCTGATGCATCATAAGTCCGAAGCTTTTGAAAAGTTCAAGGAGTATAAGGCCGAGGTTGAGAACCTATTAGGTAAGACGATAAAAACACTTCGATCCGATCGAGGTGGAGAGTATATGGACTTAAGTTTTCAAGACTATTTGATAGAGCATGGAATTACGTCCCAACTCTCAGCCCCTGGTACACCTCAGCAAAACGGTGTATCAGAAAGGAGAAACAGAACCTTGTTGGACATGGTTCGTTCGATGATGAGTTATGCTCAGTTGCCTAACTCGTTTTGGGGTTATGCAGTAGAGACTGCAGTTTATATCTTGAACGTAGTTCCCTCAAAGAGTGTTTCTGAAACACCATTTGAGCTCTGGAAAGGTCGTAAAGCTAGTTTACGACATTTCAGAATTTGGGGATGTCCTGCATACGTGCTAGAAGCAAACCCAAAGAAATTGGAGCCTCGTTCTAGATTTTGCCTATTTATAGGCTATCCCAAAGAAACGAGAGGTGGATACTTCTTCGATCCAGAGGAAAATAAAGTACTTGTATCGACAAATGCTACATTCCTAGAAGAAGACCACCTCAGAGATCACAAGCCACGTAGTAAAGTCGTTTTAAGTGAACTATCTAACGAAGCTACAAAAACATCAACAAGAGTTGTTGATGATACTGGCACCTCGAGTCAATCACGTCCTTCTCAAGAAATAAGAGGACCTCGACGTAGTGGGAGGGTTGTTAGACAGCCTGATCGCTATTTGGGTTTAACTGAAACTCCAGTCGTCATACCTGATGACGGGATCGAGGATCCATTAACCTTTAAACAGGCAATGGATGACGTTGACAAGAACGAGTGGATTAAAGCCATGGACTTAGAGATCGAGTCCATGCATTTTAATTCAGTATGGGATCTTGTAGATCAACCTGAAGGGGTTAGACCCATAGGGTGCAAATGGATCTACAAGAGAAAACGAGACGTTGCTGGAAAGGTACAAACCTTTAAGGCACGAGTTGTGGCAAAGGGTTTTACCCAGCGGGAGGGGATTGACTATGAAGAAACCTTCTCCCCTGTTGCCATGTTAAAGTCGATCCGGATACTTTTATCCATTGCCACGTTTTACGATTATGAAATATGGCAAATGGATGTCAAGACTGCCTTTCTGAACGGTAATCTTGAAGAAAGTATCTACATGTCTCAGCCAGAGGGGTTCATAGCTCAGGATCAAGAGTAAAAAGTTTGCAAGCTTAAACGATCCATTTATGGATTAAAACAAACGTCTAGATCCTGGAATATAAGATTTGATACTGCGATCAAATCTTATGGCTTTGAACAAAACGTTGATGAGCCTTGTGTTTACAAAAGGATCATCAACAGCTCTATAGCTTTCTTAGTACTGTATGTGGATGATATCCTACTCATCGGGAATGATGTAGGTTATCTAACTGTCATTAAACTATGGCTAGCAACTCAATTCCAAATGAAAGATTTGGGTGAGGCACAATTTGTTCTAGGAATCCAAATTGTTCGAAACCGAAAGAACAAAACGCTAGCCCTGTCTCAAGCGTCTTATATCGACAAATTGTTGGTTAGATATAAAATGCAAAAATCCAAGAAAGGACTATTACCTTTCAGGCACGGAATTAACTTGTCTAAGGAATAGTGTCCTCAGACACCTCAAGAAGTTGAGGACATGTGACGTTTTCCCTATGCCTCTGCAGTAGGTAGCCTAATGTATGCCATGTTGTGTACAAGGCCTGACATTTGTTATGCAGTAGGGATTGTCAGTAGATATCAATCCAATCCAGGATTTGATCATTGGACAGCCGTTAAAAGTATCCTCAAATATCTAAGGTGAACGAGGGACTATATGCTTGTGTATGGTTCGAAGGATTTGATCCTTACAGGATACACTGATTCTGACTTTCAAACTGATAAAGATTCGAGGAAATCTACATCGGGGTCAGTATTCACTCTAAATGGAGGAGCAATAGTATGGCGCAGCATCAAGCAAGGATGCATTGCAGACTCGACCATGGAGGTCGAATATGTAGCCGCTTGCGAAGCAGCAAAAGAGGCAGTATGGCTCAGGAAGTTCCTAACTTACTTGGAAGTCGTTCCAAATATGCATCTGCCTATCACCTTGTATTGTGATAATAGCGGCGCAGTTGCAAACTCAAAGGAACCTCACAGCCATAAGAGAGGCAAGCACATCGAAAGGAAATACCATCTCATTAGGGAGATTGTGCACCGAGGAGACATGATCGTCACGAAGATAGCGTTGGAGCACAACATTGCTGATCCATTCACGAAGGCTCTCACGGCTAAAGTGTTCGAGAGTCATCTAGAAGGTCTAGGTCTGCGAGATATGTACGAGAAATAATCTAGGTCAAGTGGGAGAATTGTAACCGGTATATCGATACCTTAGTATACTGGGTATTTAGATGCCCTAGTTTATTGTATTTTTACTCCGTTATTAATACAAGTATTTATTCATCCACTGCTGTTATAGATTATAGTACATCCCACTAAACTAGAGTTTTAGTTCAAGTGGGAGATTGTTGGGATTGGTGCCCTAAAACTCGTAGATAATGAATGTTAAACGAATTATATACTTATTCGATAAAGGTGTTATCGAGATTGATTCAGTAAAAGTCATTACTGAATAAATTAAATTGCACATATATAACCCAAATCCAATAAACTAAGATCCATGGCTATAGGATGAACACTTGAGCTTTATGTAGAGACATAAAAGTGGATCAAGCTTGAGTAATAGCCAAAACGGTCTATAGTATAGGAATAGGGTTGGATACCTTATTCTGGAGACACTATGAGACGCGGCCCACTTTATAGATGGTATAGACGATGTGATCCTAAATCATCCATGTAGAGACAAAAGATAGGAAGCTTTGAATCGTTCAAAATCGGGAAAAAGGGTATTATCGTAAATTGTGTTTGACACAATAATTTAATTATGAATTAAATTAGAAAATGAGAGATGAAGTATTTAAAAGTGTTTTGAATACTATATATATGTATTAGGAATCATATATATGGAATTGCACAAGATAACAAAGATTAATTAGATTAATCATATCAAAATTAATTTGAAAATTTTCAAATTAATTACCAAGCAATCAATTTCAATTTAGAATTGAAATTGGGGGTAATTTGCAAGCTTGAAATTTGATTTCAATTTGAATTTAGTGGATTTAGTTGGAAATCCACTTAATGCATGATCATTCAAAGTGGAAAGACAACTCACTCATGCATTGTTGCATGTCTTGTGTGATGTACACCTAGAATCCACTTGAGCTTGCAAATACACCATGTGTCTTGTGTCTTGAGGCTTGGCTTTGCATGGAGAATGTCTTTAAAAGGAGTTTGAATCATATTCAAACACAAGAGAGTCATTTCCTTAATGTTATGTTGTTGGAATTTGGACTCAAAGTTCTCTCATCTCTCATTCTTCTCCATTGTTTGATGCTCCAAGCATTCCCTTCCCATTCCCTATCTTATATAGACTCCCACAAGTCGTTCTTGGCCCAGAGTATAGTGGGGAAGACTCTAGAGGTTGTCCAAGGAGCATAGGAGAGGCAAACACCACAAGGAGTTCAACATAAGTGAGCTACAAAGGTTGGTGTTTTCTAAACTCTTTATTCTGTCTTTTCTAGAACATGCATGCTTTAGGAGTAAAATTGAATGTCTTAAGTGCTTTCGATCTTCAATTGCTTCCGCATGTGTAATATGTACACCTTCATTTTCACCTCACCTCAGGGGTCCTATTTATATGTAAAGGCCAAGACCTTTTTCCTAATAGGAAAAGGTCTCTAATTTTAATAAATAATTAATTAATTCCATAATTAATTAATTTCCCTAATTAAATATCATATATTTAATATTAGGGATTTTATTAAAATTAAAATTAATATTAATCCAATTCATATTAAAATTATTTGAACTCTTTCAAATATTTTCTTTCCTAATAGGAAAAGGTCTCTAATTTTAATAAATAATTAATTAATTCCATAATTAATTAACTTACTCAATTAAATATCATATATTTAATCTTAGATATTTTATTAAAATTAAAATTAATATGAATCCAATTCCTATTAAATTTATTTGAACTCTTTCAAATATTTTCTCTCAAGAATAATTTTTTTTGAAATTAATTCAAAAATTATATTTTCTCTCAAGAATAAATTGTTTAAAGCTTGGTGTTTTTAGCATAAAAGAAATATGGTATGCTGTTCACTTATTAGTATATATCATATTGAAACTTGAATCAAAATCTTGAATATATATATATATATCTTAAAATCAACTAGACTGTTTGGTACACTACAAGAAATAGTAACGTTTTATTTTTTTTCTTGCAAATCTATTGTATTCTTAGAGTTAAATTTCCATTGAAATTATTTGCGTTACAACCTTTTTCCTAAATAAATCTTCTTAATACTTATTTACAAGTATTAGCTATATTCACCAGATCCTTTGTTTTAAAGTTGCTTAGCCAATAGTCAATACTTTGTACAAGGGGGAAAATGGTCAAGAATGAAGAATCTTTTAGTTTGTAAGGAATCTAATTAGCAAGTGAGAAAACAAATGAAGTTTTTTTTCCTACCCTTTTCATGGTTTATGCATTCTTTATATTCTCTAAATACTCCTCTAGTGTGTTTGTTAATATTTTCTCTAAGCCATGGAAGCCAAAGAAGACTAGAAAAATTACATAATAAATTATATTTTCATTAGTTCTTTTGCTCATCAAATACTGTCATTCTTGTAACTTTCACTTCCATTTTATCTTTTATTGATTATGTTCATTTTGGCTATCTAGATAATTCCTTTAGGAGAACTGCCAATAACAAGGAGCAGGGGAAAAATCGGGTGTATCTATGACAATAACAAGGAGCAAAGGTGATATCTGAGAGTCAACCTACTTTTTCCCAATTCTTACCATCTTCAAAGTAAGAACTCTTATTTCTATCACTTTGAGTTATTTCTATTAGTTTATAACATTATATCTATTACAATTCATTCTAACATAAATTTACAGCTCAATGGTAAGTCACTGTTATAGAAAAATTATTCTTTTAGTTCCAACTTGTATATTAGCGCTTGTTTTGGTGCCAATCATTAAGTGAGACAACATTCCCTTTCTTTTTTTGTACAACAAAAAGTATAACTTATAATCTTTGACAAGATATATGAGAGAAATCCAAACCATAACAAGACTTAACATATTGTTACATGAAATTGATTGATCTCAATCACACACTTCAAACATTCAAATATTCAGTAAGTTGTTGGAATCCATGACATGAAATTTTAATAATTAGTTGCAAGAAAGGTATTTGAGGAGAAAAATACATAGAACCTGTGTCGATGATTTGGAGAAACTATTGAATTCCACCTCAAGCCCTTGCACCTTGTAGGAGATGTTTGTTGCAAGTTCTTTAGCAAGCTTTTACTTTGACCTTACATCTTTGCATTTGAGAGAAAGCTTACCATTTGAGAGTCATAAATTCTTAGGATGGTTAATATTTATGCAATCTTCGACTTGTCATTGCAGCCTTTTCTACTGGTTAGTTTTCATTCTTTCATTCTAATTTCTTTGTTTAGCATCAAAACTTCATGATCTATGATATAAGTCATATCTATGTAGTATAAGCCACGAGTTAAATGTCAATGTCAATAGCAACATTATGGTCTCAGGTTGCTTAAGTTTAAATTTTTAGTTTTGATCCTTCAAAAATATTACCAAAATGTAGAAAGAGGGAGCATATATAACTATATAAGTTTGTATCATGCATGTTCTATATATCAAACTTAATGGTCTATCATATAGTCATTTTTTTTTTTGGAGGTATGAGTTGCTTTTGCTCATTCTATATTGGTCTATTCTTCAATCTTTGGCAACTCTTCCACTTTTACAAGGTTGTCTTTGGCATGAAAGAGAATAAATATACTTTTGCATCTGAAATGCAAAGTTGAGCAAGAAGCTCCTACCATTATCTCTCTTAAGCTCAACCTTTTTCACTTTATGAAACTTGAGATGCACCAGCTCACTCGACACTCTCTATAAAGTACACTTGCAAAGATTTGCCATTTTTCTACCATAGTTGTTTGTGGTTGTGTAGGATATCTGAACCGTGGGTGGACTAAACTGGTGAATTACAATTTCCTATGCATTTTTTTATGTTGATGAGAATATGAGCAATTCCATATTATTTGGATGTTTGAAGCTATGGGTAACTTCTTTGTTTATCAGATGCATGATCTAGGAAGTCTTAACTCTTATGCAAGAAGCCATATGTATCATATGTATAGTGATTTTTTTTTTTTTTTTTTGTGTGTGTTGATCTATTATGGAATTATGTGGCGAAGTTGGGGTAGTTCTCAAATTTGAAGTCATGGTCTTGATGTGGAACTTTATATTCAGGAAGTTTTCTCTTCTCCCTTGATTTAGCCATAAACATTTGTTTTGTGTTTGTTTTGTTGTGCTTTAGATAGTTTAGGGCAAATAGTAGATGTTATATGTGCTTCTTTTGGGGGGGCGGAGGGTCCTCCATTTGTTGTGTTGTTTTATATGCACATTGTATATTTATTGGAATTTGGTTGACTTGAAGTTTTATTTCTTGTTTTCTCTAGATTGGGTACAATTTTTTCTTGTTTGTTTTCATTATGCTTTTTTGGTCTACTTGGTATTTACGTTTAGGTTATGAAGCAAGTGAGAAATTTTCAAATGTCATTACTAGCCCACATGCCAACAAATATACAAAGGGGTCCTCCATTTGTTGTAAGCTTTTTTTAAGGTTATGTTGATAAGTTAAGTTTAGTTAAATTTGGTTGTGATGTGTTATGCTCATCAAGTTTAGATAATTTAGCTTAAGTTTTTTTTTAGTTTTTTTTTTTTAGTTATGAACTTAGTTATTTGTTTTGATGTTAAAGTCGTTTGTTTTGAAAAGTTCGTTTGTTTAGTTAAATCTATATGTATTGTAATTTTATTTTTGAGAAGTTACTTATGAATTTTAATATTATGCTTATAAAGTTGTGATTGTTTTTAGTTGCGAATATGATAACTTGGAGCAATGAGCTAAATAAGTTCTAGGAGTATCCATTTTATTGTTTAGTGTATATATTTTGGAGCAATGAGGGATTACTTTTACTTTGCATTTTGAACTAGTTCGTATGTGTGGAACTTTGGAGCAATGAGACGTTTCTCATTGTTCATTATCATTGTTTTTTCTTTGAATGAGATTGTTCATTATCATTATGTTCTTACGTTCAGTTGATAAAGATTAAGTTTGTTTTTAAAAAAGTTTGAGTCGTATGTTTTTGTTGAGTTAGGTTGAGACCCTATTAGGTAGTTGTTGATATAAGACCTGACTCATATGGTGATACTTTGTTGTGGGAGTTCTATTGTGTTGAAGTCAAGTGGAGTAGATGAATATATTATAGAAGTGTTATTCTTGTGTTAACAGGTGTTTAAAAAATTTTGGTTAACTATATGTATGTCGTTATGTTGCCGAAATTTTTGGAGCATTTGATTAGTTGTAAGATAGATGATATAGTAATGTCTCTAGAATAGGCTTAAAGATCTGAGGGCGTTACATTAATCTTACAAACTCATTTTGTTTTTGATTTTTTATAGATGAATGAAATGATGACACACCAACATATTTATGGGAGGATATTTCCATCTCTATCTTTTAAATCACGTGTGTACATATTGTAATGTGTTTTGGAATTATGTATTGGTTTTTATTTTCATTTTGACTTTTGGAATGGATTACACATGTATTTGTTAGAAAATTTTGAGTGTTGGGATTGGTGCCCTAAAACTCGTAGATAGTGAATGTTAAACGAATTATATACTTATTCGATAAAGGTGTTATCGAGATTGATTCAGTAAAAGTCATTACTGAATAAATTAAATTGCACATATAATAACCCAAATCCAATAAACTAAGATCCATGGCTATAGGATGAACACTTGAGCTTTATGTAGAGACATAAAAGTGGATCAAACTTGAGTAATAGCCAAAACGGTCTATAGTATAGGAATAGGGTTGGGTACCTTATTCTGGAGACACTATGAGACGCGGCCCACATTATAGATGGTATAGAGTATCTGATCCTAAATCGTCCATGTAGAGACATGCGAGTGGGGGCGTCCTATGCAATGAGTTTGCATAAGACCAGGACCGAGAAATAAGTCGCTCTCGCTTTATAACATCGTTTACTGACGAGACTAACTATTTCATGTGATGACCTAGGTAACTCGATCTTAATCCTGAGCTAACTATGAACTCCTGTTTATTCAGGCTTATCCTTAGATCTGCATAGGTGAGAGTGATTCAGTACCGCCGACTCAATAAGCCTCCCATTTCAGGGATAGGAACGGGTAGATAGCTGAGGACATAGTCGTGCAAGAAGGAATTCACTCCTACCCGAATAAGGGATAGTAGAGAGGTTGTTCCCTTAAGTGCTGACTCTGGGGCTTGGACAAAGGGATCCCGCCCTCTCATTAGCCCGAGAGGGACTCGGTTTATTGGTTGGACCATAAACCAATTGTTCATTAGAGGATCAGTGGGACTTAAGGAACTAGAAGTACTATAGGGGTAAAACGGCTTATTGACCTAGCTATAGCTACGAACAACCTGTGAATGATCGACTTACTAATCATGGTTAAATCAAGTGGACGGAAATATATCTATAGTGAGGGGAGTGCAACTATCGGGCTATAGTGGAGTGTCCCGATAGTTAACGAATGTTGGCTAGCTTGGACAATGAGATTAGTCGGTTATCCTCGAATCGTTGGAGCCCATGATCTATAGGTCCATTAGGTCCCCCTACTAGCTCATATCGGAATTAAGCCTAGAACAAAAGATAGGAAGCTTTGAATCGTTCAAAATCGGGAAAAGGGTATTATCGTAAATTGTGTTTGACACAATAATTTAATTATGAATTAAATTAGAAAATGAGAGATGAAGTATTTAAAAGTGTTTTGAATACTATATATATGTATTAGGAATCATATATATGGAATTGCACAAGATAACAAAGATTAATTAGATTAATCATATCAAAATTAATTTGAAAATTTTCAAATTAATTACCAAGCAATCAATTTCAATTTAGAATTGAAATTGGGGATAATTTGCAAGCTTGAAATTTGATTTCAATTTGAATTTAGTGGATTTAGTTGGAAATCCACTTAATGCATGATCATTCAAAGTGGAAAGACAACTCACTCATGCATTGTTGCATGTCTTGTGTAATGTACCCCTAGAATCCACTTGAGCTTGCAAATACACCATGTGTCTTGTGTCTTGAGGCTTGGCTTTGCATGGAGAATGTCTTTAAAAGGAGTTTGAATCATATTCAAAGACAAGAGAGTCATTTCCTTAAGGTTATGCTGCTGGAATTTGGACTCAAAGTTCTCTCATCTCTCATTCTTCTCCATTGCTTGATGCTTCAAGCATTCCCTTCCCATTCCCTATCTTATATAGACTCCCACAAGTCGTTCTTGGCCCGGAGTATAGTAGGGAAGACTCTAGAGGTTGTCCAAGGAGCATAGGAGAGGCAAACACCACAAGGAGTTCAACATAAGTGAGCTACAAAGGTTGGTGTTTTCTAAACTCACTATTCTGTCTTTTCTAGAACATGCATGCTTTAGGAGTAAAATTGAATGTCTTAAGTGCTTTCGATCTTCAATTGCTTCCGCATGTGTAATATGTACACCTTCATTGAGATTATGAACTTTTGGTACTATCTCTATTCTTGAAATTTTATTTTGATGTAAGTGCACTTAAATACATTGTGTGTTTATATAAATGAGTTTATTTTACAATAACATTTGAAAATATTTGGTACTCATATAAAATGTTATAGAAATTGTTACATATTACTAAAAAATGGTACAAATGCATGTGTGTATGTATAAATGCTATTAAAAATTACCTACTATCCATAACATTGACTATCACAATGATGAAATTTAAAATGATGTGCTTTGATAACATTTTTAATTGTTATAAAAAGATGTTATTAAAGAGCAATCATAGCATTTTTTGCTAGCGTTATGAAAAGTTTTTATAACATTAAAAATGTGCAATAAAGTTTTGATTTTTTTATAGCTTTTTCTATAGCATTGGAAAAACGCTATAAAAAGTCAGACTTTCAATAATATTGGTTATAATAGCGTGTCTAAAAATGCTATGATATACTTTTTATAGCATTTTTTTACTACTATAGAAAACGCTATTAAAGGGAATTCATAGCGTTTTTTGCTAACGCTATGGAAAGTTTCTATAACATTAAAATTACACAATTGAAACGGATTTTTTATAGCATTTTTTATAACGTTGAAAAAACGCTATGAAAAGTCGGAGACTTTCAATAACATCGACTACGATAGCGTTTCCAAAAACGCTATAGAAAGCCTACAATAGCGTTTTTTTAATGCTATCGTAAGTGATATTTGTTGTAGTGAATCCCTCCTGAAAGGGGTCCATAACAAACTCAGGATTGAGATTGAGTTACATATGTCATCCTATTGAAATAGAAACCTAAACTAGTTAACGGCGTTACATCTAGTGGTTACTATTTCGCGGTCCGGTCTTATGGAAACTCATTGCATAGGATACCCCCACCCGCATGTCTCCTACATGGATGCATGTCTCCTACATGGATTCTTTGGATCATTGCATCTGTATCGAATACAAGGTGGGTCGTATCACATAGTGTCACCAGGATAAGGTACCCAGCCTTATCCTATACTATAGACATTTTTGGTTGTTACTTGGACACTGATCCCCGTATGTCCCCACATACTAGTCCAAGTTTCATTTAAACAACCTTGGATCTTAGTTTATTGGATTTAGGGTTTATTAATGCAAACTCGATTATTCAATAACCAAATTACTAAATTACTCAAATAACACTTTATTGAGATCGATTAATTTGTTTCATTTACTATCTACGAGTTTTAGGGCATAAAACCCAACATACCCAACTTGAGCGGGTATCCTTCTACTGCAATATTGAACTCTTAAATATTGAAGCAATTGAAATAGAAATAGGCTATAACCACCGACCATATATAGAAGAACCACACATAAAACATTCTTATGCAATTAATTAGTATATCAAAGCTTACTTGTGACAAATCATTTTACCTTATTGTACTTGCTAATGTCATTAAAGATGGCTCCATAATACAACCATGAAGCCGAAGCACCAAGTGATGAGTTGACCCTAACAAAAAAAACTAAAGTAGGGTGTTGAAAAAAGGAATAGACAAATAAAAATATGAATATAAACTTAGTGCAACATGGTATTGACCCCCCTAAAAACGAAGTTTGTTTCAAAACGAATTCTTAGAGACATCTCTTGTTAAATTTATTGACTAAAAATGATGTCTTTGTTTTGTTTTGTCCATGTATATGTGCACATAAGTAACAATGTATATGCAAACATGTCATTTTTCATCCATAGATTTAAGGAAAAAATGTCTTTCAAAGATTGTTTAGAAACAAAATTCATACTTCTAGAGCTAAAATGAAAATTTTGAAAGTCGGGAATGTAATTGAAACCGATCTCTTAGTTTAAGAGTATTTTTTTTATAATTTAACCGAATAAAAAATAATAAAAGGCATTAATGTTGGATTTATTTTTTGTAGTCAGATAAATCTTTGTTGTTCTCAAAGTCAGAAACAACAGCCTCACAAGAAAGGTCAAGAAGCCTATCTTGCAAAGGTATATTACTTGTTCATCTTGCTTCTCAAATTAATGTTTAATTTATAAGTTAAAAAGAGTTGGAACATAACAATCCCAACGTTGCTGGACGGCAAGAAATGCGATGAAGAAAAAAAATTACTTGTCTGCCGAGAGATAGAGATCGAGGGAGATAAAGAACTCACCAAAAATGGACTGCTTATAAGTTATAATAGACACAATAATGCTGCGAATAGCCTCTAACTCAACCTCGTGGCTAAGAGAAGATGCAAACTTACCAGCGGTGGCGGCGTCGACTTCCCTGTCCAAACCCACAGTCTCCACACCCTCTACAAACAAAAAAATGGTCAGAAAACATGCTAGACTGTAAGAAATGAGAGGAAGAACAAAAATTACTTGGTCGAAAAACAAGCCCATTAGCATCTGCCGAGAGATAGAGATCGAGGGAGAGAAAGAACTCACCTGGACTGCTGCTTTCGTGGCCGTTGTGCTCATCGACGATGGTCGGAAGGAGGAGAGCGGCAACGTTCAGTGATGAGAGGAAGCAACAGCAAGAGACAAGAGAGGTAAGGGGAAAGCGGCGACGTTCCGTGATAGGAGGAAGCGACGACAAGAGACGAGAGAGGTACAGGGAAAGCAGCGGCGTTCGGTGATGGAAGGAAGCGACGATAAGAGACGACAGAGGTAAAGGGAAAGCAGCGGCGTTCGATGATGAGAGGAAGCGACGACAAGAGACGATAGAGGTAAAGAAAAAGCGACGATCGTTCAGTCCGTTCAATCGAGGGAAAATGGAAGCTTCGTTTTCTTCGGTCGAGGGCATCGTGCAGAGAGAGGAAAGCTTGGTCTTTCTCACGCGGGGGAAAAATGAGAGGGAAGAAGTGACGTTCCAAAATTTGGGGTCTTTTACACGCGGGGCGGTCAATTTTGTTTAGTTTTCATTTTTATTTATTTATTTTTTTTTCTTTCATAGCCAATTTTGAAAAATGCTATCCTAAAAAGCTATAAAAAGACTTATTTCTTGTAGTGTTTCTGCAATAAAATGTTATTGTTTTGCACTATTTGACCCAAATCCAATAAACTAAGATCCAAGGTTGTTTATATGTAACTTGAACTAGTATGTAGGGACATACAGGGATCGATGTTCAAGTAACAACCTAAAGGGTCTATAGTATAGGGATAAGGCTGGGTACCTTATCTTGGTGACACTATGGATACGACCCACTTTGTATTATGATACAAACGCTATGATCCAACGCGTTCATGTAGTTGACATGCGAGTGGGGGTATCATATGCAATGAGTTGGCATAAGACCGGACCGCGAAATAGTTAACCACTAACTGTAACACCGTTAGTTGGCTTGGTTTCTATTTCACTGGGATGACCTAAACAACTCAGTCTCAATCCTGAGTGGATTATGCACTCTTGTTCACGAGGAGTTGTCCTTTGATTTGTATGGGTGAGAGTGGCCAGCACGCCGACTCAATAAGCCTACCATTTTGGGGAAAATACCGAGTGGGGAGCTGGGAACATAATCACACAAGATAAAGTTCACTCCTTCCCGACTTTAGGGTA
Organism: Luffa acutangula; assembly: GCA_036850905.1. Lineage (NCBI taxonomy): Eukaryota > Viridiplantae > Streptophyta > Magnoliopsida > Cucurbitales > Cucurbitaceae > Luffa > Luffa acutangula. The sequence continues at coordinate 27,849,088 of CM072099.1, forward strand.
AGTAGAGGTGTGTTCCCTTAAGTGGTGTCTCCGGGACTTGAACAATGGGCCCAACCCTCTCAATGGCACGAGAGGGACTTCTGTTTGTTGGTTGGACCTCAAACAGGTTGTTCATTAGAGGAGCACTGGGAACTTAAGGACAAAGATGTAAACAAGGGGTAAAATGGTAATTTGACCCAACTGGGATACGAACACACGTGAAGGACTGACTTGTAGTATTGGTCGATATCCATGGACACAGAAATATTCTGCAGTGAAAAGAGTACAGTTGAGGGTCTTTAGTGGAATGACCCACAGTTAACGAATGGAGACTAACTTGGTTAATGAGTTTAAGCCGATTAGTCTCGTATCGTTGGAGCTTTTGATCTGTAGGTCCATTAGGTCCCACTGGTAGCTCGTAAAAGGACTTGAAGCAAACAAATATAAATTGTAAATTAAAAGTGTTCAATTTATACTAGGAATCATATAATGTATATTGATACATTATAATATAAAGTTTATGAAACTTTATAATATAATTTTTGAATTAATTTCAAAAATTAATTCTTGAGAGAAAATATTTGAAAGAGTTCAAATAAATTTAATATGAATTGGATTCATATTAATTTTAATAAAATCCATAAAGATTAAATATATGATATTTAATTGACTAATTAATTAATTATTTATTAATTAGAGACATTTTCCTATTAGGAAAGAAAATATTTTAAAGAGTTCAAATAAATTTAATATGAATTGGATTCATATTAATTTTAATAAAATCCCTAAGATTAAATATGTGATATTTAATTGAGTAATTAATTAATTATAAAATTAATTAATTATTTATTAAAATTAGATATTGTTCAGATAATAGATTTGAACTTATTCCTAGACCTTTTCCTATATATAGGACCCCTAGGGTGGGGTGAAAGATATCTCATTGTCTCTAATTCTCTCAGAGATCTCTCCCAAAAGACTCCCACAAGTCTCCTGCTTCAAGAAGTCTTAGAGATATACCGGTGTAGCCGATTGGTGGTGTTCGCACAAGAAGGTTGCTGCGTTTTCATTCTTATTGGCAAGAAAAGGCGAATTGATCAAGCCTTTCTACAAAAGTAAGTTTTTTATGAAATTCTTGATCACTAGGATCAATCTAGTTGATTTTTAAGCATGTTTATAGCCTATGTACAGTCCATTAAATATAGATTTATTGATGTAATATTTTGCAAATTGTATTGGTATTTCAATTAGAATCTAAGACACTGAGTAGGTTCGATAATACTTTCCGCTGCGTGGGGCTTTTATCCCTTCAATTGGTATCAAAGCCAACTCAGTTGTTCTTGTTTTTAAATTGAAATTTGCAATTTGTTCTTGGTGGAATTTATGCATTATGAATGTTATGGTTTGCGTATAAATGGTTTCGATTAATTTGGATATAGATTTACGCTTTCTTGAATAGTTCAATGTAAGGGCCCCTGCGTTTTTGGACATATTTTGTAAATCTATTATCCTCTGTAAGTCCAGGTCTAGATTAGGGTGTTCCATGATGAAGATCGTTGAAAATCACGTCCAAAATCGAAGCCAAACAAGAACAGTTGTGGAATTTCAAATTTTTGCCTCTAGACGCAACAGCGTCGCGACGCTATCGCAATTTCGCGAAAACGGAGGAATTCTATATATATATAGACAAATAAAACCCTTCAATGTTACAAAAACTTGCACATGCTGTGTTGGTTTGAAAAACCTTCAATGAAATTAAAGGTTATGGGTTTGAGCCATGTCTGGTGCACTTTTCGTCAGTTATTTTTATTTTCCCACGGTTCTTCAGTTTTTGACCGGTTCTTGACTGGTTCAAGGAGATTTGACCCGGTTTATGAATTATATGCACGGTTCAAGCATGTTTTGACATTTTGGGGTCCGGTTCGAAGCAGTTCGGGTCGGTTCATGCGGTCTAGAACGGTTCTAAAGCTGCAAAAGGATGTTTTTAGGATAAAATAGCTTAAATTACTGTAATTTATGTGCTTTATTTTATCCTAGGGGCCAATTAATCAGTTTATACGCTATTTAAATGCTTTATGGATGTCATTTAGATTTAAAATCCCACCTTAGGTTTTAAAGCATGCTCATGCATTTTATATATATTATAATTAGTTATAATGTATGGATTGAAATGCATGGTTTATTTTCATGAGTTTTTAATATATAGTTGAGTTATATTAATATCATGAAAAAAAGGGATAAGCATGATGCATACAATTACCTAGTTAAATATAAATAGTTATATTTAATAAAATTGTTTGCAGCATGCTACTTTGATTTACCATTTTTGGCAATATTTTAATTGTTAATTTATTAATAATGGAAATCAAAGTTGCATTGGGCATGAAACATCCATAGTTTAATATAATTGTTATATTAATTTCATGCAATGCAAGACAATATATATAGTTTTATTATATTAACTTGAATATGATTGTTAATTATTTTAAAACTATAGTATGCATGATTATAGGGCTAATCATTAAAATTTTGAATAGTTTAAAATTGATGATTAGAAACCGTAACCTATAATAAAGTTTGCATGCAAACATTGGATCGTAGGTAAATGAATTAATTTTAAAATGTTTAAAATTAATTAGACCTAAGATCTCGTTAGTTCTAATAGGATTAGAATTAAGTGTTGCTTTGTTTTTTAAAAATAGTTTTTACCTACTAAGTAGGACAAACATTACTATGATTATAAGGGAACTCTACCGGTAAATTTCTTTCTAAGGTTGGGGGTACTTAAGTTGACGGTTTACAGAACACCTCCTACTTGAGAACTAACCCGGAATACTAGAGTTGAATTAATCATGGTTAAATGTTAGCATGCAATGTCACTAAGTTTATTAAAAGAGTTTTATACACCTAGATCTTTAGAGTAAAGACTTTACATTACTATGTTTAAAAGGGAACTCTCCCGGTTACGTTTTGTCTAAGGATGGAGGTATTTAAGCTGACGGTTTACGAAACACCTGGTAGGGAACAAACCCGGAACTTGAGTTGAACTCGAGCCTTGTCTGGTGCACTTTTCGTGAATTATTTTTATTTTCCCACGGTTCTTCAGTTTTTGACCGGTTCTTGACTGGTTCAAGGAGATTTGACCCGGTTTATGCATTATTTGCACGGTTCAAGCAGTTCGGGTCGGTTCATGCGGTCTAGTCCGGTTCTGAAGCTGCAGAAGGATGTTTTTAGGATAAAATAGCTTAAATTATTGTAATTTATGTGCTTTATTTTATCCTAGGGGCCAATTAATCGTTTATACGCTATTTAAATGATTTATGGATGTCATTTAGATTTAAAATCCCACCTTAGGTTATAAAGCATGCTCATGCATTTTATATATATTATAATTAGTTATAATGTATGGATTGAAATGCATGGTTTATTTTCATGAGTTTTTAATATATAGTTGAGTTACATTAATATCATGAAAAAAATGCATAAGCATGATGCATACAATTACCTAGTTAAATATAAATAGTTATATTTAATAAAATTGTTTGCAGCATGCTACTTTGATTTACCATTTTTTGCAATATTTTAATTGTTAATTTATTAATAATGGAAATCAAAGTTGCATTGGGCATGAAACATCCATAGTTTAATATAATGGTTATATTAATTTCATGCAATGCAAGGCAATATATATAGTTTTATTATATTAACTTGAATATGATTGTTAGTTATTTTCAAAACTATAGTATGCATGATTATAGGGCTAATCATTAAAATTTTGAATAGTTTAAAATTGATGATTAGAAACCGTCAACCTATAATAAAGTTTGCATGCAAACATAGGATCATAGGTAAATGAATTAATTTTAAAATGATTACAATTAATTAGACCTAAGATCTCGTTAATTCTAATAGGATTAGAATTAAGTGTTGCTTAGTTTTTTAAAAATAGTTTTTACCTACTAAGTAGGACAAACATTACTATGATTATAAGGGAACTCTACCGGTAAAGTTCTGTCTAAGGTTGGGGGTACTTAAGTTGACGGTTGATATAACACCTCCTACCTAGGAACTGACCCAGAATACCATAGTTGAATTAATCATGGTTAAATGTTAGCATGCAATGTCACTAGGTTTATTAAAAGAGTTTAATACACCTAGATCTTTAGAGTAAATACTTTACATTGCTATGTTTAAAAGGGAACTCTCCCGGTTACGTTCTGTCTAAGGATTGAGGTATTTAAGCTGACGGTTTACGGAACACCTGCTACCTGGGAACAAACCTGGAACTTGAGTTGAACTCGAGCCTTGTCTGGTGCACTTTTCGTGAATTATTTTTATTTTCCCACGGTTCTTCAGTTTTTGACCGATTCTTGACTGGTTCAAGGAGATTTGACCTGATTTATGCATTATTTGCACGGTTCAAGCAGTCCGTGTCGGTTCATGCGGTCTAGTCCGGTTTTGAAGCTGCAGAAGGATGTTTTTAGGATAAAATAGCTTAAATTATTGTAATTTATGTGCTTTATTTTATCCTAGGGGCCAATTAATCGGTTTATACGCTATTTAAATGCTTTATGGATGTCATTTAGATTTAAAATCCCACCTTAGGTTATAAAGCATGCTCATGCATTTTATATATATTATAATTAGTTATAATGTATGGATTGAAATGCATGGTTTATTTTCATGAGTTTTTAATATATAGTTGAGTTATATTAATATCATGAAAAAAAGGGATAAGCATGATGCATACAATTACCTAGTTAAATATAAATAGTTATATTAATAAAATTGTTTGCAACATGCTACTTTGATTTACCATTTTTGGCAATATTTGAATTGTTAATTTATTAATAATGGAAATCAAAGTTGCATTGGACATGAAACATCCATAGTTTAATATAATTGTTATATTAATTTCATGCAATGCAAGGCAATATATATAGTTTTATTATATTAACTTGAATATGATTGTTAATTATTTTAAAGCTATAGTATGCATGATTATAGGGCTAATCATTAAAATTTTGAATACTTTAAAATTGATGATTAGAAACCGTAACCTATAATAAAGTTTGCATGCAAACATTGGATCATAGGTAAATGAATTAATTTTAAAATGTTTAAAATTAATTAGACCTAAGATCTTGTTAGTTCTAATAGGATTAGAATTAAGTGTTGCTTAGTTTTTTTAAAATAGTTTTTACCTACTAAGTAGGACAAACATTACTATGATTATAAGGGAACTCTACCGGTAAAGTTCTTTCTAAGGTTGGGGGTACTTAAGTTGACGGTTTACAGAACACCTCCTACCTAGGAACTAACCCGGAATACCAGAGTAGAATTAATCTTAGTTAAATGTTAGCATGCAATGTCACTAAGTTTATTAAAAGAGTTTAATACACCTAGATCTTTAGAGTAAAGACTTTACATTACTATGTTTAAAGGGGAACTCTCCCGGTTACGTTTTGTCTAAGGATGGAGGTATTTAAGCTGACGGTTTACGGAACACCTGCTACCTGGGAAAAAACCCGGAACTTGAGTTGAAATAACCATAGTCATGTTAGCATACGGTGTTGCTAGGTTTGTTAAAAGTGTTTAACTCACCTAGAACATTACAATTCTCATTATAATAGTTATAATAGGATTAGACTTAGATAAATTGAATTAGCCGGATTTATCTAGGTTAATAAACCCTAAAAGATACTGTAGGTCACTTTAGTGGGAGGTAAAATCAAAACTTGATTTAAATCGAGTTTTTACTCCTACGTCCCTATATTCGCAACGTGAGATCCATGCTCGGCTTCGTGTCGTTTTAGGGCGACCTCCCTTCAGAAAGTGTTTGCATGAGTCAATAACAAGGTGAATGGGGAAAGTGCCCATAGTAAGTGGGAGCGGGACACGTGTCAACGTATCCGTCGGTCTCCACCCATAGGTCACACCGTAAGAGTCTTATGATCCGCTTGCGTGTTGTCCTAGAGCAACCATCCCTTCGGAGGGTCTGATCATAAGATTCGTAACACCGTGAACTCCTGAAAAGGATAGGGTCACTTACGCTAATTACCAATAGCTGTCTTTCCCTTCGGTAGCCTGTTGGTGCGTGCCTCTCGGATCTGAAAGTGGGAGGGTTACACTTACGAGGATGAGTTAAGTGTGTTAACAAATCCTTGACCAAATAACGGTGGCTAATGCCTATAGGAATATGAGTTATTCCGGAATTAGAATTAGTTGAGAAGTGTCTCATTTCAAAGGAGGAGTAGTTGATCACCCTTCGGTGGCTTTTGCTCTAAACCTCTGAAACATCGTTGCAAAACTAAATCAATAGTCTTAGGGTTCTATGAATGTTTGTTTTTGCTAAACTGATTGGATTGTATGCAATTGTTTGTATTGCTCTTGTAATGGGTTAGTGCGATTAATAATCAAGTAATTTGTTATTTCAACAATTCAATGATTAAATATGTGCATAGTCTTACGCCTATAATCGTAATTATAAAACAAACTTAAACGATTAATTTGTGACGAATATTTTAAGATTAGTCTTAACAGAGAAATGTTCTTATGCCCCAAGTGTTTAATTCATTAAGAAGTGTTATTAATGAATGTGACATTGAGCCTTTCTCAGCCAAAAAAGACTTGTCCAAAGACAGTAAATTCGATTTACTAGTCTTGGAAGCGTAATTTGTGAAGAATGGTGATTCTACCCGTATACTTGATTCATAGTCACAAATCACGTTTGTTCTTCTTATTGAAATGAATGAATTCCTGGCAACAGCTTGATGCTATTGAGATAACTCTCAAAGTTTTGAACTAGAGAGGTTATCTTGGCTGTAGCAATGGGGAACGTTAAGTTATTTTTTCCAGTGGGAGCAAATACATATTATTAGATAATGTGTATATAATTCCTAAGATCAAAAGAAATTTGATTTCTGTATCTTATTGGCTGGAACTGTAAACCCGGGACTTTCCTTGGAACATTTTCTCTTGTCATCTATTGTGGTTTCATGGTTGAATTAAATTGGTTGGAAGTTATTAATTTAGGAATAAAAGAAAAGGAAAAGGAAAAGGAAAAAAATAAAAAGGAATCAGCAAAAGTGAAAAAAAAAAAGAAAGAAAAGAAAGAAAGTGGGAATGGACAGCAAGAAGGGCACCACCGACTAGCATACTTATCAGCCCATTATCAGCCTCATTTTTCATCCTTTTCCATTGATACCTTCAGAGCACTTTAAGGAGAGGGTGAAGGAGGAGGAAGAAGAGGAATTTCGTGGTTTGAGGTTGAAGAAGATAAGGAAAAGCTCATGCAAAGCCAGCCATTGCAGAATCTGGGTTCAACCTGTCAACCTCTGGTGTTTTAGTTGGTTTGGGCTACACAGAAGGAATCAAGAGGTGCGGTTTGATTTTCTTGAAATTTAGTTCATTTTCTAACAAACTTCATGAAGGAAGCTTGACCTAAATCGAATGAGAAGTTTATGGTTTTTGGAATGGAAAACAGAGCACAGGATTTTCGAGCAAACCAGGAGGATCTCTGGTGTTCTCTGATGTTTTGAGTATTCTGGAGTGCACAAGTCGAATCAGAAGCTCTATTTGGTATGGTTGGAAATCTTATTCAATATGCTACAACGTTCATGAAGAATACGTGAGCTAAAAAGTACTTGAAGTAGGTTTAATTTCAGGAGGAAGATAAAGGGTAACAGAGAAGCTCGAATCTGTGTTGTCTGATTTCGGGGCGTTTCTGGACAAATTGGTTGAGAATCTCGTTTTCATTTCTTCAGGTAAGTTGTAGAGTGTTCGAAAATGAAGAGTTTGATGTGTATTTCATTAATTTTGGTTAAGTATTGAAGAAGTTATGGGTGTTGGAAGTTAGGGTATAGAATCTGGAATATCTGGGAAGTAGAATGTGAATGCCATTCTTAATCCAATTGTTTACAAATTTATGAGCATGGAAAGACAAAGCTATCTATGGTTCTAATGCTCGGTTTTGGTTATTTGACAGGCCAAGAGGAAATAGGTCGAGTCTACAGACCGGGGAACTAGATAAGACCGTGAGTGACAAAATGAATTTCGAAAATGTTCTTAAACGGTTGTTCATGATTATATGTTTTACATGCTTTTCTATGAATGATACATGGTTTTTGTGAACGGTTTCATACATGAGTTTTGAGCTTAGATTTTCTAATAAGGTTTATATACGAGCACGTGGCTAATGGCTTTATGAAAAGTAGTTGAAACGATATCTTTTAAAGTAAAGCATGTGTTAGCAAATATTGTTTAATGATTTAAAGTTTTTCACGAGCAAGCTGAGTAAGCTTGAGTTTTACAAAAGATAACGATGAGCAGACATGTTTTAATGTTTTCATGTGATTTCTGAGATTTCTATTGACTACATGACTGAGATATTGAGCCCGAGGCTATATGGTACCGTGTGCACATAGGTTATGTTCCGTTGTTGACGTTGAGTGTACTCCGTGACAACGATGTTGTCGTGAGTGCTGGGTGGGCCCCACTACAACAAAGACGATGGGAGTGCTGGGCGGTCCCCACTACATCGTAGGACTAGTAACGTTGGTTGTACTGGGCGTGCCCTACACCACGTAGATCGGTCATGTTAGTTAAAACGTTTGATGTACTTGATATGCCTTGCTAGATTTTTATTGACGAACTTGCGAGATATTTTAGAAAACCTTTTCCATTACACGTTTATGTTAAACGCTTTGATTGAGCAAATTTATACATTTAAAGGTTTATCACGTGTTTTTGACTTCCGGATTTAGAGTTTTAAAGTTAGTCACTCACTGGGCTTCGTAGCTCATTCTTTCAAAATGCTTTTCCACTTTTCAGGTAGAGATCGAGCTCCCGGTGCCTGATACACTGCCAACGTCTGCTGAAAGTTCCGGATCAAGCTTCAGTACGTGGGTGGAGTTGTAAATTGAGTCTGTTCATATTGTAAATGTTTTGTAAGGATTGGTTAATATAGTCCTAGAGGTCGTCGTTGTATAAATCCTAGTTGTACATGTCTTTGGTTATGATATTTATACCAAGTTATTTCCAAACCGAGATATGTCATGGCGACACCTCGTGTATGTTGATATGTTTTCGGCGTTTCCGTTGTGTTATGGTTCATATGGAATATTTTATATCCATGATTAGTATGTTTATCAGGTTCAACGTTTCACTAGGGTCAACAAGGATCGTTAGAGGTGACGATGTCTGTTGGCTTCACGCCGTCTTTCGGGCTAAGCTAGCAAGTGGTCCGGGAGGGGGTGTGACAGGAACAATGTTACTCTTTACCTTTCCCTACTAACGCAGTTCATTTCAAGAAAGGGAGTTAACTTTTGTTCAGCTGAATTGAAAAATAACATAAATGTTTTTAAGACTAATTAAGAGTAAGGCAGTCATAAACACTACGTTGCCTGAGGCTGCTACTACTCAAAGAAATGAAAGGCAAAAGATTTCTCCTAAAGGAAATACCTTCCTTTGGTTCTTAAGGTGTTAGGCTAGTTTTGATCTCAATATGATTGGGAGCTTAGTCTAGAGTATACTTCTAAGTTAGTTAGAAGAACACTCTCTAATACCAATTAAGTCATGCCTTATAGGCAATATGACTGATAGATCTTTTACTGGAAAAGAGCAAAAAGAGCCAAAGAGTCCTTAGAGCTTGTACATTTGGATCCTTGTGGTCTAATATGTTAAAGCAGTGGGAGGGCATGAATAATTCATCTATATTATAGATAATTATTCAAGGTATGTGTATCTCAACCTAATGCAACTTAAGTCTAAAGCTCTTGAGAAATTCAAAGTGGTTTGAGGCTGAAGTTGGAAACTTGTTAGGTGAGATGATAAAAATACTTCGATCTGATCGAGGTGTAGAGTAGATGAGACTTGAGATTCCAAAACTATTTGATAGAACATGGAATTACATCTCAACTACCCCTGAAGCACCTTAAGGAAACGGTGTATCAGATAGGAGAAATAGAACCCTACTGGATACGGTTCGATTCACTATGAGCTTTGCTCATTTGCCTGACTCGTTTTGGGGTCACGCAGTGTTGACTGCAGCACATATTTCGAACAACGTTCCATCAAAAATGTTTCTGAAACATCTTTTGAATTGTGGATAACACGTAAAAGTAGCGTTATTTTTTGGAGTTCAACACACGTGTTTGTGGCTAACCCAAAAAGAAATTGGAACACTGTTGAACAATATACCTATTCGTAGGCTACCCCATGAAAACAAAAGATGTGGATACTTCTTCAATCCGCAAGAGAATAAAGAATTTGTACCGACAAATGCTACATTCTCAGAAGAATACCGCATAAGAATTAATAAGCCACAAAGTAAAGTCGTTTTTTAAGTAAACTAACTGATGAAGCTACAAAAATATCAACAAGAGTTGTTGATCAATCAACAAGGGTTGTTGATGATGCTTGACCTTTAACAAGAGTTGTTGATAAGGCCAATACAACTGGTTAGTTACATCTATCTCAAGAGTTGAGAGTGTCTCAATGAAGTGGGAGGATTGTTCTACAATCTGATCGTTCCATGGGCTTAATTGAAGCCCAAATCATCATACTTGATGATGATTTAGAGGATTCATTGTCTTAAAGCAAGGCGATGAATGATGTTAATAAGAACCAATTGGATTAAAAGTGATGGACCCAGAATTGAAATATGTGATTTCAATTCCATCTAGAATCTTGTAGATCTATCTATTGGGGTAACATCTATGGATTACAAATGAATCTACAAGATAAAACGAGACAGAATCTTATGGTTAGACTTATGGCAAAAGGGTTATACCTAGAGACAGGGGACTGTAAGAAATTCTTATCTCCTGTCGTAATGTTGAAGTCTGTTAGAAGTCCTGTCCATTTAGAATGGATGTTAAAACTACCCTTTTGAATGGTAATCTTGAGAAGAGTATCTACATGTCTCAAGTAGAATGGTCCATTTAGCAAGATCAGAAGCAAAAGGGGTTTGCAAGCTTAAGAGATCCATTCATGGATTGACCTAAGCAATTCGATCTTGGAATATAAGATTTGATACTATGATCAAATCTTTTGGCTTTGATCAAGAACATTGATGAATCTTGTCTTTACAAGAAGATTGTCAATAGTTCAGTAGCTATATTTGTATTGTATGTGATTGATATCCTAATCATTGGGAATGATGTAGGTTATCTTACTGACTAGTAAAATAAGCTAGCATCTCATTTCCAAATGAAAATTTGGGAGAAGCTAAAGTTTGTTCTTTGGATCCAAATCGTTAGGAACCGTAAGAACAAAAGGCTAGCCTTATCTCAAGTGTCTTATATCTACGAGATGTTAGTTAAATATAAGATGAAGAATTCCAAGAAGGGTTCATTACTTTTCAGGCGTGGAATTCATTTTGTCTAACAAACTGTTTCCTGAGACACCTCAAGAAGTTGAGGACATGAGGCGAATGCCCTATGCAATAGGGATTGTCAGTAAGTACCAATCTAATCCAAGATTTGATCATTGGAAAACCGTTAAGAATATCCTCAAGTATCTTAGGAGAAAGAGGAACTATATGCTCGTGTATGGGACTAAGGATTAGATCCTTACAAGATACACTGACATGGATTTTAAGACTGATAAGGATATCTGTCTGACGTAAAAGAATGGATAGCGGCCCAATTCCAAATGAAAGATTTAGGAGAGGTCAAATATGTTCTTGGAATCCAAATAATCCGAGATTGGAAGAACAAATCGCTAGCCCTGTCTCACGCAACGTATATTGACAAAATGTTGTCCCAATATTCGATGTAGAACTACAAGAAGGGCTTATTGCCTTTCAGGCATGGTGTTCACTTGTCTAAGGAATAGTGTCCTAAGACACCTCAAGAGATTGAGGATATGAGACAGATTCCCTACGCCTCCGTTGTGGGCAGCTTAATCTATGTAATGCTTTGCACAAGGCTTGACATTTGTTATGTTGTAGGGATAGTCAGCACATATCAATCAGTATCCCATGGTCAAACTTTACAATGGAGCCATAGTCTGGCATAATTACAGTCTTGACCATATAGGTCGAAAATATAGCTTCTTGTGAAGCAACGATAGAGATTGTAAGGCTTAGAAAGTTCTTGACTGATTTGGAATGTATTCCAAATGTGAACTTGCCCATCAGACTTTATAGTGATACAGTGGTGTTGTGGCAAATTCATAAGAACTTTGCAGTCCAAGACAAGCAAGCACATTGAATTAAATTGAAATATTCATGAGGGCTCTCTCGGCTAAAGGGTATGAGGGTCATCTAGAAGGTCTAGGTCTATGAGTTATGTGCAAAGGTGAAATCTAGGGCAAGTGGGAGAAATGTAATGGGTATAGTGATACCATTATGTAATGGGTAAAGTGATGCCCTAGTTTATTGTATTTGTACATTGTATATGTTTTGTACATGTATTTATACACCCACTGCTGAATAGATTGTTGTACATCCCACTAAACTAGAGTTTTAGTTCAAGTGGGAGTTTGTTGGGTTTTATGTCCTAAAACTCGTAGATAGTGAATGTAAACAAAATTTTATATTTGTGTTCAATAAACTGTTATTTAGTTTCTGCAATAAACGGTAATTTGACCCAACTGGGATACGAACACACGTGAAGGACTGACTTGTAGTATTGGTCGATATCCGTGGACAAAGAAATATTATGCAGTGAGAAGAGTACAACTGAGGGTCTTTAGTGGAATGACCCACAGTTAACGAATGGAGACTAACTTGGTTAATGAGTTTAAGCCGATTAGTCTCGTATCGTTGGAGCTTTTGATCTGTAGGTCCATTAGGTCCCACTAGTAGCTCGTAAAAGGACTTGAAGCAAACAAATATAAATTGTAAATTGAAAGTGTTTAATTTATCCTAGGAATCGTATAATGTATATTGATGCATTATAATATAAAGTTTATGAAACTTTATAATATAATTTTTGAATTAATTTCAAAAATTAATTCTTGAGAGAAAATATTTGAAAGAGTACAAATAAATTTAATATGAATTAGATTCATATTAATTTTAATAAAATCCATAAAGATTAAATATATGATATTTAATTGGGTAATTAATTAATTATTTATTAATTAGAGACCTTTTCCTATTAGGAAAGAAAATATTTTAAAGAGTTCAAATAAATTTAATAAGAATTGGATTCATATTAATTTTAATAAAATCCCTAAGATTAAATATGTGATATTTAATTGAGTAATTAATTAATTATGAAATTAATTATTTATTTATTAAAATTAGATATTGTTCAGATAATAGATTTGAACTTATTCCTAGACCTTTACCTATATATAGGACCCCTGGGGTGGGGTGAAAGACATCTCATTGTCTATAATTCTCTCAGAGATCTCTCCCAAAAGACTCTCACAAGTCTCATGCTTCAAGAAGTCTTAGAGATATATCGGTGTAGCCGATTGGTGGTGTTCGCACAAGAAGGTTGCTGCGTTTTCATTCTTATTGGCAAGAAAAGGCGAATTGATCAAGCCTTTCTACAAAAGTAAGTTTTTTATGGAATCCTTGATCACTAGGATCAATCTAGTTGATTTTTAAGCATGTTTATAGCCTATGTACAGTCCATTAAATATAGATTTATTGATGTAATATTTTGCAAATTGTATTGATATTTCAATTAGAATCTAAGACTCTGAGTAGGTTCGGTAATACTTTTCGCTGTGTGGGGCTTTTATTCCTTCAATTGGTATCAGAGCCAACTCAGTTGTTCTTGTTTTTAAATTGAAATTTGCAATTTGTTCTTGGAGGAATTTATGCATTATGAATGTTATGGTTTCCGTATAAATGGTTTCGATTAATTTGGATATAGATTTACGCTTTCTTGAATAGTTCAATGTAAGGGCCCCTGCGTTTTTGGGCATATTTTGTAAATCTATTATCCTCTGTAAGTCCAGGTCTAGTTTAGGGTGTTTCATGATGAAGATCGTTGAAAATCACGTCCAAAATCGAAGCCAAACAAGAACAGTTGTAGAATTTCCAATTTTTGCCTCTAGACGCAACAGCGTCGCGACGTTATCGCGATTTTGCGAAAACGGAGGAATTCTATATATATATATATATGGACAACGTCGTGACGCTATCGTGATTTCGTGAAAACGGAGGAATTCTATATATATATATATACAAATAAAACCCTTGAATGTTACAAAAGTTTGCTCCTGCTGTGTTGGTTTGAGAAGCCTTCAATGAAATAAATTGTCATGGGTTTGATCCAAGTCTGGTGCACTTTTCGTGAATTATTTTTATTTTCCCACAGTTCTTCAGTTTTTGACCGGTTATTGACTGGTTCAAGGAGATTTGACCCGGTTTATGCATTATTTGCACTGTTCAAGCATGTTTTGGCATTTTGGGGTCTGGTTCGAAGCAGTTCGGGTCGGTTCATGCGGTCTAGTCCGGTTCTGAAGCTGCAGAAGGATGTTTTTAGGATAAAATAGCTTAAATTATTGATTCTAAGAAATATTGGCTGAGTTTTCTGACTTTAACTTTCTATTATTGTTGTATTTTCATTGAGTTTTGCATGTTATCCTGTTTAAACCAATACATGAGGCAAGTCAATTAGGATTAACGCCCTTTGCGATTACTGCTTGTGTATTCTATCAGTTATTTTTAGATAGCAACTAGGTTGAGGCAAGCCACTCTCTACGTGAGACGACCCTTGATAGGCCAAGGATGCATGTTAAAGGTTGTAGGAAATAGGTTTAAATTATATTTGAATTTAGTTCTTATGATTCCGGACCCACAATCCCAAAACAGCTAGTTTTAATAGGTTGTTTTAAAATTGCTTGCTAATAAACTAGTTAGATATAAGTATTGTTGTAGAAGTCTCGGATGGTTGCTACATTATGCATAAGGGGTGGCGAGAATAGAGTCTATATTAATTAATCTTATTAATTGTCGAATTCCCGATTGGCGAGTTAATTAGCACAGGTTTGTGTAGGAGGTTCTCCGAGTAACCCAGAAGCCGACCGGACTAATGAAATTAGTTTAGAGCGATTATTAGAGAAAACTAGGAAGCCAATGAATTAGAATCAAGCATAATAAATCCCAATCCAACGATCCCTTTTTATGTTATTGATCTCGTCTAATTTCTTCTTTTCATGTTTAGTTTTGTGCCATTTAAAATTCAGCATTCAGTTGTTTTATTTTATTTTATTTTTCTTGTTTGTCCTTCATTATCAAAATCCCCCCTGTTTGCATAAGCACGAAATTTTACAACTGTTAGATCCCCCTTCCCTGTGTTCGACCCCGGCCGCTATTGCTACAAAGTAGTAGTAGTGTCGTGGATTATAAATTTATTTGACCAACACGACCTTTGACAAGTTGATAGCGAGCATAGGTAGCTAGTTTTCCCTAAATATTTTAGCTAGTCTTTTATGATTTATTGGCTCTTTTTTTGCAATTAAATGTTTATTTTGTAGGAAATTGTTGATTAGAGCTAAAGCGTGAAATTGGAGTTAATCGGGTGTTCGGGACGTGAAAAGATGCCAAAGAACAAAAAAGATTCAAGTTAGAAGAAGCCAAAAGAGAGCCATCTGCAGACCAGCGTCGGGACG
Organism: Luffa acutangula; assembly: GCA_036850905.1. Taxonomy (NCBI): domain Eukaryota; kingdom Viridiplantae; phylum Streptophyta; class Magnoliopsida; order Cucurbitales; family Cucurbitaceae; genus Luffa; species Luffa acutangula. The sequence continues at coordinate 27,864,646 of CM072099.1, forward strand.
CCATTCTTGGAGCGTCTCGACGCTGCCCTTTTCCTTTTCTAAATTGGGCTGCAGAAGTCACAGCGTCGAGACGCTATGACAAGAGCGTGGATTTTCCTTGTTCAGAAGGCGCGACTCTCGACGCTATCGACAGATTTGGTATTTAATGTTCTTTTCATGCTACGGATTGGGGGAGTCCAATTGGAGAGATTTTAGCCCTAATTTCGACTAGAGACCTTCTGTGGGAGCTGAAGCAAGGACAAGGAGCAGAAATCTCACTTTGAGGCGTGGAGATCGTGACGGGGATGTGCCGGTTCCAACGACATTGAGTGTTTCCTTTTCTTTCCCTTTTCTTTTGTTAGATTTAATGGCTTTTTCATGCTTAGTTGATATTGTAACGTCGTGTATGAGTAACTAAGCTTGTTACTTAGGGATTGATGTAGTCTTTTTAGTTGATGGATTGATTTATGGGATGATTTGTGCAATGGTTATTATGTTTGCAATCTTAATTTAATGCTTTCAATTAATTTGCCATTAGTTGAATGATCTAAGTGTTGAGTCTTGCTCGGGAGAGGGAATTTAGCGTAGACTATATTAAGATTGCATGACTAAAGTTTATGTTCTAAGCTTGTGACGGGATTTAGAGTAACTTTAGAATTGGTCAAAAAGAACTAAATGCCTTGCTTATTAATACACTTAGATAGGGATATCAAGTTAGTTAATTTGTATGAGAATCAATTATACTCGGGAGAGGTGGTTGTAATTTAAGGTTCGTAGGCTCATAATTCCATTGTGCATGATAACTCATTTCCTAAAATCAATCCTAGACTAAATTGGCGAAATCAATTCCCTAAGTGTTCTTTCAATTGAATCTCCGTTGTTTATTTGCATTTATCTAGTTTCCTATCATTACTAATTTTTTGACCCCTAAATAAAATTGTTCAAGATTATTCATGATAAGTGATTTAACTTAAAAATTCAATCCAGAGGACGACACTCTTTTTTACGATCACTTTATTATTACTTGATCTGTGCGCTTGCAGTAGGAAAATTCCATATCACAAGTCGGACCCGAACAAGGAGAATGGGTGAGAAGATTAAATTAGGGTTCAAAACTCTTTTACCCAAATGTGTCGAAATCTAGGGCTTAAACCCCAAATTTCGAACCAGCGTCAAGACGCTGGCTCTCGGGTTTTTAACTTCAAAGAAAATCATTTACTTCAAAGAACATGAAAAGAACATGAAAAGAAATAACTGATTAGATTGGAATAAAATTAAAAGATATAAAAGTAAGAAAAATAAAGAAAAAAAGAAAAGAAAACTTAAAAACTTTGGGTTGCCGCACAAAAGCGCCTAGTTTAACGTCTTGAACTCGACGGAGCTCTTCTTGAACTCATCTGGGATCCAAATTTTCCCATTCTAGAACATTGATCGCCTTGGATCTAAAAGCTTTGTGCTTGCTTACCTGAATCTTATGGGAAATATTTAAGCAGGTAAGAGAAGAGTTAAGATGACCTAAAATGTCAGAATAAAAGCAACTTCTTCTACCTCTAAATTCTACAGAAATGATCCCTTTGCCTAAATTCATTTTAAGCTTGGTCGTTTTCATGAATGGACGGCCTAAAATTATTGATGTGGCATTAGGTGAGTCATTTCCATGCATGTCTATTATGAAGAAGTCACCTGGAAATATAAACTCATCTATCTTAACTAAGACATTCTCACAAAGCCCTAGAGGTCTAATTAAGGATCTATCTACTAGTTGAGTTAAATTACCTATTTTCTTAATATGGGAAAAATTAAGTTCACAAGCGAGTGCATGACATATGAAATTTATAGAGGATCCTAAATCTAACATGGCATGCTGAATTTCTATATCCCCTAAAATGCATGGCAATGTATAGATACCATGATCTAAACACTCATTGGGCAATTTCTTCAAAACAGCATAAATGTTTTCACATACCTCCGGCTTACCTTTCCTAGAGCACCATTTTCTCAAGAATTTTCCTACCTTAAGAATTTGCTTCAGGGTGTCCAGAAGCGGGATGTTGATCTCCACATTCTTGAATAGGTTAAACACGTTCTTCTCCCCCTCTTTCTTGGAATGCTTAGGCTGCAACGCTAACCTGCTAGGAAAGGGAGCTTTAGGAACATAAGAATTGAAATTTAAGGGAGGATCGAAATGTACCCCTTGCATCTTTGGAAAGTCGAGATTGTCTGCTTTCTTTTCAGCCTTCTTTACTTCTCTGTTCTTTTTTAATGCAGGCGAAAAAGGAATTGGTGGATTGGAACTCGGGACTGCTCCACTCCTCAACGTTGCTGTGCATACTTCTTCTCGCCTTGGGATCTTAGGTTGAACAGGTAGCTTGTCCACTTTAGCCTCCAATTTACTGACGGTGTCAGCCAGCTGGGAAATTTGAGTTCCCAGTTGCTGCATCCCAGCTCGGGTCTCGTCTTGGAACTTGAGTTGACCTTCCTGCAAAACTTAAATGCTATTAGGTAAATTTTTAATTGAAATTTCTATAATACCTGGACTCGATCCATGTTGCATATTAAGGCTGGCCTGTATTCGAACCGTAGGCCTAGATGTTATGGCGTCAAGACGCCATACCCAGCATCGAGGAGCCACAACTATTTTCTTTATAAATACCCTCGTTTTATTTTGTCGTTTAGGTTAGCAAGGTTGTAATTTTTGGTCCCTTTTACGATTCTCTCTGTCTTTTATGTTCAAACCTCAATATTTTATGATTTCATGTTGAATTCTCTTGTATTTCTTCATTATTATTGCATAGGGTCACGTGTTTTAGTCGGCTTTACTGCCGTCTAAACCCGTTGACGCCGATTGGATGATTCTTGGGTTGTAGAATGCGTTTCTCTGTGAGTATTCTGTCTGATTTGCTTCTTTAATTTACTTTGCAATTGTATTTTGGATTCGGTTTGTAGAATAAGCATGCACAGTAGGTTAGATTTTCTCCCTAACTCACAACTCGTATGTTTATTATTTGCTAATGTTTGTAGTGCATAGATGATTCATGGGCACGGGTCCCAAGAGAAGTTCTCTGACTTTGTTGCTCTGTATGATAGGTCTAGGATCCAAAATAGCGTTAGAAGTAATCTAGGCCTAATTATTTATAATGTCCTAATCAATCCACTAGACTTAAGGCAATTGGTTAATTGTTTGGTTTGATGGCTTAATTGAATTAGTTAACTAATCAATTAGGGAAATTCGTCTTAACAGAAGAATGTCCTCCTAACCCTAGCCCGACAGGAACTCGAGTAGATCGAGATGCCTACGACAGATGGACTAGAGCCAATGAAAAGGCAAAGGTCTTTATATTGACGAGCATAAGTGATGTTCTATCTAAAAAGCATGAGGGCATGCAAACTACAAGGGAAATAATGGACTCCCTACAGGCCATGTTCGGAAAACCGTCCTCATCCCTTCGCCATGAAGCCCTCTAGTACGGTTATAATTCTTAGATGAAAGAAGGAACTTCTGTTCGAGAACATGTGTTAAACATGATGGTGCATTTTAATGTAGCCGAAGTAAATGGCGTTGTCATAGATGAAAGTAGTCAAGTCAATTTCATTATGGAATCTCTCCCGAAGAGTTTCATACAATTCCGTACCAATTTAGTTATGAACAAAATTGAGTACAACCTAACGACTCTCTTGAACGAGTTTCAGATCTACTAGTCCCTCACTAAAAGTAAAGGACAAGAAAACGAAGTAAATGTTGTTTCTGGTAGGAAGTTCCTAAGAGGATCAAACTCTGGGAATAAATCTGAGTCTTCTACTTCTAAGAACAAAAGAATTCAGTTGAAGAAAAAGAAGGACAAGGGAAAAGGGAAAACTCTCATAATCAAGAAGGGCAAGAAAAAGATTACAGAAAAAGGAATCTGTTTCCACTGTAACCAGGACGGTCACTGGAGAAGAAACTGTCCTAAGTATCTTGCTGAGAAGAAAGCAGAAAAGGCTGAGGATGCCAAGATAGGTAAATACGATTTACTTGTTATTGAATCATACTTAGTTGAAAATGATAACTCCATATGGATATTAGATTCAGGAGCGACTAATCATGTATGTTCTTCTATACAGGAAACTAGTTCCTAGAAAACTCTTGGAGAAAGCGAGGTGACACTCAAAGTAGGAATGGGAGATGTCGTCTCAGCCACAGTAGTGGGAGAAGTACATCTTTGTTTTAGAGATGGATATATTTTGTTGAAAGATGTTTTGTATGTTCCTAGTATGAAAAGGAACTTAATATCTATCTCTTGTTTAATAGAACATGAATATAAAGTATCTTTTGAAATCAATGAAGTGTTTATATTCAAAAGACTTAGTTTCATTTGTTCTGCTAAACTCAAAAACAATTTGTATGTGTTAAGACCGAATGAAATAAAAGTTGTTCATAATACTGAAATGTTCAAAACAGCTTAGACCCAAAATAAAAGACAAAAAGATTCTCAAGATACTCTTCTTTGGCATCTAAGACTAGGACACATAAATCAAAAGCGTATTGAAAGGCTAGTTAAGAGTGGACTTCTAAATGAGTTAGAAGATGACTCATTACCACCTTGTGAATCCTGTCTAGAAGGTAAAATGACCAAAAGACCTTTCTCTGAAAAAGGTCAAAGAGCCAAAGAAACCCTCGAGCTTATACACTCTGACCTCTGTGGTCCTATGAATGTTAAAGCACGTGGAGGATATGAATACTTCATCAGTTTTATTGATGATTATTCAAGATATGGGTATCTTTACCTAATGGTTCAAAAGTCAGAGGCTCTTGAAAAATTCAAAGAGTATAAAGCTGAAGTTGAAAATAAATTAGGCAAAACAATCAAAACTCTACGATCTGATCGAGGAGGAGAGTACATGGATTTGGAATTCCAAGACTACTTGATAGAACATGGAATATCCTCACAACTCTCAACACCTAGTACACCACAATAGAATGGTGTGCCAGAAAGGAGAAACATGACCCTATTGGATATGGTTCGGTCTATGATGAGTTATGCACAATTGTCTGATTCATTCTGGGGTTTTGCAGTCGAAGCTGCTGCATATATTCTGAACATGGTTCCCTCAAAGAGTGTTCCAGAAACACCTTACGAACTATGGAAATGACTTTTGGGTTCCTAGAGTGAGTAAAAATATGGTATAAAAGACTCTAGAATTCCTGTGCAAGTATACACAATCGGCAACAAGTAATATTATCAATCCGAGTCCTGAATTAGCTTCCACTCTACCTATTTTGTGTAACTTTCTAATGGTTTCAAAGATGGTAAAATGATTTGGTTTTATAAGAATTATGATGAAACAAAATAAATGACAGAACAACAAGTAAACAAATAGATAGACAGATTAAAGACATGCGCTGGTTAGGATTTAGTGATTGTTCTAAAAGATGCTCTAGCAATATTATTGATCATGCATTTCTCGCAGTATTATTAGCGGATTCCTCCCGGAACTCCGGAACTTTTGGGATGTGTTTCAACCCAAATGAAGTACGACCGATCAAGCACTAGGCAACTGGCTATCCCTAGCTCAGTCACTGACGTTCACCAATACACAATGATCGTAGTGTGGATAATTGCCGCACACTCTCTACATCATCCTTGAAACTAGAGAGAGCTATTCACACCGGCTGGCCAGGCATGCATAAAATGGAAATAAGCACAACAATTAACCAAAATGCGATAGTCAATATATTACTAAAGATGAAGCACGACAATCACATTATTCCTAACCAACACCTAAGCTACTTAGTTCATAATAGGCATGGAGGTACAAATCACAATCTGAGTAGGCATGTCCATAATCACAAGTTAATAAAGAAAATAAACTCCTTAATCAGCTTGCGGATGATTGTGTTCTTGATGATCTTCAATCTCTCTATACTATTCGGCTTCCAAGGGAAAACATGGAATGGATTTGACTTGGGCGGCTACTTCCTTTTATAGAAGGATAGGAGCTTGAATTAGGCCAACTTGGACACGTGTAGGGCTCTCCTTGCTCCTTTATCACGAAAATTACTCAACAGAAGTCGGTTCATGAAGTTGGCTAACGAGCTGTGACGTGGCAGTTTTGCTCCCAGTTTTGTTGCAGCACAGAATTTGCTCCCTCCAGTCGCCCACCAGCATAATCTACACAAAATAATTTCCAATGCTTCCATTCTTCCAAATGGGTTAAAACATGTAATATCTATCCAAAACCAACCCTAATAAGCATAAAGGACACCCAATTCCCTATATAATTTAGGCCTAAATAACTACCTTTTGGGCAGTTATCATACCCTTAAACTTGAACTATTGCGTGTCCCGAGCAATACTAACCAACCTTCCTTCAAGAATTCAAAACTTTAGACAAAGAATAGCTTAAACAAACCAGACAGTCTAATACTACCATTAACCTTGACCTGAGCACTCTGTAAAACCGAGCTTTGCTGCAGCAAAATGATTCCTCCGGCATGGGCAAATAATCACCACTTTTCAACTTAATTCCAAGAACTCACCACAACATAGCTCTATTATCAGACGTTTCAAAACATATTTTTAAAGGGGTTTATATCCTTGTTTTTCAGACTTAAAGCAGCCTTACAGTCATAAGCTCTTAAGCATGGGATGACCCACTTTATGGTGCAGTATACCCTTGCCTCAAGCTCATCACCAACTAGGCTCAATACTCATTATAAAGCTAAAAAATCCTTAGTTATTCTATCTCTTGCTCCTCAGAATGGCGACATTTTGTGATGAAGCTCATCTAAGTTCTGGGAGACAGAAAAAATTACTGGATCATCATTCATCCCTCAAAACTTTTGCACCGTCAAATTTTTTTCAACAATCAATTTTTTTCAGCAAATCATCATTTTTTTTTCATATTTCCTAGGTCATCTTTTGACGCGAAGACAAACTGTGGGTATCACAAATGTCCCCGATTACTCAATAACCTAACAAATTTTAATTGAAGGAGAGGAATGCTCGAGCAAAATAATTGGAGTAGCAAAAAGTCCCCCAAACTTGAATTATTCATTGTCCCCAATGAATCATTAATTAAGCAATTATACCCCCAAACTTAAAATTTTCTATCTTAATTTTTAAACTAAACATAGGACTCAGATTAAGCTTAAAGTGGATCATACAAGTCTGAAGGATTGGAATTCCCAATTCCGTTACAGCGGAAGCAATTGGACCGTTCGTAAATTAATTTTGTTCTACAAAAATACCAATACATTGGCAAAAGGTTAAGCGATGAGAAACATACCTCCGTTGACGACTCTGAATACTTCAACGAATGATTCTTGATTGCTCTGCAACAACGAAGAACACCACCATTTGATCTTCCCCGCTATAACTCTGAGATTAGGAACGTAGTTGTGGGACTACCTAATCTTGAATGGGAAAAACTCTAGAGAGAAAATTCTCCCTAGAGTTCTTGAGTTGAGAGAATATGAGAAGGCCTTATGGTGGCCATATGTTGTGGTACCTAAACCCTAGGGTTAGTGTTCTATTTATAGGAGAAAGGCCATGAATAAAATATTCATTTAAAATCAATTATTTCCATAACTGATTTAATCTTTTCCATTAATCAATTCCATGACCAATCAATTCCATAATTGATTAATCTTTTCCATAAATGATTGATCACTTCCATAAGTGATTAATCATTTCCATAATTGATTAATTTCCAATTAATTAATTCTTTAATTAATTAATCACCAATTAAATATCATATCAGACCTTCTATTAGTTAATTAATTAATTACCCAATTAAATATCATATATTTAATTTCAGGCCTTCAATTAATTAATTCTATAATATGAATCAAATTCATATCAAAATCTGAACTCCTTCAAATTCTCTTATATCCTATAAATTTAATATGAATCAAATTCATATTAATATTTGAACTTCTTCAAATATTTATTTCTCTCATAGACTATAGTTTAATTAAATCTCATTTAATTTAAACTAAATTGAATAATTAATTAATTCATCTTCTAATTAAATACCCTATATTTAATTAGACATATATTTGAACTCTTTCAAATATATCAATCTCTCAATTTAATAAAGTTTAATCTCAAATTAGACTTTATATTTTAATGCATCATTATATATTATATTAATTTGTATCTCATACAATTAACTTAATTCCCAATATGAATTTGAACTATTCAAATTCTCTCAAGATATATTTGTTCCTAATTACTCTTTACGAGCTAGCAGGGGGACCTAATGGACCTACAGATCAGAAGCTCCAATGATATGAGGTTAACTGATTAAACTCATTAATCAAGTTAACCAATATTCATTAACTATGGGTCATTCCACTAAAGACCCACAGTTGAACTCTTCTCACTGTAGAACATTTCTGTGTCCATGGATGTAGACCTATGCTGGTAAGTCAATCCTTCACGAGTGTTCGTAATCACGACTGGGTCAAATTACCGTTTTACCCCTGTGTTACATCTGTCTCCTTAAGTACCAGTGCTCCTCTAATGAACAACATGTTTATGGTCCAACCATTAAACAAAAAGTTCCTCTCGGGCCAGTGAGAGGACGGGATCCCTTTGTTCAAGTCCCGGAGTCACCACTTAAGGGAACACTCATCTACTTCTCCTAGAAGTGGGAAGGAGTGAATTCCTTCTTGTGTTGTCATGTCCCCAGCCTCCCACTCGGTCTTGTCCCCAAAAAGGAAGGCATATTGAGTCGGCGTATTGGCCACTCTCACCCATGCTAATCAAAGGACAATCCCTCATGAGAAGGAGTTCATGACACACTCAGGATTAAGACTGAGTTACTTAGGTCATCGTATTGAAACAGTAACCTAACTAGTTAACGGTGTTACATCTAGTGGTTTACTATTTCGTGGTCCGGTTTTATGCAAACTCATTGCATAGGATACCCCCACTTGCATGTCTGCTACATGGATGTTTTGGATCAATACGTCTGTATCGAATACAAAGCGGGCCGTATCACATAGTGTTACCAGGATAAGGTACCCAGCCTTATCCCTATACTATAGACCTTTTAGGTTGTTACTTGAACACCGATCCCCGTATGTCCCCACATACTAGTTCAAGTTACATACAAACAACCTTGGATCTTAGTTTATTGGATTTGGGTCAAATTGTGCTATATTTAACAATAACACTTTATTGTTGAAACTCAATAACAGTTTATTGAAACAAGTATACAATTTGTTTACATTTACTATCTACGAGTTTTAGGGCATAAAACCCAACAAACTCCCACTTGAACTAAAACTCTAGTCTAGTGGGATGTACAATAATCTATACAGCAGAGGGTGTATAAATACATGTATAAAACATATACAATGTACAAATACAATAAACTAAGGCATCACTATACCCATTACATAATGGTATCACTATACTCATTACATTTCTCCCACTTGCCCTAGATTACACCTTTGTACATATCTCGTAGATCTAGGCCATCTAGATGTTAAACACTTTAGCCGAGAGAGTCTTTGTAAATGAATCAACAATATTTCATTCAATTTAATGTATCTGCTTGTCTTAGGCTGCGATGTTCTTTTGAATTTGCCACAACACCACTATATCACTATAAAGTGTGATGGGCAAGTTCACATTTGGAACACATTCCAAATCAATCAAAAACTTTCTAAGCCATACAGTCTCTATCACTGCTTCACAAGTAGCTAATTATTCGGCCTATACGGTTAAGACTGTAACTATGCCAACTATAGCTCCATCGTAAAGAGTGACCACAGATACTGATGTAGATTTCCTCAAATCCTTATTAGTTTTAAAATCTGTGTCAGTGTATCCTGTAAGGATCAAATCCTTAGTCCCATACACGAGCATATAGTTCCTCGTTCTCCTCGAATACTTGAGGATATTCTTAACGGTTTTCCAATGATTAAATCTTGGATTAGATTGATACTTACTGACAATCCCTACTGCATAGGGCATTCGTCTCATGCCCTCAACCTCTTGAAGTGTCTTAGGAAACATTTTCTTAGACAAAAGAATTCCATGTCTAAAAGGTAGTGAACCCTTATTGGAATTCTGCATCTTATATCTAACTAACATTTTGTAGATATAAGATACTTGAGACAAGGCTAGCTTTTTGTTCTTACGGTTCCTAAACAATTTGGATCCCAAGAACAAATTCAGCTTCTCCCAAATTTTCATTTGGAATTTGAGCTGCTAGCTCCTTTTACTAGTCAGTAAGATAACCTACATCATTCCCAATGATTAGGATATCAATCATATACAACACTAAGTAAGCTACTAAACTATTGATGATCACTTGTAAACACAAGACTCATCAATGTTCTGATTAAAGCCAAAAGATTTGGTCACTATATCAAATCTTATATTTCAAGATAGAAATCCTTAGGTCAATCCATGAATGGATCACTTAAGCTTGCAAACCCTTTTGCTTTCGATCTTGTTGTCTGAACCCTTCTGGTTAAGACCTTTAATGTCTCGTTTTCTCTTGTAAATCCACTTGTAACTAATAGGTGTTACCCATCAAGCAGATCTACAAGATCCCAGATGGAAGTGAAATACAAAAGACTTCATTTCCAGGTCCATGACTTTAATCCATTGGTCCTCGTCAACATCATTCATTTTCTTTCTAAAAGATAATGAACCCACTATGCCATCATCAGGTATGATGACCTAGGCTTCAAACAAGCCCATGTAACGTTCAGGTTATCAAACAACCGTCCCACTACATTGAGGCAATCTCAACTATTGAGAAGGATGTGACTAACTAGATGCACTGATCCATCAACAACTCTTGTTGAACAGTCAGTCTCATCAACAACTCTTGTGGATGTTACTGTAGCTTCATTACTTAACTTACTTAAACCGACTTTACTCTTGTGATTTATGATTTTTGATGTGAACTTCTTCTGAGAATTTGGCATTTGTCGATAAAATTTCTTTATTCTCTTGTGAATTGAAGAAGTATCCACTTCTCGTTTCCTTTGGGGTTGCCTACTACAGTATGCAATGCAGTCAACACTGCATGACCCCAAAACGAGCCAGACAATTGAGCATAGCTCAACATGGAATGAACCATATCCAATAGGGCTCTATTTCTCCTAAATGAGATTTAGGGTGTGATCCCATGTACTATCAAATAGTTATGGAATCTCAAATCCCTATACTCAACACTTTGATCAGATCGAAGTGTTTTTATTATCTCACCTAACAAGTTTTCAACTTCAGTCCTAAGCCCCTTCGAATATCTCAAGAGCTATAGACTTAAGTTGCATTAGGTAAAGATACTCATACCTTTGAATAATCATCCAAAAAAGATGAATTATTCATGCCCTCCCACTGCTTTAATATATTGAACCTCAAGGATCCAAATGTACAAGCTCTAAGGGCTCTTTGGCTCTTAGATCTTTTCCAGTAAAAGATCTATTAGTCATATTGCTTACAAAGCATGACTTACAAGGTAGTAGAGAGTCATCTTCTAACTCGCTTAGAAGTTCACTCTTGACCAATCTCCCAATCAAATTGAGATTAATATGGTCTACCTTAGAACCAAAGAAAGGTATTTTTCCTTTAGGAGAAATCCTTTGCCTCTTTTCACATTGAGTAGTAGCAGTCTTAAACAACTCAGTGTTCATGACTGCTTTACTCTTGATTAGTCTTAAAACATTTAGGTTACTTTCCAATAAAGCTAAACAAATGTCAACTCCCTTTCTTGAAACAAAACTGCGTTAGCAGAGAAAGGTAAAGAGTAACATTGTTCCATCAAATAAGACACAGAAATCAAATTTCTTTTGATCTTAGGAATTACATACACATTATCTAATAATATGTATTTTCTCCCACTGAGAAAAATAACTTAAAGTTCCCCACTGATATAGCTAAAATAACCTCTCTAATTCTAACTTTGAGAGTTATTACACAAGCATCAAGCTCTTGTCAGGAACTTATTCCTTTAAAAGAAGAACACACGTGATTTGTGGCCCTTGAATCAAGTATTCAGGGAGAATCACTATTCTTCACTAATCACGTTTTCAAGACAGGTAAATGAAAATTACGGTCTTGAACAAGTTCTCTTTCTGCTAAGCAGAGTTCTATGTCATATTCACCAAGAACAATTCTTAATGAATTAAACATATGGGGCATGATGACATTCCTTAGTTAAGAATAATCATAGACTTATTTACCACAATTTGTCGTTTAAGCTTGTTGTATTACCGTTATTTATAAAATGACGTAAGACAACACACATAAAATTATTATATAATTGTTGAAGTAACAAATTACTCGTATTATTAATTGCACCAACCCATCACAAATAATCCAATCAAATTATGCAAAAACAAATAAGCAATCAAAGAAACCCTATAAAACTATTGATTTAGTTTTTGCAACGATACTCCAAAGGTTTAGAACAACAGCCACCGAAGGGTGGTCAGCTATTCCTCCTCTGAATTGAGACAATCTCAACCAAACTCTAACACCAGAATAACTCATATTCCGTTAGCGTTTAGTTACCGTTGTTCGGTCAAGGATTAGTTAACACATTTAACTTATTCCCGTAAGTGTAACCCTCCCACTTTCAGATCTCAGAGGCACGCACCAACAGGCTACCGAAGGGAAAGACAACTGTTGGTGATTAGCCTAAGTGACCCTATCCTATTCAGGAGTTCACGATGTTCTGAATCCTATGATCAGGCCCTCCAAAGGGATGGTTGCGCCAGGACAACCTGCAGGCGGATCATAGGACTCTCACGGTGCGAACTAGGGGTGGAGACCGAGGGACATGTTGACACATGTCCCGTGATAGCGAGCAGAAATGTCGTTATTTTAGTCTCAATTTATTAAGCTTTTTGGTGCTTTAATCGTATTTTTAATGAAAATATTTAATGAATTTTGTTATTTGGTCCTTAGGAGCTAAGTTGGTGTTTTTGGAGAAAAAGAGCCAAAATTGAAGCAATTAAAAGCCCAAATCCTAGCTTGATGTAATTGGAAGCCCAAAGAAGCCAACTATAAAGAAAAGACCAAGAGGAATGAAGAAGAAGGCCCAAAAATCAGCCCAAAAGGAAGCTGAAAAATCTGGAAAATCTGGACAACGTCGAGACGCTAAGCAAGGTAGCGTCGCGACGCTGCCCTTTCTTGTTGCCCAAGCCGCGTGCGCAGCAGCGTCGCGACGTTACCCCTATTCCAGGCCTATAAAAGGCACCCCTTGGGTGCCTCATTCCTCATCAATCATCCTTCCAATTCCTTCCTTTCTCTCTTCTTTAAGGCTCCTTTTGGAGCCCCTCTCAAGGCTTTTGAGCCTTTTTGAGAGGATTCTTCTAGTGGGAAAATTTTGGGGAATTTTGGGGGAGCAATCTTAGAAGCTCAAGGAGTAGTCAGCGGGGGCTCCTAGCGTCAGCGAGGGGTTTTTCGACGGTCAATTCCTTTCCTTTTATGCTCTTTAATATGCTCTCCCTTGTAATTATTGTGGATATTATGTGTAGCTAAACCCCAATTTGGGGTCTTGAAATGAAATGATAGTTGAAATATTGTTATAATTTCTTATCTCTTGCCCATGTCCTAATTATTTGTATGGATGTGCTTAATGCTTTACTCAATCTGGCCAATTGTGTAATGATTCGATTCTTAATGGAAACTCGACGGAGAGAAATTAGGATAGATCATAATCCATGCAACTAGTTTAATTGCCCGTTGTGACACTGGGATTAGTTGATTATGAAGGGAATAAAAGTCCGCACGCAGCGGAAGCGCATCGATTGGACCTTACGCCGTATATTAATTAACATTAAAATACCGTTACGATAACTCAAACAAAACTTTAAACTAACTTTAAAGTCGCTGTAAAAACGGTTTAAACATGCTAGAATAAATCTAAATTTATTTTAAAAAACTTTTCTAACGAAAAGAGGAAGAACCGTTACAAACCTCCGTTGTAGACTTGACCGTTCTTCGCCAACGACGCTCCAACGAACGAAAACGCAGCAGCCTTCTCGCCTCTTGATCGCTGGATTTTCTTCTTTGAATGACACAATAACCACAGAGGTTACACCGGTATGTCTCTAAGTCTAGGAGGCCAAAGACTTGTGGGAGTCTTTCTCTAAGAGGGAGGCTAGAGAGAATTCTAGGTCTTGTCTTTCAAGAGTGTCAAGTGTCATGACCAATTAGGTCTAGTGTTCTATTTATAGAAGAGAGGCCATGAATAAAATATTCAATTAAATCAATCTTTTCCAAAATTGATTCAATCTTATTCCTTAATTAATCAATCATGATCAATCAATTCCCCAATTGATTAATCTTTTCCATAAATGACTAATTTCTTCCATAAGTACTTAGATCATTCCCATAAATGATTAATCACTTCCTTAAGTGATTAATTATTTACATAATTGATTAATTCATGGTTAATGAATTCTTTAATTAATTAACCACCAATTAAATATCACATATTTAATTTCCGGCCTTGAATTAATTAATTTTGCCCAAACACTTTTAGGACTTAAATTAATTGATTCTTTCAATCTTCCATAAATTTATATTTGAACTTCTTCAAATATTAATTTCTCTCATAATAATATATCAATATATATTATATTTATTTCCCTTAGTAAATTGAACATTTTCAATTTACATTTAATTACTTAGTTGCCTCAAATTACTTTACGAGCTACCAGTGGGACCTTATGGACCTGCAGATCAGAAGCTCCAACGATGTGAGATTAATTGGTTAAACTCATTAACCACAATAATCAATATTCGTTAACTGTGTGTACATTCCACTATAGACTCACAGTTGCACTCTTCTCACTGCAGACATATTTTCTGTGTCCACGAAACTTAGACCAATATGGACTAGTTAGTCCTTCACGAGTGTCCGTAACACCAGCTGAGTCAAATTACCGTTTTACCCCTGGGTTACCTCTATTTCCTTAAGTACCAATTCTCCTCTAATGAACAACCTGTTTGTGGTCCAACCATCAAACAGAAAACCCTCTCGTGCCATTGAGAGGGTAGGGCCCTTTGTTCAAGACTCGGAGTAACCACTTAAGGGAACACTCATCTGCTTCCCTAAAGTTGGGAAGGAGTGAATTCCATCTTGTACGATTATGTTCCCAGCTCCCCATTCGGTCTTGTCCCCAAAGTGGTAGGCTTATTGAGTCGGCGTATTGGCCACCCTCACCCATACAAATCAAAGGACAATCTCTCATAAGCAGGAGTCCATAATCAAATCAGGATTAAGACTAAGTTGTCTAGGTCGTCCTAGTGAAATAGAAAACCAACTAGTTAACGGTGTTATAACCATTGGTTACTATTTCGTGGTCCGGTCTTATGCAAACTCATTGCATAGGATACCCCCACTCGCATGTCTCCTACACGAACGCGTTGGATCGCAGCGTTTGTATCAAATACAAAGTGGGTCGTATCCATAGTGTCACCAGGATAAGGCACCCAGTCTTATCCCTATACTATAGACCCTTTAGGTTGTTTCTTGAACAATGATCCCATATGTCGCTACATATAGTTCAAGACTCATATTACAACCTTGGATGTCTAGTTTATTGGATTAGGGTTATTATTAGGCAAAGACAAATATAAAATAACTAATAACAAATAATGGAAAAATATATCAATATTATTTCATTAATATCCGGTCAACGGTTACATTCACTATCTACGAGTTTTAGGGCATAAAACCCAACAAACTCCCACTTGAACTAAAACACTAGTTAGTGGGATGTAAATGCAATAATCTAAAGCTGGAAATACAATGAACTAGGGCATCCTTAAACCCATTATACATTTCTCCCACTTGCCCTAGATGGCATACACATCTCGTAGACCTAGACCTTCTAGATGACCTTCAAACACTTTAGCCGTGAGAGCCTTTGTAAATGGATCAGCGATATTGTGCTCCGAGGCAATCTTAGTGACGATCACATCTCCTCTTTGCACAATCTCCCGTATCAGGTGATACTTCCTCTCGATGTGTTTACCCCGTTTGTGGCTACGAGGTTCTTTTGAGTTGGCTACAGCCCCACTGTTGTCACAGTATAGTGTTATGGGCACGTTCATATTCGGAACTACTTCCAAATCAGTCAAGAACTTTCTGAGCCATACTGCCTCCTTAGCTGCTTCGCAAGTTGCTACATACTCAGCCTCCATGGTTGAGTCTGCTATGCATCCTTGTTTGATGCTTCTCCACACTACTGCTCCTCCATTGAGGGTGAATACTGACCCTGATGTGGATTTCCTAGAATCCTTATCAGCTTGAAAGTCAGAGTCAGTGTATCCAGTAAGAATCAAATCCTTAGCTCCATACACAAGCATGTAGTCCCTCGTTCTCCGAAGATACTTGAGGATATTCTTAACCGCTCCCCAGTGGTCCAACCCTGGATTAGACTGATACCTACTGACTACTCCCACTGCATAACATATGTCAGGCCTAGTGCAGAGCATGGCATACATTAAGCTGCCCACAGCTGAGGCGTAGGGGATGTGTCTCATGTTCTCAACTTCTTGAGGTGTCTTAGGAGATTGTTCCTTAGACAGGTGTACCCCATGTCTGAAGGGTAGGAGTCCCTTCTTGGAGTTTTGCATCGAATATCGAGACAACATCTTGTCAATATACGTTGCTTGAGACAGAGCTAGCGTTTTTTTCTTACGATCCCTAATGATTTGGATTCCCAGAACATATTGAGCCTCTCCCAGATCTTTCATTTGGAATTGGGCTGCTAGCCATTTCTTAATGTCAGTGTGGTATCCTACATCATTCCCAATGAGTAGGATATCGTCTACATAAAGTATTAGAAAAGCTACTTTCCTTTTGTTGACTTTCTTGTATACACAAGGCTCATCAACGTTTTGGTCAAAGCCAAAAGATTTGATTGCAGTATCAAATCTAATGTTCCATGATCTGGATGCTTGTTTCAATCCATAAATGGATCGATTTAGCTTACAAACCTTTTGTTCCTGACCTTGGGCTATGAACCTTTCGGGTTGAGACATAAAGATATTCTCCTCAAGATTACCATTCAGAAAGGCAGTCTTGACGTCCATTTGCCATATTTCATAGTCATAATATGTGGCAATGGATAAAAGAATTCTTATGGACTTTAACATGGCTACAGGAGAAAAGGTTTCCTCATAGTCAACCCCCTCCTTTTGGGTATAACCCTTTGCCACTAGTCTAGCTTTGAAGGTCTGTACCTTTCCAGCTGCATCTCTTTTTCTCTTATAGATCCATTTGCACCCTATGGGTCTTACCCCATATGGTAGATCTGCAAGTTCCCATACAGAATTGGAGTACATTGACTCCATTTCCAGGTTCATGGCTTTGACCCATTCATCCTTATCTTCGTCATTCATTGCCGGTCGATAGGACAATGGATCCTCAATGCCATCATTAGGTATGACAACCTGAGTTTCAGTTAAACCCAAGTAGCGATCAGGTTGTAACACAACCCTCCCACTGCGTCGAGGCATTCCCAACGTTTGAGATGGACGGGATGGATCTGAAGAACTAGTTTCTTCATCAACCCTTGTTGAAGGTCCAACTTCATCAACAACTCTTGATGATTCTTCAGTAGCTTCTCCTAATATTATTTTGCTTCATGGTTTATGATCTCTCATGTGGTCTTCCTCTAAGAAAGTGGCGTTTGTCGATACAATCACCTTATTTTCTTGTGGGTCGTAGAAATAACCACCTCTCGTTTCTTTAGGGTAACCAACAAATTGGCACAGTTTTGAGCGAGGTTCCAGTTTCTTAGGATTCGTCACAAGCACGTGTGCTGGACAACCCCAGATGCGAAAGTGATGCAAACTAGGTTTACGCCCCTTCCATAACTCGAAAGGTGTTTCAGAAACACTTTTCGAGGGAACATTGTTCAAGATGTATACTGCAGTCTCTACTGCATATCCCCAAAACGAGCTAGGCAATTGAGCATAGCTCATCATTGATCGAACCATGTCTAACAAGGTTCTATTTCTCCTTTCTGACACACCATTCTTCTGAGGTGTACCAGGGGCTGAGAGTTGAGATTGGATTCCATGTTCTATCATATAATCCTGGAATCTTTGATCCATATACTCCCCTCCTCGATCAGATCGAAGTACTTTAATAGATTTACCTAATAGGTTTTCAACTTCAGCCTTAAACTCCTTAAACTTTTCAAGGGCTTCAGACTTATGTCCCATTAGGTATAAGTAACCATATCTTGAATAATCATCTATAAATGAGATGAAATATTCGTACCCTCCTCGAGCTTTTACATTCATTGGACCACATAGATCCGAATGTATTAACTCTAAGGGTTCTTTGGCTCTGTAACCTTTTCCAGTAAAGGGTCTTTTGGTCATTTTTCCCTCGAGACAAGATTCATAAGGTGGTAGTGAATCATCTTCTAACTTGCTTAGAAGTCCATTCTTTACCAAACGACCGATCCTATCGATGTTTATATGACCAAGTCTAAGATGCCAAAGATGAGTATTGTTACTTGATGGAGAAATCTTTTGCCTTTTACTTTGAGTTTCAGCAGTTTTAAATAATTCGTGATTTAAAAGTGCTTTGTTTTCGGTTGGTCTTAAAACATACAAGTTATTTTCCAATTTGGCTGAACAAATAAGTACACCATTTTTATAAATGAACGCTTCATTCATATCAAAAGTAACTGTATACGATTGTTCAATCAAACATGAAATAGAAATCAAGTTCCTCTTAATCTTGGGAACGATTAACAAACTTTCTAAAAGTAAGAATCTATTTCTAAAAAATAACTTCACAGCTCCCACTGCTTTAGCTGAAATGACTTCTCCAGTTCCGACCCTGAGTGTCATTTCTCCATCGTTCAACTGCCGAAAGGAACTATTTTCCTGAAAAGAAGAGCAAACATGATTAGTTGCTCCTGAATCAAGTATCCAGGTAAACTCATCATGTTCTACCAGGCATGTTTCTAAAACCAGTAAATCAAATTTACCTTCCTTTTCCTTCTTTTTCTCAGCAAGGTATTTGGGCAGTTTCTCTTCCAATGTCCATCTACATTGCAGTGAAAACACTTGCCCTTATCTGCCACAGCTTTGGCTTTTCCCTTGCTTTTAGCAGCAGTACTGGGAGCTTTCCCCTTGTTTCCTTTCTTCTTCTGAGTTTTCTTTGAAGAAGTGGCTACAGATTTAGTTCCAGAGGATGAACCCTTCTCGAACTTTCTTTTAGAGTGAACAACGTTTGCCTCTCCTTCTATCTGTCCCTTGTTCTTAAGAAGAGACTGATAGAGCTGTAGCTCATTCAGGAGGCTAGTCAGGTTTAATGTTATTTTATTCATCATTGCATTGCTTCGAAACTGTAGAAAACTCTTCGGAAGAGATTCTAAGATGAATGCAACCTGACTACGCTCATCTATGATCGCCCCGTTAACCTCTGCCACGTTGAATTGGACCATCATATCCAGGACATGCTCCCGAACAGACGTGCCCTCTTTCATGCGACAGCTATAAACGTATTTGAGAGCGTCATGGTGGAGTTGGTAGGACGGTTGTCCAAACATCTCCTGGAGAGAGTTCATAATCTCCCTCGCTGTTACCATGCTCTCATGCCTTTTAGCCAAAACTTCAGATAAGCTGGCTAAGATATAGACGCGAGTCTTATCATTGGCCTTTGTCCAGCGGTCATAAGCATCCTTAACTGCCTGGGATGCATTACGAGCAGGGGCTGGAGGACAATCCTCCGTTAAGACGAACCGTAGATCATTGACAACAAGAATCGTATTCAGGTTCGACTTCCACGTAGCATAATTTTCGCCGGTTAATTTCTCATTTTTAAGCAGAGAGACAATTGAGGAAGACATTGCTGAAATTTAAACAAACAATGACCGTATTAGTTATCTTTGCCTTAACCCATCATACAAGCAAACAATTGCACACAATCCAATCAATTTAGCAAAACAGACAATCACAGAACCCTAAAACTATCGATTTAGTTTTGCAACGACGTTTCAGAGGTTTAGAATGTCAGCCACCGAAGGGTGATCAGACACTCCTCCTTTGAAATGAGACACCTCTCAGCTAATTCTAATTCCAGAATAACTCATATTCCTATAGACATTAGCCACCGTCGTTAGGTCAAGGATTTGTTAACACTTTTAACTCATCCTCGTAAGTGTAACCCTCCCACTTTCAGATCTCAGAGGCACGCACCAACAGGCTACCGAAGGGAAAGACAACTGTTGGTGATTAGCCTAAGAGCTCCTATCCTTTTCAGGAGTTCACGATGTTCCGAATCCTATGACCAGGCCCTCCGAAGGGATGGTTGCGCCAGGACAACCTGCAGGCGGATCATAGGACTCTCACGGTGTGAACTATGGGTGGAGACCGAGGGATACGTTGACACGTGTCCCGCTCCCACTTACTCTAGACATTTTTCCCATTCACCTTGATATTGATCCATGCAAACACTTTCCGAAGGGAGGCCGCTCCTAAGGCGACTCGAAGCCGAGCATGAATCTCACGTTGTGAATATAGGGACGTAGGAGCAAAACTTGATTTAAATCTCGTTTTGTAATTTTCCTCCCACTGAAAATGTCCTAAGGTTAATATAGGGTT
Source organism: Luffa acutangula (assembly GCA_036850905.1). Taxonomy (NCBI): domain Eukaryota; kingdom Viridiplantae; phylum Streptophyta; class Magnoliopsida; order Cucurbitales; family Cucurbitaceae; genus Luffa; species Luffa acutangula. Next base: position 27,885,219 of record CM072099.1, read on the forward strand.
GTTTAACTTAGATAGTATTCGGCTAAGTCAATCTATCTAAGTCTGATCCTATTATAACAATTATGGAAAGGATTCAACTGCAATCTTTTGGGTGAATTAAACTTCTTTTAATAAACCCAACATTGCAAGTCAACATTACTATGGTTAATTCAACTCAATGTTCGGGTCAGTTCCCAGGTAGGAGGTGTTCCGTAAACCGTCAACTTAAATACCCCCAGCCTTAGACAGAACTTTACCGAGAGAGTTCCCTTATAACCTTAGTAATGTAAGGTCTTTACTCTAAAGATCTAGGTGTATTAAACACTTTTAATAAACCTAGTGATATTGCATGCTAACATTTAACTATGATTAATTCAACTCCGGTATTCCAGGTCAGTTCCCAAGTAGGAGGTGTTCCGTAAACCGTCAACTTAAATACCCCCAGCCTTAGACAGAACATTACCGGTGGAGTTCCCTTATAATCATAGCAATGTTTTTCCTACTTAGTCAATTAAAACTATTTTTAATCATAAGTAAGAAAAGATTCTAATCCTATTAGAAATTGATCTAGGTCTAATTAATTTTAAACAATTTAAAATTAATCCAATTTATCCTATGATCTTATGTTTGCATGCAAATCTTGATTATAGATTGACGGTTTCTAATCATTAATATTAAAGAACTATTTCAATTTTAATGATTAATCCTATAATCAAGAATCTATGGTTTAATTCATTCAACAATCTCATTCAAATTAAAAAATTAAACCACATCAATTGCATGAATAATATAACAATTATATTGTTAACTATGGATGTTTCATGCTTCATGCAATTTTGATTTTCTTTTATTATAACAATTATAAGCCAATCAAGAAAATCAATCAAGCATGCTTCATTCATCACATTAAACATAACTATTTATATTTAATTTAGGTAATGACATGCTTCATGCTTTCCAATTTTTCATATAATTAATATACACTTATATTAAAAAATATGAAAACAAATCCATGCATTTAAAACATACATTATAACAATTTATAATATATAAAAATGCATGAGCATGTTTATAACCTAAGGTGGGATTAAATATTCTATATGACATCCATAAAGCATATAAATAGCAATTGAACCGGTTAATTTTGGCCCCTAGGATAAAATAAAACATTAAATTACATTAATTTAGCTAAATTCTATCCTAAAAATCCTTGTACAGCTCCGGAATTTTGTCAAGACATCATGAACCGCCCCGAACCACCTCGATCCGGCCTCCAAAATCACGAACCACGCCAAAAATTGGTTGAACCGAGCCAATAACACAGAAAATCGGGCTGATCCAAAAAAAAATGAACCAGACCATTTCCTTGTCCGGATCCTGGTCCGGATCCCGGTCTGGATCCCGGTCCGGATCCCGGTCCCGGTCCGGATCCCGGTCTCGGTCGGGATCTCGATCTCGATCCCGGTCTGGATCCCGGTCCGGATCCCGGTCTCGACCGGGAAAATTTCCAGTATGCCCTAAAATGTCGATTCCACTGTTCTGCACTCTGTTTTTCCGAATTCCAACGCCGTTCTTCACGATTTTCGCCCAAAATCATCTCGATCTCCATCGATAACAGCCCTAAATCTAGACACGGACTTACAAGGACTCGATTTACATAAAAATTACCCGAAACACCGGGCCTTACATGATCAAAATCACATAAAAAAAATCTATGGCCATAAAATTAACCCAAACAGTTCAACGCAAACCGAACATACATTATGCATAAATCCCACCTTTTAGAGCCTATCGCAACTTTTAATATTAATTAATAGGGACAGCGATGGCTCTGATGCCGATTGAAGGGAATAAAAGTCCCCACGCAGCGGAAGCGCATCGATTGGACCTTACGCCGTATATTAATTAACATTAAAATACCGTTACGATAACTCAAACAAAACTTTAAACTAACTTTAAAGTCGCTGTAAAAACGGTTTAAACATGCTAGAATAAATCTAAATTTATTTTAAAAAACTTTTCTAACGAAAAGAGGAAGAACCGTTACAAACCTCCGTTGTAGACTTGACCGTTCTTCGCCAACGACGCTCCAACGAACGAAAACGCAGCAGCCTTCTCGCCTCTTGATCGCTGGATTTTCTTCTTTGAATGACACAATAACCACAGAGGTTACACCGGTATGTCTCTAAGTCTAGGAGGCCAAAGACTTGTGGGAGTCTTTCTCTAAGAGGGAGGCTAGAGAGAATTCTAGGTCTTGTCTTTCAAGAGTGTCAAGTGTCATGACCAATTAGGTCTAGTGTTCTATTTATAGAAGAGAGGCCATGAATAAAATATTCAATTAAATCAATCTTTTCCAAAATTGATTCAATCTTATTCCTTAATTAATCAATCATGATCAATCAATTCCCCAATTGATTAATCTTTTCCATAAATGACTAATTTCTTCCATAAGTACTTAGATCATTCCCATAAATGATTAATCACTTCCTTAAGTGATTAATTATTTACATAATTGATTAATTCATGGTTAATGAATTCTTTAATTAATTAACCACCAATTAAATATCACATATTTAATTTCCGGCCTTGAATTAATTAATTTTGCCCAAACACTTTTAGGACTTAAATTAATTGATTCTTTCAATCTTCCATAAATTTATATTTGAACTTCTTCAAATATTAATTTCTCTCATAATAATATATCAATATATATTATATTTATTTCCCTTAGTAAATTGAACATTTTCAATTTACATTTAATTACTTAGTTGCCTCAAATTACTTTACGAGCTACCAGTGGGACCTTATGGACCTGCAGATCAGAAGCTCCAACGATGTGAGATTAATTGGTTAAACTCATTAACCACAATAATCAATATTCGTTAACTGTGTGTACATTCCACTATAGACTCACAGTTGCACTCTTCTCACTGCAGACATATTTTATGTGTCCACGGAACTTAGACCAATATCGACTAGTTAGTCCTTCACGAGTGTCCGTAACACCAGCTGGGTCAATTACCGTTTTACCCCTGGGTTACCTCTATTTCCTTAAGTACCAATTCTCCTCTAATGAACAACCTGTTTGTGGTCCAACCATCAAACAGAAAACCCTCTCGTGCCATTGAGAGGGTATGGCCCTTTGTTCAAGACTCGGAGTAACCACTTAAGGGAACACTCATCTGCTTCCCTAAAGTTGGGAAGGAGTGAATTCCATCTTGTACGATTATGTTCCCAGCTCCCCATTCGGTCTTGTCCCCAAAGTGGTAGGCTTATTGAGTCGGCGTATTGGCCACTCTCACCCATACAAATCAAAGGACAATCTCTCATGAGCAGGAGTCCATAATCAACTCAGGATTAAGACTAAGTTGTCTAGGTCGTCCTAGTGAAATAGAAAACCAACTAGTTAACGGTGTTATAACCATTGGTTACTATTTCGTGGTCCGGTCTTATGCAAACTCATTGCATAGGATACCCCCACTCGCATGTCTCCTACACGAACTCGTTGGATCGCAGCGTTTGTATCAAATACAAAGTGGGCCGTATCCATAGTGTCACCAGGATAAGGCACCCAGTCTTATCCCTATACTATAGACCCTTTAGGTTGTTTCTTGAACAATGATCCCATATGTCGCTACATATAGTTCAAGACTCATATTACAACCTTGGATGTCTAGTTTATTGGATTAGGGTTATTATTAGGCAAAGACAAATATAAAATAACTAATAACAAATAATGGAAAAATATATCAATATTATTTCATTAATATCCGGTCAACGGTTACATTCACTATCTACGAGTTTTAGGGCATAAAACCCAACAGATTAAACTTAAATTCCTAAAATGAATCAGAGCGTAATAATTAATGATTTTTAATAGCGCTAAGGACACTTAGGTTGTTAAAATGAATTAATTACAATTAGGGGAAACCGACAGGAGAACCTATGTGATTACGGAGATCCTAGGATTATAATTAGTTGGGCAATGAGATAGGATAATTATAGCAATTATTTAGCTAATCATTGATTTTCAATAGGGGTGTAAAATTTTCGGATCGGGTCGGTTGTACGGACAAACCGACCCGACCCGATCTTGGCTCGGTTGTACGGACAACCCGACCCGACTTGGCCCGAACCGGTCGGGTGGCCTTTTTTTCAGCTTTATTTATTTTATTGTTTTGAATAACACCTCTGTTTGCCCTAAATATTCAAATAAAACACCCTAAAAAACATGAATCTTCCTCCAAAAGATGCAGATTATCGCAAAAAAATTGTGTTCCAAACTCTCATTTTGAATTTTTGTAGATACTTGCTGGGTGATTATCGCAAAAGTTTTAGCCTTGAAAGTTTTATCACAACAATCATTTATAAGATCAAACGTTTGCTGGAGGAATACAAAATTAAAAACAAAATAATAATATTTTACCTAATCCATTATGGAAAAAGCAATTTGAAGTGAAGTGAAGCAATATCACCGAACTAGGTTATAAAAATTTGTGTTCCTCAAGTGAAGCAATATCACCAATTTCTGGAGGAATCTGACCACTAAGTTGGTTTCCCAACATGGAACTGATCAAAAACCCAAATACCAAAATCACAGAAAATACCCAAATCACAGAAAGTCTTTATTCCACAAAGACTTGGAGATTCTCAACGAAAGAAAAAAAGAACCCAAATCACAGAAAATTGAACAAAAACCCAGTTGAAGAAGAAAGGGAAGAAAAGCCAAATCTCATTTGAAAAATCACGCCGGAGAGGAGAAATCGAGCATGCATGAGCACGAATGGCGCCGGTGAGGAGAAATCAAGCCTGCAAGAGCACGAATGACGCCGACGACAAGACCACGAGCACGAACAAGGGGTTTGTTTCAAAATCTAAACTGATGCCGACGAGGAGAGAGCGAGCACAAGCAACAACACCATCGAGGAAACCACGAGCAACGACATGACGACGCGAACAGAAAGAGAGAGAGAAAAAGGCGAACAGGATGAGTAGAGAGAGCGGTTGTTGAGAAAAAAGAAGGAAAGAAGGAGACGGCGCTGAGAAAACTAAAAAGATTTAGGGCAACACACATTATATATCGGTTTAGATAACCGAACCGAACCGACCAGTTCGGTTCGGTTTTGAGTTTAAGAGTCTTTTAAACCGAACTGACCTGAATCGAACCGACCGGTTCGGTTCGGTTCTTCGGTTCGGTTCAGTTTTATACACCCCTAATTTTCAAGACCCCTCTTCCCATTTAAAGAAAACTCTTTCTCCACATTTTATTTTTGATTGATCAATTTGTTTTCATTAATCATCTTGAATTTAGATCTTTTTATTGCATGAAGTGGTCCCTAAATATTATTTCGTCTAAGTATTTTCAGTGCCCAAGAGAATTTTAATTATTTGCTTAAGTTTCGCTTCGCCTCCCTGAGGATTCGATACTCGGAATACTTTCCGTTTTATATTACTTGCGGCCCGTGCGCTTTGCGGTCCCATCAAGTTTTAGGCGCCGTTGCCGGGGAGGCTTGATTTTTAAGCAAAAATAAATTTTTCTTGACATCGAAAAGAAAAGGATAAATGGTAATTTAGGTGTAAATATTTTTCTTTCTTCATTTTGTGAATATTATTTTATTTTTGTTTGGTTCTTTTTGTCGTCTGGGAGCATTGTATGCGAAGAAACAAGGTGGTTGATTTGTTTCCGTTAGATCTTGAGATTAACAGGACTCTTAAATTCATTAGAAGAGGAAAAAGATTAGCAGAAACGATGGCCCACCAAGAAGAAGCTCCCAAGGCAATTAGAGATTTTTTGCAGCCAGTTCTTCCTACTGAGAATTCTGGAATTGTCTACGCCCCCATCCAAGCTACAAATTTTGAGCTAAAAACAGGGTTGATTCAGATGGCACGCGATAACTCATTCAAGGGACATCCTTCCGAGGACCCCCACTCTCATCTGCGATCATTCCTAGAAATATGCGGGACGGTAAAGATGAACGGAGTTCCGGCCAACGCAATCAGATTGAGGCTGTTTCCATTTTCTCTACAGGATAAAGCAAAAGATTGGCTCGAATCAGTCGAGACGGGCAGCATCAGTACTTGGGACGAGCTTGCCCAGGCTTTTCTGACAAATTTTTTTCCACCGGCTAAGACTACCAAGCTCTGGACTGAAATTGGAACATTCAGGCAGCTTGACGAGGAGCAGTTATACGAAGCGTGGGAAAGATATAAGGAAATGCTTAGGCGATGCCCCCAACACGGATATCCTGATTGGCTTCAGGTACAGTTATTTTATAATGGATTAAACCCCTCCACAAAGACAGTCCTAGACACATCAGCAGGAGGGAGTTTTCTTTCAAAAACAGTGACAGAAGCCAAAGACCTGCTTGAGGAAATGGCGGCAACAAGTTATCAATGGCCGACGGAGAGAGGAACAATTACAAAGAAGGCTGGATTATATGAATTGGATGAATCAAGTTCACTGAAAGCGCAACTGGCATCTCTGACCAATGCACTAAACAAATTGACGTCATCTGAGGTGGTTAAGTCCATTTCCACCTTAGCTGAAGGTCATTCAAAGAAGGAAGGTCAAGATGTGGAAGAAGTTCAATACATAGGAAATAGATCATATACTCAAGGAGTACCAAACTTCTACCACCCTAGTCTGCGCAATCACGAGAACTTCTCATATGCGAATACGAAGAATGTTTTGCAGCCACCCCCAGGTTTTGCATCAACGAGTACTCCTAAAAAGAAAAATAATCTGGAGGAGATGGTGGCTTTATTCATCAAGGAACAAAGAATATTGAATGTGAATCTCCAGACATCAGTAAACAACCACGACGCAGCTCTAAAGAATATGGAAGTACAGATAGGTCAGATTGCTTCAGTAGTAAATGCCCTTCATAAGGGAAAATTTCCAAGTGATACTGAGCCTAACCCGAAAGAGCAGTGTAAGATGGTGGTTCTGAGAAGTGGCAGAAGACTGGAGGACAGTTCAGAGAAGAAAAAGGAAGAAGAAAAGAGAAGGGATGAAGATGAAGGGACTGAGACACAAAAAGCCTCCTCTGAAAGGTTCCAACATCCTCCCAACTCTATTGAATTAAAATGTGATTTTTCTAACAGCTTTGCAGGTAGAAAAGAAGATGAGAGGCAGAATGACAATAAGAAGCTGACTGAGGAAGAAGTGGTTCCATGCAACCACCATGATAGAGGTTCGCATATTAGCCCGCCCAAGCGGAGGGGCGAATGTCCAACCTTTGATTTCAGGGAGTTACCTTTTCCTCAAAGATTTAAAAATGTCAAATTAGATGAACAATTTCAAAAAATCTTAGAAATGTTTAAAAAGTTGACTGTGAATATTCCATTGGTAGAAGCTTTGTATAATATGCCAAATTATGGAAAATTCATGAAGGAAATGCTTTCTAAAAAGAAAAGTCTGAAAAAAGAAGTTTTTAATTTATCTAAGAGTAGCAGTACCATTATTTCTGGTAGGATACCCTCTAAGCAGAAAGATCCAGGGAGTTTTACTGTTCCCTGCACCATAGGAGAAGTATCCTTTGATAGGGCTCTATGTGATTTGGGAGCAAGTATAAATTTGATGTCCTACTCTGTGTACAGGAAGATTGGTTTATCAAGTATGACAGACACCGACGTCACTCTCCAGCTTGCTGACAGATCGATTACCCACCCGATGGGTGTTGTGGAGGACGTGTTGGTGAAAGTCAACAAATTCATCTTCCCTGTAGATTTCGTGGTACTGGACATGAAGGAGGACAAAGAAGTGCCAATTATCTTAGGCAGACCTTTCCTAGCCACTGGTAAGGCTGAGATCAGCGTGCATACAGGTAAGCTTACCTTGAACATTGATGATGAAAAAGTCGTGTTTAGTATTTTTGGCCAAGATGAATCTGTTTGTAGTTTGCATACATGTTTTTCTGTTGGGCCTGAATACTTGACTGATGACGATGAAAAGGTAGACTATAATCTTGGCCTAGGTTTAGGAGAAATGCTTATTGATAATGTGAATTTTGATCATGATGCATATATGGATAATCCTATGTTTGAAAATGATTTGGATCTGCCTGACTTTGAAAATGAATTAGACTTGCCTGCTTGTGAAAATGAAAGATCTGCAGTTGATGATTTACCTTCCTTTGAAAATGAATTAGATTTGCCTGAAATGGATAATTTTGATGATGATATTGAATTGCCTAACATTGAGCATAAACATAAAAGGCATAAAAAAGATTGCTCGATAGATAATTTTGAGTCTGACTATGATTACAGTGAATCTATTGAGTCTGATCTTGACATTCCTGAATGCATGAATCCTGACAATGTGAATACTTTTTTTTCATGTCCTGATGATGTGTATAGCATAGAATCTGACCCAGAAGAACTTGAATCTGTGCATAGTATAAAATCTGATCTTGAAATTCTTGAATTCTTTAATTCTTCTGATGATGAGTCATGTGATAGCTTAGTTGAATCATTTTTTAATTCTAAGCCTAAAGGATCTACTGAACATGTAGATATTTTTTCTGATGAATGGACTGGCATGATTGATAGGCCATCTCTAGATCCTAGACCAGTAGATATTATAACGCTTGATGACTCTGTTAACAACTGTTTTGAAAATAGAGATTTAGAAAAGAGATTTGATGCAGCTGATTATTTTCTGAAATGTTATTATGAGAATCTCTTTAGTGAAGATGGGCCAGGGGAAAGTTTTTTTTCTCCCCTGTTTGTAGTTTGCAATTCGGTGTGTGATTTCTTGCAGGGCCCGGAGGATGATGAAAATTTTTATTTTGAGCCTCCGTAAGCGTGCCGAGCCTAGTCTAGCTAAAGACGTTAAAGAAAGCGCTGCTTGGGAGGCAACCCAAGGATTAAAGTAGTTAGTTGTTTTTGCGGTAAATAATTTTCTTTGCTCCGTGATCCAATTTTGTTTTGCAGGATCACCTTAGCAAATCCCAAAATTCCACATTTCCCATTTTTCATGGATCCAAAGGAAAAGAATGAAGCGCTCCTAGTTCAGGGAAGTCTCAGTATCTCTCTTTATGCTTGTCTGTTTTAAAACATTGGGGACAATGTTTAGTTTAAGTTTGGGGGGGAGGCTTCCGCTGTGTTGAGCATATTTAAATTCTGTTGGATGCATGAATAGATAGCCATGATAGCCAAGGATGTGATTTTTGAAATTTTGGGAGAAAATGGTTTATATGTTGTGGAATCTGGGAGCACGACAGAAATTGTGAAATTTTAAAATTTTTTGATACTTAGTTTTGATGTCTAAAGCATGAAATAGTCTTATCTAATGACGTCTTTGAAAATCTAGATTCTTATTATGGTTTTCAAAGTTGTTGTCACCCCGATAGGCTTAGTTTCTAATATTAGGAAGTTCATGCTTGATTGCTCTAAAGAACTAGGTAGGAAAAAATGTTATGCCTGCTGAGAGAAAAGCAAAAGCAACAAAAGAAAATGTGAGAAAAAGAAAATCTGTTGGAAAAGAATTTTTGCTTGCTCAAAAGAAAAAAAAAGCCTAGGGGTAAAAAGAGCTCCCTGCGGTGTGATCAGTTAGGCCAACCAGAGAATAAAATTCGGGTTAAGGGTCCCTGCACCGTAGTGTGAAAGCTAGTACCATTAGATATCAAAATGCAAGTTTGGGGGAGGAGCAAAAGAAAAAGAAAAGAAAAAGAAAAGAAAAAGAAGAGAAAAAGAAAAATCATGTGAGAAGTCTGCTCCCCCATGAAGAAAAGAAAAGATGTCAGGCACCCTAGTTTCTTTTTTTTTGCATGATAGAAGGACTCCGAAGTATTAGGGGCTCTTAGCCAGTGTACGGGGAAAACAAATGGAGAAAGCCATAAGACTAATCTAGGTTAGTAAAAGAATCAATAGATAAGTCTTGAGCATGTTATTCATTAATCTTAAGTTCAAACTAGTTTAAGATTTCTTCAAGAGTATGCGGTGCTTGCTTATTCCACTTGCATGTTTTCCATTCGATCCTAAAAGTTCCAAAATCATTGAGGGTTGAGCGATTCTATTTCATGCATCTTTAGAATTTATTTTGCTCGGGACTAGCAAAAGCTTAAGTTTGGGGGTGTGATAGCGAGCAGAAATGTCGCTATTTTAGTCTCAATTTATTAAGCTTTTTGGTGCTTTAATCGTATTTTTAATGAATATATTTAATGAATTTTGTTATTTGGTCCTTAGGAGCTAAGTTGGTGTTTTTGGAGAAAAAGAGCCAAAATTGAAGCAATTAAAAGCCTAAATCCTAGCTTGATGTAATTGGAAGCCCAAAGAAGCCAACTATAAAGAAAAGACCAAGAGGAATGAAGAAGAAGGCCCAAAAATCAGCCCAAAAGGAAGCTGAAAAATCTGGAAAATCTGAAAGTGTCGAGACGCTAAGCAAGGTAGCGTCGCGACGCTGCCCTTTCTTGTTGCCCAAGCCGCGTGCGCAGCAGCGTCGCGACGTTACCCCTATTCCAGGCCTATAAAAGGCACCCCTTGGGTGCCTCATTCCTCATCAATCATCCTTCCAATTCCTTCCTTTCTCTCTTCTTTAAGGCTCCTTTTGGAGCCCCTCTCAAGGCTTTTGAGCCTTTTTGAGAGGATTCTTCTAGTGGGAAAATTTTTCGGAATTTTGGGGGAGCAATCTTAGAAGCTCAAGGAGTAGTCAGCGGGGGCTCCTAGCGTCAGCGAGGGGTTTTTCGACGGTCAATTCCTTTCCTTTTATGCTCTTTAATATGCTTTCCCTTGTAATTATTGTGGATATTATGTGTAGCTAAACCCCAATTTGGGGTCTTGAAATGAAATGATAGTTGAAATATTGTTATAATTTCTTATCTCTTGCCCATGTCCTAATTATTTGTATGGATGTGCTTAATGCTTTACTCAATCTGGCCAATTGTGTAATGATTCGATTCTTAATGGAAACTCGACGGAGAGAAATTAGGATAGATCATAATCCATGCAACTAGTTTAATTGTCCGTTGTGACACCGGGATTAGTCTATTAAACTTAGATTCCTAAAATGAATCAGAGCGTAATAATTAATGATTTTTAATAGCGTTAAGAACACTTAGGTTGTTAAAATGAATTAATTACAATTAGGGGAAACCGACAGGACAACAAGTAAACAAATAGATAGACAGATTAAAGACAGGCGCTGGTTAGGATTTAGTGATTGTTCTAAAAGATGCTCTAGCAATATTATTGATCATGCATTTCTCGCAATATTATTAGCGGATTCCTCCTGGAACTCCGGATCTTTTGGGATGTGTTTCAACCCCAATGAAGTACGACCGATCAAACACTAGGAAACTGGCTATCCCTAGCTCAGTAACTGACGTTCACCAATACACAATGATCGTAGTGTGGATCATTGTCACACACTCTCTAAATCATCCCTGAAACTAGAGAGAGCTATTCACACCGGCTGGCCAGGCGAGCATAAAATGGAAATAAGCACAACAATTAACCAAAATGCGATAGTCAATATATTACTAAAGATGAAGCACGAAAATCACATTATTCCTAACCAACACCTAAGCTACTTAGTTCATAATAGGCATGGAAATACAAATCACAATCTGAGTAGGCATGTCCATAATCACAAGTTAATAAAGAAAATAAACTCCTTAATCAGCTTGCGGATGATGGTGTTCTTGATGATCTTCAATCTCTCTATACTATTCGGCTTCCAAGGGAAAACATGGAATGGATTTGACTTGGGCGGCTACTTCCTTTTATAGAAGGATAGGAGGCTTCAATTAGGTCAACTTGGACACATGTAGGGCTCTTCTTGCTCCTTTATCACGAAAATTACTCAACAGAAGTCGGTTCATGAAGTTGGCTAACGAGCTGTGACGTGGCAGTTTTGCTCCCAGTTTTGCTGCAGCACAGAATTTGCTCCCTCCAGTCGCCCAGCAGCATAATCTACACAAAATAATTTCCAATGCTTCCATTCTTCCAAATGGGTTAAAACATGTAATATCTATCCAAAACCAACCCTAATAAGCATAAAGGACACACAATTCCCTATATAATTAGGCCTAAATAACTACCTTTTGGGCAGTTATCAATGACGTAAAGGGAGTTTACGACACTTCAGAATTTGGGGATGTCCAGCACACGTGTTGGTGCAGAAACCAAAGAATTGGAACGACGTTCAAGAATATGCCTTTTTATAGGATACCCTAAAGAAACAAAAGGAGGTCTGTTTTATGATCCTCAAGAAAACAAGGTAATTGTTTCGACCAATGCCACATTTCTTGAAGAAGATCATATGAAAAATCATTAAACACGCAGTGAACTAATACTTAAAGAAATTTCCAGGGAAACTACGAACAAACAAACAAGAGTTGTTAGTGAAGTTGGTCCTTCGAAACCATCTCAAGATGTGAGTATGCCTCGTCGTAGTGGGAGGGTTATAATTCAACCTAACCGCTACATGGGTTTGACAAAAACTCAATTCATCATACCTAATGATGAAGTAAAGGATCCATTATCTTATAGACAAGCAATGGGTGATAAAGATAAGGACCAATGGGTCAATGTCATGAACCTTGAGATAGAATCTATGCATTTTAACTTAGTCTGGGAACTTGTAGATCAACCAAGTGATGTACAACCTATCGGTTGCAAGTGGATCTATAAGAGAAAGCGATAACAAACTGGTAAGGTACAAACCTTCAAAGCCCAATTGGTGGCTAAAGGTTATAACCATAAAGAAGGAATTGATTTTGATGAAACCTTCTTACTAGTAGCGATGTTGAAATCAATAAGAATACTCCTATCCATTTCTGCTTTTTATAATTATGAAATTTGGAAAATGGATGTCAAGACTGTGTTTCTAAACGAAAATCTTGATGACAGTATTTACATGGGCCAACCAGAAGGGTTCATAGTCCAGGGAGAAGAACAAAAGGTTTGCAAGCTAAACAAATCCATCTATGGATTAAAACACGCCTCGAGATCCTCGAGATCCTAGAACAAAAGATTTGACACTGTAATCAAATCTTATGGTTTTGAACAGAATATAGATGAACCTTATGTATACAAAAGGATCATTGATTCTACTGTAGTTTTCTTAATTTTGTATGTTGATGACATCCTACTTATAGGAAATGTAGTGGGAGTATTGTCTGACATTAAGCAGTGGCTAGGAGCTCAATTCCAAATGAAGGATTTGAGAGAAGCTCAATATGTTCTGGGGATCCAAATACTTAGCGATCGAAAGAACAGATTCCTGGCACTGTCTCAAGCATCCTATGTCGATAAAATTTTGAATCGTTATTCGTTATAGAATTCCAAAAGGGGAATGTTGCCCTTTAGACATGGATTGCACCTATCAAAGGAACATAGTCCAAAAACACCTCAAGAAGTTGAGGATATGAAACGAATTCCTTATGCATCGGCAGTCGAAAGTATTATTGTTGGGTTCCTAGAGTGAGTAAAAATATAGTATAAAATACTCTAGAATTCCTGTGCAAGTATACACAGTCTGCAGCAAGTAATATTATCAATCCAAGGTCTGAATGAGCTTCCACTTTATCTATTTTGCGTAACTTCCTAATGGTTTCGAAGATAATAAAAATGTTGGGTTTTATAAGAATTATGTTGAAGCAAAATAAATGACAGAACAACGAGTAAACAAATAGATAGACAGATTAAAGACAGGCGTTGGTTAGGTTTTAGTGATTGTTCTAAGATATGCTCTAGCAATATTATTGATCATGCATTTCTCGCAGTATTATTAGCGGATTCCTCCCGGAACTCCGGATCTTTTGGGATGTGTTTCAACCCCAATGAAGTGCGACCGATCAAGCACTAGGCAACTGGCTATCCCTAGCTCAGTCACTGGCGTTCACCAATACACAATGATCGTAGTGTGGATAATTGCCACACACTCTCTAAATCATCCCTGAAACTAGAGAGAGTTATCCATACCGGCTGGCCAGGCGGGCATAAAATAAGAATAAGCACAACAATTAACCAAAATGCGATAGTCAATATATTACTAGAGATGAAGCACAGTAATCACATTATTCCTAACCAACACCTTAAGCTACTTAGTTCATAATAGGCATAGGAATACAAATTACAATCTGAGTATGCCTGTCCATAACCACAAGTTAATGAAGAAAATAAACTCCCTAATCAGCTTGCGGTAGATGATGTTCTTGATGATCTTCAATCTCCCTATACTATTCGGCTTCCAAGGGAAAACATGGAATGACTTTGACTTTGACGGCTACTTCCTTTTATAGAAGGATGGGAGGCTTGAATTAGGTCAACTAGGACACGTGTAAGGCTCTCCTTGATCCTTTATCACGAAAATAACTCAACAGAAGTCGGTTCATGAAGTTGGCTAACGAGCTGTGATGTGGCAGTTTCTGCTCCCAGTTTTGCTGCAGCATAGAATCTGCTCCCTCCAGTCGCTCAGCAGCATAATCTGCACAAAATAATTTCCAATGCTTCCATTCTTCCAAATGGGTTAAAACATGTAATATCTATCCAAAACCAACCCTAATAAGCATAGAGGACACACAAATCTCTATATAATTGAGGCCTAAATAACTACCTTTTGGGCAGTTATCAATTATGTATGCAATGTTGTGCACACGTCCCGACATATGCTATGCAATAGATGTTATCAGCAGATATCAGTCCAATCCTTGTCAAGCACATTGGACTGTCGTTAAGAATATCCTAAAATACTTGAGGAGAACAAGACACTATTCGCTAGTGTATGGATCTAAGGATTTAATCCTTATTGGATACACTGTCTTAGATTTTCAAACCGACATAGACTCAAGGAGATTTACATCGGGATCTGTGTTTACTCTGAATGGATGAGCAATAGTGTAGAGAAGCATTAAACAGACATGTATTGTTGACTCCACAATGGAAGTTGAATATGTTGCAGCTTGTGAAGCATCAAAGGAAGTTGTGTGGCTTAGAAAATTTCTAAGTGAGTTAGAAGTCGTTCCAAACATGCACTTGCCAATCACTCTTTATTGTGACAATACTGGAGTAGTTGCAAATTCAAAGGAACCTCGAAGCCATAAACGAGGAAAGCACACTGAACGCAAATACCATCTCATATGGGAAATAGTACAGAGAGTAGACGTGATCGTCACCCTGATAGCTTCAGAACAGAACATGGTTTATCCATTTACAAAACCCCTCACGGCTAAAGTGTTTGAGGGACATCTCAAGAATTTAGGACTAGCATATGATATATAATGCTATGTTACCTCACAAAATATTGTAATCTCACTTGAGTTATAGTCCAAGTGGGAATTTGTTGGGTTTATGTCCTAGAACTCAAGTTTTGTTATCCTTTATATAAATAAAGATGTTATTCAGTTAAATTGTTTATTTATAACTTATAATCCAATAGAAACATCCATGGTTATAACATGAGATACTCAAACTATATAGTGAATATGGATATGGATCAAGTTCAAGTAAATAACCTAAATGGTCTATAGTAATTGAATAAGGTTGGGTACCTTGTTCTGGTAAAACTATGGATGCGGCCTACTGTAAGAATAATGCAAACGACGTGATCCTGGATCGTTCATGTAAAGACATGCGAGTAGGGGCATCCTGTGTAAAAGATGTTTACACAAGACAGGACCGAGAAATAAGTCACTCTTACTTTATAACACCGTTTACTGTTAAGACATATTATTTCATGCGATGACTTAGGTAACTCGATCTTAATCCTGAGCTTACTATGAACTCCTGTTTGTTTAGGGTTATCCTTTGATCTGCATAGGTGAGAGTGGTCATAAAATTCCGTTCAATAAACCTCCCAGTTTTGGGATAACACTATATGGATGGCTGGGAACATAGTAATGCAATATGAAATTCACTCCTACCCTATTCAGGGATAGTAGAGAGGTCGTTCCCTTAAGTGCTGAATCCAAGACTTGAACAAGGGGCCCCACCCTCTCATTAGCCTGAGAGGGATCTTGTTTAATGGTTGGACCATGAACAAAATTGTTCATTAGAGGAACAGTGGACTTAAGGAACTAAGATGTGCTATAGGGGTAAAATGGACCTTTGACCTATCTATAGTAACAAACGACCTGTGAAGGATTGACTTACTAATCATGGTTACATTGAGTGGACAAAAATATATCTACAGTGAGGGAAGTTCAACTACTAGGCTATAGTGGAGTGTCTCGGTAGTTAACGGATGTTGGTTGACTAGGTTAAAAGAGTTTGGCTAGATTAACCTCGTACCGTTGGAGCCCATGATCTGTAGGTCCATTAGGTCCCCTTGCTAGTGATAGCAAGCATAGCTAGCTATCTTTACTTATTAAATTTAGCTAGTCTTTGATGATTATTGGCCATTTTATTGCACTTAATTGTTTATTTTGTAGGAAAGCGTTGATTAGAGTTAAAACGTGGAATAAGAATTAATCGGGTGTTCGGGACGTGAAAAGATGCCAAAGAACCGAAAAGATTCAAGTAACAAGGAGCCAAGAGAGGGCATTCTGCCCATTAGCACCGAGACGCCACTCTTGGAGCGTCTCGACGCTACGTTTCCTTAATGAGATTACGCGGCAGACTCATAGCGTCTCGACGCTGTGATAGATAGCGTCTCGATGCTACCGCATTTCCTTTTCAGACACGCGCGTACAAGAGGCAGCATCGAGACGCTGTCTTAATAGCGTCGAGACGCTACGACGAAAATCTGCTATATAAGTTTATTTTCGGCTAGGTTTTTTGGGACTTCGATTTGGGACTTCTTGGAGCCGAAAAACAGGACAGAATAGAGGCTATTGAGGCTAAAACAAAGGGAGCAAGGTGGAAATCAACCCATTGTTCGTGGACGTTCGGTCTTGGCCTACAACGAGTCTATTTCTCTTTTCCCTTTCTTTAGTTAGTTTTGATGGCTGTTTTAGACTCTCGCTATATTGTAACGTTGTGTATGAGTAGCTAGGCTTTAATTTTTAGGGATTGATGTAGCCGTTGGGCACGTTATGAATTGATTTACTATTTTTATGCTATTGATTTCATTTATGCATATGTTGTATCCTTAATGCTTTCGATTTACTGGCCATAAATTGATTAATGTTTATATTTGAATCTAACTCGGGAGAGAGGATTTAAATTAGTATTCCGTATGCATAACTAGAATTTAGCTAAAAATCGGGAGATTAAGGTTAATTCTAGAAATTGTTATAAAGGTTAGCCTTATTGCCTTGTATGTTTATTGGATTTAGATAGGGATATCGGGTTCAATTGCATATGGGAGAATCATGTATGCTCGGGAGAGATATGTGTGATTTTTGTTGCCAAGATTTATGAATCATAGTATTTGTAAATTCGTTTATTAATCCATAACTCCAATTGGTGAAATCAAATCCCTAAGACACCAATTCTTCCCATTAGATTGTCACTTTTAGCTTTAGTTTTGTGTTTGATTAAATCATATTCTCATTCTATTTGATTCCCTAAATAAAATTGGTCAAAAGTATCTTTGATAATTAAAATTTGGCTAGACACTAATCCAGAGGACGACATTCGATTGCAAAATCACTATATTATTACTTGACCCGTACACTTGCGGTAAGCAATTTGCACATCAAGTTTTTGGCGCCGTTGCCGGAGATTGGCATATTTAGTCAATTTTAATATCGTAGAAAAAATTGTCCGGTCTTAGTTTAGGGTGTATTTTAATTTTTTTGTTTTTTTTTGTTATTTTTGTTTTTAGGTAGTTTGCATATTTTTTTCTTTTGTTGATTGATTTCCATATTTAGATTTTCTTTTCCATATTTGTTTGATTTTTCCATTGTTAGATTTTCTTAGTTTTTCCCTTTTTAGAGTAGTTTTTCCTTAATTGTTAGTATCCTTATTTGATTTTTGCCATATTTGTTTTTGCATTCCTTATTTGTTATTTTTTTTCCTTTTATAGATTATATTTTCCTTATTTAGATTCACTACTTTCCTATTCTTGTTTCTTTCCTAATTTATTTTCGCTCCTTTTTCTTTTATTTTCCTTTTTCGGTTAGGTTAGATTGTGCACGCTGTTGGGCTCCTAGAGTGAATAAAAATATGATATGAAATACTCTAGAATTCCTGTGCAAGTATACACAGTCTGCAACAAGTAATATTATCAATCCAAGGTCTGAATGAGTTTTCACTTTATCTATTTTGTATAACTTTTCTAATGGTTTCGAAGATAATAAAAATGTTGGGTTTTATAAGAATTATGCTGAAGCAAAATAAATGACAGAACAATGAATAAACAAATAGGCAGATAGATTAAAGATAGGCGCTGGTTAGGCTTTAGTGATTATTCTAAGATATGCTCTAGCAATATTATTGATCATGCATTTCTCGCAGTATTATTAGCGGATTCCTCCCGGAACTCCGGATCTTTTGGGATGTGTTTCAAACCCAATGAAGAGCGACCGATCAAGCACTAGGCAACTGGCTATCCCTAGCTCAATCACTGGCGTTCACCAATACACAATGATCGTAGTGTGGAGAATTGCCACACACTCTCTAAATCATCCCTGAAACTAGAGAGAGCTATCCATACCGGCTGGCCAGGCGGGCATAAAATAAGAATAAGCACGACAATTAACCAAAATGCAATAGTCAATTTATTACTAGAGATGAAGCACAATAATCACATTATTTCTAACCAACACCTTAAGCTACTTAGTTCATAACAGGCATAGGAATACGAATAACAATCTGAGTTTGCATGTCCATAACTACAAGTTAATAAAGAAGGTAAACTCCCTAATCAGCTTGCGGTTGATGGTGTTCTTGATAGTCTTCAATCTCCCTAACTATTCGGCTTCCAAGGGAAAAACATGGAATGACTTTGACTTTGACGGCTACTTCCTTTTATAGAAGGATGAGAGGCTTGAATTAGGTTAACTAGGACACGTGTAAGGCTCTCCTTGATCCTTTATCACGAAAATAACTCAACAGAAGTCGGTTCATGAAGTTGGCTAACGAGCTGTGATGTGGCAGTTTCTGTTCCCAGTTTTGCTGCTGCATAGAATTTGCTCCCTCTAGTCGCTTAGCAGCATAATCTGCACAAAGTAATTTCCAAAGCTTCCATTCTTCCAAATGGGTTAAATCATGTAATATCTCTCTAAAACCAACCCTAATAAGCATAAAGGACACACAAATCCCTATATAATTGAGGCCTAAATAACTACCTTTTGGGCAGTTATCACATGCGAAAGGTTAGGGAATTGGCCTTAGTTCCCTTAGATCCAGAGATCGAAAGAACTTTCAATAGACTTCGAAGGGAAAATCAAGAAAACATCCAAATGGCCAATCCTAATCCTGAAGAACCTAAGCCCATCAGGGACTATTTTCAACCGATCTTTCAAGAGCAACAGTCGGGGATTGTCTATGCCCCAATTAATGCTAATAATTTTGAGTTGAAATCAGGTCTCATTTAGATGGCTCGAGACTGTGCCTACAGGGGATCGCCCATGGAGGATCCAAATTCTCATATGAAATCCTTCCTAGACATCTGTGGGACGGTCAAGTTAAATGGTGTTTCTGAAGATGCCATTCGCTTACGTTTATTTCCTTTTTCGTTGCAGGACAAAGCGAGGGACAGGTTACAATCTATTCCACCTGGGAGCATTACCACTTGGGATGCTTTGGTCCAGGCATTCTTAAAAAAGTTCTTTCCTCCTGCCAAGACGGTCAAGCTGAGGACCGAAATTGGGACATTCCAGCAACAATTCGATGAGCAACTGTTCGAGGCTTGGGAGAGATTTAAAGAGCTGCTAAGGAAGTGCCCTCAGCACGGATACCCTGACTGGGTACAGGTTCAATTATTTTACAATGGATTAACTCCTAGCACGAAAACTATTGTTGATGCAGCTGCAGGTGGGACTCTGTTGTCCAAGACTGTTGAGAGTGCTAGGACTTTGTTAGACGATATGACCACCAACAGCCATCAGTGGCCATCTGAGCGGTCGGGACCCAAAAAGATTGCTGTTGGAGTGTTCGAGGTTGACAACGTAAGTGCACTTCAGGCTCAGATGTCTTCCTTGGCTAATGCATTTTTAAAGTTTTCAGGTTCAGGGAATGCTCAATCAATTGAGTCTGCAGCTGCCCTTGCATCCCAGACTCAGGGGGAAAATCTCGAGCAGGTTCAGTATGTTTCGAATTTTAATTCTAGGGGGTATAATAATAATTCCACACCTACACATTATCACCCTAGCAATAGAAATCATGAGAATTTTTCCTATGCTAATAATAAGAATGTTTTGAATCCTCCTGGCTTCACTCCTCAAAGTCAAGAAAATAAGAAATCTTTAGAAGACCTTGTTGGAGCTTTTATTGCAGAATCAAGTAACAGGTCAAATAAGCTTGAGGAGGTCGTGATTGCAATAAACACTACTGTCAATGGTCATTCTACAGCAATCAAGAATATAGAGACACAGCTGGGACAACTGGTAAGTGTTGTCAACTCTATGAATAAAGGTAAAGCCCCAGTTGAACAGGATAAATCTTCTTTGGAGTACTGCAAGGCCGTATCTGTGCATTATGAGGAGGAGACTAAATTAGCTGAAGAGGAGAAAACTACTGAACCAGAGGAACTCACAGGAGGAGTTGAAGAAGGCACCACCTCAAACGAAGATGAAAAGCTTAATCCTGAGCCTTCTATCCCTTCTCCTACTGTTTTAGTCCATAAATCAAAGAAAAAGAAAAATTCTAAGGTTAAGTTTGACAAATTTTTAGATGCTTTTATGGGTTTGCATGTTAATATTCCTTTTTCAGATGCTCTGGAACAGATGCCTCATTACAAAAAATTCATGAAGGAATGGCTCAACAAGAAGAAAAAGGAAAAGCAGTTGGAAACTTTATATTTAGCATCAACATGCAGTGCTCATGTTCAGCAGACAGTACCAGAGAAATTGACTGATCCAGGGAGTTTTACTATCCCTTGTAATTTTGGTACTTATTCTTGTAGAGCACTATGTGATCTAGGGGCTAGCATAAACATTATTCCATTATCTCTGTGCAAAAAGCTTAATATAGGAGAAATAAAATCTACCTCTGTTAGACTTCAGTTGGCTGACCAGTCTGTGGGTAGTCCATATGGAATTGTTGAGAATATTCTGATTAAAGTAGGTAGATTTTTCCTTCCTGTTGATTTCTTTGTGCTAGATATTAAAGAGAATCCTGCTATGTCTATCATATTAGGGAGACCATTCCTTGCTACAGGGAGGGTTATAATTGATATTGAAAGCAAGGAGCTAATCATAAGAATCCAACAGGAGAAGGAAGTTTTAAAAGCTTTTGAGGACCCCAAGAACACATCAGATACAATGATAGTGGGCTACAGGAGAGGTGCTAGGAAGAGCACCAGTGATGGAAAATCTGACAGGAGACCACCCTGATGCATAGTTGGTCAACACGTCGAGCTAATGACGTTAAACAAGCGTTTATGGGAGGCAACCCAAGTGAGTTCGTTATTTCTTTCTTTTGAGTTTTATTTATTGTTTGTGTCTGTTTTGTAGGTCTTGTTTGAAGGTGTACATATTACACATGCAGAAGCAATTGAAGATTGAAAGCACTTAAGACATTCAATTTTACTCCTAAAGCATGCATGTTCTAGAAAAGACAGAATAGAGAGTTTAGAAAACACCAACCTTTGTAGCTCACTTATGTTGAACTCCTTGTGGTGTTTGCCTCTCCTATGCTCCTTGGACAACCTCTAGAGTCTTCCCTACTATACTCCGGGCCAAGAACGACTTGTGGGAGTCTATATAAGATAGGGAATGGGAAGGGAATGCTTGAAGCATCAAACAATGGAGAAGAATGAGAGATGAGAGAACTTTGAGTCCAAATTCCAGCAACATAACATTAAGGAAATGGCTCTCTTATCTTTGAATATGATTCAAACTCCTTTTAAAGACATTCTCCATGCAAAGCCAAGCCTCAAGACACAAGACACATGGTGTATTTGCAAGCTCAAGTGGATTCTAGGTGTACATTACACAAGACATGCAACAATGCATGAGTGAGTTGTCTTTCCACTTTGAATGATCATGCATTAAGTGGATTTCCAACTAAATCCACTAAATTCAAATTGAAATCAAATTTCAAGCTTGCAAATTACCCCCAATTTCAATTTTAAATTGAAATTGATTGCTTGGTAATTAATTTGAAAATTTTCAAATTAATTTTGATATGATTAATCTAATTAATCTTTGTTATCTTGTGCAATTCCATATATATGATTCCTAATACATATATATAGTATTCAAAACACTTTTAAATACTTCATCTCTCATTTTCTAATTTAATTCATAATTAAATTATTGTGTCAAACACAATTTACGATAATACCCTTTTTCCCGATTTTGAACGATTCAAAGCTTCCTATCTTTTGTTCTAGGCTTAATTCCGATATGAGCTAGTAGGGGGGCCTAATGGACCTATAGATCATGGGCTCCAACGATTCGAGGCTAACCGACTAATCTCATTGTGCAAGCTAGCCAACATTCGTTAACTATCGGGACACTCCACTAAAGCCCGATAGTTGCACTCCCCTCACTATAGATATAGTTCCGTCCACTTGATTTAACCATGATTAGTAAGTCGATCCTTCACAGGTTGTTCGTAGCTATAGCTAGGTCAATAAGCCGTTTTACCCCTATAGTACTTCTAGTTCCTTAAGTCCCACTGATCCTCTAATGAACAATTGGTTTATGGTCCAACCAATAAACCGAGTCCCTCTCGGGCCAATGAGAGGGCGGGATCCCTTTGTTCAAGCCCCGGAGTCAGCACTTAAGGGAACAACCTCTCTACTATCCCTTATTTGGGTAGGAGTGAATTCCTTCTTGCACGACTATGTCCCCAGCAATCTACCCGTTCCTATCCTTGAAATGGGAGGCTTATTGAGTCGACGATACTGAGCCACTCTCACCTATGCAGATCTAAGGATAAGCCCGAATAAACAGGAGTTCATAGTTAGCTCAGGATTAAGATCGAGTTACCTAGGTCATCACATGAAATAGTCAGTCTTGTTAGTAAACGGTGTTATAAAGCGAGAGCGATTTATTTCTCGGTCCTGGTCTTATGTAAACTCATTGCATAGGACGCCCCCACTCGCATGTCTCTACATGGACGATTTAGGATCACATCGTCTATACCATCTATAAAGTGGGTCGCGTCTCATAGTGTCTCCAAAATAAGGTACCCAACCCTATTCCTATACTATAGACCGTTTTGGCTATTACTTAAGCTTGATCCACTTTTATGTCTCTACATAAAGCTCAAGTGTTCATCCTATAGCCATGGATCTTAGTTTATTGGATTTTGGTTATTATATGTGCAATTTAATTTATTCAGTAATGACTTTTACTGAATCAATCTCGATAACACCTTTATCGAATAAGTATATAATTCGTTTAACATTCACTATCTACGAGTTTTAGGGCACCAATCCCAACAATCTCCCACTTGAACTAAAACTCTAGTTTAGTGGGATGTACTATAATCTATAACAACAGTGGATGAATAAATACTTGTATTAATAACGGAGTAAAAATACAATAAACTAGGGCATCTAAATACCCAGTATACTAAGGTATCGATATACCGGTTACAATTCTCCCACTTGACCTAGATTATTTCTCCTACATATCTCGCAGACCTAGACCTTCTAGATGACTCTCAAACATTTTAGCCGTGAGAGCCTTCGTGAATGGATCAGCAATTTTGTGCTCCGACGCTATCTTCGTGACGATCACATCTCCTCGGTGCACAATCTCCCTAATGAGATGGTATTTCCTTTCGATGTGCTTGCCTCTCTTATGGCTGCGAGGTTCCTTTGAGTTTGCAACTGCGCCGCTATTATCACAATACACAATACAAGGTGATAGGCAGATGCATATTTGGAACGACTTCCAAGTCAGTAAGGAACTTCCTGAGCCATACTGCCTCTTTTGCTGCTTCGCAAGCGGCTACATATTCGGCCTCCATGGTCGAGTCTGCAATGCATCCTTGCTTGATGCTGCGCCATACTATTGCTCCTCCATTTAGAGTGAATACTGACCCCGATGTAGATTTCCTCGAATCTTTATCAGTTTGAAAGTCAGAATCAGTGTATCCTGTAAGGATCAAATCCTTCGAACCATACACGAGCATATAGTCCCTCGTTCTCCTTAGATATTTGAGGATACTTTTAACGGCTGTCCAGTGATCAAATCCTGGATTGGATTTATATCTACTGACAATCCCTACTGCATAACAAATGTCAGGCCTTGTACACAACATGGCATACATTAGGCTACCTATTGCAGAGGCATAGGGAAAACGTCTCATGTCCTCAACTTCTTGAGGTGTCTGAGGACACTGTTCCTTAGACAAGTTAATTCCGTGCCTGAAAGTTAATAGTCATTTCTTGGAATTTTGCATTTTATATCTAACCAACAATTTGTCGATATAAGACGCTCTCACCTATGCAGATCTAAGGATAAGCCCGAATAAACAGGAGTTCATAGTTAGCTCAGGATTAAGATCGAGTTACCTAGGTCATCACATGAAATAGTCAGTCTTGTCAGTAAACGGTGTTATAAAGCGAGAGCGACTTATTTCTCGGTCCTGGTCTTATGCAAACTCATTGCATAGGACGCCCCCACTCGCATGTCTCTACATGGACGATTTAGGATCACATCGTCTATACCATCTATAAAGTGGGCCGCATCTCATAGTGTCTCCAGAATAAGGTACCCAACCCTATTCCTATACTATAGACCGTTTTGGCTATTACTTAAGCTTGATCCACTTTTATGTCTCTACATAAAGCTCAAGTGTTCATCCTATAGCCATGGATCTTAGTTTATTGGATTTTGGTTATTATATGTGCAATTTAATTTATTCAGTAATGACTTTTACTGAATCAATCTCGATAACACGTTTATCGAATAAGTATATAATTCGTTTAACATTCACTATCTACGAGTTTTAGGGCACCAATCCCAACATTGTTTTCTTTCTATCCATTGCTTTCAAGCTGTCAAGATTCCAAGCATTCAGTCAAGAAGTCATCATCATTCCAGGCCAGTATTGTTCACTCCTTTCATTCGTTTATTGTTCTCATGCTTGTTTATGCTTTATTTTCGTTATACATTGAGGACAATGCATATTTTAAGTTTGGGGGTGGATTAGCATGTTTGTGGAGCCCTTGAGCATCTAAGTTCAGGCTATAGTTTTGAGCTTTCTTTGAATTAAGCATATGGTTGTTTTCTAGATGCTATTTTTGCATGATTATGATGTCCTAGGATAGGCTTTCTTGTCAATTTTCAAGCTTGCGATGAGTTATAAGCATGAGTGCCCAAAAAGGGAGACTTTTTAAACTTTTTCTAGGAGATGGCTTTCATGAGTAGAGTATTTATCTTGGCTAGATTTGGATTTGAATGCTTAGGAGCGAATTATTGGGTTCATATGCTTGTTGTCACCTCGATAGGTGTAGGGTAGAGCTAAAGAGTTAATTTTTTGCAAATTAGCATGTTTGATCTTGCTTAGGAGAAAAGAAAAGAATATCTGCTTATCATGTTCATAACGAAAAATCATTCTTGTTGTTATTGTTGAAAAAAAAATAATAATAATAATGCCATGGCTTGTGCACAATATGCAATGGTTAATAAAGATTAAGGCAAAAAGAGCTACCCCTGTTGTGATCAGTTAGGCCAACCAGAGAAAACTCAAGTTAAGGGTCCATGCAATAGGTGTGTGAAAGCTAGTGCCGCATATAAATGCTAAAGTTAATTGTATTTTATAAGCACCTAAGTATGGAGGAAAACAAACTAATTTGTTCCATTAACTCATTAGTGAAACCTTAGTGCCAGTGTAGATGGAAGATGAGCTGAGAGTTTAATAATCCAATCCCGAGCTAGTAGAGTCTGATCTTGTTGAGTTAGATCTCGCTTGTGCAAGTTAATTTTGGAAAAATTTTAATTTTTCTCCCTCATTGGTCCTTGTGTGCATGTCTCTTGCTTGCTTGGTTATTGACTTTTGAGCCTTGAGGATTGAGTTATGATTGTTGCATCCATTCTTCCATTGTATGTTTGATTTGTAGTTTGCTCGAGGACTAGCAAAAGCTTAAGTGTGGGGGTATTTGATAGCAAGCATAGCTAGCTATCTTTACTTATTAAATTTAGCTAATCTTTGATGATTATTGGCCATTTTATTGCACTTAATTGTTTATTTTGTAGGAAAGCGTTGATTAGAGTTAAAACGTGGAATAAGAATTAATCGGGTGTTCGGGACGTGAAAAGATGCCAAAGAATCGAAAAGATTCAAGTAACAAGGAGCCAAGAGAGGGCATTCTGCCCATTAGCGTCGAGACGCCACTCTTGGAGCGTCTCGACGCTACGTTTCCTTAATGAGAATACGCGGCAGACTCACAGCGTCTCGACGCTGTGATAGGAAGTGTCCCGACGCTACCGCATTTCCTTTTCAGACACGCACGTACAAGAGGCAGCGTCGAGACGCTACGACGAAAATCTGCTATATAAGTTTATTTTCGGCTAGGTTTTTTGGGACTTCGATTTGGGACTTCTTGGAGCCGAAAAACAGGACAGAATAGAGGCTATTGAGGCTAAAACAAAGGGAGCAAGGTGGAAATCAACCCATTGTTCGTGGGGATCGTGACGGGGATGTTCGGTCTTGGCCTACAACGAGTCTATTTCTCTTTTCCCTTTCTTTAGTTTGTTTTGATGGCTGTTTTAGACTCTCGCTATATTGTAACGTTGTGTATGAGTAGCTAGGCTTTAATTCTTAGGGATTGATGTAGCCGTTGGGCACGTTATGGATTGATTTACTGTTTTTATGCTATTGATTTCATTTATGCATATGTTGTATCCTTAATGCTTTCGATTTACTGGCCATAAATTGATTAATGTTTATATTTGAATCTAACTCGGGAGAGAGGATTTAAATTAGTATTCCGTATGCATAACTAGAATTTAGCTAAAAATCGGGAGATTAAGGTTAATTCTAGAAATTGTTATAAAGGTTAACCTTATTGCCTTGTATGTTTATTGGATTTAGATAGGGATATCGGGTTCAATTGCATATGGGAGAATCATGTATGCTCGGGAGAGATATGTGTGATTTTTGTTTCCATGATTTATGAATCATAGTATTTGTAAATTCGTTTATTAATCCATAACTCCAATTGGTGAAATCAAATCCCTAAGACCACCAATTCTTCCCATTAGATTGTCACTTTTAGCTTTAGTTTTGTGTTTGATTAAATCATATTCTCATTCTATTTGATTCCCTAAATAAAATTGGTCAAAAGTATCTTTGATAATTAAAATTTGGCTAGACACCAATCTAGAGGACGACATTCGATTGCAAAATCACTATATTATTACTTGACCCGTACACTTGCGGTAAGCAATTTGCACATCAGCTAGCTCGAGACTAACCTTTAGAACAATATGATGGATAAAATATGAATTGCTTTAGTTCATGTTGAGAAATATGAGTAGAGGTGATAGACGTTGTCGATACGTCAGGTTTTTGTGAAAACCGTTATGGTGAGTATTTAATATTTAAATATGATTTAAATACCGATAACATGAATAGGGATTCATGATTGAAAATAACATTTAGGAAATGGTCGGGATTGGTGAAAATATATTCATTTAATATTTAATATTAAATTAATAATTAATTAATTATTTAATAATTATTTTAAATTAAATTTGAATGAATTTAAAATTGAAAATTGAAAATTTAGTTTTAATTTTTCAGATTATTAAAGTTCAAATAATTATCCAACTAAATTAGGATAATTATGGATTTAATTAATATAAAAAAGGATTGAATTTTTGGAGGTGGAGTGCATGGTGACTAAACTCATGCACTCACCCCCAAATTGGACACCAAAATTCCCACTAATCTTTGCTTAATTGAGTGTCAATTGCTGGAGCATTCTTGCATCTCTAATCCCTCTATAAAAGGCAAGGAGATGGTTGAAGAAATTAAGCTTGAAACATAAGGAAATGTTGCCAAATTGAAAACTCACCAAAACCCACCTTGCAAGCTTGTTCTTCATACTTTCTCTCTCAAATTCCATCACTTGAGGATCCCACAATCCGTTCTAAAGGCTTTAGGGTAGCAAGGAAGATCCATTGGTGGTTCGTGACTCGTTGGTGAAGAAAAACAAGAAAGAAATCCAACCAATTCTCTATTGATTCAAGGTTGGTAAAACATACTTTGTTTTACTTTAAATGGACAACATGCAATGTTTGATCAAATTGAACAAATTATGTGCCTAAGATCCAAAATTGCTTCCGCTTTTTAGATATTAACACTTTCAATCATATATTTAATTTCAGGCCTTCAATTAATTAATTCTATAATATGAATCAAATTCATATTAAAATTTGAATTCCTTCAAATTCTCATATATCCTATAAATTTAATATGAATCAAATTCATATTAATATTTGAACTTCTTCAAATATTTATTCCTCTCATAATAATAAAGTTTAATTTCAAATTAGACTTTATATTTTAATGTATCACTATACATTATATTAATTTGTATCTCATACAATTAACTTCAAAAAAAAAAATTCCCAATATGAATTTGAACTATTCAAATTCTCTTAAGATATAATTGTTCCTAATTACTCTTTACGAACTAGCAGGGGACCTAATGGACCTAGAGATCAGAAGCTCGAATGATATGAGGTTAACTGATTAAACTCATTAATCAGGTTAACTAGTATTCATTAACTGTGGGTCATTCCACTAAAGACCCAGAGCTGAACTCTTCTCACTGTAGAAATTTTCTGTGTCCACAGATATAGACCTATACCGGTAAGTCAATCCTTCACGAGTGTTCGTAATCACAACTGGGTCAAATTACAGTTTTACCCCTATGTTACATCTGTCTCCTTAAGTATCAGTGCTCCTCTAATGAACAACATGTTTATGGTCGAACCAATAAATAGAAAGTCTGTCTCGGGCCAGTGAGAGAGCGGGATCCCTTTGTTCAAGCCCCGGAGTCACCACTTAAAAGAACAGTCATCTACTTCTTCTAGAAGTGGGAAGAGTGAATTCTTTCTTGTGTTGTCATGTCCCCAGCCTCCCACTCGGTCTTGTCCCCAAAAAGAAGGCATATTGAGTCGGCGTATTGGCCACTCTCATCCATGCTAATCAAAGGACAATGAAACAATAACCTATCTAGTTAATGGTGTTATATCTAGTGGTTTACTATTTCATGGTCCGGTCTTATGCAAACTCATTGCATAGGATACCCCCTGCTTGCATGTCTACTACATGGACGCTTTGGATCAATACGTCTGTATCAAATACAAAGTTGGTCGTATCACATAGTGTTACCAAGATAAGGTACTCAACTTTATCTTTGTACTATAGACCTTTTAGGTTGTTACATGAACATCGATCCCCATATGCCCCCACATCCTAGTTCAAGTTACATACAAACAACCTTGGATCTTAGTTTATTGGATTTGGGTCAAATTGTGCAATATTTAACAATAACACTTTATTATAGAAACTCAATAACACTTTATTGAAACAATTATACAATTTGTTTACATTTACTATCTACGAGTTTTAGGGCATAAAACCCAACAATGAGACCATACTCGGACTTGGTGATGAAGAGGAAGCTTGAAAGAGGGGACCATTAGATAGTAATTGTTTCAATTTACCATTATGTTTAGCTTCTTATTAGAGTTGTTTAATAGATTAAGTTGTTGCTTAGTTTGTTTAATAGTTGTGGTTAATTTGTTTAATAGATGTAATAGACTTAAACTTGTAGTCTTTTCTATTTTGGATGTATTAGTTTTATTAATTAGTACTGGTTACGAGATCTGACTCGTATTATATCTGATTGAGATTTGGAGTTAGTTCTTAATTCATTGAGTATGTCGGGATGTTGTCAAGTGAAGTAGAGTTGTGATTTGGATTAGAAGTGTGTATTCTTGTTTTTCAGGTGTCTAAAATTTCTGGTTAGCTATAGTTATGCTGTTATGCTGTCGAAACTTTCGGGGTATTAAGTTGGCATTAGGGTAAATGTTTAGTAATGTCTCCTAGTATAGGCGAAATTTGGGGGCGTTACAGTTGGTATCAGAGCGGAGTTGTTCCTGTAGACTAACCTAGGAAAACTAGGTTGTTAAGTTAGAAATGGTGTTACGTTTTATGGTTTTTCTCTTCATTCTCTCCATCGCCAGGTATGATTGCTTATTGACTATTATGATTGCTAAATGGTTTACTTGTTGCTTTATTGTATTATGTTGTGAGTTGCATTTTTGTCTTGAAGTTTGAATAGTTAGGCATAAGATGTTCCCTAGAGGTGGCTAGTTAGAATCATACTTATCTTGTGCTTGCTACTTGTTAGTAGGCATAGGATGCTCCCATAGGCAGCTAGGTAGCTTGCTTGATCTTATGTTTGTTATTTGTTAGTAGGCTTAGAATGTTGCCATAGTTGCTAGATAGCTTGTGCTTTGTTTGTGCTTGTTGCTTGTTATTAAGTTAGGTTGTTGCCTTAGAGCTTGAGGTTAGCCTTTTTGAACCTTGGATAAAGTTA
This sequence comes from Luffa acutangula, assembly GCA_036850905.1. Lineage (NCBI taxonomy): Eukaryota > Viridiplantae > Streptophyta > Magnoliopsida > Cucurbitales > Cucurbitaceae > Luffa > Luffa acutangula. The sequence continues at coordinate 27,915,766 of CM072099.1, forward strand.
GTAAGTTGGCTTTTACTATCCTTACTCTATGTTGTTTAGCTCCAAATAAGGTCACTCCATCGCTTCCTTGACATTGTTCGCCAAGCGAGCCTTGAACTATAGCCATTGAATTACCTACTAGCCCTTGATCTCGTTGTTGGGCCAAAGTCTAAATCTAAGTGAGACAAAGATCTTACAACTTTTTGAGAGCTCGGAACCCAAAGTTCGTCCCAATGAGAGTTTTTCATCTAGTTTGGACGAAGGTTGTCCAAGCTTTGCTCCGTTTGAGTTTCGAGAGAGTTTGGTAGTCAAAGAACGTCCCAATGAGAGTTCTTTAGGTGGTTTAGAGGAAACATGGTCCAAACTTTACTCCGTTTAAGTATTTTAGACCTCGGAACCCAAAGTTCGTCCCAATGAGAGTTTTTCATCTAGTTTGGACGAAGTTGGTCCAAACTTTGCTCCCTTTGATTTTCGAGAGAGTTTGAAACTCAAAGTTCTTCCGAATGAGAGTTCATTAGGTGGTTTGGACGACACATGGACCAAACTGTACTCCATTTAAGTTTTTGGGAGCTCGGAACCCAAAGTTCGTCCCAATGAGAGTTTTTCATCTAGTTTGGACGAAGTTGGTCAAAACTTTGCTCCGTTTGAGTTTCGAGAGAGTTTGGAACTCAAAGTTCGTCCCAATGAGAGTTCTTTAGGTGGTTTGGACGACACATGGTCCAAACTTTACTCCGTTTAAGTTTTTGAGAGCTCGGAACCGAAAGTTCGTCCCAATGAGAGTTTTTCATCAAGTTTGGACGAAGTTGGTCCAAACTTTTCTCCGTTTAACGTTCCAGAGAGTTTTGAAGTCAAAGTTCGTCCCAATGAGAGTTCTTTAGGTGGTTTAGACTACACATGGTCCAAACTTTACTCCGTTTAAGTATTTTAGACCCCGGAACCCAAAGTTCGTCCCAATGAGAGTTTTTCATCTAGTTTGGACGAAGTTGGTCCAAACTTTGCTCCGTTGAGTTTTGAGAGAGTTTGGAATTCAAAGTTCGTCCGAATGAGAGTTCTTTAGGTGGTTTGGATGACACATGGTCCAAACTTTACTTCCTTTAAGTTTTTGAGAGCTCGGAACCCAAAGTTCGTCATAATGAGAGTTTTTCATCTAGTTTGGAAGAAGTTTGTCCAAACTTTGCTCCATTTGAGTTTCGAGAGAGTTTGGAACTCAAAGTTCGTCCGATTGAGAGTTCTTTAGGTGGTTTGGACGACACATGGTCCAAACTATACTTCCTTTAAGTTTTTGAGAGCTCGGAACCCAAATTTCGTCCCAATGAGAGCTTTTCATCTAGTTTGGACGAAGTTGGTCCAAACTTTGCTCCGTTTGAGTTTCAAGAGAGTTTGGAACTCAAAGTTCGTCCGAATGAGAGTTCATTATGTGGTTTGGACGACACATGGTCCAAGCTTTACTTCCTTTAAGTTTTTGAGAGCTCGGAACCCAAAGTTCTTCCCAATGAGAGTTCTTCATCTAGTTTTGACGAAGTTTGTCCAAACTTTGCTCCGTTTGAGTTTCAACAGAGTTTGGAACTCAAAGTTCGCCCGAATGAGAGTTCTTTAGGTGGTTTGGACGACACATGGTCCAAACTTTACTTCCTTTAAGTTTTTGAGAGCTCAGAACCCAAAGTTCGTCCCAATGAGAGTTTTTCATCTAGTTTGGACGAAGTTGGTCCAAACTTTGCTCCGTTTGAGATTCGAGAGAGTTTGGAACTCAAAGTTCGTTCGAATGAGAGTTCTTTAGGTGGTTTGGACAACACATGGTCCAAACTTTACTCCCTTTAGGTTTTTGAGAACTCGGAACACAAAGTTCGTCCCAATGAGAGTTTTTCATCTTGTTTGGACGAAGTTGGTCCAAACTTTGCTCCGTTTGAGTTTCGAGAGAGTTTGGAACTCAAAGTTCGTACAAATGAGAGTTCTTTAGGTGGTTTCGACGACACGTGGTTGAAACTATACTTCCTTTAAGTTTTTGAGAGCTCGGAACCAAAATTTCGTCCAATGAGAGCTTTTCATCTAGTTTGGATGAAGTTGGTCCAAACTTTGCTCCGTTTGAGTTTCGAGAGAGTTTGGAACTCAAAGGTCGTCCGAATGATAGTTCTTTAGGTGGTTTCGACGACACATGGTCCAAACTTTACTTCCTTTAAGTTTTTGAGAGCTCGGAACCCAAAGTACGTCCCAAAGAGAGTTTTCCATCTAGTTTTGACGAAGTTGGTCCAAACTTTGCTCCGTTTGTGTTTCGAGAGAGTTTGAAGCTCAAAGTTCGTCCGAATGAGAGTTCATTAGGTGGTTTGGACGACACATGGTCCAAACTTTACATCCATTAAGTTTTTGAGAGTTCGGAACCCAAAGTTCGTTCCAATGAGAGTTTTTCATCTAGTTTTGACGAATTTGGTCCAAACTTTGCTCCGTTTGAGTTTCGAGAGAGTTTGGAACTCAAAAATCGTCCGTATGAGAGTTCTTTAGGTGGTTTGGACGGCACATGGTCCAAACTTTACTTCCTTTATGTTTTTGGGAGCTTGGAACCCAAAGTTCGTCCCAATGAGAGTTTTTCATCTTGTTTGGACGAAGTTGGTCCAAACTTTGCTCCGTTTGAGTTTCGAGAGAGTTTGGAAGTCAAAGTTCGTCCGAATGAGAGTTCTTTAGGTGGTTTGGACGACACATGGTCCAAACTTTACTTCCATTAAGTTTTTGAGAGCTCGGAACCCAAAGTTCGTCACAATGAGAGTTTTTAATCTAGTTTGGACGAAGTTGGTCCAAACATTGCTCCGTTTGAGTTTCAAGAGAGTTTGGAGTTCAAAGTTCGTCCGAATGAGAGTTCTTTAGGTGGTTTGGACGACACATGGTCCAAACTTTACTTCCATTAAGTTTTTTAGAGCTCGGAACTTAAAGTTCGTCAAAATGAAAAGTTTTCATCTAGTTTGGATGAAGTTGGTCCAAACTTTGCTCTGTTTTAGTTTCGAGAGAGTTTGGAACTCAAAGTTCATCCGAATGAGAGTTCTTTAGGTGGTTGGGACGACACATGGTCCAAACTTTATTTCCATTAAGTTTTTGAGAGTTCGGAACCCAAAGTTCGTCCCAGTGACAGTTTTTAATCTAGTTTGGACGAAGTTTGTCCAAACTTTGCTCCGTTTGAGTTTCGAGAGGTTTGGAACTCAAAGTTCGTCCGAATGAGAGTTCTTTAGGTGGTTAGGACGACACATGGTCCAAACTTTACTTCCTTTAAGTTTTTGAGAGCTCGGAACCCAAAGTTCCTCCCTATGAGAGTTTTTCATCTAGTTTGGACGAAGTTGTTCCAAACTTTGCTCCGTTTGAGTTTCGAGAGAGTTTGGAACTCAAAGTTCGTCTGAATCAGAGTTCTTTAGGTGGATTGGACGACACATGGTCCAAACTTTACTTCCTTTAAGTTTTTGAGAGCTCGGAACCCAAATGTTGTCCCAATCAGAGCTTTTCATCTAGTTTATACGATGTTGGTCCAAACTTTGCTCCGTTTGAGTTTCGAGAGAGTTTGGAACTCAAAGTTCGTCCAAATGAGTGTTCATTAGGTGGTTTGGACGACACATGGTCAAAACTTTACTTCCTTTAAGTTTTTGAGGCTCGGAACCCAAAGTTCGTCCCAATGAGAGTGTTTCATCAAGTTTTGACGAAGTTGGTCCAAACTTTGCTCCGTTTGAGTTTTGAGAGAGTTTGAAACTCAAAGATCGTCCGAATGAGAGTTCTTTAGGTGGTCTGGACAACACATGTTCCAAACTTTACTTCCTTTAAGTTTTTGAGAGCTCGGAACCCAAAGTTCGTCCCAATGAGAGTTTTTCATCTAGTTTTGACGAATTTGGTCCAAACTTTGCTCCGTTTGAGTTTCAAGAGAGTTTGGAACTCAAAGTTCGTCCAAATGAGAGTCCTTTACGTGGTTTGGCCGACACATGGTCCAAACTTTACTTCCTTTAAGTTTTTGATAGCTCGGAACCCAAAGTTCGCCTCAATGAGAGTGTTTCATCTAGTTTTGACGAAGTTGGTCCAAACTTTGCTCCGTTTGAGTTTCGAGAGAGTTTGGTACGCAAAGTTCGTCCGAATGAGAGTTCTTTAGGTGGTTTGGACGACACATGGTCCAAACTTTACTTCTTTTAAGTTTTTGAGAGCTCGGAAGCCAAAGTTCGTCCCAATGAGAGTTTTTCATCTAGTTTGGACGAAGTTGGTCAAAACTTTGCACCGTTTGAGTTTTGAGAGAGTTATGAGCTCAACGTTCGTCCGAATGAGAGTTCTTTAGGTGATTTGGACGACACATGGTCCAAACTTTACTTCCTTTAAGTTTTTGAGAGCTCGGAACCCAAAGATCGTCCCTATGAGAGTTTTTCATCTAGTTTGGACGAAGTTGGTCCAAACTTTGCTCCGTTTGAGTTTCGAGAGGTTTGGAACTCAAAGTTCGTCCGAATGATAGTTATTTAGGTGGTTAGGACGACATATGGTCCAAACTTTACTTCCTTTAAGTTTATGAGAGCTCGGAACCCAAAGTTCGTTCCAATGAGAGTTTTTCATCTAGTTTGGACGAATTTGGTCCAAACTTTGCTCCGTTTGAGTTTCAAAAGAGTTTGGAACTCAAAGTTCGTCCGAATGAGAGTTCTTTAGGTGGTTTGGACGACACATGGTCCAAACTTTACTTCCTTTAAGTTTTTGAGAGCTCGGAACCCAAAGTTCGTCCCAATGAGAGTTTTTCATCTAGTTTTGACGAAGTTGGTCCAAACTTTGCTCCGTTTGAGTTTCGAGAGAGTTTGGAACGCAAAGTTCTTCCGAATGAGAGTTCTTTAGGTGGTTTGGACGACACATGGTCCAAACTTTACTTCTTTTAAGTTTTTGAGAGCTCGGAAGCCAAAGTTCGTCCCAATGAGAGTTTTTCATCTAGTTTGGACGAAGTTGGTCAAAACTTTGCTCCGTTTGAGTTTCGAGAGAGTTTGGAGCTCAACGTTCGTCCGAATGAAAGTTCTTTAGGTGGTTTCGACGACACATGTTCCAAACTTTACTTCCATTAAGTTTTTGAGAGCTCGGAACCCAAAGTTCGTCACAATGAAAATTTTTCATCTAGTTTGGATGAAGTTGGTCCAAACTTTCGTCTGTTTTAGTGTGAGAGAGTTTGGAACTCAAATTTCGTCCGAATGAGAGTTCTTTAGGTGGTTTGGACGACAAATGGTACAAACTTTACTTCTATTAAGTTTTTTAGAGCTCGGAACCCAAAGTTCGTCCCAATGAGAGTTTTTCATCTAGTTTTGACGAAGTTGGTCCAAACTTTGCTCCGTTTGAGTTTCGAGAGAGTTTGGACCTCAAAGTTCGTCCAAATGAGAGTTCTTTAGGTGGTTTGGACGACACATGGTCCAAACTTTACTTCCTTTAAGTTTTTGACAGCTCGGAACCCAAAGTTCGCCCCAATGAGAGTTTTTCATCTAGTTTTGACGAAGTTGGTCAAAACTTTGCTCCGTTTGAGTTTCGAGAGAGTTTGGAGCTCAACGTTCGTCCGAATGAGAGTTCTTTAGGTGGTTTCGACGACACATGGTCCAAACTTTACTTCCATTAAGTTTTTGAGAGCTCGGAACCTAAAGTTCGTCACAATGAAAATTTTTCATCTAGTTTGGATGAAGTTGGTCCAAACTTTCGTCTATTTTAGTGTGAGAGACTTTGGAACTCAAATTTCGTCCGAATGAGAGTTCTTTAGGTGGTTTGGACGACACATGGTCCAAACTTTACTTCCATTAAGTTTTTTAGAGCTCGGAACCCAAAGTTCGTCCCAATTAGAGTTTTTCATCTAGTTTGGACGATGTTTGTCCAAACTTTGCTCCGTTTGAGTTTCGAGAGAGTTTGGAACTCAAAGTTCCTCCGAATGAGAGTTCTTTAGGGGGTTAGGACGACATATGGTCCAAACTTGACTTCCATTAATTTTTTGAGAACTCGGAACCCAAAGTTCGTTCCAATGAGAGTTTTTCATCTAGTTTGGACGAATTTAGTCCAAACTTTGCTCCGTTTGAGTTTCGAGAGAGTTTGGAACTCAAAGTTCATCTGAATGAGAGTTCTTTAGGTGGTTTGGACGACACATGGTCCAAACTTTACTTCCTTTAAGTTTTTGAGAGCTCGGAACCCAAAGTTCGTCCCAATGAGAGTTTTTCATCTAGTTTGGACGAAGTTGGTCCAAACTTTGCTCCGTTTGAGTTTCGAGAGAGTTTGGTGCTCAAAATTCGTCCGAATGAGAGTTCTTTAGGTGGTTTGGACGACACATGGTCTAAACTTTACTTCCTTTAAGTTTTTGAAAGCTTAGAACCCAAAGTTCGTCAAAATGAAAGGTTTTCATCTAGTTTGGATGAAGTTGGTCCAAACTTTGCTCTGTTTTAGTTTCGAGAGAGTTTGGAACTCAAAGTTCATCCGAATGAGAGTTCTTTAGGTGGTTTGGACGACACATGGTCCAAACTTTATTTCCATTAAGTTTTTGAGAGTTCGGAACCCAAAGTTCGTCACAGTGACAGTTTTTCATCTAGTTTGGACGAAGTTGGTCCAAACTTTGCTCCGTTTGAGTTTCGAGAGAGTTTGGAACTCAAAGTTCGTCCGAATGAGAGTTCTTTAGGTGGTTAGGACGACACATGGTCCAAACTTTACTTCCTTTAAGTTTTTGAGAGCTCGGAACCCAAAGTTCGTCCCAATGAGAGTTTTTCATCTAGTTTGGACGAAGTTGGTCCAAACTTTGCTCCGTTTGAGTTTCGAGAGAGTTTGGAACTCAAAGTTCGTCTGAATGAGAGTTCTTTAGGTGGTTTGGACGACACATGGTCCAAACTTTACTTCCTTTAAGTTTTTGAGAGCTCGGAACCCAAATGTTGTCCCAATCAGAGCTTTTCATCAAGTTTAGACAATGTTGGTCCAAACTTTGCTCCGTTTGAGTTTCGAGAGAGTTTGGAACTCAACGTTCGTCCAAATGAGAGTTCTTTAGGTGGTTTGGACGACACATGGTCCAAACTTTACTTCCTTTAAGTTTTTGAGAGCTCGGAACCCAAAGTTTGTCATAATGAGAGTGTTTCATCAAGTTTTAACGAAGTTGGTCCAAACTTTGCTCCGTTTGAGTTTTGAGAGAGTTTGAAACTCAAAGATCGTCCGAATGAGAGTTCTTTAGGTGGTTTGGACGACACATGGTCCAAACTTTACTTCCTTTAAGTTTTTGACAGCTCGGAACCCAAAGTTCGCCCCAATGAGAGTGTTTCATCTAGTTTTGACGAAGTTTGTCCAAACTTTGCTCCGTTTGAGTTTCGAGAGAGTTTGGAACGCAAAGTTCATCCGAATGAGAGTTCTTTAGGTGGTTTGGACGACACATGGTCCAAACTTTACTTCTTTTAAGTTTTTGAGAGCTCGGAAGACAAAGTTCGTCCCAATGAGAACTTTTCATCTAGTTTGGACGAAGTTGGTCAAAACTTTGCTCCGTTTGAGTTTCGAGAGAGTTTGGAGCTCAACGTTCTTCCGAATGAGAGTTGTTTAGATGGTTTGTACGACACATGGTCCAAACTTTACTTCCATTAAGTTTTTGAGAGCTCAGAACCCAAAGTTCGTCACAATGAAAATTTTTCATCTAGTTTGGATGAAGTTGGTCCAAACTTTCGCCTGTTTTAGTTTGGAGAGAGTTTGGAACTCAAATTTCGTCCGAATGAGAGTTCATTAGGTGGTTTGGACGACACATGGTCCAAACTTTACTTCCATTAAGTTTTTTAGAGCTCGGAACCCAAAGTTCGTCCCAATTAGAGTTTTTCATCTAGTTTGGATGATGTTTGTCCAAACTTTGCTCCGTTTGAGTTTTGAGAGGTTTGTAACTCAAAGCTCGTCCGAATGAGAGTTCTTTAGGTGGTTAGGACGACATATGGTCCAAATTTTACTTCCTTTAAGTTTTTGAGAGCTCGGAACCCAAAGTTCGTCCCAATGAGAGTTTTTCATCTACTTTGGACAAAGTTTGTCCAAACTTTGCTCAGTTTGAGTTTGAGAGGTTTGGAACTCAAACTTCGTCCGAATGAGAGTTCTTTAGTTGGTTTGGACGACATATCGTCCAAACTTTACTTTCTTTAAGTTCTTGAGAGCTCGGAACCCAAAGTTCGTCCCAATGAGAGTTTTTAAACTAGTTTGGACGAAGTTGGTCCAAACTTTGATCCATTTGAGTTTCGAGAGAGTTTGGAACTCAAAGTTCGTCCGAATGAGAGTTCATTAGGTTGTTTGGACGACACATGGTCCAAACCTTACTTCCATTAAGTTTTTGAGAGCTCGGAACCCAAAGTTCGTCCCAATGAGAGTTTTTCATCTTGTTTGGACGAAGTTGGTCCAAACTTTGCTCCGTTTGAGTTTCGAGAGAGTTTGGATCTCAAAGTTCGTCCGAATGAGAGTTCTTTAGGTGGTTAGGACGACATATGGTCCAAACTTTACTTCCTTTAAGTTTTTTAGAGCTCGGAACCCAAAGTTCGTCCTAATGAGAGTTTTTTCATATAGTTTGGATGAAGTTGGTCCAAACTTTGCTCCGTTTGAGTTTCGAGAGATTTGGAACTCAAAGTTTTTCCGAATGAGAGTTCTTTAGGTGGTTTGGACGACACATGAACCAAACTTTACTTCCATTAAGTTTTTGAGAGCTCGGAAACCAAATGTTGTCCCAATCAGAGCTTTTCATCTAGTTTAGACGATGTTGGTCCAAACTTTGCTCCGTTTGAGTTTCGAGAGAGTTTGGAACTCAAAGTTCGTCCAAATGAGAGTTCTCTAGGTGGTTTGGACGACACATGGTCTAAACTTTACTTCCTTTAAGTTTTTGAGAGCTCGGAACCCAAAGTTCGTCCCAATGAGAGTTTTTCATCTAGTTTGGACGAAGTTGTTCCAAACTTTGCTCCGTTTGAGTTTCGAGAGAGTTTGGAACTCAAAGTTCGTCTGAATCAGAGTTCTTTAGGTGGATTGGACGACACATGGTCCAAACTTTACTTCCTTTAAGTTTTTGAGAGCTCGGAACCCAAATGTTGTTCCAATCAGAGCTTTTCATCTAGTTTAGACGATGTTGGTCCAAACTTTGCTCCGTTTGAGTTTCGAGAGAGTTTGGAACTCAAAGTTCGTCCAAATGAGAGTTCTTTAGGTGGTTTGGACGACACATGGTCCAATCTTTACTTCCTTTAAGTTTTTGAGAGCTCGGAACCCAAAGTTCGTCATAATGAGAGTGTTTCATCAAGTTTTGACGGAGTTGGTCCAAACTTTGCTCCGTTTGAGTTTTGAGAGAGTTTGAAACTCAAAGATCGTCCGAATGAGAGTTCTTTAGGTGGTTTGGACGACACATGGTCCAAACTTTACTTCCTTTAAGTTTTTGAGAGCTCGGAACCCAAAGTTCGTCCCAATGAGAGTTTTTCATCTAGTTTTGACGAAGTTGGTCCAAACTTTGCTCCGTTTGAGTTTCGAGAGAGTTTGGAACTCAAAGTTCGTCCAAATGAGAGTTCATTAGGTTGTTTGGACGACACATGGTCCAAACCTTACTTCCATTAAGTTTTTGACAGCTCGGAACCCAAAGTTCGTCCCAATGAGAGTTTTTCATCTAGTTTGGACGAAGTTGGTCCAAACTTTGCTCCGTTTGAGTTTCGAGAGAGTTTGGATCTCAAAGTTCGTCCGAATGAGAGTTCTTTAGGTGGTTAGGACGACATATGGTCCAAACTTTACTTCCTTTAAGTTTTTTAGAGCTCGGAACCCAAAGTTCGTCCTAATGAGAGTTTTTTCATATAGTTTGGATGAAGTTGGTCCAAACTTTTCTCCGTTTGAGTTTCGAGAGATTTGGAACTCAAAGTTTGTCCGAATGAGAGTTCTTTAGGTGGTTTGGACGACACATGAACCAAACTTTACTTCCATTAAGTTTTTGAGAGCTCGGAAACCAAATGTTGTCCCAATCAGAGCTTTTCATCTAGTTTAGACGATGTTGGTCCAAACTTTGCTCCGTTTGAGTTTCGAGAGAGTTTGGAACTCAAAGTTCGTCCAAATGAGAGTTCTCTAGGTGGTTTGGACGACACATGGTCTAAACTTTACTTCCTTTAAGTTTTTGAGAGCTCGGAACCCAAAGTTCGTCCCAATGAGAGTTTTCATCTAGTTTGGACGAAGTTGTTCCAAACTTTGCTCCGTTTGAGTTTCGAGAGAGTTTGGAACTCAAAGTTCGTCTGAATCAGAGTTCTTTAGGTGGATTGGACGACACATGGTCCAAACTTTACTTCCTTTAAGTTTTTGAGAGCTCGGAACCCAAATGTTGTTCCAATCAGAGCTTTTCATCTAGTTTAGACGATGTTGGTCCAAACTTTGCTCCGTTTGAGTTTCGAGAGAGTTTGGAACTCAAAGTTCGTCCAAATGAGAGTTCTTTAGGTGGTTTGGACGACACATGGTCCAATCTTTACTTCCTTTAAGTTTTTGAGAGCTCGGAACCCAAAGTTCGTCATAATGAGAGTGTTTCATCAAGTTTTGACGGAGTTGGTCCAAACTTTGCTCCGTTTGAGTTTTGAGAGAGTTTGAAACTCAAAGATCGTCCGAATGAGAGTTCTTTAGGTGGTTTGGACGACACATGGTCCAAACTTTACTTCCTTTAAGTTTTTGAGAGCTCGGAACCCAAAGTTCGTCCCAATGAGAGTTTTTCATCTAGTTTTGACGAAGTTGGTCCAAACTTTGCTCCGTTTGAGTTTCGAGAGAGTTTGGAACTCAAAGTTCGTCCAAATGAGAGATCTTTAGGTGGTTTGGACGACACATGGTCCAAACTTTACTTCGTTTAAGTTTTTGACAGCTCGGAACCCAAAGTTCGCCACAATGAGAGTGTTTCATCTAGTTTGGATGAAGTTGGTCCAAACTTTGCTCCGTTTGAGTTTCGAGAGAGTTTGGAACGCAAAGTTCGTCTGAATGAGAGTTCTTTAGGTGGTTTGGACGAAACATGGTCCAAACTTTACTTCTTTTAAGTTTTTGAGAGCTCGGAAGCCAAAGTTCGTCCCAATGAGAGTTTTTCATCTAGTTTGGACGAAGTTGGTCAAAACTTTGCTCCGTTTGAGTTTCGAGAGAGTTTGGAGCTCAACGTTCGTCCGAATGAGAGTTCTTTTTTTTTTTGCAAAGGTAGACGTATATAACTATGTAAAAAGGTGGAGCTCATAGCCCGAGGCCAGGGCACAAATGAAACTAAGCTCACACTCCGAGTAGGGAAGCAACACTCAAACAGACCACAAGGAAAACAAATCTCACACCCCGAGAAGTGGAAGCACAAACAAGCTCACACCTCGAGTGGGGGATACCCAATAAAGACACAAACACTGAACAACTATAACATCAAGAAAAACCCAAGCTCACTCACCGAGCAAGGAAATGACAAAGCTCACATCCCGAGCAGGGCACTAACAGACGCACGACATCTATCATGAATAACTCAAGGGGGGAAGCCTCCCTTGCCCCATAAGGAATCAACACTGAACTGAGGAGCACGCTCATACGTAACGTAGTTCGACTGAGGAGTCACCATAGCTAACGAAGGAGGATCAGGAACCTCCGTGATAACGCCCAAGTTCTTCCTGTCAACCCTTTCACTGGAACTGACATGACCCTCGGGCCCCACCGAGCTAGGGACCTGAGTAACTAACTGCGAACCTTCTGCCACAGGCCCCATTAGATTAGGAGGAGAGGGTTGAATAACCTCTGCCACAGGCCTCTTCGGGCTAGGAAGAGAGGGTTGAACGCCGGATACCACATTGGCCTGCTTAGGCCTACTCGCACAAAACGAATGCCCAAAAACGCAACAATGGGAGCATCTTCTAGGTATCCAAGCATACTCAACTGGAATAACAAAAATTTTTCCCCTCACGCAAACATCCACCGAGCTAGGTAATTCATCCTTCGGCTCAATTTCTACACACACCCTCGCAAAAGACAACCGACGTCGCTCCTCTGTTGCCTTATCAAGGCACACCGGCCTACCAACAGCACTAGCCACCACACTAATCCCACTCGGTGTCCATAACTCAAGCGGCAAATTTGACAACTTCACCCAAATAGGTACTCTATCAAAAGAGAAGGTTTGAGGAACAATACCCGGAAACCACTTACGAAGAAGAAGAGGCTTACCTCCAATATGCCATGGACCATTTGACAAAATCCAATCACATGACGCTTCCTGTCTAAATTGAAAAACAATCAGGCCACTCTCCATCATTGTAATAGAAGGCTCCTCAAGATGCCCCCAAATGCGATTAAACAACCGAGATAGGACGGGGAAAGGAACTCGAGAGTCCACAAATTGGCCCACAAGTGAGCACTGCCACAATTTAATCCCTTCATTCACAATGTCCTCTGAAGGCACCACCACCCGACGACCATTTACTACTTTAGGCGGAACAAACTGAAGCTTGGACGTTGAAGAAGAATTAGGCGCCCCAAATAATGCGGCCCATGACCTTCCCTCACCCTTATTAGACTCATCCTTAGAAAGCCCATTTGGCCCACTTGTGACAGGCCCAATTGGCCCTATACCCTTCACGGATTGAGAGACCAACCCGCTTGAAGAAGTTGACCCACCATCCAAAGGTCCACTTAGCCTAGGCCCAATCGGAACCTTACCATGCTCCACGGATTGTGACTTCCCGGACTAAAATGTACCCGATTCAACCTGCCCAACCTGATCCACCCGACCCAATCCGCCCCTCACCTTAGCATGCACCACGTTAGCCCTAGCCACAGCTTGCACGAAGGAACGATCAACAGTACCCTTATTCTCCAACAGCGGCAAAGAAGAACCAGCCGAAGCCCCACTGATCGCCACCTTCAATGGATCTGCAGCACCCTTCTCCAACGGTCGAGGATCTGGAATAGAAGAACCAGAAGAAATAGACCCACTGATCGCCACCTTCAGAGGATCCTCCAACACCTCATCTACTGGAAATACAACCTTGGTCGACAGTAACTCCTTCACGATCGAAACAGACCCATCTGTCCTCTCAATGACAGACGACTCCGACAATGGCGCTACCTTCTTCTCGAGAGACGAAGACCCATCAGCCTCATCAATCAAAACCCCATCAGCCCTCGCCTGCGCCCTTACTGCTGCACGTAAGTCAGATACAAGAACTTTCCCCTTCAATGGAGACCTTCTCTTCCCCATCACTCAACCCGATCAGAACCAATCCACCAGCCCACTCCCACCGCTAAATCGGTGCAATAATGGTTTACAAAAACAAACCCAGTCGGCCCAATACCAAGCAGGCAAGCACCATACCACCGCCTAAATCCCAGCCACCGCTTAACCACAATGAAATCCCAGTCACCGCTTACCCACAATGAAAGTGAAAAATACAACCAGAAAATACGTACCAAATCGTAGACGAAAACAAGCCCTCCACTCACAATCGCCCACGAACCCACAAACGATCAGAACCAAAACTACAACCCCTCACAGCACCGTGGATGAACTTGAAGGGAATAAAAGTCCCCACGCCGCGGAAGCGCATCGATTGGACCTTACGCCGTATATTAATTAACATTAAAATACCGTTACGATAACTCAAACAAAACTTTAAACTAACTTTAAAGTCGCTGTAAAAACGGTTTAAACATGCTAGAATAAATCTAAATTTATTTTAAAAATCTTTTCGAACGAAAAGAGGAAGAACCGTTACAAACCTCCGTTGTAGACTTGACCGTTCTTCGCCAATGACGCTCCAACGAACGAAAACGCAGCAGCCTTCTCGCCTCTTGATCGCTGGATTTTCTTCTTTGAATGACACAATAACCACAGAGGTTACACCGGTATGTCTCTAAGTCTAGGAGGCCAAAGACTTGTGGGAGTCTTTCTCTAAGAGGGAGGCTAGAGAGAATTCTAGGTCTTGTCTTTCAAGAGTGTCAAGTGTCATGACCAATTAGGTCTAGTGTTCTATTTATAGAAGAGAGGCCATGAATAAAATATTCAATTAAATCAATCTTTTCCAAAATTGATTCAATCTTATTGCTTAATTAATCAATCATGATCAATCAATTCCCCAATTGATTAATCTTTTCCATAAATGACTAATTTCTTCCATAAGTAATTAGATCATTCCCATAAATGATTAATCACTTCCTTAAGTGATTAATTATTTACATAATTGATTAATTCATGGTTAATGAATTCTTTAATTAATTAACCACCAATTAAATATCACATATTTAATTTCCGGCCTTGAATTAATTAATTTTGCCCAAACACTTTTAGGACTTAAATTAATTCTTTCAATCTTCCATAAATTTATATTTGAACTTCTTCAAATATTAATTTCTCTCATAATAATATATCAATATATATTATATTTATTTCCATTAGTAAATTGAACATTTTCAATTTACATTTAATTACTTAGTTGCCTCAAATTACTTTACGAGCTACCAGTGGGACCTTATGGACCTGCAGATCAGAAGCTCCAACGATGTGAGATTAATTGGTTAAACTCATTAACCACAATAATCAATATTCGTTAACTGTGTGTACATTCCACTATAGACTCACAGTTGCACTCTTCTCACTGCAGACATATTTTCTGTGTCCACGGAACTTAGACCAATATCGACTAGTTAGTCCTTCACGAGTGTCCGTAACACCAGCTGGGTCAAATTACCGTTTTACCCCTGGTCACCTCTATTTCCTTAAGTACCAATTCTCCTCTAATGAACAATTTGTTTATGGTCCAACCATCAAACAGAAAAACCCTCTCGTGCCATTGAGAGGGTAGGGCCCTTTGTTCAAGACTCGGAGTAACCACTTAAGGGAACACTCATCTGCTTTCCTAAAGTCGGGAAGGAGTGAATTCCATCTTGTACGATTATGTTCCCAGCTCCCCATTCGATCTTGTCCCCAAAGTGGTAGGCTTATTGAGTCGGCGTATTGGCCACTCTCACCCATACAAATCAAAGGACAATCTCTCATGAGCAGGAGTCCATAATCAACTCAGGATTAAGACTAAGTTGTCTAGTCGTCCTAGTGAAAATAGAAAACCAACTAGTTAACGGTGTTATAAACTAGTGGTTACTATTTCGCGGTCCGGTCTTATGCAAACTCATTGCATAGGATACCCCCACTCACATGTCTCCTACACGAACGCGTTGGATTGCAGCGTTTGTATCAAATACAAAGTGGGCCGTATCCATAGTGTCACCAGGATAAGGCACCCAGTCTTATCCCTATACTATAGACCCTTTAGGCTGTTTCTTGAACAATGATCCCATATGTCGCTACATATAGTTCAAGACTCATATTACAGCCTTGGATGTCTAGTTTATTGGATTAGGGTTATTATTAGGCAAAGACATATATAAAATAACTAATAACAATTAATGGAAAAAAATATATCAATATTATTCCATTAATATCCGGTCAACGGTTACATTCACTATCTACGAGTTTTAGGGCATAAAACCCAACAGAACTTCCCACAGCAGCAACACATCAAACCAATCGGAACAAACCAATCGGAAAAAACCTACGAATACATGATCCGCAAGCAAAAATACCCAAAAAACAAACAAGGACGGCGGCGGCGCCGCCTTGCCGCCCTAGCACTCCCGATCCTATCGTCCAATTCCGTCAAGGAGAGAGAACAGAGAAAACTAGGGCTGTAAAAAATTTGGGCGGTTAAATAAACAGTAAAGCTGCGTATATAAAAATTTGGGCAGTTAAATAAACAGTAAATTTACTTCCAAACTTTACTTCCATTAAGTTTTTGAGAGCTCGGAACCCAAAGTTCTTCACAATGAAAATTTTTCATTTAGTTTGGATGAAGTTGGTCCAAACTTTCGTCTGTTTTAGTTTCGAGAGAGTTTGGAACTCAAATTTCGTCCGAATGAGAGTTCTTTAGGTGGTTTGGACGACACATGGTCCAAACTTTACTTCCATTAAGTTTTTTAGAGCTCAGAACCCAAAGTTCGTCCCAATTAGAGTTTTTCATCTAGTTTTGACGATGTTTGTCCAAACTTTGCTCCGATTGAGTTTCGAGAGCTTTGAAACTCAAAGTTCGTCCGAATGAGAGTTCTTTAGGTGGTTAGGACGACATATGGTCCAAACTTTAGTTCCTTTAAGTTTTTGAGAGCTCGGAACCCAAAGTTCGTCCCAATGAGAGTTTTTCATCTACTTTGGACAAAGTTTGTCCAAACTTTGCTTCGTTAGAGTTTCGAGAGGTTTGGAACTCAAAGTTCGTCCAAATGAGAGTTCTTTAGTTGGTTTGGAAGACATATCGTCCAAACTTTACTTTATTTAAGTTCTTGAGAGCTCGGAACCCAAAGTTCGTCCCAATGAGAGTTTTTAATCTAGTTTAGACGAAGTTGGTCCAAACTTTGATCCGTTTGAGTTTCGAGAGTGTTTGGAACTCAAAGTTCGTCCGAATGAGAGTTCATTAGGTGGTTTGGACGACACATGGTCCAAACTTTACTTCCATTAAGTTTTTGAGAGCTCGGAACCCAAAGTTCGTCCCAATGAGAGTTTTTCATTTAGTTTGGACGAAGTTGGTCGAAACTTTGCTCCGTTTGAGTTTTGAGAGAGTTTGGAACTCAAATTTTGTCCGAATGAGAGTACTTTAGGTGGTTTGGACGACATATGTTCCAAACTTTACTCTCTTTAAGTTGTTGAGAGCTCGGAACCCAAAGTTCGTCCCAATGAGAGTTTTCATCTAGTTTGGACGAAGGTTGTCCAAACTTTGATCCGTTTGAGTTTCGAGAGGTTTGGAACTCAAAGTTCGTCCGAATGAGAGTTCTATAGGTGGTTTGGACGACACATGGTCCAAACTTTACTTCCATTAAGTTTTTGAGAGCTCGGAACCCAAAGTTCGTCCCAATGAAAGTTTTTCATCTAGTTTGGATGAAGTTGGTCCAAACATTGCTCCGTTTGAGTTTCGAGAGATTTGGAACTCAAAGTTCGTCCGAATGAGAGTTCTATAGGTGGTTTGGACGACACATGGTCCAAACTTTACTTCCATTAAGTTTTTGAGAGCTCGGAACCAAAATTTCGTCCCAATTAGAGTTTTTCATCTAGTTTGGACGAAGTTGGTCCAAACATTGCTCCGTTTCAGTTTCGAGAGAGTTTGGAGCTCAAAGTTCATCCGAATGAGAGTTCTTTAGGTGGTTTAGACGACACATGGTCCAAACTTTACTTCCATTAAGTTTTTGAGAGATCGGAACCCAAAGTTCGTCACAATGAAAATTTTTCATCTAGTTTGGATGAAGTTGGTCCAAACTTTACTTCCATTAAGTTTTTGAGAGGTCGGAACCCAAAGTTCGTCCCAATGAGAGTTTTTCATCTAGTTTGGACGAAGTTGGTCCAAGCTTTGCTCCGTTTGAGTTTCGAGAGGTTTGGAACTCAAAGTTCGTCTGAATGAGAGTTCTTTAGGTGGTTAGGACGACATATAGTCCAAACTTTACTTCCTTTAAGTTTTTGAGAGCTCGGAACCCAAAGTTCGTCCCAATGAGAGTTTTTCATCTAGTTTGGATGAAGTTCGTCCAAACTTTGCTCCGTTTGAGTTTCGAGAGATTTTGAACTCAAAGTTCGTCCGAATGAGAGTTCTTTAGCTGGATTGGACGACACATGGTCCAAACTTTACTTCCTTTAAGTTTTTGAGAGCTCGGAACCCAAAGTTCGTCCCAATGAGAGTTTTTCATCTAGTTTTAACGAAGTTGGTTCAAACTTTGCTCCGTTTGAGTTTCGAGAGAGTTTGGAACTCAAAGTTCGTCCGAATGAGAGTTCTTTAGGTGGATTGGACGACACATGGTCCAAACTTTACTTCCTTTAAGTTTTTTAGAGCTCGGAACCTAAATTTCGTACCAATTAGAGTTTTTCATCTAGTTTGGACGAATTTGGTCCAAACTTTACTCCGTTTGAGTTTCAAGAGAGTTTGGAACTCAAAGTTTGTCCGAATGAGAGTTCTTTAGGTGGTTTGGACGATACATGGTCCAAACTTTACTTCCTTTAAGTTTTTGAGAGCTCGGAACCGAAAGTTCGTCCCAATGAAAATTTTTCATCTAGTTTGGATGAAATTGGTCCAAACTTTGCTCTTTTTTAGTTTCGAGAGACTTCGGAACTCAAAGTTCGTTCGAATGAGAGTACTTTAGGCGGTTTGGACGACACATGGTCCAAACTTTACTTCCTTTATTTTTTCAAGAGCTCGGAACCCCAGTTTCGTCCCAATGAGAGCTTTTCATCTAGTTTGGACGATGTTGGTCCAAACTTTGCTCGGTTTGAGTTTCGAGAGAGTTTGGAACTCAAAGTTCGTCCGAATGAGAGTTCTTTAGGTGGTTTAGACGACATATGGTCCAAACTTTACTTCCATTAAGTTTTTGAGAGCTCGGAACCCAAAGTTTGTCACAATGAAAATATTTCATCTAGTTTGGATGAAGTTGGTCCAAACTTTGCTCTGTTTTAGTTTCGAGAGAGTTTGGAACTCAAAGTCCGTTCGAATGGGAGTTCTTTAGGTGGTTTGGAGGACACATGGTCCAAACTTTACTTCCATTAAGTTTTTGAGAGCTCGGAACCCAAAGTTCGTCCCAATGAGAGTTTTTCATCTAGTTTGGAAGAAGTTGGTCCAAGCTTTGCTCCGTTTGAGTTTCGAGAGGTTTGGAACTCAAAGTTCGTCCGAATGAGAGTTCTTTAGGTGGTTTGGACGACATATGGTCCAAACATTACTTCCTTTATTTTTTCAAGAGCTCGGAACCCAAGTTTCGTCCCAATGAGAGCTTTTCATCTAGTTTGGACGATGTTGGTCCAAACTTTGCTCCGTTTGAGTTTCGAGAGAGTTTGGAACTCAAAGTTCGTCCGAATGAGAGTTCTTTAGGTGGTTTAGAAGACATATGGTCCAAACTTTACTTCCATTAAGTTTTTGAGAGCTCGGAACCCAAAGTTCGCCCCAATGAGATTTTTTCATCTAGTTTGGACGAAGTTGGTCCAAACTTTGCTCCGTTTGAGTTTCGAGAGGTTTGGAACTCAAAGTTCGTCCGAATGAGAGTTCTTTAGGTGGTTTGGACGTCACATTGTCCAAACTTTACTTCCTTTCTATTTTTTGAGAGCTCAGAACCCAAAGTTCGTCCCAATGAGAGTTTTTCATCTAGTTTGGACAAAGTTGGTCCAAACTTTGCTCCGTTTGAGTTTTGAGAGACTTTGGCACTCAAAGTTCGTCCAAATGAGAGTTCTTTAGGTGGTTTGGACGAGCCATGGTCCAAACTTTACTTCCTTTAAGTTTTTGAGAGCTCGGAACCAAAAGTTCGTCCCAATGAGAGTTTATCATCTAGTTTGGACGAAGTTGATCCAAACTTTGATCCTTTTGAGTTTCGAGAGAGTTTGGAACTCAAAGTTCGTCCGAATGAGAGTTCATTAGGGGGTTTGGACGACACATGGTCCAAACTTTACTTCCTTTAAGTTTTTGAGAGCTCGGAACCCAAAGTTCGTCCTAATGAGAGTTTTTCATCTAGTTTGGACAAAGTTGGTCCAAACTTTGCTCCGTTTGAGTTTTGAGAGACTTTGGCACTCAAAGTTCGTCCAAATGAGAGTTCTTTAGGTGGTTTGGACGAGCCATGGTCCAAACTTTACTTCCTTTAAGTTTTTGAGAGCTCGGAACCAAAAGTTCGTCCCAATGAGAGTTTATCATCTAGTTTGGACGAAGTTGATCCAAACTTTGATCCTTTTGAGTTTCGAGAGAGTTTGGAACTCAAAGTTCGTCCGAATGAGAGTTCTTTAGGTGGTTTGGACGTCACATTGTCCAAACTTTACTTCCTTTCTATTTTTTGAGAGCTCAGAACCCAAAGTTCGTCCCAATGAGAGTTTTTCATCTAGTTTGGACAAAGTTGGTCCAAACTTTGCTCCGTTTGAGTTTTGAGAGACTTTGGCACTCAAAGTTCGTCCAAATGAGAGTTCTTTAGGTGGTTTGGACGAGCCATGGTCCAAACTTTACTTCCTTTAAGTTTTTGAGAGCTCGGAACCAAAAGTTCGTCCCCAATGAGAGTTTATCATCTAGTTTGGACGAAGTTGATCCAAACTTTGATCCTTTTGAGTTTCGAGAGAGTTTGGAACTCAAAGTTCGTCC